>OU744280.1:45978734-48389968 GCA_916610125.1 Cheilosia vulpina
TGTTAACATTAATCGATTTTTTGACCACATGAAACCGGTTAAAATGAAAACTTAAATTGATACACAACAGCTATTTGGTTTGCTGGTTTTCTATTAGCCATATTAACGAATGATTAGGAAGTCATTTGTTAAATTGATGAACTTAAAACCTTTTTTTCTGTGACTGAGCGTGGGGGCTACTTCTATGCAATAACGCTTAAAAGAAATGTAATCCATACATGTGCTCTGATACGAAATTAAATAGTAGGTCAGATCTATTCGCAAACAAGAAAAATTAAATGGTTGCTAAAAGTCACAGTTACTAATATGGCCATTACGTACTCCGCCCAATATTTTCTTTATTGCTTTAAATTTGAAGTTGTTAAAATTCTATTGCTGTGACAGCTGTCTTGTCCTGGGTCAAATCTATAGGTTTGGACATCGAATTATATGCTGGTTCTTATAGTTGATCATAATAAAAGTTGAGTAAAAATTAATATGCATTTCCTCTTCAGTTGGATCCATTGACAGCAGACCTTATATGCCTCGGATATAAAATTTCTTTACACAGGGCGTTTGTCCAAGTAACAGACACATTTCTCGACCATTAGCACTTCGGACGTTAAATTATAAGTCCAGAGAGTGATGGTCCTCTACGGACTTATTGAATGTCTGGGATTTAAGAGAGAAGCGAAAGGTAACATACTCCAAACAACTAACCAAGCTGTCTTGAAGATTTGTAAATATTTGTTACAGTTTTTAGGTAAATATATTTTAGGCAAATCTCCTCAGTGTTAGGCTACTAAAAGATGTTTGTGATTCCTTTGTATATGACGCATGATTGACTTCTCCCATTTAAAAAGTTTATCGGAGCTAGAAATCTTGCTGATACAACAAACTAGAGCAGAGAGTCTTAAAGCTTTAAAGATGATAGGCCAAAGCGATCCCCCACGGTTTAATAAATATATTTCATCCTGGCTAACCTTTTCATTATAGGCTTCACATTCCGTATTTAATCGCACTAAATTGCATTTAGCAGCCTCAGATACGTCCTCTTCCCAGAACATTCCAAAAATATCCTAACCTCTTGCACACTGTTTGTTATCATATAAATAAAATTGGTGTAGTTCTGTTCGACTAATATTGAATTTGACGTCATGCCTTTAAATGCAAAAATCTTAGAAACTGTTGAATATATTCTGGTGCATTTTTCACAGGATACCTAGGCCTACAATCTCTACTTTGTTTCAACTCTATATCTCTATAAATTGCGGAAAAAATTGGACAAGAGTAATTTATTTTTTCATTTCGTTTTGGTTTTTTCTTTGTCGCGCTTTCCGTTCGAAAATACTGGGAGCATTTAAGTATAGTTAATAGCAGCTTATAGAGGACATATGCAGGTACAACTTAGGATATCCAATAACTCGATAACTTAAAAGGTTTTTAAATAAAAAGGCAAAATTTGAAACATTTCTACAATTTCCACATGAGTTCCACTGCGCAATATTATATTGACATCTCTTTTAACCCTATTTTACTCCTGTGACGGAGAGGGAGATAGACAGAGGCAGTACACTGTGTGGTTTGCTAAGAAAAAAAAAACAAAAGAAATGGCAAATACGTAGGAAAGGTTTGTTTGGCTCTGTTTTGCTTACAAAATAAAGTGTCTAGAAAAAAATGTCAAATAGGTATAGGTACCAGTGATACCAGATCGTGGTATTATTACATTAGGGGATTTATATTAGGAAAAATTGCTGGTGATACACATCGTACTATTTATAAATGTTATTTGCTATTAGGATGAGGCAGTAAATTACCCGGTGAAGTTTTTAAATAGCATTACTGCCAATGGACTTTTTGCTCATCAAATTGAATTAAAAGTTGGAGTTTCCATTATGGTGCTTCGCAATTTGATTCCCCCAAGCTTTGTAATTGTACCAGATCGTAAGTGATTTCGTTACAGAAAAATGTTATAGATACGTTAATTTTAACTGGGTGTGGTAAAGGAGATACGGTATTTATACCAAGAACACATATAATTCCCAGCAATTATCAATTTCAGTTTAAACGGCTTCAATTTCCATCTGCCATGACAATCAATAAGTCACAGGGTCAAACTTTAAGAAAAGCGGGAGTTGAATTCACGGGCAGTTATAGATAATTATGTAGCGTCCTCCAGGATAAGTAATGTAGGAAATATCACTTTCTTAGCCGATAGAAACAAAACAGCTAATATAGTATACAAAGAAGCGTTACAGTAATAAAAACGTTTGACATTTGAGAAGAAAAAACACGGAAAATAAAATCTCCTACAAAATTAATGAAGAAACAAACATAAAAAGTGGAAATATTTATAAAGAAAACGAAAAAAGTGCAATTTAAGAAGCCAGCTCTTCAATTAAAGTGGTTACTCAGAGTAAGTCGTATCATTTAAGACACATATCTGATGAAAACAAAATCTCTTGCAAAGCTAACCCTACTTAATGAATAAAAGGGCCGTATCAGAAATTTCTCCAGAACACCATAGGAACGAAAAACGTCGCCCAAGTTTCAGTGATAATAGAAGCAAAGTCGAAATGGACAAACTTACCGGCATCAGCCTTGAAACTCTGAAAAAGCTGCTCGATGAGAAAAACAAGGAATTGATTCAGGAACTGCCGTCAAAGTCTGACATCCAGCTTCTATGTGCAGAAATATCCGGCTTAAAGATTCGTCACGACGAAATCGCGGAAAGAGTTGTACAACTAGAGAAGCGAAATAAATTATTAGAAACGCAGTTGGACAAACTCATGCAGAAAAACACAGAGTCCAACATTGTGGTACACTTACCTGTTGAGCCTAACACCGACATGAGGGAAAAAGCTAAATCCATTTGCGCTGGACTGCTGGACAATAATGAAGCAACCAAGGTTGTGGAATCTGCGTACAGCATCAACGGTAGAGCTGGACACTTTTCTACGATAATTGTAAAAATGAGATCGCGAGATTATGCTTGGAACGCACTACGCAAAGCCAACAAACTGAAAGGAACCAAAATAAGTATACACAGAGATCTACCATTAAACGTTCGGCAAAAAAGGGCGAAGCTGGTGCCCATCTTGCAGGTCATACGCAGAAAAAATCCCGACGTGAAAATTGCCTTGAGAGAAGATAAATTGCTCGTCGCTGAAAAGGTATTTACGTGGGATTTCTCGGAAGGGTTGAAATGCGGCGAAAAATGTGGATTTGAGGTTATTCGAAATATGTTTGGGGACATTTTACAAGCGAAACAATTTATGAATGAGAGTGTAAATAATAACATTATTAGTACATATGAAACGTCAAGTACGAGTACGTCAAAAAATGTCAATGCTGCCAACACAACCAACAAAGATGTGTTTGCTGAAAATCGTTTGGGTGGACACGCAAGTACATCTTCATGTGAAGCATGAGACGTGGAAGTCTACCAGATCGCAAATGATATTAAATTAAGTATTTTAAGTTATAACGTAGCCGGCTTTAAAAATAAATTATTATTTAAAAAATTCTTTAATTATGTCAACAAATTCGATATCTTTGTATTGTTCGAAACCCATGTATTAGAAAATGAAGAGAATATATTTAAGAACATGTTTTTGAAATACGAGCTGAAATGGATACCCGCAGTTAAATCGGCCATATTTGGAAGAGGAAGTGGAGGAGAATTGTATGGCTTTCGGAAAGATCTTACTTATGTAGATGTTAATTTTAAAAGAGTAGAAGAATCATACGTCCTCGTTATAAAAACGTATAACAGCGTCCTGTTTATAGTCCCCATTTATCTAAACGTCAGTCACTGGCAACGCGATTATGAAAATCTTAAAGAAATGCTACAGAACTTAAGTGAAACTAATTTGATGCTCATTGGCGATTTCAATGGACGGATAGGACTTTCGCAAAATAATTTTGTGAGCGGTTACAGAACTCATACCCTGCGAATAAGTCGAACTTCAAAAGACAACATCTGTGATCATAAGGACAGAAAGATACTTGATCTTGCGGATGCGTATGACTGTATCATTCTAAATGGGAGCTGTGAAAGTGATTATCGCGAAGAGTACACATTCATCCGTGAAAAGCATGTTCAGTAATTGACTACTGCTGCATCGCTGGATGTTGGAACTTGCTCCTTAGCGACTTTCGAATAGGAATAGAGACTTTTTCGGACCATATGCCTCTCGAGGTTAATTGTTTAGTATCTAGAGTTCTATAAAAACTGCACAGATGAATTTATGTTGACTCTCGTTGCAGAATATAATAGAATTTTCGAATCCGCAAACATTCCGCAAAGCTTTAAAAAAGCAATTATCTATCCACTACACAAAAAATGTGACTATGTCGATCCTGCAAACTACAGAGGAATCTCTTTTCTAAATACATCTGCGAAGTTATTTGCTGCGCTTATATATAACAGACTTACCCGTTGAAGTTTTGCACGAGTCTCAGGCCGGATTTAGAAAGACCTACTCAACAGTCGATCAATTGTTCACATTACTTAATATTGCGGAGATCTATAAGCAAAAACATAAAAAACTATATGCCTTTTTCGTCGACTTTCGAGCGGCCTTCGACACTATTGCACGCGAAGCTCTATTTTACAAATTGTACAATATTGGTTTTTCAACGAAAATAATCAACATCCTAAGAGCAATGTATGTAAATAATGTGGCGTATGTTTGGGATGGAGAATCAATTTCTGAAGAATTTAAAACAACGATGGGTGTGAAGCAGGGATGTATTTTGAGTGCGCTACTGTTTATTCTGTTCATTAATGACATATCAGATGCGGTAAAGGGTGGAGTCGAGTTTGGCAGTATAACAATTCCCGTTCTCAAATATGCAGATGACCTAGTTTTTCTGTCCGATACTATAGATGGATTGCAACTTATGATGAATAGGCTCTCCACATACTGCAAATACTGGAACCTAAGCGTGAACTCGAATAAGTCGAAGGTAATGGTGTTCAGAGGCGGCGGCGGCAGATATACTCAAAGTGAAAGGTGGATGTATCGAGGAGAATTGGTGGAAGTAGTCCGGGAGTATAAATACCTTGGAATTTTAGTTTCCTCAAACTTGAATATGAAGAAGCATCTAGAGGCCAAACTGTCTGAAGCCAAACGAGCAATCTCATCGGTATGGGGACGCTGCATCAATAATAAGTGTATAAACCATAGCTCGAAGCAGAAACTCTTTCGCACAACCGCAGCTTCAATTCTTCTGTATGGATCGCAGGTATGGGGATACTGTTCCTATGTTGAAGTTGAGAAGTTTTTTCGGTATTTCTTAAAGAGAATGTTCCGCTTACCAAGTTCTACACCTAATTACATGGTGCATCTGGAGACTGGAGCACCGCCTATGTTTTTGGAAACACTGAGATTACATTTTGAGTATATAATAAAAGTTATGGGTATGGGTGATGACAGAAAAAAAAAAAAAATAAAAAAAAAAAAAAAAATATGTATGATCGCTTTGTAACAGTTGCACAGTCCTCTCAGTATAGGACATACTACAGTAAGCTGAAATATCAACTAGCAGAAAAAACATATTTTCTGAACAACAATATGGTAGAGAAGATAAGTTTAATTTTTAAAATCAGAGGAGAGCTACTGAACCTGAACTTCATTCCACACCGCCCAGAACTACCTATCCTGTGTAATATTTGTAATATGAAGATACGAGAGGATGTATTTCACTTTCTTGCAGTATGCCCAGTCTTAAAAGAAATACGAATAAGGTTTTTTAAGTCATATACCTTGGAAATAGATGAAGCAATTCAAATTTTAAATGGAGACCGAGGATGGGATTTACTCTACAACTACTGTACAAATGCACTGCGTTATAGAAAATGTATAGTTGAAGAAGATTTTTAAAGTTTACGCTATTTTGTCAATCTGGTAGACGGCCATAGGACAAACCATAATAGACTTAAGTATATATATATATATTTCTTTCTTTTTACGAAGACTGTATTGAATTAAAATCTTATATATAAATAGGCGAAGGCAAATAGTTTAAAACCACTTTCACTGCCTTAAACACAACATATTCGCTTGATTTGTTTTTTGTTGGGAAGATTGTGCAGAGATGCAATGCTGTGTGTAATTTGTTTTCCAATATGTTGTGTATAAGCCAGGTTACTTTATTGGTAGAATTTCTACCCTTGGGCGAACTCTAGTATACAATAAGTGTCAATTTACCAAAATTTGCAACTACCTGCATATAGCTACCATAAGTGTCTTATTTAATGAAATTAAAAACTACATGCACCCAAATGCGTTTAAAAAGAAATATAATATCAAACTTCGAGGCTGTGCGAGTGCTGCGACGAAAAAGCGTTTTAAGTGACTCTGTTGTATGGGAGGTGCCACGCCCTTGTCATACAATTATTGAAACATTGCTGTTATAAGTGTGAATGTTAAAGCTGCATCTTAGAAATATTATGATTATTAATATTTATTAACAAATAAAATTAATTAACAATACTAACACCAACTTCATTTTAACATTCTTAACTATTTCAAAGCAGTTTAATTAATTGTATTTAACCGCAATAATTAATCCATAATAATATGGTATTTATTTAACTAACTACTATTCTATTTTTATTTTTTTTATACTCACTTGTCACTCACTACAACTAAAAACTATTTAAATAATTAATAAATTTGCGAAAGTCAATCCCTAGGTAGCTGATGACCTACTACGATAATTGAATCTCATCAACATTTCACAAAAGCTAATTGTTCTGTCTAAGCCGACCCCACGCGTGAAAACGTGAATCGCAGTCACTCACCTCTCGGAGAGCTCTGAACTCACACGCTTACTCAACGAAACCGGCCCGCAATTATTATTAAGTAGTAAATTAGTATGAACTGCCGTCAGAGTGGGTAATTGCCCCCATAGACATGCCAAGCAACTGTCAACTAAGCCCCGCTCTAACGAGTGACTACATATACGATTGCATTGAGATTTAGAGCATTTACAGCAAAACTTAGCCCACCAGACATACACCGGTGACGCACTGTTATAATCATTTAAATGATTTCAAAGGGGCAGAGGCACATACATATATACTGACGGTGGAAGGCAATACGGAAAGATTAATGATGGTAGCTAAAAAAAAATTAAAGGTTGTGTGTGTCATGAGCGTAGGTCTCACTGCTAAATTATACGTTAGATCCTGCAGATCAAAGGCCAAAGAAAATGATTGACAGATGTGTGAGTATATACTATACGAATGGAGATAAGATTATACGCACACTAGTTTTAAATTGAAGGAGAGACCTTTTATTAATTTGCTGACAATATCTTATCTGAGCGGTTTATAATTTGAAACCTATAATGCTATCAGCATCGAGCGCCTTTGCTAACAAAAATTGCACGACAAACAGAAAAATATTCAACTTTCATAGAGTATATCATACAGAGAATTTTTTATACGCGTAAAATGTTTCTTTTTCATTATTAACTCACCGATCTGGGCCTTAAGATAATTTTGATTGGGGTTTATTAGTTTACATTTTAATGCAATTATAAATGTTGATCGCTCATAGGATATCTGGGCTCAACGCCTGTAAACTAGCACAAACGTTATCACCAGATTGGCTCAGTGAATTGTGCAAATTATGTCTTTTCCACTGGACCGTTTTTCGCGAACCTCAGACAAACATTGGAGATTTTAACAACCTTGAGAAAGATTCTCAATCTAGCCGTTCGGACTCGGCATATAGGGTTATTGCAGGTCTCTTCCATTCGTTCTTAACATAAAAACAATGTAACTAACTGAAAATAAATACAAACCAGTGGTTTGTGAGAAACTAGGATCAGGGCTGATGTTTTCAACTTTTTATCATACAGCTACAGAAAAGTGATGGAAATGTAAACCCTTTCAATATTCACACAGAAGAAAGTTTGGTTCGGTCGAGCCATTCGCTGAATAGCTGCATCTTGCGAATTCATATCTCAAGACTGTCGGCAACTGCTGGTCTCATAGGATGTTCAGTCACAGCACAGCTCAATACATTTTGCCATTTATGGTTAGAGTACTAACATTGTTTTTAAACACTGACTGCTGAATTATTTTTTCTGCGGTAACACCTTATCCGACTTTTATTAAGAAAAGAAAATAATTAACTTGCTTAAAATATATTCTAAAAATTTGAATAGCAATGGCATGCGCATAAGACATCACCTTACAGCTCTCAGCTTATAAGCAGCAGTACCTTAACCACCAAGTTCAAGAAAACAAGGCCCTAATCACGTAACTTTTGAGACGATAGTCAAAAAGAATAATCGGCCTGAAAACAACTTATCATGGTCATCAAAAATGATATCGTCCAGGCGATCATCGTCGTGCGTGATCTGCCTTGTAGGGTTCCTCTAATAACAGATCTTTTTGAAGATAGCTGCTAGTGAACAACAAATTAATCAACTCACTAAGTGAGCTAACCATACAAATGTATCCATTGTATACTCCTTTTGGTGAAGGAATATGCTATCTTATACAGAGCAGTTTCAATACAGTGTCAATGTGGATCTCACATGGATTTCAATTAAATCGGACTCGCTTAGGAACCTTTTTTAAGACTGGATGCCTCAGAAGATTTTTGTATTTTTTAGATAATAACTTTGTTGAACACTGCCCGTCAATTATTTTTGAAGCGTCCGAATTCTAAAGACCATAAGTGCGATTTCGTACAAGAATGTGCTTTGTTGAATACCAAAATTAGGTCCCTGACTTTTTGGTCATGGTGTTGCAGAGGTGACCAATTATTTATTTTTCTCTATATTTGGCACTAGACTAGTAAAATATTCCTCGGATCGAAAACAATAATAATACAAAGTATGCAGTTGTATTTTTGTGTTAAGTTAGTCACTATGTAGCTTCTCTATAAACACTGTTAGATCAGAACCACCAGGCGAGTTCACATAAAAGTTGCTTGAATTGCTAGTGCAGGGTAAAGATGCATAGGTCTGGCCTAGCCTACCCTATAACCAAGAGTCAACACAAACAATTTTTACTCGAAAGAAAGAACGCAACACTATTTCCTCCAGTCCATGTGCAAATATTTTCCAATTGGTTACACATGTAACCAAGTAAGCTTATAGCATGGAAAAAATTGTGTATCCCGTGAAAGTCCTACACTGACACCTGATGACTTTCTGGAAAACGCCTCAATCATATATCTTTTGAATAAGTTGGGCGATTGCGATGAATGCTATTTCATGCAAAGCATTTTCTTTTCAGCAAAATACTTACGGATAAATGTAGTAATTTGTTCGTTATGCGTGATCAAATCGACATACACATAAACACTCAAACTTTCGATTTCGTAGTATGTCCAGATTGGATGTGTCTGAGTAGTGTTCAGTTAATGCCTCCTAATTAGTGCTCATCTCACTGTTAAATATCATGATCTGCATTTGTTGTCAGCCTTGTTGGGTGCTCAGATTCAACATTTTGAGGTACAATCTGCTAATAGAGTCATTTATGTAAGTCATTGTAGATTTAAATTTGCTACATCGTCTCGTATTAGTCGAATTGCTTGTCGATGTACTCTCTCAATCGCTTACAGCAAATATAAAGAAATTGTAGTTGCAAAGATACATTTTACCTTAAATACGTTACCTGGGGTCGAATCGGGTCGTCCTTGAACCAGCATTACGTGACGGAATTCGTTTTTGTTTCACATGTAAAATCAACTTAATTCCGTGAGCGTATAGCTCGTTCATGAAAGTGGCGATTCCACCCCTGATGTAGAAGACGCTGACCTTGGGAATTTTGGCTGTCCTGCCGGTAGATTAGTATTTGCAGTTTACTCAATCTCAATCATGTACTATTCTACCATTTTCAGAAAAACAAAATAGGACACATTATCAATGTCTACAGTAGTAGTGAATCTCAAATCCGACCAAGTGACAAATGGTGCGTCAAAAGAACTAATCTCCCAACTTCATAATAATTGTAATTTGTCGATTTATAAATGAATAAATAAAAGATTGGCGCAACAGCTTTTGGAAACCATTCGTTTTATGTGAGTTTTTTCGGTATAAACGATTTGCTAAACATAAATAGACAGTGGTGACCCTAATCTCGTTCAGCCGTTATAGGAAAAGTTCTGACCAATATCTTTCATCCAAATAAAAATATAGTGCCCTAGTTATAGACTGCGGTATTTGCACCTGGTTTATTTTGTATTTTTCTTTATTAGTCTTATAAAATGGCAAAGTTAAAAAAGATAAAATCGACAGACAGCTCAGAGCACAAAAACAAGGAACATAAATGTCGCTTTGTCGGAGTTCACGGATCTTCACACCATTGTAAATAGTTGAATATTTTGGCCAATCAATTGAATTCAAATTTCACCTCTTCCATTTACCGCCTCACAATTCCTTTAAACTCGTTGTAATATAGGGAAACTATTCCCAGTGAGTCATTACCACCCAACACATTCCATTCAATATGCATTATATTGTGTTAAATTTTGATTTTTTTTCCACACTTTACCTCCGCTGGTTTAAACTGGTGTCTAATTAAAATACGAAGGGTGCAGGTGCTGTTGGTCCGGGAATAACATCCATTACGAGTTTCATTCATTCAATTCCACATTTGTCTGTCTTATTTTTATTTGATCAGAGACTTGCTGAATGTTTTGCTTTAAACTTGTTTTCAATTAATTATTCCGAAGACGTACACATGCCGAGTTAAAAAAAGAACATCCACGCTGCAGAAAAGTAAATACAATAAAGTCCTCGGACACGTGAGGAGGAACGGCTTTTGTTGTTGGTTCGACTTAAATTCGTGTGTATGCATTTCAATTTTCGCCGTAAACGCACGAGGAACGTGTTTTTTCTTTCAAGTGTGCATGTTCGCATTCGCATTGTACACATTAATCTGGATACTGGCAGATCAATTAAAATATCGATTGGAGAGCATTCGATTTTCTCTGAATTGCGTTGTGAACTCAGTGTTTGCATTTGCTAGAGAATAAAAATAATTTTGGGAAATCAATCAGTCAGTAAATGAGTCAAATATTGGCATACAGTTCTGGTCATACTTCATGAATTCAGTAATACAGACTTGCGGTCCCATCACCGACTAATTAGGCAATAATTATATTAATATGTTAACATAAAATGTTTCCATACACTTTTGAAGTATTTATTAAGAAGAATGAAACTTATATCCTTCGAAAGGTACTGTGCCATAGGTGTGCACAAAATTGTGGGTATATGTCGCCATTAAGGCTGGTAAAAAAGCTAACAACTCCCCATACAAAATTCTTATAAGTTAAATGAAAACATTTTTGTGACATTCAATTAGTCGCCGCCATATTGCCATCGTAACGTATTCAAATATATATTTCGAAAGGAATGCAATTTGCCTTCCCCTAAAAGTAAGCAACAGTACATATAATTTTAGTTCAGGGGCATATAAATATATCTGCGAGGTGTTGACAATCACAATATTTTTCTACAAATATTTTGCCATAAGTTTTTGTAACAGTGATGTTTAAAAAAAATATCATAAGTAAAACTTATTTTCTAAGGACGCTAGACGACGACGATATCTAGACGATGATTCGTTTATAAAAAAAAGAACATACATTTCGAAAATTGTGGGACGTTTTTTAGTATTACGTAAGTATTTATAAAAAGTAAAAGGTGGGGTCGATTTTCGACCACCATCGAGACTAGCTAAAAGATAAATCAATTTTTAGCGCTTTAGACCTACCGCCACCATGCGCAAAAAAACAAAAAATTGAGTGATGAGTGGACAGATATGTACAAATATAAATATAGTGTTACTGAGCATATAAATGACAATTATTGCAACGTACTCGCATGTATATAATATAACTTCATTCAAATCGGTCGATACTCCCATTTTCAGGTCAAATTGTTGTGTTCAGTAAAATTTGGGACAAATTTCGTAATTCAATCTTGAACCTCGTGTCAATACGATAATACACCGGTATGCATTTGCAGCGTATTTATTAGATCGCGTAAAAATATACGCAGCCTCTGCGTGGCTTTCCAGAAATTGTTATTTAAAAACATTTTTCCGCGATAACTTTACTAAACGAGGTTTGTGTCTAAAAAGGTAAGGATTTCGATGAACTATTACAGAAAACATAGAAATCTATTACATTTTATTGTAAAATCGACATTAGCTCTTTTTGACAGATTAGTTTCGTAAGTTAAATAATTTTACATAATAAAAAGCCAAATTATCTGGCACAATTCCGAAATGTCTTTGTAGGGATTGCTGAAATATAAACCTGCAATCATAAATCTATGTGGAATGTGTGTTCCTATATCCAATTATTCCTCGTACAGTTCCACCAACCACCACCAAATCTAATCTGGCAATTTTTTTATTTATTATATAAAATTTATATTTTATAATTGCATTTGCAAACGAAATTCGTTTGGAGCAACATGAAATGAATGCCTAAACAAAAATTTGTTTCAGTTTTTGGTTTGTTTAAAATTCGACCACGACGAAATAATATTTGCTGCAAAAGCATATTTACGTAAGCTCAACGCAGGCTATAAAAATGTTCACGTTTAAATTACGCAGCCCTAAAGTAACGTTGCTTAAGTTCAAAAAATCTCTTTAAATCTTAATTCCCTGCGTAGGGACATTTTAGAGTAAAGCGGACTATACACTGAGTTTTGAAATAAGGCTGTTGGTTTTTGAATCAATATATTTTGCCCCAATTAGGCCCGCCTAATAAATTTATGAAACTCTTGTCGGGGTACTAGTCCCCGCAAGTGAGTAGGAAATATTCCTTTTCCTTCGTCAAGAGCAGCAATATTGAAAGCGAACTATAGGAGAGTAACCTAGGTTTATCAGGTAAATACGAAAATTATTCCAAAACTTGGAATGTTTCAAAGATCAGACCATATTTTGTCTTAATTGATAGGTCCCAATTCATCGGTTAGTTACCACTTAACCTTACACTTACGGACCAAGTTATTATCATATTAATTTGGCGACAACTTTTTATATGGAAAATATTTCAATGCAAAAATAGTACGTATACGCCACCGAACTATAATTTTGACTATGTTCGTCCTAAATTGTGTTGAATGATTGCCGGCCATTAACACGCGTCCCCCCAAATATTTCTCTTTCTTTAACTGTGCTGTATGTTAGTGTTATTTTCACTTTAAGAAGACAGAAAAATTGGTCGTATGTGGTTATTAAAAGTCTATGACACCCAGTAATAAAGGGTTTTCCAATAAGAGGTGTTATTGTGAATAACCCGCTATTTCGGTAGCTGTCACTTTTCAAGCTTTTATTCTTTGACATTTGACAAGTAGAAACTACGCCATTACTAAAAATGGAACGATACACGCTTCAACAACGCATTGAAATTATTAAAATTCACTACACAAATGGTGAAAAAACACAAGCAACGAAACCATTGATCTTTTACGGGAAAAAATTTCCGGACCGTGTTATCTCTCGAAGAGGTGATCACAATTGGTCACCGAGATCTTGTGATTTAACACCTTGCGACTTATTGCTTTGGGGCCATGTGAAAGATAAGGTCTACGCCAACAGCCCAGCGTCGATTCAAGACCTCAAAGATAAAATTCGTGAGGCTATCAAGGACATAAGGCAGCCACTTTGCGATTTTAGAGTAATGTAGTAGTAAGTAGATGAAAAGGATATGGTCCTGTATGCGTGCTCGTGGTGGCCATTTGGCTGATGTTGTATTTCATTATTAACGGCATACCTTCCTCTTTATTATGAAATAAACATACGATTATTTATCTCAAAAAATGTCATTTGTCTTTGAATACCAAAATAACACCTCTTATTGGAAAACCCTTTACAATAATGTAAAACGAAGATCGCATAGTGAAGCCCAACATTGGTAAGTGAGGCGGTACGTAGAAAAAAAATTGCTCTTCTGATAGCGCAAAACTATATTGCTGACATGTATTTGGTTTTCAGTTCAACTTAAAATAAAACAAAAAAAAAAACACTCAGTTTAGGTTGTCGGTTTGTCACCTCCTTGGAATACTGGAACACGTGTTGAAGTTGTTTTACTGCTATGCAAATGCTTCATATACCGTTTGACGGTACGGCTCATAACGATTTAAGCTCTACGCAAATGCTTATGTACTACTGTAAGGCATAAGCTGTCAGATAAGCTTTTATGTCGAACTTAAGCAGTATGCTCTTCTCTATACATTGGAAAATTAAAGTTGCTGCTATGACTCCGGTACCGATTTATAGTGCTTATGGCGAGCTGCAAATGATTTTGTATTATTGTTTATCGCCGTTCAATTCTTCCACAGCAAAGGAAAAAAAAAGAAGAAACTATAAAAACTTTTTAAAAAATAAGTATTCCTGTCCATACTTAACGTACGGGCAAATATATGCAATAAAAAGGGAATAACAACAGTATAGCCATCACACAAAACACGACAAAGATAAATGCAAATGCACAATCTCACAGAATAGATCATTCTGTGTTTGTGATTTACATCGTACGTAGTATACACGTATGGATACATGTTTGATGACTGCAATAACGTATTCACACTTCCCCATCGCGTGGCCTGTGTTGCCGTTTGTGCATTCGTGGCTTCGCTTCACACGAAACGATTGGGAATCGTTAACCTTAACCCTGTTCTGCAGTTTTTGTTTAATTCTCTTTTTGCTCGTTCTTCTTTTATTTTCAATTGTCAATATTGCTCTTGTTTTAAATCAAATTGCGAGCTTGCGTACATCCCTCGAGGGTGATCTCGGGGTGTGTACAAAACAAAGCATTATCAATGCAGCAGCATTGAGCGGACTGTTTATTGCATTGTCTGTTTCCCAAAGCGTTCTACATAATTCAATTCCTCCTTCCCCGTCCAAACAGAGATTGTGTCACAAAGACGAAGAATATGTCTGCATAAACAAAAAAAAGGCGCTGTTCTCAATTCTGAAAACCTCGAATGAGGACAAAAGAAATAAAAAGATGGAATACAAAACGAAGAACACGGTTAAATTGTATATAATGTCGAATTCAAGGAGAAGAATCGACGGCCAGCAATCATCGGCGGGAGATAAACTTTTGGCACGCAAATATTCCATTAAAGAAGTTTGCCGCAATAACAATAAAAATGCAATTCAATGGGTACGACTGAATGGATGCGCTGCATCTTGGCTTTGTTGTTATTATTGTTGTTAATCGCGCCTATTTTAGACGAGAGCACAAGTGCATCTTCTTAATCCATCTCGAGATGGTGCGTCAAAATATGTGTTTTTTTTTTCTCTTTTTTTATATAGACACGAACAGCATCCGCTTCTGCAATGTTTCATTAAATGAAAAATAAGCGCTGTGTTTTTCTTTTTTGTGCACGATATTCACAGCATGTGAGGTGGGTGTTTTATCCCGCTGCATCTTTTAATATGTATGTATGATAATTGGTGACTATATTCATAAAGTAATGCAATGCATGACTGCGTTGCATTAAGTAATCGTAATGAGGGAATTGTGCATGTGGCCGTTAATTTATGAAAGCAAAATATTTTTCTTGCCTCTGTCGCTTTGGAGTCTTTGATAAAGAAGGCCGTCTTCGTAGGAAGGATATAGTTAAATAGGCGATGAGAAGAGAAAGTCGTGTAAAGAATCCAATCCAATTTTAGAGTTCACTATGTATGTGTAGTGAATTTTTATTCTGCGTATGCATGTGATTATATCTTTAAAAACCGATATCAGAATCTTATTACTGATCCTTCATTTGTCTCCTTGGCGTCCGAAATTGATATTGTCAAAGTAATATAAAACTGGGGTCATTGTGCGTTACCGGTTGACGTGAAAACTGCAAGATATATTTCAATGAGACTTTATTTTTAAATGTTTCTTAAAACTTTAGTGAAGCTATAGGACATGTCGCTTGGAACTACGTATTATCTGATTGTGGTTCTCGCTACCAACGAAGTTGAAGGCTTTATTATTTGTGTTCAGAACATCCTCTCCAATTTAATTTGTACTAGAAAAAGATTGTTGTTTACTTCACTAACCTTTACGAGCGAATTAAGCGAGCCTCGAAAGTAATCCTAAGAGGTTTCGTATTATACTCGTACGTGGAAATACGTTTAATATTTTCCTGTTCTCACATCTCTATTCTTTCTACAGTTCAAGGTGAAACTTATCCCGTACCTTAGCTAACTGCCTCCAGTTGCGCACCGCAGCTTGTTAAGGTCCGCTTCCACTTTTGTGCACCACCTAAGGCGAGGTCGCTACTATCCCTCTGGGTGGGAGTCGATGACTCTACGGGTCGGACATTTGTGACTATTCACTCTTCGCAAGTTTTTGACTAGAGCTGTGACATACACAGTATAGTCCGTTGTTGAATCTTCTTCGACAAAGCCCGTCAACGCAACCGAAAAATGTTTTTCTCGATGCGACTGGGACTAGCTTCACCCTCTCAAAAAAGAGCCAAAGCTTCAGTGAACTGAGATGAAGGTCTTATACAGAATCTCCTTAGTTTTTTGGGGGTTCAAATCCACTATCTCTGTAGCCGAAAGATGCTGCATTCAGAATGTATACCTAAACAAAGGCAGACAAAGTGCCTTACTTCCTCAAATTTAGAGCTGGCGATTGTGACGTTCTGTGTGATTCTAAAGCTACCCGTAAGACACAAAAATCAAAGGCATATTGTGATTTAATCTATCTGCATTTAACCTTGTTGAGTGCCGGCAGCAGTGACCGACTCGAAGTATTCTGTCGTCATTAATAAATCAGAAACTGTCAATCAAATATTGTCTTGTACCTTTTTTTTCGATATTCGCGTGATTAAAATAACAACTATTTGGCATAGTCTACCTTCACCCGTTCGTAGGTATAAATAAAAGAAGAAAAAGAAAGCAACACGACTGGTCGCCTCGTTTAAGTAATTTTAATCACGTCAGCGATAGGTGCAATCGACACTAAGTGCATTCTAATCATTTGTCGATAGTTATGCTGCTGGAATGTCACCCTGTGTTGTACCAGGAGAGACTTGCGAATTAAACACCCAGTTATGACTCAGAGGAGTGGTGGCATTACAAGTTAAGTCGATAAATCTAATATGTACATAATTGTAGTGGGTAGTGTAAAGTTGTTCTGATAATTAAATTGAATTATAGCTCATTTAAAATACAAAATTATTGAAGCGCGTCGAGAATATTCATTGGATACGTATCTAATTAGCTGATTGCTTTGTAGTGTTGAAACGTGATTTGGGTTGAGATGGTAATGGCGATATAGTTGATTTGATTTGGGGGGACAGCTATTCCGATCATTGTTTCTGCGGAAGACTACTTTTACATTAGCAATTTATATTCTCTTTGATTGCGAATTTTCCAATCTGATTTTTAGCAAGTTAACTGCTATTGATATCATTTGGAGATGTGTCATAATATATAGAGTCCTTTTCAACAGAATAGGAGCACTTTGTTATTATGCTTCAATAGCAATTTAGCGACTAACTGTTTCTTCTTGTTTTTTTCTTCTTTTTTTTGTTGAAAAGTGAATAAAATCATATTTGTAACTTAATTGTGGACTGGTATTGTTTAAAAGTCTTTCAAATACCAATACGCACCAATTGTGCTACAATAAGAAATTCAAATAACTTTTTTTTTAATCGATGTATTTCATTTATTTTTTTTTTATTGGTTAGAAAATTAAATTTTATTTTAAATAGTTAGTTGTTTTTAAAGATTATAGATCGCAAACGACCTCCACGCTCTCCCACGCATATGCGGCACCTGATCAAAAAACTATTCATTGCGGCCTGAAGAGTTGAAGTTGGGATCGCCTCAATTATTGTCGTTATGGACTGCTTTAATTCAGTTAAATTCCTGGGCTTCGTTTTATACACCTCTTGCTTGACATAACCCCATAAAAAGAAGTCTGGTGCAGTCAGGTCAGGTGACCTTGGCGGCCAGCGAAGAGTGGAGTTCCTAGAAATTAATTTGTTTGCGAATTTTTTGTTTAGCTCCGCCATAACTGGTCTGGCTATATGTGCAGTTGCTCCATCTTGCTGAAACCAAACGCTATTGAATGGTATACGTCTTCGGCGCAGTTCTGGGTAAAAAAACTCCTTCAACATCTTTAAATAACGGTCCCCATTGACAGTAACGGTTACACCGTTTTCTTCAAGGAAGTACGGCCCGACAATACACCTTGATGAAACTGCGCACCACACAGTGACTCGTTCTGGGTGCAGTTCCGTCTCATGGAGCATTTCTGGATTAGACTCTAAACATATACGGCAATTTTGCTTGTTTACATTGCCGTTAAGATCAAAATGGGCCTCATCAGACATGAACAAACAATTGATCAATGTGTTGTCTTCTTCGGCCATTGATATCATTTTTTGGCAAAATTCCAGGCGAACAGGCAAATCCTGAGGGTTTAACTTGCTAGTAATTTGGACTTTGTACGGAAACAAGTTTAAATCGTCATGAAGTATCCGTTGTAATGACCGTCTACTAACTCCAATTTGCTCCGATAAGTTTCGGGTCGAAACGCTCGGATTGGCCTGTATTGCAGATGCTACTGCTGCGATTGTATCCTGAACCCGAACATTGGCATCTCGATGGTACGGCCTTCGTGCGATGCTTCCAGATTCGGCAAACATGTTTACAAACCTCATAATGGTCCATCTACTCGGGGGATTACCGCCAAACTCCCGCCTAAATTCCCTTTGGACGGAAATGACGGACTGCAAAGCATGGTACCGTTGCACTATCCAAATTCTTTTCTCCGTATCCCAAGCATCCATTTTTATAAATCTAAATAGTAACCTACAAAATAAAAAAAAAAATAAGCCGATTACTCACACAGAAAAAAAGTTATTACGTTTTATTTTTGTAGCACGATTCGTGAGCCACCTTGTAGAAAACTAAAACTGAGTATTGAGTTGCCCACCAGTATACACTCATCGGCAAAAGTATTTCGAAATACAAGTCGCTTTTCAAGGCGAATAATTCCTTACGGCTACGGATTTATTGCTTACAGTTTTCACTCAGTGATTGCATATGGTGTGTGTGTAAATGAGACCATTTGAGTACCATCGGTGGACGATAAAGTTTAATATGAAAGATCGAGCAGCTTTTGTCGCAAATTTGGAGTTGGGATTTCGGGGGTTCTGTTAAAAAATAGGGGAAGATTTTAATAATTCCAAATCAATAAGCTCAAAAGAACAATCTCTGTGGAAATTCTAGCAACCTCGGGTAAAAAACAGAAAAGTTATACCGAAGAAGGTAGAGGGATGGAAGATATGGGAAAGTTTATTAAAAATCAAAGTTCAACTCTTAAAAATCTCTAGCTAAAAATGAAAAAAATCTGCTGAAAACCGAATTAAAGTATAATTCTGTGACGCGTTGCTGAACTCGATTTGGATACATATTCTGTACGAAAAGTACCTTAGAAAACTTTCGAAAACAAAATAAAGCGGCTACAATTCGAGCAAGAATTTAAAAATACAACCATAAGGTGTGGAACCGGGTTTTATGGACGGATGAGAGTTCATTTGAGCCTCGTAGATCACCGTGAAGAAGAATTGTTCGGATGTCGAAATTAAATAGTGAAAAATACACACCAGTCGTTTAGACCAGTTAACATGTTAGCGGGTCTGTAATGTTTTGGGGCTTTTTAACGTCCAACGGTTTTGCAGATTTGGCTAAAATCGATGAAACAATGAACCAGCAGAAACTTTAAACAATCACGATAGACTAATCGCGCAGTCATTTATTCCCCAACAGGATAACGCTCCTTATCACAAAAGCCGAATGGTAATGCAACTTTTAGGCGATATTGAACTAGAAACATTCGACTGGCCACCCCGAGGCCAGATTTATAGTTATAGAACATGTTTGAGGTAACATTAAAGGAAAAAGAACTACATCTCTGACTCAGAACAGAGCGCAGATCAATTTTGTAGTGGCAGAGCTTTGGGATGACGTTCCTGTAGAAATGCTGCAAAATCTTGTCGAAACGGTTTCAAAACAATTACAGAAAGTTATTGAGGCTAAAAAGTATATTTTTAAATAAAACTCTTATTTTTCAAAATGCAAAAGTAAAAAGTTAATTTTATAAATTTTAATGAATTTTAATAAATAATTAATTGATTAAGCAATATTTATTTTTATTCGCTTCATCCTAGAATTCATAAAATTTAATTTTTAGTTTTTTTCAAAATACTTCTGCCGATGAGTGTAAGCTTTAAAGAGAGTGAGCTACATTAACAGGGAACACACGATTTCTTCTTTACGTTTAACAGAACATTGTTCAAGAAGAACTTTCCAATAGGTCTTCTTCTACTCCGGCAATAGGTACTCCCAGTAACTGCATGTATCCGTTTTAGCTAAATCTTCCTCAAAAGGCAATGGCCACAGAGTATTCATATAGTTTAAAACATAGAGGTAAAAAAGCGGTGTGCGCAAAAATTTAGATGAAGTTTTTTTTTATTAGTCTATATTCGGCGGAATAAAATTGTGTGCAAAAACAACGAAGTGGGGCATAGGCTGTGCAGAATAACCATTTCAACAGAAGAAAATTCTGCTGAGATTAATTAATTTTTCAGACTTTCTCCGATTTAAAACAGACCACTTTCTGTCTTTCTAGCTGCTTAACTGAAAGTTATACCAAAAACAATGCTTCTAGCCACAGGTGGTCTTACATCCTAAATTGATGCATTTAGGGGCAGCTCTGCTCCTTCTTTGCCTTCTTTGGGCAGAAGGTCTGCCTTTTCGTTCATCCGCTTTGTCAGGGATGTCGGAGAATGATTCCTTCATAGTGGCGCTATGTCCTGTTCTAATGAGCCCTGAAATGGAAAGCCGTAGCTCGTTGTTACCTAAATGTAATTGTATTTGTAAAATAGGTACAGACGCCACTGTTGTAGCCGTAGGTGTGGTACCTAGATCTCCAGTAATGGCAATGCAGGCCGTTCCTTGTTCCCCTGTTGATATATCCCGTACTAACTCTTTTTTGTGGCCTTCCACCCCATAGCTTCCTTAGTGGACCTGTTTTAGAATTTAACATTTTAAGCTATAGATCATACGGGGAAAATAAAAATAAAATATTCTGTAAACAAATCAAAAAATTCAAAAAACTGTTAAACAAAAAGTTTTCAATTGACACAAATGGTGCTCTAATCGCGAGAAACTCCGTAGGTACTAAAGTTAAATTTAAAATTATCATACTAAGGAATGATTAAAAAAAAATGGATTGAATAGGATTCCACCCTCAGTGCCCAGAGTATTTATGAATAAATATTTCTTATTTATAAATTATAGTCAAACTAGCTCATTCGTAATTAGGTGGATGAAACACCGATCGTTTATTGGTAAAGTAAATCTAATTGTTATGACTGCATTCCAACTTCATATTGATTTATAAAATGATCTTCATTTATAAATAACTGGTTTCTAGATTCGTTCAACATTCGCCTTAAACAGTATGACAAATAGGCCAGCGAAGAAAATAACAAATAGCTAAATAGAATGCAACTCAATTTCAAATAACTTACTAAGTGCTATGTGCTATTTCCCGGCAGCTTTCTTCGAATGCTTGCTAATTTAGATACGAGTGTAGGTACATATTTCCATTTTCCTCACGAATGTTGTTTATCTTTGGTTTTCAGCTTAAATGTGTTCCTTTTCTCCTATTCATATTGACTGGTTGTTGTTCTCGTTAGTGAGGCATTGTCTGAAATGTAATTTGTAAACAAAAGAATTCAATTTGTATTATCGTGAATTAATTTTTCCTTGAATAATGTTTTATTTTTGTTTTCTTACAGGCAACTCGGTCAGCGGAGAACGAGCGTTTCTATACGCTGCGGAAGCGGCCGGCACCAGTGGCGGAACGTACCACATTTGTTTGTTATACATGTGGTGGCGACACGCCATCGTCTCAATTACGCTTAGTCTATTGCTGCCCAAATGCGGAACGAGAGCCTTATTATCCTTTCATAAAAACTATGAAACCTTTTAAAAATGCTAGTCCCATTAGTCCGCAGGGTAAGTTCTACCGATAAATGATTTTGATTATATTTTTTTTAACAACCATGCCAGGTATTGCCACCACGAATATATTTACCATCCGTTGAATCCTTGATAAAGTCGGTTCAGTTATACACTGCCAATCACTAGGGTGGGGCCAAACAATTTTGTACGACCGATTTCCCCAAATTTTCCACGTTTTCTGACTGAACCTAGCTTCTGGCAACACTGGAAGTGTGGATGCCTTGTTGGAAAATCCAAAGCAGGTGCAAAATTTCTTTATCTTTGGAAATGCGCGTACCAGCAAGCACTTATAGCTATTTCCTTTCATTGTTGTTGCCAACACAACAACAACATTGTTACCATTGAGACTATCAAGATTAAAGTTTTTTTCTTCTTCACTGCTCCAAGCGACTTGTTCTCTTGCGAAATGCATTCAAATTCTACGACTAATACAAATTTTTCAAAAAATCAGATATTTTACAAATTCGTAGGTGTTTTTTCAATAAAGTTGCTTATTAAGTCTTGTGATTCACCACTGTGAATGCGTCTCAAATTTAACATTGTCATCGTAAAGTTTGACATTTTTGATTGTAATCGTACTCAGAACGTTTTGCCATACGAGTGCGATTTGTGTGAACTGATGTTGAAAGATCGTCATGTGACGTTTCGCGAGATTAAGGCGTACTTGGGCATTGGTTTCACTTGCATACATTCAATATTGCACGAACATTTGGCCGTCAATTTGACAATCACTCAAAACAAAGCTTATGTCGATTTGTGCCAAGAAATGTTGAACAAATTCAATCGCGGTACTTCAAAAGGCGTCTATAAAATCGTGACATGCGACGAATCATCGATCTAGCACAGGAACCTGAAACTAAACAAAAATCGACTATATGCGTCTTCCAATAAGAGCTAAATCAAACAGAAGTTTTTCGCACACGAAGCAATTCGGCGCCAGTTTTCGTTGGAATAAATGGACTTGTCGCCACCGTGACATTAGAGGAACATTGAAAGGTCAACTCCGAGTGGTACACCACCATATGTTTGCCAAAAATATTCAGAAAAAAAAGGTGAAACCAATCGCAGACGACGAATCATTCTCCACCAAAATAACATAAGCTCTTACAAACGGCTCAAACATGTGCATTTTTGAGCATTCGAAACATCGGATTGATGGGTCATCCGCCGTACAAGTCATGATTTTTGGCACCCAATGATTTCTTCTTATTCCCGCAGTTCAAATGCGAGGTCAACGTTTTTTGAAGACTAAAGAAGCGGTTGATGCGTTTAATCACATGTTTTGGAGGTACCTCAATCAGAGTGGGAAAAAGTGCTTCAAACGCATGCAAAAGTGTATTGATCTTAATGGGCAATACAAGTAAGCCATTTCGACTATAAATATTTATTTTTACTTTTTGCTACCTCAAAACTTAAGTAGCCAACTATAAGGAATAATAAAGTCCACCAAGGCCGCTCGACGGGCGGATTTCGACCCCAAAACGTGAAATCGAAGCCCTTATATGTTGCATCCAATTATGTTATATTCTATAATAAATTAAAAATGTGATGAAAAATGAATGTGAATTGTGAATGCGAAACGATAGCTCTGTTTTGTGATGTACGAACTGCTGATACCATGGCTCCTTTGCTCAAATCGGAAGAACTCATGTCATATCAAGGTCGAATTTAGATCCACCCTGTAAAATTCAAGAAGATAATTAGGTCTTAAGTACTCCGAGACTTCTTCATGGTGGATTGTAGGGATCGCTGTTATTGTGGCGATGTCTTTTCTTATAGAGGTGTGTTTTTTTATGGTTGGTTGTTATATGGCAATACATTTCTGGATGTTGCACAGTTCGTCGGCCTTCTCAATCTCACGTTGGCCTTTGGTAGAAACTAGTCTCGCTTGTGGTCGAAAATCTGCCATACTTTTTATAAGTAATATTAAAAAACGTACCACAAGTTTCGAAATTTATGTCGTTTTTTTTATAAACGACAAAGCAACATTAACTTATTAATTCAATTAAAAAAAATTAACCAATCTGCATATGTTAAAAAAGTTAAAGAACTCCTCGACCTTAAAGCCGTATTCACGCAAACGAGCTACCGCCTACCGATATTAGTGATGCTTATTAACAGGTTAATTCAAGTACCTACATATTCGTATTTTAGAGGCACGTTAAAAAAAATATTTTGTTATTGGATTTATGTATTATTATTATTTATTGTATTTTGAGCGTTTTTTTCTTTATTCTTGAAATTACTTACCTATATACCAATTTTATTTCAGGCATGGTGCAAATATGTTCCTCGTGTTATGATAAGCACTCACATTTAGCAGAAGTTGGTACACCAGCTATAAGCAGCATAGAGGGCCTTAACAATAGTAATAGTAGTGGTAGCGGTTTGATGTATAATGCCAGTGGTGCGATAATGGGGAGCGGCACCATTCCAAATGCCACTGGTGGCACGGGTGCTGGTCAGCAAATTATCACACCGACTGGTGGTAGTAGTGGAAACGGAGGAGGCGGTGGAGGCGGACGGTACACACCATCGGAGAAATCGCTAGCCAATTCGGATTCAACGAGTAATGTTCGATTTAAGGTAAGTCGATAACTATCTTAATTTCAAATGATACACTTCGCAAAAGCAGTCTCTAACAAACGTCATGCTTCATAATACGAGCATGTCATACATTTGTATACTACTCATTTGACCCTGTCACGGTTCGAGTGTTTCTACTACCCTGCCGGATCCCTGTTAATTACGATAATTATTCTCCTTCTTTGGGTATCGTGTGCACAAGTGAACACTTTCATGCAAACAAAAATAAAGGAAAGACCCAAGCGAGCACGATATATTATATGCTTTGACAACAATCGAGATTCAAGTTGACCATTTGACACCCAAGAACCGGGAGAAATCGGTTTTATTTAGCTTTCCCCCTTCGATCGTCTTATTGATTAACTTTTGTGATTTTAATGCGATTGCTGCGATACAAACTAAATGATTTGTCGGCTACAAATACTTGACTTCTCAGAGAGGTCTGAGTTGAGTGAATACTCGTATATATGGGTCATCGCCTACAAGCGATCGGTTAAGGCCATGTCGAGAATATTTGTACCTATCGTAAATTGGTTGTCTGCTTTTAATTATTTTTAATAATGATTCATTTCTTTTCTTACTGACAGTTGGTGTATCGCAGAGGCGTTTTGTCGTGTCCATGATATCAACAAGACTTTGCCTAAATAAGATGGCGCCTTATAAAAACTGATTGTTCGATTGACGTGCTTAAAGTTCAGTCAATCGACATTTCAATTGAATGAGGTCAGTCAAAGATTATTGAAATGCGAAAAAAATAATGCTTTAGTAATCCAGTTCAAACGTGTTCTGTGTGCCTGTCAAATTATCGAGGGTGTTCATATATATAGCATTTGAGTTGTTTGTGAAAAGGTGCCAATGACTTTTAATTTAAGTTGTTGTGATTAACTTATTATTAAGGATTTTTACATGTGGCTAGATTTGCTGAAATAAATGATACCTTTCGAACGTTTTCAAGACGTATAGAAAGTTTGGAAAAACGTGCAGTAAACGTTCCCTTAGAGTCTTAAACGAACAGAGAAGGTTGGCACAATATTCGTCTGCCCAAGGGGCAAAAAATATATTTATTAAACGAAAAAAAGCACATACGTGACAAGTTTTTGTTAGTATTATAATGACTTATTGTGCTCAAATTACAGTGAGAAATGTTTGTTTTTCTTTTGCAACTTCATAAAAATGAAAAAGTAAACAAGAAACTGAAACAATTTCTGTTTCGTACATCTTAGGAAATAACAAAATGTGTATTTCAGCTCTCGCGTGGCTCATAGTATTGATCAGAACACTTAAGTTTCGACAAAGAAAGAATTAGGGAGCGTACAATATGGGAAAGATTGGGTTATTATAGAAAATGTTTTAGCTAAGGTTAGCACCCGGCGCCGAATACTCGTGGTATGGTCTTGGTGTCAACCCGATTAAAACCAAACTGATGCTGTTTACCACGAAAACCAAAATACAAAGCTTCAACCGTCATCGGTTTAACAGCTAACAGCTTCCCCCACCGTTCAGTGCAAGGTGTCTGGGAGTGAAGCTCAACGGGGAAATAAACATGGAACAACGGGTTAAGAAAGCATTCATAGATTTCTATACCTGTGATAGAACATTTGACAAAAGATAGTACCTGAACAAAAACCAACCATGGATAGATGTACGTACACAGCCTTTGTAGAATAATCTTTGCTTTTAGTTCAATAAAATGGTGGCCGGCTCTAAGAAAAGCTTATAACATAACTAAACTCAACAAGGTTCAAAGAACGGAACAAGCGCTTTACGGTCAACGCTATCAAACGCCCTCATGGTCCTATTACATCTTTTACCTCTAGAACACCTTATTACAAACAACACAGCAATTAGCGCGATCAGACTCAAAGAGTTACGAATAAGATGCTGA
This sequence comes from Cheilosia vulpina, assembly GCA_916610125.1. Lineage (NCBI taxonomy): Eukaryota > Metazoa > Arthropoda > Insecta > Diptera > Syrphidae > Cheilosia > Cheilosia vulpina. Next base: position 46,005,227 of record OU744280.1, read on the forward strand.
TTTTAAAGAAACTATAAAATATACTTTTTTCTCTATGAAGAGAACTTGTACCCCCATCAACGGATATAAATAACTCCAAAAATCTCTTTACAAAGCAGTTTGTAGTACAATTCCCTGTTACGGAGCCATACCAAGGGACACAAAAATAAATAAGACGGATAAATAGGGACACGAATTTCATATCGAATACCGCCAGCGTGTTTTAGACTGAAGCACTTGCTATCCGCGAAGCCTGCCCTCAAATCAAACTCAATATGCACACAAATATAACTTGGAGGCAAAAGATATATCCATGGACAACAAAGCTGCCATCGAGGCCATCGCCTTAGTCGATATAACCTCCAAATTAGTGATAGAAGGCATGTCTGATGTGGTTTCGCTTGAGTTCAAGATTAACTTGATTTGGATTCTAGGGCACAGCAACGTTTAACAACGAGACAGCCAGACAAGGTTGGTTAGGAAAGTTCGTGCTTCTTATCTGGCCGCCCAAAGGAACAGTCCGCAAAGGGCCATTGTAGGAGATTGGGGTATAAGACCTATCGCCGGCCTATGTGTACCTGTACATATGCTTAATCTTTTGTGTGATATATAAATAAAAATTTATGTGACTATATCTACTTAACCATGAGTTGCAAAGAAATTTAATTCCAGCCTTAATTCCTCTGGATCAAGCTGTCATATTACGTACTGAATGAAGCGATATCGTGCTCTAATAATTTTTTGGTAGGATTATGTTCAGGACTTATTTCGGTCATCGTCGAATTATTTCAGGGTGGTTCTTAAATCAGTCAGCGTTCGACCTCTGGTCGTGTCCGTGTTTCAAGCAGATATGAATTTGTAGTCTTATTGTCGATGCACACTATTTTGAGACACTTGTGGAGGCAGCTAGGTTTTGGGTTTTTTATGTCGATTTTGTCTGGCCGCCATTTTGTTTGGATGATCTATAATAAATATTAACAATTTATTATAGACCATCCAACGTCGCATCAACGTGCTAAACATTTTATTTAACGTATTGTTCAATGCAAATACGTAATGGGTTATAAAGGATCAAATCACCGCTATAGAGACATGATGTAAAACGTTCTTGTGTCCGAAATGGATCCAAAGGCCCACATGCGAATAATGTCGAATAGTGGTGATATCGACAGGGGGGAAGATTCCTGATAACAATCGACGGCATCGATTTTGAAATTTAATTGACCATAATAAGTTATATTCTACTCGAATTTAGTTAACTATCGTCAGCTCTCGAACTCGGAATTTTTGCACTTAGTTGGTAGTTTTGGGGGTCTATCGTTTAGACGATAATCGTCCGAAAAGTTACGGAATGAGTGCGCAGCTACCTCTTCTATGGAGGAACTTAAGTGATAACATTATGAAACTATATTGCTGAAATAGCGCTAGAAGTCTGCAAAATCTTTATAAAAATGATGCTTTAAGGATCGCCAAATATTTGTGTCAGCATTGACAGCTCAGATGCACTCAAGGTCTTCCTTAACCACCTCTAAGTTGGTGCAACAATTCACAAATTCGATGTAAGCGCCTTGTCGACTTTCTTCAATAAGCAGTCATAAGTAAAGCACAAATATTTTAGTCGAGAGTGGCCCAACAGATGTACAAAGCTTCCCACTCAAAACCAATACACAAAATACCATGAGCCTTATACCCATAATCATTTTTGGTTTTGACTTTAAATTTAAATAATTCAAAATAGCTATATTTTCGATACAAATTTTGCAATTGTGAGCTTCCGTAAATTTAAAGACGATACTAAAAGTTGTTATTAGTGCGGCAGCATATACAATCTGTAGAGCAAACAACAGCTTGCTCAGAAGTGTAAATTTGTTTTTAATGTGCTTGCCTTTCATACAAATATAGCTAAGGGTAGTATTGATCCCAAAATAGTATTCATGGAATACAAAAAAAAAATACACGAACGATTGCTTGCTTTCGATAGTACGCAATAAATCCTACCTCCACTGGTGCTGGTGCTTATATCGGATAGGAAACCAAATATAGATTTATTTTGCGCTCTCAACCTGCGATCTGATAAATTGCTTACACATTTTCAGATGTAAAACACGCTGCGTTTGTTTGTTCACACAACGCTTTCTCCGAAATCGAAACGTTAATTTTTAAGTAAACACCGTCTCGTATATTTATGTGATTTGAATGTGTATCTCAAATCTCAATATAGCCGCCGAAAAATTGTCATGTCTCCCCTAAATGGCCGCGCGATTGCATCAAACGTGCTGCTTATTGCTTAACACAACTCTTGAGATTAGATAAACGGCCTTCATACTCGAAAGGGTACACAAAAGAAAGAAAAATAATAAATAACCTGTTGTTATCGATGGTAATAACAGCGATAAAGTTCTGGTTATTTCCAATATTCTAAAGTGTGCTGATAACTGCTAATCAATAGATTTGAATCTATTTTAAGGTATCTATAAGTTATGATAAAATTAATATTTGAGCTGCGCACTGTACTAGCCGATCCCACAATCTGATCTGGAATTTGAAATTCGTAGCATAGTTTCGTTTCGGAAATGCCTCATTGGTTAGTGTAGAGTTATTCGGACTAACTAGTACGAGACAACCAAATAGATAATAGGGTGGCTGATGCTTTGTGTCTTCGATCACACCTACACTCTATTTCTGGTGCATACTTACAGTCAGCTTAATTATGTTATGATGCTACAGTTAGCACAAAGAAGCACGGATTGGTGAGCCAACAATTGTCCAATCCGCCCTAAAATGTCGTTTGTATCGGCCGACGGGTATTTGTGTTACGGCAGCGTTTTTGACGTGAAAACTTCTTATGGCGTGTTGGCCATTTTTGATATGGGAAAAAATCATTGAAATCGCGACACCAATGTTCCGACGAGAAATGAAAGAATAAAACACATGGATATATTTCGTATGTATCACCACAAAACCCATTTGTTTACATTGTTGATTTTGTAATTTCAACCCCCATCTGTGAATACGTATGAGCTGCAAAAGCTTTAGTCGGAAATTTGTTTTGTAGTAGTAGTTTATAACAATGAAAAAAAAAACACTTAATTTAAAAGTATTTCCTACAAAATAAAATATTTCCTGACGATTCAAAAAATATACACGTAACATCTTCGAGGGAAGTATTTCTTTGTGTAAAATACATTGGTTAGTTTTGCCGGACATTCGCACAGCCCTAGACATACTGGGGGCAAAAAAAAAACTTGATCTCTCACAACACAACAGACCTAATATTAGGACGTTTGTGCAAAAAGATACATGGAAGAGGGACAGAAGGAAACGTAGCTTCATTTTCGTCGCCTATTTGATCGGTCATAACATATATTTTGATAGTGACGTAGATGCAACCACTGAACTAAAACGTGTCGAATTAATTTAGCGGAGTTTTGTGATTGCCATCAAATGTTCACACATTCAGCTTTTACTCCTAAGCATTACCTGAACTGCAGTAGCCATGAATCGTCGTGCCATTCTGAAAAGTCGTAACAACAATTATACTTATAAAGTCACCAAAAACGCATCAATTCGAAAAGTACTTTTCACCTTCTGATTTAGCTTTAATTTGCAAGGGGTTTGTTCGGCCTAGTGAAGTACAAAGCTCATATCTGGGACAATTCTCGAAAAATTACATTAGACCTACTAGTTGAGATTTAAAAGGGATCTATACAACTTATAGTTGATTGAAATTTATCGGATTCAATTGACGCGCTTGAACAACGCAGAAATGTTTCTTGTATGTCCTTTTTTTTACCGGTAAGAAGATACCAGCATTCCACCCCTTCAACAATTCTCTTGCAACACTTGTCACTCATCTGACCAGCCGAAAATCCATAACATTTCGAGCCACAGTTTTACAATTTAAAAAATTAAGTTGGCCGACTTAATTTTGTAAGTAATCACAAGTCTTAAGTATGACTTCAATAATGTATTCAAACAAAGTAGATAATATGGACACGTTTTACACCTTAATTTATGGACACAAAATCTTTATAAAATTATTTAAAAAATTCGCATTTTCGAATTTTTCAAAATAACTGTATAGTTTGTTGTTAATACGGCGCAATATCAACTTAAGTAAATTGATTCCTTATCTAAATATTTATATTTTTATTTAAAAAAAAAAGTTATTTTGATTATTATAATTTATAATATTTTGTTACTTAGTGCGTGTTTTTAAATATTTTTTTTTTTAAATTGAGTAAATACAAGTTGTTCTGCTACACTCGTTATCGACTATGAAAATTGACCGGTATATTTTTTAGTTGTAGGTATCTGCCTTACTTCAAAAATGTGACTTGTGATTACTTAACAATTGGTTGTCATAGTGAGCCAGAAAACGACAACAGATGAGTCCACAAAAATTGTTCACCTGGGGGTCATTATTTCACAATAAATTTTGAAACCCACTGAAAGACTTTTGACTCTAGTTCAAGGCTTGCATACGCAGTCTTGACTAGTTGCTAAAGCTGAAGTGACTTGTTCCCGACCACCTTCACCTTCGGAAATTCCCTTTGCATTTCCCCGTATAATTTTCCTATAGCTATCTGAATTTAATTATTAAAAATTTATTCTCATTGCATCATCCGGTTTAACTTTATTTTGTTTGCTGGATTCATTGCCCGAATCATTGACTATGTCTGATTACGACACAGAGAGAAAAAAATATCCACAAAATGCGAGGGGGATGTAAGTGCTTTAAGTACTTATTGTATGTATTCCCGTAACGAAAGCTCAGGGGGTTATCGTAACAGCTAATAAACCTTTCGGCTATTTCAAGAGTTTTACGATTCGATGATGATTCGCTATTGAAAGCCTCAGAAGGCGATACCTATAAGATGGTTTTCAACCGATAATACAGGCATTGGCAGATATGATTGCCGTAGTTCATTATAGGGGGCACGATTTTTTTCTTTATTTTTAATAATTTGTATACTGGATAGATTGCATCGAATAAATTCATATTATGGCTCTGAAATCAATTAAGAGAAGTCTTTTTTTTTTGTTCTTATGTGGCTCATAGTGCCTTTGCATTTCTGCACAAACATATTTTAAAATAAGAAATTTTCAAACAGGATACTGCTTCTTTTTTGCAGTCCATATTGGCATTTTTAAAACAACAACTTTGGCAAGGAAAATGGATAACTTCCATAATATATTGTGAACGTTTTATTCCAGCTGAATTATCATACCTACTCTTACAACCCTCTACCAGTAAGGGAAATTATGACGCCCTATACATTTTTGCTTTTGACTTTTAACTGGTAACTACGAGTATATAGGGGGTAGTACCTCCCGCCACCACATACAATGATAAGAAATATCTTTATTAGATCCGCCATTTCTAATACAATAAAGATTATTATCAAACCAAAGGAAAGGCCTGATGTAACTCCGGCTGTTGAGAGGTTGCGAGAGCTCAGTTTTGGATTAGAACAAATTTAAATAATTTAAATTTGAACTCCAGCGCGTTCATGTTGACCATGTTGCCTTTCGCTTTTATAGTTATTTTCAGACATCTTCTGTAATGGTAAGGTAATTAGTGAGCGGTGTCTATAGCAGTGTTGTTGTCTTTAAATATCCATAAGAGTGGAACTTAGAAAATGTCCACAGTGTCTTGTCAGTATTCCCTTTAATCTTTAGACTGTGAGGCACCAAATCGATTTTACCATAATAAAAAATCATAGCCAAGACCATTACGCAATATTTTTTGAGGGACTGAGTTCATCTTTTTTGTGTGGATCTTAAAAGAATGTTTTTCTTTCTATATTTTATTTTTTTTTTCTCATATAATTCAACGTATTTCAAATCATTTTTGAAATTGCTTCTTAATGTTTAGAGGTTGTTTTTGCGCGAAGAGTAACAACTTTTACATCTCGGTCATATTTAAAAAAATTGAATTCAATTCAAAATTTTTCTTCTTTTATTATTGAACTATTAAAATAATTCTTACTTCCTGGCAGCAATTTTTTTAAATTATTATTTTAAAATAAATTCATAAATTCTTTTGAAAATTTGTGGTTGCTTTGCAAACAATTTCAACCACCTTTGCAATACACTTGTAGTCTCTTTTACACGCAGCTGACTTTTCAATATGTTTTAATGTGATAAAATGACAAAAAAAAATTAGTGTCATATGAGCTTTATCTATAGCTACATAAGCTTGTTTATAATCAATTATTCCGAGTGGTAAACATCTATTTATTTATTTATTTGACAAAAGTTACCCTTTTTTTATTAAATACATTCGTACATTTATTGGAATGTTGCATACAAATCGTTAGTAGCTGTTCGTACTTTTTGAGATGATTTTGAACTACGAACCTTAACCGGTAACAAGTAAAATGTACATCAAAGGGCACGGTAGCCATGTTCTGCAACTACATCATTTTTACAGGAACAAACTCAGGCAATTTTCGACCCTGCTGACTTCTTACATAGAGGGTTTTTATAGAAGAGCTTGGCTCTTTTTTAACATTTATGTTTTTGGTCTGATAATATTCTACATAGTTTTGATGAAGATAAAACAATAATTGACGTAACTACCAGTGTTACCACTTGTATTAAATATGTAGTACTGTGATGCATATTTCTTTGATTTTTTTAGTGCCGTACAGCAACATACTAAATCGGTTTTCTAAAGCACTATATTAAGCTACTACTATTTACCATTTTAATTTACTTAACTTTACTTAACGAACATCGATCCCACTATTCAAAGTTTGTTAAAGAATTTCTCTGTAGGAACGCAAATTGCTTGATTGGGGCTTTCGATGATTTTTAAGCGTGTACCTCAAAATAATGACATTGTGTTGTATGCATTAGATTGGACTTAAATAAAAAAAAATGGTTTTGGCACCACAAATTAGTGATTATACTATTTCTGCCGAGCGAAAGTTCTCCCTGGTTAAGGGCTATAAAATATGAAGTAAGAAATACGTTAAGCTCAGAAACAATTCAAAATATTTTGCTAGTTGAAGAGCTCAAATTTTGTATGACTTTTCAATTTAAGAATGAAGAAATGTAACCCAATTTCCAAAATGAATAGTCAACTTATGTTTAGTTTAAATTCGAACTTGCAGTTTTTTCAAACTTTCACTCATTTATAGACATTTTTCAACCTGCTGCTAACTAAATTTTATAACACAACATGTTTGTAAAATGTGATTTGACTGCCATGTGGCTTTATTTTGCTTAATTTTTTTTCAAACATTGCTGAATTTTTAATTTTTTCTCTTTTTTTGCAAAACGACAGATGACATAAATACCTAACGCTTACTCTAAGTTATATATTTAAAGTAGCGTTTGGGTGACTTTTATTTTATTACGAGGTGATAAAATTAAAGTATGCTTTTTATCGACTGGGTATTGTTTACAGATCATTAATTGTAGCTTTGTCACCTAATACAACAGTCATACTTTTCCTGAATATAAATTATATAAATGCGCCATTTTTTTCGATACTTTTTTTTTAATTAAGTATGATCATGCTTTTAAAGCTGTCGGAGAACATTTTTGGGTTATCCTGAAAATTTAAGTTTAAGTGTTTAGATTAACTTAAGATATATTGATTTGCATCTTTTTCTTGATTTCAAAATTGTACTACGAAGTACGAATCTGGTTGACATAACGGTGATATTAGTCAATAAACACTGGAGAAATAAAGACAGCGCCTCCTATCAGATTTTATTCAAATTACTCTCTAAACACTGCCGTCACAAATAAGAACAAACTGTTAATTTTTTGCAAAATCGGTCTAAGTCGGTTTTTGAATCTGTACGACATACACATGCGAATGTTAGCTTTTATTCATAAAGATTACGTCGCCAAACAACAGCAGTACTGTGACTGCTTCTAATCTGGTGAAGCAATTTAAATACATGCTATTCTGACTTTTTCACTAAAAAGGTCACACCTTACACTTAAGATTATTTTCATAATATGCTAGTTTTATTAACCACTGGCTATGCTCTCATTTACTTTCAATTGGTTTCCCTTAATGACACATACGCGAGAGGCAATTCTTCTTCCCAAAGTTGTCGGTGCCCAAACTAGTGAACTGTATGTGCCTTTATCTTGTACACACTTTTGCAAACGTTTGAAGTGAGAGTCGGCATTCTTGGGCACAACAGTTGTGTCAATAGAGCAGTTTTAATCTTTTAATTCACACTTTTCTTTCGTGAATACTTCGCAGTTGATACTTGTATGTCATATCCATATACACGCTAATTTTGGAACTCCCCTAGGCCTGTGAAAATATTAATATAGGAAGGTCAGCTTCAAGCCCTGTCTAACTTATTCGGAAACTTATATATGCAGCTCATTATAGCTGAATTCCAACTTAAATAAGACAGTGTGCTTATATCAATTAAACAGACGGCTTAAATATTTGCACTGTATGTGACCTGATTTCTGTCCTTGCTAACAACGTGTTCAAATTTTGTGTATCGTGTTGTAATTCCAAATCAAATATGCCAGTTGATATATTTTCATTTCCACAAAAATGCTCGCGTTCTTATCATATTTTTTTCGGTCTGATTACCAAAGTGGTACTGCACAGCTAACTGGTTTCGAGAGAATAAAACCAAATAAAGTAATGTGCCGAAAATAAAGTAAACTTATCGTACAGATAACAGCAGCTATAATGATAAGCACACTATATCAAACTGGAAGCCAAAGAAACGTCCAAGACAAACAGAACACGACCGACGATTCTTATAAAAAAAAATCCGGTCAGATCCGGTTTTTCGATAAGACGGTTCTCTGAGTTTCAGGGAAAGCATTTAATGTCGTCACGTAAAAACAAAATTTTGTTGTCGAAAAAAAATTGTTTTCACGACAAGCTCCAAACTAGTACGCTATTGACATGCACTTGAGTGAGTTATTGTGATTTTTATAAATAGAAATTGTAAATAGCAATATTTTAGTTTTATACATACGCATATAAACATTGCAAATTGGGTAAATTCAATTTTTCGGTAAGCTAATTGTACTTATAGAATGTTTGAAGTCCGGTAAAAATATGTTCGCACTTGTTCATAATTGAATCAGATTTGTTTTGTATTGTCTCTTTGTTGGACGCATATTTTACTAACCTTGTTTCGTTGGTAACCATTACAGACACACACACACAAATCGACCGATAGCCACACAAGATACGAGTAGCTCATATTTTTCGTTAATCTAAAAGCAAGCCCTGTGATACGCTCCTGCTATATACAGAAGTGCTTTGCGGCTCATACAATACTGTGCTTTTGTTTAATAAAATTGAAGACAGTGTATTGCTTCTATATATTTGGTTTGACAAACATACCGTTTAGTATGAGTATTTTATATTTTGTTTTTTTTTTTGTATGCATACTCATACATGATACAGAGTCAAGTTTTGTTTGCTAATTTATTTTACTACACCAATGCATATTGATTGCGCATTCATTTTGTTTTCCGTATCTTGTTCTAATTTGTATTTAGTATCACATTTAGGTAGATCTGTCTCTGCAGCGTGGATTTTTCGGGAAAACAACAATACTATAGCTATAACATGTAACTTCGCAAACTTTAAGGCATCACATGTAAAGGGTGATTTTTTAGCTGGTTTGGTTTTGGCAACACCGGTTTTGACAGCTGACGTGTGTTTAGAACCTTGTGTCACTGTGAAACAGCCTACGTTTGGTTTGCAATTTAACCATGGATCGTCTTACAAATGAACAACGCTTGCAAATTATTGAATTTTACTATCAAAATTCGTGCTCGGTTCGAAATGTTCATCGCGCGCTGCTTCCATTTTATGATCGGCATTCTCGACCTTCTGAGCAGTCTATTCGGAAGATTGTGACCAAATTTCGCACCAAATTTACTTTGTTGGACATTAAACCACCAACACGTTTACGTACTGTGCATAGTGAAGAAAATATTGCGGCCGTATCAGCTAGTGTGACAGAAGACCGCGAAATGTCGATTCGGCGCCGTTCCCAGCAGTTAGGCCTTTGTTACAGCACTACGTGGAAAATTTTGCGGAAGGATTTGGGCGTAAAGCCTTTTAAGATACAGCTGGTGCAAGAACTAAAGCCAGCCGACCTACCACAACGCCGAATTTTTGGTGAATGGGCTCTTGGAAAGCTGGCCGAGGATCCGCTTTTTTATCGAAAAATTGTGTTCAGCGATGAGGCTCATTTTTGGTTGAATGGGTACGTAAATAAGCAAAATTGCCGCATTTGGAGTGAAGATCAGCCAGAAGCATTGCAACAGCTACCAATGCATCCCGAAAAAGCCACTGTTTGGTGCGGTTTATGGGCCGGCGGCATTATTGGGCCATATTTCTTCAAAGATGATGCGAATCGCAGCGTTACTGTCAATGGTGAACGCTACCGAGCGATGATAACAAACTTTTTTTTGCCCGAAATGGAAGTTCTTGACTTGCATGATATGTGGTTTCAACAAGACGGTGCCACATGCCACACAGCACGCGAAACAATGGCGCAATTGCGAGGCGAGTTTGGCTAACAGTTAATTTCACGTTTCGGGCCGGTCAATTGGCCGCCTAGATCGTGCGATTTGACACCATTAGATTATTTTTTGTGGGGGTATGCCAAGGCTAATGTGTATAGGGACAAGCCCGCTTCGATTGACGCACTGGAAGCCAACATCCATGCATTCATTCGTGAGATACCGGCCGATATGTGTGAAAGAGTATGCCAAAATTGGACTCAGCGGATGGGCTACCTGAGACGCAGCCGCGGTCAACATTTGCATGAAATTATCTTTAAACATTAAATTGCAAGGTTCAAACTATCGATTCCAATAAATATTTCATTCATTTTTTCGAATTTTTTGTGTTTTTTTTTTTAAAAAAGTTCTAAACCTCTTAAAAAATCACCCTTTAGTATGTTCATATAGTAAATATGATTACGTATGTTCGTGAAGAAATATTCAATATTAATTTATGCTAAATACGAGTACTATAACCATGTACTTTTTTTCTTTATTCTTTATTCTCAAATTTCACAAAATTTAGTATAAAATAGTAAATGTTGTTACACTACATAGTAATCCTTTGAGGTAATGTTACATACAGTGTGGGGTGAACAGTAGGTACAATATTAAGGTATGTAAATGCAAGAAAAGGAATGAAAGTGACGAACAGAAGGTACAATTGTACAATTTTAAGATGGCATAAGTTTAAAGTTGATTAGGTGATGAAGTGCAACAAGGTTTCGATTTCATTAAGGTTAATATTCAAAAGCCACCGTTTTACTTTCCATAAAAAGATTCTCAGTGTTTCAATGATTCGAATGTCTTCAGAAAGTGTGTTAAAGAATTTACAAAACACAATTGTGTAAAACCTTCTTAAGCTAGATTTTCGAAAAGTATGTATGCTAACCAGAGAACTTAAATTGCTTCGAAGGTGATTGATGGGGCTCCGCAAGTACCCACATCTAATAAACACAAATTTTAAAACTTAAAAATAGTGTGGGCTACGTGGGAGGAAAAGCTTATTTTCCAGATTACATATTTTTGTAGAACAGTTAGTTGTCTTATTTTGTTATACTTATACCATATTGTAATCTCGAATGGAATATTCCAAAGTAAATAGAAACTATTGTTTCAGAATAAATATATGATAACACCAGCTTAGATTTGGTTAATTACGACACCTAAGTACTTACATTTCCTTACTTTTTCAATAGTAAAGCAATTTGTATTACATTTAACATTTTCATTATATTGGATACTGCATCCACAGTCAGCAGGCTGAATTTGCGGCAATTAGATGCATTAAACACAATATTAATTTCGGGAGCTTCCTTGGCAGTACGGTTGAAGAACGTGAGTTTCGTCTTACTGTTACTATTAACTTATGTTCCGCAAACCATGGTTGATCTGAGCAAGTAGGTTAGAAAGATTGTCTAGCCATACGCAAACGGAAACGCGAATTCGTCAGCCTACCTACAAACGGGAGACATATATTAAAAACAATAATGGGCCATGGACATAACCTTGAGGAACCCCGAGGTTAATTAACTTAGAGCCGCCAACAACGTTCTTAAGGTCAGATGCAAACCGATCTCCGATAAAGCCTCGAAATCATGAGCTGTTATATTCTATCAAAGAGTTGAGACGCTAAACAATTCCCTCATGATATTTAAAAAGTCACAAGATATAGACTCCTGGGACACTGAAGCGAAATAATTGTTAAACTCATTTGTAACAACTACAGGCTAACGTTACCTTTTTCCAGTGTAAAGGATATGTTATGGTTTTTAGTTTTTCGACTGCAGTCTACTACTTCCCATTCTTTTTTAATGTTCCATTAAGCACCTAAGAAGTGCTTTCAAAGTATCTGTTTCTACTTGAGTTTGGCAAATTGAACATTGGGTACAATGATTGTTTCGTATCCGCTCTCTTTTTAATAACTATCGACATTTTTTGCATAAGCAAACCACCTCCTTGGGAGAAATAGATAGGATTTTTATTTAAAAAGGCGGCACAAGTTAGTGTACGTGCTTATAATTCCTTCATTTTTAATAGAACTGAATGTTTAAGTGGCCCTGTCTTTACTCTGGATCATCGTCCTCCACCGACAAACAACCGTATGAGTATTCGGTCTACCCATCTCCGACGTCATCTTTACCTAATTTCTTAATCTGGCTGATGTCACGGACTGCATAGTAAGTCTTTGTTTGAATGCGAGAATAAAATGATACTAGATTCCTGGTCATTAGAGAGTTATGGAAACGAAAAAGCCAATGCAATAGCCGGAAACTTAGAAACTCCGTTTACAGAAAAGATGGTAACTTACTTAAGCATGTGGTATAGAAAATCTTCAGAATAGGCCTGCCCTTTACACCCTAGGTAAGTCAGAAGTTGAAAAAAAATACACAAAGCAACCAACTGACGTATAACCGATTATTTTAGTTGTTGAAATGAAATTCCGCGATACTTATAATAAATTTTAGTATCCAGGCTAAATTTTGACCTACAAAATATATTATGTGAAGGCTAAAAAATGATTATTATTAAAGGCCATTGTATATTGAAACAAAATTGATGGATGATGTTTAAGAATAATGGTACATAGCTATTTACCAGCGGTATAAAAAAAACGTCCGCTAGCTTCAACTTCAAGAAAGGTGCAGGGAAATCCAAGAAAGGTCACACCTTTCAAGAAAATATAATAAGCTATAATTTAACTTTAAGATCTACACCACTGGCGACTTTTGACGTATGTATGTGAATAAACTGAGCTACAAGGTAAACGACACAAGACCACTAATAAAAGTCGATCGAATCGAGTGAATGTATTTTGCGAACTAGTGGAATAGGCCTATACATATATCTCTAAGTTACAGTTTGTATATCATTAGCAATACTACTAGGTACTCATTTAACTACTGAAAGCCATGTCATCAATCAGTTTGCCCAAGATAGTGAAACGTCGATATTAGAACAATTGAACCAACAACTGCATGAACGAGGCTTGTTTGCTCATCCACTTCAAACCCATTTTTCAAGAACAATTCAAAATCAAATTTGATTGCCCACGCACATACACATATTCAAATGCAATTAAGGTTCTCGTAAAATAATTAATGGAGGTGTACCATTTAATTGTTGGTGTAAATATTGACTTTGCACTGTTTTACAAATTTCTACTGATGAAAGCACACAACATGGTACAAGTTAATTGTGTACTGTACATTTGTTTGTCAATGTTTACAATAAAAAGAAGAATTGTTTGTTTTTTTATGTAGTGTGGTAAATTGAATTTTGTATATTACCAAAATAAATAGATACATAAAACAAAAATTCGATAACGCAGTAGGTATTTAGAGTTTGATAATATCGTTTATAAGGTATCAAAATTCATGTTTGACGAACACTAAGATTCGGTTTATTAAATCGAAGAGGGTGTTATGGATCCGATATTCACAATGTATAAAAATTGTTTAGCGAGACTCGAACCTAACACTCGCACTATGTACTGTTGGGAATTTAAAAAAATGCAAATTAGAGGCGCGCAAGCAGCATTTTACATATATGAATTGCTCAGATAAGATAGGATACTAAAAACCTTAATAGCGTGGTTGGAAAAAACAAGATTTTTGCGATTTCTTTATTTCAATACTTATTTGACAAAGAGATAAGACCGTAGGCTTAAATGTGCTCGACGAGTAACAACAATATACTAGTATCTGATGTGTAACCGGTTTCATGACGTGCTTTCATAGAAACCGGAATGATATAATTGGCAAATGTGTCGGTGATAAGTTCTCTTTTATTATATTCGGTTTGCGCCAGTTGCAGTCCCATATTCTACTAGTTTGTGGGCCACCATGTTTCTCTTATATAAGAATAGTCTCTTCTAGCAACCCTGCTTATATTGATCAATTCCATGTCGATTGGTCTGTTTGTTTTCAATAGCCGGCAATCGGTTACAACGTCGGCATTTTTAAAAGCGTACCAAATGGTATTATAGTGATGGCGTAATGTTAACCAAGCAATAAAAACCTCAAACTGCTCCTGATCCTGATACGAGGAATTCCATTTCTAAAGTTTTGACCGATGTACATCTAAGTTTTTCTTATTCATTCTCGTGCCTCTTAAATATAATTCTAACCCATCGCTAGAATTGCAAAAAATTAGTGTCGCTCGTTTCGATATTGAACTCTTCGCTAATAAAGCATGTCATTTTGTTTGCTTTCGTTGAGAGATCCGTGGAGATATCACAACATATGCTACAATCGATAATGGCAATTTAAAAGCAATAACACCTCAAAACACAAGAGTGATGTTTTTTTTTCAACTCAACAACTTATTTTTTATTTTAATATAATGTGTGTGTTTTTTTTTCAGCCCTACGAGTCCAACTCCAATAACTCCTCATCAGCACATCGTGATCCAAAACCATACATACGTGATTCCAGACCAAATACACCGCCATCGTCCCAAGGTACCATTGAGAATGGTCATGGGCAGTATCCGTAAGTCAATAAGCCATCTGTATATGTTCCTTACTAATTTGATTTTCTCTCTTACAACAGTTGCTACATTTGTAAAACACTTTGTGCAACTAACAAAATGGAATGGCTATCAACCAGTGCCGAGCACATGAATTCACATGCAATGCATTTTCCATGCTTGAAGGGCAGCAATAGTAGTGACCCAGCTGGTAATTCCAATAGAGTTCTAGCATGCAAGGACTGTGTAAATCATCTGGCACGCCAGTGGGATACCATGGATGCGGAACGGGTACCATTGGAGCATCGAAGGTCATTGAATTAGCATACTCTTAACTTCTATACAATTAAATGTTCTTCCTTGTATAGATATAACATTCCATCACCAATGATGGCATCTAGTTCACCAAATGGCTCAAGACATGGTGGCATGAGCATAAATACACCACCATCCACACCATCGGTTTCAACAACACCAGCTAGCACCTCAATTTATTGCTTCCTTTGTGGCCTACATTCTGACTTGACTTTAGCTAGAGTTCTATACACCAGCAAGGAGGTTGGAAATCATTAATATTTTTGTCTGACTTGTAATCTCTAATAAAATGTATTTCCTCTTGCAATTTCAGGGTAATCGACCATACTTCCCGCATTTACGTAAACATAAATCACCGCCAAATGCCGAGCAATTGCGCTCCGATTATTCAGCGTTAGTCTGCACATTCTGTTATCATTCGTTACTAAATCAGTGGAGGAAGTAAGAAAATTTTTATTTGTGAGTCTCTATGACACAAACTAAACCCATGTTCTTTTACAGATATGAAGCACAAAATCCCAGTGTTAATCCGGCAGAACGGAAGTACAATTGGCATGACTACATTTGCCATTTATGCGGGATAACAACATATAGAAAACGTGTTAGAGCGTTACCTGTAAATGAGTTTCCATTTGTGAAGAGTCGCAAAAGTGACGATGGTCTTTTGCTGGAGAATGGAGAATATGCGGTTGTTTGTTTGGATTGTTATGAGAGTTTAAGGTGATTATTGGATATAGATCGAAGTAATAATAGGTGTTTGAGGAAACATATGTCCCAACGTTCAGCGCTGGGCTTAATAAGTAAAGATTTATATCAGATATCTTAGAGAAAGTGGCGCAAAAGACAAACTCAAGTAACACACAAACGATGGCTTGATGTTTGAGTATCAGTAAGGGTTTCTTTTTAAGACCAATCATTTCTGAATGCACTCCGAGAACTACCCTTGGAAGAACTTACTCATTCATCGTCGTTTCTCTATAGAGCCTATACTTTAACCGAGTTCATTCAGCCGATATAACTCCTTACTAATCTAGAACTTTTTTATAAAACGTACTATCCTAATCGTTTGCTGACTCTTTCAACCATCCGATCACCTTCGTTAACTTTTTATCTTTTTAATGAAATTGTGGTCCTCTATAAAATATGGTTAGAATTGAATTAAAAACAATCGACAGAGGCTAAAATTTAAAAGAGATTTTGAGCTCGCAAGCTCGACAAGCCGGGGACCATCTTTGCCAATTTATTTGCTTTTAATTTATTTGTTAGAATGGAATTTGCTCCTAGATTGCCCTTTTAGACAGCATAAAGATTTGATTAGAGTTCACTACTGATGCTATCTTAGAATCTGCACATTGAAGCTCTGTTATGCCCCATCGATCAAAATTTAAATTTTTTTAAGTATGACGTTGAAGAATTCACCTTTTGTGTTTACCGCTATTGGTTTACATATTGATATGCTTCTTTTTCGAACTACACCGCTAAATTATTATCAGGCTCCTGGAAATTCAAATTAGAATTCTTTATCTCAAATCATTTTTTATCTCTTGGCGTCAATTGAGCGAGAATGGTTGTTGCTCCTCGATTTTCAAATTAAAATGGCCCTTAAATCGATAAATGTCGACTGGGAATTCCTGAGGCTTTGTCAATAGTCCTGTTTTTTTTAGCTTCGATCTCAGCAAAGCAAAGTAAAGTAGGATTTTCAGCAGGCAATTACAGTAACTACGTTCTACTTGACACTTTGAGAACTCGGAGTAGTTGTTGCGATTGCGTGCTGAAAATCCTACTTTACTTTGCTTTGCTGAGATCTAAGCTAAAAAAAAACACGCTTAATATCTGCCAATCTGTGGATATTCTAGTAAATGTTAAAATTTACTTAATATGTCCGTGATGTGTAAACTTTGCGTGATAAGTCTGGGACAGTGCAACCTTCCTCCCCTGACTTGTAGACTGGATCAAATGCAATGATTATGTATGCATGAATATGACCTGTATAAAGCTCTACAGCTTTACTGGCTCCGGATCAGCACAGATTATTGTAAACGGCTTCTTAATAAATACGTCGGAAAAACATGTACCTACTACTGTAATTGAATCAATTGAAATGGTGTCATTCCTTCAACGCGCATACTTTTGAAGACTAGTTGGTGTTTTGCATGATTTTAGCCTTATACCGCCTTTCGGGCTTTGAAGCAATGAGATGAGCTTTTAAACCTTTTGGGAACATTTTTGAACCTCATTCCTAAAGAAACATTTCTGGTATAAGCATTTCTTCTTCTGTCCTACTTCTTATTTGCAGTCTAACAAAATATTCATTTTGCTTGGCGGCATACACGTACAGGTTATATGCATTCTTCATCATACCATTTGTTTCTTCTTGGTGGTCTCCTGGTGAATCTTTCTTATCAAATCAAATAACTTCCGCCACTGGCTTCATGCCATTAAGTGTTTGATTTCAGAAAATCTGTCTCCTGCAAGAAAAAGTCTAACTTTTATTTCTATCTAATCAAGCGGCCTGGTATCATGTTCAAACAGGTTGGGCCAGATTGATACACCATGTTGATAAGTATTCAATTCATGATCTTTGGCTGCTGCATGCTGACTTGTGTAAAATACTTAAATTGAGTGGGTTCTGACTTCAAATCGAAAAGCGAGATTCTCTTCTCGGAATCACAAGAGTATTTTTTACGCGAATGGAACGGTTTCAGAAGTATTTTTTCCATTCCGGACATTTCTGGACGTTTCTTTTTTTCGCTTTTCACCGCGGCTTATAACATAATCAAGGTAATTGACGTCTAATAAATAGTTTCTTTGTTTGAAGTATTTGGTTTGACAATTACGTACAGTAAAAACAAATCCACTTATTTCCACTTAGGTTTAGATTTTATGAGAATCAAGTCAATGGCCTAAAAGTCCATATCTTATGCAGGGTGGGGCAGATTCAAGTTTCTTTTTAAAAATGCAATAAAATGAACAAACTTAAATTGTGTCCATGCATTATGGCTTTATTAGTAAGAGCAAACATTCCCATTAATTATGGAACACAACGTCGTTCAAGTGGCTGCTTCGGCTGGCTTCGCAGTAGCGCATTCTGTCACACCAATTTCCCAAGACTTTGTTGATGGTTTCGGGCTGTAGCTCACGGATTGATTGGATGATATTGGCCTTAAGTGCTTGAATCAGGATTTTTCGCATAACATCGGTTCTTCACGGTTCCCCATAAAAAAAAATCCAAAGGGTTTCAAATCGCAGGTCCGAGGGGCCCAATTGGCTTCGCCAAGACACGATTTGGGACACGATTTGGGAATTTGGTGCGCAAAAGATCGATTGTGGCATGGCGCGCCATCCTGCATGAACCAGAGGTCGTCCAAATCCATGTCTTCAATTTCAGTAAAAGTCTGTTAACATGGCTCTGTAACGCCCACCATTCACCGAAATGTTGTTTCCAACCTAATTTTCCAAGAAAAAAGGTCCAATAATGCTACTACTCCAGAACTCGCACACTCTCGTCTGTGCGCACCGTACGACGACGGGGACCATGAGTGTTGTCCAATAGCATACCAGTCTCACGAACTGTTTGCACAAGCTTGCGTACAGCAGGCGCAGTGGGTACTTCATTTCAAATAACCTATGAATTTAATAGGCGAGGGCAAATAGTTAAGAACCACTTTTACTACCTTAAACACATCATATTCGCTTCATTTTGATTGCAATGCTGTATAAGCCAAGTTACTAATGGTAGAATTTCTGCCACTGGGCGTACTCTAGTTCTCTGTATTAGACTTAAATGACTAGACTTCGAAATGCTTCCTACATAATCCAAAGAAATTGCAAGTATTATGAAATCCACAAAAAAAAAACATAAATACTTGTTTTTCTCCCAAAGTAATGACCAGCGGCCTCTGGCATAGAAAACCGAAATTCAATATATAGAATATAATATTACTTATATAATACATTGATCCCCCTACAGAGGATGTCTACAGGAGAGTGCTAGTATATGTTAGATAGAGTAAGCGATTAACTATGAGTATAGGATGAAGTGAACATAGGCAATATTGGTGAATTCTCTTAACAAATAGCGTATTAACTTGGCTCAATCACACAACCAGAACCTAGTTTGAACAAAATTATATTGAAGGTGAACGGGGACAGGGGCATTTATGAAGAATTAAAGTTGTGGTTTATATTTCGTATGCCAACATGTAAACTGATAAATAAAAACTCATGAACAAATTTGAAATATGATATTAGCAGCTTTTTCAAACCCTAATATTATAATGTTCGGTTTTACTTTACTTTCGGATATCGGCTCTTTAGGTTTAAGCACTTGACTATTGCCTCCTCTTTACCTATCCAGTTACACCATTTTTAATCGGACAGCTTGAAAACTGTCCCCATGGGCCAATACAGGATGTGAAATCTTTCAATAGGCAAGCAAGCGTAGTTTGTATGATGTATGAGAACCGTATGATCTTCGGTCCAGTTTGTATTGACGTTTAAGGGGAAAGTTAGAATAAAGAACTGAACGTACAGCGATATATGTACCTCGTCGAGAAGTTTCTAATTAATAGGCTAATATGGCTTGAACATATAGAACGTATGCCATAAAAGACTGATAATAAAAATCACTGACGCTCTGACAGTCATCAAAACAAAAACCAATTTTTTGATTAATAATAAAATACAACTGGTCTGAACAACCAACTTAGCTTAAAAAGTTGTAGCCAGGTAGCTAGGTATCGAGTACGCACGATATCAGGCCTGTTTTTTTAGCTTCGTTCTCAGCAAAGCAAAGTAAAGTAAGTTTTTCAGCACACAAATTACAATAACTACTGCGAGTCTCGAAGTGTCAAGTAGAGCGTAGTTGTTGTAATTGCGTGCTGAAAATCCTACTTTAATTTTCTTTGCTGGGAACGAAGCTCAAAAAACAGACCTATCGATACAGGTCCCACTCACATGCAAAAATATATAAAGCTCCTTAAAGTCAGACAAATGATATGGATCAAGGTAAACCGAATGTCAGGAATAATTATTTGTTTTGGAATTGGGCTAGGTTTTTCCTCAAATTTACTTGAAAAAAACAATTACGGACCAAAAATAATAATAATTGGTATTCGGTGTTGAAGTTCTAAAATTGAAATTAGCGTTTAATGGTAGTGAGTTGCTTTTATTATATGTATTTGAATATTTTTTACTATTTAACAGGCAACAAGCATCTCAATATGATCGAGTGGGTGTACCAATATCAAGAAGAGGCTACAATTGGGTACCACAGCCTCCACCACCAGAAGATAGTCCTGATGTTGCTGTAGCCCGGTTACCATGCGGCGAAAGATCTGACAAAATAGTAAAAATATTTATCCTAAGCAGTAGAAACTTAATTTGTCATGTTTCTTTGTTTTTTCAGCAAATTAATTCAACTTTAAGGCCGATACCAAATAAAAAGAACAGCTCACCAAAACAATATACACACGAAAAGCCAAGAGAAGTTGGTGAGTACTCTTTACTTTACTGTTTTTTTTTATTTAAAATTAATATTATTTATTAGTAAATTCGACGACGACGTTTGTGAGACATTCAAGTGATATTTGTTTGTATAGTTATCTATTTGATTAAAGTGGTTTTCATACCCAAAGGAGGCAAATGCTCTCATGTGAGTCCGAAAGATCTCAGACCTATTAGTCTTTCATCATTCTTCCTAAAAACTTTAGAACAACTGATTGAAATCCATTTACCCAAAAGCATTGACCAAAAACTTGTGTCAACGGCGCAACATTCTTATTCTAAGGGTAAACCAGTAGAAACGGCCCTACACACGCTAACGCGTTCCATAGAAGATTCGCTTCGTCATAAGGAGTATACAATGGTAGCGTTCCTAAACATAGATGGCGCTTTCAACAACGTCGACTCATCAGCGATCTCTGGTGCTGTGGCAGATCTGAACGTGGATACCTAACTTGGCGAGTTATTCAATTTGCTTAATAGCCGAATTATCAACTCACGTCTGCGTGAGAAATCTACCAGAAGATCCGTCAGTAGAGGAACCACACAAGGTGGCGTCCTATCTCCCCTTCTCTGGAATTTGGTGGTAAATGAACTGCTGATATGCCTGGAAGCGGGGGGTTACAATGTGATTGCTTATAGCAGGAACACTTTAAAAGAACTCCTACAACACGCTCTTAATAAGCTAATAAAATGGGCACGCAAATGTGGGCTGGGAGTAAACACTCACAAAACTGAACTTGTCCTCTTCTCTAAGATTCCACACATCGACCCTCCATCTATAAATGGCACTATTTTGAAATTTTCAAGTGAAGCTAAATGCTTTGGTCTCATTTTTGATAGAAAGTTAACATGGAAACCTTACATCCAAGAAAGAGTTAAAAAAGCCACTGTGGTACTTTTCTCTTGCAAAAAAAGTCATAGGAAACAAATGGGGTTTACAGTCTCGTATCGCTTACTTGTTTTATGTCTCTGGCATAAGTCCGATACTCACGTACGGTCTCTTATAGAGATGGATGGGGGCGCAGTTCAATATTCACCTCTGTTGGGTGCCGGGGCATAGGGACATCCCAGGTAACTGCAAGGCCGATGAACTCGCCAAACACGGGACTACACTACCTATACTTCCAATTAAGGATTCCTTAGGTATCCCAATCGCTACCTGTAAACTCCAAATAAAGCTGGATACTATCGAAAAAAACAAATCTTTGGTGGGCAACCGGCTCGACATGTCTAGCGACAAAACAGTTTTGGCCAAAGCTGGATCTAAAACGTTCAGGCATCTGATCTCCCTCGATAGGAAGCATATCTGTGCTACAATAGGTGTGATCACAGGACACTATCTTATAGGCAGGCATGCAAAAAGGCTTGGCGTATTATCTAATGATTTTTGCAGAAGCTGTTAGGACGGCTCTCTCACAAAGACGAAGGCTATACTACAGTTATCTAAACGATCTAAAAAACACGGGCATTCGTAATCGCCTGCGTTTCATTAGAACCTCCAACTGGTTCAACGAGTAGGAAGAATTAAATACATAGATTCATGTGGTATCACAAGGGAACTTATAATGGTCTAGCTCACAGCCTCTTCTACCTAACCTAACCTATCTATTTTATGATCGTAAATGAGGTTGGCCTTATTTGATTCTCAGCAAAGGTTATTAACTTTTGAGCGTAGCTTAGAAGTATTTATTGATCCGTTCAGTTCTCGGTTCTGTTGCTTAAGCCATAAGGTAGTTGAACATATGTAACGAATAAACTTCCATAGGACCAATTTATTTAAAGTGTGCATGATTACAAGAATCAATTGAGTTAAAAACAATTATCATACGAAATAAAGAAACTTTGCGTTATTATAATTGTTATGTAAGAAGCTTTTCAAACACAGTGCTCATCTTCAAGAATCTTGTCTAGGATGTTGCATTTGGCAAGATTTGGGAAAGTATCATTTCCCGTCCTGCCCGTGTTGCGCTCCTTACAGCTCTTGTGGCGCTCATAAAGCGATTAACTTTTGTGAATGATCACTGAAATCTGAACGAGGTTATGGGTCTGATGATTGAAGTGTACATGCCCCATTTTCGAAGGGTGTAGAAAGCTTTAAGTCTTTTTTTCTCTAAGATAACTTAGACTCTTGGGTGATGCCGAGGTATCTCGCCTCCGATGTTTGAGGGTGACTATATATAACATTGATAGAGTGAAATATGGTGTTTTTCTTTTGAACGGAACAAGCGAGGTTTTTGTCCAACCTGTCGATTCCCTAAGTGTATTTACCTGAAGTCAGGTTGATTTTATCTTTCGCTTATAATTGGTGATTCATTAAGACCTGTTTTTTTTAATCTTAAATAAAACATAAAATTAATTTGGATGGAGGAAATTTGATTATGGCCTAAAAGAACCGTGTCTGACATTTACGTTTTGAATATAATTTAGAGTACATGTACATTCCGCTTCTAAATCCTGGATACCTACTGCCTTATTGGCGAGAACTTTTGACTTCACATAGCCGTTATGTCGCGTGTTATCCAATAACGACACTGAGACTCGATATGTCCGAATTGCACGGAGCGACAAGCGCCGATTTTTATCTCATACGTATCTCTCAATTTCAATACTATACGAAACACAACAAAAAATACACGACGAAGACATCACACATCCATAAGCCACCACTGCATTTCCTTAGAATCATCTATAAGTAACAAGAATGGTTTTATTCGAGCTTAAGCATATCCACTTACTAATGCCTGACTAATAAAACGGAAGAAGCAATAAATAAATAAGCAGATACAAACTGGTAAATGCCTTCCGGACAAATTACAGCCTTCTTTGAAATTTCCTTTTTTGCATTTTCTTCATCGGTTTTATTGCCTTCTTCTTGTTCATCTTTATTTTGCCGTTTATCCCTTATAGAAAGGACATCGAAATTGAATTGCTGTTTCACTGCCACCCACAGCACCCTGAACTACGGTTGACTGACTGCCAAATATTTGCTTATTCTCGTTTGTTGACGCACATACACATGCATACACACATAACGCTTAAAGTATTCATAAAACCACCGAGTTTACGCTTATTTTACTAAGAGCTATCCAGCTCCAGTACTGAATAACCTACCACCCCGAATCCCCTTTTTGTGTCAATGCGAATAATAATAACAGTTATATTATCCTTCTTATTGGCACACTCGTTTCGTTGGAAACATCATCGAATGCCTTTTTTTGCGCTGCGTCTCACTTCAACATGATTTTCTTTTTTTTGTTTTTAAAGGCAGACATTTCCAAATCGTTGGAGATGCAATAATATTTCGCAGAGAGGTGGATCTTTAAATGAGAATCAGTTCATGTGTGTGAAGGATTTTTTGATCAGGCTAGCACTGTAATAATTTTTACATTTTTCGGTCAATTCATTCTATTCGAAAAGTTAGCTACGTTCAAATACTCAAATTATTTTTTTGTTTGAGTTAAGATGAATATTTTTTTTATTTTATATTATCATCCTAGTAATAGTAGACTTTAAAACATTGTTGAAATTTATTTGAAATTACATTTCCGATACCTAAATAATTTGTACCCTATGTGTGCTCATCCAAAAAATCACAAGCAATTATTTAAAAATGAACGGATATAATATATAAACAGTGAATATTCCGATAACTTACCTAGACTAAACCGAGGGAAGTGACTATGTTTAAAATTTTCTTTTACAAACTTCGCGGACATTTAGTAGTATGAACTCGTTTACACCCCTTGAGTACGAGTTGATATAAACGAATTCCAGTATAAACATTCTGCAGTTCATAATAAATTACATTATCGCGATTCATATAATCGAGACTCTTCTGTATAACTTCGGTAAGTGTGCCTCGGCGAAATATGCATTATTTAGGGCAGAAGAGGTTTTACAAATTCCTGTTTATTTTTTCCAGATGCATATTCTTTGAAATTAGTGTATGCAACAATATTTTTTTTATTTTTTCACTTTAAGTCTTCTTTTTGATTCCATTTTACTTGGCTGCTTCGACGAAGAAACACGATATGGTGGTAAAATGAGGTGGTGTGGTCTTACGACTGCCACGCTCATTCGAGTCTTTTTACTGGTGTTAAGTGGCAGTTGTGTTGTTGCTCCTTGGGGCTCAGTCAGCTCGTTTTACACATTTTTAAGTTTTCCATACGATTTGTTTCGTGCACTTATGTTGTTTAGGATTTGCTGTGACATAACACATTACACCAAACCAATGAATAAAGATATAAGCAGGGTTTTTGTAACTTAAGTTAGCTGTTATCGGATTAAGTATGTAGAGAAACATTAACGAAGGGAAGTTCTGGAATTTTTGCAATACCAATGCAACTTGATGGGCTTTTATTATCGTTTTTTTTTTTACCCGAGTCGAAATTTGAGGTCAATATGGTTGAACGGTATTTGGTGAAATCCAATTCGTAAATAGGATTTGGATTTATTATATAATACAAAAAAGGTGAAACATTTTTCAAACGGATTATGGACTTGAAGAAGACCCTGATGAAATAGTTATTTACTGTGGGTTAGTCAGATATTTAAACAATTATATTTTCGGGTCGACGTATGTATATTATTGGGAAAGCGTTCATCCGCCATTTGATAAAGTACTTCTTACATTCAACATATACGAATCAGTTCATCAAATAGATAATGCTTGTTTTATTATCTTCTAAAAGCACCACACAAGGTGGACTGTTATTCCGCTTGTCGCTATTATCAGTCAGCTATTTTACGTGGAAAGTGTTAGTCGTAGTGATTGCAGATGCGGAAGAATCTGTAAAACAGTAATACAGGAAGAATCTAAATACTTGGGTCGTATTTTAGACACCCAATTAAGCAACGGGTAACAAAGCAAATCTGTTGTTTCAAAGTGCGGCTTACAACTTCGCATTACATACGGCTGGGATTTTATGTTATCGCCTTGTTACGAGTATTATCTGCCTACTTCCTAATAAGCAGCACACTTATGAACATATATAAGGCCTTTCGCCTTCCTTACAAACTTTATCTCTAACTTCCTCTAACAGTACATAGGTACTCTCCAAAAACGATGTGAAAACTTCGGATGGTATTGATGGAGGTTTTTCTCAAAAATACTTTATGTTAGCGTCTAAATTGTTCTCCCTGCATACAAAGACAGCACTGTACTGGCTAAAGTCAGTATCCAACCCACGTACGTAAGGTTTCACAGTTGCCTAGCGGCTAAAACCTTGATATCGTGCTGTTAAACTTTTTGGATATGTAAAACCCCATCAAGAAGGGCGCATCGAAAGCCGCTCACTATTTTAAAAAATACAGGAAAATGAAGAGGTGGAAGCATTTGTGAAGCCAACGAACCCGACAGATTGCTTTCTTTACTTTATTGATTCTACACCTAGTTTAGGCATTGACAAACGTGTTCACTCTGCAGTAATAGATCCATTTCGTATTATGTAAGCTTTGATCTAAGCGTCTCTATGGCTCGCAGACGGCCATCACACCTATCTGTTAGTAGCCACCCACATGTTCATTTTTTCAAACACAAGCCTCTTGCTAAATAGACACGTACACATTTTACATCACCACTTCAAGGATGGTAGCCGGTAGTTATTCTCAAAAATTGATCTACATAAATACGACACTATTTGATTAGTAAGTGACATCGATTATGAAGATATCAATTTTTGAAAGTGGTGGAAAAATTACATCAAATAGCTTCGTATATAGTTGTCGAATTAAATGTCCCTGTTGTAGGTGACGCTAGGTATTGTAATTTCTAATTGTAGCCAAATAGATGATTAATTAACTTTCGTACCAGGTGTTCGAAAACGTTTGTTCCTTTTCGATTGCTTTAGGACGGCATTCCCTCGTAACAAGTGATTAATGCTCTTACATAAACCCCTTGATTACTATTATCAAGCTTTTTTTACAGCCATAAAATTCACAAGCAGCAACAAAAAATTAAATACCCAATATACCTACCCACGAAATGTGCAAAACACGACCCCCATTAAATTTTTTATCACTGTCCGTAAACACTTCGATAAAAATAAAATGTTCGTTTCTATCTCCATCATTCGATAATCGTTAAACAAAGTTGTTTGTTCATGCAGTGATGCCAAGTAGATATACCCACATTACATTCATCCACTTAACATATAAAAATTATAAAACAGAAACAAACCAAATTTTGTAATTCAAAGTAGCAAGCACTAAAGCTGATTCGTATCTTTCCTTTTTTATAATCGCTCTATAACTCAATATAATTTATGAGATAATCATAAAAAGTTTAGCAACTTTTTGCAACTCTCCCCACGGTCGTCATTTTGCCCTCAGAATATCAAAACCCTCTGAACTTCAACTACCACCCAGGCATTCATCCTTGAAAATGGTTTGGAAAAAAATCCAAACCAACTTTGCCTAAAATACTAAACAAAAAATAACAGACAAAATTACACTCATAATTCTTATGCTCAGCAATCCCCCAAAACCCTCTTGCTCTCAGTGGGGTTTCGCTTCGCATCGAGCACAGCGAGAACGAGAAACGAAATAAAATAAGTATCTTTGTGTAGTGTATACCAAAATAACCCGCAACAAACAACACTACAGGATCAATGACAGCAACAAAAAAAAGCAGGGTTGTGGGACCCCTCCCACCAACACAGCCACCTCTTAGGAAACATTAGCACCCCCACACCCTTAAAACATCATCTAATGAGGTGATTTGCTTTATATTTGAATGAATTGAATAAATGAATGAATGAGTAAGTGGTTGAATAATGGGGCGTCGTTGCCGTCCTCCTCATCGAGCAGGACGAGAAAAGCGAATGAAGTTAAGTGAAGTGAAGTCGAATAGACTGGGTATTTTATTTGTAGCCCTTTTTGACAGCGGTCTGTGCGGAAAAAAATTAAACAAAAAGTTAACTCAACTATGCAGTGAGTGATTATTCGTGTGTGTATTTAGACGGTTGGGATATTCGGCTTAATTTATGCATGCACACCGCGTGTATATAATGTACAAGGAGTTGGTATAGCTCAATGAATTAGGGTTTGAATGATATCGATGGTTTCGTTGAGTTCACCATGATTTTGGCATACGTTTCGGAATGTTTTTTGCTTGTATTGCGAACCACGAACACGAACTTAATTCGTTAAGTGAAGCGGGTGGCTTCAGCTTAGTCCCTAATCGTTACAAATCTATAGAAAATTGAGCATCTGCATATTTACATTATGTATTAAAACAGTTGAGGAAGTACCCAATTCGCCAAGTATTTTGGAGGAAGCTATCGTCGATGTTTACAAGTGTAGAACTTTTGTACAGTTTCCAATATTAATGTACCCTTTCACTTTTTACAAGCTCGTAAATAAGAACGCATTGAGCAAACTTTTTGGGTACGACAATCAATTAAGACGTTTACCTTTATCCCGCAACTGCAAAACAGTTTTTAACAAATTTTCTGAGTGCCCGCCGTAGTTTAGCCCGGGAGGACCCTGCGATAACCCAGCAATGAATAACATATTTGTCAGTCTGCCAATGTGAATAGTTTTTCGCCACGACTGCTTCTGGGTTGTGAAATACCTTCTCGAAATCTCTAATTCTTGGCTGACTTCCAAGTCTCCTCAAATACCATTCCCACAGTGTGTTCGGTTCTGTTTTGAACTATCGTTTAACCTTATAGACTCAGTAGGTTTCAGGTAGACAATCAGTATGCTGATATAAGGCGTTTTTCTTTTTTAGTTCAGAGCAGAACCTGAAATGTTATACTTGTTACTTTTTTAGCTCAGACACATCAGAGCTCAGAATAAGTGTTTCTTTCTTCGTTCAGAGCATGATCAGAGCACGCTCTATGAGCTCAGAATAAATTGACTGAACAGGCACTCTAAGTGCTGCCAATAATCAATCAGTTTTTTGTGATCGCTTTACGCAGAGTAAGGAAGAGTTGATAATCAAAAACGGCAAACTATCACCTTAGTCGATTCCACCCCTGATTATACATTTACAGTCACATTTAAAAGAAAAAAAAACAGGATACGGTTTAAGGTTAACCAATTTAATAAATAACAATTAATAAAAATTAAATTTATGCATTTATGACAGCTATGTGCTGAAGTGTGTTTCATAAATAAATACATCAGAACGATCTGAGAAAAATGCCTATTGTGGCGTTTTTTGGAACTTGATTACACTTCGTTCAATGAGTTTTTTTTTTAAGTTTTTATTTTCAATTGATATTGAAATAGACTAAAGTGGAAATTTAAAATTTGTTCTTTAACAGTTTACAACTTCTTTTACCATTATACTCTAAGCTACCACCCTCAGCCATTGTCATTTTAACGGCAGTATGCGAATGCCATGTGCGAAGAAAAGAACACAAAGCCATAAAATGTTCCTTCAGTTTTTTATTAGCTTTTCTTTTTACGGTCCATAAAAACACCTCTTAAAACCAAGCACAAAGTTTTTTTATGGCACCCCTTTAACTGGGGGTGGGAATTGTTGTTGCTGTATATATTTTTTTAATCGCTATTGGTGTGGATTTTGTGTATCCCTCCTGCGGTTATTTTTAAGAAATGACCATTCTTGGTTATGTTATCGAAATCTTGTCTCACAAACTCGTTCAGGGCTTATTATATAAAACTGTTTGTAGCTAAATTAATAAGTAGACACAAAAAATGGAAAACTAATGATTAAAAATGTCTTTAATTTTGAGTAGGACACTTGGTGTTAATTGGAATATTTGTGCACATATCAAAGGCCAATAGTTGAAGGGTAAGCAGTGCAGACACGAAGTTATATAAAAAGCATACTTTACTCACTTACTTGACAACTGCAAGAGTCTCTGTCGGAGAGATTGCATCCTTTCATTCTCTGTGGCTTGGTCGTTGAAACGGACGTTCGGTCTTTCATGTAGTTTTAAAGCTGGAGGCTAAGATCCTTCTGGAACAACTTTGTATACTTGCTTGGTGTTTTGGCTTTTTGAATTATATTCTATATACACGCGGGTGTATATTTCCTTCTCTATTCGCCCCCTTTGCAAACAGATAAAAGAATCGTTGAAGAAACCTTCAAATTTACCCAGAAGCTCTCCCTTCCCGCTTACAGTAAGTAGTGTACTGGGTAGTAGAACTGCAGAGTAAATATTTTGTAAAACGTACGCTTTTTCTAGCGTTGTTTTAAGCCGGTTTTACACTAGGATTTCATTCGTGAAGATGATGTTAGGCAGTGTTTTTGGTTTGTGGGATTTCTACCTTTTTCTGGAACTTTCGATGTCCGAAAAGGAAAATGGAAATGCAACAAAATTGTGAGAACTTTAGTAATCCGACAAAAAAAACCTTTCAAACTATTATTTTTGATGAAATTTCATCAAACATCTACAATTCGCGAATTTCAGTTCGGTACAAAGGGAAAAATGACTACGCTTCGTGGAATAAATAAATAGGGAGTGCTACAACACTGCACTAAGGTATATTAACTTCGTTATTAACTACAGGTTTTAATCATATTTTTAACTCGTTTTAGAGGGTATCTTCCTTTTATCCAATTTTTTTTCTTGTGACTTAGCCAATGAAACATCATTTGGTATACTGTAAATATACAATTTTTTTTTATTCTTGGTACAACACAGTGCAACTTGATTTCATTTATTTGTTACTATTTCTGATGCTACAAAGTGGAAGTGCATTCAATTTGTAAGTCCCTTGAAACCATATTTGCCTGGACACTGTGAGCATTCCAAACGAATTGTTGCCTTGACATTTGTTTCATAAGCAATTGAACTTATGCCACAGTTAATCACATTTTCCCATATTAATTCCTGTATTATGCAGACCCGTAATTTCCCCATTTTTTAATCAATCTTTGTATACCTTTTACGTACAATTCGTTTTATAAGAAAATACGGCCAACGTAATTTCCTTTATTCTCTGTAATCAATACTAAACAGCTCGACAATTTTCTACATCAATTCTCTGCACCATATTTGTTACTTTCCCCTCCACGAAGAAGTAATCGTACAATTTTTAATCTCCAACTTACTCGCATTTTTGTGGCATTAAAATAAATTCCTCGTATGAGAATGGTATGTGTATCATTTCTAGTACGGTGTCTTTCCGCAAAAGTCGAAATTCCCTTTCCGTCGTGTTCAGTGGATGGAACCAATGATTTCATAAATTACTGTCAATATGGGGCGATAAAAAACGGTACAAATTTTTATTTCGCCGTCTACTCAATTAAGTACCTGCTAAATGTTGACCCTTAAAAATGATGTTGATTCTAAAAGTTTGTCTTAAATTTTTAATTAGAAATACACATAAATCTTGTATATAACTACACATCGAAGAATGGACTTTGTGTTGCAGAATCACCTCAAACAGAGTTCAGTGTGGAGGTTTGATTCAATTTTTTTTTATTATATTCTCGACGCACATCAACATAGTAGTACGAATGAGAGGAGAATATTGAAAGCTCGACGAAAATCTAAAATTGCTAACATCATCTTGTGTTGCATGAAAAATAATTCTCTGAGTTTATGGTGTTGTGGGGAAATCTTGGCGTGACTTGATTTACATGGGTTTTTCATTTTTCTGTATGTGTTTGTGAACACATTTTTCCAGAGAGAACTCAAGTGTATAAAGGAAGGAGCACTGAGAGCAAATCCTTGAAACCTACCCCAGAAAAATTCTTATAAAAACATGTGTTAGTCTGAACATTCGATTTGTGTGACGGTGATGGGTTTCAGGCTCTCAGGGTGGAAAAATGAGAATGAGTATAAATCCGTACTTAAAAAAAAACATGCAGTCTACCACACAGAATGTTAATGCAATGAAAAACGCACCCAACATTTTTCCGCAAACTTTTCCACAACTTTTATCACTTTTGCCTTGTGGCTGTGGGTGATGTTATAGAATTGAGTGGTGAAATGGTTGAGAGGGTCACCGGGTCGAGACGAGACAGAACCCAGAGAACGAGTAAAAGATATGAAGCCCAAAACCACATTTTATACAAGTGTGTAAGTGCTGACATTTTGGCACTTTATTTGCAAGTTTTTTTCGTCTTTCTCGGTTCTGTTGGTATTTGCAATGAAATTTATAAAATTCGAAAGCATATCATGTGAAGTATGGTGTAGAGTAGTATAGTAGAAGAAAGTGATAGTGGTGGAGGGTAAATAATTGCGTGGTTTGTTGTGATACGTTGAAAAGGGATTACAAGTAAAGCTGTAATTGAGCATTTTTGTAGGAATATGTAATCGATGAATTTTGTTGAAAATTTGTTTCTTTGAATAATTATAGAGTTACACAGGAAAACCAAAACCTAAAACATACACATGTATATAGTATGCGGTCGATTGTTTTTTGCGCAACATGTATTTGAACAGTTTTAAAAAAGATGGAGGCTGTAGAAGGTATTAAGAATAATATTACTATGGCCAAAACGAATCAAAAGAGGAAGGACTTTCAGCGTGTTGAATTCATAACGAAAGTATTCTTAATGTTTAAGACTTCTATACGAGAAAAAACAATAGTTGTCACCTTGATCACTCAATTCGAACGCATATTTTGGAAAATATAGTTTTTTTTTTGTTAAGGATGATGCGTGGATGTAGGTTATATGTTTATTTTGCTTTGCCAAGGTATTGTGGAAGCAATATCGCTCTGCAATTTATTGTTTTAAGTTACTAAGGAATGCATTTAACAATGTGAGTTGTGCTTGGAAGACATGACTTTAAATTTACTTTTTTGTTGCATGTTTGTGTCGCTCTGCCAACCCTTTGCGACCAAAAAATCTTTCTGCCACTTACAGCATATATCATACCATTTCAAAGACATCCATGTCACTTGCCAACAAAATTCAGACGGGAAAAAAAAAACTTTTTTTTTGCAACTTTCCCTAAAGCGACCGCAAAGTTGGCAAAGTTAACATTTTATGACCTATGGACCTAATGTAACAATTTAATCCGCAAAAACTCGCAAAAATGTTCACTTGCTCTCTGACGATTGGGTAAGTTCAAGTATCTTATTTCGTAAGTCTGACAGCTGGCTGATTATTAGTTTTGACACATATCAGACAACTTTTGACAAAAAGTCCCGATTTTGGTCGACTATGACTATTGTGTTAATTCTTTGACTCTGATAGATTATTTCCTGTGGAACCAATGTCTTTAGAGAAGGCTTATTACCTGTCGCCAGTTTGCACTATCTTGGTGGTCAATTCACGAGAACCTTTGACTGTATAATCTTGTCGTTGAATCTAGTCCTCAGAACATTTATTGTTTCATGGACAATATACTGGAACCACACTAACCGTCCAGATCAGTGTCGTTCTCGTTCATATTTTTGAAGGAAAAATCACCAATCATTGTCGGGTAGCGTTGTTGACTGTGAAGTGTCATTTTCGAAAAAATAATTTCCAGTTTACGAGTACTAGCACAATGTTTCTATAAAAACAAAGGATGATTTTCAAATAAAGTTTAAATGCTGAGGAAAACGGAAGCTTTCTTTTGGTCATTTACTCATACAAATTTATAAACAAATTTTGAACATAAGTGTTAAAGAACTGTCAAGTTACGTCGTTCAGTTTGAGCCTCCTATTGGAAGATCTATCAGTGAAACAATGCCTGGTGTACCTACTGATGTTTCATGACAAATTTTGTAATCTTTCCTTGAATGTTTTCTGCGTAGTTTTCTGGATCTACTTCCTAAGATCAACAGTTTCTTGAAATGTGTCAAATTTCTTTTTGTTTTTAAAGCTTACCTTCAGCCAATTTTTATTTGT
Source organism: Cheilosia vulpina (assembly GCA_916610125.1). Lineage (NCBI taxonomy): Eukaryota > Metazoa > Arthropoda > Insecta > Diptera > Syrphidae > Cheilosia > Cheilosia vulpina. Next base: position 46,038,786 of record OU744280.1, read on the forward strand.
CCTTTTAAATTCGGTAATGTATTTTATAAATGTTTCTGCGTTTGTAAACGTCAAAAAGTAGAACATCTGTTACCCTTTGCAATACAAAATCGTACTTTTCTGTTCTCATAGTTTAAAATGTTCTGTTCAAGTGCTGCCTGCCTGCATTATTATCTCTTCCGCATTGTTTAATGCATATCTCCTCCCCTATTCAACTCGTAATCAAACAATTATCTTGCATTATCTATACAAACCACACAATCGTTTGATCATGTCTTTGGCTTGTAAAACACCCTAACTGAATTCACAAACGCGTGTGTTCAACAAAACAACGTCAACCCATCATCATCGTCAATTTAGATTCTTTCCACCTGAACGAATTGCTCTACAATACAAAAAAAATGGATGTGGTAAAACCCGTTTATAACATTCAGTAACGTTACGAATACCTTAATTCCATATAATCTATCATCTCTAAAACACCAGGGTGACACAGACATTATTGTTTGTGTCAAAGCGAAAGAAGAGGAAACCATGCACTTACCCTAAAAACATGTCCTTTGGAGTACTTCGTTGCTCTGAAGTTTTTTTTTTTTTTTGCAGTGCAAACACAATATGTTTCTTGGCATTTTGCATGTATGAAATTTACGTTGGGATTAGGAATTACAAAGGACACAGTCAAACTTTCTGGTACGTTGATAGTAAAATTAAATCGCAGGTATACGCACAGTCATTCATATTGATAGGTATTCAAAATTGAGGACCAGTCTACCCCTACCAAGTTTAACCTTCCATACGAGCCATGCGGTGCCACGACTTTGTTGCTCGTCTTTGAAACAAGTTGAACGATTGATCTCTGCAACAGAAAGACTCAGTCTGTCAGCAAGCAATCACTCTTTGAACCAAACTTGTTTAGGACTGTCTGATTTATTTATAAAACAAATCTGATCGCCAACTTTGAAAATGAATCTATAAACAGTATTTGTTGAATTTCTTTAGTCTGCTATATTTTTTTCACTATATCTGTGGATAGCTGTCAAAAAATGCCATGCTCAGACTTCTACTGAGACTGCTCAGTCAATTTGTTCTGAGCTCATAGAGTCGCCTCTGATAATATTCTGAAGAAAAAAGAGACACAAATTTTGAGCTCTGAAAAAGAAACACGAACTCTTTTTGGCAGTTTAGGCTCTGCTCTGCTTTCCTCCTGTGACCGATCACGTCAAAAGTTTACTAAATCTTCTATATGGCAATCCGGATAGCAGACAATGAATAGAAAAACGGAGACGTCAATGAGGTTATGAGCTTTCAAGCATTAATGAACATAACATACCTACACGTATGTAGGTGAACAATGTCTACTTCTAAACCCGCAGAATCCTATCTTTTCCATAAAATGGAAATACAATAATGCGATTTATGGAGAACCAAAAAATATAGTTAACTAACCAAAAAACTGCATACCAACCGACAAACGACCGACCCTTGAGTAATTATTAAAAGTACCAAAGCCCTATACCTATTACATATTTTAACGCCAACCCGTCACTGCACACAACACTACTATCATCCTTATAAACAATGAATTACAACACACAGGCAACAAGATGAGACGAAAAGGGGAACTTCCTGTGTATCGCTTCTTAACCCTTGTTTTGGCACTATGTATATCTAGTACTGAGCATTGCCATTCTCCCACCCCCGCATATTTAATCCCGTGCTCCAACTTTAGCTATTTTGACGACGACAATTGCCGCCTGTAGCAGGTCTTATTTGTTGTTCTCTTGCTATCTTTCTCTATTTCTGTATACCGCTGCCATGTTTGGTGTGCAAAACTAAAGTTATACTGTAAATATGAGACCGAAAAGATTGCACAAGTGCAAAGGACTCAAGTGGTACAACAATAACATACAAAACAACCCCTCGAGATTCGTGGCTGGAGAAAAATCGCATAACAACTAACGAAGCTAAGCGGAACCGAACTGGGCCTGCCACCCAATGAAGGTATTTAAATGCAGGGTCACGTATCAATTTACTTGATATTAGTTAAAAACCACAGCATCCCCCAACACTCCATCACCCTGGTGACCTCTGTTGCCGCTTGGCCTCTGCCCAATCCCCACCACAACGCCATCACCATCTCCTTGCTATGGGTATATTATAACTTCTTCTCTGAGGGCAAATGCTATGCTCTTCGGCCTTTTTGCTCGGGGAGCATATTTTCTTATTTGTCTTTTATACTTTCTGGTTTTTCTTTATTTTTCCAGGACACCAATAGTCCAGTGCCACCCTTAAAATTATAGGGGTTGGTAGCCGAGGTAATATTAATTTTGCTGCTTGTATAACGTAGTTCTTGTTGTTGGTGGTTGTACCTTCTCTTCTTTAGTGGCTGTGATGACAAGCAAGTCATTCTGTTTCCCACCACACTTCCCGTTATGGTTCCCATTATTTTTTATGTATAGATGTATGCCTGAATATTGTTGTTTTTATTTTTCGCTATACACTACCACACTACAATGAATGACAGGGCCTTATACCTATAGCTTCCCTCCCCTACTGACAACGGAATGGAAATCAGAAAATACACAGCGGTTTTGTTGGCAAGAGGATTTCACGCGCGTGCTTCGAATTTCACTTGAGAGGCAATTTTCTTTTGTAGCTTGTGGGCTAGACAGCGACATACAGAAGAGAGAGTGTATATTGGGCAAAATGGGAAATGGGGGTGGGTCAGTCTCAGTACTCAGGAGAGAGGAAGAGAGTTTATCGTCATTTTGGAGTATCATTGTGGGTTTGAAATGGAAATGGTGATGGAAAACTTGAGTAAGTTTTTGAGAATTTGTAAATGTAGTAGTTTGGTAGTCCGAAAGGGGTCGTTTTACTTGACTTTTAAAGTCATTGTTGCCATAGCGGCATAAGTCGAGTCGAAAATCGGTCACAGATTTAAGTTCTTCTAGAAATATTAAGTCGAATGACAACGTAAGGGATTTTGTTTTATGTTCCAGTTTCAGTCCGATTGCAGTTTTGTGACTAGCTGAAAAAAAAAACAATTATTTGGTTTATAACAATCAGGTACCATTTTGGGACATTGTTCCCTAACTTTAATTCGCAATGTACGAAAATTTGCTACCGAATTTGAGCTTGCACACAAGACGCAAGCAGCTAGGTAAAGATCGCCTATCACACTAGTTGTAGAATGTTTAAAAAATCGAATTTCGTGCCGCACCCAACTCTCCTTTTGTAATATTTTTATTTACAAAATTACGTTTTCGTCAATGCATGGGTATTTTGCAACGCAAACACTTATTTTTACTGTTACCCTATTCTGCGAGTATCGCCCTTATTTATTCTTCAATACTTTCATAGCAAAGGCACAGAGTAGTACTCTACGGCTACACTAACTGAACTGTATAACTGTTTCCCGTTCCTGTAGTGAAAGCCTTGCAGCAATGCAAGGATAAAACTTCTCTCGAAACACGGTTTCGTCAATCGTCATTCGTCTCCTTCTCCCGCAGGTCTCAATGACTCGTGGATATGAGAATTTACAATTTCTCTCGCTCCCTTTGCTCTCATATACTTTACATAAGAAGGATGGATCAGGAATTCACAAGGAGAGGAGGATTCGTGTCCGTGTGACAGTTTCCAAATCTCACGGAGAATTTTCAAAACTATATCTTGTCTGTATATAAAAATACGCTTTTCCTATTCCTATTTCTCATATGACTCTCAGAGAAAACAATATATTCTCTCTCACACAAGGATGTGGGAAATTTCACATTATCCCATTCTCAATTCCCAGCATAAGACCCCACATCCTCTGGCTGCCACAAAGAATATTCATACATAGCGTAGGGGTGTTTTTCACTCTGTACCTTCGTGCATTGTTTTCGCCTTCTTATCTGTTGTGTTCTCTCTGTGTTATCCTGTTTCCTTGCTTATTCGTTGGTTTTTTTTTTTTTTTTGTTTGCCTGCGTGCGAAACATCGCCTAAAGTCTTTTGAACGAGCATGGAGCGGGTTAAGTGGAGTGCGTATGAATGTATTGTATAACATACCACCCTTCGTTTGGGGTATTGATAATTATAGCCTTAGTGAACAACTAACGTCGCGCTTCTTATGAAGCAGCAGGCAGCACACTGCAGCAACTTCCATGCGCTTAAAACCGACACCGTGTCGGTCCCTGTGCTCTTCTTAGATACTAGTGTGGGTGCTCTTGCCTTTGTGTAGCTGCTGTGAACACATAAGGAAACTAAAAATGTATGTACGGAACGGACGGAGGTGGCAGGAAAATCTGTAGGAAAAACAACCCAAGATTGATGTCAGTCAGTTTATAGTGTGGTCGTCTTCGGTTAACACCACTAAATGTGTGCACACAGATAACGAGTACGGAACAGAAAAAAAAATTCTTTGAAAAGGATATTGCAAGGAAAGATATCTTTGTGTGAAGGGATAGACAAAGCCATAAAGGATTTAAATCATTAAACCCATCTTAACCCCTATTTAACATCCGGGTGAAATTAATTATAACAAATCGATGGGTATATCCGGTTCCGGTGTGGGACTTTAAATTGAGCTTCGTTAAAGAAGAACGACATTTTGCATTCCTGCTGTGCCGTGTGTACCCTTATACGAATTGTGATTCCGCGACGCAAGCAATTTTGTGTTTTCTTATTTTTCGTGGTTTTGCCAAGGTGTAGATACAAAAATCTCCGCGTATTTGCAAGCCACCTCCTAGGAGTTGTATATGCTACGAATGTAGCCGAGTTTTTCGACATCATCGCGGTAACTTTTCGTGTTTGTATTCGTGTCATCGTTGGACTATAGTTTTACATATTTCATTTCGGTATAGATGCAACCGCAATAGCTGCAGTAGAGTCAACACCAGCAGCAGCATCCTTCAACCGTTATAGCCCTCGTAGTTGTCGTTTCCGTTGGTATCGCTTTTCGTCGTCATCGTCGTGGTGTGTGATGTTATCCTGATATTATGTGTGTGTTCCTTGCGCCATTGATCCGATTTTAAAACATATATCTCTGAGAACAGCGTTATCCGAGTTTCAGTGTACTTATATGGAAATTATTTTTCTTTGAAATATCGAAAATATCTTACCAAGGGATATATACATGATGTATTCAAAAAGAAAATAAATTAACTCAACTCAACATGAGTCATCTAGACAGGAAGATAATTAAAAAATTGTCCCTTGTGTTGTGAATATTCCCAGCGAGCATCATCCATAAGTGTTTCAACTAAAGCTCCTAATCGCATGATTTCACCTTGTTGAGTGGTTATGGTCTTCTGAAGAACAAAATAAAACAGTTTTTGCGAAAACAAATATATCCCAATAAGGATATTCTACAAGTAGATACAAATTAAAAACAATTGTACGGTTGGATTAAATTATGGAATGGATACCAAGAGGATTACCCAGCATTCATGCTCCTATACCCATTTGTGGTGAGTCGTTGGTACTATATCGGATTTTATTTCAACTATTCGTTAATAAACATACTTGAATGTTCGTACGTATTTATTTCAAATCTCTAATTTCATCAGTAATTGCTCTTGGTGTTAAGGTTTTTACCACAGAAGTAAAGATTGTTTGTTTCGTATTGTATTTATTCTTTAACAGCTTTGTTAAGTATAATAGCAACAAATGAAAACAAATATATACTTTGCGGTCTTTGTACAATAGCGAGACTAGGATCATGAATAATCAAGATCAGCAAGAGTTGTTCTTCGTTTGATTTCTGGTGAGATTTAATTTTTAAATCGGGCTGTGGTAAACAAAGCCTCTTACTACCTTGAAGTAAAAGCTGCCTTTTCAGAAGTTCTGACCAATTCATCAATGTTAACATCACAATGATGTAGGTACAGCTGAATTTTGATCAGATGGCATTAATGTTTGCTTCTGATTATAAATATCTGGAAAACACGTGATTGCTACCACGATTCCGGCTCAAGAAACTACTTCAATATTGTATTTAATAGGTCCTCTCCAGCAACCCATTCCTTTTCACTGTCGTCTTTTTTGTTCCGTCGGAGCGCGGTTATGATACATCGGTGAATTTACCCTTGATATAGACGGTCAATATGCGTTCGCTTACGTGTGTAAAGCGGAAGACTGAGGTAATTGACTGATTAAAGTAATTTTCCATTTTCAGGATATAGCCATTGGATTTCTATTGCGACATTTCTTCACTCAGACCTTTTCTTTAACATAGCCCGAGCGGAAATAGTCTTTGACTGTTGATTTGTTGAATTCAGTGAATGTGATCCAGCTGGAATCAGCAAATGTGCTTATTAAGCGTTCCTGGGTCCTACCTCGGTAGAACTTTCTGAGATAACACCGCTCTTTGCTCAAATTTTATTAAGAAACCTTTCGAGGTAATACCTAAATACATATTCTTCTCTAGCTTACTCTTGGATATGAACTCTATAAGCAATGCGTTGTGTTTCATATGGTCTTCTGGATCATGTGTTGGTGTTTTCGTCTATTTTGTCCTGTAGTAGCAATATATTTATGCCCTTTTGAACCGATCGTGAGACAGAAGCTTGGGTACTTATTCCGTAACTTTTCAGACGATTATCGTTGAAACGATAGACCTCCAAAATTAGCAAACAAGTGTTAGAATTACAAGTTTGACAGCTTAACCTAGTTCATTTTCCAAAAGTATAATGAAAGCTGACGTTTTTCAAAAACATTCGAGCAGAATATGACTTATTTTGGTGATCAAAGCTTCCAAAACGATATACGGAATCTGCCCCCTGTTGCCGCCACCAGCAATCGTAGTATGGTTCGTTGAGTCAAGGTAATGACCGAGGATTTTGTATGTTAATTTTAAGAATCTTTGTCCATTGTTCACTACGAACTTTGTCCATTGTAAATAATCTTGGAAGCAGAAAAGACGATAAAAAGGATCTTAGCTTAAAATACTTGTATATATTAAGGTTCTCAAAAAATCTCGTATATAGGTGTATCCGACCAATAACACCTTTCCCAAATAAATACAGAATAATAAGCTTTTTCCTATCTGCCTATTAAATTCACAGTTGATAGCATATTTGTTGATCACATTTCATTTATCGCATATTCCCTTGCCGTAAACTTTCAAAATAAACCCAATCTATTTAAGCAAACGAAAATAAACAAGCGAAGAACAGAAAAACCAACTTAACGTAATGATATTATCCTCCTTGTGATGAAATACGACCACTAGAATGCTAGATATAATCCTCCTAAAACTACGTTATTCATCCCGCTTGAAGTGCCCATTCGAAAATCATTTAGCAAATGTTCATTTCGAATTTCCAGACCAAGAAAATGTTTTACGATTACTTTCTGCCCAATTGAGCATTATTTTGTCTTCGCCCTTCAGCCCCACTTTTTCAATGGTCTGTTGTCCCACTGTGCTTACAGGGTGTTCGATTGATGCAAGAAAATATTTAAAACGTTGATATCAGGGACGTTCTACTCATCCAACTATTTAAAAAAAATTGAACCAGTTCAAGGAATTCTCACTTTGAAAATAAATGACAAGTTCAAAAGGTCTATAGTGTAAAAATGTGTGCCACCGGCAACCGTTTAGAATAAAACTTAGTAATATTTCAAAAAACGACTGCATGTATGTAGTTTTGTTCAAAGCTGCGTATCCATTGTCTGTTTGTTTAAACATCAGTTTTAAAAATATTCCAACTTTATCAAAACAATATGTATATTTGCATTAGAAGTTTTTAGGCTTTTCACTATTATTTACTGAAAAGTGTCATTTGTCAGTTTACAATTTCATTCTCAGGCTTTGGCCAACATGAATCCATTTCAATCTTCTTCTATTTCACAGTGGATGGTGTTTTCCGAAAGATGTTTTTCTTGGTTTTTCGAAAAAAAAAACGAATCTTATGAAGAAAGTATCTAAAAATTATTTAAACGTTATTTAGAACAAAAAGTTGAAGGGTTTACTTACTTATCCGTCACTATGATCTTAAAAAAAATAGCAAATTTCAGTCTTAGCAAATGGACATGCTGTTACAAATACAGGCTTTTAGATCTTGACTTGTTTTCATTAAAATTCAACCGTCGCCAAGCACATAACATCGATTTGAAGTAGAAAAATTCATTGTTCTGGCAATTTCAAAAACGAAATATGACATCTAAGTATCATGTTCATAAAGTTTTCTGAAGAGAACTGCCGTAGCTTCCAGGAATTTTGCGAATCATATTAAACTAAAAAGTCTTACATTTTTCTTTTCTGTTAAAATTTACCCACAGATGCCAAGACAGGATTATAATTGTTAAGGCCCTCAAAGGATTTTTAAAAAGTTGTGTTTCGCTTTAGACTAATCGTGCTACAAAATAAACGATCTTGAACACCCTGTAGATACCCCGATTTTAACACAAAATGTAAATGTTTTTTGACGCAAACCTTAAATACACAACGAACTGATAGATAAAAAAAATACTGAACCCCAAAAACAAAACAATTTACATCAATATCCCTTGATGGTATTTATGTGTGGATATATATAGTGTCATCGATGTGGTATGCTTTTCCCATTGCCAGCTGACGAGCAGGGGCCGCCGTTACAGTTTCTTGTATCATTACTACGCCCTCAAGGAATTGACTACTCTGTGAGTAGGGATACAAGTATGTGACGTGTTTATGTATGACACTGTTTTCGATTTGGCTCGTTTACCAGATGATACAAGTTATGCATATAATATGTAATGTATCACTTACGGATTGGTATGTTCAAATTCATTCAGGCGATTGTATCATTATTATATATATTTAACATGTTTTTGAGGAATTTAATAAAAGTTTGATAGCTAATTTTACTTATTCCTTTGGCAAGATAAACCCATAGAACCGCAAGTATGAATTCGATATAAAAACCTTTTAATACGTGCAACTGGAATGTTTAAATAGTACTCACCTGATGTATTGCCATTTAATGTGAATGCACTCGTATTTACCAGAAGGGTGACTACGGACTACCTACCTTTTGGGGGTTAAACCTGTAAAATCTCATTTAATAGTTTAACGTACTAATAAGAATGACTGTGTCACTTCAAAACAGTACCTATCTTTAGTGCTGCTATTTTTTAGTTCCATTTTGTCAATCATAAGATTGGTTTCGATTAGATGTACCATAATCGAAAAAAACTAGATTGGGCGGTAACATAGCTTTTCCTATGTGAGCCACATACTTAAACGAACTGTCATCTTAGTAGTACTCAGTCACGAAATGTTTAATGATTCGTCGGCTACCTCTCCATAAACGTTAACTGAAAAAAAATACTGTTTATGTCACCAATCGAGTACAATAAAAACTGAAACATATCAAGTCAGACTTTCTAAACTTAATTTTTCCCATTTTTTTCGATAAAGTTTCATTTCAGTCAAAAATACGAACAAATATAGGGGCCCAATGAGCCTAAAAAATATTACAAAGGAAGCATCCTTATGACTCTTTTTATCATTTTCTTAAATGTGAGTTTTTGTTGTTTATAAACAACTCATTGTAAAGTATGTAATTACATTTCGCATCTTTTGCTATGTGATTCGTTTTGAATGAAAGTCGCACTCTAAAGACAACTTTGCTCAAAGTACTGCTATTTTATATTTAAAATTCGCTTAAACAACTTTGTTAACAAACTAATATTTAGTGTTTGCGGAACATTTCTCAATGTTGTGCTAAATTTTAGCGCCCCTACCGAACTCCCTGGAAAATTTAGGTGAGCTAAATTTAAGCGAATCCCTTTAGCCAAATGATACTCACCTCGATCTAAAAGATCAAACTTTTGGTTCAGAATGTACTTCAAAATTTAGCGTACACATTTGCTCAAGCTAAAAAAAGAAAAGCAAAATTATATTTTCTCATGAAAGTGTTTTTTTAGTCAAAACGTAAATAAAACTGTGAAAAACCGGTATCCTCTGTTATTGTTCGCCCGCAAGCTTTTTACGCTTGCTTCATAAATAATCAAAAAACCTATGGAACACTCGTAGTACGTAAATGTTTAAAAAAACAACTGTTGGTGAAAGGTATTCCTTCCAAATGTCAAAACAAACATTTGTGACCTTTGTGAACTTTAATACGAAATATTTACGTTATCGAAATTTTATTTATTTCGAATTAATGATAATTCCGGGCGAAGTGCCCATAGATCAATATTTGTAAAGAAATGTAAATAGGCATCAATGCATAAATGCAACCGTGACATTTACACAACATCTGTTAAAGTGAGGCATGACAGCACCATTTGAAAATTCAATGTTGTGTATCTGCTTGTTATGATATTTATTGTCGTTTGCTGGTTCTCTTTTGGATTAACTTTTCCAAGTGACACGATTTCATGACAGGATGTCTTAAATGAGAAACTATGCATTTTTGTGTATTTAGGTATTTTAGGATTGATTTGTATTTCAGGCCTTAAGATGGGTGCTTTTATTTATATCGGCCTTTGTTTCTTTTTTTCTTTTTCGAACTACTATCATCATGAAATCAGAAGACTTTATTTTTCTCCTGAACGATTTTTGGAAAATGTAAACATATTAATAAGTTTTTCGCAGAATTTTTATTGTTTATAACAATTTGGCTTTCAGAGTATTTACTAGCTACTTTCTAATTCATAATTGTTCGAAAAGTAGGAACCCACAACTCAATCAAACCATAAATTATGCCAGCGTGAATGAAACTAAACCGCGAGGACTATGGATGACTCGTGTTTTTCGTAATTAATACACGCTAGAACGGATATGACTACTTTTAAAGTGTTCTGCGATATACACAAAACACATAGCGGGCTTTAAGCAAATAAGGACCGCTACGCTCACTGTTATATCTTTAAACTCCTAAAATGCTATTTTGCTTTATGTCTGATGCAATGAATGTAGTTCACAGTTGGGAGATAAAATAAGACCGTGCGGTTAAGTTTTACTTCTTAATCTTAGCCATATTTCAGTTTTTATAATTGGTTTACAACACTGGAAAATATCATCTTCGGTCTGAATTTCATCCGCCCTGTGGAGATTCCTTTCAATCCAAGTCAGTTGCGGCTTTTGGAACTTTTGCACGCCACCAACCGGCCTGGTTTTTTTTTTTTAAACCGAATTTAAAATCATCCTTTTTAACTATCTCTCCCCGCCATCAGCTTTAAAAAATCATCCTATCCCCCTAATGTCACGGATTCCATTCCATGCTTACGTGACTAAATCCCGAAGCATTTGAAGTACCCGTAATTTTAATTTTGTATCAAGTTTTGCTAACTATTACGATTCAAAAAAATAATATAATCGTGACGACAACTGATGCTGTAAGGACTACAAATACCAACAATTTATGATTTGTTTGTGCATTATTGCCTGTAATTGATTTACCTCCTCTTTATTACAGAGGACAGTTTTAACCTCATCCTTGCGACAGAAAATCTGCGATTTAATGTTCTTTCCATTTTAAGCCTTTGATATTAATAATGTTTTCGCGGTTGGAACTGGGGCTCATCAAGTTCCCCTGGATAAAGCATGCTGACTGCTATGGTATAGAAGCTCATTTAGGTTTAACGAAGGATTAAAAACTAAAAGAATTCAATTGACCATTTTGTTTGTTGTCATGTATTTGTTGGAATAATTCGTAAATTTTTGTATTAACAAATAAATTCAATACATTATTTTTGGTCATTAAGACATGGGACTTGTTAAAAGGTTATTTGTTTGAAATTACTGCCAATGAGATAATTTTCCATTTGGTTTTAATATTTTCGATATTGGCCTTGTGCTCTTGAAACTATTATCTTGAGATGCCTTCAGAGGTATTTAAGCCCAGTAAGTGAAATCCAGTTGAAAACAGCTAATAAGGGGTCCCGAAAAGTGTCCTCTGACTGCCAGTTTCTGTGTTTCAGTGTCCAGAAAAACAACGCAACGTGCATTTTAATTGGAACTGCCTCGAATGGAAGACTGACTTGGCCCTCTTGTCGTCAATCAGTTTAACGTCAACAAATTCCTATAGTAAAACTATGATTTTGCCGAAAGAACTAGTATAGGAAACAGATTAGAATAAATCACGCATTATTTTGTGTAAGAAATTAAGTCAATGGACAATAAGAATTAATTTGAACTTACAAACTTTTTGCACGTTTCAAAAAACAGCAAATAGTGTCTGTCAAGCCGTTTAAAATTATAACTCATATAACTCAGTAAGAAATAAGCTTTGCCATTCTCTTCGCATCTCGACGTCAACTCAACCCTATGTACCCACCAACATTTTCGAAAATAAAAGAGAAACTTCATATTGAACGAATTCGTCCCTTGAGACTGTTTCAAAGATTACAGGCGGCTTATTTTGTGCTTATTATGATTTTGAAAACATCCTCGTGAAGGACGAAGAAAATGCAACTCTAATGGAAGTAACAAATTGACGAAAATCTACAAACGGGCCTGAATATCATTTATGCGTACTTTAGCTTCAAACGAAGAGAAAACAAACTTAGTAAATAAAAGGACTCTTGGCTTAGATTTTGACAAGCATTCTATGGTTGGAAGGCACCTACAATTTTATGTTGAGTCCGAAAGGCTCATGGTAGTTATACTCACAGATTTTTGTTGGACAATTGTGAGATTTGGAGAGGTGGAAACTTAAGATGTAATTTGGGTTTTTTTTTTCGGGAATGGAACCTGAGTCCTCCTCGCTCAGTATATAGTTCATCACACTTACCGCTGCTCATAATCCAATTATCTAATAATAGCAGTATCGAACTGTGTCTGGTGTGCAAGGAGTAGGTCTGACTGACTGTCTGTCTGACATTTAAAAATCATCTCAGTTTAAACAAGGAAGCACCGCACTTCATTGTTATGAGTTTCCGTTCCGCTTTAAAAAAATAACTAACTGCCTTCAACCATGTAGACATTGGACACAACTCAATGACTACAAAACAGATTTTCCATAATTGAACAAAATAATATCTACAAAATGTTCGCCAAGACTTTCAAGAATTTTTCATTCTTTATGTACTTATCATCAATGTTATTAGCTTGTTCAAATATACTGAAAACAACTCTAAAAATAGTATTTTATTGGAGAAAAGATTGAAAAGAAACACTGAATTCAGGATATATGCGCACAAGTATATCTATAGAGACCATCCACTAATTGAAATCTTTTTTAATGCTGAAGAGATGCGGTAAACAAAAACAGTAGTCCGTAGTTTATTCTTCAAGAAGCGGACAACAAATTAAAAGTATGTATAATAATTACCTATTTAATTGTTGTACGGACGAAGCAAATAAGGATGCAGATTTCAATTCATTGCAGACTAAAGAATACAGAACTCGCTTCAAAAAATTAACAAGCAATAATGTTTCTTGGTTTGCATTCCGTTGCCGTCATCGTTCTTGTATTGCGCACACACAGGTTCTACAATTTTAGAGTCTCTTCACATGGTACATAAAATAGTTTTCCTTTTCCTATGAAAAAAACCCACGATTGACAGCTGCTTGATGTGCATGTTGTAGCTTGTAGGGCGCGTCTGTTTTCTACACAGCAGGAGATTAAGACAGAGGAAAACATTCACACCCTAGTTATATAATGAGCAATATTGAATGGTACACAGCCACACAAGAACGCCATATAATGACATTTAAGTAAGAGGAACAACAACTGCAAAATATACTACATCCGCTTTGTATTTGATGGTACCACTTGGACAAATGATAGTTCCTAATGCTGAGGTTTTAATTTTTTTGCCAGCTTTAGCAAAAATGTATAACATTAGTGAAACGATACCAATAAACAATTAGACCTCCACACTTGCTAGTGCAAAAACTTTTTAGAGATCTATTTCATTTTTTGTCATCGCAGAATTCAAATTTCATAATTTGTCCAACAGATATCGGACACAATTTTCGGTACTTTTCCTTAGTTTTCTAATACTTCAAGATTGATTTCTGAGCGAATTTATGTCGTAACAAGATCTCTTTCAAATTATTCAATAAACGGAACACAGTTTATTAGAATGCTTTGATTTATTCGCAGGCTGCCAATCAAAAAGCAAGCACTAGCGATTAGACAAAATAAAGCAGAGAAAAGCACTAACGATTTCATTTAATCAAAATATTCGAAATTTTTAAATTTTGTGCATTCATTTGTACAAATTTGTCTTTGCTTAACTTAAAAACATTGTTGTATTACAACGAATTAAGTCAGAAAACATTTACAATTTACTAAAATTAGTTAATAATTGTAAACGCTCAGGCTGAACAACAGTGTATTTAAATTCGCTCGAAATTCCATGCCGCCATTTTTAGTGGTTGGGCAACACTCATCTTTAAAATGACATTTAGGGAGGATTTCTTTAGTTAATGACCGAGATAAACATGGGCTTCTCAACATTAACATTTAACCCTACAGTTAGCGATGTTCTGGCAATTGTTTATTTGTAAAGGAATTTTGGAAAGTGTGGAGTCTTTGCATAAACTTCCAAACTATAGTTGATTGATGGTAAGGCCGATTTTGTTTAAAAATCTGTCACAAAATCTGGGCAAACACTTTATCAAATTGTCATGCTTTTCTGTAGCTACGTGTCTTAATTCAGGCTAGAAATTAAATATTCTATACTTGTAGAGAATTTTCTTCTCTAATTTTGGCTTGAATTGGCATGTTAATGTTCCACAAAGATAAGGCGAATTTAGAATTAAATTAGGAGATATATCCGGAAAGACACTCTTTCAGGGTATGGAGCCACAGAAGAACTAATCAATTCCTACGGGGGTGGGTAAACCGATTGCCATGTTCACTAATTTTTCTATTCGGCCTCTCTCTTTAGAATTTACGTGGAAAACCTAAAATTACGATACGCCTTTTAAATAAACTCTGTATTTACAAGCTTTTCCGTACTGTGTACCTAATGTTAACGACTCAGGGGTAGTCAATTAAAAATGAAAATCAATGTAAATGTACATGTACATACTGTACAACTGGAATGTAACTTTATAGAGTCCAAACCACCAGCAGGCAGTAGAGATTTTTTTTTATCTCATTAAATATGTAGCTTCTGGGAAAGTAATCGAATCTCATCTTATAATCTTAAAGGTATAGTCCTTAAGAGTATGTTATCTTTTAGGTGCATTTTTCATCAAATGAAATTGTTAAAGCGGAGAAAACCATTACCATTTGTATATAATATAAAATAAAATATAAATACGCGTCAAATTTATCTGTTGTTCACTTGCGAAGAAAGATTATCCCATTAGAAGTTGATTGGAAAGAGATTCTACAAAAGATTTGTGCCAACCGTTTTAAATAGTGGGATTTATTGCGGCTTAATACCTACCTACCCAATAAAACATTTGAGAAATGCAAATATTCCCAAATTTCCTTTCTCTCAACAGGGAACGATGCTGTGTTGACTACTGAATGCAGTCTTTTTTTTTTGTTTGCTTGCAAATATTCTTTAGTGTGCCGCAAATAGAGTAAAATATCTGACGTAAAGAAACCTGAGAGTTAAATTTTCAATTAAGTTTGGACGGACTATAATGCAGGAGTTCTTTATTTGTTATCATTTTACCAATAGTTATTATTGTATAATTGTGGAAAAGGCTTCGTTTAGAAATAGGTCTACTCCATCGGATAGGTTAAGATTGCACCATGTGCGGTTTTCACGCCTTCGGTTGTATTAGTGAATACCCCATCCTACACTCAAAAAAAAGTGTCCTATTAAATCTTCAATTGTACGACCATTGGTTTAATTAGAAACGTTTTAATAAGATTAATCTATTAAAACAATAGTTTTCTAATGAAATCAAATGTATTATTTATTATACATGGTGTATTTTATTGATTTATGGGGAAATATTTGATTTAATAGTACTTCACTATTAATACTTTTTAGTTGATACTATTATCCCATTAATAAATACTAATAATGGTTAATATTATGATACCATTAAGAAAAACGTCTCGTTAATAGTGCATCTCCTTAGTTCAATGGGTTATACCATTAATTTCATAGTTTTTTTTATATTTATTAAATAGCATTGATACTATTATTCAGAATTAATCACCCAGCAATTAAATAAATAAATAGTTTAATAGGATCTGAATTCAGTATTAATAGCAGGCTATTGGCTTAATAGTTTATGCACTTTATTACTTTTGGTACTATAAAAATTTAAGATTTATAGGATATCCCACTAATTCAATATGAAAATTCTTTAATATGATTTTATTTGTTATATTTTAAATATTGAATACCACAGTATAAGTTATTATAATAAGAAATACCTTAATTTTACATTTGTAATAGCAAGGAAGGCTAGACAGTGCCGTTCCACCAATTATATTTCCCCTTTGACCCTGCAGCTTCCGCAGATGTCATTCGTATTGATGTTTAGCATCGATGGAGTATCCGGCTTTTGTTGGGCGGGCGCTTAAATTTCATTGCTATCAAATGATGCTAGAATTTTTGTTCGTTTTATTATAGATTGCGGTCTACAAGTACCGTTCCTTAGCTTTGTTCAATGTGGCACTCATCAATACAGCTCTTAGCTGAGTTGAAATCTGAAGGCATACCTTCCTGTCAAATGTCCAATTGACAGCCAGCTTATCAGCTCTCTTGTTTTCCTTAACAGAAGTTCAACAGAGCACTTCTGTGTGATAGTTTATTTCAGTTATCAGATTTATCAGTCAAAAATTTGGTGTTTTCTGTTTCCTTGTGAACAAAGTGGGATTAACCGTAAAGTTATTACACGTAAGGGTGCCTGAGGCTCAGTGGTAATGTGTGCCATGTTACCTTCGTGTTAAAATTCAAACCGATATTCCTATAAGTGAAAAAAATAAATTACTGCGGATATATATAGTCGAAGGAAACATTCACTCCTCGAACGGAAATTGTTAGTTACAATGTTGCATCTGATACGAGTACTCCCCATCAACATTTTATCTGTGGCATGCATTGAAAAGAAAACAGAACTAGGAAGTCGAATACACATACAGGTACTGTGTAAATACTCGTATTAAAACCTTCATTACTCAAAACTCTACCCAAACGCACATATCCATGTATACATGTATTAAGTTCACGACCGGGAAACTTAACTGCCTTTTTAATGCCGGGTCGGTGAATTTATTATATAAATATTTTACAATTCAATTAGAATGAAAGTAAATAGGTACCAACTATAGATATAGGCACCGAGTATGTACAGTTTTTTAAAGGACGATAGCGAGCGTGTGAATTCATGACATGAACACTTCAAATCATTATGGTAAAAGGCAATTCATACAAACACAGACTCACCATAGACAATAACAGATAAATGTTTGAAGCATACTATCTAACCGCTAAGAACAAAAAAACAAAGTTGACATTGTTAGTCCAGGACAAATGATTTAATGTTTACAGTGCAATTTGAATTTTCGTTCAGGCTGGAAGAATCTAGCATATTAATTATTTTCGCTCTCTAAGTCGAGAAGTTGTCGGCTCAGTAGGTTAGTGGTTAGTGTTGGACTACTAAGCGAGGGGTCCCAGGTTCGAATCCCAAAATTCCAAATTTCCAATTTTTTTTCACTGCGCCATCTCTCGCGAACATCTTACAAACATCCGAGAGTATAACTGCCATTAAAGAGCTTCTCAATTGGCCGTTTGGACTCGGCATAAAATTGTAGATCCCTTGTAGAAAACTCACACAAGACGAATGGTTGTGAGAAGCTAGGCCTAGGGTCGATACGAACCTGTTGCGCCAACTATATATATATATAAGTCGAGAAGTGTTCTTACATTCAAAAAACTGCATAAACCAAAAGTATACGAGGTGAAGTTTGCATTTTCGTAGCAATGAACAAAATCCGTAGCGCAAAGTTCCCTTGCCTAGAAACGGTAGACCATTTCAATTCAAGGACATAAATAAGGATGAATAAAAAGTGTTCCAAAATTCACGCATGATTAAAGTAAACAACACATCCGACAAATGATCTACACGGCCTTGCTGGCACGTACGCACTCTTTTGTCGAAATTTTCCATGAGCATTTTCATAAATCCGACTGAATTTCTTTGATGCAGCATTGAATATCCACCTTTAATACACGGATGGATGTGGGGTTGATATAGACCTGTGACTTCAAATAACCCCTTGGAAATAAATCCAATGTTGCTAAGTTACACGATCTAGTGGGCGAATTGTGGTCATAGGAAGAAGAGAGTATGCACGACCAGAAATTTTCTCATGCAGATATTGAATTGTCTTACGGTCTGTATGACATGTCGCTCTGTCTTGCTGAAACCACATGCCAATATCATTCAATTTAGGCATTGATCCTTACATTTTTTAATTACTACTCCCTACAGTTGACGATTTTAATCCATAAACATATGGTTACTCCTACCCTATTTTGTAAAAAAAAATTCCGAGCTGTCTTTCATTAGTTGTCAAACTGTTTGTATTGTGGCGGCAAATTTTAATTTCGGATACCCTTTTTATGTCCAGAAGACACTTATCGCTGACTTGGTTGTTACGCTCAACTCATGTTTAGGTCATTCATTCATTCATTTTGCAGCATTTTAAATGCGCAACAATGCTAATTAATGTGTTCTGAGTTTCCTAAAATCTTTTCGTTAACTGTCTCAGTTTAATGAAGACGAACAAGGACTTGTTACTGTTGAATCACTGCCTCTCTTTAAAAGAAAACCAACTTTAGATATTCTACAACTACACTGTATTCTTACTTTATACATTATTATTATAAGAAAAATGCATTTTCATGTTTCATCGAGGTCCTACATAAGCACCGAGTTTACATGTGTCTGAGTCGGTACATTTTCCAGTTTTGAAAAACAAAAATGAACAAACATCAATGCAATGGATTGTATGCACCAAAAGTATGGAAGGTTGATATATTATATATACCTAGCTACTGCAGGAATAGAGGACTAACTTCACTTATGACTAACTGTAAACATTTATTTCCCTGGTCATGTGTTTGCATGTACGAGTGACAATGCATTATTTATGGATTGGGGGAGAAACTATATGCGTACTCCTACTATTGATGCGGTTTAGAAGGTTAAGTATAAATTAATTGTAGGCCAACGAATAAACTTCTTTCACTTGCTTATAATATATGTAGTATCGAAGCATGTGACGTTTATGTGTTGTATTAATTGACAGCTCTGGGTGAACGAAAATGGAACTCATTAGGAATACCCATATTGATTTGAGGTTAATGGTGCAGTGAATTTGTTATTGTAAGTTACAAACAACTGGCTGATAACCATTATAAGTTCTACGAAATCAGTTGTCAAAATTTACCTAGTTAAGAGTATACTGTTTTAAAATAATTGAGCTGTGGGTTCATCCAAATTCATTTAACTGTTTTATTTAATTTGGCAGTTTTTATCGATTTCTTTGAGTACTTGTTACGCGTACCCTACGTGGAACCCTAGGCACAGCTTTTTGCAACCACATTCGTTAGTGTGGGTTTTATTTTTACAACGAAATGATTAAGTCTAGAATTTTATCACTAAATAGTGTTATATGCTTTCTTAAAAGAAGGCCGCATCATCCATTTGCCAAGGGTTGACTTATCCCATGAAGTCGTCGATTTTTTACAATGCCAGCACGACTCACCTCCTCACTGAGTTTTAAAAAATAATTCCACGTCGATGATTACTTAATTTGTTCCAAAAGAGAATGCAGCACAGAAAAATGAAAAATTCCTTTAACCGTATCTTGGAATTTTTCGCATTGCGAACATCATGTGTTTCTGGAATGTAAGTATTCGTTGCAGTTCACTTGGAATACCATCTCTTTAGCTCTGGGCATAAATAAAGAAAGTCATTCACTCCTGCCGGGATTGTTGGCGTTGAGGTGAAAAAAAAGAAGAAAAACCTAACAGCAATACAACCAGAGAAAGTGCGAAAAAGACAGGGAACTGCATTCCTCAGTACTTGTACAAGGACAGAATAACACAACACCCAATGAAAGTAGCAGCAGGTTGTGGTAGGTTTATATTTTCTTTAGCCTGCCACTGTAAAGTATCTATTTGGAATGCGCACAATGAGCTGAGGTGGATGTGAAATGATTTCGTTGATTTTATTTGCAAGAAAATTCGCCGACGGGTTTTTTTTCCAGACATACGAATTTAATGTTTCTGTGAGCCTATACTCAATTGCATTATGTTACATGAATATAAAAAAAAATAGTTATGTAAATATTACTTCCCGATTTTTACTACAAATTCGTGAATTTCTGAACCAGTTCCAAGTTGGAAAATATGCTTACACGATGTCGTCGTCGCGTATGCCAGCCACTAGACAAATTTAGTGAAGTGCTCTGCTTACCTCACTAAATTCAAGAATAGGGAATTCAAAAATCAGCTTTGGCAAATATCCTTGCCGATATACCCTGCAGATAATTGGAACAGTTTGGCAGCATTGTTTTCGGTCTGCATAGTATATTTCGCTGCGTGTTTTTCATTAGCGCAAAACCATTAGTCGGGCTTTCTAATTCGACTAAGGGCATATTGCGCCTATCAGAGGCTTTAAAATCGATGAACAGGTCGGTCTTTATGTTACCAGCTTTCTGAATCTTAGTAAGGAAGTTGAAGCGAAGCGTGGTGCATTACACAAAATCTTTGATATCTTATATACTTTTTCTTTTATGAGATATTTGCACTATCATGTCATGTGGGGTAGTGCTAATAGCCCAATTATCGGTCATACTTTTGTCTTATTATCTGGTACATGCACCTTACCGAAACATCTAGTTCATATTTGAAATGTTTCAAAGCCGACGCATATTTTTTGTTTGCTTTTGCACTTACTATTCCGTTCTTACTCTTGTCTTACCTTTCCCAATAGCCTCTGTCGATAACCACGCCCATAGCTTCGGAACATAATTGGAGATCCAAATTGAATATATGATACCATAGTCTTTGCAATCTTAGGATCTTTATTTAAGAACAGGTAGCAGGCATCTATACATTAGACGCGTACGTGTGAACGATGTGTCAAATATCCCGTGGGGTCCCACAAAATTTTTCCTTGAAACTGCCCCGGTCGGGAAAGCATACACGATACTGTATTCCTTATACCTTTAGCCTCGAGAGACCCGAAATATATACGCATCATGGCTGTGTGTATTTTTATGAATGTATCTGTGAATACCCAGATGTAATAACGAATAACCAGGAGGTTCAAGCGGCACCACCACCATTTCCATGGTGTTTGGATGAAATCTGACAGTTTGCGGCTTATGGCTCCTGCAAAATGTTCTCAGTTTTACCGTGGGGGGGTGAAAAGCAGCCCGAAAAGCGAAACAGATAGATAGTTATTATTGCATTCTGATATATTGCATGCATTTATTAACCCACATATGTGCATGCAAGAGACGCATCTATTTCACATTAGATGCAATATAATTCGAAAAACCACCAGTGTCCGCCCAATATTTCGTGTAGGTATCCTTTTGAGGATGAGTGAAATATCCAACAGACGCAGGAAAGTGCACAGGCACACTCGAATAGATACAATAAAAGCTGTTGTCCTTGCATGCGGATTCACCTCCACCCTCGGCTATAATGAGGAGAAATCGATCAAAAATCGAAGTTCGCAAATGTGAACCCAAAACCGCCACTCGGGGATCCAGGATCATCACCAAAATATGTTTGCATGCCAACATCAACCACCACCCCTAAAATTTCACTTATCAACTGTCTTCTTTGATATCATACTGCAACAGAGATGAGGCAGTAGTTGCTGTCCTGCCAAAGTGTACAACAGTATACGAGAACAAGAACCCAAAATGGACGTAGGTACAGCTATCGACAGAAATCGACGATGGTTACGGTGGAGTATAGTCATTTCAGTAAACGAATAGGCGGCGCCCCTATTGCATGTGTACACAAAATTGTATAAAAAGCAGCACCTTCCATCCTCTTCTCCAGCTTACACTCAAATATGCAAAGTTAGGGATAAAGGATAAGCTAAACCTTTCTCCAGTACTCCCGCACACTATCGTCATGTGCCCGTACTATAGGTGCTCGACTGGGTTTTGTTTACTAAAAAACTTGCACCGACTGAATACTGGGAGAGCATTTTGGAAACTCAATGCCGTTGTTCTAGTATTTCGCTTTACCAAAGTCTTTTGTATTTGCGCCACTTGTCTATTATGTACATTTGTCGTCTCTTTTTCGATATCTCCCTCTCGCTCTGTCTCTCCTGTTCCGCAAAACTCTTTATATTGTACTTTTATACATCTGGAATAGTAGTATCTACTACTAGCACAGGCACTACAAGTGGCATTTACAAATAAGTGATATTTGTTGAGGAGGAACAGTGAAACATTGTGTATCAAATTTGTGCAAGAGACTAAGTACAGGGGAGTTTGAGTTTGTGCCCCTATGTTGATGTTTGTATAGTTGTTCCTGCATACCAATAAAATAACTGATTTTATCCGCACTGATTTTAAAAATAATATGTCTAAGCTGAGTAGTTTAATACTTTAGTTAAGAAGTTTACTCTTTTATGCCCAGGGGCGATTTCACTACATGTTATTTGAAATGTGTGGAAACAGAAATTAATATAATTAATCTAAGTACAATGGCTTTGGTACTGAATGGTACTAAAATTTAAGAGGCAATGACAAAAACCAAAAAAGGCATTTACAAGTATTATATAAGTCGAATTATTTCAACGATGTAATCGAATACTCTAACGCCAGCCAACAATCTTTTTATGACCCTAATCTGTGCAGGAATACTCGAGAAAGGCACCAAGCCTGGCTCTTTTTGTTTTACCTCTTGGCTTAATTTTAGATTCTGTAAGAAACTAATAAATTTAGTTTAATAATGATTTTTAGTTAAAGGAATTCTGTTTTTATTTACTTTAATGCATATTGGATCTTGGAAGTACAGCAAAAAGTAACAGATGCATATTTCCTTTTGTAACAAAATTGCATTTTAGAGACTACCGAATTAATCTACCACCATTTTACAAATTTCCTACATCAAGTTATATGATAAGAATCAAACATTGTTGTATTAAATTTAAATTAGAATTTCTTCATTTTAAATTGTTGGTCTTGATCTGGAATTGTCTGTCATCTTTCGTATAAAATATTTCGCAACAATATTTCATGACGTTTAGATCAATATCAACATTAGGGTGGTATTGCATATTATAAATTTTGCATATACTGTCAAAATTTTAAAGAGGTGACAAGAAGTTGTTGTTTTCTGGGGATTGAGCTCAAATCTGTGAATAGAACGTATGGTGTTTGGCATTCTTTATTCCGAGAAAATGTTTCTGAGGGTATTCATTTAATTGAACAAATGGTTCAATAAATCTTAAATATAAATAGGAAAAGGCAAATAGTTAAGAACTTTTAAATATTGCATAAACTGGGGCTATTAAATCGAAATATTAAAAACATAACTCAAGATGGAGTTTTTCTGGTTCCCTGTATTAGTTAAAGGCAGCTAGTAAAATGAGACCTACTTTCAGCTCATCTGGCTTGATCATTTTGCCCATTAGGTACAAAAATTGACTATAAATGACAAAAATACAAATTATTGAGAAATATTATTTAAAATATACCTTTGCAACGTTTGATTTTAAATTCGTTTGTTTTCTATCATTTTAGTACCACCAAAAACTGGTCAAAAACGACCTGCAACCAGTCCAGCACCGCATATACCGTCACCGCATCATATGCAGTCATCCTCAGCAACAGGTGGACAGCAAAATTCAGGTCATGGTCTCAGTAATCATGTCGGCAACAATCACATTGGGGCGCAGTCGCCTTCGATGCAATCACAACAGCAACAACCACAGCAGGTGTGTGGAGTGCCAGCAGGTATAAATCAACCCTTTGCATCAGCTCTTCGAAATCTAGCCAAACAAGCTGACATCAAAGAAGACGAAGATGGTGGCGTCCGTGATCGGGATCGTACCAGTGCACAGGGTGGCGGTGGTGGAGGTCAGAGGGATGGAGCATCGTCCACTTCGGCAGCACAAAACACATCCACATCGCGTGTGCCGTCGGCAAATGATGCCAGGCTGGTAGATAGTCGTTTGAGTAACAGTACTGATGAAAGGTCGGTTACAAAAAAACGCTCAGCTCCATCCCCTCAGCCAGCGGAAAAGATTGCTCGAATGAACGCAGGTCCATCATCCGGTATGCAGCCCGAACTTTTGGCTCGAAGTGGCTTTCAACCATATCGATCAGATGAACGTCTCATGCATCCAGCTGGACCGTTCCCATTGGATGCATATTCGCAGTTTACTGGACTCTCTGGTATGCCGCCTGGTGCTATATTCAATCCAGCTGGTCTGCCGTATTCCGAGCAATTCTTACTGGAGCAACGTCATCAGCTGCTGCGTGGCGGAGTTCACTATTCTCATCCCCATGCTCATTCATTGTACGGGCCTTTGGCATCACCGTATGCATCCCATCTGTATCCCTTTATCAGTGTGCCCGTTTTACATGAGCGTATGAAGTTGGAGGAGGAACATAGAGCCAGAATCGCGCGGGAGGAAGAACGCGAGCGTGAAATGCAGAGGGAAAAGGAGCGCGAGCTTCGAGAGCAAAGAGAGAGGGAACAGCGTGAAAAAGAACAGCGAGAGCGTGAGCAGCGTGAAAAGGAGCAACGCGAAAAGGAGCAGAAGGAGAAGGAGGCGCGCGAGCGTGAGCTGCGTGAAAAGGAACGTGAGGCTAGGGAGCGCGAGCGTATTCTATCCGCTACACACCACTATTCGAATCCTTTGTACTCGCCTTTGAATAGGAATTTAATCGGTCCAATGTTACCACATATCGCGTTAAGTCTGCGTCCATCTCAAGGCGGCATGCATGGACTACCGTCAATGTCGCCGTATCATTCCAGCAGCCAACGTCAGAGCCCACATGCTGGAATGAGCCTAAATTTGGGTCTGTCATTGCCCGGTGTTCCTAATCTCCCACATGGGCCAAATATACCCCATCATTTGCAGACGTCGGGACTGGGATTAGGACATCCTGGCGCCGGACTAGCTCATCCCAGTTTCTCCGCCTTGGGTTTATCTCACCATGGGTTGAATTTGTCTCATCCCCATATGTCGCCTCATCATCCACCCATTACGGCCGCTCATCAATTGCCACCGCATTCGACACCGCACTCGCACGTGTCTACAAATAGTTCACCACATGGCAGCCTGAACTTAACTCAGAGTTCTGCTGGTAAGCACTCCGAAGCCACAATTATAACATCGTCGGCTTCTGCACTTCAGTCTCACTCCTCGCATAGCATAACTGCGCAGCCCCCGACAAGCATTCCAAATAGTTCCCTATATTACGCTCATCATCCCGGTCATCACACCTCGATGCATTCGGTCAGCTCAATGCCACCATCTGCTGCTCACCAGCAGTCTTCGTCTATTTCAATGTCATTGGCCGCACATAACCACCACTCATCCTCATCAGGTGGTATGAAAATCGCAACGCCTACATCGTCAGCAGGTCAACAGTCCATGCTACCAAGCACGCACAATCAAAATGGCGGCCGAGCATCACACAGTCCCAGGCATCCGCTTGAAAAGCCACATATTGGATCTGGGTCACTCCCCGCAGTATCAGTCAATGAGCCCGCCACTCTTGATCTTACTGGATCGAACTCAAATCATGCCTCGAGCATTGGAGGCAACAGCAGTGCAGGTACTCCTGCAAACAACCGCACTCCTCCATCTCATGAGTTAAATGGTACCGCCACTACAACCACAACAATCGTAAGTGACGCATCCGAATCCAGTAAAGATGCAACTGCAAATGCAGCACCATCTACTGGCATGGGTGGCACTCCTAACAAGGATAGCGAGAATCTTAAAAGTTCACCAATCGATGATGCTCTAAAACAAAAGCCTTCAACGCCTGTTACAGCCACTCCCACCACAACCACTGTGAACTCCTTACCAGAAGACGGCCGGCGTAGTCCAGATGATCAGGCATCCTCTGGTGTTAACACTCCTGCAGGTAATACTAACAAGCCATCCCCTAACAGTACAGTTCCCGACGGCATCACACAATTGTCACCTCCATCTGCAAGCAATGAGCAGACTTCCCCTAAGCCTTCCGATGTTACGACCGCTTCAAAAAATTCGCCTTTAGGTGATGCTACCGGCGTTACCTCAACTACAGGTGGTACTATCAGCCCTCCTGTGGTCAGTAGCAGCACAAATATTTCGGTAACACCTTCGTCTGAGGAGGTTGTATCTAGTGCAAGCGCAAACGAAGCGTCTCGGTAGAAATATCCATCACGGGACAACTACTTTTTGTTGCATTGTAAATATTGAAAAAACAAAAATAACTATCTTAACATGGCGTGCTCTTCTCGTTTTTTTTTTTTTTTTTATTATTTTTACTTTACTACACTTTATTTTCAATCAAATATTTAATTTAAAAGTTAAATGACGTTAAAAACAAAATAACGAATAACCTCTTAGAAAATTGTGATGTTTTCTGGATATCAAAAAAATAAATTAGCATTTTAAAAATTATATTCAACGGAAATATATAAACACTTATATTAGAGTAACCCGTAGTACGCAAAACTCACTCTATTCAACACCGCATGCGCCTTATTATTATTTAAAATTAAAATAAACATAACAATGAAATCAAAATAATTATAAATAATATAAAATGATATATATTATGTAGTATACTTTTTTTAAGTTATTTGTATTCTTATTTGTATATATAAAGAATTTTTAAGAGAAACTATTTACATACAATAAATAATTAATAAATCTTAATAAAACATCAAATGCATTGAATTATTACGCACTTAAAATATAATTTCAAAATTTTACTTTCTTGTATTTTTAATTGAATAAATCATTATTTCGTCTTTCTCTTCTTCTTTATGTAAATCTTAGCCTTTAAGTTGTTTTTCTTTCGTACATGCATATTTTATTTTTGTTGTTTTACTTGTGTCTTATTAAATGTAGTAAAAAACACCTTATACCTACATACATATTAATAAATCTACAATATAAGAATAATAATAAAATTAATATTATTTTAGTTCAATTAAAGGCAAAATAAACGTTACTTGATTATTTTTAAAAAATGTATACTATTTTCTTTGTTTTATTTACATTACGAAAAATGTTGCTTTTTACCTTTGGTTTGATAAATTTGCTGGTATTTTTGTTTAGCTTTTGTGTTTTTTATGATTTCTCTTTTCCAGAAGTTCATGAGAATTTTAGGGAAAAAAAAACGTATTTAGTGTTGTTAGGATTGAATTTCAAATCAATGGTATTTATTAACTATATGCACATATAGTTTCCAGTTTTATTTTTCTCTTCCCGCACCGGCGACGACTGTGATTAGGGAATAAGGCTTACGTTATGTGGGTGTCCTTAGAGGCACCCTTAGGCCAGAGTTGTAGGCACATTGTAATACCACATGAGTAGGAGACTGACACGTATTCAAGACCGGACATACTATTGGTAATCAACTTGCTGCGTACAAGTTTACTTTGAGAAGCTGTAACAAATATATTATTGGTCCCCGCTTATAACATCTGACATTTTGTCTTAGGTAAGGAAAATAGGGCTGGGCGGGAGCAATTGATTAAAACAATCAACTCTACTAAATTTAGCGAAAATATATTTTACGTTATAAAGTAGCTAGTTGTTCCTTAGGACGTTGCGGTGTGTTGGTGTTATATGAAGCCATTAAAACTCTGTAAACAAATTTGCTGATACAGCTACAATAAATGCGTTCTTCAAATAAGGAGGTGATCAGTTGTTTCTTCTTGATCTACAGAAAGCCCCTCATCTTACCCCCTTCCGAAGATGGTCGTCCTTACGACGAGGCTGGCCTGGTGGCATTGGTGGGCATAAGCGCCTTTTCCTTTTAGCCGCAGCAGCTGAAGGTTGCGTAGGTTCAGGTTTTTGATCTTGGCTCGTTGCCGTCTCCTTACTTCCCACTAAAGCCTTGGCCAAAGATTGAGAGGCTAGTGTTTGGCTCCCGCTTCCCAGTCTGGCAGCTTCAAAGCGTTAAGTGGACATAGGGTCGACACCGGAACTTTAGATTTTGCTGCGTTTTGGCTGGTGCACTTGTCTAACGCCGTAGCCTCGGCTAGTTCCATGCTGACAACTTACAAATCCACTGCAGAGCCTTTGCTCTATTTCAATAACCAATCTAAATGCGGTGTCATCCACTTAAATACCACATGATATTGTCTTTTTGTTAGGAGTATATTATTAATACTTTTTTTTTTAAATATGAATATCATTTGCATTTTAACTATTATTCAACACTGTTCAGTGTTATTAAACTAGGTAAGGTTATTAAACTATAGAATTTCCAATCATATTTTGATTTTGTTAAAATATGGTGTTAAATAAACGAATTTGAAAACATTCACTAAGCCTTATAGAAATTTATTCAATGTTCACGAACATTTTCTTAAATTCACTTATGCCCTAGCTTGCTCAATCATGCTCAACATTTACTTTTTTTTACATTTATTGTTATTAATCTATTTGCAAATTGTTTGTTATTGAAATAGTGCCACCCGGCCGCCATTAATTCACGTATTCACAGACCAGTGTCATTATATTGTGGGAATTTCGATGCTCAAAAAGCCTTCCGTGTGATAAAAGGAAATACACCAAAATCGTAGGAATTTCAGGAATCTAACAAAAAACATTCAAACTATAATTTGTAATCATGTAAATCGTCATTTATAAAAAATTTCAAGTACCAAAAAATAAATTAAGAAATGGATTTTGACGTGGCTTTTTAAAAGTGAATTTAAGTACCGTGAAAAGGAATAAAAGGGAAAAATTAACACATTTCATGATGTAAATGAAAAGAGAGTGCTATAACATTGTCACAGACATGAAAAAAAGAGCCCCGGAGAGAGGGCTGTGGGCTGTCATTAAAAATTTGCGGGAAAAATCGGGTAGGTAGGTGCACGGAAAGTTGACTGCCTAGTTTGACTAGTCTACGACCACTAGCACTACCCATTTCCTTTCATGTCGTTATTTCGTTTCATATTAATTTTGATTTACTTCCCAACTAGTTATATAATATAGGAAGAAATTTCATTTTAAAAATTGACTATATAGTGCAATAATAAGATATTTATGAAAATTTAACACTTTTCATTCCTATTTGTCATTTTAACTATTTTAAAAAAATTAAAATCCAGTACAAAACATTTTTTGCTTCTCAATTCCATCTTAACCTAATCAATCATGGGGCTTTTTTCTAAGCAAGTGATAAAATGCGCTAAAAGTTAACAGCCCCTTACTTTCGAAAGTTTGCGCGTAATATGAACTATTCATTTTTCTCAATCGGGACGCTCACGGAAGCTTTTTTTCCAAACGGACATGTATTTGTATATTTTTTAAAAGCCAACTGTCAGTCATAGTTGCCACCAAAACAAGTGTGGAGTTAGCCAGAAACACTTTTCTATTCCATTATATTTCAGAATACGTCAATAGAAAACGAAATTTAAATATAATTTAATTTAAATAAAAACAACAACTATAAAATAAGATTTAAAAAATAGGTACCCGCATAGCCGTGGTCCACCCCGGACTGTGAGCGCCACCAACCAAAACCTGAATATTCTATAGTTTGAAGTTAGTGCAATTTATTTTTCTAAGGTATAGAACAAAATCTTTACTGACTGAATGAATGCTTTCCTCGTGGAATTCGGCACGTTCACGAGTACTTATGATTATTTATACTAAGGCGGTGAGGGCCCCCACATCTTCCCTTGTTTAGGCGTTGTAGTTAGGGTACGTACTGAAGTTTTAAATTGGCATTAAATATTCCCGGCTTTTGTCAATTCTTAATCGAACACTAAAAACCAGACGGTTTATTGGGTTTTCATTTTTGAGAAAATTACGAACTCATATTTATTTTTGAAAAGAACGCAGCTAATGAAATTGTTACCAATGTCACGCTGTCCTCTGCAACACACCTACTTGGGGTCACTTTTTGGATTGGTGCGAGGTTGAGTATATACACTCTCTTTAAATTGAATTAGTTTAGGAATCCTCAAAATCTATTAAGTATTTAATCACACAATTTTTAATATAATTTTTATATGTAATTCTCAATTTTATTTTCTATTTTGAAATAACTTCATTTAAAAACAATATGAAAAAATGGATTCTGGCTATTAATACTAATTTGATACTTTGTGAAAGTTGACGTTGTTTCTTTAACTTTAAAATATTGCTTGTTACTGCTACTGCCTTAACGAGGGAGATGGACCCCTCTCCCATAGCAAAAAATGCTTGTGTCCTACCTCCCAATAATCATCCGTTATTTATTTTCACCCTTTCCGTTATCGTGTTCTATACTGGCATTATTTTATAACTACATTTTCAATTCAATTATTTATACTGTTTATACATTGTTTTCTTTTCTAGATGATAAACACGATAGGCGTAATAGTGGAGAAGAGTCAGCCTTATGACATCATCTCTTCAACAACAACAACAATTAACTAATGCAACGGTACATAAATAATATCAGCATGCATTTGCTGTCCGAGAATCAGTATGGTAGACATTTTCTTTTCGATAGATATCTAAAATCATGAAAATGGACGAGTCTTATTACAAACATTAATAAAAATGACAAAAAAAAATCGGTGTTCTGTAAATGTTAATTAATCCAGAAACAAACTTCTGAACGGAAAAAACGTAATTACAAAATATAAGTACATAATTATTTAGAATATTACAAATTTTATGCAGTAGCTATACCCGCTAAATAATTTGTATTATAGACACCCACGCACAGACATGAACAAAAAATGAATTCGTTCTCTGGCAAAACGAACTTTTATGAAAAGACTTTTTAAAATTTTAAATGTTTGTATATTAAAAAGAAAATAA
This sequence comes from Cheilosia vulpina, assembly GCA_916610125.1. NCBI lineage: Eukaryota > Metazoa > Arthropoda > Insecta > Diptera > Syrphidae > Cheilosia > Cheilosia vulpina. The sequence goes on from OU744280.1 coordinate 46,069,645, forward strand.
TATACAATTAAACCTAATATAATTTATTTTTTCAACAAACAATAGAAAGCAAATATGAAAATTAAACTGAAAAAGGAAATTAAAAAAAAGGAAATTTAAATGGACTTAAAAATTGTGATTTGGATATAGTATGAAGCGGAATATGAGGCGGATAACAGATAAAAAAAATAATAAATATTACATTATAGAGATATTCACTGAATAGAATAAATATTGTGTATTCTAAATAAAAAAAATATTTCATGTTCACCAGCCCACTAAAATAAAAACAAATATTAACAAACAGACAGCAGCATAAATGTAAAATAATATAAAATCACTTTCAATTGTCTTCACATGTAAATTAATCCGATATAAATATTAAATACTTCAAATATTTTTAAATTTATTTTCGCTTAATATAAGCGTTAGCGTTTTTTTCAGTAAATGTCATGAATGAATTTTTTTTCGAAAAATCTGTGATATGATATAAATAATAAAATAAAATAAAGAAAAAATGAAAAATGAATTGTATAAGCTATAAAAGAAATAAAAATTAAAATTAGCTAAGATGTTTAGTTTTATTGTATATCGTCTAATTAAACAAAAATATTTAAAATAGAGTTTATTGAAAGAATTTATTTATTTTCTCAATAACATAATTTATTATAGTATGAGTTCCAAGTGATAATATAAGAAAAACAAGATATTGTCTTTCGAAATTTAAATATGCAAACTAATTTACTGTACATGGTAAATAATAAATTAGTTTTAAGATCCCGAACAAAATGAACAAACATTCTATGGTGAGAATAAAATAAAATAAAGCAAAAAGTAGGTTTGGTTTTTCTTTTCAATATTAGTTTAATTATTTATCATAAAATAAACGAAACTCATTCATTAGAAGTTCTCGAAATTTTTTGTAGCCTGTAGATTCGAAACGTAGCAAATTAATACTTTCGAAACTAGAAGTAAAGATAGAATTATATGATGTTTTCGATTGACGTTTTCTTCTTGCCCTTTCTATCAAAACTTCAAATATAGAAATGCTCTTTCTATGTTTTCTATGTTTCATTGAAGAAAACAGGGAACTTCCAGGCCAATTCTTAACACGACAGAAGTGACCGGGATATTTTGAAAAAATTGCCCTGACCTCACCAAACCACACTAGCAAGTCAGAATGAAATGTTGGTTGTGTTATTAGAAACAAATTTTTCGCTCTGTGATCCAAAAATATGCAATTGTGAGTGCAAATGTATACTTTAACAGATATATACCTAATTTATTTGGTAATTAATTCATATTTACTCTAAATACAAACAAAAAGTAGCAACAGAAAACCAAATCTTATATAAATGATGTGAATATGATGTCTACCACTAAAAGTGCTTTAACGAATTTCATTGCAAAGAGCAGTTCAAATTTCGGGGCAATTCTCTCGGATCTTCAGTGAAAAACGCTATAAGTAAAGGGTTTTCCAATAAGAGGTGTTATTGTGAATGACCCGCTGATTTTACCAAAAATAAATGCAATTTGAACAGCTGATATTGCTGTCAAATAACGCACTAATCCATTTACAAAAGACGATCAATTTCATTGCATGTTCCATGAGCCGCATTCGGAATAGCGATTTCTTGCATTAAGGCTAGTACGGACCTGTTCCGGAAAGAAATTTTCCGGTGGTCTGCAAATGCACAGCGAAACTTTAAAGTAAATAGCAAAAATTAGGATAAATCCCAAATAACAATTTTAAGAAGCCAGTGAAAAGTTCAAGTAGCCAAATCAGTTATAAATAGCCAGTGCTGGGAACACTGCTACTTGTGTATCAGCTGATGGAACTCTCCACAAATTATTTGGAGACCACCGGAAAATTACGTTCCGGAACAGGTCCGTACTGGCCTTAAAGGCTGAGAGAAACATACAAAAATAATTAAAGGAAGACACACTTATGTCAAAGATAATGGAATACAGAGATATATATCTTTCCAGTGGAAAGGCGGCTGCCTACAAGCTGTTTTCCCGAAAAAATTCATGAAGTCACGCACATATGCTCAGTTCTTTTCTAGTATATGTGAGTTCATGAATTGAACTTTAATGCAATAATTCGCTACTAATGCGTATTTCAATATTTTTTTAATTTTAATCAAATCCTTAACAAAAACCAAACAATTTCAATACCAAACACAAAACAATTGAACAGCGCGATGCCCATAAAAGCAAAAGGAATGTTGGCCGGCCATTAGCAACATGCTTTTTTGTAGCTCACACGTATTCACAGACGGGGGTTGAAATTACAAAAACAACAATGTAAACAAATGGGTATTGGGGGGATAGACGTACGAAAGATATCCATCTCTTTTATTCTTTCATCTCTGCTTATGTTCTTTGAAGGCGACTCGCTCCTATTCAAATTGTGAAAGAATTCATTCTTTGAAAAAAAATAAATAAATGGTACCTAATTGCACTTTTTTGGAACATCAAATGAATTTCATTTATTTGTTTTATGATTCCATACGTACATTGCATTAATTTTTTTTTACAACTAGCCCCTACCAAAAAAATTCTACTACCAAAGCTATCTATTTTTGCCAAATTTTATGTCAAATAAACAAATTCAAGAAGAAAAAAAAACAATTTCCATACATTTTTAAATTTTTTCGGTGTCGGAGTTTGTTTACAGTCATGTTCAAACTGTTGAAAATAAAAACGATGAACGATCCGAGGATGATGTTATTTGAAGCAAACTAAAAACGATATCGTTTTGTTCAATCGTTTCGACGATAATCGTTTCAATAATTACGCGATTAGAGCTTTGAAAAAAATGGACCAAAAATGACGAAACGATTGCAAAATAGCCATCGAATCGTTTCGACGATAGTATTTGAATAAGTAACCTGAAGCAACAAGAAACGATGATCGTCCAGCCGTTTGAACGATTATCGTTTTTTCGTTGTTAGAAGAAGTAGAAGCATCGTCGAGACGATTTCGTTCTATCGTTTTGTGCCTACGCGATTAGAGACCAGTTGAAATACTCTAAGCTGTTTCGAGCCAAGAGAGGAACCACTCGTTACTCCTTATTTTGCTAATTTTCTCCTTTTCTCTCATTTTTGATAAGTACGTGTATAGACTGTGCGATTGCGATCGATTTATATCGATTACGTTCGATTCAAACCACGTACGCGAATGAACCTATTTTTGTATAGTTATTTTTTTCTCGGAATATGTTCGTACTAGCCTTAAGCACTTCAAAGTCCTGGTCTGGCAAGGCTGTGCATTTTTTTTATTTTCTTTGTACCTCTTTCTCGTTTTTGACATTTCGTTTTAAATGTTCATTCTAAGCAAATCTTTTCACGTGTAAAGTCAAGTTAAGTCGCTCTTCCCTCAGAATTCAGAAACATATACTTTGTTCACGGAGAAGACGACGTATTTCGTTAATAATATTTAGTTTACAGAACGTGTGGAAATTCTGTTTCGAAAGTATTAATTCTGGTTGCTTAAATAACTGTCGATTAAAATGGTGACTAACACGCTAGATCTAATCACAACCATTGAAGATGATGCTGTAGTAGAAAATTTGTCGGAGGACTCCGATGCCGAAATTGAGGTGAGCTGTCTGGTACATAACCTGCAAACGTGCGTGGTTCATAATAAATTTAACATTTAGTACCAACCAACAAAACTCCGTCACAAAAAAGATAAGGAATTCGAAAAAGGATTTGAGTTTGTTTCTTCAGTAAAGGAATACAATCAAGACACGTGGGACGACCTTATGAAATATGTAAAACGAAAGGCGCGGACAAAGACTGATGACAAAATAGCTGCTCGATTAAAAAATTCTGATCATGGAGCGAAAAGTGATGAAGATGATGATGAGGTTAGAAATATAGTAATTTATCTTAAAACAATAAAATTATGATTTAGTACCCTCTTAGATTGATCTATCGGAAGATGAACTAAAACACGACGGTCTTCGTATGCGTGAGAAGAAACTCAAAAAGAAGAAGAAAAAGTTAGAGGATGATGAGGAGGAAGACGAGAAAATGGCATTTGAAGAAATTGAATCACATGAACAGATTACTTCGTTCTACCAAATGAACTTGTCACGTCCTTTAATGAGGGCTATTGGTGTACTAGGATACATTTATCCGACACCAATCCAAACTGCGACGATTCCAATTGCGCTTCTTGGACGTGATATATGCGGTTGTGCAGCCACAGGCACTGGCAAGACAGCTGCTTATATGTTGCCTACGCTGGAACGTTTGTTATATCGGCCAATGAATAATAGGACGATAACAAGAGTCCTTGTCTTGGTACCGACACGTGAATTGGGTGCTCAAGTCTATCAAGTAACGAAGCAGTTAAGTCAGTTCACAAGCGTTGATACGGGTTTGGCTATTGGTGGCTTGGACGTTAAAGCACAGGAATTGGTATTGCGACAAAATCCTGACGTTGTTATTGCCACCCCTGGACGTTTGATAGATCACATCAAGAATTGCCCCAGTTTCAGTTTGGATTCTATTGAGGTGAGTTTTATTAAAGTTCTAATCGTGAATTATAAAGCTGAAATATTGTGATGAATTCAATCCTTGCGCTCTGAGGCCTTACAGCCGTAAGAAGATAAGGTTTATGGTGCCGTCTATCTGTTGAGCTAAGCGGCCTGATTACAAAATTGATTTTCCAGTGCGTGCTTATACGTACAAGTATTCTCTTAACTGCTCTATTCCATCTTTAAGGTTCTGATTTTAGACGAAGCTGATCGAATGCTTGACGAATATTTCGCCGAACAAATGAAAGAAATTATCAATTCGTGTTCTAAGACACGTCAAACTATGCTTTTTTCGGCCACAATGAGTGAGCAGGTCAAAGACTTGGCTGCTGTTTCGCTTGAAAAACCGGTCAAAGTATTTGTAAACACCAATCAAACAGTTGCCTTTAACCTCAGACAAGAATTTATTCGAATTCGAGAAGACAAAGAAGCCGATCGGGAACCTATTTTGGCTAGTTTAATATGCCGTACATTTCACGATCATTGCATGGTATTTGTGCAGACGAAAAAGCAGGCACATCGCTTACACATTTTGTTAGGTCTGCTTGGCATCCGGGCTGGAGAACTCCATGGAAACCTGACGCAACAACAGCGTTTAGAATCATTAAAGAAGTTTAAAGAGGAACAGATAGATGTACTAATTGCCACTGACGTAGCTGCTCGCGGTTTGGACATTGTTGGAGTGAAGACTGTAATTAATTTCGTCATGCCCATCACAACGGAGCACTACATTCATCGTGTCGGTCGTACTGCCCGTGCTGGCCGAGCTGGTATCTCAGTTTCTCTGGCCGGGGAAAAGGAGCGCAAAATTGTAAAGGATATAATCAAGAATGCGGAGAATTCAGTGAAGAATCGCATCATTCCACCCGAAATTATAGAAAAGTACCGCAGGAAGTTGATTGCATTAGAGCCAGAAATCCGTAAGTAAACATTATAAACATTTTTTCTAACAACACAGAAATCGCAAGCGATGATGTCAGTATTTGGTCCATTCCTCTGAGAAAAACAAATCAGCTAAAATAACCAACATTTTATTTTGTAATTAAGTAGATACTTAACTTCAAAACCAATAAACAAAATTAATTTTAAATGGTTTACAGAAAACATCCTGGATGAAGAACAAGCCGAAAGACAATTGGCCAAGGCTGAGCAACAGTTGTCTAAAGCCGAGCGAAGGCTAGCTGGTGGTCAAGGGGAAAATCGTTCATGGTTCCAAACAAAAAAACAAAGGGAAGAAGAGAAAGCTAGATTATCGTTAACAGAAGAATCCGATTTGAAAAAACCGAAGACAAGCGGCCCTCCTGGTAAGGGTAACAAACGCAAACAACCAGAATATGGTGGCGATGGTGAGGATGGTCCACCCGTCAAAGAAACCAAAAAGAAGAAAAAAGAGGAAAGAAAGAAAACTCCGGAGCAGTTAGCAAGGGAGAGATCAATGAAAGAGTTGGAAAAGGTTTCTTTAGTTCGAGCGAAATTGGCTAAAATTCGTAAAAGGCCGGGAAAACTAAGCACAGTTACGGACAAAGTAAAAAAAGGAGGGGATGGCTCAAGGAAACCAAAACGAAAATCGCAGTCAGCCTTCACGAATGATTTAACAGATGTCAGTAGAAGTGGAGCATTGAGATTGAGGTATGCATAAGCATTTTATTAGGTCGTCAGCGAATATTTAAATAGTTCATTCCGGTCTTTTGTTAATGGTCCTTTAATTCATCTCTTTTTTAGATCGGAGGCAAATCGTCATCAGAAAATGACAAAGATTAAGTCAAAGAAAAAAACAAGTTCTGTGAAGATTGCTAACAAAGCTGGTAAGAATAAATTCAACAAGGGCAAGAACTTTGGTGGACCGCGATTCACGAAGAAAAATAAATAGTGATTTGTTTTATGTGAACTTTGTTTTATAATAAAGGTTAGGTAACCAATTTGCAGTCTTAATGCATATAAATATAAAAAAAAACTAACCTGACCCATAAAACTCTGTTGTATTCACATAATTTGTATGATATTAGGTTACGTGTCATGTCGACAGTGTATTGATTTCCACCAAAAGGCGATGGACAAATGTATCAAACGAAAACTAGTGTGATATGTTTTGTATGTACCTACTTTCGTTGAGCAGCTTAATTTATTTTTACGAAAATGAGAAATAAGCTGCAAAAAGTAAATTCGAAGCAACCAAAAGGGTTTTAAGTGTAGATTTAGAAGGAACGTGCATATAAGTGCGAACAATGAAAAAACTAAACAGCGGCGAATAGCCGCTTTATTTCAGGCAAGCAATTGAAATGGGCCACTAACCACATGGTCAGGAGGTGCATATGTCATGCACATAGACTAGATAAATTACTCATATTGAACTTTTTATGGTTTGCTGAAACTAGGTATAAGTACTGTTTTAGAAGCCTTGTAGGTAACAGTTTGAAAATTCAAATTTGCCCAACAGCGTTGGAGTAGACTGGCACAACAACAAATTAAACACAGTAAGGTAGGTTTATAATTAATATTAAAAACTAAAGAAAGCGATGAAATAATTGGAAGACATCCTAAGGGAATGCGATGTCAAAAATGATTTTCCAAATATTCGGTAAACGGTAGTGATAATAAGTACCGTTGCCGGTAATCGGACGAGCGGATCACAACATCGGTTTAGGATTGTTCGTATTCGATATATTTCAAGCTACTAATAATTGGGCGTATAGGGCATTTCTAGCGCCAACGCGTTAGAGGGAAATCTCGCTCAGCGTGGCGCGCACAAACAGAAAAGAGGTGCAAGTGGAGGCAGTTAACTAAGGTTCGGGCTAATTGGAATCTTGTTCATCTTGGGTCACCCCAAGCTTATTTGCTGTCTTAGCAAGTCGCTAATGCTGGACGGATTGATGTGTGTAAAAATTGGAAGAAATACACTTCGACATTGGGCAACTGCACTTGGACATTAGACTGATGTGTATATATAAATCGACTAGACTAAAACCAAAGTAATATTCAGGGGCATAACTGGGCAACAACTGAAAAATACATCCACAAGCATCATAGACCTCAGCAAATACCATACGTAATACGTAAACCAAATTTGAATGTGTGTACTATTGTTCCATTTTTGAGATATTCAAAGCGATAAATAACAACAGCAAAATAAAACGCCAATTGAATTGGCTCAAAAGCCATTCACTGCAACAGCACACGCTCGCAATCTGCACAACTAAAAATACACGTGTTCCGAAAACTTTTGAACAAAAACGGAAACCCACGGCTTCGGCACTTATTTATAAAATCAAAAAAACTACGAAATCCCTTTTTAACATCTTTTTTTTATTTGAAAGCATATTGCATGTACAATTATCGGATAAAAAGGATATTCAGCATCTCGTACAAAAACATCGTGGATGGTAGGCACCTTACAGCTTCAACTTAGTACGCCTCCAGTGACGCCTTTTAGCGTTGTATCGAATTGTGTTTCCAGTACGAAGTCGGACCCATTGAGGCACCGATCTATTTTGTTTTAGCTTTTTAGCTAATTTCTGTTTTATTCTAAACGATTTGTGGGCAGCCATTTCGTCCGCACTTGACAAAGATTGGGAAAGAAAGAAAAAGTTTAGCATTCAGCGCGATAGATACGGAGAAGCTACTAGAATAAGTGCGCCTAAGGAATTTGCTAGAAAATTTCTGTTCAGTTGAAATCGAATTTGGGACGCGTTCAAAACCATGAAATCAAATTTAGCAGGCCTTCACATTGGATAAGCCCATATGCCACTAATTACATTTTTTTTCTTTTAAAATGAAACTAGAGCAGTACGAACAATTATAATGAAAATTACCGATAGAAGTGAATGCGTACACACCAACCTTATTAATGTAAAAATGTAAAAAAAATTCACTAAAAATGTATTCAAATTACATTTTTCAGCCGCTGGCAGTTTTTAACATTAGGCGTGTTTTTTGAGCTTCATTCTCAGCAAAGCAAAGTAAAGTAAGATTTTCAGCACACAAATTACAATAACTACTGCGAGTCTCGAAGTGTCAAGTAGAGCGTAGTTGTTTTAATTGCGTGCTGAAAATTCTACTTTACTTTGCTTTGCTGAGATCGAAGCTAAAAAAAACAGGCCTATTCAACATTTTTTTGAAAATAAATTTGTTTGAAAATTTGTGGTTGCTTTGGAAACAATTGCTACCCCTTTCGTAATACACTTTCAGTCTCTTTAACACACCGCTGACTTTTCAACATGAAAAATATGAGGAAACAATTAGAGAAAAATGTAGTGTCATACGAGCTTTAGCAACTTGAATTGTTTTTGTATTCTCGCGGTCAGCGTTACCGTTATTCGACACTTTGGCACTTTTTTTGGAGAGCCTGTCCTAATTTTGTTCCTATTTGCCATTTTTCATTTGGAAAAGGCCCTTCACAAATTTTTCAAATAATTTTAGTTCCAAATAAGTATGTTTTCGATTTGGCAAAAAGTTAATTTTTTTGAGAAATTATATGAAATTATTTCGAAATGCGTTATTAGGGGTGTTTTTTTTAGCTTCGTTCTCAGCAAAGCAAAGTAAAGTAAGATTTTCAGCACACAAAATACAATAACTACTGCGAGTCTCGAAGTGTCAAGTAGAGCGTAGTTGTTGTGGTTACGTGCTGAAAATCCTACTTTACTTTGCTTTGCTCAGAACGAAGCTCAAAAAACAGGCCTATTATACTTTTTAATTGTTATAAATTTAGTTCTCGAAAAAAAAAACTGTGTGGTATAGATGTTAGACATCTAGTTGGAGAGATATATCTCTAGTGGAGTCGGCGTTTTACTTTGTTTTGCTGAGATCGAAGTTCAAACACGCCTATTGTAAACAAAATGGGGGAGACGTACGAAAGATCAATAGATATCACGATCTCTTTTAATCATTCATCTCGGAAAAATGTTGCTATTGTCCTGAATGATATCATTAAGAGGAATGTTGCATTCCTATTACGAGTCTCGAAGTGTAGTTAGTGAAATCGAAAATGTCAAATTTGACAACACTCTGTCAGTTTTAATTTCTAATTCGAAAATTTATGTGTCGGGTTTAGGGTTTAGAACACTTGTCCGTCTCAGCCAAAGTCTTAAAATAATTTCGGGTGAAAAAAATGTACTTTGGGAATTATACGATCAATAATTAAAGCAATTATAATTTGTATAATTATTACATCATTTAAAAATCAAGCTTAAGGTACGCAATCAATCCTTTTTAATTATGTAATAGCAGCTTTTAACATACGAGCTGGGATTTTAAGAAATTGTATGCTTTATTTACATGTGCTATGATAAAATACAAATATTTAATACAACCCAAATGAATTACAACTTATAAAGGTAGTTCAAGATTATTTCGAATGGTAAGCCAGGCGATTTATTTGCTAGTTTTAATTATTATTTGCATAAAACAAATAAGTAGAAATAGTAACATGCAACGAGCTGCTACGGACGTTATATTGGGCTAAATGCGTCCGCTCTTGTAGACAACATTTTCTTACACATTGTTGATATATGTTCTCATATAATATTAATTGGTATGATATCATCGATGAAGAATGGTACGTTTTTCTTCGAATTTTGTACAAGTTAACCGACTGTTTTTTACATAACTACATTACTGTTTTTTATACCGATTTCACCAATTCATGCTTTTATTAGTTTGTTACCAGATCTGATACCCAAAGGCTTTACCTTTGCAAGCAGTACCTCTTTCGAAAAATTTGACTAACTTACATTAAACTTGAAAAACAAGTTCCAAACTTGTAACTGTCAAAAGATCTTCATAAAATAACTATAATAATGTGTTGCTCCTGGGTTTCAGTGTGCACCATGTTCGTTTATGTTGTTTTTTTTACAATTGCATCCAAGTAAAGAGTTTTCCAATAAGAGGTGTTATCTGGGTATACAAAGAAAAATGTAATTTTTTGAGATAAATGATCGGATGTTTATTTCATAATAAAGAGGAAGGTATGCCGTTAATAATAAAAAACAACATCAGCCAAATGGCCACCACGAGCACGCATACAGGACCATATCCTTTTCATGAAATTTTCCATAACCAAACCGCAAAGTGGCTGCCCCATGTCCTCGATAGCCTCACGAATTTTATCTTTGAGGTCTTGAATCGACGCTGGGCGAAGAGAGGTTTCCCAACAATAACTCTTGAGTTTTCCGAGCCCCAGATGCGACAATTTTGCTTGTTGACGAAGCCACCGAGGTGGAAATGGGCCGCATCAGTCAAGATGATTTTTCGATGGAATTCCGGATCATTTTCATGCATTTCAAGGACCCAATCAGCATCCGCCGGCTTGAGTTCTTGTGTTAACTGAACTTTATAAGCCTTAAGGCCCAAGTCTTTATGCAAAATACGGTGGAATGCCCCATTCCAAAGAACGACGAGGAATGGACAAACCTGGGTTTTCTTCAACACTGGGCTACAGCAGCAATATTCTCAGTTGTTCCTGAGCGACGTGCACGGGTTTTATTCTTCACATCACTAACTTGTTCCAACAGCTCGACTTTTTCCACCAATTTCTGTATTGCGGTCCGACAAGGTGCTTCACGACGACCAAAAAATGCTTTAGTTTTGCGAACTGTGACTGCAAGATTTTTACCATTTTTGTAGTGAATTTTAATAATTTCAATGCGTTGCTGAAACGTGTATCGTTCCATTTTTAGTAATGGCGTAGTTTCTACTTGTCAAATGTCAAAGAATAAAAGCTTCAAAAGTGACAGCTACCGAAATAGCGGGTCATTTACAATAACACCTCTCATTGGAAAACCCTTTAGTTTTTTACTTAACCACCAAAATTGCTTAAGGAAACAGCAATTGACGACTGTTTTTCTTCGATTGATTTCTGATTGTATTTTTGTTCAAATGTTCCAGCTCTTACTACCTACCTTCTACCGATGTTCTTGTTGTATATGCATATACATACTTCTTTTGATTTGAAATTACATTTATTTATTTAACTATTAAGTGAATTAAGTAATGAATGAACAAATCTGAAAAATCAGAGGCGAAAAAATCCATTTATGATTATCAGCTATTGCAAATGATTTTACAGTATTCCTCCCCCGGTTAACATTCATCTGACCAAATGGAAAAGAGTTGGTGGATGCTCTCTACCAAATCATCTTTAGCTTTAAATGGTAGACTCTACTTGCCGTGGACTTTAAAAAGTCTGCAGACATTTTTTTCTACATTCTCTGAACAGACTGCCATTCGAATTCAAAGTCCTTTTCTTCATTTCTAAAGGTACAACATTTTATTACACCCTTAGGTGATGTTTGATGTTCCTTCAAAAATTAATTAAAGGTGCATCCTTCACACGGGCGCTTGGTTTAGTGATAATTGCTCAGAGGAAATAAAATTTAGCTATGCAATGCTGACAAAAAAAAAACAGCTGTTCAGACGAAAGAAAAATAAACATGGGCCACAGTTTTTAATAGATCAGCAGATCAAAAAATGTTGTAATAAACGATAAAGACGCAAAAAAAAATTGAAATTTAACAATGGTGGATACTGTTAATGGATAGGATAGGAAAGAGACTGGCAAATACGGTTACTTTCAACTGGCTACACATATTAGAACCGAAACTATTTGATTAAGCACGACAGTGAGATTGTAACAATCAAGCTTTAAATTTGTTTTGTGCAAAAACTGCACTGCATATGGTATTTATCATAGTACAACATTTTCTTTTATTTCTTTTTATTTTTGTTGCAAGTCAGAAATGAATTATGCGCTAGTTATCCGAATTTTAAGGCAAAGTTTTAACCAAGATGTTAGATATTTGTACAGAAAGTTAATTCGTATATTTGCGATGGTATAGTTTGTAATGTGTTAGAACTTAATCTGTTCGGACAGTCGTAGAGCATTAAAACACTGTCCTGTTTTTCCTTTCCCGACAAAAAACCCAAATTCCATCTTGATGTTTCTTTCCACTGTGCCACCTCTCGCAAACGTCTGACAAACATCCGAGAGTATAACTCTCATGAAAGAGCTTCTCAATTAGCCGTTTAGACTCGACATAAAATTGTAGATCCCTTCCATTCGTTATGAAAATGAAAATCTCACACAAAACGAATGGTGGTGAGAAGCTACGTCTAGGACCTGTTGGACCAACTATTAATTTTTTTATTTTAAAATAAAACAAATATTTCAATTCTTCTCGATTAAACTACTAAAATTTACAGTCGAAACTTAAAATGTTTCCATTAATTGTTTGTTTCGGGGATTGCTATTCAGTTCATTATTTTTGTTGTGCATATATCACAGAGTATCGCAACTCAAAATTACATGAAAGGGTATAGAATTTTCCATGAAAATCTAGGAAATTGAAAAAAAAAATAACCAGTTCTACAATTATATTGAAATGTTTCGTATTTATTTTTATTTTTGTATCTATGTGTGAAGAGTGCACATGCATAACTATTTTTGCATTTGTTTACTGTTTTTTTTTTTAGATTTGAACAACATATTCGTGTTTGTAACTATTATTTTATAATCTTTTATATTTCTATCACATAATTGATCTTCAGCATACTTTTGTGTTACACTAACTATAATTTGCGCTTGATTTCTATTTAAAAAAGGACATACATACAATGTTTGTTTATACTACTTTAAATTGAATAAAACAAATAAGAAAGGGAAGGTCTTTGCGTAACTTTGCATAACAGACATAAAATGCATATAAATATTCAACAAGGGCTTTCTTCTTTCGATTTTGTTTATTTATAATAATACGTCTTTAATTGTTGTTTTCTTTTAAAAGACTTTTTTACTTTGCTTATAATTTATAGATATAAATAAATGTTTTTGTGATCTAAATACAAAGAAAAAATAAAGGGAGTGTTTATTTATTTATTTTTTCAAATCAGAACTATTTAGTTTTTCTTTTACAAATCTATCTATTTTATGCAAATATTGCAAATAATAACACTTAAAGATGGTTTTCTATTTTTTAAAGTTGGTTTGCACTGCGTTTTTTTTTTTTTTCTTTAAATCGAATAGTATAGTGATTAGACACGAACCAATCGTTAAGGAATAAATCTAAAGAAGGTTGTGTTCAACATAGCAACATCTACGCCACTTTCATTTTATTCCAGTGGCTCACTTTTAATCTCTAAATAGTCATAGTATTTATTCTGTGGTGAATTGTCTAACAAAAGAAACAGAACATGGTTGCATCAAGGATATGACGCTGTTTCTATCTATTTGGAGAAGCTATGCTCAAATCCTAATCAAGTGATCTCCGACGTTGTTTAGAATAACCACCAGTCCGAGTATCGAGACGAGCCAAGAGTGGTAGTTCACGCATTGAAACGTTAACCGAAGGAAGCGGTTCTAGCGCTTTTAACTTCTTAATAACATCTGCATGTTTCTCCGGAGTTGCTGGAAGGCTTGATACGGTTTCACTTAAAGCGTCACTCAGCTCGGCTGGTGAAATTTTTATTAGAGGTCCCTTTGTTTCTGCAACCATTACTAATTTAGGTCTGGGCGTAACAAATCTATCGGTTAGCTTACTACTCATGGCGGCGCATTCTTTCATCATCATTAAATGATCCAGCTTGTCAACCGTGGCGTTTAGTTCGCTCTCCCAGACATCTTGCTCCTGCTGACCATCGCCACCTTCTACCGGGCGAACTGCCAATGTTTTCACTTTCTTACGTAGCTCCTCCACCAGGTCTTCGTCGATTTGTTGATCCTCTTCATTGTCTGTCTCCATGTCTACGCCATCGCCTCTTTCACTGCGCACCGAGCTACTCGTGTTTATAGACATCTCACTACCCATAGATGGTAGATCACATTTTTCTAGTTCCAAGTTAAAATCAGGCAATGCTACTAGTTCAGCCCCAACACCAGGCTCACGTGGACCCGGCGGTGGGGTTGTCATTCGAACGAAGTCTCCACGCTGCTGATGGATTTCATTGCTAATGCGCTCGAGATTGCGTAACGCTGTTGAGTACGTTTGTTTTGCGGATTGAACTTGTGCTTGGAGCTCTTGAATGCGGTTCTTTTGTGTTTGAAGTTGATCTTGGCAGATTTGTTTTTCTTCAAAATACGGACGAGACTTGGCTATGTTGCGACGAAAACGTTCTTCGAGTTGTTGCACCTGCGGGCCAAAAAGCAAACTCATAATTACATTGAAATCAAGAAAATTTAACGTAATATTACTTTCATTTCGGCGACATTGAAAATCTTTGCCTTCAACTGATGCTCGGCGTGGCTTTCAGCCTTTTGCTTTTCAGCATCCATTACTTTTTGTGTAGCATGATTTAGCATCTCTTGCCAAGCATTGTCGAACTGCCATTCATGTGAATTTGACATAAAGCGTTGCTCAGCCAGAGCCACAGTTTCCTTTGCTGCTGCATGGATTTCTATAAGAACACAAAACATAAAGTGTTGAAAAACTAGACTAGTATTTGATACACACCATTTGCCCTCTGAAACTTTACGGCCGCTTTCTGGCATTCGATTTGTGCTTCCCGCGCTTTTTCCAAGGACTCATGGTATGGGCGTGCTTTCTCGATACAATTTCCAAGTTTTTTCGATGACAATTTAAGTCGCCGAGTAGATTCATTCAAAAGGATTCGGAACGTTGAGTTGGCTTCCTATAACACGAAAATTTGCATTTAGTTAGAAGAACGATCATGAATTGTGTGATCTAAATAAGGTATTTAAATACTTTTCTTTCGCTACATTTATTCAACTCGATATTTTGGTAAACTTACTTCTAGTTCAATCTCAATTTTGTTGATTTGATCAGTTGCTGTGTTGAGATTCTCCAATTCGATCTGCAATAAATAAATAAGAAAATTTAGCAAAATGGAAACAGTTTAGCCAAAATAAACCTCCCGCTATTAGAACATAGAAAAGTATTCAGAAGGTTTTAATACGCACTCCGTTTACTTATAGGTTTTGTAAAGCAACAAAGTCAAACAAATGTCACGAAATAAAAAAAATGCACCTGCTTCAGAGGGAAAAGTGGATCTCACAAAACTATCGGTAGTAAAACAACTGTGTTCCAAATGTTCTGACTAAACAGCAATATATTTTTTGAAGGCACGTGTGGATCGTGTTATCGTGACAGGTCTATCGAGAACACATGACGACTACGTTTTAAAAGCTGCCCAAGGACTCTTTAAAGCTACAAATTTTCAGGATGTCATGCTTGAATGTATGAAGTAAGTACCCTCAGGTATCTTCACATCACAATTACAACTCTTGATTTTAGCGCAAATGCCTATCTCCACGAACTTGGTATTTTTAAGGACGTTGGCATCAAAATCGATGTGAGCCACGGCGAAGATGCCTCACCAAATGGCTATGAAGTTACGTTTAAGGGTAAAGAACTTTCTAGACTAGTTGGGTCAGTTGGGACAGAAGTCGGACAAAATGAAGGCTCACTGAGAACTGAATTGACCATACCTAATTTATTCGGACGAGGTGAGAGTTTGTCACTGCAGGGTTCATACAGTAGTACGCGGGCAAACGAAGTTACGCTTAAGTTTTGGAAATCTTTTTTCCACACAAGGCTGTTCGAAAATAGACCTGAGTAAGTTTGAATGCGTCGTAAAAACATGTAACCGTCAATATTAACAACCTTTCTTAGATTTTCAGTATCAGTATTTCGACATATTGATAGGATGGATATAAGTTCGTTTCAAAATTCTAATTTAGGATTATTGGGAGACTTATCAGTCACAACGTTCCTCCCATTTCAGGTGAGAACATATTTGTTTTCCTTATTTCACAGATAGATGATAAATTGTAAAAACTGGTTTCTTTTTAGCTTCGGCACTCCTTTCAATATGAATCCTCCATTCGTGAAATCTCACTGCTAGGCAAAGCAGTGCCATTTGCGATTCGAGAGCATTGCGGCCCGAGGTTGGCTTCGGTCTTGCGCTATATCGTGACGTACGATCAGCGCGACAACCCTGTTTTTCCCTCGCAAGGAATGATGATTAAGTCGACATGTGAATACAGTGGACTTGGTGGCAATATCTCCTACATGAGCAACAGTACGCACGCTGAGGTCAGTGTGCCCCTTATCGGCGGAATAGTAGCACAGCTTTGCGGGCGATTGGGTGTTGTAAATCCTACAAAATCACCACTAGATCTCCCAATTAGTAATCTTTTCTACTTGGGAGGGCCACAGACGTTAAGAGGCTTTCGATTTGGCGGGGCCGGACCTCGTGTCGATGGTACTGCAATTGGTGCACAAGTAAGATATTTTTCAAAACGCATGGATAAGTTACGTTTTTTGTTTTACTTTTTTTTTATTCTTAGAGCTACTGGTCAGCTGGATTCCATTTATGGTCACCACTCCCATTTAGTGGTGTTTTTAAAGGCCTAGCGAATAACTTCAGAACACATGCCTTCTACAATGTTGGCAATTTCAATTCATTCACAACAGGTTCGTCCTTGTTAACATAATACAACTTGATGTACAGTTGAAATGTATTACTTTCAGAAAATATGCGAAGTGCTGCCGGCATCGGACTTGCATTTAAACTAGCTGAACGTGCGCGAATCGAATTCAACTATTGTGTACCAATACAGAAATACGAAGGCGACAAAGCAATCAATGGATTCCAATTTGGAATTGGATATGAATTTGTTTAAACGAACCTAACATACAAGCTTGAGTTCATTTGTTGGCCTTAAAGATGCGTTGGATTACTAATTTTACCTGATGACAATTCGTTGCACACGCACTGACCATAGACAAAAGATTATGTTTTATTTTTTACTAGAACGAAAAGATTTAATGCATTTGTAGAAACAAATAAGCTATTCCCGATATGTGTTGCTATTCTTGATTAAACCAGTGCTAATAAATGTATATGTGAACTAAATTGGAATAGATGCAAAAATTACCCATCGAGTTATACATAATATAAAGGAAGGCAAGCTTGTTGGTGCAGAATCAACCATAGCTTAATGTTTTTGACTAAAAGGTGGTTTAATTTCAATGTCGCGGTGATGTTTGATCACGAGTCCAAAAATAATCAAATTACAGTGAAGTCTTAGAATTACGGATCGCATTTGGTTATTTGAGGAGGGTACCTGTACTAGCCCGGAAATATAAGATGTAACTTGGTTGGTTTTGCTACTTTAAAAACATCTCTTTAATAAAACGAACTTTTGATGTGCGCCGTGAAATGCCTGCAGCTCTCTATTCAATATGTACTTAAATTGTTTTGAATTGTATGTACCCTAGCAATATTTCTAAAGTGTCCAAGTGTAGCTTGTCATATGCCCAAAGTAGTTTTCAAAAAAAGAAGCTTTCGCGGTTGTTAGGATTTTCGGACTCTACATAACTCTAAATCTTCGGCAACCTTTTCTAAATCATCAAAAGCAATTTGTATTTGATATATCCATCTTATCAGGGGTCTTTCTAGTGGACAGCTTGCTTGTATTTCATTTCATTACCATAAACACATGAGGCCATTCATAACCATTACTAAGACTCAAGGACAAACCTTTAATAGGAAGTCAGTTTTTTTTTTCAAACGGTCAACAATGAAAATTCAAATTGAAGATGTAACAGGGGCATTCCTTTTAGAAATAACAACATTTTTACTAAGAAATCCGTTTTTTGTGTCCCTAAATGTAAACTTACATTCAAACAATCTCAAGGAAAGAATATAGAAAGCATCTTAACAAATTTCCTTAATATATGTTATTGTTATAACTTAATTCAGGGCTGTATAGGATTTTCAGTTAGTATAATCAGTGAGAAGGTTTTTTTATTAGTAGTACTGGTTACGTTGTTGTTTTAAACCCGATTTTTATGAAATACTAACTGACCCGGTGAACTTCGTACCACCTAAAATTAGTTAAATTATTAACATTTTCTGATAAAGTTGAACCTCTTTAATGCTTGCAGTTTGAGCCAATCACTCCAAAGCATAGAGAGATCGACAACAGCGCCACATATCGGGCCCAAAACTATTCTATCCTTTAAGCTGCAACCAACCATACACATCCACAAAATTTCATTTAAATCGTTTCGGAGGGCGACAACACAGGAGTGTTCACTAAAATACAAGTATAACCAATCCACATACAAAGACCATATATATTCATACAGACCTTGGTGTTGACGTCACCTTTCATTTGAAATTTCCAGAAACAAAATCGGTTCACGAAATATGCCTACGGCGCCACATGTTGAGAATTTTCATTTTTCTTAAATCATCCCTGATTCAAGACAAAAAAAAACAACAAAAAAAATCATTCAAACCAGTCGAGCCGTTCTTGAGTTTTTACCCGACTAACGCACAGTAATTGATTTTATACCCTCCACAGAAAGGTATATTTACTTTGTCGGTGAATGCGTTAATGAATCGGCGAAAAACAAACACAACTTTAAGGATCAATTTTTATATATATAGATGCAGAATAGGACAGGGTAATCTCTGAAAAATAGTGAAGAATAAGTTTCATATAGAAATAGATGAAATATTTCGGATGCTTTGACCAGAATAATCACAAGTCGGAAAAACAAACTTTATTCTTATATCTATACGCCATCTGTAAGCTAGGTGGTATCTTATAGGTCAAAACTTCTTTAAGAACCAAAATATTATGTAAAGGTTGCAGTCTTAAGCAGAAAGAGGGAATCAGAAAAACTTCTTACATGCTATTCAAGAACTTTCGAACTGATTGATCTTTACATGTTTTTAAAGACATTCAGGGTAACCAGGGCAATAACAATGGGACCACAATCTCTAAGTAGGGTATTGTATTGTAAAGAAGAGGCCCTGTACACTGCGACCAGAAGAGATCTATTGTGTTGGCCTCTGTTATTTAACCCAGGGAGCTATTGAGGCTCTTTATAAACCTCAGTACCCTTCTTGGTTCCATGTTTCCTATATCTGCAGGACTTAAATACGGCCTTTGTATATGGATCGCTCTGCCCCGTGCCACAGTAGAGCATTCGCGGAGTATGTGTTCTGTTGTTTCCTCCTCTTCTCCACAGAGTCGACAGTGACCAGTTAGATAACCCGTTAGGATCCTTAGATCTTCTTTGCTTAGCTCAAGTAGCTTTTTTGTCTTACTACGAGCTGGGCTTTTGAATTTGTTTGCCTGCCTCTGTCCTTTGGATTTCGTCCAGTATTCGGCAAGGTGGTCATCTTCCCAATTCCTGAATTTTTAGTGTATGAAACTCAAAGGTAACCCGAAGTAGGGCTCAGGACCAGTGAGCAGGCGTGAAGAGCCTCTTCTCGCCAGGCAATCCGCTCGTTCATTTCCCTCAAATCCCTCATGACCCGGTATCCAAGCAACGGTTACTATGTTGTCCTTGGCTATATCCTCGAGGAGATTAAAGCATTCTAAGACCAGTTTTGACTTGATCGAGTATACGATCATAGGGCCTTAAGAGCTGCTTGGCTGTCTGAAACCGCGGGAACTTACAATTCTGTCGAACTTGCAAAAAGTTATTGTCAGATAATTGTCTGACGAAACCGGGCAACTGTGTGAACTGACAATTATGTATTGCAATTGTCAGCTCATTTGCAGTTTATTGTTAGACCTGAAAATATTGTTAGATCTGACAATCGTCTGAACATAGCTTAACTGAATCAATTAACGCAAAACTAATATCTACAATAATATTTTGGGCCAAGCTTATGCTTGCAAACAATTTATTGTAAAATAGAAAACAAAATTTACATAAACAAAACAACAACTAAACATCGAAACCACTTATTTACACAAACGCAAAAGACAAATCCACTTATGTTAGTAATATCATTCTCAATTTCCAATAAATTGCTTATCGGCATTGTCCTGGCATTCGTGCTTATTGTCGGTTTATACTACTTGCTATTTGGTAATTTTGAACTTTCGAAAATAAGGCATTTAAGTTATGCCCATGACCACGTTTTGATAGCTAGAACTGTCAAAAATGGACATTTTATGAACACATTGTCACGGTCTAATCTTACATTTAGTAAACTTGAAGTTTTGAAAATTCACTTTTTTATTGGTGGATAATACAGCCACATTAAGTCTTATTCTTACTAGACTTTCGTCAAAAAATGTCGAAAAAAGAAAAAATGAGCATGTACCTACATACTGTTCAATTTTTGAATTATGATTAAATGATTACGATGTAGACATTCCCTGAGTATGGTTGCTTCCTTCTTAAATAAAGAATATCCTTTAACGTGTTGGCATTGTATGAACCAACATTTTTTATTAACCCTTTCGGTATTTCGATGCCATATGGCAACAGGAATATTCATAACGTCCATTCTCTCTCTATGAGTATATTTTTTCGATTTTCTTTTCTGATTAACTTCTTGAAATATCTGTTCAATCAGTAGAGGCAAACAAAATGGTTGATGGTTGATATCATTGTGCTTTTAGCTCTCGTGCAAGGAAGGTCTGCAGTACAGCTCGAATTTTTTCGTCGGAAGACTATTTTTATGTTTTAATTTTTACATTGATATTTGACAAATACATTATCAATTTCGATTTTATTTTAATGATAAATAGCAGGCATACAATAAAAATAATAAAATAGACATTTTAGTTCTGTTTTCTTGATTTGACACATTTTCCTTTATCTATGTTGCCAATCGGCATCAAATTTGTTTAGAGGTGCTTTTTGAGGCATCATTTCCTAGAATAAGATTGATGCCGTTCGGCATCATTTTTTATTTTACTTTAGTTTTTGTTACCTTTTTACCTAAAAAAACTGAAAAAATCTGAAATTCAAAAAATTTTGGATAATTTCGAAGAGTCGGATATATCTGATCTCGAAGATGCAGATGAGCCAGATATTCTTGATGCCCTACTAGAAAACTTCAACGACGTTTTTCTATTGGAAGATAGCAATAAAAATGAGCATAATTTGATCGAAGAAGCTAAAGCGGATAATGAAGATGTTGGAAACCCAGATGTTGACGAGGTTCCAGTGGAGGAAGACGAAAATGTGGCCAGTTGTTCACATACGGGTTTTAAAAAATGTGAAAATTTTAAATGGGTTAAAAGACTGTGGACCATACCACAATCTGATTTCAAGGAAACCTACCCAATAGATGATTTGAAAACACCTCAATATTTCTTTAGTTACTTTACTGATGAATTAATAAATATAATGCTTCAAGCAACAAATCAAAAGTTGCTTTTCAGAAATGGAACGTCAATCAATATTACAAGGGAAGAAATCTTAAAAATGATTGCGTTGGAAATTATTACTGGTACATTGGGGTTTCCGGGATTAGTAATGTAATAGACTAAGGCCACTGAAATACCGTCATTCAAGAAGAATATAACAAGGGCAAGGTTTCATTCCTTACGTTACAATCTTAAATTCACCGTGGGCGAAAATTCAAAGGACAAACTATATAAAGTTCGCCCATTGATAGACACTTTCCTAAAGAAAACTTTTGAGATTCCTAAGGATGAAAACCTTTGCGTTGAATTTTGAATTCGAGTTCGAAGTAAATGACAAAAACCGAGTGTAAATGCAATAATTTATGAATTTTTTAATTTTTATACTTGTATGAACATTAGTGTTTTTTAATATTTTCGAAGCCCCCTATTTTTTTATATTATATTTGAAATAAACAAATTTAATGATATTTTTTTCTTTTCAATTTTGTTAATAAATGTTTTGTAAAAAATAAAAATACATAATTTAAATATAATATTGTTGTCCTTTTTTCTGCTGCCACTTGAGACAATTGATGCCATTCGGCAACATTCCCAAAAACCACTTTAGAACAAGTACTTAACAAAAATAATGTTCCAATGTTTTTAGTCGGAGCCTCCGTAGCAAAAAAAATAAAAATATTTTTTAATCTTAGAACAAAAAAGAAGTATCGAAAGGGTTAAGCTGATAAAACGTCGAACATTATGTAAGTCATTGGTAGATGGTAGTGGACTGTGTTTATTACTGATTTTTGGCTTGTTTTTATACCTTACAACTATTTAACAAAAATGCTTAACTATGGTTAATTTATTGGGTTAGCCATGTGCAATGCTCATTTAGCTGATGGGGAAATCTACCGTGACAGTGAACTGAGGTAACCTTACATGCGTTATTTATTTGTGTTTATTGGGGCACTCCAGTGCAATGCTCTTATTGACTAATAAGCATTTTTGCATGCATATCTATACATATTTGTCGCATTGCCCTAGAGTAACCTGGGATAGTGTTTTTATCTACTGTGTTTATGTATGGTGTTTGAAATATTTTAAGATGGTTCGCATCAAAATCGT
Source organism: Cheilosia vulpina (assembly GCA_916610125.1). NCBI lineage: Eukaryota > Metazoa > Arthropoda > Insecta > Diptera > Syrphidae > Cheilosia > Cheilosia vulpina. Next base: position 46,092,414 of record OU744280.1, read on the forward strand.
TCTAAAACGTCAAAAGTTGCAAAGCATAACAAATGCAAAAGCATTCATAACCAAGCATCAGAAAAGCAGTGGGAGTTCACAATGTGAATTTTTTTGACGTATTGAAATTCAGGTACAATTTAATTACTCATTATGTGAGGCAATGTAATATTCTATGTTTGCTGGCTAGCCACAAACTCTTCAGGCCCTGGACCCCAATGTTCAGCGCGTATTCGATGGGAAAGAGTCCCAATATTTGACCGACAGAATGCGTTCTTCTGCTGATCCCAACAACAAAGGAATAACCTTTAGAAACTCGTCTAAGAATGAGTGGAAAATAAACATTAGAAAAGTACTTACTTACGTGCTGATTTTTTTCAATAGAAACTGACATTTTCTTTCGGTTTGACAGCACACTTCTGCTATGGAAATTTTATTATGTTTTTTTTTCTCTACATATAAATTTTTAGTTAAATACACTTTTAGTTTTACTTCATGGCTGATACTTGTTTTTGCAGTTGATGCAACTGGACTTTTACTTCAATGTTAAGTTACAATTCTGTCATCATAAAGATTCGACTGCCACAACTGACAAGTAGGTTGGTCAAAGCCAACTATATTTGTTAAAAATTTATGTTTCCTTCAAAATTTTTACCCTTACACAGTTATGTTTTTTTTAACTGATTTTAATTTACGGCAATTTAACTAAACTCGAAGTCTGTCGTTGTTATGTGTAAAAAAAAAATTAAAAAAAAAAAACATTTCAATCGACATTACAAATTTTGATTAGAAATAGAATATTTCCCAGAACATACTGAAAAATTTGAACTTATTTCTGTTAAACTTATTCAATAGAGTTGTAACATTTATTGTTAAATCAGTCACGTGGCGATCTCGTTATCATCAAAAGTTTGCTTGGTTGTTTTCTTGTTTTATTAGGTAGGTGTATGTAGGTAAAAAGATACAAAAACAATGCTAGATAAAAGAAACAGTGCATAGATAGAATATAGGAAAAGGAATAGTGTTAAAGAAAATGCACTTTTGGGTAGTTCATCTGATATGGATCTACATATCAAATAACAATGTGAGTTTTTAAAAGTTGTAGCTCTCAGTAAAAATGAAGTTCTGATTAGAGAGTTATAAGTGTCTATTGTACTATTTTATAAGCTCTTACAATTTTCAAGATTTTTGAGTACGAGGACAAACGTAGTAGGAGTTTCTGTTTTCTGATCGGTTAGGTCATGTTTTTATTTTGATTAGTAACGCTGGTATATGATTGAAAGCAGGGGTCGTGATAGATCTATATCTCTACATAGATGTATATTGTAAGAATTCGGAGATTTGTTTTTGAATATGCGTTAGCAGTTATAAACTGAATATCCCAATTGACGTGAGTGGTGTGAAAATGAAGTGGGAGTTTTTGATTGCGGTTGGTATTATCTTAAGGTATGTAAATATATAATACTCAATATGGTTAAAAAAAAGAAGTGGGTTATATTTGTTAAAAATAAGTTTTACTTAGCTGTTATTGCATTTTTATCAGAAGTGGAAAATTGAGATTATTGCATTAGATTAGATTGCCGTAGATATGTGAATACGAATCGGGATTTGTGAAGTAATTTTTGAGCAACAATTATTAATCTAATTTGTACGATTTTTTTGAGAAAAACTAAGTACGGGATCTTATTAAGAATACTTTTATCATCCTTAATAAGCATTTTGATCAAAATCGTTAGAGCGGTTTTTGTAAAATTTGACAGACAAAACAGTACCAAATACGAGCCCAAACGCAAAATAGTTGGCCTAGTATTGTATTTTTTATCACATACATTTGCAAATGCGTTATTATTATGCATAATTAATAAAAAGTTGATTTTTTTTTCTTAATATTATCCATGAACATGTGTTCTTTACAAAGCAATCAATAAGTTAAAACAGTTAATGTTTGTTGGCACAAATTTCAACTGTTAACACATTTTTTTCTTTGCAAAATAGTTGGCCCGTTAGTTTTTCGCGGCAAAATAGTTGGCCTAAGCTGGATTCACCGTTTATTGTTGCGTTATTTTATTGCGGATGTCTCAAGTCAGGCATTCACTGATTGCAGTCGCAATCAAAGTTCACTATGGCGCGTGTTTATCGGAAGACATACGTAAATAAAAGCGTACAAAAAAAACGTTTCGGCATATAACTCGCAAAAAATTTGGAAACATCGGGGTCTTCAGTTCGAAACATTATTAATTTATTCAAGAAAACTGGAAATGTGAACCCACTGAAGAAAACTGGAAGACCCTCAATTGCTAACGATCGTAACAGAAGGGCTTTAAGAAAAATTCTCAAGAAAGATCGTCGTGCTACAACGGCAAATATCACCTTAGAGAGCAAAAATGTGATTAAAAAGCAAGTTTCAAGAGACACCTGCATTTGAGAAGTGAAGAAAATGGGATACAAATTTTATACAGTAATTTTCAACCAAATTGTTTTTGTTTTATTAACTTAGAAAATTGTTTCTTCTAAAAAACCCTCACTTAGGCAAAAGAAAAACCATTTTTAATTCCTTTGCAAAAAAAATAAAGCGCTTAAGGTGGACTCGTGATCATCAAAACTGGACGCTAAGGCAATGGAGGAGTGTAATATGGAGCGATGAGTCTCGATTCCAACTTTGTGTTGGAGACTCACGATCAAGAGTTTAAAGAACGCCAGCTGAAGCATTTCACACAGACTGCTTTAGACGAAAAACTAAATTTACCGCTTCAGTAATGGTATGGGGATGTATGTCAGCTCAAGGAGTAGGCGACCTTCGTTTCATCGATGATACTGTGAATGCCAGTAGGTATCAAGACATCCTAGAGCACCAACTTTTACCTTCGATTCCGAGGCTGCGAACAGAAGATGACAGTTTTACATTTCAGCAAGATGGCGCATCATGTCATACAGCCAAGCAAAATATGAGCTGACTTCGAGAACACACCATTCCACTTCTAACGTGGCCTCCAAATAGCCCGGACCTGTCTCCAATTGAGACTTTGTGGGGAAAAATGAAAAAAAAATTTTAAAATTAGCGTTTTCGGTGAATCGAATTCAAAATTAAGGAATCAATAATTTTGAAAACATCAATTCTACTCTAAGTTTGCATTTTGGTCGAAGTCGATGTTGCCGTTTTCAAGTAAACTGAAGAAAACTAAATTTTTAAACAAAATACTTTTTTCAAAAATCTATTTTACGATAATACAAAGAAAAAATGAGTTTGCCGTTACCTTAGAAATGATTTTTTGTTACAATCGTATGGATCGTTTTCGAGATATGTCCACATTTCAAAAGTACTGAAAGTACTGAGTATGCAGTCATGGTAACCTCACCTACTTAAGCTTAAATATCAATTTTGGTTGAAATCGTTAGAGCCGTTTTCGAACAAATCCAACTGGTATCAAAATTTTGTATAGGAAGTACCATGAATATTAAAATTACCGTGCATAAAAAAAACGGCCCCGAACTGTAAGCCCCTAAAACTACAAATCCTAAGTATGAAGGAAATCCGGGCAGGCGTTTAGGATGTAGGCTTCGAGACATACATACAGACAGAATTTTGCCGCCCACTCTTTGAGTTGTTCTATTTGGTAATGTCATAATTGATTAACATCTTGAGTTCGAAATTTTGTAGGAATACAATATATTTCACTTACTATGGCAATGGAGAAAGTTAAAAAAAAAATTGTGGGATTCCGTTAGTGGGGTCAAAGCACATTTGTTAAGTACAGCAACCCCGTGGAGTGATAAGAAGCCCTTCAGTATAGCCCTTCAATTACAGAAAACCGCATACAGAACAGCGATTCATTGTTAGTTCAAAGGGCAGATTACATCCTACAGAAAAATTAATTCCGCTTCGCCCCGTCGGTATTTGAACCTCAACCGCTAACAAATTATCTCGACGAAGACGACAGCGCACTAACAAACAGCGCCACTGGCGATTCACGATATACTCTGTTAAAATCACTACCTCTCCGTTCGTCATCACGGAATACAGAAAAGTGGCATAGAATGGAACTGCTAGATCGCGCCATAAGCAAACAATATGTGTGTGTTATGTGATACGTATATAAATGGAAGAGTGTATTCATATATCTACGGAAAGAAATCAACGCAAAACAACAATCATCGATTGAACCACGAATTTCGTGATATGCAGAAGTGAATTTGAACTTCGTATCGTGTCGTGACAAGGAATGCACGATTCAGAAAAAAAAATATGTAGGTTAATGTTCTATTACATTCTGTGTAATATTAAATAATAGAGGAAAACTCCGACTGCCCCGTACACTCTTGATTAAAATGTCCGTGGGATGGAGGAAAAGAGAAGAGGTAGAAAAAATATTTGTTGGCTATATTGGGATGGGAGTATATCTTGATAGCAAACGGCGAATTACTTGATATGCATCCGGCGAATTATTCACTTAAGTATGTACGTGCAATTCACTTGAATGTTTACTTTTGTTTAAAGTACGGACAGCAATAAATATACAAAACAAAAGCCAAAGTAATTAAAAATAAAAACATCTACCTAAGTGAGGAGAATTTAATTACGTTGTGAAGAACAATATGTACACACATACACGTAAATAACCACATATAAATTTGGTTGAAATTAGTTTCGGAAAACAAGCAATAAATGCAGATACGGAGCATAACAATTGTTTTGGTAGCTAAATCAGTTTAAAATTATTTGTATTCCGATCTTTCTGCAATATGAATATGTTGATGGGGTAGGCGTGGATAGTTCTAATTAATTTCTATTTGACAGTGTGTTAAGCAATAAGGGGAATCCTAGCGGAAGTAGGAGCAGAAGCGGCAAAACAGACCACCAAGCTATTATGGCAGCTAAGGTGGAACTCTGAAATAAGAGGTAGATGGACCGCCAGGCTGATCAGAGACGCCGCTGAATGGACAATGCGAAAACACGGATAAATAAATTAATATACCACGCAGTTTCTAACCGGACATGAATATTTTAATGCATACCTACACAGGATGCGGAAAATTGAGCATCCGACATGCCAGTATGGCGACTCATTGGTGGACGACGCTTTACATATCTTCTTTACGTGCAGCAGGTGGACCGTGGAAAGACAGGATTTGGAATCGGAGATAGGTTATTTTTCCCCTGAAAATATCATTGAGAAGATGATCGCAAGCGAACGTAGCTGGAAACGGGTATCAGCGTTTATCGAAATCGTGCTCAAAACCAAGAAGAGAGAAGAAAGCCAGAGCACACCTTCATAGAAGAACATGACGCTTATGAGGTAGAAAGAAAAAAAAAACGGCCCCCCGAAGTAATACGAATAGTGGTTCCAGGGGCTGTTGAAGAAAGCCAAAGGGAGAGGGGGAGTTTAGTCAGTAAGAGTCTGACACACCAGGAAAACTTAAATTTCTTAACGGTGCATGATGCATTCTTCGCCCTCCCTATACGAAAACAAAAAAAGCAATAAGGGGAATAGCAATAACAGCCAAAGCACCGCATAGAGAAACGATGCATGCATAATATACACAGGTATCTGTCTATGTAGGTAAACTTTTGTTCAACCGATGACAAAGGAATTTCTCTGCCTGGTCGTACCTACAAAAGACGAATCAATGATTCAATGGTCCGAATATCGAGTGTGAGTACACGTATTTGGAATTCCATTTTTTTATAGCCAAAGAACCTTCGACTCTAATTACGATTAACTAATAATTACACATCCAATGTTATATGGTAGGTACTTGTAGTCGCAGAGATTTATAACATTTGTTTGCAATAAATGAATAGTTTCGCTACAACTTGTACATTTTAAATAAAAATACATAGTTTATTAATTTGCAAGTCATCAACAGAAAAAGAAAAAGGCAATTGCTATCGTCTATTTAATGATTGAAGCCGTTAGAGATGCAAAAGTAGTTGCTATTCAATTGTCTACTGTGGGAAACAAGTACCAACCAAGTGAAACTCATTGGAAGTCAACACTCAACACGGGTGCTGATAATTGAAAAATGTTTTACATATAGAGAGCATTGGACTTGATATGGTATAGATATAGAGAAAAGAAGACAGGCGTACATTATGTGGATAAAGAGCTATGTATATTATACTCATAATTCAATAATGATTATTGATACAATTTAATATACGTATCTAACTTTGCATCAAGTGAAGTGGAATATTTGTATTTAGAAAGTTAAAAAGTAATGATGATTAACTAATTATTTATGTATTTTCTTCTCGAGATCACAGAAGTAAAGCCGCAGGGAAAATGGGAAGTGTTAAGTGGTGATGACCTCACAAAACAAACTGTAGAATGTAATTATAAAACCATTGATCATTAAGTGGCCTGTACTACGATCCGAATGAGTTTCGCCCCAATGTGATTAGTGGGCTCATGAATAGAAAAAGAGTGTTCAACAATTTAATGCTCCACAAAGTATTGATATCTTGATTTTATTCATAGCTTAACAATTTTTTTAGTTTTTAAAATCCTTGTAGATAAGTCTTCAAAAGATTTGAAACACGAATTTTGTGATTTTAAATTTGGTTACTGTGCTAAATTTGTTTCATCTAGCATAAGAGAAACATCAGTTATGGCTTTCTTCAATCCTGCAACCCCGGTGGGACACTGCTCCGCGATATTGTCGTCTGCTCTCCTCAACGCGCCAATCGAGTGCCACTTCCGCTGCCTAAATTCGGTATTCAAAACTTGTTGATCCTTCATGACATATAAACATCAAATTGGTCAAGAACTCTATCTACACTACAGTTTTTTATTAACTGCTATTCACAAAGGATTTACTGTGCTAATTTTTAAACAGTTTAGATTTTTCGTCATATACCTATTGTATTTCACAAGTTCGTAATTTTAAAATTATATTTAGATCAAATATATATATTAATGACTTTGCACTAATTGTGGAGTTTCGTTTGCAGGCCTAATCACAGCGACAATTAGGCCTGTTTTCTTTTAGCTTTGTTCTCAGCAAAGCAAAGTAAAGTAGGATTTTCAGCACGCAATTACAACAACTACGCTCTACTTGACACTTCGAGACTCGCAGTAGTTATTGTAATTTGTGTGCTGAAAATTGTACTTTACTGTTCTTTGCTGAGAATGAAGCTCGAAAAACATTACCGATCGGCAATCGCAATAGGTTGTTGTTCTTTTTCTTTTCAAATAGATCTAGTACTATCACAATTAAAGTATTCTTTTTGGAGTTTAGCCAACATTTACAATTAAATGTAGTCAAAAATCTGTGTGTACTACACATTTTCAATATTCTGATTTTGAACGTTTTAATAGATGCACAAGCTCTGCTTGTATTGAGAAACATCTTTAGTAATTTCTTTGCAATCACACGCAATCGTTACACTCAGTATTAAAAATTCTATATGCATGAATAAATTGCAAAAATAGCACTTATGCCGAATTCACAATGTCGCGTTGAACGCGTGCGTGCGTCTGCGCGCTCTGACAAGATTTATCGAAACTTTACGGTTTTAAATGCCAAAGCACGCGAGCAACAATTTTGTAAAACGAAATGCCACTTTGAAGCGAATGCGCGTTGAGAGATTAGAGTATGACAGATTAAAAGTTCGGTTTGGTTGCATGCAAATAACAACCTTAACATAGATACAAGACCAATGACTAATAGGTATTTATATTTTTTTTTTCAAGAAAATCTAAACAATTATGTATTACACTAAATTAATTAATCATATTTCTTTTTAAAACATCTGTGTGATAAACATTAATGGTTCTGTGCTACACCAACTATCTATGACCTCAAATCGAAAAATTCAAAATTCTAAAGCTGTCAAACGCGCGTGATAGTAGAGAGTAGGTCTACTCAGGCGTCGCGTTGAACTTTACGATATGTACGATCTAAAATCGATCCAATGCTTGCAGTTGTATTTTGTGTGGCTGCATATGAGCGTGTTGTTTCTGCACAATCTGTCAACGCACGCGCGAGTCAACGCGACATCGTTAATTGTGCATTACACTTTTATGTTTACCGTTTTATTAATGAACACAAAATAAAAGCAAACTTACCACGTTCGGATTTTTCCATTTTTCCCAAGGCTCTTGGTTGCTTCGTCACCGCCCTTTTACTTAGTTACCCACGTAATACCTTCATCCTGAAGGACTAGAGACCATGACCATAGCCTCTAACCAAGGACAGGAGTCAGGTAATTGCGTTGCTCTCAGCAACCCGGGAATGTGTGTCGGCTTTTAATCACCGACAACCATATATTTTTTAACACTTTGAATATCCCTTAAATATCTTTTTTGAATCCAGATGAAAACTGCCGTCATGACTCCTCTTCCGTTTATTAAATTTAGCGAATGTATCGGCCGTGCTTCTTGCTCTTGAGGAGTTCTTAGTGTTGATAGCACATTTTGGAATCAACATCGAAACATGCATTGCTTTCCGTGGAAAAGTTCATCTTTGACGTATAATGAACACCAGAAGAGATTTATGCAATGTAAAATGCTTTTTCTTCATTTGCTAAAACGGAAATTGCCTCATAAATCTTGCAGTAAACTTCTGTTAACGTACCAATACCATTCCAATCAGCTTAAAGAAAAGCTCCGTTACTGCATAGTAATATTATGAGGGACATTATCACACATGTAATTCTTATGAGCGTGTTTGTCATAATCGATTTTTATGTCAGTCACCAAATGTTATTAAAACCGAAACAAAGGGAATGGCTGCGTTCCAATCACAGCTGAACGTCTAGCGTATAATATTCAAGATCTAGGAACGGCCGCTAACCATTAAGTTTTATTTACGTTTCTTTTTTATTTTTAACTGCTCGCACATAGAAACTCGGATGCGATGAAAGCACATCTCTAATAAGTTCCATATTAACATTTATTTTTAAAAGGATTAAGTCCAAGTGAAAACAAAGCAATTTATTTACAGCCACCCGCCTTTTTGTTTGGCTTTGAATATAGACTTGGATATGACACTTCACCGTGCACACGCACGCACGATGCTATTTATTTTAAGTCGTCCCATGAGTCAATGCTCTCGTCATGGTTTTGTCAGAAAACAACAAAGAGAAAAGTAGTAAAGAAGTCCAACAGCGCCACGGTAAAATGCAGTTTGTCCTTTTATGTAATCACGTGGTAGTTTTGCTTTCAAGCCGAGATCATCCAACCATTCTCAGTTCAAATTTAACAAACCATCCAACCGAACCATCTCGTTTAACTTGACTTTTGATCTACACGGATGGTTAAATGGAATGTATATGTAGCTTTCCAGACACGTTTTGTTTCCATTGTATACCTGTTTATTGTTATTGTTTCCCTGCAGACGGAGTAAGCTTAGCTTTGTATAGCCATATAAATATGTCTGTGCGAAATACATTTTGTATTTAAATAGGTATATTTATTGTTTAACACATCATCATCTTCTTAATTCTAAAGAAAAATGTTGTTCAAGTGTTCACCAATCTGGCTGGAAAATATGACATCAGTCAAGATCGATACGGGTTTGGTGGCTTTATCATTAATTAGCTGACTGCATATGCATATACAGCGAGGCGCATAATTTAATTATTGAATAATTATTTTTCTTTTCAGAATTAACTTTGAACAAACTTTGCAAATTTATGATGGAAAGACTCAGATGTTTAGGCGCTAATTTTACGGCAGTTAGACATTTTTCCAAATACTCAATTTTTCGCGAATTAAAACCAAATGGCCCACAAATGCGTATTCAATATACTTGGCGTTTTCAACAATTAATCCGAGCAACGAATTTATCTTATACACACAATGAGCGACGAGGCCGATTTTCACCTCAATGGTAACTTGAATTTAAAAAAATTCAGAACATGAGGAACCGGAAATCTAAAAATAATTGTTGAACATAAAATACCCAGTTAGAAACCTCAGAGAATTATTGGACCATAAGATTTGATCGAAAACGACGAAAAAGTTGCAGTAAATGTGGGTGACATTCATTATTGTTTGGAAATAACATTTTTCAACACCAAAGGTAGAGAATAATCCAGAAATGTGGTTCCAACAAGATCGCGACAGAGCTCACACAGCTCGCCCAACTAAGGCTCTTCTAAGGAAACTAGTTAAGTTAAAATCAGAAAGAAGAAAGTTATTCATTAAATAAATCGAAGCAGTAATTATGCGCCACACTGTACATAATACGTATAATTTTGCGACACTAAGCAAAATAACATAGTAAACCGTTATACTCTCTGCTTCCTATTTATCCATAGATATTTTAAAATTCTAATAACGAAATTTGTTTTAACAAATCTTTTTATTCATATCGATACAAGAAGTAATGTTAACGAATAATAAGATTCTGTATCAATTTATTGAAAAACTTGTATGGGAAACAGTGTAACTGATTCGTACGTGAAAACGTACGAAGGTATATGCTTTCTATCAACAAATCGTTTGACCTCCAATATCTGTAACAATCAAACACCGTCGAAGCCGAACATTCCGGATATAAAAATCTTTAAAATGCAGTTCGAGAAAATGCTGAGGTAACGATTAATATTAGCTAATTTTTTTTAAACATTAGTAAACTAACAAAAAAAAAATATCGCTTGGCAGCGGTGGGATTCGAACCCACGCCTCCGAAAAGACTGGTGCCTTAAACCAGCGCCTTAGACCGCTCGGCCACGCTACCATTCGTAAATATTTAGTGAACACATTTACGGATGATAAAATGTAAACCGCTTTCAAAAATTCCTTTTGATACAGGGCAAGCAGACAAATCATCCAAGAGACGTTTGCTGATATCTAAGTACATATGTTATGAAAATGCGGTGATGAATATTTTCTATTATAAATATTGGACGTTTCAAACGCGGCAATCAACAATACCTTTATGGCTCAGCAGCAGAAAGTAGGTTTAGGAATTGTCGTGTTCGCATAACACACACCAACTACCTACCTAATCATAATAATTATTTGCTTGGCTTTGTAATTATTACAATGCTCTAGCTCGCTTAGAGCTGAGAATTTTCTAGCTACTGATATCACAAACAATTTCCTAGGCTAAACACATACAGCAGCTTTGAGGAGAGTGCATATAAAATACCGACATTTCCAAGACAATCCATCCACAAATTGGTATGGAATTTACCAATTTGGTGGTGACGAAAGAAAAAAAACTATCTACTTGGAATCACCATGACACAACTTTTTACCTAAATTCAACTTTACCCAAAACTTTTAGGTTACGTTTCCAAATCACCACAAGTGGGAACAAAACAAAAACCACATTTGCTAGAGATTCTCATATGGTACACATGCATCAAAAACAGATGCAGGAGTTGGGGCTAGAGTATACCTACGGAGTCAATAAAAATCGTTGACAACTCCCAGACAATCCATCCACAAATTGGTATGGGATTAAGAAAAAAACTATCTACTTGGAATCACCATGACACAACTGTTTACCTAAATTCAACTTTACCCAAAACTTTTAGGTTACGTTTCCAAATCACCACAAGTGGGAACAAAACAAAAACCACATTTGCTAGAGATTCTCATATGGTACACATGCATCAAAAACAGATGCAGGAGTTGGGGCTAGAGTATACCTACGGAGTCAATAAAAATCGTTTATCCATACAAGATTTCAAACGGAAATCTTTGCAATAGAACAGTATCCCCAAGAAAATTTAAACAAATCTACAACAACAAATAAGAGCATTTCAATTCTTTCTGAAAACTTGTTTGGGATTTACTATTAAAATCGTTATCCAGCATCAACAGAGAACATCTCATTTAGTTGCCATGGCACAGCGCTACAAAATGCTAAGCATATTAAAAAATGGCTGAAAAACAAGACCAACCTTTACGGAATAAAATAACATACCAGCGAAAATTTGCATGCCACCAAATATATACCGCATAAGAACAAAACAATTTCTAAATGTAACTACGAGTCAGATTCGTGTAGTCACAGAATTTCTCACTGGACATTGTCAAGCAATAAAACACCTCATAACTATTTGAATAACCAAAGACAACATTAAGAGACTATTCAAAGAGGTGGAAGAATGAGCACATTTCGTGTCATTGTAACTGCCTTATCAGAATTCGTCACCACCAAATTGTAAATTCTACCTTGAAGCTGAAGACGTATTTGCCAACTCACTCAAAGATCTACTAGGATTTATTTCCAAGTCCGGTATCATGAGCGAGTTTTAATTTCAGGAAATCAAAATATGCCCAAACTTATGTCGTTTTCCATTGGGACCACCAAAAATCTTTTTCAGATATCAGATTTTATGCGGCTCATGGAACGTGCAACGAAATTGATCTGCTTTTGTAAATGGATTTTTGCGTTATTTGACATCAAAATCAGCGTTTCAAATTGCATACTTTGGAAATCGACTTGAAAAATATTTTCCCTTATGTAGTTACAAATAGAGTAGGTGATTCCTAGTTTCCAGATGATGAGGAAGACAATGAAGGTAATAATTCCTCCAAAATTATACCCATGGCTATTTATGTATTTCTTTATATTGGTTTTCGAGAAACTTTGCACATTTGCTTTAAGACAAACTTCTTAAAATGACGTAAAACAGCTGTGCTGTATTATTTGTGGCAGTATGTGTAAATGTGAAAAAATATCGAGATCTGCAAAAAGTGATCCAAATCAAAAAAAAAAGATTGATTTTTTGTCCCAATGGAACATGAAAAGTGATTTAGATCAAAAAAATATTGATTTTTTGTCCCAATGGAAAACCACACTAATTTGATCTAATCAAAGTAGCCCCAGTGGTCAAATTTTGGTTTTTGGTTTTGACATCCCTCATCGGAGCCCGGCCTAATGCCGCAAACATGATCAAAAGCGGATGATGACATCCTTGGTCATTTTGCACGCAAATTATTTAAGTTATATTCTGTCTCGTTTGCGGTGACTCGGTTTGCAGAACGTTTTGACTTCAGGCTAAAGGTCCACCTGTAAAACTCTGATTTATACCCAGTTATTTATTTTAAATGCATTTTTTGAAGCCAGGCGTAGAATTCCATATGTACCAGCTGCATTCTATTTGGGTTTATATTTCTATAAAAGTATGTATTCTTTGTTGCTACAGAGCTCTTCACACTTCTTTTTTAATATTTAGAATATGACCACAGAAGATATTTATGTTTAACCACACCCGCATTATGATGAAAAACTATTGCACAAATAACATTTCCTGAAGACGTGCAAATAGTTTCAATGTAGATACTATTATACATGCGAGCACCGAGCACGCGGCCGACCAGAAAATTCCAATCTAAATGTCGCAACGTTTGAGCGCAGATACAATTTTACTTCGTTTTTGATGTTGGTTTGGCTGTAAATATGAATAATTTAAGCAAGTATGTACCACCCCTCTATACCTTGTTTTGTTTGTTGTTCTTAAGCATTTTATGAGCACACAATATTTGAATCACACATATCTAATAAAAAAGCATAAGGGGAGCAACCTGCATTCTTCCGACTGTGTAGGTATTTACAAATTATAGCTGCGATTTCGCATTGTAGTAGCATTTAGAAATGTACGCCCGAAATAACAAGTTCTTTAGTTTTTGTTTTGTTTTATACGTGAATCGATAAGATCCATTGGCAGCTAGCTGTATTTTATTTTATTTTTTGCGATAAATGGAAGTTCCCTGCTGCCCCAATCGTCAGTCATTCAAGCAAATATGACGCACAGTCTAATGTATGGAAATAGGTAACAAAAATTATACTATGACTCCTAAAGTCTATAATACCTATACATGTATAGGTAGTTATGTTTTTTTGGGCCTGATAGATTTATGTCTATTGTTAGCTAATAATATAAACGGAATTTTGATGTCATGTTGTTACGGTAGGCGGAAATGTAAAATGAACATTTCCACTTTTGGGCAGATGTATTTAACTACCAAAATGCCAAACAACAAATGGACAGGTAGGTAATAAACCTATTTATAAAAAAAAAAAAACAATCATGGTTCTTCTTGGTCTTGCGCTTCTCTTGAATACAAACCATAGCCATCAAAACTCATTTCGTATAAGTTGCGCATTAAATACAGGATTTATTCACTTTTATTTATTTAGTAGCTAACGTTTCTAGTCATTGTATGTGGATTTGGCAACAAAAAAAATATCTTGTTGGGCTCACCTGAATACGGGGATCTAGATCTCCGTCCTCTTCTTTCGACATGTTTCTCCGTTGGGGTACAGATAAAGATTCTTGTTTTATGGTATCCTTTTGATGTGTAACTTTGCTCATCGCACTTTAACAAGGCATTGCACAACTAACGACTTTTGTTATTTTTGAGGCCACGAAAACAAAGGCACACTTAAAATTAGCTTTTCACTATAATCAAACTTGTAATTTGATTTAGGACTTTAGCAAAATACAAAGAATTCAATGGATTATGTGAGAAATTACATAATTAAATTGAGATTCACTGTTTGATGTTTATCTATTTGTATTCTACTTATTAAGCATTACCTCTAATATGAAAATTTTTAGCAAAAGAAAGCAATTCTTCGAAGCACGAAAAAATAACAAAAAAAAAACAATTGATCGTCGCTAAAATGAAGGCAACAATTGCACCTTCCACCGAGTCCCGACCGAACAGCGAACAGCAAGCACAAAACAATTCGTTTGTTTCATCAGCGTTCAGCGAACAAATTCCGAGACAAAATAACGACTCAACGAAACAAATGGTCGAGTGCAAGCGCGAACACGAACACTAACTTCTATCTAGGTACCAAAGATAATGGAATACAGAGATATATAACTTTCCAGTGGAAAAGCGGCTGCCTACAAGCTGTTTTCCCGAAAAATTCATGAAGTCACGCATATATGCTCATTTCTTTTCTAGTATATGTGAGTGCATGAATTGGACTTTAATTAAAGAATTCGCTATTCTGAAATGTGTGTTTCACTATTTTTTTATTTTAATCGAGGCCTTAACAAAAACTAAAAAAGTTCAACACCAAACACAAAACAATTGAACAGTGCGATGCCTATAAATGCAAAATGCTTTTTTGTAGCTCACACGTATTCACAGATGGGGGTTGAAATTACAAAAACAAAAGAAAGGGTTTTGGGGGGATAGACGTACGAAAGATATCCATCTCTTTTATTCATTCATCTCTGCTAGGTACTGACAGAGCAACTATTCGAGTCTCGACTCATTCGTTTCGTTTTCTTTTCTTCGTTGATTTGTTGTAGGAGGTATACGCAGATCAGGGACGGCATTCTGTAAGGCGAAACGTTCCAACGTTTTCGTTTGCACGAAGAAATTTGGTTGTGCAACATAGGACAAATCATTCGTGCGCACGAGAACGTTGCTGCCAGCGTTCATAGAATTTCATCCGTTAAATTTTAAATTATTCGTTACGTTTTGATAATATTTTTTTTTTAGGAATAAGTGTACATTTGCTTAAAATATTAATGAAAAATGAACAGTAGTCGTGCAAAGTATAATACTTTACTTAGTAAAGACCTGTTTTTTTGAGCTTCGTTCTCGGCAAAGCAAAGTAAAGTAGGATTTTCAGCACTCAATTACAACAACTACGCTCTACTTGACACTTCGAGACTCGCAGTAGTTATTGTAATTTGTATGCTGAAAATCTTACTGAGAACGAAGCTCAGAAAAACACGTCATAAATTAGTAAATTTTTCATACAATTATGCTACAATCATATAAAATCTGTTTTTTTTCTTACGAGATTTTTAGCTGTCACTTGTGTTTTTTTTTTCTTTTTATTTGACACTGACGTTGTCGCGAACTACCCTATTATATCACTACCCTATTATATACATCATTTCGTTGCTATGCTGACACTGTTTATGTCCCTGAATTAAAATTATACAAGGCGTGTTTTTTGAGCTTCGTTCTCAGCAAAGCAAAGTAAAGTAGGATTTTCAGCACGCAATTACAACAACTACATTCTACTTGACACTTCGAGACTCGCAGTAGTTATTGTAATTTGTGTGCTGAAAATCTTACTTTACTTTGCTTTGCTGAGAACGAAGCTCAAAAAAACACGACTATCTACTACGAGCCTGAAAGTGTCAAATAGAACGTAGTTGTTGTAATTGCGTGCTGAAAATCCTACTGCTTCGCAGTGATTCATTCACGTAGTGCAAACAATCAAAAAAATTTAAAAATAAATAAATGACGTGCGGAATTTGTAAAGAGGTTTGTTCGATTTGACAAACTTACAAATGCAGCGACGAAATTTAACATTTCACTGAAATTCGCACTCGCAGTTTGACGTTTTGCACAACTTGTGCTCTGTGTAAACAAACAAATACATTGACAGAAATTGGTAGAAGTTTGTCCGAAAAAAGTGCTGTGTTTAACTTTTCAATATTTAAGGAGAAAAACAAAAAAAGATCTTAATGGAGAAAGTGTAACAAAGCAAGAAAAAAAGTAACAATGTAACAAAATTATAAAATAATGAAAAAATGTAAAATGTAAATTATCATTGCTGCAACGCTGTATACAACTTCAGGCGTTGGATCGACCGACCTAAAGTTCAACGCGACGTCTGAGTAGACCTACTCTCTACTCTCACGCGCGTTTGACAACTTTAGAATTGTTCGATTTGAGGTCATAGAATTTGCCGTTGATAGTTAGAGTAGCACAGAACCACTAATGTTTATCAAATGCATGTTTTAAAAAGCAATATGATGTTTTTGAATACAAATTAATTAATTTAGTGTGTGGAAATAATGAATACCTTTTTTGGTGGAGCTAATACTTATTTCTTTAGGTTTTCTTGTAAAAATAAAATCATTGGTCCTGTATCTATGTTTAGGTTGTTCTTTGTATTACTATAATACTGTTATATATGATTTTTTATCTATTTTGCAGAATCTTTTTTATTTCTTGCACAAAAATTACAGCTACAAGAAAAAAGTAAGTAGACTTGATATTCTGCTCTCTATGTGTGTACATTAGTTAAAACCAAACCGAACTCATATTCGCTTCAAAGCAGCATTTCGTTTTACAAAATTATTGCTCAAGTGCTTTGGCATTTAAAATCGTAATGTTTCGATAAAGCGTGTCAAAGCGTTCAGACGCACGCACGCGTTCAACGCGACATTGTGAATTCGGCATTAATGATGATGGCGCAAAATTATAGACGGATAAAGTTCAATTTAAAATTACTCTAGTATAGACCTGTTTTTTTTTAACTTCGATCTCAGCAAAGCAAAGTAAAGTAGGATTTTCAGCACGCAATTACAACAACAACGCTCTACTTGACACATCGAGACTCGCAGTAGTTATTGTAATTTGTGTGCTGAAAATCTTACTTTACTTTGCTTTGCTGAGAACGAAGCTCAAAAAAACCCGTCTTATGTAACAATCACCCCTCCGATGACATGTAGCGCACCATGTCGCATTGTGTGGAACCGCGTTTTTTCCGAAGCTCTCCGACAACTTATTGTTGCGGAATATTTTTAAATGTGAAATGAAATATGCTTCATTTATTTTGTTCCGAAACGTATACTTCGAAGGCAATTTGAGTTCCGATCAGATTTGACTTTCGTATCGGATTTTTTTCCGAACGGATACCTCGATAGGGGTGAATGTCCATATTAGTGTTTTGCTAATTGTAGTCGACATTCATATTTGCACACATGCAAGTCTTTTCCACATCACCCAGTATGTAGACTTTCAATGCTCTCTTTTTTGTATAGAGGTACCTATCCCCGGTAGGCCTAATCCTCAGTAACAAACAAATATTTATAATTACACATAAAAAAAAAATTCCATTAACCAAAGCCAAAGAAATTCCTTATGGAGATCCGCCTGCGCAGGAACGATTCCACTATGCGTTCATCCCTTGCAGGTCGCAGCTTTAATTTTTTTTTCAAAATAAACTTTCAATTATTAAAGGCACTGCAGTGGAGAGAATACTATACATAAGGTCTGTTTTTTTGAGCTTCGTTCTCAGCAAAGCAAAGTAAAGTAGGATTTTAAAGCACGCAATTACAACAACTACGCTCTACTTGACACTTCGAGACTCGCAGTAGTTATTGTAATTTGTGTGCTGAAAATTCTACTTTACTTTGCTTTGCTGAGAACGAAGTTCAAAAAACACGCCTATATACAAAATACAATACAAGGCTTCTTGTTTTCTTTGTAGCTGTAAGAGAAATTTGTTGCTCCCTTTCGTAGATGAGAAATACCATCCATAATTGTGCAGAATCAAAAACGATGCAGCACAAACGATTCCGTAAGAATGATTTTTTTTGTTTGAGTTTTTTCATATGAAAATTTTGCTAGTGAATGTGCAAGAAATAAAACCTGCACATACGGTTTTTTTGTTTTAAGATTTTTTAACTATACTCTTTTGCAAAATGTAAGAGGATGTGAAAGAAATATACCTACACGAACATGGTGGAATGTTTTCAGATTAGGTAGGTAAGAAATTAACTTGCCTAGTGGTATTTTTTTTGCGATATTTTGATTTAGATTCTTCTTGAAGTTGCAACATTAGTCGTGTTTTTTTGAGCTTCGTTCTCAGCAAAGCAAAGTAAAGTAAGATTTTCAGCAAACAAATTACAAAAACTACTGCGAGTCTCGAAGTGTCAAGTAGAATGTAGTTGTTGTAATTGCGTGCTGAAAATCCTACTTTACTTTGCTTTGCTGAGAACGAAGCTCAAAAAAACACGCCTATTGTAAGTGATGTGATTTAATGTGTAAGAAATAATTCGAGCAATGCGCCCCCATTGGCGCCCTATACATTTGCACATATATTATCACTTTAGTATGGACTCTCAAGTCTCAACCATTTCCCATTTGTCATAGCTTTTTTTCGAAATTTTTCCCAGAAGATTTTGATGATGAAAAGTTTTTCTCTCGCACAGGTTTTATAAAATAACTGTTCAGTTTTTGATCGAAAATCTGATTATTCAAGAGCCTTTTGAACGATAACGATTGTTTTTCATTTGATAGTTCGAATAAATGAATGAAATTGAAATCATTCGATAATTGAAATCATTCAGCTGCTGACTATCGATAGTAGCGTTCATTCGATAGTGCCCATCACTATCAATAACAAATTCCCATTCCTGCATTTTTGCAAGGTGTAGTTATCTAATCTTCATTTCTAAGGTTGGTAGGTACTAGCTGTATGAAGGTTTATAATTAACTATAAAGTTAGGCACCGCTGACTTTTACGGAAGCTTACAATTTTTATGGAAAATGTAGCTGCTGTGAAGTAGGTAGGTACTGAAATTTAAAGTCGAAACTAAAAATGTTTATTGGTAAGGCCTAACGAAATGAGAAATCAGAAATAAGTGTGTGTAAATTCATGAATTTTTCTTTAAAGAAGCTTGTAGCAAGCCGCCGTTCCATTGAATAGTTTTATATCTCTGTAATTCCATATTTCCTCTGGATGACGTGAAATAAAGCCAAACGAAATAAGGACGACAAATTCCCAAAAAATTGGCTTTTAATATTTCCAAATAACACACATATGGGTTCGATACCATGGTATCAATACTATGGCATCGTCAGTACCATGCTAGGTGACACACTGTGCAACGTAGTATAGTTGATAGTTGCCATGCTCCGGCAGACAAAAAAAAACTGTGACACATACCTAGTACAGAGACCATGGTACGAATTCTATAGCATTTTCTTAAAACGACACATTGTTAAGAGTGTGTCAATTTTATCCAAACGCCACTGTTCTTAAAGGTGTAAGTTAACTTTTATATACATGACTGTATTTAGCTGTCATCTTTCCGCGCATTTTCTGCGTTTTAAATAAACCGACAAGGAGTCGAATATTTTCTGTGTGCAATTAAGAAGCGTTTTTTCAATTTTCAATATTATCTTTTTCAGTTTTGTAAAATTGCAACAGGTTATGAACCCTAGCAACGCGATTTATTGAAATAAGAATTTTACAAGAAAATATAAGAAATCACAAATTCTTTCGTTGACCTTGGTGGTGTGTAGTTTGCTCCGAAATCTAAAGTATGGATTTCGCAAAACACATCAAGCCTCTTGCGTGTGAATCAGACTGGCCAATATGGAATCGAAAGTTGCGTGATTTGCTCTACTACCACGAAGGGGCGGTAGATGTATGAAGTTAGTCAAGCCTGAACCCCTGTCAGTGCATTGCTGATGGACGACCGCCAAAGAAAATGGGAGCAGGTAGTGTTTGTCAGAGCAACTCACCAAAGAGCAATGTTGCAGTTATATCTGCAGCAAAAACCATGGCGAATTGTGTAGATACAAAAAGCTGGTGGATTGATAACGGAGCCACGAAACATATGACCAATTCTGCTAGCATTTCTACTAACTTCAATGAGTTAGAGAAGAAGGTACGTCCCAAAAATAACAAGGAATCTATTTTCACTTTTGGCAGCTCACGATAGGAACAAGAATATCAAGTTCAACTCCACAGCAACAAATTGCTGGCTCAAGGTTAATGGAAAAATAGTGTTCTGCGCAGATCGTGATATAAACGGATCCTTATATAGGGCAACCATTGAGCCCATTGTGCATACTAGAGAAGTAGGAGCTAATGTTGCGAAAGCGGATTCTTCGACGCTGCAACTATACCATGAAAGTTGGGGTCACCAAGATAAAAGACATAAAAGCCATGATTCAAAAGGAGTTAGGTGTAGATGTTAAACTGAATAGGGAAATCTGAAAGCCGTGTGTTTTGGGTAAAGCGCATCGTATGCCTTTCGGCACCAGGAGAAAAGCAACAAAACCTGGAGAGTTGTTTTCAACTGACGTTGTTGGACCTTTGTGTGAATCTTTTACCAAAAAGCCATATTTAGTTATATTTAAGGATAGTTACAAGAAAGATCGCTATGGTAGTATAATAAAAGCAAAATCTGACGTTAAGGTTGTCTTGGAACAGGTTTCAGCAAAGGTAAGAACGCTTAAACACTCGATAGTAGAGATTGTAAGTGACAATGGCGGAGAGTTCGACTGTGAAAGCGTACGTGGAATCCTAGCAAAGAATGGAATCACTCAGAGACTAACAGCGCCCTGCAAACCACAGCAAGGCATGGCAAGGACGTTTAAGTATGCAAATCGAAATGCTGAGTTTCCTGATGCAATGTGGGCTATTTTAGTAACATCGGCAATTTACATTCTCAATAGAACAGGCAAATCATCACTGGAAGGTGTTAGTCCGTATGAATTATGGTTAGGAAAGAAATGCATTTACGCATTATTGGATCATCTTGAAGTCCAGCTTCCCATCAGAGACTTAGAGACGAAAGTTGAGAATAAGTATTTTGAGGAGAATGCTGAGAATGATCAGATCAATGGAAATACTGAAGGAGATCACATTGAGGGAGATGCTGAGGATGATCACTCAGAGGAAGAAGATCAAGATGAAACGCTTAAGTCAAGAGAATTTACAAGTAGCAGTGAAGAATATGAGACCGGAAACGATTCGGATACGGAGTACGAGAGCATGCCAATAGATTGGGAACTATTCACTCAATTCTTAGCATTGCAGCAAGCGAAAAAATGCACTTATCACTATTCGACGTATCAACTGCTTTTCTCTATGTAGAATTAAGTGAGACAGTGTTTATGAAGCAGCCACATGGATACGACGATGGAACTAAAGTGTGTCAGCTCATGAGGAGCCTTTACGGATTTAAACAGGCACCGAGATGTTGGAACAAGCGTCTTGGACAGTTTCTTGGAAAACTTGGTTTTAAGGCAAGCGATGCAGATCCATGTTTGTGAGAGAAATGGTAAGAAATTAATTCTTGTTATTTATATGGATGAAAGATAAAAATTAGACAACAAATTTTCCCTATCGGCAAGCAGTAGGAGCCCTAATGTACTTGATGCTTTGCTCTAGACCAGACCTGGCATACAGCGTGGGAGTTTTGCCAAGGACGTTTGAAAACCCAATCGCTGAAGATACTGCACGTCTAAAGAGAGTTTTTAGATCTTGGAATAGTCTATTACGGGAACTCAAGAAAAGGTGTTTTGAAAGTCTACAGTGATGCTGATTTCGTAGGATGCGTTAAGACAGGACGGTATACTTCTGGTGATATTGTAAAGTCTGCAGGAGGAGCAGTTACCTGGCTAAGTCAGAGACAAACGGTAGTAGCAACTTCGACAACAGAAGCATAAATAATAGCAGCAAGTGAAGCTGCCAAGGAAGCTATATAAATTGAATATTTATTAATTGTTGTTTTTTAAATTGGTTAACCTTCAGTTCCAGAGCAACATAGAGCGCGCTCTATGAGCTTGAAATAAATTGACTGAGCAGGCTGAGTATAAAGCTGATTACACACTTACCGGCACATTTGACAGAAAAAAACACGATAAATAAAATAATTGAAATGGCGGACGAACCTTGTTGCTCTGGAACTGAAGATTAACCAATTTAATAAACAACAATTAATAAATATTCAGTTTATACATATACTTCATTACAAATGACAGCTATGTGCTCAAGTGTGTTTCATAATTACATCAGAACGATCTGAGTACGCTCGGTTCAGAGAGCGCTCATAATGATCGAGCTCGGTTCAGAGCTCATGTTGTAATAGAGCGTACTTGTATTACATTTGAATTTTATATCCTCAATACTTACTGAACCTTCTGAACGAAACACATATGTTGCTTATCTCTTGTCTCGCTGAACTGAAATAAATCTTTACTCTTTATTCAATTGTCAAACTACTTGGACTCGTGTTTTAATTCTTTGCTGCGTTTTTCCAAATATTTAACAGGTTATGGGCCCAGTCCATGCTTAATATAAATTGTGTGTTACAAAAGAGTTTGACGCAAAAGAGTCATCGAGATTTTATTGGATGCAAAAGAACTTCGCAGATTTTCATGATGTCACAAAATGTACTTCCTTCAATAGGAAAACTGAAAGGTCGTGAGAATTGGGATTCCTGGGAGTTTGCGGTAAAGACCTAACTTGAACTGGAAGACCTATGGTACTGCATCGAACCAGACACAACAACCGACGACAAGAAAGTGACGAAAGCCCGAGTGAAAATAATTCTTTTGATTGAGGCAATAAATTTTGTCCATGTCCAGTCTGCAAAAACTGCGAAAGAAGCATGGAATAATTTGGAACGAGCGTTTGAGGACTCAGGACTGACGCGCCGAGTTGGTCTTTTACGGACTTTAATCACTACACGTTTGGAGGATAGCGATTCTGTCGAGTCATACGTAACCAAAATTGTAAGTACTGCGCATAAGTTGAGATCAGTGGCCATGGAGGTAAGGGACGAATGGGTAGGCATTTTGCTGTTGGTTGGATTACTTGAGGACTATCGACCGATGATAATGGGACTCGAGAGCTCAGGAACTCCTATCACCGCTGATGCGATTAAAACAAAATTGCTTCAGGACGTCAAAGGAGCTGGAGCTGCTTCTGATTCTACTGTTTTTTTAGTAAGCGAAATACAACGAAGAAACCTCGTGGACCAAGGTGCTATGAATGTAGGGAATATTGACATATTTCTCGAAACTCTCCAACGAATACAAAGAAGGTCAATGGTACTAAGTCAAATCCCATGGTTTGTACACTGCACTTACGGCTAGTGCGGGAACCGACGATTGGTATATTGACTCAGGAGCCTCCGCACACATGTCTATGAAGCGCGACTGTCTAATTGGTATTGCTCAGCCAGCTAGAAGTGAGATAATATGTGCCAATAACTCTCGCCTGTCTGTAAAGGGCATGGGCGACTTAAGCCTGCGTGTTGCTGTACAAAATGATGTTCGAAATGTTGCTGTTAACGACGTGCTGTATATACCCGAATTGTGTGTTAATTTACTATCGGTCAGTCAGATGGTAAAGAAGGGTAACTCCGTGTACTTCGATTCAAAGGGTTGTCAGATTTTTAGTAGCAATAAACAGCTGATTGTCACCGCCTCGCATTTTGGTAATATGTTTAAGTTGGATCGACCGAATGTAAACGTTAGTCTGATGGCAAATGTCTGCGTAAATAAAACGAAAACAGAGGACAGCAAATTGTGGCATCGCCGTATGGGTCACCTAAACTTCGATGGTCTGTTTAAGTTAAAGGAGTGTGCTTCTGGTGTTGATTTTAACAAAATCGATAAAGAGGGCTGTAAAGTTTGTGTAAAGGGCAAACAAACTCGAATGCCTTTCAAGGAAAAGGGGACGCGAGCGACTACAATTTTGGAGATGGTCCACTTAGATCTGTGTGGTCCTATTGATGTCGTTTCACGTGGTGGTGCACGTTATATTATGGTAGTTGTCGATGATTTCAGTAGGATAATTGTTGTTTATTTCTTGAAAGCAAAATCAGAAGCTTATCAAAGATTCATTGATTTCAAGAATGTTTTTGAAAGACAAACTAATAAGAAAATTAAAATCTTGCGCACCGATAACGGCACCGAGTTTTGCAATAGATCGTTCGAAAAGCTGCTGAAGGAAAATCGGATACGACACCAGACGACCACACCGTACACTCCAGAACAGAACGGTTTGGTAGAAAGAACTATCGTCGAGAAAGTTATGTTATGTGTGTATGTTATTGTATGTTATTTGACGCTGGACTTGATGTAAAGTTTTGGGCTGAGGCAGTATCTACCGCTGTCTACCTAATCAACCGATCTCCTAGTAAGTCAACAAGTGTCACTCCTGAGGAGACGTTTTTTGGACGAACCCCGAATCTAAGTCGTCTTCGTGTGATTGGCTGCAAGGCAATGGTGCATGTGCCGAAACACTGTCGAAAAAAGTTCGATCCGAAGTCCGAATGCTGCATATTTCTTGGATACTGTGAGGATACGAAGGGCTACGGCTTATACCAGCCCCAGAAGGATAAAATCATCATCAGCCGAGATGTCGTATTTTTTGAGAACTGCCGATTGGAGAAGAGTAAGGTAACCGAGCCAACTAATATTAATAATTCTTACAAATTCTCAGATGAGGCGACTTCAGTGGGGGATGGCGGTGAAAGTGAAGCTGATAGCGCCAATAGCGAGGAGAGTGCCAGCGATAGCATCGAAGAAAGCAGCGAAACATCAACTTTAGGTCCAGACTCGAACGTAAATACATCTTTAGCGGAAAATAACACCACAACTGATACGTATCAGAAAGTGATGTTAGTTACTCGCCATCGATACCAATGCAACAGGTCAGCGTCGCTGAGCCACGACGCACTCAACGTACACAAAACCTGTCCGAATGGATGATTTTGTTTGTCAAGCTAAGTCCATCGAACTTTACGATCCGTTGACAGTTAATGAAGCATTAAATCGAAGCGACTCAAAGTTCTGGAAAGATGCGATGAAAGAAGAGTATGACTCGTTAATTGAAAATAAGACTTGGGTGTTGACTGATATTCCATCCAAAAGAAGACCAATTGATTGCAAGTGGATCTTTAGAACGAAAAAGGATGCAAATGGTAATATTTATCGCTATAAAGCCCGTCTTGTAATTAAAGGTTGTGCGCAAAGAAAGAGGATCGACTATGACGAAACCTACTCCCCTGTGGTGAGATATACCTCAATCCGATTCTTACTTGAAATGGCTGCCAAATACAACCTTGATATCGATCAAATGGACGCTGTGACGGCATTCTTACAAGGCGAACTGAACGAAGATATTTTTATGTTGCAGCCAGAGGGCTTCAGCGACAATAGTCTTAAAGTCTGCAAATTAAAAAAATCTCTATACGGCTTAAAATATGCCAGTCGCATATGGAATGAAAAACTAGATGCGGCACTGCAGAAGTTCGGCCTAGAAAAATTTAAAGTAGATCCTTGTATCTATTACAAAGTATCGGCTGGAAAAATGCTATATGTAGCAGTATATGTGGACGATCTTCTCATTTTTACAAATGATGCGAAGCAAAAGTTAGAATTGAAAAACAGCTTAAAAACCACATTTAAAATGAAAGACATCGGTGAAGCCCGCCTTGTTTTGGGCATTCAAATCAATAGAGATCGAAAAAAGGCATAATCTCGTTAGATCAGGAGCTTTACGTTCATGGAATATTAAACCGGTTTAACATGTTTGACTGTAACTCAGCTAAGACCCCGATGGATGCTAACCAGAAGCTGACAAAGCAGATGTGTCCACAGAGCGAAGAGGAACGTACTGAAATGAGAGATGTTCCCTATCAACAAGCTGTCGGCAGCATAATGTTTGCGGCTCAAGTTTCACGTCCTGATCTAAGCTTTACTGTGAGTACAGTCAGTCGATATAACCAGAATCCTGGAAAAGCTCACTGGACTGCAGTTAAGCGCATTTTTCGATATTGAAGCTAGTTTACACTGCTGGAGAAAACAGTGTTTCCGGTTTTTGCGATGCTGATTGGGCGAGTGATTCGGATGAGAGACCGTCGGTTACCGGCTACACTTTCCTTCTTCATAATGGTGCTATCTCCTGGAACTCGAAAAAACAGCCCACTGTTGCAATCTCCTCAACCGAAGCTGAATATATGGCGCTAACAGCCGCTGTTCAAGAAGGGACTTGGTTGATCAGCTTACAGAATGAGCTTATCCCAAACTCACCAGATTCGACAATAATTCGATGCGATAACAAAAGCGCTATAAATTTGGCTCTTACTTGCACATATCATGGAAGGACCAAACACATTGATGTCAAACATCATTTTATACGAGAGAAGATCAATAAAGGAACTGTTATTTTG
Organism: Cheilosia vulpina; assembly: GCA_916610125.1. Taxonomy (NCBI): domain Eukaryota; kingdom Metazoa; phylum Arthropoda; class Insecta; order Diptera; family Syrphidae; genus Cheilosia; species Cheilosia vulpina. The sequence continues at coordinate 46,119,049 of OU744280.1, forward strand.
AAACACGTCAGTACGGACGACATGGCAGCTGATGTGATGACCAAGGCTCTGCCTGTCTCGAAGCATATCACCTGCTCAACTGCACTGGGTCTCAATTTTGGTGATATCTAATTCAGTGGGGGTGTTGTAATAGAGCGTACTTCTATTACATTTGAATTTAATATCCTCAATACTTACTGAACCTTCTGAACGAAACACATATGTTGCTTATCTCTTGTCTCGCTGAACTGAAATAAATCTTTACTCTTTATTCAATTGTCAAACTACTTGGACTCGTGTTTTAATTTTTTGCTGCGTTTTTCCAAATATTTAACAGCTCAGCTCTGAACTAAAAAAGAGAAACGCCTATTATTAGGTTTTATTGTTTCTTATTTAAATGTGTTTTATATGAAATTGACAAGAGAAAGTGTTAAGACTGGGTAAATTTTATCCAAACGCCACTGTACTTAAAGGTGTAATGTCGTTTTCCATTGGGACCAAAAATCTCAGATTTAATGCGGCTCGTGTAACATGCAATGAAATTGATCTGCTTTTGTAAATGGATTAGTGCGGTATTTGACAACAATATCAGCTGTTCAAATTGCATTTGTTTTTGGTAAAATCAACCATGGAAATCGGCCTGAAAAATGTTTCCTCTGTTGTAGATACAAATGGAGTAGTTTCAGTGATTCGTAGTTTCCCGATGATGAAGAAGACAATGAAGATAATAATTGCTTCAAAACGATGTCCATTGCTGTTTATGTATTTCTTTATTTTGGATTTCACGAAACTTTGCGCATTTGTTTTAAAACAAACTTCTTTAAATGACATAAATCGGCTTTGCTGTATTTGTGGTAGTATGTGTGAATCTGATAAAATATCGAGATCTGCAAAAAGTGATCCGAATCAAAAAAAGATTGATTTTTTTCCCCAATTGAACACGAAAAGTGATTTAGATCAAAAAAAGATTGATTTTTTGTCCCAATGGAAACCGACATAAGTTAACTTTTATATAGATGGTCATGGTTTTAAAAAAACCGACAAGGAGTCGAATATTTTCTGTGTTCAATTAAGAAACGTTTTTTCAATTTTCAAAATATTATTTTTTTTAGTCTTGTAAAACTGCAACATCCATGAGTCTTGTAAAATTGCAACATCCATTTTTTTGTCGGAGGTTGTTACTATCCGATGGAGCACTCAGACACAACTACAGGTCCATTGTACTGCCAAACAGACACCTTTCATTAATGTACTTAGTTTTCTCTAATTCTCCTAAGAGACAGAAGGAAAGACGCGGACCTTTTACAGATGTCCGGACGCAGTCGTTTGGTCTGGCAGCCAGAAACCCAAGTATCAATGGATGACCTAAGATGCAGGCAGACCCAACCCCGTCTGGCAAGCTCATCAGCGATCTCATTTCCCTGGATACCAGTGTGACCTGTGACCCAAACAAGATTCACTGTGTTAAGCCTTCCGACCAAGTTCAGAGAAAGCTTGAGTTCGAGCACTAACTTGGACGAGGTAAGAGGGTTAAGCAACGCTTTTAATGCAGCTTGGCTATCACTGCAAACGCATATGGTTCTATCCCTCCACCTGTTTGTCACAAAATAGCGCATAGCCATAAGGATAGCGAAAATCTCCGCTTGGAAGACAGACGCATGGTTACCTAAGGGGTAGTGTAGTCTAATGTTCTCGCTTTCCACAAAGACTCCAGAACCAGACCCATGTCCGGTTTTGGAGCCATCCGTGAATACACGATGGCATTCTTTCCCAGGCTCATAGTCCGGCCGAAGCCATTCCGTTACCTGAGGAAAGTTGACGGCATATCCATAAGACAGGGGTCAAAGGATAATTCTCGCACAAGTTCCTCAAAATTCCAATGCGCATGGTACCAAAAGCCACCTCTCTTTAACCGAGAAATGGTTTTCAGCGTACACCCCATGATAAAAATATCAAGAGGGGGGAGGTTCATCATAGCATCTAGAGCAGAGCCCGGAGTGCTAGGGAAGGCCCCTGTGCATCCAAGACAAACCGTTCTTTGAAGTTTGTTCCACCATACAACCGATGCATATGAGAGAAGTGGTCTTATCATTGCCGTATAGATCCAAAGTACCCTTTTAGGAGATAAGCCCCATGTCTTGCCAAAAGCGCCTCTGCACTGCCAGAAAGTTGACAGCGCTTTATCGGTTTTTGATTCAACATGCTTGGACAAAAGAAGTTTTCTATCGAGAACAACTCCCAGATATTTGACTTCATCGGAGATCGGGATAGTGACGCCTTTTAGCATAAGTTGAGTCAGACCAGTGACCTTCCTCCTTCTCGTGAAGAGAACCCCCGTAGTTTTAAGAGGATTCACTGAAAGCCCATTTCTTGTGCACCAATCATCGATTTGGCCCAAGGATCTCTGCGCCTGAGAGCAGACAGTCCTTAGATCTGAACCGACAGACAGAACGGCGACATCGTCCGCATAGGCTTGTGTGTAGGTTCCAGGAAGATTGAGAGCCGTTAACAGAGAGTCTACTACCATACACCATAAGAGGGGAGACAGAACACCACCTTGAGGGCAGCCTCTGTTTACCCCAGTTATGACGCATTTGCCACAATCCGCCTCGGCAATCAGCGTCCTGTACATTAGCATTGCTTTAATCCACAAAACCAATGTTTCATCTACACCATGATGTCTGGCTGCATTGCACATGCTATCAAATGTCGCATTATCAAAAGCACCCTCAATATCGACGAAAATGCCCAGCGCGTACTCCTTCCGATCAAGAGCACTTTCAATCCTACCAACAAGGTTCTGAAGCGCAGTTTCACAGGATTTTCCACGCTGATAGGCATGTTGCATCACAGAAAGAGGATGCGATCGAAGAGCAACATTGCGCACGTACAGCTCAACCAGTCTCTCCAAGCTTTGCAGCAGGAAGGAAGACAGACTTATGGGTTTGAAACTTTTGGCGAGAGTGTAGTCAGTCTTACCTATCTTTGGTATGAACACGACTTTAACCATACGCCAAGTAGAAGGTATGTAGGCCAAAGCCAAGCTAGCGGTGAAAATTCTTTTCAGCGTCGGCATCAACTGACTAAAACCTTGTTTCAGCATAACCGGATAAATTCCATCCGGACCCGGTGACTTGAAGCTTTCAAAAGATGCAATTGCATATTTGATGGCGTCATCCGTCACCACTCTGGATGCAATATACCAGCTACGCCGCGAGGTGTTTGCTTGTTCAGGGGTGGCCACCGTTGCCGTTACCACTGAAGAGCACGTAGTGACCTGATTACCCAGGAAGTGAGTCTCCAGCATTAGACTAAAAGTCTCCGCCTTTGTCTCAGTGTAGGTATTATCAGATTTTTGGAGCGATTCCAGTTTACTTGGTCTGTCCCTTTTGACAAGCCTGCTGGTTGCACTTAATGATGCTACCTCCTCACAAAATTTCCTATAAGAGTCGTTTTTCGATTTACGAATTAGTCTCTTAAATTCTTTTTGTTTCGATCGATACAGATTCCAGTCCTGTTCTAAATTGGTTTTTAAAGACCGATTTAGAAGCTTCCTGATTTCTCTGCGAAAACACTGCAGTTCGGTATTCCACCAAGTTACCGGTTTTCTACAGGGGTTTTTTGTAACTGGACACGCTAGTTCAAAACAATGGATAAGACACTGCTCAGATCCTGAGCAGACCTCTTTAGCCCTTGTATTGATCTAAATTTGAGTGCGGCTTTAACAGAATTGCCAAGCTCCTCCTTAAACCGAGCCCAGTTTGTTTTTCTCGTATTTCTTCTCTCTAGCGAAGGTGAAACTTCACAGTAGGTTGGTTTTTTTTTTTAAGCAATATGCTCTTTTAATATTAACCACTACTGATAAGGCCCTCAATTAAGGGGTGAGGTCAACTTTTGAAGTGCTAGATTTCCGACCGCCCTAGATTTGAAATTCGATGTATCTGTGATCTGACAGAGTGCTACCTGGCGATACCCTCCAATTTGTGATAGCCTAGCAATGCCTGTTTGACAGAGTAACATCGATTACTTGCTGTCTCATGGCTGTAACAAATGTAGGTCGATAACCTACATTGTTAATGGTGATGTCGAACGATAAAATGAAGACGATCTCCTCGTATGTTACATTTGCTGCTGTCCCAAACGGTGTTTTGAACATTAGCATCGCAACATAAGATAAGACCTATCTTTTTGGACTCACAGTACTCTACGAGCTCAACAACAGCCTTTGGTGGTGGAGGTGTTAAGGAGTCGTAGGGAAAGTAAGCCGATGCAATGACAAAGGTTTCCCAATTGCCATTTGCATGGTAAGTAATAGTTGCAGCAACCAAATCTTGGCAACAGAACCGTTTGATTGTAACTGCCGTGAGGGATTTCGATACAACTAGACATGTCCAAGGTCTCTCGGACAGCTTGTCGTAAAGAACAACTCACCAAGGCCACAGATGCGATTTTTCCACACCCACGGTTCTTGGATGGAAGTTATGCAGTTATTTGTTCTACGGACCGCAAGCCTACTACTTAAAAGAGCAGTAGCAGCCTTGCAGTGTTGTAGGTTTATCTGAGTAAACAAAATGGATGTAAACTCGGGGTTACGACCTCTATCTGCACTATTTGGCATTGAAATGGAAATGTATCCTACCAAGACGGTTTCTGCTCTGACTATGAGAACGGACAATCCAGGCTTTTGTGTCGAGACCAGGGTTCTGGGCATGCAAACGCTTCAGCACATCCGCCGATTTCCCCAGTTTCTCAGGGATCCAGCAGATGGCACGCGTAAGCTTGGGTGGCTTGTAGACCTCAAAAATTGTGGTCTCAAGGGGAGGGATCTTCGGCACCACACTACTGACCCATTCAGAGGTTTGCTGCGAGGAGGTCTTCACCACGAAGGTTCCGTCCTTGAACTCACAGCCCTCAACCTGGATACAAGCATTCGTTGCCGCGACAAGCTCCAAAAGATGGGCTTTGCAGTGTTTGCACTCTGCATCACTCATGCTATTTTCATTGCCTGCTTTCCCTATACGAACTGTTAAAGAAGAAACAGTGGCATCCTTATAGGACAGCCTACTATCTCGCACTTTAGCTGTTCTGCGTTCAAAAGAAGCACGCATCTTCTTGCTTTTTGGTTCAGCAGAAGAGGAGGCAGTGCCCAATCCAAGGGGTTGGTTAGCTTCAGTTGGTAAGACCTCCACCGACCTGTTCCTTTTCAAAGGCACCGCCGAAGAGCTGAGAGACGTGCTTGCGCCTTCAGCAGGTAAAGCATCTTTGCGCCGCAGATCCAACAACTTCCTCCTTTTCCTCTCTCGCTGTCCCTTAGGCGCCGCACAGAGCCCGCCTCTTCAGGAGCCCGTTGAACCATAGAGGTATCACGAGTCTGACTGCAGTGGCAGTGCAGTGGGCAGCAGCTTGTCCCAAGCTCAAATTGCCGAGTTAATCGGACATATAGCCGCAAGAGTCGCTTGTGGGTTCGAGTATGAATGTTGGTATGAATGTTGTTGCCTCCAGAATCCGTGCCCCGGCCGTAGTCGAGAAGACTACGGATGGATTTTGGCTATTGCCATTACCACCTGGAGTAGACAATTCCGTGTGTTTCTCCATTCATAGCATGATTTGAGTGTTAACCACTGGCTCCTGTGGGTAAGAATACACTAACAGTTTGATTTTTACTGAGGATTGGCTAAAAACCGTTACCTCAAACCATCCTCCTTTACCCGGGCTTTGGGCCGGCATGCTACTTCCGTAAAACAAGGCGGAGTTTACAAAAACTTTGCCACCGTATTTGAAGAGCATCGCTGGTAAACCATCGGAGCCGGCGGCCTTTTTGTTCTTAAGCTATTTTATTGTTAAGCCAACTCCTTCTATACTGGGTGGTGGAACTGGTTCTTCATTGACTGGACGTGGGTTCTCTTCTTGCCCTATCACTCTCTCTACATGATGCCCATTTAGCACATCTACTATTCCCTTCAGAGGTTTCGGCTACCTCTTTGATAATGTCGCGATACTGGGACCACTGAGTGTTAGCGTCGGTGGTAAGTAAATACACGGCGGAAAGTTTCGCACTCAGGCCTCTTTGTAGACTCTGGCTACTCCAGATGTGCTACGGCGTTCGCAGCTTCTTCTCGTTGGATAGTCGAGCTCTGAACTTAGCCGCAACAAGAAAATGATCAGAGTCGACGTTTGCCCCTCGGAATGTGTGCACGTTTAGGATGTTGGATGCCTGCCTCGCATCGTTTAGCACATGGTCGATTTGGTTCGACCGTCTGGAGCGCGCCAGGTTGTTGTGTGGATCCTTAGCCTTGGAAACTTAGTGCTACCTATCACCGTATTACGAGCTGCCGCGAAGTCAGTTTATCGGTAACCGTTGTCAGTGGTCGTTTCGTTGATTCTATACTTACCAACTAAGCCGCCAAAGATGTTTTCCTTTCTGACTTTAGGATTGAAATCCCCGAGCACAACTTTGACACCATTCTCCGGAACGGCTCCGTAAGATCCATCCAGGAGGTCATGAAACTCCTCCTTGATAGGGTCTTAAGCTTGTCGGTAGGTGTGCACATATTAGGCTTATGTTTTGGAGAGGAGCTTTGATGCGGATCACAGCTAGACGATCACTTATCGGCTTAAATTTGCTTAACTATTTAGCAGAAAACCGAGTACAAGTTATTTTTCGGCATTTAAGCATTACTTGGTTTTTAAAGTTTTATCGAAATTGAAAATGGGGTCTGCGAGACATCTCTCATAGCAGATTTAATAAAAGCCTTTGCTGTGGTTCGAATTAAAAATTAAGGACGCAATAATTTTGAAAATATCAAATTTATTATAAGTTCCAACATAAATCGTTATTGCCGTTTTCAGGTAAACTGAATTTTAAAAAAATGACTTCTTTCAAAAACCCGCTAGTGCAGCAAAAAAAAGCTGAGTTTACCATTAAGTTAGAAATGACCATAACCTTAGAATTTCATTTTTGTTACAATCGTATTCGTATTACCGTTTTCGAGACATGTCCAAATTTCAAAAGTACTTTTATTCCTGAAAATGCAGTCATGTTAACCTCACCTACTTATGCTTAAATATCAAGTTTGGTTGGAATCGGTAGAGCCGTTTTCGAACAAATCAAACTAGTTTGAATATTTTATATGGCAAGTACCATTAATATTGAGGTTAACGGCCCCGAACTGTAAAACTCCAAATCCGAAGTTTGAACGCACGTTTAGGCTGTAGGCCTCGGGACATACGGACAGACAGACGTACAGAATTTTCCTACCCACATTTTGGGGTCCTAATATCAGAATAACAAAAGATAAAAATAATGTGCCAAAATCCCGGCCAGAACGTGTAGAGATGCCGCAGGAAATCTTTTAGTAGAATTGCAGTCAGTGCTACATCTTATCAGAAATTAAAAATAACTTCTGCCGAAATGGATCTTTAGGCTAAGAGGGTAATTAAGTAGTAGAGCCCTATCCCGAATAACCAAGGTTATAAAAGACCTTGATCACCCAAGACCTGCTTTGTAGCGCTGAAGCTTCGACTCTCAAATGAGGTTGTCCTTCGATAGAGATTCTTCGCAAAATTGGAGAAAATTTTACAAATACTATACGGGCTATCTGACCGGGCTAAGTGGCATCGATTCATTCCGAATTGCAGAGCATTTTAAGTAAAACAAGTTCGTTTAAGGGACATGTTATTTTTCCAGTCTTTAACGAAATAAATGTCTCCAAATAAAACGTACGAAAAAACATACATTTTGTCATATATATTATAGAAACTGTTTAATAATAATTCTAATACATTTTTCAACATTATGATTAATTTACTCATTGTATATATATTTTTTTATATATAGCATAGTAATAAAAATAATAGCATTTCATTATAGACGATTATATTAATCTTGATCATTACATAGTATTTTGTTTTATTACTCTTCATGACAACTTATAACCAAATAAAATTAAAATAAAATATTAAACAAACAAAAAAATATTAAAATTTAACCAAAATTAAGTTGATTTTTCTCATTCACTATCAATATTCAATCCAACCCGTTTCTCTTCTTCTAACATGGCATCTAGTTCGTCTGTCAAATTTGCTAGCATATTGCCAATATCGTTGAGAACATTCACCGATACGGTTTTCGCTTGTGGAACACTACCAACCTCGGCACTAACGAGGTCCGCAGCATATACGACGCCGCCACTACCTGAGGAGGAACTCAAATCGGAACAATCCGCAATAGCACCAACTAGGACCCCACCGCCGCCACCACCAACTTGAGGATAGGTTAGTGTTGGTGATCGAAGATGTACAACACTTGATGCTCCAGAGCCTCCACCTACGGCGGAATCAATGGACACTGCATCATAGAGCAGTGTTCCACCGGCATTTGACCCAGCGCTATCGCTGCGAATTAGTGTGGCATCATGCAGCGATGATGACGATTTTAACGAATGAAAAGAATGTGCGATATTGGCGATTGTATTGGTCGACGATGATGACGATGATGATGATGATGAGAGATGCTGCTGTGGCGGCATCTCTTGTCTATTAAGTAGTCTTTGCTTAATGGTTCCAGTGTTTTCGTTAGCAAAGGGAATAGTGTCGATGGAATCGATGCTTGATGTTGACTGAAAGATAAAACAATAAAAAAGAAACAATGTTAAATAAAATACGAATAAGTTACATTGTGAGTGCGAAATCATCAAAAGTAAGAATACTGAACATGTAATATAAAATGCGTGAACAACTGGAGAGAAATAAAAGTGCAATATTACAGTACCACTGCAATAGGTTATGGGTTTTCGTATCTGTTTTGTCGATATACATTTAAGGCTCAAGGAATAAAATAACTTATTGAGTAAACAAAATTGAGCAGAAACCCTTAATATTTTTTGAGTGCTGATTTGAGCGATGTCTCTGCAGCAGCGATACCACTTCAAAAATAAAAAATATGCGAAGTAGAGAAAAAGGAAGGAAAGGAGAGGAGATTTCAAAATCGTAGTTCTAATGATACATTTAATTCCATATTAGTTGTATAAATATAAAACATGTCCAAAAAACGTTTTAAGATTTAACAATATTTCTTTTTTATGAAAATAAAGTCTTCATAAATGATCTTCTCACTTCATCTTCACTATTTTTTGCAAACCTTGATTGTTCAGTTTTTTTTAGAAAAAAAAAATATATAATAAACGGTTATTAAATTATAATTTTGCGTACAAATCTTTATTCACATTCTTGATTACTTGAAAATATCTTTTCATCGCGTTTGTAATAACTTTTCGGAACAGGCAGGAACCAAAGCCAAACCAAACGTGTCACCTCTTTGACAGAAAATTAAAAGGAAAACAATAATAAACGTCAGAAAATTTTAATAAATTTTGTGTTTAAAGTGAAGTTTGATGCAATTTATTCTTTTGAAATGTGAATCTGGGCTTAAATGAAGGAGTATAAATTTTTTTTTTAAATAATATATTTTTTTGGAAGTAGATTTAGGATTTTTGTATTAAAATTTGAGCGAATTAAATAAGGAATTTCTGAAGTGAAGTAGATATAAAGAATTTAACAATAGTGCGAAGAAAGGAGCAGATTTTATTTTTTTCCATAGTTGAAGTAAATTTACTTCAATTTAAGTAAAGTGATATCGATGCTCTGCAGCCGACTTTAAACATAGACTTTCGTATTAGAATCTGAGTGATAAGGTCGGAAAATTATAAATTTGTATAGAAAATAAAAAAAAAAGAAGCAGTCCACTAGAATCAGTGTAGTGGACTGCTTCTAGTGGACTGCTTTTCCTCCGATTTGTATGTCAAAATTTATCTTCGATTTAATGGCCGCAATACATTTCCCGCTAGAGGTCTAGCACAAAATATACCAGATGAACTAACGTCCGCGCCAGAACCCTACTGCCAGCGGCAAATTGACTTTGACAACAATTATTTCGATACTGCAACTAAAGAAGTAATACACAGCCATTAGCCGATGAAAGGCATGTCAAATAATTTTCTGCACATCTGTTTTACTTGCAGCCCTGCATTCTGTGCTGCGTCCAGAATTTCTGCACAGTGTTTTGGGCATTAGTTGAGTAAAATATTTTTTCGAAGAGAGTTGTCCAATGTTTGGATTGCAACGTTTGGATTTGAATTCGAGATATGGAAATCGAATAGGTCATACCATGAAATAACATGCACAGACCAGTAACTGCAGTGGCTACTGGAATTTTAACAATTGTCTATATGTATAGTTATTGCATTCATAATATCGATACATATCTAAAAGCAAAATGAAAATAACAGGCTGTATGCATCTAAGAACACGTTTTTTACCATCGCTATAAACAGTTTTTAGACTTAAATATGGTAAATTCTCATCGCTATAACCGATTTCATATTTATATACGTCATCGTTGTAACCGATTGCAAATTACCTTGAGTTAAACGAGGTTTTGCCGGGACTTTGAAAATATATTGTTAAATCCGGTTCATCGCTATATCAGGTATTGTTATTACCGATTGCTACTGTACTACGTTGCACAGTGTGTCATCTATCATGGTATTCACTTCACCTCTGCGAGAGAACCATACCCTTAAATGCGAAATGTCATGGCGTCTGCTATTAGGCTCGTAGCACTGGCCGCATTCAAGAATCTAGTTATCTTAAGTCGACTGGATTGGTCTGGATGAGATGTAACCTGAACGCAAAAACTAGATACACGAACTGTCAACTTAGTACCTAGTAACGAATTTCTTGACTTGCTGCAAACAAGTCGTCTACCTCCATGGTTTAAAATGCAAAAAGGCAATTATAAACGAATTGAGATAGAATGTATAGGCCCAAGTGGCATATCAGCCATAAACTAAGTAATAAAAGACCGTCAGCTCAGCCAATTTAAGAGAATTTTCCTACAAGCTATTTTCCGTGTTACTATGCGGGAAAGTATGTGTGCAATGTTAAAGTAAATTAGCCGCACGCATATACTTGCACATAGCGACCTGATATTTTTTTTGCGCTTCACATGCATTCACAGAGACAATTTAAGAGAGAATTTTATTTTCAAAATTTGCGGTTGGAATCGGGTAGGTGCGCGGGAGCTGACGGTCTATTTAATAATTTATTTATGATATTATCCTTTGATATATCTCACGTGCCGGATAAAGTAGGTTTAGTTTCTACTTTTGTCTCAGTTGCATCCGTTGGCAGTTCTCACCGCGAGGGAGGAAGCACTGTCATTGGCTGTCACCAGTGTTCTTATATCGTGGGATTTCTTCCATTGTGTGTGAATTTCGATACACAAAAAGCCATGAGAAAAAATAAAAAGCTGCAAAAAATATTCTAACTATACATTCATTCAAGGAAAGAAATAAACAAACACATACAGTGTGGGACAGATAAAGTTATTTCTCGGTTGTACCACCAAAATACATTGTATTACTTACGGTTATTAATATTACATGTTTGGGCAATTGAAGACTTGTAAGCTTTTAAGATGGATGCCATATTGCATCTAATGATAATGAATGGATGAGTTTTTAAAAAACAAACCGGCAAATACGTCAATTTTTTAATTTCCATTGAATTATGAAATGAGTTTAAAATATTTCTGAGTGAAGAAGACCTCATGATTAATATGTATAACAAAGAGATTTTAATTCATATAGCTCCATACGAAATTGAAAATATTTTATTGAAACACATAATCTTTCGTGTCAACAACTTGAATCTCCAAGTTCAATACTCATGCCTGATGCCATCAATTTGGAGGATTTCGAGCCCATTGGCAAAGGTGATAAATTTGATGAGATTTATCAATGAACGAAGGAATGTTTACTTAGTGTTTTGGGTGAAGTTTTAAACCAATGAAAGGATGTTGCAAATCATACGTTCAAAGAGAAGTCATTATTAATGATGATTTAATGTGTCCACTTCATGTTTTGTTAGTTATAAAATTAAAGTACAAATGAAACAATAACTGCTTGAACAAAAAAATTATTTGTTGTGTGATGATTTTTAACAAATTTCGACATTAATGTAACTCAAGGATGACACATTACTTTAATTAAAAATTGTATAACTTTCTGATCAGAATTTTCTAAATCGCATAACGACACATTATTACGAAATATGAGTGTTTTGTAGAGATGCTGACGACGTATTGGAACAGGGATATCGTGCTTTACTCACACCATGCAAGGAGAGCGCTTGTAGAAAGGACTTTTTACTTGCGAGCAAGCAAACTTGCCGCGGCACTTTCCTCGCATGATGCGACAAATTCGAAAAAGTTTAAAATTTTAGACTGATCACAGAAATTAATAATATATAATATACTCGATCCCCACACTATCTGAACCTACGGATTGGTGGGCAATCCCGAGGAATTCAGAAATTTAAGCAGGTAATTTTTAGACCTGTCGGTAAGTTATTCTGGGTCCTCCAAAAAACATCTATCAAGGGTTCTGTTTCTGATGTGGCAGGGTGCTTGGCAGTGGCATAGGAAGTGTCCTCATGCACCTTTTCGTCACCTTAACTTAGTAGATATGGTATTTCAGCATATTATGTAACACCCACGAGAGAGGACAACGATTTTTGTTTAATTGTAGGATTCTCTCTGTTTTCAGCTTGTAGAGTGGCTTCATTTTCTGGTAATGGTACCTACAGGTATCGAGCTTCTTCCATCCTTCATTTGTCCTCTGGCAGAAGTTTCATTGAACTGGATAGTTAAATGCTCTCGGAGTAGACTCCCGCGCCGACTCCTGCATCCATCTTAGATCCATCCGTGTGGATAGATGGTGGATGCAATGGATATCGGTTGATCTTCTTGGCATTCATCTCTACTGAAGTAAGTGACAAATGGTTTTATGACAACTAGACGGGGGTTGTGTGGTCTATACTTACTTACTTAAGGTGGCGCTACAGTCCGGGGTGGACCTGGGCCTCAACGAACAAGCGTTTCCAGTCAGCGCGATCTTTACCTAGCTGTCTCCAGTTTCGCACGCTAAGTTGGTTAAGGTCCCCTTCCACTTGCGTGCGCCACCTGAGTCGCGGTCTTCCTCTACTGCGCCTTCCGTCGGGTGTGGATTCGAAGATCTTCCGGCCCGGAGCATTCGTGTCTATACGCTCTACATGACCCAGCCACCTCAGTCGACTCTTCTGACTAGGTCGATGTCGCTGTACAGCCCTTACAGTTCGTCGTTGAATCTCCTCCTCCATTCACCGTCAATGCAGACGGGACAAAAAATCACTCGAAGTATTTTTCTTTCGAAACAACCTAGAGTTACCTCATCCGCTTTTGATAGAGTCCATGCCTCTGAGCCATATAGCAGGACTGGGACGATTAGGGTATTATAAAGGGTGACTTTAGTTGTTCGAGAGAGGGCTTTGCTACTCAATTGCCTTCTTAGCCCAAAGAAACAGCGATTGGCAAGAGTTATTCTACGTTTAGTCTCAGCGCTGGAGTCATTGTCTGAGTTCATAGCGGAGCCTAAATAGACAAAGTCCTTAACCACCTCAAAGTTATATCTGTCTATTGTGACGTTCTGTCCGAGCCGTCGGTGTTGGGTGTCCTTTTTAGTTGACAGCATATACTTCGTCTTGCCCTCATTAGCCGCCAGACTTTTGAAAGATCGTGCCTCTGGTGTTGGCGTTTGAGTTTTGCACTATTCTTTCAAGAACGATGTTGAAGAAGTCACATGACAGCGCATAGCCTTGTCTAAATCCTGCAGCGTGCATTCGCCATCGTCACCCTGCACAAACGGAGGAGTTTGGCAGGGATGCCAATACTAGGCATTGCTCTGTATAGCTCGTCCCTATAAATGCTGTCATAGGCGGCCTTAAAATCGATGAAAAGGTGATGGGTATCGATTTGAAGTTCCTGGGTTTTCTCCAAGATCTGCCGCAGTGTGAATATTTGGTCGATGGTTGACTTTCCTGGCCTGAAGCAACACTGATATGGACCAATCAGGTTGTTTACGAAAGGCTTCAGGCGTTCACACAAAACGGCAGATAAGATCTTGTAGGCAATGTTAAGAAGACTTATACCTCTGTAATTGGCGCAGTTCAGAGGGTCTCCTTTCTTGAGGATCGGGCAAACTATGCTGAGCTTCCATTCATCGGGCATACTTTCCTCCAACAATATTTACAGATGAGTTGGTGGATGCTCCTTACCAAGTCATCACCTGCCGTTTTGAACAGCTCGGCGGCTAGGCCATCTGCTCCAGCGGCTTAATAACTATTCATAGTCCTATATGACCCCCAGTTCTGCTGAATATTCTGTTGCAGGTATAGAATGCTTTCAATTCCTTCTGCTTTTCGTTCATGTGGACATTACAATTCAAATTCCCATCCAGGACAACTATAAGGTAATTGGCGTTATCAAGAATTGTTAGCGGATTCACTTCAATGTAGGCAGATCAAATTCTTTTATTGGTAAAGAGGAATAGTTCCGTTTTATTCCATTTCTTTGTCCAGGTATTAACCATGGATAGACCCCTCTTTATTTGGCCACTGACAAGAGTTAGGCAACTGCTTTTGTTTTTTTTTTTTTTTTGTGGGCAAACGGACTACAACTCCTCCCAACCGTGAGGTTTCTGACGTTGGCAGCCTTTTTAGATATAAAAGGTGCTTTCAGTAACCTAAACATGGAAACCATTATATCCTCACATGAGGAACTCGGTTTGGCTCACTACCTGACTAAGTTGGTTAAAGAAATGCTTAACAGAAGAATCATTAACAGCAGTTTTCGGAACAGCTCGATTGAGAAATTGATTATTCGATGAACGCCAAAAGGGGGAATTGTATCTCCTCTCTTATGGAACATCTCAAACTTCTCAAATCACTTTTCAACAAGGGCAGCAAGGTGGTCGCCTACGCAGATTACATATAGCTATACTGGTTTCAAGAAAATATCCTCCCACCATCAGTGAAGTTATAGGATCAGCGCTTTTAGAACTATGGACGAAGAACAACGGTCTATCGGTCAACCTTAACAAGGCCGAACTCATCCTGTTCAGAAGATATAAGGTACCAAAATGGGACCCACCAATATTAAAATGCATTCGTCTTAATCTCTCACCCGAAGCCAAATACCTGGGTATCATATTCAACTCCAAATTAAACTGGAAACGGAATACGGAGAAAAGAATAAAGAAAGGACTAAAAGCTTTCGGAAAGAAGTGGGGCTTACAACTGAACATAGTGCACTGGATGAACACCAAGTTTGTAAGACCAATTATAACCTATGGCTAGTTCATTTGGTGGAAGGCTGTTAACACTAAATTCTTCCTTAAGAATTTGAACAAGGAGAATTGCTTGTATAGGTTTAACGGGTTCACTAAAATCTACCACCGATCGAACTTTATACTAAGAACGTCGCATCAGCTAAGGGTGCTCTCAGCCCAAATCATTCGGTCACTCGCGCATACTTGACATCTTTGATTAGAACAGACTTATCCCACTCACGGACTACAAGCAACCAAAGTATGACTTTGACAAGAAATTTAAAGTCTGTAAATCCTGGACAGGCAGGACTGGATCTCACCGAGTACTCTCATAAACGTTATATCCATCTTCACAGATGGCACAACGACAGAGAATGAAACGGGAACAGGAGTCTTCTCGGAAGATCTAGGTATCAGTCAATCATAACGACTGGCAAATCACTGCCTCGTTTTCCAGGTAGAGATCTACGCTGTTAAGAAAACTGCTCAGACTATCGAAATTACCCTCTGCGTGGTAAGCCAAGCAGCACTCGTTTGGTAACGAGTTTTTATATTAAATTACCGGACCCCCGACTGCTTTGCTATGAGTTAAAATTTTAATTAATTACAGCAACACATTTTGTTTTGAAAAATGTTTATGGCCTGATCACAATGACATTTAATTTATCAAACACGTTCCGTTTCAAAGTTTCGGTGCATTGAGGTTGCGCAACTAAATTATAACTAAGCCGACTTAGAATATCAATTGTGAAGCGATAAGCGCGGAACATTTAAATAATTTATAAAATTCTTACATGGTTTTGAATGACGAAATTAAATCCTTGTTTTATAGTCAACATAATGATGAGTGATATTTGGGAAAACATTCGTGATAACCGTGGAATTTGGAATAAAGAAGAACTCATCGCCTCGGCAAGTGTCTAAGAAATTTGTACATCTTGTATTAGCTGCCGCAAAATAGATGCGTTGACCATTTTCCAAGTGTTTTTCCATTATTCGCTGGTGATCGCCGCCGATTAAACGGAATGAATATATAAAAGTATATTTTGAATTTGCACATGTTTTCATAGCATCAACAACACATTGATTTTATAGCAAAGCAATTCACTGTAAACTGTAAAAAAAACATTGAATGCAAGACACCACTTAACGTCGTATGTTTTGTATTTAGATTTTTTATTAACAGAATTTATGTCTTGAATTACATGTGTGCGTAGATTTTTTTTTTAAAAGGGCCTATGCCCTTCGCATTGTTTTTATGAATATAGTTTAAAAGAAAATCCAAGTAAATTTGTTGAAAATAACGTTAGTTGTATACGTAAAGGCATCAAATATCAACTTAGTTTTATATATATTTCAAAATACGTTGAAATAAATGTGTGAAAATTAAATTATAAAATAGTTTTTTATTGCGGCTAACTCAATACCCACAAGAACCAATAATTCGGATTTAATGTTCGATTTGGCAGCAAAAATCTGAATTAAGATCAGATTTTTACAGATCAAAATCTGTAACGCCAAATTGAAAACGACATACGAAACAAACATTTTCTGGTCTAACCTAACAAAGCTAGACCAGAAAACGGACTTCTTAAACATGAGACAACTGTACACTGTAGAAGTATTTTATTATTTATTACCTTTTTACGTTTTTAAAGATCTTAACGATTTCATGAACAATGGTAGTTGGTTTCAGAAGTGTGAGTGAAACACCTATCTTTGCCAGTGGCAGTACAATTACAATGGACGTATTCTTCTCATCAAGGGCTACTTCAAACCAAATGGTTGCGGAAGCTTGATACTATCTAGAAACTTTGGGGACGATTTTTGTTTTTATCACCTCACACGTTAAGAAAAATAACTTCATAACTCAAAATGTCTTTTTGATAGAACCACTTCTTAGGTCTCAATAGAGAGGACGAATAAGTTAGAACATTTTTTTCAGGGTTTATATCCAATAGTCTTAGCTAGCAACGAAACATTTTAATGTTCATTGGGGGTGTTTTAATGACGGTTAAACGTTTTGGTTTTCTTGTTTTGCGTCTCTTGAAAGTCGTGTGCATTTTATTAAAGAGGTTTGATAAACTAAATAGATAAAACCAAAAATTTTGTCAGGGTAATCTCATATTTTGGAAAATTGCATTAGAAATGGGTCGGCAAAGTAGTCCCTATCTATGGAAACAGGAAGTGACAATAATATAACATCCATATGTATGTACGAGCTCATGAATACAACATAAATATTTACAAGATATATACATACAAAAATTACCTTATTGTCGTGCAATTTTTCACAGTGTATCTCCGCGGTTGTCTGCTGTATAGTGGCATAATTTGCATAAATTGGTTGTGGTGGTTGCTGAATGTTTGTAGGAATGTACGAAGTCGGTGCTCCTGTTGCGTATGATGCGTATGGATGATTTTGTGCAGCAGCAGCTACAGCTGCTACTTGTTGATCTTGTGAACTTAAAGTCCGTGGATTTCGTATACTACAGTGACGGCGTGGAGGTTCAGGAGCAATCTTTTTATTAGACATTGGGCTTCCAGTAAGGTAGGTCTATAAATAAAACAGGTCGAATGAAGATTTTGTCTTTATCGATTTTGGTGTATTTACTTACAGAATTCAAACTGGCATTATCTGCGCAAACCGCATATTCTACTGGTGTATTCATATAATGATGCTGGGCATCTACAGGCATATTTTGAAGTACAGCTCTTTGTAGTACTTTACAGCGATCAGCGGCATTTCCACGTTGACGAGGCAATGTCCCACCGCCTTCTTCATACATAAGCTCCCGAGCTGCCTCATTAGTTGGTGTGATGTCGCCATCGTCATACGAACGGCGCCATGACTAAAGACAAAACGTAAGATATTTATAAACTGGAAATCGAGCATAATCCAAGTGCTTACCATATTTCCAGGGGGATTACTAAGTACTCTGGCTCCCTGCGGTTGTGTGAAATGCCCATAGTCTGTGGAAGTGTAATGACTAAAAGTCAAATGGCTCCTGGTACTGTTATCGTGAATGTCTTCTAAAGATTCCAAACTTTTTCCACGTGGCTGGCGTACCTGTAGATCATTAATACTATTTGTCAGTTTGTAATAACCTTACCGTTTTCGGTAAATTGTTAAGATTTGTATTTTGTCCAACACTAGTTTTCCCAATATTCTTGTAAACTTACCTTAATCAATACCACATCATTACATTCATGATTACTTCCAGTACATGTAAAATACGGATCGGTAATCCCATAACTTTTGGAATCATCCCATGAGACTCTTGTCGTAGGCACTATAGTTGGTGAAGGCAATTGCGAAGGAGCATGCCACACTTTGCGATACTCCTACATTGTCATTTGTGTATCGTTTGTTCGTTTTGTTCATTGTTGTGTGAAAAAAATTATAAGAGATAAAAAAAGAAAGAGAGACATGAAATCAAACAAAAAAAAAAATATGAACAATTCTTAAATTATAAAGAGCAACTAAACACAAAAAAAACGTCTAAAATTACAACCCAAATTCTAAGTAACAGAAGAAAAAAATAACAACTTGTACAATTTCGGTCGGTCATTTCTTTTTATAATTTAAAGAGTATTGCAATAAAAGCGTCTGTTGAGCCTTTTCTATATTTTTTCTACAGCTTTGATTTGAACTTATGTGTTCATTAAAAAATGGATATTAGGAACAAAATGTACCTGTTGTTGATACGCTGATCCACCAGGGTTCCATTTTCCGCTTATGATGTCCTTCACACGTTTAATGGCAAGTAAGATTTTTTTTTGATGACCAAGCTTCACGATTCCAATATCTTCGAGATCTTCCCACGTGAGTTGCGTTACATCACGCACAGTTTTGTAGTTTTGATCAAGCAGCGGTTGAATGTATTCTTCAAGACGAAGCAGTTGCAGCCATTCTTCGATTGAACCCTAAAAAAGAAATAAACATTGAAAATGTATAAATAAATAATTAGAGGTACTGAAAATAACTTGTTAGTACATATATTAAAAGCTACATTGTTTTGAAAGGCTAACTACTTCTCGTTTGTCCACAAGGAGCAATGCATGGCATTATATTACAAAATCTTTAATATGAATGGCAGAAGATATCCATTGATGATACTCGTTACATAAAAATTACAAGAAAAAAAATAGCGCCGTTATTCACTTAGTTTTCGGCTCGCCGTTGGCCTCTCCTTCTTGTTGACAGCCCTTGTTAACTTCTTAACCAATTCGACCGCTTCCGTTTCTGCTAGTACTAGCAAACAGTTCAGTGACAGGTTGCTGTGGTCCAAAAATTATATTAATGTCGCCCGCGTATGCGTATGCTACGTTAGTTGTAGAAAAGTACGTATCCGCCGTCTAAGATCCAAATACCAAACTCGTAACTACAACCTCCACTGTCCTGTAAACTTTTAACAACTTTGTGTATTACGCGTTGCAATTCACTACATAACTACAAGGTGGGCCAAAAGAAGTCATCCTATGTTGTTTGGCTCTCATATTTTTTTAAATGCAAAACTTCGATTCTGTTCAAATACCTTTAGAATTTTATTGGTCAAGTCGAGAGGATCATATCGGTCAAATGGGCGCCGTTACAATTGATTGCCATACGGGCTCGTTTTATGGCATTTTTCATCACTTCGGCGAGAACTTCGGGCGACAGATTCTCGCATTCGTGTCGAATGTTGTCCTTGAGGGCTTCTAGGGTTTCGGGCTTGTTCACGTAAACACGGGACTTCAAAAAAACCCACAAAAAAATTTTTGGAAGGGTTAAATCGGGCGATCTTGCGGGCCAGTGCAAATCGCCATAACGAGAGATGAGGCGACCGGGGAACGCTGCCTTCAGAATATCGGTTGTGGCTCGCGCAGTGTGTGCCGTAGCTCCGTCCTGTTGGAATCACGTGTCCTCCAGTCCTAATTCGTCCAATTCTGGCAGAAAAAACTCGGTTAACATTGCCCTATAGCGCGCACCGTCCAGTGTTGTCGGTTAAAAAAAAAAGGCCTCGTCAACAGCGGCGATATTATCGGCACAACGGGCGCTCGGGGCCGGCCACTCCTGGCAACATCTCGTGTGGTCCCATACTCTTCAAGGTTGGTGGCCAAACGGCGCAGTGTTTGCGCAGTCGGTGTCGGACGGCCACGGCCGAGACGGAATTCGCGCTGCGCTAACACTACAGAAGAATTGTTACGGGTCATGGACCCTGACAGCTGTTTCCTGATCGAAATCTTGACAAAAAGTCAGCATTATGTCTCTGCGGAACGAAATAAGTCGCTTTTCACTTGAACAACGTTGAGAAATATGGAAAACTTATTTTCAATGCGAGTGCTGACGCTGTGTAGCCCAAATCATACTGAGACAATCCTCTTGCCGCCGGCCTCCTCAATTTTTCAAATTCGCCATTTTGTTTTCCTATCGGTGTTGTCAATTAATGTCCGTGTGACATGCAAAAACATACAAAAAATACAAAAATAAATGCTGCCAACCTCGGCAACCAGTGGGAAATGTGGTAGAATTCGGGAATAGCACATTTTTAAATAATTCGATTTTGTTGGTGAATAAAAGTATCTACAGGAGATGGATGGATAAACATGGTATGTATTTACATGTTTTCGATATCATTAAGATCGATTTAATGTGTATATTTTTCCTATAAAATTGATCAAGGTTTAGTCAAAAGGTTTTTTAATTTCATGCAACCATTCTACATTGACAATTTTTCATAACTGTTTTAAGCAAAGGTACACTTATTCCTTAAAAATACTATCCACACGTATATTTAACGGGAAAAATTCTATGAACGCTGTCATCAGCGTTGCCCATAGCGAAAGTGACAAGCTGCGAGTGTGTTGGTGAGCCGGAATTTTTGAAATTACGTGACATTTGTCAATACGAATTTCTATGTAACAATACTAGCGCACTTAGCATTTGCCACTCCATAAAAATATAGCTTGTAGGCAAGTAACGGGAAATCGGCAGAACTTTGTGGTCTGAGTATTTTCTCTGGTATCTATAACTATATTGCAGAAACTTGTTGAATTTCAATTGTTGTTGATCAATTAAGTAAATATCGCTGTTGGGGGTTAAAAATGTTATGTATGTAGAAATGTTTGTCCATTTCATCCAAGAGCACATATGTGCTATTATTAAAAAACTACTTTACGTATGTTCGAAAAAAGAGAGTGTGCTTGTGACCATACAACAGTAGTGAAACATCTCTCGCTTTATGTGGATATACATAAAGGTCTGTTCCTTTACTTTTAAATCTTACGAAAAATCAGTCGAAAAATTCGTGAATTCATCGAGAGAGCAAGCAAGCAAGCACTGAGAATCTTACGAATTTTTACTCAACAAATTTCTTGGTGTAAGAATTGAAAAAGCTGTCAGTCATCGTACATTTAACAGCAGATTTTAAATTTGTTGTCCTATTCGACATATGAGTGCATTTGTTTAATTTGCTGCGTATTAAAATGGTAGCAACAGGCGGAAAAATAAAATTGAATGTTCCTCTTTTGGCGTTTTCGATTGAAGAAAAAAATTGACCTTTCTATGAAAAGAGCAAACGGAAAACCAAATCTCACATACGGGGTCGTATGAATAAAAACTAGCATTTGCATTAGCAATAAAAACCTAGTTTGCGAAAGTAAGTTCGAAAATTCGAACATAGCAATTACTTCGATGTACATGTCCTTGCCTTGCAATTTCTGTCAAACTTGACAAGTGACAACTGTCCGGTCTCCCGTGGTTTGTTTATTTTGAATTTATTTTCAAATTTTTGCGCGAAAATTATCAAAAGTGAAAACAAATTCAAAAGATAAAGTGAAAATAAATAAATAAAATAGAAAAAAATATGCAGAGCGACGAAGAGGACTATTTGGAAGAGCTCTTCACTCTTCTGAATTTTTGGCAGACGAAGAGGAACTTCCATCTACCACGTCTACTCCCAAGAGTGATCAAAATGAGTTGGTGTTTGTCCAGGCCATAGAAGCTGTAGGAAAGATTTTGCTTAGCAACATACCAAACTCCAACTATCAAAACGTTAAAAAAAAACTTATCGCATTCATGTTTTGTTTGGTTTGGTTTTGGGAAGTCGCTTATTACGACATCGCTTATAACGACCAGTAGCTTATAATGTCCACTTTCCTTTCATTTGGTTAGTTTCATTAAATATATATATTTGAGGAAGCCACTCGGATATAGTGACCGCCGGTTATAACGACCTTTTTCCTCGGTTGCTTTGGCTGATAAGTTTTATTCATACCGATCTGTGAAAAAGGTCAGTGCCGCCGCTTTTCGAACATGGCAAAAGTTGGAACTAACCGAAATTGGTTTTTATTCATACGAAATGTAGCAAATGCTTCGATTTTGACATTTCTCTTGGGAAAAAGCAATTGCTTTGTTTTATTCATACGACCCATGGTGTCTACCACTGTTACAAAAGTTTTCCAACGAATTTGATTAAAAAGAACAATTCTGAATTTCGGGGCAATTCTATCGGATCTTCAATGAAAAACGATAAATTCTTTTCGAATGTCGCGACGAAATTCTTCCTTGCTGTAAGGAGTAAGAAAGGGCAATCGTCTCCACGTAATTTTTAATACCGTGTCGTTTTTCTCTCGAATGCTTGTAGTTCAATCAGTACAAACTCTTCCATATACATACTCGGATTTATGAAGAAGAAGTTCGGTTAATTCCGAATCACTTTCATCGCTAGGTATGAATCAACTAATTTTGTTCGTAAATAGCAAATTCTTCCGAGTTTATACGATATTTTAACAAATTTTTGTACCACTTTTTTTGAATTTTTGAATTATGCATCTGTTAAATTCTGACAACGACATCACATCAGAAATCAATCGAAGAATTACACTTGCCAACCGCTGTTTCTTTGGCCTAAGAAGGCAATTGAGAAGTAAGGCCTTGTCAAGAACCACTAAGGAGACTCTATATAAGACCCTCATCATCCCAGTCCTACTCTATGGCGCAGAAACATGGACGCTATCAAAGGCGGATGAAGATCTCCTTGGTCGTTTTGAACGCAAAATTCTTCGATTGATTTTCGGTCCCGTTTGCGTTGACGGGCTTTGGAGGAGGAGATTTAACAGCGAACTCTACGAGCTGTACAGCGACATCGACCTGGTCAGAAAAGTACGCATCAGTCGACTAAGATGGCTAGGACATGTAGAGCGAATGGACACCAACGCTCCGGCCCGAAGAGTCTTCGATTCAAACCCGGAGGGACAACGCAGTAGAGGAAGACCTCGCCTTAGGTGGCGCGCGCAAGTGGAAGGGGACCTCAACCAACTTGGAGTGCGCAACTGGAGGCAGTTAGCCAAAGATCGCGCTAACTGGAGAGGCGTATTGGTTGAGGCCCAGGTCCACCCCGGACTGAAGCGCCACCTAAGTAAGTAAGTAAGTATCTGTTATTTTCATAGATTTCTACAAAAGCGTTCCCTAACTTTTACGTTAGTGTCTCTTTCTGTGAGAGAATTTAGCCCCACCACTGCCATTTTGACAGTCTTTTCCTTTCTTACTACAAAAAGTAAAGGAACCGACCTAATCTATGTTTAATTAAGTTGTGTTACTATTTAATTTTAAAACCAAATCTAACAATTTGCGCAGATTCATTCGATATCAAAATTTACATAACGCAATCCAATCCAACTTTTTCTTTTTTCAGAGTTTTTGTTCGCATTTTGTTTTCATGTGTTTACGGCTTTTTACTTTTTTACTAAAATGCCTATAACTTATAAACATATACACATAAAAAGAAAACTGTACGTATACCCATACAAACTTTGTATTGGCGTCACATTTCATGGGAAATTTCGCGAAACAAAATCGGTTCACGCATTACAGACAACATCATTTCGTAAAAAACATTCCTGCGAGACAGCGCTTAATAGCATACTGATATCATGGAAAGAGGAGCTGGCAAAAAAAAACTATGTGGTTGCTGTCTTCCTGGATTTCAAAAGAGCGTTCGAAACAATAGACAGGAGTATTCTTGTGTCAAAACTGCATAGATACGGCATTAGAGGTAAAGAACTGGAGTGGTTTAAATCGTTTTTAAATAAAAGGCATCAGAGAACGATAGTGAATGGAGTATCATCCAGAAGCGTTGAAACAATATTAGGAGTCCCCCAAGGATCAATACTGGGAGCACTTCTGTTTATAATTTACATCAACGACATAAACCAACAACTTAAATACGCCCAAGTAGCCCTATTTGCCGATGATTCCCTTCTATTTTTATCTGGGAAAGACGTGGATGAATGTGAACGACAAATGCAAGAGGATGTAAATAGATTAAGTATATGGCTAAGGGCAAACAAGCTTAAATTAAATGTTAGCAAAACAAAATGCATGGTTCTGAAACACAAAGTGAATATAAATATTGTTATTGAGAATGAAATAGTTGAACAGGTAGAAAATATTAAATATCTAGGAGTAATTATTGATTATAAATTAATATTAAGCCCTCATGTAGAGTATATTGTTAAGAAAGTAGCAAAAAAAATAGGTTTCTTAGGCAGAATCAGGAGTAAAATCTCTACAATGTGTGCAATTCATATATATAATGTTATGATAAAACCTCATTTTGAATACTGTTCATCAATTTTGTATCTTTCGTGTGATTCCATGATTACTAAGCTACAGCGTATGCAAAATAGGGCCATGAGAATAATCATAAAATGTAATGTTTATACCCCAATTAGAGCGATGTTGGATGCATTAATGTGGCTAAATGTAAAGCAAAGAATATTGTTTAATGTGTTAATCTTTATTTTTAAAATCAAAAATGATCTTTTACCACAGTACTTAAAAAAATATCTGCGATTTGTAAGGGATTCACAACCCTATAACTTAAGAAGTGGTGACGACTTCAGAATGCCCGCTTATCGGGAAAATGTTACACAAAACAGCATTGTGTATAAAGGCTGTCAGTTGTATAACTCAATGCCAGCAAATTTAAAAACAGAATGCAACTTGCAACGATTTAAAAGGTTGACAATTGAATATATAAAATCCACTTATCCACGTGTATAATGTATTAGGTTAAGTTTAAACATGTATAAATTTGTATTATCGAGTTTGAATGGCAATTTCTGCTAAATAAATAAAATCAATCAAATCAATCAATTTCTAACACAAAACAACTTATTTTTATATATATATACAGATATCTCTTTTATATCGTTATCTTTATGCTTAACGAACTCTCCAAAAAAATCTGTGATAGACATAACGTCAAGACAAATGTAATGTTGCTCGAAACAGTCGCACTCTTTAATTGTAAAAGAAACAAAAACGCTATGATAGCGTTTTACTTATCCAATGTGTGTATTTCTATATAAGAAAAATCAATGATTAAACTCAATATTATGAAAATTTATAATGAAGTTCATATTGCACTCGTAAAATTGAAGGCCCATGAAGCTGCTTCCTGATTAGTAATGCATTATCAAGTATACTTAAGTGGGGAGTTGTTGGCTCAGAAACTCGGTGGTTAGGGTGCTGGACTATTTCAACCGCAAATCTGCATTTCGCATACGTACAGGTATATGTCACTGATCTTCACGAACACAGACTTCCAAGAGAAATAGATAATTTTATAGATATGGCTTGTAAAGTATATGTAATGATTGATTGAACAAAGCTCGAGCCTTTTATACTGTCGCGAAGTGTATGTCTGTTTATATAATTGCTATTTAATTTGAAAGAAATAATCGCTGGTGTTAGTACCGCTAACGGATGTAACATAGAGTCATTTGTACGAATATTGTAAGATATCAAATGTGCAAAATTAAGGCAATAAGAACTTATCCCCAAGGTCCGGTGAGCTATTGGTGTTCCGTTTTCGCCTTTTTACTGTACTATTGTGTACGATGAATAAGTTTCTACACTAGTTAATCATAATCATAACTTAAAAATCTATATTTACATTTGGGAAATAAGAATTTAAAACTTACCGGAACAAAATTCGGTAGATTATCCAAAACCTGCAATTTATCAATTCTCTGCTTAATACGTTCTCGGTGGTGTGGGTTCTTAATTCCTATGGCTGTTAAGTCTTCTGGTGTCATTCGAGCAATTGTCGGCAGATCATAGCCAGCGGCAATAAATAGCTGCGCATATTCTTCATATTTCATCTCTAACAACCAATCGGCTATCAACTCATCGTTGCGTTGCCGATCAACACTTCCAATTGAGCATGAGCTCACACTACTACAACGTGGGCTAGAAAGTGGTCCACCACGTATAGAAGCACCACCACCAGTCAAATATGATGATGCTCGACCTGAATCTAAGCTAGCAGTCGAATGTCGAGATCCAGAACCAGCTGAACCAGACGATGAACCGGGACTATCACGGCCCGGCGATTGCGTTAGGTCAATGCCTTGATCTTCTTGCAGTGCCAATTGTTGATGATAGTAAACAGCCGCTTTATGGGTGAGTGGTTCTCGCATTGTTGCACAAAATACCGGCACATTTGCGTACGTCCCGGTACCGGCTAGTGTGTTTGAGTTTTTTGATAGATTCGCCATGCCGTATTCATTTAGATCATCTGTAGAATAAAATAGAAAAAAATAATTAGTTTGAAATATTTTGTCTGGGTTGAATTAGTGTCCTCAATTTTGTTTATTTAAATGCTGAAGGAAATCTGTTCTCGCTGACATGTATCTCAACTTAAATTGAACAAATGTTAATTGCTGGGCTTAGCAACGCTGGCTGGAGGAATGGTATGGTAATTAATTTATTGGCAAATTAATATGACATTCAATAATCAGAAGCCAACAACACATGTTCAACCTTTCAAACATCTTTACTCATTGGCGTATACAATAACATAATCGGAAGAAACCGGTGAGCTTTCAGTGTAACATTTGTGAGCAACGAAGATGGGTCTAGTCGTGCATGATAGTATAAAAAAGCAAAGGAAATACTTTGAGGACTTTAGTATGCCTGTCAACATCGGCACCTTGAACAAAACGTCACATTAGCAGATATTTTGGTTAGCTAGCTAGCCAAGTTTAATTTTGTCCTGTAGGCTTTCTAACACACGACAACGAAATGTTGGCAGATATTAGAAACCATCGTCTAATTGAATGTTTGTGTTCTCCACATTGTAAACCGCAGAGGAGCAGTCTATGAAAACAAACCTTTAATCCTGATTGCTGCAGAGCTTTCTCTGGGTAAATTAAAGCCGCCTTCTTCAACTGATGGTGATGACACCATGCCACTATTCTCCGGCTTCGTAAATAACGATGTGGTTTGATAATGATCCGATGGAATAGCAGGCGGTGCAACCTTTTTAGCTTGTGGGTGTGGTTTCAAGGATCGATGCATAGTGTTTTATGTTTGAGTGCGCCTGCAAAAAAAAAATATATATATATTATCATTAAAAACATTAAACTTCGAATTAGAAAGAAGAATTAGTTGCCATCAAGACACCATATCGATACCGCTATTATACAGTCATACTATAACAAATCGTTGTCTTAAGGAATCATTAACATAAATAAATCTATAACAAAAGAGACACCTGTTCTAAAAAGAAAGGGATTTGAAGTAGTTCCACAAAATCATGTTATGATTAGCGAAATTTTATGCAAGTGCAAACTTCACCACGCCCAGTCCGTGCTTCCTCGAAACGAGTTTTCAAAAACTTCCTCAGAAAAAAAATCTGAAAACTCACGCAAACCCACAAAAAGGAACAAAAAAGTAATAAGCAAACAAGTCGTACCATGGCGATTATATTCTCTTTGAAGAAGAAAGCACCACCGGGTAATTTATCATATCACTACGATTCACCATGAACGGATCTGGAATCGGTTTCTTTACCAAACTGCTGTGTCGACATTAAATTTAAAGTTTTCACCAAAATTCTGGACTTTTTTTTGTTTATTTAATGACTTTAAATCAAAACGCTTTAATCCAAAAAATATTTTTCGCACTTTACAAGAAGGAGAAGAAGGAACTACAACAGCAGCCACCTATTGATTTATGCTTTAACATTGTAACATAGATTCCTTCTTCTTCATCGGCCAGCCAGCCAGCAGCAGTACCATCGAGAGGTACATCAGCACATACTAACTATATTTAGCTAAAATGCACTTTTCATATAAAAAAAACAACTATCACTATAAAGTTGTCAGTGGACCAGAGAAGGAAAGAACATAAAAAAAAACAATAAGAATGGCGATAAAAACGACGGGGAACAAATATTATGCGCAGTGGGCGCAATCAGGGATTGCCCAGTTAACAAGAAATTTTTGAATTGATATGGAGAACAACTACTATTGTGTTGACTGTAGACTTTTATAAAAGCTGAAGTTAATTAAGCTCGAAATCACACATCTTACTCGATAATTCGAAACACGGAGGATTTTTCGTACACAATACTTGGATTGAAAACGCAGTGTATTATGGTTTCAAGAAGTTAACTAATGCGGTAAACGGTTCGGCTTCTCAGAGCAATCTCGATTTGCGATATATTTATCAATACGAATGCGTTTGAGTTTGACAACTGATAGAGTTTGTTTACATTTTAGTGGAATTTTTAACTGTAACAAAACACATTGCATCGGGTGGCTCTATTCTTGTTAATTTTTAATGTACAAATGTTCAGAAATTAATTGGGGTGCACATTTCGAATGATTTTATATAAAATTTAAACAGTGAATGGAGAATGCGTAGAAAAAAGTCGAAGCCTACCTACCTAGAGCAAGTTACGTTCATATTCGATTAGACGCACGAAATCTAATAACAGAATCTGAGAACCCAATCAAACACCACATACATATAATGTAGGTACAAGGAAGAAATGATTGCTTAAAAGTTTTGCAAAATATTAAATAAAGTTAGGAGTTGTTTAATTATAGGCGTTTTTCTTTTTTAGTTCAGAGCGCAACCTGAACTGTTATACAAAAAGTTTATGTTTCTTTTTTAGCTCAGATACATCAGAGCTCCGAATTTGTGTTTCTTTTTTCGTTCAGAGAATGATCAGAGCGCGCTCTATGAGCTTAGAATAAATTGACTGAGCAGGCTGAGTATAAAGCTGATTACATACTTACAGGCACATTTAACAGAAAAAAACCAGGATAAACAAAAAAATTGAAATGGCGGACGAATCTTGTTGTTCTGGAACTGAAGGTTAACCAATTTAATAAATAAAAATTAATAAATATTCAAATTATACATATATTTATTAAAAATGTCAGATACTTGCTCAAGTGTGTTTCATAAATACACCAGAACGATCTGAGCACGCTCGGCTCAGAGCGCGCTCATAATGCTCGAGCTCGGTTCAGAGCTCAGCTCTGAACTAAAAAAGAAAAACGCCTATTATGAGCGCGCTCTGAACCGAGCTTACTCAGATCGTTCTGATGTATTTATGAAACACACTTGAGCAAATAGCTGTCATTTTTAATAAATATATGTATAATTTGAATATTTATTAATTGTAATTAATAAATTGGATAACCTTCAGTTCCAGAACAACAAGATTCGTCCGCCATTTCAATTTTTTTGTTTATCCTGTTTTTTTTCTGTCAAATGTGCCTGTAAGTATGTAATCAGCTTTATACTCAGCCTGCTCAGTCAATTTATTCTGAGCTCATAGAGCGCACTCTGATTATGCTCTAAGAGAAAAAAGAAACACGAATGTATCTGAGCTAAAAAAGAAACACGAACTTTTTGTATAACAGTTCAGGTTGTGCTCTGAACTAAATAAGAAAAACGCCATATGTAGGTAGGTAGGTAGGTGTCAAATTTGTACCGTTAAAACATTGAATGCTAATAAATATTTTGTAAGAAATATCGCATCAAATAATTGGTATTGGTTTTATTAACAATAGATTCCGGATCAGCTGCCGAGTCTACCTTAGGTACCTACTGAACTGATATGTAAAATAAGTCAAAACTGTGATGAAACATAACACAACATGTGTAAGCATACAATTAAAATAAATGAAAACAAACTCGACTCGTTGTGATTCGAATAAAAAAGTGAAAAAACTTCGTAAAATAAAAAGAGTAGAACATAGTTTAAATTATACATTCTTTTATTAAAGTGAAAAAAAAACAAGTCATTTTTGTTCCTCAGTATGCTAGACGTTTAGTGGTCAATGAAACGGAACAGTTTAGACATATACGACTTTTAAGGTACCTACATACATTTTACAATGATTAAAAGTTGAACCAATCAGTCGTTTAGCGGATAACTTCTTCCACTTTTCCATAATCTTGATTTCTTTAAGTATAACGTAGGTATTGTATGTCTACCAAAAAGTCTACGAAGTGGCTTTTGCCCGTAGTTTACGGTATAATATTTAATATTTTGTTTTATAAAATCGGTGTGCCCTTAAAACATACATGATCATGCCCGAAAATGAAATACTG
Organism: Cheilosia vulpina; assembly: GCA_916610125.1. Taxonomy (NCBI): domain Eukaryota; kingdom Metazoa; phylum Arthropoda; class Insecta; order Diptera; family Syrphidae; genus Cheilosia; species Cheilosia vulpina. Next base: position 46,149,634 of record OU744280.1, read on the forward strand.
GAGTTTACAATCCTTTTGCGAGTGAAACAAGTGTCATACTACTATTTCACGTAATTTAACTTTGTTTTTCGTTACGTAGTAGTGTCCCGAGCGACGAGCGAATAGCAACAGCCAATATTTTATGCTTTTCTCTAATTCATTTAGCTATAATAGGTACTGTATTAAAGTGTAAACAGTGAAAAGAATGAATTCCATACAAACAACCTAATAGGCGTACATTAAATGTATTTTAGACCATAAGTTCATACATAGGTCAGATAACAAACCCAATTAGAAACGATTTCAGCTTCTCAATCCTTAAATCCACAACCACATAAAATAATCAGCCCCACTGTACTCGATTATGTGCTGCGAAGACGAATATGAGGCTAAAACAAGCGAACCCAACCAACTGAAGGTGGAGGTGGAGGAGTAGAGAAAAAAAAAATAGTTCACATCTTTTACCTTTTTGTGCAATGATGAGAAAAAAAAAACAAAATTTACATTTTCAATTTTCGGGAATATAACAGGAACACAAACTATTAAAAAATACTTTTTATTTCGTTCACAATGCAAATTGGATTTTGTTATTCACCATTTTTTTTATTTTCTTTTTCACTGTTCACAAATGCAATTTTGTCATGTGTCATTAAATTTTTTTCACTTTGAACTTTCGCATCACATATATTTTATTATTGGGTATCGTTTACAGCAAAACACGACAAACCGAAACATTTGTTTACTTAAAATTAACTAAATAAAAACATTAGGGGATTAACAAGTTTTTTTTCTTATTTGAAAGATATAAAATTCTAAAAATACTCTTGTCACGAAAATTCAACACCACCATTTGGTGATGGTGGATAAAAAGACGCATAGAAAAGGGAATGCTCGTGAACGCTTAACAACGCATTGGCCAACATAAGGGTAAGTGACATATAAAAAAAAAAAACGTGTAAACGGGCACTTTGTGGAAAAGAATGTACTAGTTTATTTCTCTACCGAAAGCAAAGATAATGGAATTGCGAGAGCATCGGCCAAAGATAATGGAATACAGAGATATATATCATTCCAGTGGAAAGGCGGCTGTCTACAAGCTGTTTTCCCGAAAAATTCATGAAGTCACGCACATATGTTCATTTCTTTTCTAGTATATGTGAGTTCATGAATTGAACTTTAATGCAAGAATTCGCTATTCCGAAATGTAGATTTCACTATTTTTTTTACTTTAATCGAAGCGTTAACAAAAACCAAATAAGTTTAACACCAAACACAAAACAATTGAACAGCGCGATGTCTATAAAAGCAAAAGGAAAGTTGGCCGGCCATTAGCAACATGCTTTTTTGTAGCTCACACGTATGCACAGACGGGGGTTGAAATTACAAAAACAACAATGTAAACAAATGGGTTTTGGAGGGATAGAAGTACGAAAGATATCCATCTCTTTTATTCATTCATCTCTGGCATCCGCAAAGATAATGGAATACAGAGATATATATCTTTCCAGTGGAAAGGCAGCTGCCTATAAGCTGTTTTCCCGAAAAATGCATGAAGTCACACACATATGCTCATTTCTTTTCTAGTATATGTGAGTTCATGAATTGAACTTTAATGCAAGAATTCTCTATTCCGAAATATATATTTCACTATTTTTTTTATTTTAATCGAAGCGTTAACAAAAACCAAACAAGTTTAATACCAAACACAAAACCATTGAACAACGCGATGCCCATAAAAGCAAAAGGAATATTGGCCGGCCATTAGAAACATGCTTTTTTGTAGCTCACACGTATTCACATACGGGGGTTGAAATTACAAAAACAATAATGTAAACAAATGGGTTTTGGAGGGATAGACGTACGAAAGATATCCATCTCTTTTATTCATTCATCTCTGGCATCGGCGACTAAACGCTAACACACATGTTAACTTAAAATACCTTAACATGTGTTAGGGTGTACATTTCGAACAATTATATACAAAATATATCCTGGGAATAGAAAACATCTTAAGAAATTTCAATTACTACACACATGACATTGACGTTCGAATGAAAGTATAAAATTTAAAAGAGAATCGGTGAATACCACATAAAATTGTCTGAGAACGACTGTTTCAACTGCATAAAACACGAAATATGATAGATGTACCAGAATATTTAGTACAATTTCGAGTATAGCTAATACGTAATATCTTATTCATACCGAGCCGAAAACTAGGTTTTCGCGAAAACAGAAACGTTGCTTGAACAAACACAGATTTTGCAATATTCCACAAATTCAGTACAACAGCTGACCGAACGGAAGTCACAAATCACAACTTAAAATCATTTTCCACACTCAATTATTTTTTGTTAATTATCGTGATCGAAATGTTTCACGACTTGTGTCTCAAAGCTGATTGAAACATCAAACGAAAACTAGTTGTTGTTCGGTGTGAATGCATCGACAAGTTTTGGACGAAAACATGGATTTCGGTGCGGCGTGAATAAGGTTTAACTTGGAAATGGAACATTTTTATGAAAAGTTATTCACTATCCGTCTGATAAAGATCATGTGGTCAAAATAAAAAACGCCTAATAGCCCACTACCAATGTACTTGTTCCGTTCTCGCCAGTTTTCGGAAGACCATCCCATGCCAAGTTATTACCTTTATCAGTTTATCAACGTAACATTTCCATAATATTATAAATCCCTTTTTATACCCAAGTCAATGAAGTTAAAGAGAAGCATATCTTTCGTATGCATATCCGCCCAAAAGCAATTTGCTTATATTGTTGTTTTGCAATTTCAAACCCTATCTTTGATCTGTGAATGCGTATGAGCTACAAAAAAGCATGTAGGCGCAGTGGCTTAGTGGTTAGTATGTTGGACTACAAAGCGAGGGATTCCAGGTTCGATTCACCGAAAAACACAAATTACGTCTTAAGCATGATTTGTTTCCGCAGCGCCACCTCTGTTGAACATCCGAGAGTATAACTGTCATGAAAAAGCTTCTCAAGTAAATTGTAAATTCCTTCCATTCGTCTCAAAAACGAAAAAATCAATAGTTTTAGTGTTATATAGTATAGATATATAGTCTTAGTTTTGAGATGCTACACCTTGGATCCCTTTACAGATCTGTTCCACCAACTATTTATTTATTTATTTGATTTTACCAAAAAAGTATATTGCTAATGGCCGGCCACTAGGTTAGGTTAGGTTAGGTTGGGAGGGCAGTTTTGCAGCCGATGCAAATTGCATCCGGAAGCCGTGAAGGCCCATTGTGAGTACCCTGTTTGTACATGTAAGGACATGTGGCTAACAAAACCACTTCGATCTGTTTAGGAATAGTTTTATGTCTGATAGAGGTACCCCCGCCAAGTCTTCCAAACTTTCGAAGAACCTTGCTCCCATACAGGATGAGCGGCGTTTCTGTAAAGCTGGGCAGTGGCATAGAAGATGTTCCACCGACTCTATTTCCTCTTCGTCTCTGCAGCTTCTGCAGAAGTCATTTGCAAAAAGTCCCAGCCTTTTAGCCATGTTTCCTATGCTAAGTGTCCGGTTAAAACCCCGACGAGCATCCGGATCTGACTTCTATTAAGGGAGACTAGGAACTTTGATCTTTTGGTGTCAATCAAAGGCCACAGACTTCGGGTTATGACGCAACTGATGGTGTTGCTCCATTGTTCCTTAGCCAGTTGTGCGGTGACGCCTTCAATAAAAGTCTTAGCAGTGTTGAAAGGCGTTAGCACCCCTCCGACCGCTAGTTGTCAGAGCCGTATCTGGCCAATTCGTCCGCTTTTTCGTTCCCTTCAACCCCAACGTGTCCCGGAACCCAGCAGAGTAGAACTTAGTGATGACGTATAGCCCTGAGCGCCAAGAGGCAATCTGAAACACATTTCGCATTAACAAGGTTAGAGCCGATAGCTTTAAGTGCCGGTTGACTGTCCACACAGATGGTTATTTCCGTTGCTGGTAGTCCCATCGATAAGATAGTCTGTGCTGCTTTCTTAACCGCATAGATCTCAGCTTGAAAGACACTACAGTGATCAGTCAGTCGAAACGACTGGCTAATAGCAAGTCTTTCTGAGAATACGCCGGCTCCTGTACCATTTTCTGTTTTTGAACCATCCGTATACTGGGTGAGTTCCAGTCCTGTCTTTTGGGTATAGTGATTCTAAAATTTTTCTCGAAGTCATATCTGGGTTTCTCGTAATCGGTGAGTGACATGAGTCCCTTCCGATCAAAGATTTCAAGTATGCTTGAGTGTCCGCAGTAACCAGGCTTCCAAGTTTTGTTCTCTGTTAATCTGAGAGCCGCTTTGGCTGCCACGTTCTTAGTGAATAGCTCAATGGGTAGCAGGTTCAATAGCGTTTCCGGACCTAGTTGTGGTGTGGATTTAATTGCACCTGTTATACGCAAACAAGCAATTCTCTGCACCTTGTTCAGGTTCTTAAGATAGGATTTGGTTTTAACCGCCTCCCACCAAACAACTGAACCGTAGGTAAGAATGGGTCTAACAATCGCGGTGTTTTTCCCAAAAAATTTTCTACACGCATAAAAGGCATTGAGTCCTTTCTTCATTCTTTCTTCAGTATTCCGTTTCCAGTTTAGTTTGGAGGTGAATACCACACCCAGGTACTTTGCCTCGGTCGAAAGATTAAGTCGGACACCTTTAAGCTTCGGTGGGTCCCATTTTGGTACATTATATTTCCTGGTGAACAGAATGAGTTCGGTTTTTTCCGGATTAACCGCAAGACCGTTGTGTTCCGTCCATTTGGATAGTTCTGATAACGCAGATTCCATAATGTCTCTAATAGTGGAAAGGTATTTTCCTGTTATTAGTACAACTATGTCATCCGCATAAGCGACTATCTTAATACCTCTGTTGACAAGGGATGTAAGTATTTTGTTAATCGAGATGTTCCACAGTAGCGGAGATAGGACTCCCCTTTGTGGTGTTCCACGATTAGCGCTTTTCTTAATCGCACAGTCCCCTAGGCTGCTGTTAATAACTCTGCTGAAACAAAAATAAATGCTGCCAACATCGGAAACCTTGGGAAAATGTGCTAGAGTTCGAGAACACCACATTTTTACATTACTGAATGCGATTGGTTAGTTATTATATAAAACTATCCAATGGAGATGTTCTATACACTAGAAACTTATTAGGACAAACATGGTTGCGTATTGTTTGCTTTTGAATATCTTAAACTTCGATTAATGTGTAAATTTTTCTTAGATAACTGATGAAAATTTGCTCAAAATGTTTTTATTCATCTTCAACCAATCTACATTGTTCATTTTGATATTAATATTTTAAGCATATGTTCACTTATTCCTAAAAAAATATATTGTCCACACGTAACGAATAATTTCGAATTTAACAGATAAAATTCTATGAACGCTGTCAGCAACTTTGCCCACTGCGGAAGTGGCTCATATTTTTTGCGAGTGTGTTGGTGAACCGGAATTTTTGAAGGTACGTGACATTTGACAATACGAATTTCTTTGCAACATTACTAGCGCAACAAATCGTTACAACTCTGTAAAAATATAGCTTATAGGCTAAGTAACGGGAAAACGGCCGGAGTTGGTGGTCTCAGTATTGTCTGTGTCACATATCCTTGAAAAGAAATGAGCATGTGTGCGTGACTTTTTTTTTCGGGAAAACAGCTTGTACCTAGGCAGCCACCTTTCCAGAATTTATATTATCTCTGTACTCCATTATCTTTGATAGAAAATTAAAAACCCCCATAAATAGAAGATTCGTTGTTTACCATTACCTTTTCGAAAACAATTTCAATAAATAACGAGTTCATTAATTCCGAGTGTATGGCAATGCTGTCTGACAACCAACAATATGACATTAGCTTCAATTCCCAAAGGTGTGGAGTAATTTGTTATGTTTTGTGTGATTCAAGTAAAGAAGTTTTTATATATTTTCTTTAATTTCTATTAAAACGTTAGTTTTTTTTACGTTCAGTGAATAATAAACACGAATTAGTTTAGTTAATTGTTTCCATATATCTTTAGTTGCATTAAGAATTAAATGTACGTTCGATTGCAAGCTGAGTTTTGGTAAATTTGTTCATGCAATTTGGGTAGTACTTTTATAATAAACTTTTTGTGGGGCATGTAAATAAAAATGAGTCCTACAACAGAAAAATGGCCGACCAAACGGGTGAATAAAGGGGGAACTTCTGCGTTTTGTTATTTGTAATGAAGTTAATTTTTTGTTTAATCTCAATATTAAAACTATTCGTTAAGTCGAAAAAAATAACGAGGTTGCTCTTTAAGTAAATGCGGCATTTTCTTTGTCTCTTAAAGAGGTCAATAACTTTATAATTGGATGGGCAACTAGCTTACAAGTAATTAGATTGTACATTTATGTAGGTAATGAAGCAGTGTTGGACCGCAAAAGGAAATTTGGTTTTCTGATGTGAAAGAAACTCAAAAGTGAGCTGACTCACAGCATGCAACGCCCCTTCCCAATAGGTACTAAAGTATTAGCAGCAAGCGAATTTAGTAGTTAGTATTTCTACACACTTTGAATCTTATCTTTCGTGCATAGCATAACCGAGTAATAGTACATGAAATTCAAATTGCTACTTGCAGTAATATAATATCAGTATCGGATTCGGCACCAAAGATACAAAGATGTTGTCTAGAAGTAGCAACAGGTTTTCTCTTTATTCAGCATTAATGCCGGTGTGATTTATACAGTTTTCGTCTGCGCTTATTTGCGAAGAAGGTACTTTTTGACTTTAAGGACATTTCGGCTGCTGGGTTGCCAATAATTACATACCTGCATCTATGAACATTGGTGAAGTGATAATAATAAGATGTGATTCTCTCATAAGAATGCTCTATGTATGCACAAATATAACGTTATTGTCTAATAACAAAACTTATCTATATAAGTCCTTAAATTGGAATTTCGCCAAAGTTTGAATCCTTTTTCCATGCGTAGCACTAGCCAGCCAAATGACAATGTTGTTGATCTATCTAATTTGTTTCGTTGTTTTTACTGTTTTGTTACAAACATGATATTATTTTGTTTTTTTTTTCTCAGATCTTCAATGCAGAAAATGCCATCCCAAATAATAACAGATGGCAGTAGTGCCCCTAATGAAATAAAAGTAAAAACAGCATACAACGGCGAAGTTATACACACTTACATTGATGAGAATATCTCATATGAAAAACTTTGTCATGAAATCCGTGATGTATGCCGTTTTCCACCAGATCAAGTGAGTAGTATATAATACAACCACTTTAAAAATACATTATACACGCATATGTAATATTACACACCTTTCAGCCTTTTACTATAAAATGGGTAGACGAAGAGAACGATCCCTGTACTATATCAACTCAAATAGAATTAGATGAAGCTATTCGCCTATACGAGGTCAACCGGGACTCAGAACTACTTATTCATGGTAAGTGGAAAGGTGTTATTTAATTTCTAATACATATTTTGATTTCTGAATTGTTTGCTATACTCGAACATAACCCAACACGAAAAAATACTTAAGCAGCACTATTGTCGATACCCCTGTCTGTACCCCTTGATATCATCAGAAATAATTTTGCGGAGACCTTTTTGTGTCAAAAACATATTAATGCCCTCTTGAGAAAATTTAGCAAAACTGACAAGCCAATTGAAGTCTTAACATAAATTTGCAAACGGGGTAAACATCATTGGCAAAACTGAGCGAGCTGCTTACGTGCTTGGCTATTAAAGGCAGCGCGAGATGGTGCGTGACCTCCACACATTTGAGGGAAACATGATTTAGTGACCACAGGCTCTACAAGATAAGGCCTTCTAAACGCTTTGATTGTTTAATGCGGTTTTATTTCCACTATGTCCGCAACTGTTCCTGGAGTTTTCTGCATTTTGTTTGAGGTATTTGGGGATACGCGGCTACGATAAAACGCAACCTTTGATAGTACAAATCAGAATCTATAATATATAATACAAAAGTCGTAGAGTAGTAATTAAATGCATAAGAAGTGTGCGTTCACTGTCTTCAAAGGTATATTTACCTATATGTGTTCAAATTTGTAAGTGATGTTTCACAAAATGCAGTCGATGAATGCTTAGTATAAGTGGAAGCTGGCTTTAAGCAACTTCGATTTGCAACTGGAGGTGCTCTTTGTTTCAGGTCAAGCCCTTCACAGACTGTTCCGCCACCAAAATAAGTAAGTTTTTTTTTGCTCACACTTTAAATCCAGCATCCAGTTTTGAATATTACTTTATTTCTGAATTTTACATATAAACCTGACCAAAATATGCTTCAGATCCAAAATAATTCAGACCAATTAGCCTGACGTACTGTTTTCTAAAATTCATGGAAAAATTAATAGACCATCGTATATGGGAATCCTGTCTAATAAACAAAAACCAATTTGCATACCAGATTGGCTATAATCCACGGTCACACATAATAAAGCATATTGAAGAGTCGACCGAGACTCTAGACATTTAGGCGTCGTATTTATCCATTCAAAAAGCCGCCACCAAGACAAAAGTAGAAGACAATCTAACGATTGTTCGATGCTTAGCAGCAAAACTACATCTGACCAAGTTGGACTTGCATCTACAACAATTAAAGCTGTTAAAGGGCGCCTGCAAGGAGTATTACCCCTTCTACGAACAATCGTCGAACTCCAACTTCTTGACAGGTACTGTACACTGAGTACATAATTATAAATAGTGGCAAAGTGGTGTACACGCTTCCAAATACCATTTACAAGAAAGATAAATCTTAACTTCGAAAAAATTACGATTAGAAACAAAAAATTCCACTTTCAAAAGAAGTAAAATATTTGATCTCCCATTCAAAATGCAACTGTTATCTTATCGCCCTCCTGGACCAATGGTATTATCTTCATGCATTTTATAACTTACTCTTCGTTAGTGCGTTGGGAGAAGGCTATTCAAACCTGAACACAAAGATCCACTTTAAAGAGTACCAAGACTGGCGTTCGTTGGTGTTACAGAGCAATGCGCTCCTGCGCAGCTATAGCCTTAGAAGAATTACCCAACAACTCCAGTACACTTATGATTTAAGAAGACAGCCGTAGCCAGTGCAATCAAACTTTACCACGTTCGGAAATACAAACCAGGTAATCTAAGGGCAGGAGTTATATGAAGACCCTGTAATCTATAAATACCTTATCGAACCGATTCAAGTAAACGACTTCATGCCCCCAAAAGACAGCTTCCATCGTATGTACAAAACATCCACCTGATCCTCGTCGGAGATTGGTGGCCCTAGCCTAGATAAATTTCTTTCAGTGGTACACGGACGGTTCAAAAATGCCAACCGGTATTTGTGCAAGAACCATTGGACCTCAGTGCAATATCTCGGTCGTACTTGGACATACAACGGCGGTATTCCAAGCTGAAGTCAGATCATATATCAGATAGTTAAGCAGCGCTTAACTAGGGGAACAATATCAAGCAGCTTGTTCTAGGCTACTATTCGATGGCTCCTAAAGTGCTGTGGAGCTAGCCCCTAAAGGCCCAACAACTACCTTCATTGGCCCAGAAACTTTTTGTGCCCTGTCAACCAGTAACAATAATGCAGAGCTAATTTCCTGGGAGCTCTAAATGAGCATGGAATTGGAACTTCACACAGGGTATGTGCCAAGAAGCTTATTAACTACGCTAACAAGAAAAAGATCCTTCAACTACTCTCAATGGGCTAAAGCGACCGGAAATCCTGATTTATCTCAACTATCATCTTCACAAAATCGGCAGAGGGTCCTTAAAAATGTGCAGACTCTGCTTTGAAAAGCAGCATTTGTGTATGGCCTGCATGACCAAACGAAGATTAAAACACTTCAACAAAGAATTATTACAAGGCATGACGGGCGACAACATTCAACGACATTCGGGACTTTCAGGACTTTATATGCATAACCACTATCACTAGGTATATAGTAATTTCGGAAGGCAGTACAATAGACTTACACAGGTCGCAGTGCTGCGTTGCCTTACATTGATTAAGTCAAGAAACTCACCAAAAAAAAAACACACATATGTGTATATCTTAATTCAAATTATTATTATAAATTCGGTGTCGGGAACACCGCCATTTATGTGGCATTGTGTAAAAATGTGTCATCCCGCGATACTAATCATTTTTAGTGTACAGGCTAAATTTGCCTTATTCACAATGGCGAAATTTTTCATACAAAATTGCATACTGTGACCTACAAAATATGTGAAGGTTAAAAATAATTATTGGTAATATACCCATCGTTTTATTCTACATAGCAACGGTCTCATCTTATGTTCCTTTCGTATACAAAGACAAACATTACTCAGCATATTATTGCGTAGTTCAATTAGTACCCAAGTGATGCAGGGTCTGTGAATTAATGTTCTACATATCGCATCAAGTTGGTATTTTTTTCTAATTAGTTTTCAACAATCGCTCGATCCATCAACTCGTTTCGGTTTTATTATTTTTGTGATGTAGAATAGTCAACGAACAATGTTGCATATTCTTCCAAATGCTGTTTTACATAAATATTGCTTATTTTTATTGTGCGATCAAGTGACTTACAATGGTTGTAAATTGTCATTTTATAATGCGTATAACTTATACTCGTATATTGTACTACAACGGGTAGATCATTTTTTTGGTCATTAATTGGTTTGAACGCAAAGCTGTTCTAATTGGGATCAGGTCAAAATGCTGTGTAGATTTCTTAGAGTATTCTTGTCATCTATTGAAATGACAACTTCTTAAAACTTGTCGTCTTTTTTGTAATATTGTAGTGTGTTTTTGTAATATTATTTAATTTTTTAATTCCTGCTCTGAAGACCAAGAACAAAAGGGTTTAGAAATAACTATACTGTGTCAATAGCACCTGTATTGTATAAATCCAAAATAAACATATGATCTGCAACATATACATTTGGTGGTGTGGATTAAACGTAGCAATTGCTTTTACTCGAAAGAAATGTCAAAATTGAAGCATTTGCTTCGTTTTGTATGAATAAAAGCTACTTTGAGTTAACACAAACTTCTGACATATTCGGACAAGTCTGTTATTTCACTGACTCACACCTTTAGCTAAATATATTAGGCACATTTTTTACAAAATTTATAGTTCATCTTTTATTATTTGGCTAGTGTGTCAGCAAATATTTCCAACAATCAGATATTTCCAACAGCATACTATTCCCGGCTCCTGAAAAATATGTGAAATATCAGCAAATTGTTTGACAAACAAAAATCATGGTTTCTGGATTTTATTTCATTATATTTTTTCACTTTTCCACAAAAGTCGTTAAAATCTCAAGGAAAATTGTTTTTGTTTTTTTTATAATTATTATTATTAGAACTTTATTAACAAGTAAATAAATTACAAAATCAATCGTTTTTGACTAGTGCTAGTTGCCAGTCATTCATTCGACCCATTGTTGGAAGTAAACCCGAGTTCTCTCAGTTTGAATACCGATCGTGGTCTACAAAATCAAAGTTAAGTAAATAAACTGTTGTGCCTTTTTAGACTCCAAAAAAAAATAAAGAAAAATGATTTATTATAGATTTACAACCGAGTAAATAAAATGAGTAGGTTTGGTTGGAATCGTTTATATGTGATTCTTAGTTTTCACAAATTCGCTGCTGACTGGATGATTTTTCATTGGGACCTAGCCGTCTCGCTTGCTGGTTGATTTGGGGTTACAATACGAATTAGTTGAGCCAAATGGATTTAACATAAAAAATGACTTTCCGAAACGTTATAAATTTACAGTAAAGCTAATCGCTTGAACAATTTCTATGAGTTTCTGCACCTTTCAACTACCGAACAATACTCGTCATTTTATAACCATTCCCCTCTCCTATTGCAGTACATTATATTTCTTAGAAGTATATCTTTCCTTTTCTTAAGGTTGTACTTAAAACTATAATTCAAAATAGTGACTTATTACTAATTCCAATGTGTACTTTAATTCCATTACTATATTATTATTTATGCACCAACAGTGATCGTATACATCGAAATTGTTATGATTTTGGGGATCAATTATCCTATTATATGAGTTCGAGTAAGTAGTACCTACCTGTCAAAGATAAAACCAGTGGAGCATCGGATTTGACTATCCAAGTTAAGGCTCAACTTTTGCACAATGAATGTAGAGGGTGTATATTTTTTGTCAGCTATCTATGATTCTTTGCAAGAGTGTTATAAAATCTACATGGTGTCAAATTCAACTTATATCAAGTTGAATTTGACACAATGCCCGCTAACTCTAAACCCCCACTTTTCGTGAAGTTGACCGAAACTCACAATAAGAAGTGATTCATTTCAGTGTTCTTTAAAGTGGTCTCTAGTATTCTTTTTAATCACCACCATCTCTCTCTTGGCGTAGAATTAGGCAATACAAATGTATATAGTTGTATAGAGGACTTAGAATAAAGCCTTGTGACGAACCGCCACTTGGACTATGTTCACAGAGTATAATCATAATCATTTAACATTTCAGTATTTTCATCTGAAAAAGAAATCTTGTCATACGTTTCCAATTCAACAAATTACACGTGTTTTCACGTTTAAGATTATAACGAGTACGACTTTAAAGGGAAGGTTTGCCTGATTTCCTTGTTTCTTTCAATAGTGCAACCACTTATCTGCTCATCCTAGGCTCAGTAGTTAGCGATTAGGGCTACATCATCTAGTCCTCAGGCTTTTATATCACGTCAACACAGGTGCGCATTGTCAGAACACTTTGAATAACCAGGGTCGGCATTCTGTAAGGCGAAACGTTAGAAAATTCCCATGCGTACGAACGATTTACTTGTGCAACTCAGAGTAAATCATCCGTGCGCACAAATGTACGTTTTAACGTTTTTTTCCCTACAGAATCTGATCCCAGATCTCTTTCGATTCTTTTGGCAGAAAATGGGCTATTTTTCGGGAATCTTAAAGCCTAGTTGATGGAGTGTTGAAAGCTCAAACGTTATTGCTTTATTGTTACCAAAGATACGCTGAATAAAATGCTTGCTAGTCGTAATATGTTGGCTCAACCGTGTACTTCGTCGTATAACTTCATTATATTTGTTGAATATTGGTACCAGTGAACTAGTGCAGTTTATGAATTTTGAGTGCACACCTTAAAGCGTTCACAACTAACTTTTAAAAACTACATGTAAATGACAAACCACATAATACATACCTACCTTATACAATGTTTATTTAAAAAACAAAAAAAAAATGTACTATAATTGCGATAATTTTGTTCATAACAACATATGGGCTAGGGAACAAAAAGCATTTGCAGTCGATTATAATTGTGCTTCTTGTGCGCTGAGAGCCAAATGTATTCCGACATTATTTTACTTGTTTGTTGGAATTCTCTCTTGGCAGTAAGCACCTCGTATCCTGTCTCAGTAGTTTGCTGGGTAAACGTCTTGCGTTTCCAATGTCCCTGCTCCTGTTCTTGTATTCGGCGCACCTTGTTAAAAATCTCGAGAAGTGCACCACTGAAGAAGAATATTTGTGAAATCAGACAAAACAGAACAAAAAAAAGTGTGTCTCAAAATATTGATTATTTTAAGAAAACTGCGTGATGTCAGATTAATGGCTCAACTGTTTTCTTTGATAAGTAGATAAAAGTAATAATAACCAGAACGCATGGGAAACAAGCGGATTCAAGTATAATTCGGCAGAGATGTACACATGATATTTATCTCCGCAATTAGGCAATACCATCGTTGGCTTCCTTAAACTTCCTTATTAAACATCTAATCAAGGCCTCACCAAAAAACATTTTTAGTTCCATCTTTAAATTTAAATAATTCACAACGGCTATATTTTCCATATGAATTTCGAAATTGTGAGCTTCCGCAAATTTAAAGTCGAGACTTATGCGGTATTCTTTTTATGCTCGATTGGTACGAAAAAAGCAATCACTTTCCGATTACGACGCACTTTTGCGAATCTGAATTTGTTCTCATAGTTGCTTTAGATTTACCAATGCAAGTGCGTTTGAGTTTGACAACTGGTGGAGTTTGTTTACGTTTTCGTGGACGCCATTGCGTCGGGTGAATATTTTTGATAACTCTTTGATGTACAAATGTTTGGAAATAAATCGGAGCGCCAATTTCGAGTGATTTAATTTAAAGTTTCGCCGTTTTGTTTTCATGTAGTTAGGTAAAACTTAAATGGAATTTAATCAACTGAATCAGTAGCCTAGTGTCTGAGTAAGACCTAGCTTATGAATTTCACAGTCCTAAGTTCAATTGAAACTGAAGTTTATTAATTTTATGAATTTAAATTCGAGAGAATTCACTTCCGTTACATCGCCAGATCACAATTTTCGTAACACATGCACCAGTTCACTCCCAAGCTTCATCGTTCCCCTTGATGTAGGTAGTCACTTCAAAAATTATATTGATATTAAAAAAAAAGTTTATATCTCAGCAACAGTGAAACCTATCGGGTCGAAAACTGTGCTGTCCTTTAAGGTGAAACCAACCTTACACATCCACAAAATTGTATTGAATTCGTTTGAGTAGTTTCGTAGATCGACAACACCATGGCCATTTACGCACAAATACAGTGCCACCTGTTGAATATTTTCCGATATGTTCAATAAAGCAAACCTAATGTGATATTAGTCAATTTCGTTGGAATTGACAGTTTTCCATTTCCTTAAAGCCTAGTATCCTGCTCGCGCTAAATTTTATTGTCCGTAGTCTCCATTTCGTTTATCCCCACCAAAGATGCTCGATAAATTATTAAACATCAGCATCATATATGTAGATGGGACAGAAACCATTTGCTCATGACAGTAATCAGTAAACGTAATTGGTACAATTTTCGAAATTCAAACTTCAAAGACATCGCAGTATTGAAATCGTTCTAAAACAATGGGTATAAGAAAAATTTAACAAGATAATATCATTGCTTCAGCAGCTCAAATAATTTCGTTAGCAAGCAGAAGAAGACACTTTTCTTCGTGTCCCATAAATTCCTATTTGCAAACAAACTGCCGATTTGCAAACGACGTAAGATTATTCGAAGCTTTAAAAAAACGAATTTTCCATTAACATTATAAGAGGTTTTGTTGGCTTTGCGTTTTCTTCTCTTTCTCGATAAAATGTGCTCTGCGGTTTCCGCCAAAAAAATATCCATAGTAAACGCAACTTCTTTAAAAATTTATCTTCGATTTATTTCGCGAGCTAAATGAGTGGATACTTGTCGTCTATATGAAGTTAAGAATTTAGCTTGCAAAATACTGCTTTGCTAAACTGCCTCGCTAAATTTTTGTATGGGGGATAAAATTTAGCGCGAGCAGGATACTATGATTTAGAATTTAATTTGGTAATTCCAAAGCCAGAGAATCAAATCTTTTTTCCGCCCATTCCAAATTTAATCATAAAACCTTCCGAAAATCGGTCTCAGCAATATATTTCGGTGAACATACACCCTTGGCAATTCCGCCATTGTACCGTCATCGTGTTTGTGACACAATCGAATAAGCTTTTCCTCCAATGCCAATCTATCAGAAGCGAACAAAAAAAGCTGCTGTGGATAAATTATATATAAATAAAGATGTGGGCTTTAAAGTTGCATACATCTTCTGTGAGGAAGGACAAAAGTGTTATACTAATGAACTTGCGTAGAATAAATCCTGCGCAGAATTCTGCAGAGGGAGAGATTCGGTCTGTAAGAGCCTAGGTTATTCAATAAAGTCCCAGAAAAAACAGTTTCACTCTCCCAGTCGATGGGTGAACAAATTATTTAGTGGCTAGCAAAGCATACTGTCCAAAATTTCGGAAATTCAGTGCGAGAGAGAACAAGCTAGCGAGAAAAAGAAATTCGGGCAACTATAGAATCTTTTCGGAAGTTGCAACGAAAATTGGAAAATTCTTCATATTTTCCAACAATTTCCATATTACATTGCATATTTATCTTGAATAAACTTGACATTCAATTGATTTTTGTCGGTTGAGGTCAAGAGTAATTGCACGTGAAAAAATTGTGAAGTGACATAAAAGAAGAAAAGCCCAATCTACATAAAGTGGGAATAGTGAATAATTAAATATCTTAATTTTAATATAAATAGTTGAAGATAAGACGCACAATTGCAGAATAAATGACAAGAAAAAATAAAGCAATAGTACCTTTACTTATGGTCTGTCGCGGGACAGCTACTTTTTTGTATGCTCATTTGAATCGCTTTCGTCATCACCATCTCATAATTCTTTGCTTCGACTTTCTTTTCTGTCCATCCCTAGAGCCTAGATTGGATTTGGTGTTTGTGTGTATGATATTGAATAATTTTCGCCATTTAGCGGGTGTTATCCTTGTTACATACAAGGGGAAACTACCCCCAACTGCCCGATCCGCGCGTGAATTATTTATATTTAAATAGGAATATAAAAATATCCGCCAGATAGAATATATTTATATCTATCTGTGTTCTACTTGCGCCAAATGGGGGAGGGTTGACTTGGTAGGCAGAGTTTAACTCTCTTTTAGTCGAGCGCTCTCCCGATTCTCATATTTATACATACATGTACACGAGTCCTTTGTATACTGCATTCACCTAGGGGATATTACACAATTATTATAGGTGTGGTTTTCACAATTTAACTAACTGACTGTAGGTCGGTGTGGAACATGTTCTCATCATCCCGCTAAGGTGATGAACGAGTGCCTATAATATTTTGAACTTTGTTTGGGGTATCCTCACTCGATGAAGGAATAATTCTTGATTGGCTTTCTATACCACTGTTATTGAAATCGATATGTGTCAGTTTGTGGTTGTTTTGGTCTGAAAATTTATACTGCAATGTTGTGCCGAGCCTCGTATATAAAGTGAACAAAATAAATTAATACATTATCTATGTATATGTCTGGAAATAAATATAGGATTTATTTAAAAGAGTTAACTGTGTAATATATATTATTTGTGTTAAATAAAAATGGCATGGGGATATTGGAGTGCTACCACAGTTGACCGTGGACGATCGCCACGTCGTAATACACAGTGTACACCGTTGCCGGTGAATATTGTGCCACAAGAAGAGGTACAACCGCAACCAGCTGCGCCGGTATGCTACAGTCCAACATGTCGGTCGCGCTGCAGCAGTCCTTGTGGCAGCCCATGCCCTGGGAGTCCTTGTGGCTCGATAAGTCCACCACCACCACCGCCGCCGCAACACTCAAATAAGAATTGCCCACAAGCAGGAGCATCACAGCAGATATTGACTTTGGATGATTATCCGTCGAGAAGACAGTCATTGGATCGATTGGATAGTCCGCAGGTAAAATAATGGAGAAATATTTTCTTCTTTCGCGTTTTTTTTCCGTCACCTTCATTTCATATTGTAGATATGATTTTTCTTCTTCAAAAGCAAGTGTGAAGTGGTAGAGAAGAATTATTTCCTTTTTTTACGAATGAATATCGCGTTATAGTTATGTAACCAAAAGAATAGTAAAACATACAATAGTATCTACGAGTTTCTTGTATTGTTTTATATCAATAGTTTATTGCTTTCCAAATAAGTCAGTAGTAGAAGTATATAAGTTTATTTATGAAAACTCAATTGGATTGAACATTTTAATTTTGTAATTGCATTATATTTAGGTAAGGTTAGGTTAAAGCTTAAGAAAAAGCGATTGCCAAAGGTGGCGCTCGTCGATGTTGTGTGTCCTTTCTTGTTACCAGAATATACTTGGTTTTTGCCCACGCACATCTTTACAATAATATTTATTTTTGGTAGTGTTATTAGAAATCTATTTCTATTCAATATGACGGGCTTAAATTTGGACAACTTAACTTACTCCGAACTACCGCGGTTTAATATAGTATCATTATAGTATCATTAATTATTTGTTAGGCAGACTCCTGCCGAAGAGCAACGACAAATGTCTGTATGTTTTGATGAATAACTGTGATTCACATATTCTTGAATAGTCTATCCCAGTACTGTGCGGCTGGTACCTTCATTAGTATATTATGTTGTATCATACTTACGGCGACCATACTTTAGAATTCCAAATAATGAACAATAGAGAAAGAAACAGATTTAAACACAATATTTAACTATACAATTCTTCATTTGGTAAACAAAAACTCAAATAGTGCCCATTTTTTAGTAAATACTAGATTAGTTTGCTCGTTCAGCAAGTGAGGGCACGTAAGCATTTTGTTCATTGAAATTTGGTTTTCTTTATGTTTACGTTATTGGTTTTAAGAATTTAAAAGACTATTTCTTTTAAATAATGAACAAATTCTAAAATACAGAACATTTATATGTTTTTGTACACAAAATAATTCGTAATGAACATCGTCTTCAAATACAGAACTGTTCATTATTATAATGAACGGATGGTCACCGTAATCATACTATACCCGGACAAGTTTGTTTTTTTTTAAGCTGAGAGTGTGCATAAATGACACAGGTCTTATCTCTTCGGTTGCTGGTAAGAGGCCTTTCAATTGCATTGGCAAGAGTAGTTTCTCGTTTGATCTACGTGGAAAATGTCTTTCACTTTCAAACCGTTGAAAATTTCTCGCCAAGTGGAATCTTTTTATTCAAGCAATCCCATTCTTCCCTTCTGCGTACTTGGCTCAACAATATTAATAGTAAATCCGAGTAAAAAAGTAAATTGAGTCTGACAAAATCTATTGTAAGGAAGAATTTGAAAAAAAAAAAAATATATTATTTAAGCCGAAACAAGGCGATAATGTAGAATCGCGTATGCAAGACTTTCAGATATCTCTACACTTGACAGGTCTAACAACAAACATTGTCATTTGATTTTTGCGTATTGTATACCTAGGATCTTTCATAAAGAGTAAAAGGATATTACTTCTGAATAAAGAACAATTTCATATATTTTGTTTTTGCTTATTCTGAATAGGATTCAAGATTACCGCGTCTAAGTCTTTGGGCTAGCTGACAGCTATATCCGCTGCTTCAATGCGTGCAAAATTTACATAGGTAACGCTGACATGTTCTGGCTAAGCAATTGCGTTCGCATTTCGCTGTTTTTTTTTGTCCTCGTTGCAGCTGTTTTTTGACACGGCAGTGACGAATCCTATGAATTATCGAATTAAACTGCAGCTTAGTTGCAAGAATTGTTTCTGTATTTTTGGGGATGAGTTTGGCTATTGCCATCGGTTTCTTTTAGTACTAACGCCTTTGAGAAATCATGTTCTAAATGTTCTTGTGACAGTATTAGTTGGTTAGGCACAGAGTGGTTTTGATGAATTGTTGTGCAGACCCTTTTCTTTATAGTTCGTCTGCTTTTTCGTTAGTGTCTTTGCATCCCGCTTTCCAATGAGTGTTATTTTTTTTATAGTAGCGCGTATAATAAGGACTTGAAGACAATCCCAGACTATTTGTGAGGTTATTTCAGAAGACTTAATTGGATAGAAACTATAGCAAGGAATTTATACAACTCTATTGCATACATAATGGCGTATAGAGATGGAGAACCGTGTACTCCAGCTACAACTTTTTTATATATTTTGTATGCAGTTTTATACCAAACATGAAATTTGGTTCCCAGTTTAGGCGGTCTGGAAATTCAGCCCTGAAGTTGTGTCTGAAGTTCAATTTTCATAGAAATTTGTCTGATGGAACAGTAGTCCAAGTAGTTTGTTTCAATTAATTTCTTGTTTGATATAAGTTTAAAGTCTATACAAAGTTGGAATTCGATTTATTTTCTGTATGGATCATTTACCATAGTTTCTTTTAATAATATTTAAAGATGAAGTTGTAGTAGCGTTATATATATTTAACAATCAACCACTTCCTTTTAAAATACAGTACTGTCGAGGTATCGAAACGGAATTTTCTCCGATTTCGTACGAATTCCATTTGATATATCCGTTCCGATATAGCTTTCGGAAAAAAACTCCTAGGCTCCTATGTAGGATCACAGAAAGCTGAACAATATTAAAGCATGGAATAGACGAATTACTGAAATAGGCGAACAAAGAAAAAATTTATAAATAGCGGTTATGGTAGACAAAGAATTATGCAAAATCTGGAAAAAAAAAATAAAAAAATATAGTGCAATATGTCCCATATCCATGGGCTTTTATTGTTGGAACGAATGAATGAAAGTGCTGAATACAAACTGCTAAATTAGGAAGCTGTCTTCAAGATAGTCATACTCTTGGATCATTGTAATTAGCTAGCGAGGGCTGGGACAATTCCTTAAACTGTATTCTTCGGGGTGTTGAACCTGGTAAAACAGCAAACCTCCACACACTCCGCTCCAGCAATAAAACCAAATTAAAAAACGCTCAGAAAAGCCAAATGTAGGACCCTAACTTTTCTGTGTAGTTACTAAATTAGCTGTTAGGCCTTGAAAAAGCTGTGAACATAACATGTGTATCAAAACAGACCTTAAGCTAACTTACAGCTCATTACGGTTTGCGATATTACCAAAATAAAGTGCCGATTTTATCTCGAACTCCCAGCTCAATACACAATTAGAAGGAGGTTCTTCTTAAGGGTAATTTTAAGTCCAGAAGGACTGAGGAAATCCTCTGCTAAAAACATTATCATGTAATAAGAAAAGTACAGACTCTACTGACTCATTTATATTGTCTGACTCTTGTGGCACACAGATTTTTAAGATCGACGTAGCCGCATCGTTTCCGTGAAGTTAAGACCTGTAGTTCCGAACAACTGAATGGCCTCTTTCAATCTTCTTGGAGATGAAGCAAACATTTCCTCTTTCTTAATATTTTTGCTATAAATGCGGAAACAATGTAGAGATGTTTTGAACTAATGAAATCAATTATGGTGCGCACCTACCTACTCCAACATCGTTTGTTCGCAGACAGCCTAGGTGTACACTCAGTTGCAAGACAGTATCTGTTAAATAATATAGCGGAATACTATGCTCGCGGTGCTTTTGTTAACAAAGGAGTACTGTAATATGCGGTAGATCAACCATTTCTCCAGATGCCCTTAGGGGGACAGTTGAAACGGAGATTTGTCTTCTTTTCGAGTAAAAACATAATAACAGAAAAAAACAACATAAATTGCTTTGCCCTGAACAACACAGAAGTAAACGCCACACCCATCTATTTGCATTGTTGACTCGCGTACCCACATAGTTCATCTTTGCGTTTACAACACTCTTGACACAATCTTGCCCTCTTGGTATTCCGGGAGATGGCTTTCATCTTGGCCTTCCCCGTTTGTATAGTGGTGATATGCGATGAGAGCAGATTTATAAATCGTTGTAGTATAAAAAAAAGACCACGTACTGCTAGAGTTTAAGATCTTTTGGCATCACCATCACTTCGGTGGTCGGCCCTCTTCCCCTCAACCCGAACTAAACTGAAAAATTCCCACAACGAATAACATAACACACGCTATACTATGGCAGTTGTGTCGTGTGGTAAGGATATTGGATGGTGTTCATCCTTGACCTTTTCCTTTTTTCATTGTGATTATGTGTATGTTTCAATTCAAAATGCACACATAACATGGGAAAGAGTGAGAAACGTTAAGAGAGAAAGGTCAATAAAAAGGAAGCATTGATTGGTTTTGCAAAGGTTTTCGATTTATCTTGTGTGCTTGTTTATAAAATATGCTAAAAGCCTTCAATTCATTTACGTATATTGTTCTATAATACATCATTGTCGACTATTTATTTTTAATCAATTGTTAATTTCCAATTAAAGGTATATTGAGAGATATATTCGTTGAATCAGTTTGAGCCTTTATTTGTTAGATCGTATAGATGGAATTTTCGTTTCAGGGAGAAGTCCGGGCGTGTGCAACTTCTGCAAAAATCGATGCAATATAGCCTCGTTGCTGTATGACATAACACTGATTGAAAAGTAAGTGTTCTTTGTTTTGGTGGTTCACAAGCCTTAACATTTTCTGGAACAGTCTAAGAGATAAGCGAAAGTCTAGGGCTAGTATAGAGTTAATAGGAAGCTGATTGTTGGGTTAGCTGTCGCCAAGGCAGGTTGAATTCTTTTCAAAGCGCTATACGAGGACAGTCTGCGCGTCCCAATACTAATGTGCATTTTTTACTTACTAAAACCACTTCCCCTGACACAAATGAACTAGGTTAGGACTTAAAGTGAAACCTTACTGAGTTCGAAGGTTTAGTTGGTCTTAGTCTCCGCAATAAATTAGTTTCGTCGAGAATTTAAAAGACTGTGCTATTGATGTGTCCTAATAAACGGTTTATTGCTTCACGTAACCAATAAATTTGCCCACAGTAGCAGAGCCACGGTATATGACGTAAAAATAACAGGTACAAAAGTGGCCCAAGGCCGCTTCCTTGTGCCGCCGTATCTTTTAAAATTCTTAATATTCCTTTCCGTGTTTGATACAAAAGATTGTTTTCTCGCGAAACGACTCGAGACTTTATAAGCTTTACCATCAAACGGTATAAAATATTTTCTAGATGTGCGCCCGCTTTCTCTTTGTCGCCTTTGTTACAAACATTTTAAGTTATCTTAATAGTCGCCCCTCTTCGGCCTCGCTGTGGCTT
This sequence comes from Cheilosia vulpina, assembly GCA_916610125.1. NCBI lineage: Eukaryota > Metazoa > Arthropoda > Insecta > Diptera > Syrphidae > Cheilosia > Cheilosia vulpina. The sequence continues at coordinate 46,172,113 of OU744280.1, forward strand.
TGTGGACATTAGACTCTAATTAGAGTATAACAAATTAAAAATTCGGTTTGGTTTTTTGATAAAAAATACAAATTCAGAGCAGAATTCAAATTTGAAGTCTGCTCTCTTTTGTATGTAGCTGTAATTTTTATGCACGAATTGAAAAAGGATCCTCCTAAATACAAAAAATCATATTTAACAATATAAAGGAATAAAACAAAGATGATTTTTTTAAATTGACATGAAATTTGCTTTATTCGAAAGATAATTTTCTGGCATTATAATTTAAATATGATTTCTGGCATACGACCGCCACGGCTGGCTCGGACGTAGTCTAATCTGGAGGTCGAATTTTCGATGACTTTTTTCAACATTTGTGGCCGTATATCGGCAATAACGCGGCGAATGTTGTCCTCCAAGTGGTCAATCGTTTCGGGCTTATCGGCGTAGACTAGCGACTTAACATATCCCCACAGAAAATAGTCAAGCGGCGTTAAATCGCACGATCTTGGAGGCCAATACGGATAATTTTATGCAAACATACATGGATTTTATGTCTTTTTGTATTTGAGAAAAAAAAAACTTTAGGAACTGTTTTCCAAGGAAACATGGCGCCTGCCAGGAAACTGGACATACCCTCAAACGAGCAACAAATAAAAGGAAACAAATTGTGACTCCTTTTTTCATAATTTTTAATTTTCTCAAAATCTAAACAGACATAAAACCACCTTGTTTTTAGTTAAGGTTAAGAAAATACTTCTTTTAAGTTAATTTTCTTTCAACGTTCTTTTAGGTAGCTATTTATAGTTTAATATGAGTTCAAATAAGTTAAATTAAGCTAAATGTTCAATCGTCTGTCCCGCATCTGCTTGCACATTTGAAAAGCAAATATAAATCAAATTCTATTCGCAAAATGTCTATCTTGAAAAGAATGAAAGTAAGAAATGGAGAGATGGAGGATAAATATACATATACATCCTTATTCATTAGATTCCCTTAATCAACAGATTAACAGTCATTCACATCAAATGAGTTAATTTGACTTTAATCTTCTTGTCGAAAATGTATTTTCATAAAAATTATTTTGTCATGTAGTAGCTAATCAGTTAATTAAGCAAAACTACTCCGAAAATCTGGCAGCATTCGAGTATTTCCGTGTGGAAATTCTCTAATATTTCTGAATTTCGAGATGACATCAATTTGTTCTGAAGTCAGTATTGGCATATATATATAAAGAGGTCTTTTCGAGGCAAATTCCTTAGAGACTTTCGAGCATATTCGGCTTAGAATGGGTTTACTGAACCTATGAATATCTGCGCTGTCGTCCTGAATCTACGAAGATATTGAAAATTACATTTTGAGCGGATTTTTTTTGCTGAATCTATATTTATTTCTAAATTGATTTTCCGGAAGCTAAAAACGGTTAAAACTGAGTTAATATTTTTTAATCGCCTTTGGTTACATTTTTGATAACTTCAAATATTAAAATTATCTAAAAAAATCGAAAATGCATAAGCCACCTAATTGGATTTTAGGCACAACAGGGAAAACAAAAGATAATTCACCGCTAAACGCAAATTTAGGCTTTTAATTTTTTTGACAATTGATTAAGTGTGAATTATCTTAAAAAAAAAATTATGAAAAAGGTTTTCTGCTATTAAACCAAAATAAGCTCTAATTCGGCTTTGATTAAATGTTATGAATAAGACTGATATTGTTTTATTTAACTTGTGTAATTGGCTTCGACGTAGGTTTGATTAAGGTTCTGGTCGGTTATGCTTTAAAAACCTAACTTATGTTGTGTTAGTATAGAATTTCGAATGCCCTTTAGTTTTCCTCAACGGTGTTCAGAAACGCTATCCATTATATTGAAATGCCAGAAACTGGTAGTGTATGCTGAGAATTCTTCTCGACCACTCACATCTTGCAAACTATTTTCATTCCACGTCAACATAAATTCTTACGTATACATTATTCAATCATCAAAACATTAATTTCACAAATTTGTTTGGCATGGTCATCATCATCATTTACCTATGTGTATTTGACGCGACATTATGTAGTCCAAATATTTTGGCCTGCAGGCAAATCAGCTTTCAGATATTCTATGTCGTGGAGCTACGGTATCATCTATACAATCGGCGAATAACACACTTACCCGAGGTGTATCGTTGCGAAGTGGCGGAGGCAGCGGTTCCGTTGGTTGTCTACAGGGAAGTGGAAGTGTAGGAATGCTGCCTGGAGCCATTGATACGGGAGACTATGACGTGCCACATCCGCATCCCTATACACACCATTATATGCAGACGTCATCTATAACTCCTCCCCACTCGACGATGAGCTTAATAGGTTCACGGCCCGGGTCAGCGGGACCATGTCCCGGACATGATTCTGGATCAGATTCCAGTCAAGGTGGGGGCTCTGTAATGGGTGGAAATATTTCGGCACAGATTGTCGGTGGAAGTGGAAGTCTGGGACGTTGTTCCAGTCGTTGTAACGCCGATGATTCGGGTGGCGGTAGTGGCGGAGGCGCTGGTAGCACCTGCAGTGGGCATAACGGAGGGCGTAGCAGTGTCCTTGGAACTATTCACAATGGCCATCATCAATATCACCATGAGTGCATCCACTACGAAAGATTACCTATTCCGGTGCCTATACCGACGGTGCCAGTGTCACAGCTGCACTCCGAGGAGGAGATCGAACCGGCTTATGCAACAGGTATTATGCACTCATTACTTTTTAGCTTAAAATGTACAAGTACACTTATAGTACGGAGTGCTTGAAAAATCGTTTGCCATTCTTTTAAAGCTGTATCCATACTCAATGTTCACCATATTGACTGCTGCCACATAGAAAATGTTTTTCGTTTTTAAGAAAACCCCTATGAAATTCGGATTATAAATAACGCGGTTGCATTTTTAAGAAATGGAAAAAAATCAAATAATTAAAAAATGCAAACGGAAAATATGATAGCTTGTTGAATTTTATTTCCGCCTCCTTTACTGGGGAACGGATTCTTTTTCAGTGTCAGCACCATTTGATGAGCAAACATTTTGTTGTTAAAAGTACCGTAGTAGTAGTAGTAAGTTTTAAAGATTTATAAACTCAGTCACCCTGTATAACCTATTTTTATTTTGTTTGCCAAATTCCCTGCCAAGGTTCTGCTTAAAGCTAAGGAGCTACATAATATCGATGAAGATATATTTTCAATGGCTTTTCAGTGTCAGATTCTATGGGAAAATACTTTTTTGTTAAATTTTGTTTTTGTGTGAACATCAGCTTAGGAAAACGTTGAGGTAGCGAAGAAAACTTTACAACACTCTTACGGCCATATTATTCACTCCCTTTAATCCGGATTAAATGTTACACCCGGGTTTAAGTGAGTTTAAACCAAAAACTAAACCCAAGTGCATAATATTCAGTCGTTAAACCCGAACATATACCCAGTTTTTTTAGACGATTAGATAATATTTCGTGCTGAGAAAAGAATCATTTTGGAGGCTACATTCGATGATTCGATAGATATTTCGGCATAATTAATGCACCTTAAAGTATAACTTGGCCCAAAACAAATGAAATAAATTTCCAAGTGACAAACAACAAAAAAAGTCTTTATTTGTGAAATTTGACATTACGAGGGTTTTAAATCTGTATTTAAATCCATTTTTAAACCAGCGGGCTTAATGCATATTTTTCAGTGAATAATATGGACATAGGTTTAAATTATTGGGTTTAAAAAATGCGGATTAATGATCGGCTGTAAAATTAACTTAAACCTGAGCTACACCCGGAGTGAATAATATGGCCGTTATATTTATATAAATGATACATATGCATGACTTATATAAAATCACATAATCTATGGCTTAAATATGAAATGTCGCTGTTTTTTCTCCAAATTAAAATAACGGTCATGGACAATTACAATCTTCAAATACGGTCGAGGAGATGGGAATTCATGTGAGACTTATTTAAGTAATGTGTGCAAACCACAGGACAGATATACTTCAAGTTTATAGATTTGTAGGTTAATATATTTATACGAAAGGCTCCAGGTATGCCTTTGCTTGAAGGCAACTGTAACGTTTTTGGTGCAATTTTAAGTTATGCGAAGAATAGTATCCTACTTAAATAAGGGTAATAAAGAAATAAATAAAATAAAATGTTACTCGAACAGTTAAAACTTACGAAAAAAGATTTAACGATTATGTAATTTCATATGTAACAGTTGTACTGTCCAGTGTTTGACAAACATTGGTAGCGCAGTGGAAAAAACCTTGAACCTTGTACTTTTGAAAAAAAAAAACCAACATACATTCAGTGTTGCACTACAAAATCAAACATTCAAATAACGTGACTTTTTTGTGAATTTCATGGTTAAACCTAGCTCAAAAATTCAATGGAATCTTTTAATTACCAACCAAAAGGCTGAATGCAAATCACGTATGACGATAGTTATCTGAACGATATCGATTTAAAAATGTTGCTGATATTAAGCCATTTTCTAAAAAATCGTTTAAAGGTAGATCGGGGGTCGAATCTCCTCATTGTTGAGCAAATAATACTTGACGGAATTTGTGTTTGTTTCGCATGTAAAATCGATTTAATCCTGTGAACTTGGAACGACCCCGAACTGACTGCTGCTCCAAGTTTCACAAATATAAACCGTTTGACTTGAGTAGACATGTTTCTAAAGCCTCAATTTAGTACAATTTTAACCATGTGGTGGATTGGCTTAAGGTATTACACTAATAAGCGAGGGGTTGGATTTCGCCACCTATCGTGAACGTCTGGAAAATATCCGAGAGTATAACTATCTTGAAAAGGCTTCTCAATTAACCTCTTGGCTCAGCATAAAATTGTAGATCTAATCCATTCGTCCCAAAAATTAAAAACTCACACAAAACGAATGGTTGTGAGAAGCAAGGCCTAGGATCCTTACGGACATGTTGCGAACTCCTTCCTTTGTTGGTTTGATCGGGTCTGAAATCTCTACTCTCTCCCTTTTCCTGGATAATTAAGATTCGATGACGGAAGATCGAGAATTATGGACGCTCCACTTTATCATCCGGGGCATTGAAATTGAATGAATAAATGGATTTTATGTCCTTGGATGATATAAGATATGTATTCATTTATTTTCACAACGTCTCGACGGGTTCTTCATCAGGCGATCAAACTTTTTAAGAACAATGTCACAATAAAGATGGAAATAAACGCACTGAACGAAGGAAAACCAATGAACAATTAATTATACACTTTTAAATGAGTGAGGATACACAGCAGATATGTTTGTATGTCCTGATTCTTGTTCTAGTTGTTTTTGTCGTTAATAATAATGTGCAACGTTTATAGGAATATTTCTACGTTTGCAAACATTTGATGTTGGCGAAATCCGATTTGTGCTGCTCAGTAGCTGGCTTCGGTGTTTACCTGGGCTGGTTGGTCAGTAGCTGGCTTCGGAGTTTACCTGGGCTGGTTAGAGCTTATCGATATGCACAGTTAAAAAAAAAACTAATCATGAATGTAATTTTTAAATAACAACATTTTGCATTCGAAATAATAATTTTTAGCATCCACCTTACGTTGATTGTGAGTCACAATAGATAATTTTGTATGGAAAATTTGCCACTGGGAATTCGAACATGGAGACAAAAAATGGTTCGTATTCAGTTTTCAATTGTACCTACCGCAAACGAACAAATGTGGAAAATACGTTTATTTGTGTATAATCGGGTTAATTTGTGTGCGTTTGATTAGAGAACACATAGCAAACGAGATAATGAAATAAGATTAACATTTTTTGTTTCATTTTATTTGGTTAAAATAACTGACTTGTTATCAAGATATTTACACTCGCCTTCGTAGCCTTATCTACTCTAAAGGTTTTTGATAAAGATAATAGTGCATGAGTGAATGTTTCTGTCTAGGGATACCCGCGGTTGGGGTAAATTTCGTCCAGTTTTTTTTTTTCTGTTTCTCTAAATACTTCCCTATCAAATGTATTATTTGTCTATTGTGGCGACTGGTTAAACCTACTGTTTCTCAACAAATGAACTTCTTAATATATGAAATAGTCTGTAAATAAATAGAAAAGTATACGACTCAGTTGAAGCAATTTTCTACCAACATACTGTCAACGTTCGTCGTTTAAATGGAATCTTGATATCCAGTTTTCATGTGGGAAGGGATTTGTGAAGCTGCCTACCTATACGGGACGCAAATATCGGTGTTTTCCGTCAGCAGCGGATGTTAGTAGATACTTTAATACTCCAATATTCGTATGGTTTCTACCCCACTCCTGTTTGTATATTTTTGTTGTCTCTGGATCTAATCCCCTGAGTGATAAAACTTTGCCATGCCCTTTACGTTATAGCTTGTGTTGTAATTATATATTGGCCATTTAGCATTTTTTTTGTTTTGGGAATTGTGTTTGGTGTTCACCGTTTTTGTTATTGATATCAGTGATGTGAATGTGGGTTAAACATGATTAGCTTCCCCAGGGCCAATGAAAGGTGGTGGTACGTCAGTAAATTTTCTAGGTCATAAGTAAGGTGCAGTGCTCGGTTCTATTTTCCACTTGAATAGACCACCATCGCGACGCCCAAACGAACCAATACCTTACTCAAATATAGTGTTGGTGGCAATCAGATGGTTGTTGTAGCTGTGGTGAGTGATGGTGGATTTTTTTTAACTATGAGGTGACGTGTTAGTTATAAATTTTTGTTAAGATATAAATTGTGAATCCAATCGATGAAATCATGTATAAAAAAAGAGTTTGAAAAATGTGGTTTGTGTAAAATTGAAAGTATTTTATAGCAATCAGCGTGTTGTTATGTGGAAAGGAAAACCCGCTTTTTCAAGTGGGTAATGTAATGACACAAATAAAAAGCAAGCATTTTATGACTACCGGTTTGCATAGCTATATTGAACACTATGGTCTCAACCTAACAGGCTCCATTATCAACGTTATTAACACGTTGTGTGTTGTTTTTCAAAAATATAGGAAGCACCATAAGGCATTCTTGTCTTGTACAACCTAGTAAAAAGGGTACACTAGAGATTGTAGAATGCTGTTCCTAAATATAAAAGAATCAGTACAAAATTTGTTCACCCTATAAGCAAGTTGTCTGTCTTACTTATTATTTCATTTATTATTCCGTTAATCCCTGTTTTCGTTTTACAAGGAGTACGTTATATTTTTACTTATGTATGCATATACGTATAGCAAAAAAACACGAAAAGAAAGAAACGCACTAAATTTTGGATATTTGTTTTCAGTATTCCCAAATGTTCCATCGGCGGCAGGAATGTCATGTGTTGGTGAAGATCGTAAGTATTCCGGTTATAATATGTATTTCTCACTACTGTAATACAATTCTTTACAGGTAGCATCTACAGACGTGGAGCTAGAAGATGGCGCAAATTATACCGCATCAATGGACATATTTTCCAAGCTAAACGTTTCAATAGGGTAATAAGCGCCGATTGCATGTATAAAATGTATTGACTTTGACATTGACTTTATTTCAGCGAGCCTTCTGTGCCTACTGTCAAGACCGCATATGGGGTTTAGGTCGTCAGGGATTCAAGTGCATTCAGTGCAAGTTACTTGTGCATAAGAAATGTCACAAGCTTGTGCAAAAGCACTGTACGAATGAGCACGTTGAACCATTGGTTAAAGAACGCGATGAAATCAATGCGGAAGCTGGTCTACCTGAGGTGCTACCACCCATACCCGATTATCCGCCAGCTGTACTACCCGATCCATGCGATTCGGTGGCTGTAGAAGCCGTCCAAAATATTGACGAACAACTCGAGCCCGTCACTCAAAGACAATACTCGCTTAATGACTTTGAGTTGATTCGGGTTATTGGTCGTGGTAGCTACGCTAAAGTGCTTATGGTTGAGTTGAAAAAAACTCGTCGTATTTACGCTATGAAAGTGATCAAGAAAGCACTTGTAACTGACGACGAGGATATCGATTGGGTTCAAACAGAGAAACATGTTTTCGAGACGGCATCAAATCATCCATTCCTGGTGGGATTGCATTCCTGCTTCCAGACGCCATCGCGTTTATTCTTTGTAATTGAGTTTGTACGAGGGGGAGATCTAATGTTCCACATGCAGAGACAGAGGCGTTTGCCCGAGGAGCATGCCCGTTTTTATGCAGCCGAAATTAGTTTGGCATTGAATTTCTTGCACGAGAAGGGTATCATATACCGTGATTTGAAACTGGATAATGTTTTGCTCGACCATGAGGGCCACATTAAGTTAACTGATTATGGAATGTGCAAAGAGGGAATAAGATCTGGTGACACGACATCCACATTCTGTGGAACTCCAAACTATATTGCTCCAGAGATATTGCGAGGCGAGGATTATGGATTTTCTGTTGATTGGTGGGCGCTTGGAGTGCTGCTCTATGAAATGTTGGCCGGACGTAGTCCGTTTGACATAGCTGGTGCTTCTGAAAATCCCGATCAAGTAAATGCTACCTTAAGTCCAGTTTTTACCAAAAACTAATGTTTCTCATTTTTTTTTTTTTAGAACACGGAAGACTACCTATTTCAAGTTATATTGGAAAAAACAATTCGTATACCGCGTTCGCTGAGTGTAAAGGCCGCATCGGTCCTCAAAGGTTTCCTAAATAAGAATCCAGCCGATCGTCTTGGTTGTCATCGTGAATCGGCCTTCATGGATATTGTAAATCATCCATTCTTTAAGAGTATTGACTGGGAAATGGTAAGGCTATCAGTTTACTTTACCCCAATTGTCGATTATTTCTTTCTCTCCCCTAACACATGTTAAAAAGCACGGTTTTTTGTGATTAATTATTTAAAACAAGAGAGTTTAGGGATATTTTAGGTTTAGGTCTTTGTTAATTTATCCCATGATGTCACGATGGAAAAATAAGTACCCTTTTCAAAAGAGCGGGTTATCCAATCCTTACAAAACACAGCATGCAAATCAAACTATAAAAATATAACAAATATATTCTACAAGATCCCTTACCTCATCTAGTTTGACCTCATTCTAGTTTATTTTGTTTTTTGATTATACGAAAAAAAATTAATCAAAAATCCGTATGTACCACTCAAAAATAATACATTCTTAAGATTGCACAAAAGGAAGTTCAACCGCCTTTCATACCGACATTTGATCCTGGCGATCCAGATATGTCAACGAATTTTGACCCTCAATTTACCAGAGAACCGGCTGAATTGACGCCAGAGGATCCGTAAGTGTTGAGTGTTATGAGAGCGGACAAAATGTGTTGTTTTGATACTATATATTAACATTATTTGTTTCTTCATTTTTTTCTGAATGTCTTTTGACTACAAACAAGCAGTTGAATTTAATTAAATGTTGTTTTTATTTCCTTCTTACCATTATTTCACAAGCGTAAATTACTTTCTTCATCATTAAAACCATCCCTTTGAACTTACAAAACTTAACTAGAAGCTGAAACATCCTTTTTTGCATCCTGCTATACAAGTTTATTATAGAGAATCAATTTTTCATTTGCCATAAAGAATTTGTGTTTATGTTTCGCTTGACTGTAAACGCATTAGATGGCTGATTCTTTTTGATAGATTGTTTCTTATTCTATTTCCCAGCAGTTTTCCTATACATATGTGTATACATTTTAAGAATGTGTTAGTTCAGTAAAAAAGTTTTCAGATCCATGGAAGCCGACAGTAAAATTGGGGTTTGTTTGCATTTTGTTATCCCAATCCATTCAATTTGTTTGTATCATAACCGACATGCACGATTTTTTTTTATGGTTGTATTCCTTGTCTGCCCGTTGACCGTCCAACGTGATGTCAATATTTGACGAAAATTTACATTTAGAAATACAGTTATTGCGCATTCTTCTGCTAAAGTAAATTTCAAGACAATAACAAATTTGCGGAAACCCAAAATTGCGAAATTTGTATGAAAAATGTAGCCATTGTGAACTACAAACATTTAGAGCGCAACTAAAAATGTTCATTGGTAAGACCCAATGTTCTTTTCCTTCATTTTTTTGTCTAGTATATCCAGGTACGAGTAGTTTCTTAGTTTATTCAATTTATCTAGAAACAACGTTTTCATGTTTCCGATCATACAGAATCGTATTTAATCTTTTGTATGTATTTTTCGAATTGGTCAACCAGTGTAACTTAGCTTTCGATTATAAAGTGCTAATGATCGAATTTGAATCGAATTTTATGTGTAAGAGCAGATATCAGTTAATGTAGCTTCAAAATATCAGAGTAAAATTGTTTAGCACGACATTTGGTATTTGATTTGATTGAGATATGGGATTTGCTTTTATGGCGGCCCTTATTTTGTGCTGTTGTGATGTTCTCGTATAAAAGTTTACGATTGAAAAGGGGCTTACGAATAAATTCAGTTAAATCTTTAAGTGAACTGTGAAAGGGCTTTCGACAGAAGAGATCGGAAGTCAGCTGTCAGATGTTTTTTTACATAGTTAGTTTATCTTACATTTATGATTGCCGTTAAAACCACAGTGTGGTAAATTTTTCTATTGTAAAGGGTGATTTTTTAAGAGGTTTAGAACTTTTTTTAAAAAAAAAACACAAAAAATTCGAAAAAATGAATGAAATATTTATTTGAATCGATAGTTTGAACCTTGCAATTTAATGTTTAAAGATAATTTCATGCAAATGTTGACCGCGGCTGCGTCTCAGGTAGCCCATCCGCTGAGTCCAATTTTGGCATACTCTTTCACACATATCGGCCGGTATCTCACGAATGAATGCATGGATGTTGGCTTCCAGTGCGTCAATCGAAGCGGGCTTGTCCCTATACACATTAGCCTTGGCATACCCCCACAAAAAATAATCTAATGGTGTCAAATCGCACGATCTAGGCGGCCAATTGACCGGCCCGAAACGTGAAATTAACTGTTCACCAAACTCGCCTCGCAATTGCGCCATTGTTTCGCGTGCTGTGTGGCATGTGACACCGTCTGGTTGAAACCACATATCATGCAAGTCAAGAACTTCCATTTCGGGCAAAAAAAAGTTTGTTATCATAGCTCGGTAGCGTTCACCATTGACAGTAACGCTGCGATTCGCATCATCTTTGAAGAAATATGGCCCAATAATGCCGCCGGCCCATAAACCGCACCAAACAGTGGCTTTTTCGGGATGCATTGGTAGCTGTTGCAATGCTTCTGGCTGATCTTCACTCCAAATGCGGCAATTTTGCTTATTTACGTACCCATTCAACCAAAAATGAGCCTCATCGCTGAACACAATTTTTCGATAAAAAAGCGGATCCTCGGCCAGCTTTCCAAGAGCCCATTCACCAAAAATTCGGCGTTGTGGTAGGTCGGCTGGCTTTAGTTCTTGCACCAGCTGTATCTTAAAAGGCTTTACGCCCAAATCCTTCCGCAAAATTTTCCACGTAGTGCTGTAACAAAGGCCTAACTGCTGGGAACGGCGCCGAATCGACATTTCGCGGTCTTCTGTCACACTAGCTGATACGGCCGCAATATTTTCTTCACTACGCACAGTACGTAAACGTGTTGGTGGTTTAATGTCCAACAAAGTAAATTTGGTGCGAAATTTGGTCACAATCTTCCGAATAGACTGCTCAGAAGGTCGAGAATGCCGATCATAAAATGGAAGCAGCGCGCGATGAACATTTCGAACCGAGCACGAATTTTGATAGTAAAATTCAATAATTTGCAAGCGTTGTTCATTTGTAAGACGATCCATGGTTAAATTGCAAACCAAACTGAAGCTGTTTGACAGTGACACAAGGTACTAAACACACGTCAGCTGTCAAAACCGGTGTTGCCAAAACCAAACCAGCTAAAAAATCTTTACATGCACATTTGCAGAAGCGCTGTGGTGGCTGTGGGTCATTACACTTCTCGGCTCTGATATTTTTTAAATTTATCTGTATAGATTACTGTAGTCAGTGGCCGCTTGTTTTCTTTAGCTGAAATAGGGGATAACTTTTTTTTTCACCCTTTCAATGTGGTCTACTCCTTGACCTAGCTCGTTAAGCGCGGGGACAAATTGTCTTTTCTTTAGACGGATCTGATTCTGTCATTTGTACTCTGCTAGTCGGTGTAGCTTTTGCTACTTTCTTGCTTTTAGCGGAGTAACTTATTGCCCAAATTGCTGTTCGTTTTACAAAGAGCTGTGGACTGTGTGCTTTTCTACTGCCGGTTCTTCTCAAGATTTGCTTAGCGGGGGAAATCTTAGTATTGCTGAGTTTATTCAGAATGGATCTGACTCCGTTTGATGAAACTTTTCGTTACTAGTGTTCCTTCATTCAGCTGTTTTTCCTTCTCCTTGTTGCCTTCATTTGGTATTCTATTGATTACAAATTAGGTAAGGTTATGTGGCTGTCTTGGCATAGTCAATATTATTAATGATAAGTGTGGCAGTTGCCCTAAATAATTAGCTTTTGGTAAAAAGGACAAGTTTGTAAGTTTAGTTACTACGATAGTGTCAGAGAAACAGTCGATAATAATTATTTACTGCAATAAAACACGGCTTTAGAGCAATATTTTGTATTTATTGATATACTTGAAGACGATTGCCTACTATCAGTCAAGTTATAGGGACCGGTTTTGATGATAAAGCCTCGATTTAGTAACAAATTTTCTAATAAAGAAGAACAAAGGTTTTTTCTTCCTATACGTCCCCGCAGCTCGTATTCTACGGGACTGCTCGCCTATCGAACAGTGACACATTTAGCAAGAAGATTATTTGTATACCATCACAAAGTGATTAAATTAAAAAAATAAATAAATAATTGGCGGAACAGGTCCGTATGGACCCAAGCCTAGCTTCTCACAACCATTCGTCTTGTGTGAGTTTTTATTTTTGGGACGAATGGAAGGGATCTATAATTTTATGCCGAGTCCAAACGGCCAATTGAGAAGCTCTTTCATGACAGTTATACTCTCGGATGTTTGTCAGACGTTCGCGAGAGGTGGCGCAGTGAAAAAAACCTTAAGTTGGAATTTGGGTTTTTCTCGGGATTCGAACCTGGGACCCCTCGCTTAGTAGTCCAACACACTAACCACTAAGCCACTGCGCCGACCACTGTGATTAAATTTCAAGCCTTAATTTGTTCAGTGTGGACATTTCAGACTAAGTTGCCACAAACAAGTTCTAAACGATTAGTGTCTTACTTCGCTGTTAAAGTTAGTCCCAGTGATGTTTGCCTCATCAAAGTTGCAGTTGATAAATTTAAATTGTCAATTTTTTTTTTAAATAAGGTACAAAAGGATAGATCTTTACCATCTTCTCTGACCCCGCTTGTAGATGATATGATATGATATGATTTTGCGATATCATGTCCTCGTATTTCTTAATTGTATAGTTTGATAAGTTTGTCAGAGTTCTCCACACTGTGTAGTGGCACAAACCTTGCACAAAGGCTATAAAGTCCATACAGTAGGGGGAATTTGAAAATTGTGCTGAGCAAATAACTCCTTGTTTTATTCTTTTTTCAATAGAAATCTATATTTGTAATATCTGGTACTAGATAATTCTTGTTGAACTCTAAGATTAAATTAATTTTGCTAAATATGTAATACCGACTGTTGCTGTGGTCTCCTATGTATTTTTGGATTCTTTAAGTAGACCCGTGTACACGCAGATCTACTTAAAGCCATATAAGTTCATCAGCAAATACAATTATTACATTCCGATTGCTATGAAAGGTAGAGTGGAAATTTCAATAGCAGTGAACAGTTATCTGATCCAATTCAACAGTCTTTAAGTAAATATAAAGACATATATTTACTATCAGAAATGTCGCTCATAAACCTTTAAATTTTTAAATAAGGTTAGATATTTATGTGTTGGTATTCAGAAACGATAACTTCGAGCAAATTAGAGTATTACAAATATTTTACCCATTCCATCCATTCACTTTTTTTCCTTATTTTTTTTGTTTTTCTCTTCTTTTATCTTCATATGTTTTCTTTTCGCACTATGTAGCTAGAGCGTAAGCAAGTATCACCTCCATTTAAGCCACGATTAGATTCCGACAGGGATTTGGCAAATTTCCCTCCCGAATTCACAGAGGAGGCCGTACAATTAACCCCAGACGATGAGTAAGTATTAAGCATACTTGATTAATATTTGTTGGCTATTTTTCTATCTTATGATGCGTATGGTAAATGTAAACGTATAAGTATTCTGTAGTAGATGTGTGTATATTGGCGATTTTTGTATTTATTTCAACTTATGATTTTATCCATTCATTTTGCAGTCGTGTCATTGAGAAGATTGATCAAACTGAATTTGATGGATTTGAGTATGTGAATCCATTATTAATGTCCCTGGAAGATTGCGTTTGACATCACGCATCGTGCGAGCTACATCCATATAATTTAAGGGTAAGTAACGTACCACGCTATTAAATCAAATAATTTCTTTAAACATACACTTAACCTTGCAAATGAATGATTCCTTTTGTTTTTCTATTTGTTGCTATCTATTTGATTTCTTCTAGTTATACGGTGAGGACTCCAGTGACTACGATTCCGTTGCTGATGACATAAGTATCCTTCAATTACCTCCTCCAACCTCTAATAATAATAATAATAATATTAATAGTCATACAAATAATAGTAATAATAATAATAAAAGTCTACTTCAGCACATGTTTTGCCTTCCATTAAATTAAGTAAACTAAAGAAAAAATGATAAATCAATGAGACAAGATAGAAAGAAACATAAATTAAAAAAAAAAAAACAGAATGAAGAAGAAATGCAATTATCTTACACATTTACATAACAAAATTAATTATATGTATTTATTGATGAAGAGAAGTAAGCAAAAAATAAAAAAAAATAAAAACTAGAAATGCCTAGCGGCGGGTAGATACATTTTTATTTAAAACAATTGTTAGATCAATCAAATGCATTACCTATCTAACACAACTACCTACTCTATTTAATCTTTTTAATAGAAACGAAAACAGTAAGGTTCAAGGAATTTCACTTACAAATTAAATTCAACTCAACTACATCAACAGAAAGTAAAATAAAAATATGATTCGTAGTAAATTAAAAAAAAGTACTTATATTGAAAAATACCTATTATATATAAATATTATTCAATTAAAAAAAAATTAAAAGAATCTTGTGTAAATAATGCGTTTTTAAAAACACAATTTTCGTTAAAACAAAAGCAAAAATTAAAGAAAAGGAATATTTTAAATACATATAAATGTGCGATTGGCATAACTTAATTAACTGTTAAAAAAGTGATGCGAAGTACATACCTATATATTTTTTTTTCATAATGTGATTATTATAAAATACTTACACCGCATACTTATTATTATTGTTATTATTATTTGTTCTTACTAAAATCACATTTTTTTTTATGAAAGTAGATGTGTCTATATAAGAGGCAATGCAACTGAATAAGTTATAAAATTAAAGTTATAAAAATATTTTTAAAGGAGATACGTTTGTTTTTGTTTATTGAATGAAACATGGAATTCAAATATGTATTTGTGTTGTCTATATCAAGTCATATCTATCGGGTAAATTTTATGTTTAGTTCATTAATATATACAATAATGCTTTTTGCGGTTTTCCTAATCACCCAATCACCTAAACTGTTTTTAATTTTTTTTTTAAAATGCCAAAAGACTAAACTGAACGATGTACATTTTTGAGCTTGCTAGCATTATTTTGACTGTTTCATCAAGAGACATCGGGAACATTTTAAGATAGCAATAGTAATCAGTTGTTCTGAAATGTAAACAATCGGAGATCTTTTTCTTCGCATCAAGAAGTTTTAATTTGCTATATTCACATACTTTTGATCGAACTGAAATTCCGGGTGTACCAGATACTATTCAGCCAGCACAATCCTTTTAAGTTTGAGGTCATAATCTAATGGCGTACACCACCGGGAATGATCTCGTCCTGTTCCGTCTTGCATGACCTACCCATCTCAATTTGTATGCTCAAGTCGGTGTAACTATAGGTAAAGCTGAATAAATCTTCTCCGTCAACGCAGGTGGCATCATACATCGAACGAATATGCTTTCGCTCGGAAATCGTGTGCTTAATCCTTTGGCAAGTCAATGCTCCTGCAGCGTGCAGCAGGAGGTGGTGTAGCGTATTGTCAACAGTGCGAATGGCGGTATTCTACATTCTACAGCCAGACGATCTCCTACACTTATTCAAAGTTATAGTTAAAATTATCCATCGTACCATTCTCGTCAAGAGTTCGTGTGCGTCTATTTTGAATTTCGCACTATTTCCTCTAGTACAAGTTTAAGGACAATGAATAACAGTGCGTCTTAGAACTCGATTGGTATTTATTTATTTGTTGGTGAAGAAAATCGAAATAGGGGATAATGTAAACGTAGATATAGTAAATAATTATGACTGAAAATTATCAATCAGTTTTGTTTTTATTGAAAGCACTGAAAACACAAATTGAAGCCATAAATATTATTTTTCCTTTTTACTGTTCAAATTTATTAACACTTCTAAACCAAATCGTAAATAAATTCCGCTACTGATACTGATTGTTGTCCAAGGAAATCGGAAACAATTCTTATGAAGCTATCAAAAACGTCACTCAAAAACAAACTTGATTGGGCTGCAACGTAAAACGCTATAGTGCGTGACTTGTATCGGATCATATCTCCGAACAGCTATTCGGAAAAATATCTCGCAGTAAAAATTCTCTGAATCATATAAAAGAAGAGAATTTTCCATTCCCACGGTACGAGAAAACGAGAGAGTACACGACTTCGCGGGCTGTGTGTCAACCGTCTAACCTATCCGTTTGGGGCATACGGAGCAGATATTCCGGATTTAAGCGGAAATTCCTTCTTTAAAGATTTACATCCATTTGTTGGCACACCTATATCCAATATTTTAATATTGTGTATTTTGCCCATATAATATGAATGACAACATGTCCATCAATTTCGTCAATATCCGCGACGATTCTTGCTTTAAAATTCGATTTGTTTTTTTTTTTCTCAATAAAGTTCGGATTACTGGTACATGTGATAATTATCTCTCCACTCCTCTATCTGGTCGTAAATTGAAAATTCATTTTCTGGATACTTCCATTAAGATTTTTTGTCACTGTTTGCTTGAAACAAACTTGCAAATCCTGGCAATTTCCTTTGTTGTGCCACTACTTATTAGCTTACTTAAAAAAAGTGATTAGTATTTCGATTTGAAACGGATTTAAACGAAATAGAGAAACACGGACATATAAACTACTTAATGCTATGATTTGTATGTATTTTTTCTTCCAAACGCCCCCCGAAGTCCAGTCTGCAAATAAACGGCGTTATCTGTGGTCATAAACTTCGAGCTCCTGGTGGAGTTTGACTTTGTATGGGTGTTGGCATTCGGAAGTTGAAGTCTGCGAAAGAACGACTTCTTGTTCATGGCGAAGAATTGACTACCTCGGACCGTGGGATATACTCGGGTGATACGAATCGGTTTCCTCGAATTTGTTCACGAAACGTTTAAGAGTTGACTTTTAAGGGCCACCACGTCAGCCGTAAGATGGGCGGAACGCGCGCTAGGTTTGCACTGCCGAATACTCATTTCGATAATTAAGTTTTACCATTTGGGATTTGGACGTGCTGCTCAATTATGCTATTTGCCATTGTGATTGACATCAGTGACTAAATAATAAACACCAGAATAGACAGACGCCATCATATGGCCGCCGCATGTTACCAATTTAGACCCGTCTCAATTGAAAATCCCTTTAGAGGTTCAAAAAGTTTAATTTCTTTGGCTTAGCTTTCTAGACTCTAGACTGAGCAATTTTTGTTGTCCCTTTATTTATATAAATCAACATTAATGATTATTTTTTGTAAAAAAATGTATGCATAAAATCACATTCCTTCCTTTAAATAGGCTTCAGCTTTTGATATTTAATACAGTCCATTGCAATTGATAATATAGGCGTTTTTTTGAGCTTCGGTCTCAGCTAAGCAAAGTAAAGTAAGATTTTCAGCACACAAATTACAATAACTACTGCGAGTCTCGAAGTGTCAAGTAGAGCGTAGTTGTTGTAATTGCGTGCTGAAAATCCTACTTTACTTTGCTTTGCTCAGAACGAAGCTCAAAAAAACAGGCCTTATAAACATATGTTTTGTATTATAAAAAAAAAACAGTGGATGTATATTGTCAATTCTCGCTGGCGATCGAATTTGCAATATTCCGGCAACAATCACAATCAAAAATCAGTAAATAAATATATATAAATAGCAAACGAAATGATATTTGCCTGAAAATACCTACAATTCTTTCCATATTCAATTAAACTAAAGATAAAAGTTCACCATACTACATAAAACTGAAGATAAAATAATCTCTATTTTTATTCATTTACTTAAACTCAGTTAAACAGCGTTCTCATCATTTGTTAAAAGCGTATATGGCACATTTTTTTTTCTCAATCTAATTTCTTGATGTAGTAGGTACTTTTTCTTTTTTTAATTTTAGCACAACACCAATTTCCGAAGGTATAGGCAAATAAAAAATCAAATTGGTTTCAACGAACGAACGAACGAATTCTTTTGATTTATTTTTACTAAAATATTCATATTAACATTAAAATGTATGACAGCGTATTTTAATGTTGAATGAAAGAAAACGAAAAGGACTATATAGAAGATAAGAAAACAAATTAGAATAAATTTTAATATGTTTTAAGAGACAAATCCAAATGTAATCTGCACCTACCTACTCTAGGCAAATGTAAACTTAAAAGAATAAAGTCTTAAACAAAAGAAATAGCATTCCAATAAAACAAGAATAATACTAGAAGTATCTGCTTATTATAATAATATGTTGGTTCGATTCGTTGATCAGAATACACAAATTTATATAATTTCTCTTAACTGTCTGGGTATTGACGCGTATTCTTCGATGTTTCTTATATTTTAGTTCGTTAAGCTATGATTACATAAGGCGTCTTTTATTGAATATCTATCTAAGCAATTCTAACAACATAACTTTACTTGACAGTAGCTGTTTATGTTTGACCCTTTCTGGTGATGTGTTTTGAAATTATTGCTTTTCGAGTTTAATTTTCAGCGAGGGAACTAGAAGAACGTTTTGCGTGTTCTTTGTCTTTTTAAAGGTATCTGTTGAAACTCAACAAAAATTGTTCATATTTTTCCAGTAATTGATTTTTTCTCAGTTGTATTTTTCGTTAAATTTAAGTTATTAGTTTAATTTAATTTAGATTGAAACAGTAGATTTGTGTTTTTAAATAGCTCATGTTTGAAATAATGTCGAAAAGTATATTTTTTGCATCTGTCAAATCTGAATTTTGTTCCGTTTGTACGAATAGAATGGCGCATAGGTTTCTTGCCGGGCAAGATATTTTGATATGCTAGTTACTAGTGATGTTTTGCCTATGAAAGAATAAAAATGTGATGACGTAGGTAGGTGCTGATATCGAATCTGATTTTGATTCGGAAGATGAAGTTCCGTTAGCCCAGCATCCTGCACTAACATGCAATGAAGTTTCTGCCAATTTTTTAACTTCCATGTTCCAGAGGACATACAGGTGAAATTATTGCAGGTTTCATTAGTTAGTTAAAGTTATAGGCTGTATTATTTTTTCTACAGGCGTTTAGAACACCATACGAATATTTTTCCCAGTATTTCACGCGGATGTGAACGCTGTATCGGAAGAACAAAAAATTAGCTTTGAAAGGTTCAGCCAGTGATTGACAGTGTATGAGGCATATGTTTAAAAATTTGATAAAAGCGTTTTTTCAAAGAATTTTCAATTGACGAGAAAATGATATCTACCATTTTATGTCGATGTATTGTCCGACAGTGTGTAAAAATAAGCCTCTCCCTGTTGGGCTAAAGAACTTTGTGCTAACGTCATCTTATATTGGACTTCGAAATTTATCAGGGAAATTTAACCACGGCTTCTAGAGATAGAAACACTGCCAAAGAATACTTGTGTATGTTTTGATAGATATTTTAAAACACTTCCGCTTATTCAAAAGTTTAAAGAAAGAAAATAATATCTATGCGACGGGGACTCTAATGCATAATCGGCAGAACTTTTATTTTTACAAAAGATTCCAAGATGAAAAGGGGAGAGTTTGAAGAAATATGCGTCAATGATAATTCTACATGTATGGTTAAATGGAAGTACAACAAAAGCGTTTTAATAACTTCAAGTCTAACTGGTAGTCTTAATAGGTACTGTTAAATACTGGGACAAAACAGCAAAGGCTCGAATCGACGTTCCCTGTTCGGCTTGCGTTACCTCCTACAAAGTTGGTATGGGAGTACCTATCGGACGTGAATCAAAACAAAAAAATAGACTGAAAACAATTTGTCTTAAGTTTGACTAAGCCATTGTACACAGTTTTTTAGAATACAAATACTGTACACAATACAAATACGCAATGAAGAACAAAAAGGACGTGTCCTACCCATCTTTATTTATTTTTTTATTTTTCTAGCCAGGTCGATGTTGCTATACAGCTCGTAACGTTGACTGTTAAATATTCTCTGTCAACGCAAAGATTTTGAATTCAAAGGAGATTTTCAACCGCCTTTGCTAAGGCGCAGGTCAGGGTCAGGGTCAGGGTCAGGGACTGTGCTTACGTCCAGACATCTTCTTAATAGAGTACGACTTCGATGATGAGGGTTTTATATTGAGTCTCCTTAGTGTTTCCCGGCTAGAATAATTTATGAATCAATTGCCTTCTAAGTAATAGCGGTTGACAAGTGTAACTCTTCGCTTAATTTCTGCAGTGATGTACCTAATTCTCGGAGTTAGCAGCGAAGCCAAGCGAAATTCGAATACTTTATTATTATATTAAACACAAACATAGCTAGTTCAAAAATATTTTATTAACAAAGAATCATAATTGTTTCTACAGTCAAAACTAACTCCTAGTATAAAGCAATGCAAATCACAATAAAGTAAGCATCAGAGTGCATTTAACTTATCTAATCTGAATTGGCGTCGTCAAAATCAATAAAACTAACTTCGGGTACTATTTCACCATTGACTTTTAATGAATGGCAGATACCGTTGCGTTTATTGCCACCTGAACGTGCACAAACCTGAAATTTTACTCCATTTTCTTCAAAATAAGTATCTGTTCCACCGTCGACAAAGTCACCCTGAAACAAAGAAAGCAAATAATAGATTATAATTCTAATCACACGTGTGTGATGTGTGTGTCTAGTTCATTCCCCATTTGAACTCCAGTATCAGAATTATTATTCAATGAAAATTATCGAATTTTTCAAAATAAATTAAATGAGGTCCGTGATCATCGGACTGTAATTTCTGCGTTTTATGTAACACAGACACATGATTTGTATATGTTATGTAATAGCAGGAACCACATTATTGACCAGATGATTATGTCGTGGTTTCACAGAAGACCGAAAATGCAGTCATGACGTATCGTAGAAAACTGGAAAAGACACGGCCAGAATACTAATACCCAGAAATCAATATTAGGCCTGTTTTTAAGCTTCGTTCTCAGCAAAGCAAAGTAAAATAGGACCTTCTGCACGCAATTTCAACAACTAGGGTAGAGTATCCTAATTGCGGCCCTCCCCAGGGCCACCTCTCAGAAAAGTCGTTGTATTTAGTGAATTGTATATACGTAGTTCTCTTTCAAAGTTTTTGGTCTTAAATTGTTTTCTTAAACTTCTCCGTTAATGTGTCAAAATTCTTGTTGCGAGGTTTTTGTGTGAATTTTCTGTCAAAACGTTAGAAGCGAAGCCAAGCGGAATTAGTATTTTTTGTGAAAAATTTGTGGGTAACAGTTTTCAAATGTTTTTTTTAATTTAACTTTTTTTTATTTATTTTTAATAATATAAATATTTTTTGTTCTTAACTTTTCTGTAATAAAACATTTAAATAAAAAATATTAGACAATTTAAGCCCTATAATAACTGGGTGGTCGAAAATGGGACCCGAGATGGCCGGAAACAGGAAACAAGGAGCGGCCACTTTAAAAAAATATACTTTTTTTACTAAAATCTAAATAAACAATTTTCTAGTAAGAATAATTAATTTTTTCTTCATTTTACAGACGAAGAATTTAATAAAGAATAATTTATTTTAAGAATTATTCGAAAATATTAAAATTTGTTGTTACTGTGATATATTTTATGACGAAAAATCCTTACGGGGCCGGCCACTAGTGACTACCCAAGCTGACACTTCCAGATCTCACAGTATTTGTTGTAATTGTGTGCTGAAAATCCTACTTTACATTGCTTTGCTGAGATCGAAGCTAAAAAAGGCCTATTGCCATTTGAAAAATAATATTTGGTTAACGAAAATATTTTTTTTTTATTTTTCCAGATTTCAACGATATTTTTGTTATAAGTTTTAATTTTTACACAAAATATTCATGCGACCCACTGCTCCAACCCACCTGCACTCAATTTAAGATGTAAATAAATATTTTGAACATGCAATTAAAAAGTCGTATTGAACAATCGAATTCTATCTATATTTGAAGTAACTCTAGTCATCAACGGGTATAGACACATACATATATGTATCTAGGTCTATCCGAGGTTGAATCGAAGTACCTTTCTAGTACCGAACAATAGTTGACACTCTTTTCTCAATACAGTAGTTGACACCTGTCTGTTTAGTAGCAATTTGCTCTATTTCAGTTATCTACTTCTTTGGAGAAAGTTCTTTAGTCGATAATTGTAAAGTGTAAGCTATCGTGTAGATTTTTTTTCTGAAATTCACAAAATAAGTACAAAAAACTTTAGCTATTTGAAAAAGCAATATATAACATATTATTAATTGAAGTTTAAATATTCTAATTATCTGGTAGTATATTAAATAAATGGGGTGTCAATAAATGTATCAACAAAAAAGCCATAGATTCAATTATTGATATTATTATTTATATTTATAACATTTTACTAACTTACTTATTTTTATATCCATTTTTTAACTAATGGATTTATTACTTTTGTCGACATTCTTCAAATAATAACTTATTAAAGCGCAGCAATTTTATTTTATTTAGCTCAAATAAAGGCACATTAACTGCATTTTGAAAATCTGTAGATATTATTTGATGATTATTTTTGGGTGCCAACAACTATACAGGGGTTCGAAATACTAAAGTTTCTGAGAGACTTATTTTAAAATCCATTTTAAATAATTAAGCTATTTGTTTAAAGTCAAAATTTCATTATTGGAGGTAACTACTGAAGCCTTTACTATATGTTCAGAAAAAAAAATGCGAAAACACCGCATTGCCAAACAAAAATGTATGGTGGGCAACTTTCATTCGAGAGGACATTTTACTTATGTAGCATTGCATGTTAATTTATAAAGTGTATTTTTTCTTAATTTCGAATGTAGACGATTAAGCTGTACACACGTTTACCTAAAGTACTCACAGTTTCATTCCTTAATTGATCATTTAGGAAAATATTCAGAGAGTCCAATTCTAAAAATATAAAAAAAATTAGCTGATTGGACAATTTATTTGATCGCTCCTTCACCAAGCACAACTCTGTACTCCTTATCATCAACACAAGTTAGCCATGTTCGAAATGCTCTTGCTTGTTCATCAGTATACTGGTTGTGTGGCCTACCGTCGATAAAAAGCGAGTATTCGTACTTAAAGCCAGGCGCCGGATCAACTCTTATTATACACCGTGCCTGATCGATCTGAAATGAGTCATCTCCAACGAGTTTAAACATCCAATCTCTTCTTACAATTTCCTGGTAAAAGAAGACTTATTATCTCATGAATAGAGTAATTTTCGTTTGAGATCAACCTTTCCATTTACCCAAATCATCCTCCGTCCACTTGTGGTACCGTGATCTAACTCAATACGATACATACGCCCATTGATGGGTACACACCATCGGGCAACAACATTACCTTTAGCATACCGGGTCTCTTCGGATATATGATCTTGAATCATTTCCGGTTCTATAGCAAGGTTTTCGATTTTCAATGTTGGCGACAGGAAGGACATCTTTGTAATGATAATCTGAAAATTGGACTGTATTATTTTAAAGGATTTCATTTATTATAGGCTCATAATTTTGGAATTCGTTCATTCATAATTGTGTGATCTATCATATTACCATATCTAATCCTCGGGTGTAGGAATGACATACCTCCGTACCTAACAAATCACAAATAACGTCAATGTCACTTGGCAGTCATTTATGTATTGTAAGTCTAGCTTCATTACAAAGCGGGTGTGTGTCCGAATTTTGTAAATACTCTTAGAATCTTCTCAAAACCTTTATCGAAAATTTAGCGTTTGAGCTTTGACGGCTGACGAAGATTTCAGCTTAATCTGATTGTAGTTATGTTATTATTTCGCTGGCTGATAATATGTGCATTTGAGCACTGAGCGATCGACGGGTCTCAGTTTTAACAGTTTTTTTTTATTTTTATACTCAATTGTTCAATTTTGACCAAACTATACTTATGCCGAGAAGTACACAGGGGTTTAAAGGACCTGTGGCCAGTTTTAAATAAGAAAAAAAGGAGGAGAATTAATCAAATCCAGCAGAATAAAGAACGATAGGGATACTCTACGATGGACATTCCCTACTGCGAAATCAGATCAGAGATTTTGACGTTACATGGAGACACTGTGAAGACTTGTTTAATAGCCGCTGTGCGAATTATCCACCAGAGGAAGTTGGTTTCTTAAAGAAAATTGAGTCCAGACCAGTGATACCAGACTTTTTTGACTGAATTGCCCACGACTGTTATCAAAAATGCCCAACAAAATCTAATTATTTATAAAGTTTTCAGTATAATTTAACAAACATTATGAATAATAATGCGAGCAAAGGCGGGACAGCTACAGAGGAAGTGTTCCGCTGTGTCATCCTCCTCTCCGCAAGCAAAACAGATGGTGGTGTCGCTCAAGCCCAACACATTTAAGCGTTTGGCAAAAGCATGGTGGCCCGAAAGGACGCCCACAAGCAGTCTGCAGTCGATTCTCCTAAGAGGCAGAAGGAAAGACGCGAACCTTTTACAGATATCCGGACGTAGTCGTTTGGTCTGCCTACACCCAGCACAGTCACGCCACCGATGCTCGTGTTCACGAGAAACTCAAGTATCAATGGATGACCTAACCACAGATGCAGGCAGACCCAACGCAGGTTCAGGTCCTGAGAAAGCTTCTTCTGAACCCCGTCTGGCAAGCTCATCAGCGATCTCATTTCCCTGGATACCATTGTGACCTGGGACCCAAACAAGATTCACTGTATTAAGCCTTCCGACCAAGTTCAGAGAAAGCTTGAGTTCGAGCACTAACTTGGACGAGGTAAGAGAGTTAAGCAACGCTTTTAATGCAGGTTGGCTATCACTGCAAACGCATATGCTTCTATCCCTCCACCTGTTTGTCACAAAATAGCGCATAGCCATAAGGATAGCGAAAATCTCCGCTTGGAAGACAGACGCATGGTTACCTAAGGAGTAGTGTAGTCTAATGTTCTCGATTTCCACGAAGACTCCAGAACCAGACCCCTGTCCGGTTTTGGAGCCAGCCGTGAATACACGATGGCATTCTTTCCAAGGCTCATAGTCTGGCCGAAGCCATTCCGTTACCTGAGGAAAGTTGAAGTGGTAGATTTGTCGTAGTAGGATTTCTGGTGTCATTGCGTCAGACGGCATATCCTTATGCATAAGACAGGGGTCAAAGGATAATTCTCGCACAAATTCCTCAAAATTCCAACGCGCATGGTATCAAAAGCCACCTCGATAGATTTGGCCCAAGGATCTCTGCGCCTGAGAGCAGACAGTCCTTAGATCCGAACCGACAGACAGAACGGCGACATCGTCCGCATAGGCTTGTGTATAGGTTCCAGGAAGATTGAGAGCCGTTAACAGAGAGTCTACTACCATACACCATAAGAGGGGAGACAGAACACCACCTTGAGGGCAGCCTCTGTTTACCCCAGTCATGACGCATTTGCCACAATCCGCCTCGGCAATCAACGTCCTGTACATTAGCATTGCTTTAATCCACAAAACCAATGTTTCATCTACACCATGATGTCTGGCTGCATTGCACATGCTATCAAATGTCGCATTATCAAAAGCACCCTCAATATCGACGAAAATGCCCAGCGCGTACTCCTTCCGATCAAGAGCACTTTCAATCCTACCAACAAGGTTCTGAAGCGCAGTTTCACAGGATTTTCCACGCTGATAGGCATGTTGCATCACAGAAAGAGGATGCGATCGAAGAGCAACATTGCCCACGTACAGCTCAACCAGTCTCTCAAGCTTTTTAGCAGGAAGGAAGACAGACTTATGGGTCTGAAACTTTTAGTGTAGTCAGTCTTACCTATCTTTGGTATGAACACGACTTTAACCACACGCCAAGTAGAAGGTATGTAGGCCAAAGCCAAACTAGCGGTGAAAATTCTTTTCAGCGTCGGCATCAACTGACTAAAACCTTGTTTCAGCATAACCGGATAAATTCCATCCGGACCCGGTGACTTGAAGCTTTCAAAAGATGCAATTGTATATTTGATGGCGTCATCCGTCACCACTCTGGCTGCAATATACCAGCTACGCCGCGAGGTGTTTGCTTGTTCAGGAGTGGCCACCGTTGCCGCTACCACTGAAGAGCACGTAGTGACCTGATTACCCGGGAAGTGAGTCTCCAGCATTTGACTAAAAGTCTCCGCCTTTGTCTCAGTGTAGGTATTATCAGATTTTTGGAGCGATTCCAGTTTACTTGGTCTGTCCCTTTTGAGGACTTTAAAAGGCCTGCTGGTTGCACTTAATGATGCTACCTCCTCACAAAATTTCCTATAAGAGTCGTTTTTCGATTTACGAATTAGTCTCTTAAATTCTTTTTGTTTCGATCGATACAGATTCCAGTCTTGTTCTAAATTGTTTTTTAAAGACCGATTTAGGAGCTTCCTGATTTCTCTGCGAAAACACTGCAGTTCGGTATTCCACCAAGGTACCGGTTTTCTACAGGGGTTTTTTGTAACTGGACACGCTAGTTCAAAACAATGGATAAGACACTGCTCAGATCCTGAGCAGACCTCTTTAGCCCTTGTATTGATCTAAATTTGAGTGCGGTTTTAACAGAATTGCCAAGCTCCTCCTTAAACCGAGCCCAGTTTGTTTTTCTCGTATTTCTTCTCTCTAGCGAAGGTGAAACTTCACAGTAGGTTGGTTTTTTTTTTTAAGCAATATGCTCTTTTAATATTAACCACTACTGATAAGGCCCTCAATTAAGGGGTGAGGTCAACCTTTGAAGTGCTAGATTTCCGACCGCCCTAGATTTGAAATTCGATGTATCTGTGATCTGACAGAGTGCTATCTGGCGATACCCTCCAATTTGCAAACGCTTCAGCACATCCGCCGATTTCCCCAGTTGCTCAGGGATCCAGCAGATGGCACGCGTAAGCTTGGGTGGCTTGTAGACCTCAAAAATTGTGGTCCCAAGGGGAGGGATCTTCGGCACCACACTACTGACACATTCAGAGGTTTGCTGCGAGGAGGTCTTTACCACGAAGGTTCCGTCCTTGAACTCACAGCCCTCAACCTGGATACAAGCATTCGTTGCCGCGACAATCTCCAAAAGATGGGCTTTGCAGTGTTTGCACTCTGCATCACTCATGCTATTTTCATTGCCTGCTTTCCCTATACGAACTGTTAAAGAAGAAACAGCAGCATCCTTATAGGACAGCCTACTATCTCGCACTTTAGCTGTTCTGCGTTCAAAATAAGCACGCATCTTCTTGCTTTTTGGTTCAGCAGAAGAGGAGGCAGTGCCCAATCCAAGGGGTTGGTTAGCTTCAGTTGGTGAGATCTCCACCGACCTGTTCCTTTTCAAAGGCACCGCCGAAGAGCTGAGAGACGTGCTTGCGCCTTCAGCAGGTATAGCTTCTATGCGCCGCAGATCCTACAGTTTCTTCCTTTTCCTCTTCCGCTGTCCCTTAGACAGGCGCCGCTCAGAGCCCGCCTCTTCAGGAGCCCGTTCTACCATAGAGGTATCCCGAGTCTGACCGTCAGTGTCATGCAGATTTACCATTTTATTAATACGTGAACATCCAAAGTTTCGGTACACTTTTTAAGTATTTATTATGAAATGAGAAGAATAAAACTTACATCATTCGAAAGGTACTGTGCCATAGATGTACACAAACTAAAAAAGCCATTAAGGCTGGTAACAAGTTATGAATTCCCCATACAAAACAGGTAATTGAAAGTGTTGCGATTGCAGTTCTGCCACAAAGCAAATGTGAGCTCACCCCAAAGATTTCGAGCCAAATTTAACTAAGTATAACAGCCCTGTGCAAAACAAAACCAAGACAAATGTCAAAATTATATTTCTCATTTTGCCTTTCTTGATCATTCGTGTAAAATTAATTCAAGAGGCCACAAGTAATCGTAAGCATTTTTGTAACTAACTTTTCCTTCTGTAAAATAATTTAAATTGCAGAAATAAAACATTCAAATTCATTAAAACAAATGAGGAGCATTTTTTTAATCCGTGGCCCGACACGAACAGAAAGGGTTTTGGCAACATTCAATTTGTCGCCGACATATTACCATAGTAACGTATTCAAATATTAATAATCTTAGATAAGAACCTGTTTTCACGTTGTTTACGTATTTTTTCGATATCTAGATGTCGCTCTTCTCGTTAATAAGAAAAACATAAATAACAAAAATAATTGCGGTTCTTTTTTTAGTATTACATTTTACATACTTAAAAAAGGAATGGTCGATTTTCGACCACAAGCGATAGTAGTTCCCATTAATTAGCAACTTTTCATATAAATAAAACCTAAACGATTGAATCCAACCTAAGTAGCAGTGGTGTCCTCATTTAAAATAAATGGGTTTGGGGAGCACTGCACACTCATCAACCTATAAATTCGCTTCATCAGCTTTTTAAGTTGTAGGCCAAAAGGGGGAATCTCCTCTCTGTTGTTGTTTCGACATTTGAAATTCGAACGCCATTTTCCTACCTACTTTTGAGAGACAGTTCTATTGAGTTTTAATTTTTTCTTTAATTTTTATTGCGTGAAAATATGCCAAATCCGTTAATAGGCAAATGCGGTTCTCGAAAAATATCCATTTTTGGAAATTTATATTTATCCTATGTAAATACTTTTTTTTTGAATATTAAAACCTGTACTCTATCCAATTTTTGACTATGCGTGCCGTGTGGTTGGGGGCGTTGTCCTGCTGAAAAGTCCAGTTGATGGGTCCAAAAATGTCCGAAAATTTAGGGAAATTTCTTTCCAAAATTCCTTTATAACTTAATGCAGTCATTGGAATTCCAGCTGAGCAGTGCCATTAGAGAACTGCTCCCCGTACCATAACACAATCTTCTCGACTATGATGTGGCTCTAAAAAAACGGTCTTCTTTCCGCATATCGTGAAAGTAATAATTAAACCCATCAGGGCTCCATTAAAATAAAAATTCTCATCCGAAAAAGCTACATAACGCCATTCATTTTTTCAACTCATATGGAGTCTAGAGAATTCAAGGCGCATACCCTTCCGTTGCTCGTTAAGTGGTGGTTTCCTTTGAATTTGCATTCTTTTGAGGTGATTGGCACTATTGATAACCCTTCGCACTGTTGAAACGCTTGCAGTGACACCGGCTTCGTGCTTTATTTTTGCCGCAGAGTCACAGGAATTGGAAGCACATCTTAAAATTGCTCTTCGATTAACTGCTGTTGTTGCAGTTTTTTGAACTCCTTTGATGTTTTATCCATACGAATCTTTCTTACTTAAATAAGAAAGCCTTGTCCTTGTTCTTTTAATAAATTGATTTTAGCTCTTTTGACACTATCTAGAGATTTTGATCTACCCATTTACATTGTTGTTTACATTCGTAAACAATGAAGATAATGACCTTGGGCCTATTCAGTTGAAGCAAAATAAAACAGTTAGCATAATTTTTGTGCTCATTCAGTTGAAGCGAAGTGTACATACTACATTCCTTTACATACTTTTGGCAATATCCTAACAATATTGACAAGACTCTACATAACCACCTCTGGTCACACATTTAAATTTACCTAACTAATTGATAATCAGAGACTATACCT
This sequence comes from Cheilosia vulpina, assembly GCA_916610125.1. NCBI lineage: Eukaryota > Metazoa > Arthropoda > Insecta > Diptera > Syrphidae > Cheilosia > Cheilosia vulpina. Next base: position 46,202,182 of record OU744280.1, read on the forward strand.
TAGCCTAGCCTCCGATTGCCAAATAGCTAGATAAACTTAAATGTGTCTTGTTCATTTTAAGTTCCTTTTTTTTTTGTCAGTCGGGTTTTTTGGTTTTTTAGTAATTTTTCTTGTATCTATGACGCTCCGGGAAAGAATAAGAATCTAAGGACACCCTACTCTTCAAAATCGGTCAATCCGTTAAGGCTACAGTGCGTCACGTAGGAATGTACATAGGATACGCGCGAAACACATAACCCTCCCAGTGTCCAGTCGGGTAAAAAGAGGAAGAGGTATACTTATACCTTCCGAGTCACTAATCCGTAAAATCAAAGATTTCCTGACGATATCTTTTCATATATTAAATATGTATCGTACGTTTTACAACGCAGGCACGTCTTTGATATTTCCATTCGTAGATATTTTTCCAATTTCACTTTTTCTATATTTCACTATCTGTTAAGCAGTTTCCAAGAAATTGACATTTTCTAGATTTGATGTACAACTATAGGTAGTCGCATTTCTAATTTGTATTAAAAGGTGACTTTTGCGACTCCCCCTGTTAAATACCTTAGTAAAAATTAAATCTGTACTATCACGATTAGTACTAGTAATCTCGATAAAAAATATTTCATAAAATGAGTTATTTTTACAACAATTTACAGGGCAAAGTAGGTAACTAACTTTCGATCAATATTATAAGCTGTATACTTATTCAATTATTTAATTTAAAATGTAAACATCACAAATGTCGATAAAAAAATTACACTCACATTTCACTAAATACTGCACATGCAACAGTTTAAACAAGAAGTTCTTGACAAACAAATTAAAATCGAAGAGCGTTTGTATAAAACAATCTTTAGGAAAAGTCTCCTGCAAGTGCTCCTCTTCTTAATACGTGCACTAAACTGAACCGGATAATGCCTTAAGCGTCAAAGCACCCAGCATTAGGACATGTGGAAGGACACAACACAGCAAAATTATAAACAACACGCCAAGGTCGTCATTAAAAATGGCCGAATGTTCATTTATATTGTATGAAATACTCGTATACTACATATACCGTTGCATGCACTTCTACTGTACAAACTCGTAAATGCATCGCACTTATTCTGGCTACGGGGTAACAGGGGCGTCTCGTCACTACCTCCATACTCATTGCCCTGGCAACGTATAAAGACCAAAACTTAGTCCTTGGTAGTGGCAGTACAAAGTTGGAAAATAAACGCTTAGGGTATGTCGGTTTATTTTCCCGGTAGAAATTGGTGGTGAGTAAAAATATCAGCGCAGGTTAAGATATGCTCATTCAATCGAAGAGTGGCTGCACTTTCCTGATGGGGTATTTGTTTTAGGTGAAAAATGTGAAGTTACATTAATGGGGAAAGGCGACCATTCTACTAGTTTTACGAAAGTGCTCTTTTGGTACAAACAATGTTTCACTTTATACAATTTTCTTGGGCTGTTGTCTCGGTGGCCCTGTGCCTAAACCAATGAGCTTGTCTATTTAGCGTGGTTTTTAAGTAACTGGCTTACAAAAGAAGTATTCACGGAGAATATGCATAATCGATGCAATTGTGGAGGCAGCAAAAGTATAGATTACCTAAATACTCAGAATTTAAAACCGACCATTAGTGGCACAGTCTGTGAGTCCATTAAGTGCAGATTCCCGCATCATTTCTGCTAAAAGTATTTTTTTCCTGAACTAGAGCATGTTGTAATATTTCCTGACTACGAAAGGAATCTTCGACCTAAAACGTTAACAATTATGCTATCGTTTACCTCTATCGACGACGAACGCTATGTTTATAGAGCGGTATGAGCGAGTTGCTTGCAAAAATAAAACAATCTTTACTCTGTGAAAGGTTCCAGGAGAAGAACATTTGTTTTTCAAATTCAATGCCTATTTATACAAGGTGGGCCAAAAGAAGTCGTCCGATGTTGTTTAGCTCTCATTTTTTTTCTAAATGAAAAACTTCGATTCTGTAAAGGTAAAGGAAATAGAATTTGTGATGCTGAAAAAATGAAAACTTTAAAATGCAGTATCATAAGTATTGTCTCTGTTGGAGACCGCTGAATAAAGCATTTGAAAATAATGAACGACGGAAAGAAGAAGAGCATAAGGTAAAGTTGCAATTACTTTAAAAACAAAATTATGATTAGGTTTTGTGACAATGTTAGTTTTCAATTGTTAATATATGTAAGTATTGATTATTGAATTAACTAGTTGTGTTTTTATTGGCCTTCTAAACACTGTTGTATAAATACACTGCGGGATACATTTTGGTTTGCATTATGCTGCAATGTATTTTCATCCCCATTTGCAATTTCTTGTTGAATTTCGTTGCGATCGCTATCGTCTAAGAAAAAGATAACAAAATAAGGAAGTAGATCCACTTAAATTTATAATCCATATTTATCTAAGACTGGATCCTTAAATTTAATCGCTAGATTATGAAGTACTGCTAAGGCGATAACAGTAATCTTTGTATTTCTTAATGAACATCTTATACCCGTAAGTAAGCTCCTAAACCTTTGCTTCCAAACACCAAAACACCGCTCCACAGTATTGCGAGTTGCAATTGGAACAATATTATATTGGCATTCGGCTTGAGTTCGAAAGTGTAAAAGGTGGGTGAAGAGAATTTTTGTGCAGGCGTATCCACCATCTCCACGCAAACGTCTCTTGAATTTACCACTTTCGAACCTTTCTTTTATGGGACTCTCTCTAAATATTCTATAATCATATGTACTTCCTCTCCAATGGCAAACAATATCTCTAATTTACAACCTGTGTATTCCCCGAATAGTAGACTTTTCGGTTAACATAATACTGACCCGCTTGGGCACCAACTTTTGGTGGCTGAAAAGTGGTTGCACCAATAACTTGCGGAAAGTTTCTTATTTGTTGAAACCCCCGCATTTCTTTAATTTGGTCTGAAATTGATGCTGGCATTTTTACATCTTGGCTCCATTATCTTGAATCTAAAATACAATCATTTGAAAACCATACGTAGATATGAATGAAAATCGAATTATTTCGTTTCGGCCCCAAAACCTTATGGCCGCCATAACTTTAAGCTCCACAGGAATATGTCCGTCCACCCTGATTATCTCCAATGATATCAGAACGCACAATATCAATCACTTTGCAAATATTTTCTTTGGTAAATCTATATTTAATCCGAAATTCTTTATTTCTAATTTGCATGGGGTTGAACCTGGCTTTATAAAATATTCGCCTTCTTGGAATTGAACTTTCAATTATTAAGTCAATCATATCAATGCCGTTAACAAAATTCACGAAGCTGAATGACATTTTTAATAAAATTTTTAATTTCGTTTTCAATTTTCAAATCTATACCCCGAAAAAAATGTAAACAAACAATACTTCGAAACACTTTCCTCTTTTTCTTTTCTTTCTCTCTATTTCTTGTAATATATTAGCAATAAATAACTTATGGAATATTTGTTTAAATTTAACTTGATTTTGAATTTAACATATTTTTTTCTTTTTATTGTCGCACTTGATTTTTGTATATAATCTAGTATTCGTCGTCCTGTAACATTAAAATTAAATTAATTTATCATATAACACTTTGCTGAAGCTTGCACTATTAAATAAGATATTATAATGTGTATCTTACTGTGTATGACTATTGAATAAATATTTGAATTTGAATTTGAAAATTACATTTCAAAAACGAAAAAAAAAAAATGCAAGCTTTACGCAATCGGGGGGATCGGGTAGGTACGTGCGCTGGAGCTGACGGTATATTTAATACTTATGTCGTTTTCGATTTGGCCAACAGATCAATCTATTTGAGAAAAAATCAATTTTTTTTTTGATCGAGGTTGCTTTTCATGTTCGATTTGCCACAAAAATCAATAATTTTTTTTTTGATCTCAGATCACTTTTGAGAAATCTCAGTTTTTTCTCAGATATTACATATACTTTCACTAATACCAATGTTTATGACACACTGCTGGCGGTTACGATTTGTTTATCGTTGCGAAAGGATTGCGTTTTTAAATGAATTATTAATTTTTCGAGTATGGAAACAATTTTTTATATTAAATTAATTCGAAATGAGTTATTATAAATGTGTAAAAATCAATTCAAATGGATTTCCAGTGCAAGTGAAAAAAATATATATTTTGCGGCCAACTCAATACATAAGAACCAATAAAATTCAGATTTTGTGTTCGATTTGGCAACAGAAATCTCAAATCTCAGATCAAAATCTGAAAAGCCAAATCGAAAACGACATTAGTTTATGTCTTAAAGCAAAGTGCTTTTTGTTTATAAATCTAAATTTTTTTGGACCTTCCTGTGAAAATTAAAAAAATGAAATGGCGGAGTGGGTACGTGGATACGTTCGATTAAATGTGTTCCTCGAAGTCGTACCATAGACAAATCATACTAAGACCCCCAACTCACAATCCTCTTGCCGCTGGCCCCCTCAATTTATTTTCAATTTCGCCATTTTGTTTGACATGCAAAAACATACAAAAAATACAAAAATAAAAACTGTGGCGAAATGTGCTAGAGTTCGGGAATACCACATTTTTTCATTGCTAAATGCCATTGGTTAGTTATTATATATTGTTAAAAGGCGAATAATTTTATTTGTTTGGTTAATATAACTGTCTAAAGGAGATGTTCTATATACTACAAACTTATTAGGACGAGCATGGTTGAGTATTTTCTGCTTTTTGTTAATTTTTCTTAGATAACTGAAGACAATTTGCTCAAAATGTTGTTATTTTCCTTCAACCAATCTACGTTGTTCATTTTTCATTAATATTTTAAAAAAATACCCACATGTAACGAATAATTTCAAATTTAACGGATAAAATTCTATGAACGCTGTCAGCAACTTTGCCCACAGCGGAAGTGGCATATGCAAGGCGCGAGTGTGTCACCAGTCGGAATTTTTGAAGTTAGGTGACATTTGCCAATACGAATTTCTATGTAGCAATACAAGCGCACTTAGCATTTGCCACCCCATAAAAATATAGTTTGTAGGCAAGTAACGGGAAATCGGCCGAAGTTGGTGGTCAGTATTGTCTCTGGTCGTACAGCCGCAAAACTATTGTCGTTTTCCATTGGTTTCACTCGGGGATCCACTCATTCTGAAATCCAACAATCCAAAATCCAAACAAAACAGCTTCTGAAAAAATCCAAAATAGTATTGGTGAGTTGCCAAAAAAAAATCTACGACGGCTGTGAGCTGACTTGTATAAAATACATAAATTACATTTGTGTGAGTGCTTCTTGAGTGGATTCTGACTTCAAATCGAGAAGCGAAATTCTCTTCTCAGAATCACCAGAAGAGTATTTTTTGTGCCAATCGAACAGTTTCACAAGTGATTTTTTCGATTCCGGACGCTTCTCTTTGCCCAATGGAAAATGACATAACAGATGGCCGATAGCCATGTTTTATGTTATGTTGAATATGACACTTATAAACGCATTTTTTTTGCAATAAAGTCATGTCTAAGCAAAAAACTCCCTAAATCGTTGTAATTTCATGAAAAAAAACTGAGCAATAGCTTGACGAAAATTTATAGTATTTTATCAAAAAGGACACGGCGAAGCTGTACTTGAGTAAAGGAAAAGGAAATATAATGCTTTCTGTCCATCAAAAATTAGAAGAATGAAAAAGTCTATGTGCGACAAATGCAAAATTTATGAGTGTGAAGATGAGATCTCAATATTTTTTAGTTTTGTAAAGAAAGACATTTTTTTATATATGTACATGCATATATTTTTTCCTAATAAAAATACAAATAAATTTTTATAGTAATACATTTCCACTTGCAGAGATATATAATATGTAGGATCGTGATAGGGTAGGTTCATTCGTTGAACAAACACATTCAAAATTCAACGTGAAATTTATTGAGTTTTTCAAGTTTAAACTAATTATGAAATAATACAAAAAAGACACCGCATTTGCGACGCACTGCAACCAGACCGGACGTAGCACACCACACCCGATGACTCGACTCCCTCTTCGTTTTGTTAATCGTGGAAGGACAGGGTGATCCTACATATATGTGATAAAAAATATATACTTGTTAGAAAAAAGTATTACAGTGTGGGCTGTAAGAGAACAACTTCCTTCAAGGAGCCTTACGGTGAGAATGACCCTTTCTCCGCCTTCCTCCAGACAAACTAACAAACTGGAATTTAAATTCAAATTCTGTCTTCGAAATGTTTTCAACATAAGGTCTGATAACACATCTGTTTCCTGATATTTATTAATATCTATTAGATACCATATTGACGTTTCTTTAATATAATATACCTACTATGGTTACGGAGTTATCAAATTGTGGCAACAAATGTATTTTTAGGATTTCGGTGTAGACGACTCAACAAAGTTGATTGTATGTAGTAAACAAGTTAAGATGAATCACGAGGAAGTTCTGACTAAGGACCGGTTTGTTCCATATTGGTTATCTTTAATCGTCGAATCTGTTTGTTCAGCAAAATATTAACTAGAGAATCAGTGGTTTAATTAGTTAACCAGAGAGATCGAAAACCAGCCGAATTTGCGCGGTTAATGAGATTCAACCAATGATTTTATGGAATTTCGTTTGTTCAATATTTTTTAAGGGCTGTATAGGTATTCAATTTGAAGTATCTGGTACAAGTTCTTACTTTTTGTAGTACAAACAAAGAGCAAGATACAAATAATAGAACACATATAAGGCAAGATGAAGTTAACAAAAAAAAAAACTGTCGCATCGGTTTCGTTAACGTTTTCAACTGACACATATCGAGAATACACTACACGCAGATGCCAGTCTACTGAAAGTGATGGTACATGTGCCCAGCACAATGATGGATGCGACGGACGAGGTAAGATTAATTTCCATATTTTTGTCCCTTGACAGTTCTTGAAATTCTTTTTTTGTCTTAAGTAAGATTATTTAAAATAAATAAATTCTTGAAATGCCTAAACAAATAACTTATCAAAAACAAACGGACCCGAAAATCAAAAAAATGTAATCATGGAATATGTCAATCACTGCATTGACAAATAAACTGAAAAAATGGAAAGATTTGTTGCAAAGCTATTGTTTAGTGACCAAACTGAAAAAAAACGCTCAACAAACTTTTATTTATAATCATCCTAATCCTACATATATTGCACAGATTTAACGAGGTTTTTATCTGCCTATTGGATACCATGTTCCGCAAGAAAATAAAATCGATTTGATACCATTTTATTACAATTTTAACAAAGATTTTGATACAATCAATAAAGTTAGTATTGCTTCCGTCTCTTATGACTGTTGTAGAAATGTTTGACCTGGATTCCCTAGCAGTTAAACTCTTTATGTCACCACAGAGGTTGAGACCTGTTGGCTGTCCTGACCTGCGCTTATACCTCATCCAGCCTTTTTTCAGGTGGTTTCTGTAGATAGCTGTACCATTCAAGGACCGAACTTCGTGTCAAGGCTAAGTTTCCGTTCTTTAATTATCTTACCATTAGAAGAGACACTTAAAATAAGTGATAAAATGTCTTGTTAATTATAGTCGACATAAAACCCATTCTATCGCAGAGAGTTCAAGTCTCTCAGTCGAACTCTCTCAAGCATCTCCTATCTTTCATTTTTAACATGAAATGCCAAATGTGTTTCTGATAAAGATTTGAATAAGAAACTAAAAAAATCAGACATAATCTATTACTAAAATTTCTTACTTTCGTGTGATCATCTTCAAATAATTTCCCTCTAAATTATGTTTTTTTCTCTGCACCATCTTCAAATTGATGTTCCGCGTTGGGATCCGAAAAGATAAACGCTATTCTGTTGAACTTTTATAATGAAATCATTTTTATTACACGTTTACGAATTATTCAAGTAATTCACTTCAAAGCAATATTTATTTAAACAATTCTTATCCGACTTAAAACAATCACTTAATTCACTGCATACTTTACACTTCTTTATCTTCACAACCGATTACTCGAACTTTACCAATGACTGTTTAAAAGTCAACTCTTCGTCCTTGTTCTCAAATCTGCCCTTTTATATCCGCTCCGCCATCTATCGGGAAATTTCTAGTGAATTTCGGTCCCGAACAAACCCATCGAGTTTGGGAATTAACTCACTTATTTGAAAGATTCGAGTCTCCAATTGGAAGTGGAACTTGTTTGGTGGGTAATGGGTTGTTAACATTTTAGGTTCCACGCTATATACTTACCTTCCTTAGTACACAATAGCCCTACAATCCACTTTCAAAACATTAACGGCCATATTATTCACTCCGGGTGTAACTCAGATTTTAGTTGGTTTTAAACACGATCATTAATCCGCATTTTTTAAACCCGATAATTTTAACCTATGGTCCATATTATTCACTGAAAAACATGCATTAAAGGCTTATTTTCGACGACCCGTCGTCCCCGTTGATTTACCATCGACATATTTGTCTTTTGTTGACGAAGACATCAAAATTTCATCCATTTCGCGAATGAAATCCATTTTTTTGTAGCTTTTGCTACTTTTTATTTTGTATTTCACTTTTCTACTTTTCTTAGTTCTCGCAATATGCGAGCAATGAAATGTCAATATTATGAAATTGAGTTTTAACCCGAGTTAAATTACTTAAACTGGTCTCCGGATTGCGTTTAAATCCAATCGGATTAAACGCTGTCAAGTTTAAAAAAATGGATTTATGTTCGGGTTTAACGGCTGAATATTATGAACTTGGGTTTAGTTTTCACTTAAACCCGGGTGTAACATTTAACCCGGATTAATGGGAGTGAATAATATGGTCGTTAAATAATTAGTTAAGATCCCAGTTACAGAAATGTGTAAAAGTCAAGTACCCAATTAAACATTTTGTTTTTCTTAACTAAATTAATCCAATAATAGTTTAAAAAAAACTTATGAATTATAACATTAATTTATCGTGGAAAAATAATTTATTAATTTTTCCGTAAGTGGAACTTCAATTACTCAACTTTTTCACAAAAATATTTCATCTTAGACAGATGGATTTTATTTTTTGAACATATTTTTTTATATGTTTCCTAGTTTTATCAGAAAGAAACAATTTATTTTTGAACATAGTCGATACATATTTTATTTTTAATTGTAACGAGAAACAGCAACACACATTCGCATTCAATTACCTTTGAAAGAAAGATATCCACTACCTGTAGGAAATAAATATTTACTCTCAACTCCCATCAATAGATGTCGCCGTTAGTAGTTACAGAAAATGCACCTAATTAACGTTCTAATTTCGAGTTCAACTGGAAGTCTGGCAGCACCGTAAATGAACAGCCATGAGTCAACTCAACTGTAAATTTCATTCCATCGAACATATTCCATATCGTTCCAAGTGTTAGAGAACAATTTCTGAATTTGTATCTGTAGTACCACCAGTGATGAAAAATGAACATTTGCGATTTTACTTTTCCCTAGTTTAAATTGTAACTTTTAGGACAGATGTGTATCTTTGACGTTGTGAAAATTCGTACTTATATGAATGTTAAGATAAAAATACTCCCATACCTTTTACTACCTATTTACTTAGCTCATGTTTAAAAAAAAAAACGAAACAAATACATATTTTCCCTCTTTTCCCTTGAAATAAAACAAATCGATATCATTTTGTGAACTTTTTTGGTGACATACAGTTTAACCACATTAAAAAAATATGAAGTAGTAAAAAAAAATTTAAAAAAAGAATTGAATACCTACTTCTGTGAGTGAAAATTAAATCCCAATACGCATGCGTGGCGTGCACTGTGAAAGAGCAACTCCGCATGACATATGAAAAAATTGTTTTTTTTCTTATTGCATTGGAGAGTATTTGGCAAAAGTGAATTGGTTAGCCGAATGTAATAGAGTTGAACTCAAGGCCAAAACGCATTTTATATTCCCTATTACAAATTGTAGATGTGTTCGTCGCGTGGGTATGACATTGTATATTTTAAAGAAGGATTGTAACTGCGTTACTTTTGAAGCAAACAAATGTTCGAGTGGTTTGTATCTGTGCCATTTTATTTTCAGATTGTACCCAAAAGATACAATTGTATCCGCTTTTGCATTACTGGTATCACAAGCTCAACCAGAGACAGGCCAGCCAGCCGGCGCACTAACAAAAAAATGAAAGCAAGCAACTGTACTACACTACAGTTACAGTCTACTCTACAAGGTACATACAGTAAAGTCAACTCAAACACAATACACAGATAAACTACACCACTTCTGCGAGCAAAGTTCATTTGTTTCTGTTCTCTATTCATCTGCTTCTCCTGTGGTTGTCGGATGGCCGTTCATTTACTCGTTCCACTGCTGTATATTTCATAGAACAGCGAAACCCTCCAACACCAAATCGGCGGTTATTACAGTTACATGCATGACCGTAACTTTCAGTTGGAAATTTTGCTTCATCGTGTGCGTCGTTTCTTCGTCTTCCTGTGTTTTTTTCACTTTTTCCTCATTATTCGCTCATACGCAACAAAACGTACTTTGTTTACATGTTCTACTCCAATCCATCAGCACGCGTCTCATCTCATCATACGGCATTATAAGGATTGAGAGAGAGTCGAACTGTGTTTGGCAGTGGCTTAAGAATTATATAATAATTGCTTCGTCCTTCGAGTCGGTGCAATAAAAAGAAAGTACACTCATTCGTATCAGAAATGAACGTAGACAAAATTCCACAACCATAATCGCATTGCAAGCGAAGTGAATTAGAATCCTCTGAAGTTCGCAAGAGACGCTTTCTTTGATGGACAATATCTCGTAGCAACGCAGACTTTTTCGCAAGAAATTCTATGAAAATAAATATAAAATTGTGATTCCATACGATAACTACCAAGTGCAAATAAGAAAATTGTGAAATTGTGTTGTCCTTGCTGAATGACGTCAGTCTTATTTTAAGGGAGCGACGTTTTATATCCTTCCCCCGTTTGATTAGAAAATAAATAATTAATTGCCAGTAGTGTTCTTTGCGCAATAAAATTCAATCGTTGTTTTTGTTCGTATATTATTATCCTTTGACGTTCTTATTGACGGGAAGGAAGAGCTGAAGTGGTCGCAGAACCTTTTTTTTTTATAAAAGGTAAGTGCTTTATATATTTTGTTTTTTTATCTGCTTTTAAGAATTTGTACATACAAAAAGAAGACGTTTATCTGGATGCGAATTAGATTCCTCCTTAGTATTTTTTTTTTATCCATTGAATCTCTTCCATTCTATCTGCCTAACGTCGTTCTCGTTTTCCTCGTCTCGTTCCCCTTTGTCTTTCATCTGACAAACGTACAGCTGCTTGTTTTTGGTACACACTACAGACGGTGGTATGCTGGAGGTAATTCAACCTCAACCTTCTACTTTTTTTTGTACCTATTTGGAGTTCACTGGGATGTTGGTTTATGTACGCGAGATAGAGAATAGGTAGGTAGATGAAGTCAGTCAGCTATTCTGCCATCTAAACAGAACAACCAATAGATATAATATGAATAAAGAGATAAGGGACTCAGACTTTAAAAAAAAATGTAGAATGTGACAATAATATCTAATTTGTATGGATTTTGATTGAGAGAAACGTTCATGATTGGGGTTGTGGATAGTATCGATTGGCTGGCCCAATTCGCGAATTCCTGTTTCTTTTTGATCTTCTTTTGTGTTTGAAACTTTAGGTTAGGTTTCTAATTCCTACCTCATAGGTATATAACAAAACTTATTTACAATTTGGTTTCTTTGATTGTGATAAATATATTTTATCGATAAATTGCGAATAAAACCCGCTAAATAATTTTTTTTTTAAAAGAACAAAACATGTAGGAAGTAGGTATAGGTACGTGTACAAATTTAAGGTTAAAAATATTGATAGACGAAGGCTATAAGTAGCTAGCTGTTCTAAATATTTTAAGTGTAAATATTATTCAGTATACAGTACGCTCCCTAAAAAAGCAACCAATACAAAACCAAACAGTTGCGTTAATTGAGGTTGTTGCAATAACAAAAGTCAGAATAAAGTAGAGTCTAAGATTGAAATTCAAGTTGAAATCAGAAGAGTACGGAAAATATGTATAAAAATATTGTTGAAAATTATGTTACGTGCCTGCATCGAAAAAGAGAACATTGAACAAAAAATGTAATAGGTATATCATTGATGGGGTGGCACATGATGAGCTTTAAATCCTACTAGGTACCTATATAATTATATAAACATAATTGCCAAGTATTGGAAAGAATTTGGGTGTTACTTTTACAGAGGTAGGTACAAATTACAAATACGGAAGGTTGCTTTAACCGAGGGCGTACTGTACAAGCATATTTAGAAAAAAATATAAAGAATGGTTGTACCCGCTTCACTGGGTATTTCAAATCTCAATTTCATTTAGGTATTTAGTCACACTTCCTTTTAACACTAATTTTTGTGAATGATAGAACTGTTTGCCTCTTCTTTTACCCTCCCACGTTTGGTCCTAATCAAAATTATAATTCTTTTATTCGCTCATAATGAATAAAAGACCTTACCCTTAAGCTAAACAACACCGACCTTATCTGGTATAATGTATACGTAGGTACTAAAAAAATAAATATCACAAGCTTATTTTGTGCTAAAACGAATCCCCCTATTGAAAAATTTTACAGCAGTACCTACCTACTTGTTGCCCTATGGGTGGCTGTGAGTTTATCATTATCAGTAAGCCTAGTTTAGGACGCTCAAAGAACTCTGTTTTTCCTCATCATTACAATTCACACCGGTAGCCATTTCTGCTTGGTGTAAATGTCAACTTTATTTTTATACCCTCCACAGGAAGGTATTTTTTTTATTTGAGTATGAGTAAATTTATTTATTTTATTTATTTATTATTATTATTTCATAAATTCCTATATACAAATTCAGTAAAAATAATAATTACAATTCAATTAAAATATGAAATTGTCATAACATTTGTAACGCCAAGAAGGAGTCGCCGGAGACCTCATAAAGTATATATATCCTAAATACGATAGCGTCCAAAGAACTCAACCTAGGCGAATGAAGTTTGGTAGAAGGACTTCTTTTTATAGTCGTTAGGTTGGTATTAAAATTGGGCTATGTCGGTCAAGTAGTTCTGGTACCCCTCCCAAACAAAACAAATTTTGCATGATTTGTATGCAGTGGAGGGTATCAAAGCATCGGCCAGGCCGATGATAACACTTTTACTTGTTTTTTGTTCAAACCAAATCATTTAGGAGATTTTTTTTTAAAGAGCTAGGTATAAAAATCTACTTTTTTTTTAACAAAAATGTTTTATGCATTGTATCATTTTCTTTTTATTACTTTTATGAAATGATTGTTGAATGTTAAGGATTCGGATAAATCATTTGCTTATCGGGTTCTTCCAGACTGAGCTTAAGCTGGAGCTTATATCCAATCAATACATGTCGAGAGCTTTAAGGATTTTGGTGTCTTATTCACGTGCGATGAAAAAAGAAAAAGAGTTTTTTTCTAAAAGCCTAGTATCCTGCTCGCGCTTAATTTTAGCGTCCCTGGTCTCCACCTCATTTCTCCACACCAAAGATAAATGCTCGCTAAATTATTAAACATCATATAGATGGGACAAAACCCATTTGTTCATGACAGTAAACGTTATTTTAAATATTCGCGTACATACAATTTGCGAATTTCAAACCTTAATGACAATGCATTGTTTGAATCGTTCCAAAGCAAAAGATATAAGTGAAATTGAAGAAGATATTATCATTGCTGCAGCAGCTCAAATAATTTCTATAGTAGTAAGCAGAAGACGAGACGTTCCTTCGTGTCGGGTAAATGTCTATTTGCATTGGAATTTTTCTGCAATTTCCATATTGCTGATCGTTCATTCACAAGCCCTGCAATATTTTAATTTTTTTTTATCGCATGAAACGGAATTTTTGGTTTTGCGTTCACTTTTATTTATCGCAAAATGTTTTCTGCAGTTTCCTCTAAAAAAAATTCCAAAATAAACACAACACAAATTGTATCCTCTGCTTTTTATGTCAAAATTTATCTTCGATTTAATGTACCGGACATTTATTTCGCGAGCTAAATGAGTGGAGACTTGCCAGCGGCCTATCTATATAAAGTTAAGAATTAAGCGAGCAAACAGGATACTGCTTTGCTAAACTGCTTCGCTAAATTTTATCTTTGTAGACATTTTTGTATGGGAGATAAAATTTAGCGCGAGCAGGATACTTAGCTAAAGCCGTTAATCAGCAAGACCGAACTTGGTGTAATACGAAGTTCGATCTGTCAGTCGAATATGGTTCGTCTGGCATATAGAACTGCGTATACAAGCTGCCTCAATGAAATTTATTTTTGTGTGTTGATGGGGTGAAACACAGAAACCATTTAAGAAAACTTAAAGTACACAAGGGACTTAATGTCGAGCTCAAAGAAGGAACATTGTTTCAGAAGAAGTAATCGAGTGCCATGGCATCAGGTGCAGCACGACAATTTTGGTTGGGATTTCATATCTTTTATTTTTATTTTTATTATTGACACACTCTAAAGAAGATGTTTTAGAATGTAGAGTGAAGCATACAGCGCGGGCCTTAAGTTCTCAATCCTCCTGTGGATTAGCTTGACTCTAGGACTGCAATTTTTCTAAATAACAGATCCATTCAATATAATGAGCGTTTAGATATGCATACTATTTATACAGAGTCGAAAATACTTCAATTTCAAAACAACAAACTGTCTACATCCTGTTTTTTGAGTTTCGCTGAGTTTTTAGCCCACAAATAACCATCTTAGCTTTACCATTCAAACAACACGTAGGTAGTACTTTTGTTCAATTGTCATTTACCTTGTCTTGTACCTTTAACTTTTGCACAACCCAAATATTTATTGAAAACAGTTCAAACTCCGTATTTACAGGAGTTTGAACCGTTTGTTTGCAGAAGCAATATTGCAATAAAATGTACTCCTCTGCCAACCGTGCAATTTTAAATATATCTGCTATACGTATTATATTATGTACAGTACATATCATACGAGCTACCCTCCCAATAACAAACATTTTATATCTTTACCGAAAAATGCAATTTAAGTGGAACTTTGCACGCTTCTCCCTTATTCCTTATACCAAAAATTGCTCCTGGAAACCCATTGATACATTCACAATTTGTCTCTCCCAATATTCCCGATTACGTAACAATAACAATACCAACCCTTAAAACATTTTTATTGACCGCAGCGAATAGCTGAGGGAACAGGCAAAACAATAGGTTAATTGAGCTAATTCATACATTTACACTCGTATTCAGCACAGAACCATACCCTATGCCCATAACCATAGTAACGGCTATTGTCATAAGGAGTGACAGTCACCATTTTCGCTGTTGGTGCGTTGTCTCTTGTCTTGCGCCTTTGAATGGCGCCGCATAGTCCCGAAGTCGCGGTTGTGATTATATGACACACAAATAGAATTGTTTCACACATTTTATGCCGAACTTCAACTAAGATGTCAGTTGCAAAAATATCTGCTTCGACCAGAAGAGTACGAGATGAGAAAAATAAAAGTGGCATTGAACTAAGGCCGGTAGTATCACTTTTGTCATATTATCGAGCCAATTAAGGGCTTTATCATAGTGGGGAGAGAAACGCATGAATTTATGAATTTAAATTGTGATGGCGCGAAACCAGCAAGGGATACGAACAACGCAGTGCAGTATATAGCCTGATACTGCAATTGCAAACCACCGACTATGAGTCTGAAGTGCAAACTCCAAAAACCTACATGAAAATTTATGGGATTTTTAATTCCTTCTTCCACTGTCCATTCTGTGTGTGACTTCCTTGCGGGTGCATGACATATTAAAGAGGGGTGGAAAATCCTCCTGGGAAGCATTCCGACACTTTATAAATTTGCCGTATATGGCAGAACAAGATATGTGTAAATATACGTATACGCTTTTCATCATCAACCCTACTGCGTATATATAATAGTAGACTTTGTACACAAACAAAAAGGACTATGCGCCGCTGCTGCAACTGAAACTGCAACAGGAAAATGGAGCTTTCCGTCTCATATCTCAAGTCTCAACCCTATTTGTTTAGTTTTGTTTGCAATTAAGAAACTCGGAGTTAAGAAAACAAGTGAAAATGGGGATGAAAAACGAAAATAAAAATAATGCCTAATTATCTTTTATCCGTTTCTCTCAGTCAACAGAGTGTTAAATGATCTGCTCTGTAGAGAGTATTACAGAGTTGCCAATTCTGAGGGAATAAAACAGATCTGATAGTTAACAACTGTATTTACAAAATGTCATACATGAACATATATTTCAAAAACACCTATGCAAACAATTTTTTATAAATATCTGCATTCAGGACCTTAACTGAAATTCATAATAGGGTAAGATACTCCAAAAGAAATTAGAGTAAGTGGTACTACTTCCGTGATTTTAAAAAAAAAATGTTAGTAAGGATTTGGATTTCTTTTTAAATATATGTATTCTGTTTCATTGAAATTATGTCTCAACGATCAAGATCAATCTTTTTGGTTACCCCCAACGATACAAAATAAATTTGCATTTGACGCATTAAAAGATGAACGAATCTAGTATACCTACTCCTTAACATTTTTCTCCTCCGTATGCAATATAAAAGGCTTAATGAGAAACAAAGCAGAAATGTATTTTGGGTCTATTTGGGCAACATTATGATACCTCATTTTATAACACTAGAACTACTATCCGAGTCAAATACTAAACATCTGTCAAATTACAAGAACTAGTGTGCTGTGTAATAACTCGCATAGTAAATTTAAATGTTCTTCAATTGTTTATATTTAAGTAAAGTTCAAATGTTATTTTGCTCCAGATAAATCTCTTTATTTTAAAACATCATTTGTTAAGATTGGATGAGTGTGAGAACTGGGAAAGCCCAATTTTATTATGATTGGTTCCGCAGAGTTCCAAACCAAAGCAATAAACCATAAACTAGGTATTAAATTAACGTCGACTTAAGATGCCAAGGCACTGATGAAAAAAAGGCTTCTATCAGTACAATAGTGATTTCAGTATTATTTGACTTTCCCGAGTGCTATTTGTAGTACTTTTCATTTTTGACATAAATCCGAACATAATTATTACGTTGACCATTTTTTCAATCACAATTTTTTTGAGTAAATAACTATTCAGTCAAAAAAGGTGAAAGTACATTTTAACTATCCAAATTTGTAGGTTTTTGTAGGTTTGATAAACGGAATTGACTTGGTCTTTGAAATTTAATACAAGATTACCATCTAACTCCAGCTTTGTAAGACTTGAGAAGATACCTACTCACAATCTCGAATACTTCTTATGATAGGAAGATGGTCTTTAGGGAAAAAGACGACATTTTAGAAAGACAATGAATTGTTTTCTTTAAGTAAAAAATCAGAAAGGACATAGTAGGGGAAAAGAAGACTGCCCTCTCAAAAAGAGGACGAACGATCACCGTAATAATTTTGTATACTAGTTTTGCTTGTGGTCAAAAATCGACCCTACCTTTTAAAAGTATGCAGCACTAAAAAACGTATAAAAATGTTTGATATTTATGTTGTTTTTTTTATAAGCGACATCTATATAGAAAAAACGGCCATTTGAAAATAAGTTTTACTTTATGAAAATTAAGAACAAACAATTTATGGGTGCTTATAGGGGTAGTAACATAGCAACATTAACAGTTCATTCTGTGGTAACATTGAAATAATATGAATGACATAAAACTAAACTCGTATCTACCAGGAGACATTAACATTAGAGTATTGATGACATTTTTGCTTGGCCAACAACTATATGGAATCGAATCCAGTCGATACAGATCAATAGTATTTTCTTTATATTTTTGTAAACATTTTTTCTTGTTAGCATCTAACGAATAATTAAAAAAAAATAAAAAAGTTTTAAATTTTTTTTTAAAGTTTTTTATTTCAGAAATGACAAAAGTCAAACAACTTTAAAGGCTTAAACCGGTTAAGACTTAAAAGCTACTACTTCACGAAATATCGCCCAACACTGCAAATAGTTTTGTACTAAATGGCGTTTGTCCCCAGCGCAGTCATTTTAATTTCATCATCAGCTTAACAACACTAGCACAGCTAATAAACAAGATATAGTAATACTAATCAATATTTAAGAATAATATTATCTTGTATTTTTTTGTATTCAAGAAAAACCTGTCCCCAAGAAACTCAAACGGGGGAAAATAGTCAGTTATATCATATATGTTAAATGAATATGGTCCGTATGCTTACAAGTCATTAGTGTCACGATGTTTTTGAAACCAAATCATTCAAAAATCAGTTTAGAAGTGTTTCAAACAACAATGTTTAATCATTTCCAAATTTAAATCGACTCAACTTGCACTTCATCTGGTAAAGGAAGTATATAACAAATTGCAATATAAATAGACGTTTATTCGATGTTTTTATCAATCACGTTCTTGGGTTTCTAACGCTGCTGAAAGGAAAATTCATAGAATTTTGTTTCCTTTTGTATACACTGCGCCGAAACAGTGGAATGTTAAATATTAATCCTACTTTTCTCAACAATTTGGGCCACATAAATCGAAGAGAACATTTTTTTTTATTAATTATACGCTTTCTTGTTAGCTTTAAATGGGCTCAAACTCAATAGTGAAGACACTCCTTAGGCACAACCATCTTCTAAGGACATTCGTTTTCGTTAATTTCATAACCTCATTCGTAACCTATCGTAACACGCATTCCTCATAAGAAAAAACGTTACAACACTTTATGACAGTATATCACGCTATTTGTCCGTATATAAGGACTGAGCTGCCTGACTATTTATGTTTATTTTACCCACCTTTGTGTGCAAAATATGTATAAATGGAGGATATTATACCGATTGTTTTGTTTGAGAATAAAGCGTTGATAGGGTTCTTGGACTTCGACAATGTACACCAAGTAGTGTATTTATTGCGCCTTTTTTGCCTGTCATAATCCCTGTTTGCAGATATTGCGCCTAACTTTTTTTGTGCGCATTTATATTGATATTTAAAAGTTGTGAATGAGCGCATCGGTTTTAAATGATTTTCTTTCAAGCAATGTTAGCGGCTATTGGTCCAAATCAAAATAAGGGAGCTATGGTGTACTTGTAAGAGTGATTGCTTGTGACCCGAAACATGAGTATTCTAATAGCACCTCCGATTTACGTGCACAAACGACTTATGACATATTTGCTTCACCTCTTTTAAGTAAAAATAAGAGTACATCCCCTTTTAAGGATTGGAATCTGATTCCGATTGATCATTATGTTGAATTCATAGTCTTTAACAACAACTCGTACTTCCAACAACTTGAAATAAATACAAAAGCAGCTGCCCAAGATTTCTAAAGTTTTAAATCAATACCAACTACGGTTCATAAGTTATCTTTTTTTTTTTTGTAAATGATAAATATCCTAAAAAAATGTGCATTTCTAAAAGCTACTAGATTAAGTTTTATAAATTTTCCATTAGCGGGTCGGGCAAATTTAGAAGAATATTATGCTAGTGCCATTTTGTATAACGATAGTAATCACGTTCTAGAAATTGCTGGTTTTTGTTCTCTATACGTTTCGGAAAGAATAGGAAAAGAGTAAGTAACTTTTTTCTGTTTTTTTTTGTTATTGTTTTCTGCGTCCGGGGTTGCATTAAGAAATACTGATCGCATTTAAATACAGCTCTTCTTTAGCTCGAGAACTTCAAAAGTTTTGAAATAAATAGGCAAAGTTAACAATGTTTCTGAGACTTTCGGCTCAGTGGGTCAATACGCACTTTATTTTAAACCAACGGAGAGGGGAGACAGAAACAACAGCTTATCTTTCCTGTTTTGATTACAAAACATAAAAAGAAAATATCCAAAAGGAATGTCAAATATAGATTTGTCATGTCTGTATATTTGCAGAAATGCAAAGTCGAAAAATATCGAATTTAATATTAATTATCCATGTCGAAATGTGAATGACATCATTGCATAAAGTATTCTTGATTTGCTTAAGCTTATTACGATACATGAAATGATGGAAGACTTTTCGGTGGAGTGACATCTTTATTTTATGGTGATTTTAGACCAACATTATCCGTTGTCAAGAGAATGAAATCAATGCACGTTCCAAACTTTCGGTGCTTTGCGGTGCTTTGGCGCTACGTAATTTGATTGAATTTGAGTCATTATATGAGGGCAATATCGGAGAATGTAAACGTCCGCAAAACTAAAAACAATGATGCATATTAGAGAAAATGTTTGGTGATACAACTCTTTCCCTGTACATGAATGGTATTTTGCATAAAGGAGAGCCAGTAAGTTATGAAGTCAAGTCGAGTTTTCAAATAGCATCAAACGCAGAAGCCGTTAGGACTATGTTATTTCGCATGTTTTTTAATGAAGTGTTCTGAAACTAAATTTTGTGCGGGCAAAGCCGGCGGCTACAGCTAGTAA
Organism: Cheilosia vulpina; assembly: GCA_916610125.1. Classification (NCBI taxonomy): domain Eukaryota; kingdom Metazoa; phylum Arthropoda; class Insecta; order Diptera; family Syrphidae; genus Cheilosia; species Cheilosia vulpina. The sequence goes on from OU744280.1 coordinate 46,222,606, forward strand.
TATATTTCTCAACGTTTTCTATCACTATTCTTAAAGTTTGAACCTTTCTTTAAAGTCTGTAAGTGAGTGAGTGATCTTTCCCAAATGGAAAGAGCCTTTTTGCTGTTGCTTGGAGACCTAAGGTGGCCATAGAAATTAGATGGAAATAGACTTCGTCTGACATAACCGGCGACCGATAACCATTTTCAGTGCCCAGGCTAAATTTTTCGAACTCATAATGTCAAAATGTTCCATACAAAATTGCATATTGTGATCTACAAAATATATAAGGTTACAAATGATTATTAGTAGCGGCCCAAGGAATTTCTCAAATAAATCGGTTTATTTCTATTTCAAGATGTATTCGTGCCAATTATATCCGACTTGCTGTTGGTGGCAAGCATCTATTTATAAATAAATAATTGGCGCAACAGGTAATTATGGACCCAAGCCTAGCTTCTCACAACCATAAACCCCTTCCCCTTTCATTCGTCCCAAAAATAAAAACTCACACAAGCATCTATTTACTTCATATAAATTTGTGTTGCAAAAAATGCCTTCTTAAGCTTGGATGAGAGCCGCTTGGTTGATATCCTTATAATAAAGGAGTCGTGCCGAATGAACGATTCGAAATCAATAATTCGTTAATGTATCGTCAAGTGCACTTTTCAGGGTTACACTGATTAAACAATGGACTTACGATAGCCATATTAAATGCGCTACCAGCTTTTTAACGAAAAATACAAATTAACAAACTCTCTTTTTTGCTATCGCACATGTTTACAGAACTGCTAGAACCTCTTCAGAGAGCTAATGCGTACTCAGGAAGAGGCTATGATCTTTGAAGAAATGTATTATCCCTATGCAGAGCTGGTACAGCCTTAGGTTTTGAACCCAAATGGGAAGTTGACATAAACTAGTAAAATGTAATACAAATAGGTATATAAAGAGCATACATTGGTGGATATCATAGCCAAAGCTTCTTAGAGCCCTATAAAAGCCTTATACTTTCACGAAAACTTCATAGATCAAATAAGCAAAACCAGGCAAATATATGGGTTAAGCTTGCAAAGTTGTGGGTAAATCAAACCAATTTTCGGGCTTGGTAACCGTACTTTTACATGTAATTTATTCATTTATTTATATATAAAGTGTATACAAAACTTTTAAATCAAATTATTCCATTCTTCAATTGATATTGACTTGTAGTGGCCGTTTGGACTCGGCATAAAATTGTCCATTCGTCCCAAAAATAAAAACTCGCACAAGACGAATGGTTGTGAGAAGCTAGGCCTAGGATCCCTATACGGACCTGTTGCGCCAACTATTTATTATATTTTTTTTACCTATCTAAAAGTTAAGACACTCGGGGCTAGCAGGTAGCTAATTTTGCGATTGTCAAGTTACAAACTTAACGAATAAGTTTTGCTAAATAAAATTTATTGAAATGTTTTCAGCTTGGCAGTCCTGTTGTTGGTTAGCCAACTTACGTTTTATTGCGCCAAGCACGTGATTTCGGCGATCTGTGATCGTGATAAGGCGTCATAGAGATACACCAAAATGTACACGCATAACCTGCTCAGAGCTTAATAGGCATTACGTTTACATTGACAGTCGCCAAATGTACAATACGCCTACACGATGCTGTTTGGCAGCGCGGCATCACTGGCCATGAAGGGTAAACTTACTGTACTGCTGGAGTTGTTTGTTTCGTGGCATAATATCACATGAAACTTAAATGTGTTCTCGCCTTTTTTTATTTCTTCGTAGTCGGGAAGATTTATTATTTTTTTATACATGCTATGTTTGCCAGTATGTGCTATAATCGGCATCGTCATCATCAACGATGTCGTCGTCAGCATCTTAACCACAATCAAGCGACTTTAGGCACTGAAGCATCACTTGACGATCACATTTTTTTTCGAGCGAATTCCTCTTATACATTCGAATTGAATATTGTGAGACGAACATTTTCATACAGCGGAAGCAAGTGATTCTTCTACTTAAGTGTGGTGAGTCTGCCGTTTTGGTATTAATTTACTATTATGATAAGCTGCTCATAACCAGAACTGGATACAAGGATGCCATTTTTAAAATATCTGATATTACGAATGTTGTAACTGGAGGAGTACTACGATTGAAATTATGAACTTATATCTATTTCTGATCTGTACCTAATCACGTGAAAAGAAATAACTTGAGGAAGAACATGTCCTCCTGTAAAAGTAGGAAGGGAAGGTCCTTTACAATGAATTCTAAGTAATTCCAAGAGAAATGTAAATGATTATGGGTTGAACAGTATACAGAAGTTAATATACTGCAGCGCCATTTAGAGGCGAGTTGCAACAATGTGGGAGCTTAAGAAAATGCAACTGGGTTGCCAGTTGCATTTTCATCGGGTGTATTTATTTGCCCCAAACTTTTGCATTCAAAAGACCGTGTTCGCGTTTTACATTCGAAATTCCTATTTTTAAGTCTTCCGTTAAACATGTTTAAAAAATAATGACAAAATGTTTTAGCTTTTTTTGGAAAAAAATCCCATAGTATACAGATATATCTAAGGGGAAATATTTTGATCGTCTGGCAACGCTGCTGCAAAACGACACGGAATTCTTCTAACAATTCCTTTCACACGAACCAAATCTGTCGTACGTACCTTGTTATTCTTCACTTAGAACTTTATAGTATTAAAATCCTCGTGAAACACAACTAAACGCTAAAAAACATTTCAATGAATTTGTAGTTATGCAAAATCAATTTACCTTAAAAGACTGGCTGCTCAAAGTGACTGTTCGCAAAGTGTTATTATTAATTTAAATTTAAGCAAATATGTTCTGTTAGGTTTTGTGTGAAAAAGTAATAGAAGAGGAGCCGACCGCATGATGTCCCAACTCCCAAGGCATAAAAAAGAAGGATGCGTTTTATATAAAATGAAAGCCGGTTCATATAGACAAAGGCAAAATTAAAAGGTTGACCGATTTTTTTTTGCACAGGGACTAAGAAAATGATGCATTGAAGGTGTATATTAAGAGACATAAAAAAAGATTAACTGAGTAAGCCATTCAAAAGGTGGCCTTAAACAGAACCTAAAGATTTGATTTTCATGACCTATAGCCATTAAAAAGAAAGTTGAAACACATACCATTTTAAAGCTGAGAGCTTATCATTTACAAAAATGTAAGGTGGGATGTTAAAAATTGCCCAAGAACGTTGTGCATAAGGATGCGTTCTTGAAATAGTGGAATATCTTCCTGGGCAAATTTTAATAGTCAAACCTATTAACCAACCGGTATTAAAGACGAATGTCTATAAGTCTAATTTTCACTGGAAATCAAAATTAGTTAAATTTTGAGAGGGATTGCTATTTTTTTTGTGGTTTTGCTCATTTATTGAGGGTTAAACGAAGGTGATAGAAAATCTACTTTTAATAAAACTTCACAGAAAGTGATCCCGTGTTAACAAGTTAAAAACAATCATTTTATAACCCAACTTATGGAAAACTTGTTTGAATAAATATGACACAACTTCACCTTGTTCTAATCCGGGGAGGTCGCTTGGCAGCCACGTCCATAAAATGTATGGTCGTCCTATGTTTTTTTTTTTTTGGTAAAATCGGTCTTTCAATTCGCATTACAGGCTACGGAAAATATAGGTTGCTTGTTGGCATTCAAATGATCAATAGGTATCTTTCCGAATAATTTCATTTCTCTCGTTGTCTCATTATTGTTTTCTAGGATAAGTAACCGAAAAAGGTTTCACCGATCTTTAATCGACTTGCATCATCATCGAGTGAGATCGACAACTTTCAGAAACCTATAATATACCCACCATAGTGCATTGTTTTTTCTGTTGTTGCTGTACTTTCTAGATCATTGCAGGCTTTATTGTTTTTTTTTTCGAGCACAGCATGAAACCGCACCATTTGTGTATGGGTTTCCTTTATTTATTTTTCTGTTCAGGGGAATTCAACTGAGAGAATGAATTTGAACTTATTTTATTACATCCGACCTACTTCATCCTCAAGTCGGGGTTAAAAGATTACGTTACACTAAATTGTGGTTGACACTCCGTTGCATTTGCATTCATCCAAATATACATACAGCTTTTCTTTCTGATGCGGCTTAGCTGCAAATTTACTATGTCTAGGTGAATGTTACTGAAAGTTCTTTTATAAATGTGGGGCGATATTGGAACCTATAGAAGGAGGATAACTGAAAAAATTGCAGTGTCATCATATCATATCGCCGCATTGTTTTTCTTGCCTCTTTTTGTTTCCTCCAGTCAGGGTCAGAATTACTGTGAATATGGTAATGACTGAGGCAAATACATTTTAGCCTACTTGTTTTGTTTTTTTTCTTGTCTGTGCGCACCCTTGCTGCTGCCGCTGATGGCCGGAACTTGCGAGTTGTTTTTGTTTATGCAATTTAATAATCATCGCTGATGCACATCACCGACAACAGCATCATCAACGGTGCGGGAGACGTGTATGGTTACGCGCAGAGAAGAGGAGAGAAGTGTGCACTTGCGAGCATAATGTATCTAAATAGTTATTGTTACCATTACCATTACTATTACTGTTGCGTCAATTGCAAAAACAACGCCTACACCTTCTATTAAAATGGATTATGATTGAACCTTCAAATAGTGTGATACGCTTCAATAACATATGACTGCATATGTAGCACGTTGACATTTATATCGCTGGTGAAGAGATATAATGTATTTTTAAGAATCCGAGTGAGACATCTACATCGAAATAAAGACCGTTTTCCAATTTAGCCCAATTTATTCAATTCCAAAGGGCCTTGAGATAGAAATGTCAGTAAATGACTGATAATTTGTGATACGTAAAATCATCACTCATCATTGTTACATGTTTTCTCGTTGTAAATAAATAAATTGGCATGTTTTCATTAAGTTGCTATAAATGACAAATATCAGAGAAGAATGTTGGAGTTGCTAGTATTTAGTTAAATTTATTATAACAATATTAGGCAAACAAAAGTAATAATTCAATGAAATGAGAATATATCTTCGGCTTTTTAAAAATAAAAATAATTTAAAAATATTTTTTTTTGTATTTATTTAAGAAAGTAACTGGATTTTTCAACTGGATTTTCAAGTACTTATTTCACTAGCTCAATGTGCTGGAGCAGATTCCATATAACAATAATCGTTGGGATGATATCGTTTTTGAAACTTTGATGACCATAAGAAGTTATATTCTGCCCGAATTTGGTTCACTATCGTCAACTTTCATTATATTTGTGGAAAATTAACTGTGTTAAGGTTTCATACTCATAATTTTGGCACTACTTTTCGAGGTCTATCATTTCGACGATAATCGTCTGAAAAATTACGGAATGAGTGCCCTGGACGGCTTATTAATTCTCTTCTAAGCATGTTTACATTGATTCATAGCTGGCAATCTTTTTGGTGTTTTCCCGCGGCTCATTTTTCGATCAGATTTTCTATTATTCCTCTCCCATTTGAAGAAATGGTTCTTCCCTTTCCGTTTCCTTTCTGTTTGTCGTGGCGGCGTCGATACCTTTGAGTCTAGCATCAAAACCGGCAGTTATTGAACTACAGTACACATTTCAGTAACGTTGTGGCACAAGTCTGTTCCATGTGTCGGATAACAGCCTAATTATTGAGTCCCAAGTCCATTTTGTTCACTCCAACTGGCCTTTCACGGAAGTGCACTTTCACAGGCTAACTTGATGGGCTTGTTACAGTTCCCAGACTTAACTCCAAATAATTATTTTTCATGGTGATATCTTAAGAGTCCAGTGTAGAAACCGGTATCGCAAACCCAGATCAAGGTCTCTGGTAGCTGCGATGGCTTGGTCTTTGAAGAAAAGGATCGATCCTCGTTGTCGTCGTGATAGGACTTGGATTTGTCAAAGGGAAAAGCAGAAAAAAGTGCCAAAAACTTGTAAGTTCGACGATATTACCTTTATAAATATACAGACCTAATTTGATAACAATTGTATTATGTCTACAATTGACTAGTGTATTATTTTGAGGCGTGGTGACGTCCCTGGGAACTGGAATTCCCCAAAGACGCTATTTTCGAGTATGCTATTTCGTATATTTCGATAGGCTAGTCAAACACTTTGGGGATGCGAGTGCTGCCCATTAAGTTCTTATTTATTTATTTATATTTTTTAGCACCTTTACTTGTTTTTTTTTCTTAATTCAATCATTTCCATTTGACACTAGCACCGGATTGAAGACAATGAAGTTTTAATTTAAACTATTGATGACAAGTTAATTCAGTCTCGCGAATTCATCCGCTGTACGAGCTCGTTCTGATAGACTTTTGAGACCCCTTCAGCAAATAAGTCAAAGTCAATATTATGTCGATCTTATTAAAATCGTACAAAAAATATCTCCTCCAGTCTAAGTCCAATGACTCAATGCTTTGGTCCAGTGCCTACTTTGATAATGATAATTTCGAAAAAAGGTAACTCTTCATCTCGCAGTGATTCATCCAACTTCAGCACATCGCAGAATGTGCCAGAAATCCCTTTAGATTAGTCACCATAAGCATAAATAAATCTATGACGCGACCTATACCACGAACGACAACCGTATGCGTCTGTTTTCTGTATCGATCGGCATACTCTCAGAGCACAGAGTTGAACCTGACTCTTGGAACATGCTCAACTGTCGTCGCTTTAACGAAATCTATTTTTATATCCAACGAGGCAACAAAGGGCAACATTTCTTCATTCAATCTAATCCTCATGACCCATTTGACACTGGCACTGCAGCACAGTGTCATTGAGAGGGTGTCGTATGCGGAATAGTTCACGAGTACGTAGAATAATTTAAATGATGCTATGACATGAATGCATGTGATAATGAAGAATTTTCCAGCCAACTCTATGAGGAGGATGAGTGCGTAGCTTATTCAAACTGGGGCAGCCGCCCACTTGTACTCAAGCCATCTAGAAATATCAACACCATCAGTGATAGATAGTGATAGCGTCGCGTCATCGCGGGCAGAGGGATAGCGCTTTGGCAGTGCAATTCAATTTTAAATATTGGGGTCAAACTGTTAGAGGATTGTTCTGACCTGCATTCCAAGCCCCCGAATGCGAAATTAGTGATGGCATTCCTTATACCTATTATTATTTGCGACCGGCGATTGTCATACTTGCGTATGGGGGGCTTGAAATTGTTTTAAATTTTGGTTATTATTTGTAGCTGCCACTGTTGATGTAGTTGATAAGAAAAAATAACGAGTCTGCTGCCAGCAATTTAAATCACAGACATTTAGTCTTAAGACCCTAACATGCAGCCGTCTTTTTATTGTGTGGTGTGGAGTGAGCCGTACTGACTCCCCCGATTCACTTGGAAAGGCACAGTGAATGAGTCTAGCATGAATTGTAATTGTTACACGCAGCTTAAGCACCGCGAAACTATCTTTCTATTGTGTGTAGATACATTCGGAGCGTATCACCATCAGCATGTGTCTGGCATCTGGCTCTGGTCAGTCCATTTGTAGGTTTAACCGAGTGAAGGTGGTCGTGGTTTTATATTTCCGATGCTACGTAAGTCAGTGTCTGTGGTTACGGGTTGAGTAACTTATTTACGGTTTTGGTTGCAGTGAGAAAAGTAATTAAACTCGCAGCCCAGTACGGCTGGAAGGAGAAGTGATACTTTCTTTTTTCATTTCAAGTATGTTATGTACGTTTAGTTTGGTGTTTTAATTTTTTTAAGCTACAAAACTTATATTGTCTGGGATAATTCATTCTGAGAATAAAAATACAAAGTTTGAGTGCATTAGATGTATACGTGCTGAGTTCAGCTCTTTTAAAAAATTCCGTTGCGGTGTATTCTGGAAGTTACAGTATCCACCCAAACGAAGTGCATTTGTTTATGTAAGTAACTCCACAGCGGATAATTTTCTTAATAAATGTAAAAGCAGACTGCAAGCCAAACTGTCAGACCATGTCTGACCAAGTCTGACAGTTTAAAAATAAAGCTGATATTGATAGTCAAATTGGACCAAAACCATGTGGAATTTTTTGATGGAATTACTGTCAGTTTTTATGACTCAATTATTGTTGACCATAGTGTAAAGCAGTTGTTTTGTTCTTTTGCTGCATTTTTGTTGATAAATAATGTTGTTCGCTGTTGTTTTCATTTCATTTTGACTTGTAATTTTGTTGGTAATTTTATTCAAAATATTGCTATACCTGTCCACGTTTATGTGTATAAACGCCAAGTTGGATATATAAGCTAGAACTTGTATCCTATTTTACCATCTGATGGTACTATTTTCAGCGTCACTGTCTCGCTTATCATATAATGTAATACATAATCACATAAGCCTTAACCAAACTGATCGAACGGTCTAACCGAAATACTGCCAGTCGACAAATACATAAGATTTTACTGTACTCCTATTGTGTATAAAAGTGAGTTCAAATCGATTGTTCGAGAAGTTCGATACTACTGATTAAAGACATTGTTTATACCAGCGAACATCTAAGTTGTTTTCTCTCACGTCGTTTGTGTCGGTTAAAGTTCCCCTACAAACTTGTCTTAAATTATAGTTTTTGTTATACATATTTTTACTATGTGTTTCACAACCGAAAAGGTTCTTCAGAACGTCAGCTTTATCTTCGTCGTTTTTAACACAAACGTCTTCTCGAATGTTTCGCTACATTGTGCATTTTAAAGCCTTCCACAGCAAATAGTTCAAGCTTTTAGGCTTTCCTGGTAACTGCCGGCTGCATGCTTCCTAAGCTTATTAATACATTTTTTTTAGGTAATAATTCAATGTTTCAAAATGTTACACGCTTTTTGACGCGGTTACAGTCCGGTATTTTCCACTTCTAAGGAATATCATTCCACGCAAGAGCTGGACATATTTTTTTTAATGGTGTATTTTTAAAATAGTAAAAAAAATGCTTCACTAGACAAGTCCTAGATAGTAGCGCCATCAAAGGTTACAGTTTATAGGCCCAGTAGTACATTGTTTCTTGCGGATGAAATATCAAATCTTTTTTGTCTTCTATCTCGCATTTTAATAAACCGTGCACATCTGTTTGTCTCATGATTGTTCAAATAAATGAATAAAGTCACCATGCACATGTAGCTGAGAAAATCAGGGCTTTACTTTGGATTGCTGAATCGATCAAAAAACCTTTCTGAATGTCGTAGTGGCGGCAGCTCTCTCAGAGTGTCTGCCAAAGATGTTTTATTTGTTGATTGTGACATGAAATCCCATAAGCGTTATGCTTGCATTATAAGCATAGATATATCTGTAGGAGATACCTACTACTGACGTATAAAGCTACAAACAAACAAGCTACTGTTTATTTGCATTAATTTAAACATACGCATCCAGAAACACACGCAGCATTGCACACTTCTCTCATGTTGTACGAAGTAACTTTCGGCATGGTAAAATGCTTAAATTATAATTTTAACGTTTTTCCAACCCTGAAAATCTACATCTTTGGGACTTCCAAATTCAATCTATACCATTTAAAGATTGTACTATTGCAAATAGTAATTATTCTTCGGATGTGATGCAATTTTTGTCTCTGACCCGAGCGGGAAAAACACCATCCCTAGTGGAAAAAATTCAAGAGCCAAAAAATAATGAGCGGCTATTTGTCCAACCAAAAGCTAAGTACCTACCAGCAATTTGTTTGCCTTTCACCTCCACCTCTACTGATGCAGCAAATTGTAGAAATTACTGCATGAAGACCTGCAAAGATCACATATACACGTATATACGTCGCCAATGATCTTGTTCTGATAATTGTAATCTATGGGTCACATACTTTCTGTTCGTAACAGGTTTTTACTGATAAGCAATCGATTAAATCTTCAAATATATAACTAACTACTAAATATTCATTGGCCGTAACTAGCCCCAACTCTTACCAGCTTACCATTACAACCGTCGGAGCAACCGAAGGTAAAAAGACAGCAGAGGAGTGGAAAACCTGCTTCACTTTTTTTCGAACGCACCACTATCTTCCTATAATAAAACATTCAGCAGAGAAGATTGCATAAGATTATTGCAAATCAGGTTAGGAAAAACACTTTTCACAATAAGACATCTGTATAATAGAGATACAGCGGAATGTCAGCAATGTGGTAGGGTTCTTACAATTTGGCATATTAGTGCTATCCGCCCGATTTCCAAGCGTGTTTATGACCTTTAACACTTCGAACAGCAACTTGCCTTCTGAAATGTTCTAACTCTTAAACATATTAAAGAAGCCACATCTCGTCATTATAAATTTAACGACATACAATAATTATAGGTATATAATAAAAATATTTTCTTCTTTAGTTAAACTCCAGAGTGATAATAAAACACAGATAGTTCAAATTTCAAAGTGATTTATTTGAATGGACAAAAAACAAACAACGAAGACGGTTTGCCAACACGCGAACAGGTAACGTACAGCTGACCGTGCGAAAAACGGGGAAATTCGAGATTAATTCGACAGACTTCAAACGATTGGCCTTGCCATTTATTGATTGTCATCGCAAAAGCCAATCGAACGGGGAACTGAATCCGCTTGAATTGGAATGGAAGATTAGTTGGAATAATTCGTGGGATAAGGATTTCCGATCCTTTGAATTTGCCCTTGATGATCGCCTAAATCACATTGTTCATCAGTTTCTTGCCGAACAACCCCGTACCGTTGCACAATTTCGGATGATTCAGATTCCGCAACATGATTATGATCGATCACAACCTTGAACTGTAAATTATGCGGCGGAGTTCTTGGCACATCAAGCGAGTTAAAAAATTCCCTCGGATAGTAGGTCGCTTCATCCTCATCAGTCACACTGTCAACGGATTTGTACGAATGCAGTTCTCCAGCGACTTGGCTTTGAATAATGAAATTCAACCTACCCAAGTCCTTTTTCTTCGCTGCTAGTATTGCCCGTTCACTAATCCAATCCAGATTTTTATAATTTTGTGCAATGCCGGGGAACACTTTGGTGATGAGTTCCTCCTCGACGATGTGAACTCGCAAAAATATGAATCCAGTCGAAACATCAACAAATGTTCCACAACAAATTTTTCACCTTTACATAGTCCAAAATTATCAACTCATGCGATAAAATACAAAATTTCGTCGAAATAAATCTTTTTTTTTGTTTTCCACTAAGAATTTTCTATTTGTCCATTCAAAAAGCCATTCCGGAACAATTGCACACAAAATTCCAGACAAAAAAATCAATTTTCGATTTTCCGGAAGGTTTTCCCAAAAACCTTCTCCTGGCAATTATACAACCGAAAGAAAATTTGAGCCATTAGTAAACATTTTTCACACCATTTTTGTATACATAATATAGATTTTTGTAAACTATTTAAATATAAATAAATAAAATAAATGTAATTAACTTATTCTCGTGGCGATCTTAGAGTTGTCAGAAAAATAACAATAACATAATTATCTTCAGTTTAATTGGTCTTGGAATTTATTTTGCATCGATTTTGTGCCATAAGATATTTACACTTTCCCATGCCGATCGCGAATTAATTTTAAGTTTGGTCAAAGATGTTCAAACTTAAGAAATTTAAATCTAAGAGCTTTTTATAAATTTAAGAACTCAAATAATACAACTCATTATGCACTACTCTAAGTAAATGTCTTTACGTCATGCATTTGATAATTATCAAACATATCAGTTAATAATTCTGGTCATTTATAAATGATTATAGGAAGTCAGTTGGAACTCCAAATCCAATGTTTCTTAAGAATAATAATTTGTCTAATTTGGGTTCCACTCTACGTTTGTTATCTAACTTCTTAGAATGCAAGTTATTCGACATTCCTATCTTTTTATGTTTCTATCAATCACCCGATCTCAATTAATTCAACGAGCCTGTTTGTTATTGTCTCAAACAACATTTAAAATTTCTGTCACTTTTAAGTAATTTATCCAAACTTTACTTTTAACTTTCTCGAATTCTGATATTACGATGATAGAAATAAGTGGGTTGCGCAATTCTGTCCGGATTTTTGGGCCTACAGTTCAGGCCGTTTTTTTTTTGCACAGTAGTCTCAATATTAATTTTTTGGTTTCCTTTAATTTACCTAAAAAAAGCACTAACGATTTAGGCCAAAATGCATAGTTAGAGTTAAATTGATGTGTTCAAAATTATTCCTTCCTTAATGTTCAGTCCGAATAACAAAAAACACTAATTTTAGAAACTGCTCATATCTCGAAAACCTCATTTTCGATTTGGATAAAACTTAATAAACTAAATTATGCTTATATCCCGAACAATTTCTAATACTCAGTTTTCAGCTGAATTGTTAAGCAATAGTATTTTTCAAACTAAACATTGCAATGTTTGGAATTATTCGTCTGCATATTTTAAACAAAAAAAAACAGACTTATTCTTTTTTCAATAATACTGAATATGCACCTTAAAATAATTTTAACCACTTGGAGCTTTCACAATCAGAAACTCCAACTTCATTTGCGGAATATTCAGTTTATAATTGCTAATGCAAATTCAAAAACAAATTTCCGAATTCTTACACATATATCTATATAAAAACATCGGTCTATCACGAACACTACTTCCAAACTTAGAAACCTTAAACCATCTTAGACACCTTAATCTATTCCAGTCGGAAATAAAAACATGCCCTAACAAATCAGAAAACAAACTCCTACTACTGCAGATACATACTTACAAATCTTGTAAAGTGTAAGAGCTAATTAAATAGTACAGTAGGCGGTTATAACTCTTTAACCAGTACTTGCGAAAATTGCCTTTTGCCGAGAGCTTTAACTTATGAAAACTCACATTGTTATTTGATAAATACCTACTGCCATATCAGACGAATAACCCAAAAGTGGATTAATGTTTCTCATTGAACCGATTATTTTATCTAGCATAGCTTCTCAGATTTTTACCTACCTACCTACCTAGTAATTATGCGAATATGTTGTGGTGGACTAAAAATTAAAAAATAAAAAATACAACACTGGTAGGTATTTGCATGTTTATAAACTTTATCCCCTTTGTGAAGCACCTTGTAAAACAATGCCCCACCTACAAACTTTCTGATAACAAGCTGAATTTCGAATACGAATCTCAGACAAAAATCCCCTGCAAACAGAATATGTATCTATACCTAATATTTCTGGTCACATTCCACTTTCCATGTGGCAGATTACCTTACCTGTTCCCAATACATATTTTCATTTTATTTTCTTCGCACTATGTAGTTGTGTAGCGGATAAATTTAAATTAACAAGCTGTCCTTTCACAAAGCATGGAGAAACAAAGTTCAAAAACATCATTGGTTAAATGGCGTTAACCTCGCGAAACCGGAAGGTTATCGCTATCTCGGATTAACTATAACTTAACCATAGATTCTCTGATTAACATTTTGTTGAACAAACTCATTTGATGGTCAAAATCTGGAAGAACCAATGATTAAATTTAGCCCTAAAGTATATGCGATGCACGACTACGTACATGAAATCATTGCGTTCCTTAAATTTGTATTTGCCCATTTGTTTGATTACATCATAACAAGTTTACAGCATCAGCATATGCCTACCTAATTCACATTCATGGCAGATACTGTACTTAGATACATGATTTAGACATCAGGGTCCAAGCAATCAGTTTAATCGCCTTGTGGTGTCGGCGGCACTGCTTTATTGCAGAAATTGCCTGAGAGTAAATACCTGAAAGCCAATTTAAGTGTATGCTGTTTTTATTTAGAATTGAGCTGCAAATTAATTCAGTCAATATTCAGTGGAAACATTTGTATCTACAGTCTGCACACAAACATTCTTCCACCGGAGGACGGCGGAAAGTACGAAAATAAAGAAACAACACATTCAATTATTGAAACACGAGATTCGATGATTGCCACTAATTGAATGCGTTCACTCAGACTTGAGACGACTACACTACAAGCATAAAGTCATTGAGGCAGTAAGCCATAGCCAGGCAGTCAGTCACTTGGCCACATAAGTCACATACTTGACGTCAATTTGTGAAAATCGTGTACAGTGCACATGGGGACGATGATGGAATTTGATCGCTTTTAATAATCATTTCAAGATAAAAGTGAATGTTGTTCAATTTAGTCACGCTCTCCGTTTCTATGTCTCATCGTAGGAATATAGTATCGGGACTAGCACTGACGCCTAAGGCTGGGAACTGGGTGTGCTTCATTGCAAAAACCAACGTCACCGGGTAATACTTATTAAAAGTCTTGGTGTTACACTCACAGTTTTAGTTTATCGCAAAACATTAACTTAATTTGCATAAATTATTAATTGAGTGTAGCTATTACAGCGGCCGATATATTAGAACATTTTCTATGGAAAAATACTCAACTTGTTTGAGTTGCACTTTCCAGCCTTTATGTAAGTCAAGATCTATGATCATTTATACAGTCTAAAAGTCATTTTTACATTTAACATACAATTTGCTTTCAATGTAACGACAGTTAAAACCTCATGAAAAATAGTAAATTATAACGATATAGCTCTACAGAGATAACTTACTCCGATTTTGATTGTGCTGAACTAATGCGCGCGGGACCTCACGTTCAACTCTTCGAAAACACAAATTACACCTTAAGGCTTTTCCCATCGCGTCATGTCTTTCAAACGTCTGACAAACATCCGAAATTGTAATTGTTCTGGGCAAGTCTTTTAGGACAGCTCCTAGGATATAAAGTTGCAGATCCTTCTCATTCGTCCCAAAAATAGAAACTTACACAATAGACTGGCTAGGGCTAGGCTGCTATTTATATATTTCCTTTATCATTGAAATATTTATAATGTGATCCAAATAACTTTTTTTTATAAATACAATAAAACAAATTAAAAGGCTAATTTAAAAAAAAGGAAGTTATTTTCATAATAAAGAAATAAAATGTTGAACCAATTCTGCTTTCAAATTTCAATATAAGGAATCAGGGTTCAGATAAGACAAACCTTGCCAGTTCCTTGTTAAATTCCTTCAGCGGGTCTTTGGAGCTTCAACTCAAAGAGATTGCATATAAAAGTGTTTGTCTCAGGTATATTATGTCATTGTATCGGAATTTCAAAAGTTTTACTTACAAATAACTTAAAAACTTACAAGGCTATGGAATGGTAAAAGATACATTATACTTCAGCGTAGGTTTTAAAAGTTTTTATTTAAAATATGTGACATCGGGAAATAAAATCATTTAGGGACCATCCCTTGACCACATTTTTACGACGGTACAGTTGAATTTCGACAACTATTTGTAAAGAATTGATTGAACTTGTTGGTATTTCGGATAACAATATGGCAGCGAATGCTTCGTATGTACTCCCCCTGGAAATTACTTTTTTTTTTTTCAAGAAGTGAATTATAGTTTCCTTGAAGTGAATTATATTTTCCTTAAAAACGTATGTGAATACTTGTTTTATAGCGCTAAAAATCGTTAATCAATAAATACTACAATCACCGATAGATAGCTTTGAAGACCGTGGTAGGGTCTTCAAGGAATAGACCATTTATGTGCTGTGAAAATTAGGAGTTCCAGCCGACAACGAAAAATTATAGAAGGGATTCACAAACGATATGACAACACACGATTTAATATTCCAAAACCTGGAAATGTGTAATGAAGCCCCGTTCCTCTGCAAGGCATATTGACCTTAAGATGATTTGACCAAAATTTCAATAAAAAAGAAGTTACATTGAACAAACTAATGGAAAAAGTTCAAATTACATTTGGCATTTTTTTTCTCAGGAAAGTGCTTTTATTAACAAATGCTGGTCTAGTATAAAAAATGGTAAAATTCCATCTCTGGATATGACACCGAGTCAAAAAAAAAGAGAGACAAAGGGCTGTCGTCAGTGTCAAAATAATGTATGATTCAAAATGGAACTTGTATTTTTATCTCCCCTTACATTAATACCTTCCCGTTTGCGGATGCACTTTATAAGCTTACGAAGAATTTTACTAAAATCTGTTCTTTTTTCGTCGCCTTCAAAAAACTCTTAAATTGTTTCCTTTAAGTAAAAACAAATTTACAATTTATATTGCACTGTTCGCTTATATATGACATTTGGCATTTTCCGAATCCGACCAACAAGCGCTTGTTGAACGCATTCATGATATAAAATATGTAAAATGTTCAGCTTGGCTAAAAAAAAACGTTTTGCTGAAGTTGAACAAGAAAATTAAAGTAAAGTTTTCAAAGAACCAAAATGTATATTTTTTTCTTCTGGAAAGCAAAAAGTATACCTTTTTCACTTTTAAATCTCATTTCGAGTACAAAAAAAGGGAAATTTTCCACAATCTGGCAGCATTCTCTGTCTCGAGATTTTGTTCTTTTCTATTGCTAGACGCCTAACATTTGAATGTAGCTCCCACATTACGTTTGTATTAGGTGAAGGATATATCCTGCAGTTTCATTTTGTCGTGTTCGCCATCATTAAATTAATGCGTTCTCAATATTTGAAAACGCGTTTGTAGAACTATCTTCTCTATAAATACAAATTGTATTCAAAAAAGCAGTAAAGTAGACCTAACGCTGAATGTTTTTGCCTTGCACGCATGTTCATGAATGCGTACAGCTGAAAGAACTATTAACTACTCGAATGCTCTATGAGTATATTTGAGAGTGAATAATTGCTTTAAGGCCTGAGATTTTGGAGCAAAATTTACAATTTAAATTTATTGTTGTGTTGGACCTTTTCATTTAACATAAACATACCTATGTGTACATATGTGTTCTGAAAAACAAATTTAAAAACCCTGTTGATCTTGATTTTGACAACCAGTTTGTGACTAAAGTCACACTTTTGTGGCGGTCTCTGTTTTTTTTCCTTTAAGGTGAACACATTTCGCTGTGAATGAATTTATTAATTTCGTTTGAATAAAAGAATATGTAAATTGTTTGCTGAACTTAGTGACAGGTTCTTAAGTTAACCTGTCTGACAATTATTGTTATGAAACGACAATCAATATTTTAAACCTTTTTATTAATCATCATGCTTCCACCCACTCAAGTGTTATATTCTTATTATTTACACATACTACATACGTGAGTTTATATGCGAGGTCGAAGCTTAACTTTACAACAAGGTATGTTTTTTGACACACAGCTAATATTCTTGTGTCACATTTGAATTGAAATTAATTGACCTTGTAAATAATTTGGTTGGATGTCGTTTGAATAGGGTATTAACTGATTGAATTGCTCTCGTCTATCCGGTCGCGACTTACTTATCTTATAAACGCGAGTGGTAACCACGTAGAGAAAAACAACACTTAAATGAACTGTTGAACATTTTAGACTGAAGGATAGATATGACTTTATTTTTAATTAACGTTATAAAATCAAAGGTTCATATTCCATCGCCCATTAGAACAATTCTTCTTCCCAAGACTGCACTAGGACATTCTTCCATAATAGTGCATTTGAAGTTTTTATCGAACTGTAGCTGTGGTTTGTCCAATCCATAAGCTTACACGGTAAGCTTGCACAACCATAGAGTCATAAGTCTTCTTAACATTGTATAAAAGATCCTGTCTGCTGAACTGTATGATGGCATGAAACCGCATTATCAGTGAACTGTTTGGTAGCTACTACTGCGGTTTTAGGTCCGGTAAGTCCTGAACCGACCTAATGTTAACACTACGGATGCTCCATGAGAAGACCTTAGAAGTCCAAATCGATGCATAACATCTTGATATTGATTTCAAGGTGGCATTTGACAGCATTTATAGAGACCAGCTATACAAGGTCGTGTTTAGTTTGAGAATTTTTGCAATCAGATTGTGCAGAATGACGATGGAGAACGCTCACTGCTCCACGATCACTTTGAGGCCAAGTTTTCCCCGCACTATAGCACAACCTAATATGAAGTTGTGGTATGAGTTTTCATTTTGTCTCTAGGAAGGGTTCTGAGTGTATTCTGGGCAGCGATGTGGTCAATTATTTCCGTAATTGTTACTGCCCTATTTGTTGTTCTACTCAATTTTGTCTTTTCCCCCGATGTTGCTTAATTTTTTGAAATATGCATTATTGTATTTCTAAAGAGAACCAAATATTAATCAAAATTCGACGATTTTTGTTGCACGCTTTCAAGAAAGTGCAAGGCCGCGATTATCTACTGCCATCTCGTCTTGGGCGATTGGTTTAAGCAGTGGTAGAAACATGTCTCAGTGAGCTTTGACAGTAGACAGCGTTATATTCGCGCCACCGCACAGTGGGGCAGCCTATATGACGAAGTCGGAAACAACTCCAAAAATTAATTGAGAGAGATGAGTGTACAAAGTTGTTTTTGCGTTAATATACATTCCAATGCATCATTTGCAAAAACAGTTATGTTTTTAAGTTGCTTTGTCACTTCGTACAGTCTAATTGAGATTAGCAATTCAGTTCGTCTTGCAACGTGTGTCTAAGCAAGTAATTGAATTGGCAAGTGTTTGCATAGCTGTATTTTTTTTACAAATTAAGTGAAAGTTAAACATTAATATGGAACCGAAAGCTTCAAGTATGTACTAACTTTTAAAATTAAATTTTAGGTAAAAACTATAAAAATTATTTATTTATTTTTTTTGTGAATAAATGTGTATTAAATTTTGGAGGAAATTTAGTGTATTTTTTTCAATTGCTAAAGCAAAAGTAAAGTATCACACGCTCTCACACCGAAATTTTGATTTGCCAATAAAGCTTAACATCTTGTCTATGCAATGGAAAAAAAACGGGTGAATACGTGTGCTCCATTTTTTTTTATTCCGTTTTTCCCTGAAGACCACTTGTAGCAAAAGTGTTTTTTTAATTTGCGCATTTTTCTTAATATTGTTATTTTCGCGTAGGTTCGCAGTCAAACGATTTGTTTTACACAAGGATGGAGTTGTTTAACATCATGAAGGAATCGGGACTTCAAAAGCTGGAAGAAAAAATAAAATTTTTGAAGGGACACCTTGAAGGCCACCATAATATTAATGTTAAAGAGCTACATCATGCAATTGCTCAATTTGGAATAAGATATAGGGAAAAATGGCTAAAAGCTGGCAGGAATGAAAAACGTTTTAAAAAACAAAATGAGTCTTGTCTGCAGACATCGATTGGCTTTAAACTTCTTGATAAAGTAGTCCCATTAAAACAGTTAGGTGGCCGCCCAGAGAAATCGTTTGAAGAAAGCAGCGATCGAAGCAAACGTCTCAAAACGGAAAGGATGCGAAAAGAGATGCCAACTTCGCAATTAGGGTTTGCCACAAAGGTAAGTTTGAGAGCAGCGGGTCATCCAGTTGCAGCAAAATTGGTAGAGGAGCTAGTCCGTTCACCTCAGCGCGCAATTAGGTATAAAAATGCCATCCGTAAAGAAGATCAACGAGCTCAGCAGATGTCAGGGGAAGAAGCACTGTCAACCGTAGTCGAGGCCAAGCTAACTAGACAGCAATACAATGTTATTCGAGCTAAAGACACTGAAATGTTCCCTTCTTACAAAATTGTTCAAGCTGCCAAAATAAGGTGTTATCCGAAAAGGGAAGACATTCATATAACAGATACTGTAGCTGAAGTTACGGTCCAAGCTTTGATGAACCATACCGTGGAACGCTTGATTGAAGCTCAAAAAGAAGTATTATTTACATTGAAAGACGAGAAATTACGCAATTTGTGTTTGATTTCTAAGTGGGGATTCGATGGCAGTTCTGGACACAGTTCTTATAAGCAGAAATTTGTTGGAATGAATGCTGATGACTCAAGTGTGCTCATAAGTTCTATGGTACCCCTTCAATTGGTGTGTGAGAGCTCGGAAGAAAAAGATGTCATATGGCAAAATCCCAGACCTTCTTCAACCAGGTACTGCCGTCCGATAAAAATTGAATATGCCAAAGAATCAGCACAAGTTACGGTATCTGAAAAGCAAAACATAGATGCTCAAATTCAGAGTCTTTGCCATTCAGTAGTTAATGTAGAAGAAAAAGTAGTTGAAGTAGCACATAAACTCGTCTTTGCAATGGTTGACGGGAAGGTTTGCAACGCTTTGACAGATACCGTCTCTTCTCAGCGTTGCTATATCTGCGGTGCGAGTTCAAAAGACTTCAACAATATCGAGAACTTGCTGCTGATGCCCTACAATCCCAATGCATTGCAGTTTGGTTTGTCAGTGCTGCACTGCTGGATTCGAGTTTTTGAGTGTCTTTTACATGTTGGCTATAGAGTTCCAGTAAAAAGGTGGCAAGTTCGTAAGGAAGATAAACTAATTGTAGCAGCAAATAAGGATCGAATACAAAAGGAGTTCCGAAATCGTATGGGTCTAATTGTTGACCAACCTAAGCCTGGATTCGGAAATTCAAATGACGGCAACACTGCTAGGCGATTTTTTGGCAACGCAGATGTGGTATCTGAAATATTGGGTATCGATAAGACACTTATTGAAAAACTGCATGTTGTATTGGTAGCGATTTCAAGTGGCTATGATATAAATATTGAGAAGTTTAAAGTGTTCACACTCGATACAGCCAAACACTTTGTCAATTTATACCCTTGGTACTACATGCCTCCAACTGTACATAAGCTTTTAATACATGGTCCAGATGTGATTTCTGCTGCACTTCTTCCAATAGGCCAACTTTCAGAAGAAGCACAGGAAGCCAGAAATAAAGACTTCAAAAAATACCGCGAGGGCTTTTCAAGGAAATGTTCTCGCAAAAAAAGTAATGAAGATGTTTTCAATTTAATGTTAATTACATCAGATCCACTTATTACGAGCTACAGACAACTACCCAGAAAAAAGCTCAGATCATTTCCAAAAGAAGCTTACGACTTAATCATTGCACCAAGTGTATTTTGTTCTGAGAACTCCAACACCAACATAAGCGATGAAAGCGCGAGTGATTGTTCTTCAAATGAAACCGAATTTTAGTTTTATTAAGCAAACATATACTTACTTACTTAAGGTGGCGCTACAGTCCGGGGTGGACCTGGGCCTCAACCAACAAGCGTCTCCAGCCAGCGCGATCTTTAGCTAGCTGTCTCCAGTTTCGCACGCTAAGTTGGTTAAGGTCCCCTTCCACTTGCGTGCGCCACCTGAGTCGCGGTCTTCCTCTACTGCGCCTTCCCTCGGGTATGGATTCGAAGATCTTCCGGGCCGGAGCATTCGTGTCCATTCGCTCTACATGACCCAGCCACCTCAGTCGTTGGACCTTCACTCTTCTGACTAGGTCGATGTCGCTGTACAGCCCGTACAGTTCGTCGTTAAATCTCCTTCTCCATTCACCGTCAATGCAGACGGGACCAAAAATAACACGAAGAATTTTTCTCTCGAAACAACCGAGAGTTACCTCATCCGCTTTTGATAGCGTCCATGCCTCTGCGCCATATAGCAGGACTGGGATGATAAGGGTCTTATAAAGGGTCACTCTAGTTGTTCGGGAGAGGGCTTTGCTACTCAATTGCCTTCTTAGCCCAAAGAAACAGCGATTGGCAAGAGTAATTCTACGTTTAACCTCAGCGCTGGTGTCGTTGTCTGAGTTCATAGCGGAGCCTAGGTAGACAAAGTCCTTAACCACCTCAAAGTTATATCTGTCTATTGCGACGTTCTGTCCGAGCCGTCGGTGTTGGGTGTCCTTTTTAGTTGACAGCATATACTTCGTCTTGCCTTCATTAACCGCCAAACCCATCTTCGCCGCCTCAGTCTCAATACTCACAAACGCGCCATTAACATCACGCTGCGTTCTGCCAATTATGTCAATGTCATCGGCGTATGCGAGTAATTGGACGGATTTTTGAAAGATAGTGCCTCTGGTGTTGGCGTTTGAGTTTTGCACTATTCTTTCAAGAACATATATGAATGTAAATAAATTGAAAAACTATCGATTTAATTTATTTGTTTTTTAATACACATAATTATGTAGCTTCAAAATATGAAGTACAAAAAAAAATTTTTTCTTTAGATTTTTTTTAAGTGTTTTCTTGTTTCTAAGTTAAAAAAACATAATTTAAAAAATTAAATAAAGCTGCTTAAACTCAAATGTCTATTTTTTATTTACATCTAACTGTTTATCATAAAAAAAAAATATTTTCAAAACCGCTAGCCCTTCAAATGAGTTGTTTCCAGTTTTGCAGGTATCTTGCCCCACTGTGCACCGTCTTGTTTTTAAAGAAAATATTTTTTTACCTGAATTTTTCCCCTTTTATAATTATGATGTTATTTTCGGTCAGCGACTAAGATACAAAAAGGAACCGGAAACGATTTATAAAAATAAAGGGAGTCCCAAAATTCACGCAAAATGTAATTTTGATAGAAAATACAGATTTTTAATTAGAAAGCTTACATTTTTCATTGATTCATAAAGTATACAGATTGGGGTTATGCATGAAGAAGAACATCTGATAAATAACCGCCACAGCTTTGCTGGCAAGTACGTACTCATTTATTGAATTTTCCTATGACCGTTTCGCATAAATCTGCCTGAATTTCATTAATACACCCAAAGAAAAAAGTCCAATGACGTTAGATTGCAAGATCTGAATGGCTAATTCTGATCGTGAAAATGGCCGATTATACGATTAGGAAATCTGGCTCTATGACATGTGGCACCGTCTTGTTAAAACCACATGCTGGTTACATTCATCTTGTAATTTAGGCACTGAAAACTGGGTTGTCATGCCACGATAACGAACACCATGAATGGTCCGATAACACCTCCAACCCAAAATTCGCACCAAACAGTCACGCTTTATGCATGCATTTTGTTTTGTTTCTCAACAATTACTCGTGGGTTTTCGGAACCCAAAATGCGACAATTTTGATGATTAACGAAGCCATCAAGATGAAAATAAGCTTCATCACTGGAGATGATTTTGTTCAAAAAAGCTGACAAACCTTCATTATTTTTAAAATATTGCTCAATCGCTGTACTATTAAATGGTGCAAAATTTAAATTTGCGTGAATTATGGGACACCCTTTATTTAATACAATTGAAATTCAAATAATGGGCAAGGCTGCCAATAAGTTTCAGGATTGGTCTAGAGCAAATCTCAAGAATCTTTACACAAAGTTAGACTTTTTTTCTAGTAACTTTTTAACAATATCCAGCCTTTGCAACTCCAATTTCCATTTCGACTACTTTAACTCAAAGTTGATAAGTTTACATTTATGTGAAGAAGTGGTAGTTGAAAACCCCAAGTTTACTCACTGAGACTCATCAAATTTTTGTATCTTTTCTCCGAAGAAACTTCGATTTATCGAAATTATTTTTCGCCTGGTGCCGTCATTGGGTGGCAGCCAAGTCTTAATAAACATATTTTATTTTCAACATTCATTTCGCTTCGCTCTCATTTATGCTAAATATGAATTTGTTTACTTATGCGACACTCACTTCGTTGTTTTGATTGTGGCAATGGCATCATCATAGGCAGTACGTGCATGAGTTGCAGATCCGCAGATACGTTTGTATGTATGGTGTTTGTTTGAATACATCGACTAAGGCGTATCATCCTGTCAATCAAATTTTTTGCATATATGTACACAAATTGGATAACAGCCGACTGCGCAGATAATTTAATAAGAGGCAATATAAAAAAAATATTTTCAAATAGTCGTCCAATACTGTTTAAAGGCGGTACCTTAGCGATATCAGATGATATGCATTTTTGCTGCCACCAACCCTTTTTTAGCTCCTAACAATCTAACCCAAAATACATTAATGCATGCACACGTAGCTTACTTTCATTTCCGCAGTGCGCGCCGTCACCTTTTGTTGGATTTGCTCCGCATCAGTTTTAGTTAATTCTTTCGCATCCGAAGTAAAAATACATTTTCAATGGGAAACTTTTTTATTTGCCACGGACTTGTGCTTCAGTTGAATGATTTTATTTGTTGGCATTTTTAAATCTTGAGTGGAAGAAAAGTCTCTGTTAACGACATTCACGACAAATCACTGATAGCAGTTTTGACGGTGAAATGCAATTGGACATATTCATGCGTAAAGCTCTTCCATTTCCAAATTTCCGTCGCTAGTTTTCTGAAAAGAAGAAATTCTCACCAAAAGTGATGCCAATTCGGGTGTGATTGAAGTTAAAGATGATTGTTTGACTGGTGTAAGTATAAAAGTACTTTTGACGACTAAATATGAACTTGCGCCAGAAATTTTATGAAGGTACTTATTGTTCATTTCAAATTTCGAAAAAGAAAGATTGGTTGGATGGTTCACAAGAGGCTTATTAAAAGCTTAACCACAAGAAAATCCCAGGGAGCTATAATCTTTTCATCATATTTAGAAGTCGGTAAGTCAGCGAGCTAAAGTTTTTCGTTGACCATGTTACCGTAGCTAAACAACTGAATCTTCCTACTGCTATATTACTCACTTTAATACATATTGTCCAGTAACCTCACCAAAATTGCCATCTAATTCACATTCGCCACAAGATTTGCTCTTGTAAATTACAAGAAATTTATAAACTTACATACTTAAGGTGGCGCTACAGTTCGGGGTGGAACTGGGCCTTAACCAACAAGCGTCTCCAGCCGGCACGATCTCTAGCCAGCTATCTTAATTCCTGCAAGCTTAGTTTGTTGACGTCCCTTCCACTTTCGTACGCCACTTGAGTCGCGGTCTTCCTCTGCTTCGCCTTCCCACGGGTGTGGATTTAAAGATCTTCCGGTCCGGAGCATTCGTGTCCATTAGCTCTAACTGACGCATTGGAGAAATTTATAAGGGTGTCCCAAAATTATCGAAAAATTTTAATTTGCCGCCATTTGTGCGGTTAAGGGTTAGTAAAATTGGAGCACTAAGCAAAAAAGACGAAAACGTGTTTTCATTGTTGAACAATATTTCGAAATTAATAATGAGAGTTTGGCTGCCACAGTTCGAAAATTTCGTATAATGTGATGGAAATATTGATTCGCCATCTGTAAAAGGAGTGTGACCAGTGTCCGCCAGGTAGTTTTAACCACAGGGAGATTCAACAAAAATTCCGCTAGATTAGTAGCTTTATAGTATTTATTATATTATCATTATATTAATACGTGAACATCAAAAGTTTCGGTACACTTTTTAAGTATTTATTATGATATGAGGAGAATAAAACTTATATCATTCGAAAGGTACTGTGCCATAGATGTGCACAAACCAAAAATCGTGGGTATATGTCGCCATTAAGGCTGGTAAAATTAAGTTATGAATTCCCCACACAAAACAGGTAATTGAAAGGATTTTGGCGACATTCAATTTGTCGCCTACACATTACCATAGAAACATATTTATATATAAATTATCTTAGATTAGAACCTGTTTCCAATGGAGCAGCTCATTCACGTATTTTTTCGATGTCTAGATGTCGCTCTTTTCATTAATAAAAAAAAAACATAAATAACGAAAATAATTGTGTTCGTTATTTTTAGTATATTACATTTTACATCTTATAAAAGGAATGGCCAATTTTCGACCACAAGCGATACTATTAGTATTACTACTGTCGGAGAGCTTCGGAAAAAATGTGCCGTGTATCTGTCAAAAGGGTTCCTTTCACGCAATGCGACAAGGTTCGCTATATGCGTCATCAGAGAATTTTTACGAAAGTTGTGTTGGAAGTTGGAACGTATATCTCAAATGAAGAGAAAATTTCGTTCCGTTGAATATTTTCTCTTAAGCGCATTTTTGTTTAAATGAAATTGTTAAAGCTTTTCTCCACTATATCTTTTTTGCTATTTAATTTTTTTTTTGTCATAAATAGATGTTTTTTGTGGTGCTATATACGTATTTTATGCGGGGGTTCCTTATTCAGCTCGGGTCTGTTTTCGTTGCTATTTAAAAAAGAATGTAGCGGCAACGCTGCTGTGTTCCTTTTCATTTTGTGTCGCAAGGAGAGTAAAATATCTAATATAAAAGGACCTGCGCGTGAAATTTACAATTAGGTCTGGCCTCACTATACATTCTTATAAAACTTATCGTCGATTTTCGACCACAAGCGACACTAGTTATATATTATTATATTAAAAGGCCGCAACTCAGAAAATTCATGTACACGGCCTTGGTGACAAATCGAGCAAACTGTTCATCTATGGTGGTCATTTATTAAACGATATCAGTGGGAAATACAATTTTTTCGTCTTTTTTAAAAAAAATTTTCTTCCATTTATGCAAAACGCTACAAAATTTGCAGCAAGGTTTCAGATGCATTTTAGGACGATGTCATGTCAATATAATAAAATAAATTATCAAATAAAAAGTGCGTGAAATTTAGCGTGGATCATTTTATAATGCGCGCTAAAATTGTTAAAAAAAAAACTTCGCAGATCTAGCTCCAAAAGTACTAAATTTGTAGCGCTGTAGAAGTGTAGATGACATAGATATGTGATGCTAAACAAATTAGTCGTCCAAAGTCCATCCGTTCACGTGATAATATCGAAGCAGTTCTAACAAAACGACATGTAATGCCGCCCGGGAAACAATTCAATTACAAAATGAAACATTCTCTTGCCGTATACTCTCTCATTTCGGTGATCAGAATTGTCCCATACCAGATCGTGTGATTTAACACTATTGGATTTCTGCCATGGGGTTATTTGAAGTCGAAGGTATATTTTACAAAGCCCACATCCACCAGTGCATTGAAGGAGGAGAGTTAACACTGCATAATCGAAATTAAGCCACATTAGAGGAAAATGGTCATGGAAAATAGTAACAAAAGAGTTCGTATGTGCCAGCAAAGCCGTGAAGGTCATTTGCCTGATGTGTTATTTCCTATATTATATACTTTGTGTTTTCTATTAAAATTAAATTTTGCGTGAATTTTGGGACACCCTTTATTACCTGCGACTGAGGTTCATATAATCTAACGAAAGTAGCATCACTGCTTATGACATCTTGCTTGGTTTTTGAGGAGTACAAATAGTATTATATTGTCCGTTGAATTTCACGTTCCTACAAGTTTGGTTTTGCCTTGGTCGTGGTCTCTTCTTGTTTTCCATGTATCTATCCACGAAATGGAATGCAATGCATTTGTGTTCATAGACTCAGAAAATCAATTTTCTACGGCCCCTAAGCCCTAACCACACAACTTTATGCTGTCGACACGATAAACTTCCAAAACCATAGCAACCCTGAGTTAAAGTTTTAAGCGTGAGAGTCACCAGCATTCATTTTTAATTTAATCTGTTGAAAAAACTCGTAGAAATATTTGCATATTTTAACTGTCCTTAACCATCTATGGTGTATGTTTAACCTTTTTCTGGTGAAGTGGGCAATCTTTTGCTTATTCATTGTACAATAGTCAGCGCGCAGATTGTTAACAACATTTTTATGGATCTGAACATTTTCTAACACGTACTTCATATTTATGATTCATTAGCCAATGAAACACCTTACAGATGTAGTGCAAAATAAATGTGCTCAGAACAAGGAGCTATTCTGACTTTAGGTGCATCGTGTATGCCTCAACAACGCACTGCAGTTAAATTTATCATTGAAAGACGATTTCATTGCTATTATTAAATGTTATTCCACAAAAATAAAATTCATTAAGGAACAGCAATCCATCCTAAAACGCTGAATATTTTTGTAGATCTGCGGCAAATAAATATTCGGTCAACTGTATTATTTTATGACCCAAAACCCATAAAGTCAAACAGTCAAATCGTACTCAAGATAAAAAAGGAAAGTAAAAAACATGTACAGTATACACTCGTATTTCACTGTGCACAAAGTCAGATGTATATGTGACATGACAACGTCCACCGACGCGACTTTGACATCTTAGGTCGTGCATTCGTACGACTCCATCAACTTTCCCAGACTCATGAACTAACGTTGATGACTCTCGCACTCGCACTTGCACTTAAGTAATTTACTAGCTCTATAAATTGTAGGAGCTCTCGCCCGTAATCGGGCAACCTCATAGCAAGGGAAACAACACATTAGGAGGCAAGTATTCAAGGAAAAGAGTTGTCGGTTGTGGCTTCCCTTCTTCCATATTGCCATTGTTATTGCCAACAACGATTGTAATGACATCATCGGGGTGATGATGGGTGTATGGAACTACAGTCCAAAGCATGTCTCCTGTTCCCTTATGTTAGGTGCCATGAAACATGTTCAAGTGTACAATATGCACAAAACTCGAGCGATCCGTGTGTACCAAAAATGTTCATCCATGTCTCCACTCGTTCGTAATGGCGTTATATATACACACAGCCACACAAATACACATGCCGAAATGGATCTGTGTAGTTTCATTAATTTTACTATGTCATCGACCTTTGAATGGACACACAATTTTTTCTGTTCTTCGTGTTCCTAACATTTTGAAGCATATTTGACAATATGAATGGATACTGTAAACTGGAACATGCGGTACGAAGTAAAAACAGACATTATATTATGAACGTTGATACCTTCATGTAAGTGTGTTTTTTTTGCTCTGTAACGCAGCCGACTTGTTCACACGTCTTGTTCACACGTTGAAGGTCTATGAACCCGTATATTTTTGCGGATTGAGGTTTGTTCTCTTCGAAGCTGATTACAATAGTATGCTTATTCGTGGCACTTTAAATGCATTAGTGGAGATCACTTGGGGTTGTCATAAGGGTCAGGAGTTCAGCGATTCAATTAAGTAATTACTAGACCTTCGACAGAAGAATCGACATTTCTACATTCTACAGTCCATGTGCAATTCGAATTTATGGCGATCCACCAGTGGCGTCTCGTGGATACGATACATAAAAACAATGTACCCCTGCTTCTGTCCCAACCAAAACCCCGGTTTTTCAGAACAAATATTTTTAAACAGCTTGACATGTTGATGGCTTGAAAACAGAAACATTAATCAATTAATCTGTGTATTCATTGTTTTTCATTGTTACACCTCATACATCTGACAAACAACCTGGAGTATAACTGTCCTAAAGAGCTTCTCAAATCAGCCGCTTTGGTACGCTCCATTCATAGAAAAATAATCACCCAAACCAATCAATGGTCATTAGAAGCTATAACTACGATTCTTTATACGTATCGTGTCAACTTGCACTTTTTTATTTGAGCGAACCACTAGGCCAGAAAATAAATATGGATCCACAAGAGACCCCTATGCAACACTGTTCTTTAATTTAAATGATTTACATTTCCAAAAGAATTTCATTGATATCCGATTAATCGTTTGTTTTCCCATTTGGTTTAAGCATTCAGTCACACAAACACACATGCATTCACATTCAAAATCAAACGCATCTCAAATTTGAGTACCCCTCGAGATTTGTAATATGCAGTGATTTATAAGCATGTGCGCCCCTACACGACATCTCAAAACCAGTGACTGTAAAGTACTTGAAGGAAATGATTTAAACATGCTTCAGCTCTCACTCCCCTTGTTGTTTCTATAGAGGGCAAGTATTGTTTTTAATTATCTTCGATTGGGGTTAAGTCCTAACCTAAATATGCATTAAATATTTTATTGGTATATATTTATGACCACTTAAGGTTTTACAGAAATTACTTTTGTTTATTTTTTTTTGTTTACTTACCATTAAAGTATCTTATGAAGCCAAAGCTCAATTGGTGGTGCATAAGGGTCTTTCAGATTTTTTTTTGTACACTCCGGGTTCCACCTGATTATAGTTCTTGAAAACCGGATAGGTATTATTCAAACACGGACGTCGAGTGCCAATAGCATACATGAATAGTCCATTAAGTATATCTAAACTTTCACTTTAAAAAAATCTGAACCAGTTAGGAGAGGACTGTGAGAGCCCAGGGCAGAAATAAATTAGAAAATATGTTCCACTAGAAGTCGTGGTTGAGCTGTAAGGGACCAGCACTGTATCTGATATTTGCTAGTGGTCAAGTGTTTTTCGATTTCTTTTATTTTGATATTGAAATCGGGTATATTTTAAATATTAACTCACATAGGTAAGTAAAAAATAATAATAATTTATCGTTCTTACTGTAATTGTATCATATTTTTTTTTTTTTTTGGTACAAAAAAGAAGAACTTCGGAAGAATGTACTGAGCGATAGATTTTTAGTTCATATACGTATATTTTAAATTATTAAACAACGTAAAGTTTTGTTGAATCTGTTTAACAGAAGAATGAGTCCATATTTCTATTACATAAAAAGAAATTCCATTACAAAAAGAAACAACGACAACAAATTGCATCTTTTATTAATTTTTACTGTTAGTAATGAAAGAATTCTATACTCAGCCCTATCAAGGTATCCGATCGGAACGGAATTTTCTCCGATTTGAACGAAATGGGTGAAATTCAATTCCAGATATCCGTTCTGATACAGTTTTCCGAATAATTTTCCGATGACATATAGCGTCACTTTCTTTTGACAGCGTCAAATGAACGCGTTTATGTGCTTCATTTATTTTCTTCCGAAACGGACACATCGAAAGCAATCTGAGTTCCGAACAGATTTGACTTTCGTTTTGAATTTTTTTTTCCAACGGATACCTCGTAGGGGTGGTGACGTAACGACTTTTTCAGATAATATGCCAGAGCAATACTTAAATTGGTGACGCTACAGTCCGAGGCGGATCTGGGCCTTAACCAATATGCCTCTCCAATTAGTGCGATCTTTGCTAACTGTCTCCAGTGTTGCACTCCAAGTTGGTTGTAATCCCCTTCCACTTGCGCACACCACCTAAGGCGAGGTCTTTCTCTACTGAACCTCCCGGTAGGAATCGAAGACTCTTTGAGCCGAAGTGTTGGTTGGTGTCCATTCGGCAAAGCAATGCCACTGCTTTATGGTTATTTTATTTTGCTAGTTGACAACTGACAAGCCTACACTTCCGCTCACAAAAGCTTCCAATATGCAATTTGTGTTCATTTACCAAAATTTGAAAGCAAGGGCTGGCAAATATCAAAGATATATTATTTTAAATGAATTCGTTATAATGGGGTGTCACGCCCTGATTTCCCATCCCGACAACGTTTCGCGAAATGCTTTGTTTAGACAATGAACATCACTGTTCTAGATTTTACAACGTTAGCTCCCATGATAGCCGAAAAATAGAATTTTTAATTTTTGAATGGGATATTTCACGCCCTCTTTTTGAACACCGCCCACATTAAGGCAGAAACCTTCACGGTCATGTGAACAACAACTCACCAAAGTTTCATCACAATCGAATAAAAGGTATATTTACACATTCAATTTCATGATTTCATTAAACTGGCAGGGACAATTGTAGAACACCGACTTGGAAAGAAAGAATGTTTTGAGTGCTCTTGTTAAACAACCAATGTCCCACTTACATTTCTTTTTAAATATTTCTTCAACGTACCTTACTTACTTAAGGTGGCGCTACATTCCACCACAGACGTTCAACGTATCTACCTACCATTGAAATTATCAAAACCATTCTTCCTCAAAAAGGTTTTTAAAATCGCTGACACATTTTGTTGTCAGACTCTTTTAGTGAAATTTAAAGTTTAAAGTTTATGTAAACAGTTAAATAATTTCGGACTTATTAAGTTACTGTCTGAAAATAATAATACCTATTACATGTAGTACATTTTGGGTCATGGCTTTTTAATTACCGCCCAAGAAAATAAAATTTGCGTATTTATGCAGTAGCAAGGATCGAAAAACATTTTTAGAAATTTTGATATTTGCATTTAAAAAAATGTATTGGTTGGCTTCAAAGTATCCAAAGTATAACTTTTTGTTAAAAATACTCAAATTCCTCTTTATAACTGAATTCTTTAAAAGTTAGCGTTAATTGTTAGGAATCACCCTAATCAGTGCTAATCCAATTAACGCGTGTTAGAACTGCTGGCGGTGTGCAACATTTTGTTAATTAATCACGCTGAAGGTTTTATGGTCCATAATTTTGTTTTTGGTATTTCCTACCAATATAATCAAAAATAAAGATTTTAAGAAATTGGCGGCAAACTTTCTTATAGGTATTCGCTTTTCTTTGATCTCTTTGATTTTTAAAATTGCTATCATATTAACATAAATGCTGGCATAACCTATGACCATTTAGCCGTATGCTACTGTAGTCCGATACGTTCTCGAGTTGCCATTAGGTAGCGCAGACAATCCACCGAATTTGTAGTTGCTTTGTGCGTAGTCTGTTGGCCAACAAATAGGTATTCTCACTTTGCTTTGAAGCGGCGCCATTTAGTACGATTTCTTGATTTAATTTGAAGCCTTGATTTAGTTGGGAAAAGTTCTTTTTCTTCGCTCTAGCATACTCCATATTCTTTCTATTTTTATCTTTTCCTATCTAACTGTTATGGCAGCAGTTTACTTTCAGTTCCAAGATCTATTTTATTAAAACCCATTAGGTATATCTAGACAGTATCACCTTTGAATGTCTTTTACTTGTTATTTTCTTTTACTTCAATTGATTTTATTTTCTTTCACGTAGAAACTGAGCCCATGGCCTACTTATATGTCGGCAGCAAAATTACAAACGACGATCAGATTAAGTTTTTGTAGTCATTTATATGGTATCGTATTTTCTTTGGTAATGAATGGAAGTAAAATAGCGAAGCGACTAAAAATCTAGACTTTTACATTTTCATCCGCCGATTATAATCGCAATGCGGTAAATTATCTGATTGTCGCATTTTTCTGTTAAAGCTATTTAGGTTTTAGGTGCCAGCTTCGCACAAAATATTATATTTGATTAACTAGAAAAGAAAGTTATTTTAGAGATCTTATATTTTATATAAATAATGATGAGCTCTACAAGAGATGACAAAGAAAGAAAACATGTCCAGGTAGGGACACCTGCACATGTTTTCTATAGTGATAGAAGGTGTTATTTACCATGTTCAGCAATCGCCTCGTTCTCAATTAATGTAGCGCTTATTCATCACAAGGGTAATAAATAAGGCATCAGTGACAGTAGAGGATACAACAAGGCGTACTTAATTCAATAATAATATTCTAAGCCTACCCGGAGGAACTCTACTTGACGAAGCTTGATCAGGTCCCTACGCAAAAAAATGTCATGTAAAATGATATGCAAAAATATTAGTTTTGTATCATGTCATCTCAAAAAAATGTTAGTATCCGTAATCCGGCTTATCTGGCTCCTTTTCTGATATTCGGCAATTTGCCAGATAGACTCTTGATAACCGACTAGTTGCCGGGTGGTACTTGTAATAATAAGTAAGTATTGCTTAAAAATATTTATAATGTCATCGTTAGAAAAACATACAAGCAAATAAAAAATAGTACATAGTTAAATACAAAAAAAAGCGTTTATTGCAAAACTGTTTCAATGAAGTTTTCCGCGACTACGTTTTAGCCAATTACTGATTTTACCAGTAAATTTGTTCAGTTCATTTATCTACCAGTTACCGGGATGTCGAAGATTTTTTTTCCGGGATGTCAAACATTTTTTTATATTAAGTTAATGCCTTGTCAATACAGTGGGTTGCCAAATATATAGGGATAGTCATGGATTTTACCTGTTTGTTTGGAGTACCTGGAATATTTTGGTCCAAATTAAATTTTAATCTGTTAACAACAGATTTTGAAACACCTGCAATAGCAGATACTTGTCTGTGGGAATGACTCGAATGAATTAATAAAGCTTTATTTCGTATTTTTTTTCCTTGGGTTATATCAATTTATCGACCCATTCTGGAAAAAATGCCTAAAATCGTTAAAAAATGATTTTTGTTATTTTTGGAAAAGCTTTTTTCTAACAAAATAAAGTACATTACTTACGTTTCAATTCAAAAAGTTGAAAAAGTCCATAAACAATTTTCAAAAAAAACCCATATTTTTTTAATTCTGCCTTTAATTGAACCTCAAGAATAAAAGCGGTTTTTCCCCGAATAAAAGTATTTTGAATATACGCCGACAATGAAAAATAACCGTTAAGCATGTACGCTGTGAAATAAATATCACCACGTACACTTAGAACCAAAACAAAAGCTCGAAAGAACAATGAAACATGAAAATTGATAACAATTTACAATGTCCCTATTAATTTGGCAAATCAACGTAATTAAAATGTTATTTAAAAAAAAATTACCAAAGTTTCATTGAAATCGGTTAAGTGGATGGGCAAAGCTTGTTCCAGCTTGAAAGTATAGTTTTGGACGCAATAGGTGGCGCTGCTGTCGAACTTCCGAAACCACTCAACCAATTTCCATGACATTTTGTGAATGGGCGTGGTTGGTTCTGGCTGGAAACATAGGATAATTTTGGACCCGATAGGTGGCGATGTTGTCGATCTCCGAAACCACTTAACCGATTTTAATTAAAATGTTGTAACTTGTATGCCCTTAATCCCTCTGCTATATCAATTTTAGAAAATGAGCCCGGTTTTGCCCCATTCCTATGCCATTTCAACAACATGAGAGAACGATGTTTAACAACCAAACACATCAATGCGATGTACATAATATTTATGTACGTTCTTCTCCGTTTTCGTAGAGTATTTTGGCTTCTGTATAAAAAATCCACTTACGGGTGAATTAAAATTAGCCGAGTAATGAGCAAAACACTCTGCTTAACTAACCCTTTTGCTGTAATTAATACCTTCGACTAAGGCCCGAATTCTTCAGCAGCTTTTAAACATTTTTAACGAATTATTTGGATGTTTGTATTGTACCTATCTCTTTTGATTGGCCAAAAGGTTGATCTCCTTTTGCTCTGGTGTGGGTTAAATAAGGAGCACTTTCTTATGTGTTCCGGGCTGGATATAGCCTTAGAAACTAGGTATGCTTCTCTACTAAGCGTGGTCTTTGGCTGACTGCTGCCAGTTGCGCACTACTTCTGCGACTCGTTCAATAGGAACACTGGTCTCAACCGTAAAGTAGGGAATAAAAATACCGTAGGAAGTGGATTGGGAAGAAGATGTGAAAGTGCAGACAGTCAAGTTTTTGTAATGCAACAATCGATAGATGATTCTGCAGATAGCTTGCTTTAAGAGCACACTGGAAAGTTTTTTTTTTCTATTAATATCATCCCCTCTATATTATTTTGAAAGTATATAGATCCCTTTTACGGTTCTTACACTCAACCAATATTAGCAAATTAAATGTCAAAAGAAAGAGATTTTCCTGGGGCATCTTTTATATTTTGTTTTTTATTATTATAGAATTCAAAAAAGTTTACTATGCGAAAGTTCTAGCACGAGCTAAAGTAAATGGTGAAATCGGACGTAACATAAAACACTACTGCACTTAATTATTGCATTTACCCGTCTTATTTAATCCACTAGATGCATTCAGAAATTTAAATAAACTTTATTTGTTTATTTACCGTTCACGTGTTGGGCCCCTGTACGGTTCTCTGTCCTGTCCTTGTGAAGTATTAGATTTCCACAGCCTAGAGGGTGACCTAATGCTTATGTGTATGCTAAGTTTGCGCAATAAAGTAAGGGGGAACCAGAATAACCTACACAGACGCACGTTAAATCGTCGCAAATTCTCGTATCTGTATTTTTTCTAGAATAGCTATGATAATCGGAATTAATTTTATTCAACGCAATAAATTGTTGAATTTTTAAAGCTCTTAATTGTAGTTCTGAAGTAGATTGATGTTTTGTAGATGTTTGTGTTTTTGTGTGGTCGATTGGATACGAGTGGCTTAATATGTAACAACTTTCATTAAATCAATAAAAATCAAACGCGGACACGACAAACAACTGGATTTGTCAGTGCTACTTGTGTTTTGCTCTTGAGTAATGAGGTAATGGTTTCACGTTAAGCTCATACAACTGAAGTGAAAAAAAAACAATGTTATTCCCGACATCTGATCTGGATCAGGTCGGAGTAATAAAACAAACTTTACATGTCAAATTGTAATTTATTTCTTGAAGTGTCGCATTGCTGAAAGCATATTCCATCATTTTTCCAGTGCATATTTTCTCTTCCTTCATAGCCGAACCTTTTAGCGATTGTTACTCAACCTCCTTGCTCTAAAAAAATGTACTACTTTTAATTTTTGTTTTGAATCTTTAGGTACTAAATTTACTGCGCTCACAGAATGCCACAGAAACGGATTATAACTGATATTGAATTGCTATTAACAAGCCTTGTCGGAGCGGCTGTAAGGTATTCCAATGTTTGTCAGAAGTTGTCAACAGGTGGCGCAGTAAAAAGACCTTAAGATGTACATAATTTGTGTTTTTTCGGTGATCGAGTCTGAAAAATCATTGAGGTGTTAAGTCGTGTATTAAATTGTTTAAAATGGGTATCGTTTCACATACTTTTTTTTTTTTTTATTATTTTATTCTAAAAACTCATTAAAAACAGTAAATGTTATTACAATTTATAGTAATCCTAACATGAATTAGGGAATAGTTAGGGACATTTTATTTTTTGAGGGAAAAAAATGAGTTAATGTCACATTATAAGAAAAGGAATGAAAGTGACGAACAGACGACACAATTTTACAGTTTTGAGATGACATAATTTTAAAGTTAATTAGGTGATGAGGCGCAACAAGTTTTCGATTTCATTATGGTTAATATTCAAAAGCCACAGTTTTACTTTCCATAAAAAGATTTTTAGTATTCCAATGATTCGAATGTCTTCAGGGAGTGTGTTAAATAATTTACAACATACAATTGTGTAAAAGCTTCTTAAGCTAGAAGTTCGAAAAGTGGGTATGCTAACCAGAGAACTTGAGCTGCTTCGAAGGTTATGGTTATCATTGATGGGGCTCCGTAAGTACCCATCATATAGTAAAAAAAAAATTTTCAGCAGGCTAAATCTGCGGCAACAAGCTGCATGAAACACAATATTAATTTCGGGATGTTCCTTGGCAGTAAGGCTGAAGAGCATGAGCTTCATTTTACTGCTTGCTATTAACTTATGTTCTGCAAATCATAGTCTTAAAAAATGTTATTTTAATTATATTATGGTTAATTAACCTAGATCCGCCAACATCGTTCCAAATTTTTACTTTTTGCGTCCTGTTTTTAAGGTAAGATGCAAACCAATCTCCGATAAAGCCTCGGAATCCTGCGCGGTACAGTTTACCCAAAAGAATTTCGTGATCCATGTCAAAAGCTTTGGTTATATCTACGAAGAGACCGGCGCAAGTTTTCTTGTCGTCAAGACCCTTGTACATATACTGACAAAAATCTAGTAGAGCATCTTCGGTAGAAAGGTTTTGTCTAAAACCAAATTGGTTTTCGCTAAAAAAGTTAATGTTAGAGAGAAATTTTAAAACTCTTTATTTTACCGCTTTCTCGAAAATTTTAGAAATTGCAGAAAGTAAGGAAATCGGTCTGTAACTCAATTTATCTTTTATATTGCCCTTCTTGAAGATAGGAATCACATTAGCTCGTTTTAGCAATTCAGGAAAGGTGCCCAAGAAGATGCTTAAATTGAAAAGATGAGCCAAAATATCAACCACATTGAACGCGATTCTTTTTAGGGTGGAATTGGAAATTCCATCGTCACCAAAAGAACTTGAATTTTTTAAGGAATTTATAATTTTTAATAATTCTAATCCCGAGATGGGA
Organism: Cheilosia vulpina; assembly: GCA_916610125.1. Taxonomy (NCBI): domain Eukaryota; kingdom Metazoa; phylum Arthropoda; class Insecta; order Diptera; family Syrphidae; genus Cheilosia; species Cheilosia vulpina. The sequence continues at coordinate 46,260,008 of OU744280.1, forward strand.
TTAAAAACGAAGCTGTTACTATAAAATGTTCTATCGAAGAATTCGCATCGCATTACTCGCATTGCATGTTATTTAAAAATTTACCGAACCATACTGATATTAATATTCTTATTTACCGATATTGCGTTCGATTTTTCAACCATACTTACTATGCTATGCTTAGGGTAGGTTAGGTTAGTTGGTTGTCTTGAAAAGAGACTTAGACCAGATTTTTAGGTCCTTTGTGATACCACATGAGTGAGGGAAAGGGCTGACGAATTTCTAGACCGATCATACTAATGGTAGCATTGTTGCTGCGTACACGCTTGATGACTATTTGTCTTAAGGTAGTCGAAAGATGACCGACACATTCTACCTCCCGCCTATAGCCTCTAACATCCCGTCTAAACAACAGATACTGGTGTTTACCAGAAGCGGCCAATTGCAACACAGAATAATTATGGGGTGTACTAAGTCGGCCAAGGTAGAGGTGTCAGTTTGTTCTTCTTCCCCCTCATATATTTTTCGTCGTGACCTAATCTAAGCTCTTTGTGAATAACTGACACGACACATTCAGCACAATTGTCAAAATTAAAATGGCGACATTACCATTTTGTTCTAATATTTTATAAAAAAAATAGATGCATTTTTGGATTGATTATGCAAATGATGAATATAATTTAGTCTGATAGTTTTCAATATAACAACTAACTTCTTTTGTATGTGTGTGGAATGGAGCCAAAAGTTGAACTAACAGCCCTATTATGGCTATCAAATATCAACACGATATTTGATAATAATTGATACATATCAACAAAATGAACGAATCGGTATTATGGTTATCAATCTATCAACATTTTTGATGAATTGTGAATTGTATTAGATTTAAGATCTATTGTGAATAGTTTTATCGGTAAACTTGGTATTACGGTTGTCAAAAAAATTGATATTCATCAAATTTTCTATCAACCACAAATTTCTTGTTGATACATATCAAATATTCTGGCGGTTCAAAATTTATGGATCCACCACCAGTTGCAGTCATTTCAATTTTGTTGTTAGTAATTTTTTTTTTATTTTTGCTGACAACATTACTGACATTCATCTACCATATAGGTAGGTTAAAACAACTATTTGTACCAGTCCCGCGACATCATGAGTGTGGTAGATTAAATCACCCTAGACAGAAAATGAAGATAGTGTGACAGGAAAAGAAGATAATTCACTGCCAGCCTATAAAGAACCAGATGCATCACCCAATATAAGAACTAAAACAGGCCGGGCTGAGTAACTTGATGTTTGATAATAAAAGGTTCGGTTGGTTTTCAAGGAAACTTTGACATTAATAAATACATGCCATAAACGAATCAGCAAACCAACATCTATCCACCGTCTAAGCTAACCCTAGGAAACCTTTGCTACTTCGATTTCTCAAACCAAAGGCGTCAACGAAATCATCGTTCGACCGAACCATTATTTAGCCATTTGCCTTTTATGGAGCCGAGTGTTGGGTGACAAGCGGTAAAGGTAAATTGGTATTGGGTTCCCTTAAATGAAAAATTCATCGACATATTTTTGGTCCTGGGTAAAGAAACAATCTTCGATCTCTACCAAAAAGGTGGCTGTAGTTTGAAAAGGCGAAATACGCCGAAAACTTTGGCTCTGCCACATCAGGCAAATGGGCAATCATTTTTCAGTCAAGTGGCCATAGGCATTAAATTCTCTAGGGTCACAAGCAGATACTCCATATGGGCCAGGAGCTCCTTGAGAATGTGTGCAGCTGTGTAAGATTTTTAAAACGAAATCCTTCACACAAGGGCGAATTTGAGCATTTAAACCATTGACTTATTATATATGGACTGCTAGTGAAATGTCACTTCAATACAATCTCTGCCATGAAAATAACAAAAATATCACTAGCGCTCGTGGTTCTATGCGACAAATAAGTGAAACAAACTGACAACCATCTTGGATTTCTCCATCGGTTCTCCAACGGTTGAGATTCAAATTGTTGTGGCATTGTTTACAATAGATGTCATCTCGAAATTGTGCTAGTTTAAATAATTAATAATAGATGGAACCAACAAAATTTCAATAAAAAATCATTTTTAACTGTCCCATAAATTGCACAATTTTCGTATATTTATTGGGAATTAGTCCTTTATGCTGTTTTTCATTATTAATTTTAGAAACATGATGTAATAACACTTAAGCGTATATATCAATCACATTTCTGATCAATAAATACTTATGATATTCAAGAATATCACATTCAAGTACATGAGAATTTAATTCATCACATCAGAGAAACTAAATCATATTGCAAATTGCAACCAATTATACAACACTTAATTTTTTAATTTTAAATTGTTACTCAATTAATGGCAATAACACAGTCTTATGCAAAACTATCTGCAACGAAATGGAAACGTCAGATGCGAGTTTCCAATTTATTCCGCTCCGAGCCACGAGAGCTAGAGCTTATGTTGGAACCAACGCGAAGTTGTCTACAAGCAGTCCACGTATAATAAGTCAATGATTTAAAGGTTGTCAATGAATATGAAAATGCTCCTGAACCCTCCCGACAAATTGACAAAATGCATTAAACAAAATACATATATTGCATATATTTAATACCTTGCAGTATATCGTTGAACGTATGGATGTACTCGTAGCTATTTAAATTGACACTCCTACTAAAATTAACACACTTAGCCAACAGAAACACCATTCAAAATGAAAATATATATTTTGGAAAAATTTGCAATTGATTAAAACAATTAATTAATTATTAAGAGATAAATATCTTTCTATTAGCTAAACCCAAATACGTGTTACGTTTCAGAGTAGTAAATACAACGATGACTAAGCTTTACATGCAACGCAGCTAAGCTTGCGTGGTGAATCTAATTTTGTTCTGATTATTAACTTGTCATTGGTTAGAAATGATATACACAAACATCTGTTATATGCTGTAGGCAAATCTAATCCAGGATGGACGACGGAATTTGGGTCAGTCAGCGGTGCGTGATAATGACATACATATACATATAACATCAGCAGCAGCTTTTATTTGTACTCGTGAATAATGTAGTATCAAGCCTAATATACCCACGTGCGTGTGATAGTCATAAAAGAAAACAATAAAAACTATTGTTACCCCGAAGGTCAGCTTTCCAAAGCAATATTAATATGGTTAATCAAACGTTGCGTGCAATCCTTCACACACTATCTCATCATAACAGAACGCGAAACACCCACCAACTCTATCCGAGAAATAAAAATGTCATAATTAAATAATTGACCCTCCACTCGTGAAGAATTGTAAAGAATTTCAAAAAGTATATTCCTCAGGCGCATATCATGACATGTGTCATGTTGCGCACTACCCTGTCTCTACAGGAAATACTGATAATAATATATTCACCCAAATAAAACCATAGGTCCCAAATCGAAACCAGTCACTGTGTTATTGATGGAACGATTTACGACACCAGCTCAGCTCCACTCCTTTTCGTATCCTTTCTCGATTTCGACTATTTATCTATCTCATTTGATGTGTCACCAATAGTGATAGTGCACATTGTGTAACGCAAAGGCTAAAGGACTAAGGGATGTGTGCCCGTGTGTAGTCTGTGTTAGCTGAAGTATGGTTCCACCGATAAGTTGAGCATGTTGACTAAAAACAAAGGTATCGAGTAGCTGAATCCACTCCACTGTAATCGATTCTGGGTTTTGTTCGAATTGGGAGCGGTTAGAAACTATACTCACGGCGGAGGTCTGATTCTTTTTTGCTTGCCTTTTGTTATCAATCAATTTTAATGGATAATCGATTCGTTGCTTTCATCGTAGCCTTGTTATCCTACACAAGACGCCATTAGTTTGACTCTAGGTATATGTAACTGTGTAGGTTCGGACCGATTCATATGTCTGTAAGCAGTGTCGCTTGTTTTAGATTGATGGATACCAGTATTTTTTTTTTAAATTATTAATTACGAAATCTACTTTCAGTTTGGCAAACACAACTACAAATAATGCTAGTCTGCATTCCCTGAAACTAATGGAACACTCTCGGCTGATGAACACTAGTTCCGCTACGGTATTTCGTCGCCAAGCCGCCTAGTGACAAGCGACAGAAATCGAAATCCCTTACACTTTCCAACTGAATGCAACCTAGCCAACCTAATATTTCGAAGGGCATACGCAGTTTTGCGCCATTTCGCCTAATGTTCATTTTTAGTTCAAGCTACTGCCTGCTACAGAAAGTACATTTCTTTACTAAAAATCGAGCAATTATCGATGTTTTTGTTATCCCTTAAGCCATTTTAATAAGAAATAGGACCTTAAACTCGATATAAATAAGAGTTAAATTAAAACGTTTACTCAATCCGAAACCGAATGTGTCAATTTTTGAAATTTCTTTGTTTTCGTTTTTATTGGCTGTCTTTTTTTTTTATTCAGTTTATGATATATCTACTTTGTAGTCGAACCCTCGTATAGTTTTGACATACTCTATCACTTTTAGAAATGAAATTTTGCTATAACATACGAAGGAACTAACCACTGTTGTTTTTTTTCCTGATTACAGATAAAGCACACACGAACTGACACAATGAATGTAACTGGGGGAACAACCACACTCATCCGCACAAAGACCAAGAACAGAAGAAAGTCGTCCGGAGGAATACGGCACAGCCTCACATTCCCTATCGCAATCACCCTATTGAGTATCCTCTCGCAGAGCCTCACAGTCGATGCTAGTGTCGTTCTAACATATAAGCAGACTTACTCACAACTAGGCCAGAAAGTGACATCGAGTACTCTCATGTGGGAGGCATATAGCGCCACTGATATTAAACAATTGGAATATGCCATACAGGGTGGCAAGTATATCTCTGAGGAGGAACATTATCCCATCTATGTGTGTCGAGTAACAATCGATGGAGTGCAAACGAGCGGGCACACAGAAAAACAAAAGCAATCACACTTGTGCGTGGTGTCTGTCTTGAAAGAAGTAAAGAAGTATGAGCGGTTCGATGTGCTCGTCAATAAGGGCCACCTGGGCAAAATATCATGGAAGCCGTGGAGAAAGTTTAGTGCCGGCATTCCACTTGGGGCAATTAGTGTGGATGATTACTCATATATTGCAAGAAGAAGGATAAATCATCAGTCGATCGGTGATCATATGGGAGCTGATTTTACTTTGGGACGATTTGATCCAACTCTTGGTCTTGGTAAAATTTTGGTCGTAGAGGATCATAGGGAAAGGGAATACGATGAAGGAGAAGTACTAATTGAGACCGAGCCATACCGATACGAACTGAGAGATATTGTGTTGGATAAGATACGATCGGATATAAGTACTAATCTAACGGAATTAGGTGAGCATTTGTAGAATATAATCAAAATGTCAATATTTTGGGAAAGTGATTAGCTATTTGATTGAAAAGTTTAGCGTCCGAGGTATACATTTTTGATATTTTGGTTATAGGTATTTGTAGTTCTAGTTTAACCTTCTCACTAATATGTGGTTGCGGTTACTGTGACTTTTGAAAGCATTATCAATCTGTCCTTTTGTTGATCATTAAACTAAAGGGTTTTCCAATAAGAGGTGTTATTTTGGTATTCAAAGAAAATTGACATTTTTTGAGATAAATGATCGGATGTTTATTTCATAATAAAGAGGAAGGTATGTCGTTAATAATGAAAAACAACATCAGCCAAATGGCCACCACGAGCACGCATACAGGACCATATCCTTTTCATGAAATTTTCCATAACCAAATCGCAAAGTGGCTACCTCATAGCCTCACGAATTTTATCTTTGAGGTCTTGAATCGACGATGGGCTGTTGGCGTAGGCCTTATCTTTCACGTGGCCCCAAAGGAAGAAGTCGCAAGGTGTTAAATCACAAGATCTCGGTGGCCAATTGTGATCACCTCTTCGAGAGATAACACGGTCCGGAAACTTTTCCCCTAAAAGATCAATGGTTTCGTTGCTTGTGTTTTTTCACCATTTTTGTAGTGAATTTTAATAATTTCAATGCGTTGTTGAAGCGTGTATCGTTCCATTTTTAGTAATGGCGTAGTTTCTACTTGTCAAATGTCAAAGAATAAAAGCTTCAAAAGTGACAGCTACCGAAATAGCGGGTCTTTCACAATAACACCTCTTATTGGGAAACCCTTAATTTTTTTTTTTTAATTCATTGGCTCAAAATTAAATACTGACCAAGTAGGCCTTAAAACTACTTTAGTACGTGACTACAATTAGTGTTTTGTTAATTATAGTCGAAATAAAATTAAAGTCACACTACTTTAACCCTAGAAAGATAATCATATAATAAATAGCGTAAACGATAATCATACGTCTGAGGGACGTATGACACTTAATTAGTGTGTTTAATGAAACCCATGTTGGTAATTTTGATCATATATTAGTATTTTATTTAATTATGTAGGTAATATCGAAATAAATAAATTAATGAGTGCAAATAAAGTTTAATATGAACAATACAATGTTTCCGCGCCATACGTCTCGCGGACGTAGATTATCTTTCTAGGGTTAATATATATTTTGCTGGAACTAGCGTTATATGGCATCATTTGCAAAAAAAAAGTAAACAAAATGCCCAGTTGTAGTGTTCAAATGTTTCGATTTATGTGTGTATGCCCAACATTTCTTCAATTTATATTATATAATAGGTACTAGTTAGTGGTGCGTTAAGAAATATCTATAATTGAGCGAAAATGAGTGCAAGCGCTTTAATTCAAACTAGTATCGCTTGTGGTCGAAAATCGACTATTCCTTTTATAAGTACACTAGCTGTAAGCGCCCGGCTTCGCATGTGCAAAATTTGGTTTCAGATCAATTGATGGAACAAAAAAGTGAAGGACTTGAACCCGTACTAAAAAACCTCCCGTGGACTGGGCCCACTCTGCCTTTATCTTTATGGCATTGCACATGCTCGTTGGACGGCAATATTTTAATATTCTTTGGGCAATGAAAATAATTTTATAATATTTAGCTCACATATTAGCGGTTTCTATCGACTAACATAGTGATATTTGCTGCATTACTTACCCTGGAGCACACTACATATAAGATATAACTGCCCGTGGCTGAAGCAATTCTTAATAAATTCAACTCCCGCTTTTCTTAAAGTTTGATCCTCTAACTTATTGATTGTCATGGCAGAACAAACATTAATAGGAAATTGAATCCGTTTAAACTGAAATGGATAATTGCTGGGAATTATTTGTATTCTTGGTATAAACACCGTATCTCCTTTACCAGACCCGGTTAAAATTAACGCCTCAATAACGTTTTTCGGCAACGAAATCACTCTCAATCTGGTTCCATTACAAAGCTTAGGGGATTCAAATTGCGAAGCAGCGAAGGGAACTCCAACTTTAAATTCCAGGCCATGGACTGTAATTCTATTTAAAAACTCGACCGGTTAATTTAGTGCCTCATCTTGATTGCAAATATCATTTATAAATAGGTACGACGTATATCATCAGGAATTTTTCCTAATGTAATAATACCACGATCTGGTATCACTGATACCTATACCTATTTGACATTCCTTTCCTACATATTTGACATTTCTTTTATGGCTTTTTTTGTTCTTAGCACACCAAACAGCATACTGCCTCTGTCTGTCTCCCTCTCCGTCACTGTAGTAAAATAAGGTTAAAAGAGATATCAAAATATTGCGCGGCTAGTATGTTTGATTTGAGAATGAAGTGCATATCTACTCATGCAGGTGAAAATCGTAGAAATGTTTCAAATTTTGCCTATTTATTTAAAAACCTTTGAAGTTATCGAGATATTTGATATCCTAAGTTGTACCTGCAGATGTCCTCTATAAGCTGCTGTTAACTATATTTAAATGCTCCCAGTATTTTCGAACGGAAAGTGTGACAAAGAAAAAAGAAAAACGAAACGAAAAAATAAATTACTCTTGTCCAATTTTTTCCGGAATTTATAGAGATATAGAGTTGAGACAAAGTAGATATTGTAGGCCTAGGTATCCTCTATAGGCCTGTGAAAAATGCACCAGAATATACTGAGCAGTTTCTAAGATTTTTGCATTTAAATACATGCAGTCAAATTCAATCTTAGTCGAACAGAACTACACCAATTTTATATATGTGATGATGATGTTTCTATGGTAATATGTTCGCGACAAATTGAATGCCACCAAAATCCTTTCAATTACCTGTTTTGTATGGGGAATTCATAACTTAATTTTACCAGCCTTAATGGCGACATATACATCCACGATTTTTAGTTTGTGCACATCTCTGGCAGAGTATCTGTCGAATGATATTTATAAGTTTTATTCTCCTCATTTCATAATAAATACTAAAAAAGTGTACGGAAACTTTTGATGTTCACGTATTAATATAATGATCAGCATGTAAATAGTTTGAAGTTAATTTATTAAACATTAGTTGACTATAAATTTGCGCTATTGTTTTGTACATTGTATATGTTTTCTCTCAACAAGAACTCTCAATAATAACTTCATGCCAAGCCTATATACATATATATCGAGAACCTTTTTTCGACCATGCAGAAGCAGCCATTTGGCATATCTTACTACCTTGTTAATAAACGTTTCGAACAGTCACCGTCTGACTTTTAAGACAGTAACTTCGTCATCAATTTTGTTTTATTTTATTTTTTCTGGTACCCGCTACTCTCGCAGTATTTATCTTTTTTTTTGTCCCTCCTATCTTATATAGGTTTTCAAGTTCTGTTTCGCATCTCCAGACTGTCCTTGGCTTTTCTGCCTGATCGGTGCTTATATATCTATAAAATTAGCTGACCCGGCGAACTTTATTCCGCCCAAATTCGTTAATGTAATTTAAATATTAATTCCGAGCATACGCTTCATGTTATTCGGTCAATCCAAATTCATTATTCAAAAGTTATATTAAATACCTAGAAATATTATTAACTTAGGTATAACATTGTTGATGTGTTTCAATCAAACTGCAATGATTCGCGTGTCGGGCAACCTTTCACCTTTTGACTGAAGGTACACAATATTTTTCGTTCTGTTATCCGGCGTGTACACGTATTTGCCGACACATGGCACGCCACTTACAATTAAACATGTGAGAAACATGTGAATTCAAAATTGGTGCCACAGACATAGAGCGGTTGTCACTGCGACTTATTACTTGCCATAGCGAAAGCGGGACGTACGGAATAAGCCTCATTTATATAAAATTTGTAATCTTCTAGGTTGCAGAAGGTATTTTCTGCTTATCAAACAACGGTGGCAGGATCTATTTGTTTAGTTTAGATTCGCAGTTTTCATGAATTGGAAAATACTTCTAGACTACAGGTACTTCAGAGGGTACTTCAGAGGGCTACATTTATACTCTATATCAAAATTAAGCGCTTTTCAAGGGAAATTGCTTAGATAATTTTTTTTGACGTTTAGTTCCAAATAATCTCCCAGGGTGATAGTTTAGAACAAAGTTTAGTGTTGCACTAGCGATTTACACCCTGTTTGACCTAACTTAGTGGGCGGTATCATTCCTAACCGGTAAACTCACACCATACTGTATGCCATACCTGTACAACCGGCGTAGGTCTTCAGTAGCATCATTTCTCTAAAAGTCTTTGATTCAAATACGGGAGTATTTGCCCCCTTTAAAAAGGTCTTTGCTTCTGCGACGTATAACAAGACTGCTTATTTTCTTGTTAGTGGACTCTTCTAATCTATTGCTTTCCTACAACATTTTATTTGCTTATTATGAGATTCTGTTCAAAAGTTGCCGATGTTGATTGTAATTCTATAGACTTCAGGGGGTCAATTCCCGTTCCGTGATACTGTGAAATGAAAAGAGTTTTCACAAGTACACACTGAATTCGATTCTCGATCTATGAAAACAAATGTCAGAATTTTTTCATATGATAAGTTTTTTATCACAGCAATTTCATTTGCGAAGAAGTGTGAAAACGTGGGGCAAAGGGCTTCAGAAACCCAAACAAAATATTTAATAGACTTTCTTGAGAACAGTAACCTTTAATTAACATAGGTAACTATTATTCTGCGTTGAAAATTAAGCTTAAAAAAATGAAATTAACAGATTTGCAACAGCTGACGGTGAGTGGTAGGAACCACGCCTATTGTTTAATATTGTAATAATAACTCGTATGATTATTCCCGACATTATAATTATAAAATTGAAACTCAACAAACAAATTGAATGAAAACAACAAGCGCACAAATGGCAGATAGGTGACAGCATTTTAGTACATTTTAGTACACATTTAGAAAACTGTTTACCATGATGAGTTCGAGAATTGCATTAGGTGTGATCGGGAAGTGATAAAATGAAAAGCTGCTGTGAAAACTGAAATGATTTAGTTTTTCCTTCAGTTGCTATTTTATTACGTAAATGCTCAATCCCATATCGGGGATACAATATTCTGGAATTTGACCCCTTCGTTTAATTGCTGGGAGACTTACAGGGATCGTATGGAATTTATTGCTCACAGTATGCGCTTTGTTTTCATTCCAGACGGCTTCTTATTATATATTCGATCCAATATTGCCGACCACGACTGCAAGAATTGTTGTCACCCTCGTCACCAAAAATATATACCTAGGGCGCTCTGGCGACTATTGACTAATGCCTCACTCAATTCGAATCCAGTTAAGTTTTCTATTCGCAACATAATCTACAATACAGAGTTGGTGTATGAGTGTTCTTTTAAATACTGAAATCTATCCGAAAGCTTAAACAAACGACGACTATTTAAATTTAAATTCTATCATAGGCGCATTTTTTTAAAAAAACATAAACCCAATTGTAATCATTATCTGTTTATATTCACAGCAAGCGGCGTTCTAGAAAATAAGTACGGCACATCTAATCTAATCGAAACTGTGCTTTCATACTCTTATGACCACGTTCAATATTGGGGTACACATGAGGGTATCGCCCGTGGCTTAACGACTAACGTCTATGAAAAGGATTCCTCCACACCAACCACAGTCAATTGGGGTTTGAAATACAGTAAAAAAATGGACGAGACAAAATCTGTCAGCTCAACACTACCACCAGGAACTGCAATCAATGTCACACTAATTGGAAACTACGAGACCCTACAGGCTCCATATCTCGCAAAACTATTTGCTTTCTATTACGGAAGTGCAGAGAGCGTATCTAGAAATATCTCTGCTGAGGTAAGTGTTCGTTGACAATATTGTGCTATCAAATCAATATTAATCTAATATTTTTAGGTACGTAAAAGCTATCTTAAAGAGGTTAAACTCGAATATAGCCCCGTCTACTGGATTGAGAATGGAACACTTTTACCCACTACCACTACTACGACAACATCAACAACAACTCACGCTACCACAACCCTAGGTAGCAGTGATCTGAAGCCGATGCAAGAACCACCTGTGTTGCTCTCCGACATCGGCAGATCCGTGGTGTCATCCGATTCGAAACCCTCAACTACCCAGGGTGAGGGTGGAGATAACATTAGCGAAAATATGATTCCGAACGAAAGTCGTGAAAATTATGCCGAAAATCTAAAGCACGTGAAAGGTGCTGCCACACCAGGCACATCACATTCCACAAGGCTCTACAGCTGGACCAATAGTATTTTAATATTACTTATTTTGATCACAGTGAGAGTTTTTGGTTGAGTTTTTTGCGTTATTAGGGGATGTAGGTATTATTTATTACTCTTTTTTAATTGCCAAATTTATGTTTAAACAATATTATAAGTTAAATTATAATTCATTTGTTTCTTCAATTCAGTTCAATAATTTATTCGTGGTTCTGTCAATTGTTAAGCGCTCAACCGAAATTTTGCATTTGAGGGTTTGCCAGGGGCAAACAAAGTTATTCAAAACTAGTTAAATTAGAAGAAATAGATTTGTATTGCAAAACGGTAGTAGATAGGGTAAACAAGAAATAAAAGAGAATCGAAATAAATGTTAGCCGCAATTAGCTATGCAAATAACGTACCGGTGTGGTTTTGGTTGTACTGCTTATATAAAATTCAAATTTGGTTTCTTCCATTGTTATAGTTTTATCGTGATCACGCTGCCTTGCTTGAATAACCTTGAACTCAGGTGTTCATATAGATGTACAACAAATGAATAAATTTGTATTCATTTTAGCGTTCTAAAATAATTATGATGTGAATTTTGGAGAACCGAGCTAATTTTAACAATTTAGTGCAGAAGAGTACAAATTATGATAAGTAATGTGCTACACCTTTTGTACAATAGAAATGAGTACTGGCAAAAAGATTGGAATCAGTATTATGGCGATTTCATTGGAAGGTAGGTAGAAAAAAAACCAAAAGGGTTCCAGATCCCGATAGAAAAGTATTTCCCAAGAAACGTTTATTTTAAATGTTCTAATATTTATTATATGACATCAGCTGCGATTAAGATTGTTTTTAAACGCCACATTCGCACAAATTCTGTATGTACCTACATTTCGAAGTGTTTGTTAAGAAAGAACTTGTCCACTTTAATTCAATTAAATTCGGCTATAAAACGCCAATTAAAGTTTTTCACAATTTTATTACATGGGTTAATTATATTACCACAAGAGGATTCATTGCTACTTCTGAAGCAATATAATACCACGCCATTAACTGTAACAAATTTTTAAAATTAAACCGAAATATAATTCTGTTGTGAGGTAGTTATTATTTATATTCCTACATATCTGCTCAGATTGTGCACAATGCAGTACAAAGCATCATCATGCACATATTTGTAATTCGTACGATATACCTATGTTACTATTTAACAGCCTGGAACATGTTTTATTAACTCAAACAGACTAAAGGACTGTGTAAACGAATGTCAATTAGCGTGTTAAAAATTTACTTAAATTCAATAAATCCAAACGCTATTGCTGTCTTCTGCATCTGAATGTAGGTGAAATGATGCTTGGGGATATGTTGCACAATCTGATAGGTTGTTAATACTTGATCTTGTTCAAAGACATAAATGTAGAACGAATTTCAGTGAAATGTCTACAAATGCAATGGCATTGGAAACAGATATGGTTGCCATAACTACATCGAGCGCTGAAGACAATGCCAAGATAATTTGTTTATTTTCCGTGAGTGGTCTGTCATTATATGATAAGAGAAACTCATCCTCATCGACGATATGTTCATTTCATTGGCCATATTCAAAAAGCGATGCACTTACATGCAGCTTGTGTATACAAATTTTTGAAGGCTCCAAAAACTGAAAGGCTAACATTTGCGGGCGGTGTCCGATGGCAGTCAAAAAAAATAAAGTATAAAGTTTGATGTCAGTATTACAGCAACTGAAATGTAAATGTGGTTATCTATAATAAAACATAACATATTTGTTGTTGAAGCTCCAAACATGCGACCTTTAAAGTTGATTGCTGGGTATATGATTTCCCGAAGCGTTAAAGCTTCGATATTTTTTTTTTAGTAAACTGTTTCTAGAAGTGCTCATATTGTAACCTTGAAGTTTGGTTCCATCAATGAAATATATTAAACATGTACAACATGGTTCTACTATTTTCACGTTATTATTTATTGCACTGAAAACAAATTTTGTTTAAAGAAAATAAGAACATGTGCCTTGTGCAGAGGCTTAGTTTTGATTTCCGTGAACATTTTAACGTTTTTTTCACTGGACCAGCTCTAAAGAACGTCTGATATTCATCCGAGAGTGAAACTGTCCTGCGAAAGCTGCTTTAATATAAAATTGCATTCGTCCCACAAATAAAAACTCATACAAACGATTAAGTTCAATTATGTTTAATTATGTCTTACGAGTCAAAGACCTCTATCGATATATCATCGAAAAAATATGTTAAATCTTAAAGCATTTCAATAATACATTCGCACTTATTGCCTCAGTGGTTAGAGCGTTTGAAAATATATCTGTTCCTGTATGATATTGGTTTTGAACATTAAAAATTTGGTAAAATTGCAGTTGGCTGTCAAGTCTTTGAAATGTCAATTGACTGAGTAATAGCGTTTTCGATTGAAATAAATAATTTCCCTTTTTATAAACAGAGCAAATCTAGAAGTGCGCTTTCTATGATTTCTATGTTTCATTGAAAAAGAATGCACTTATAGGTCAATTCTTAACACGACAGAAGTGTCCGGGATATTTTTCAAGAATTTCCCTGAACTTACCAACACACATTAGCAAAATGTCAGATTGAAATGTTTGTTGCGCTATGTATTCCGAAAATATGCAATTATGCGTGCAAAATGAAAGCCACAATTTAAATATATTGATTTGATTTAAAACATTCATATTTACTGTAGGAAACAACAACGGTGTCTACCACTATTGCAAAAGTGCTCCAACGAATTTCATTGAAAACAGCAATTCTTAATCTCGGGGCAATTCTCTCGGATCTTCAATAATTCTTATCATTTATTTTTTTTGTGTTTATTTTGCAAAAAATAAACACAACATGAATAATCAATAAATAGTCTCTCTCGCGACTCTTTAAATTTTTTTTATTCGAGCCTCCTTAAATGATTTAAACTATGTTTCCGAAAAGTTAGACCATAGGTTATAGTTCATATTCATACTCAAATTTTCGCTTTCCCTGATATATTTAAAGTAGCTGTTTCAAAACATTTTAGCAGTACCACACAATATTTGTCATAACCGGCTAATTTTGTCAAAACAAAGAACATTTCTCTGAGGGTTCTGTATTTGTCAATATACATATTTTTTTGAGTTTGAGAAGCAAAACTCTATTAAGTTTATAATTTTGGATTCATACGATTAAAGCCCATTAAATAAACGATTAACAGCTTGTCGTAATTCGTAAATAAATTCTTAAGATCATTTTAAGTGATAAATCTTAAAAGAACACAAATTACAATGTATCTAAGAACGTCATTCACAAGAGAAAAAGCGTAAACTATAAACATGAATTTTACTGTTCACGTAAATGTCAAGAGCTAGCAGTGGCAATATTTTACATACTCTGTAGTCTTTCACTGCTTTAAACAGCGAAATATTCAAAATGCTTTCAAACCACTCAGTTCTAGAAGTTTTCCATTATTTAGGACAGGATGACGTTATTTAGTCATTTATTGATTTATGCTGTTTCGATTAAATTTATGGATATAGGTGCTAAACACTTGTGTTTACGTGATTTGCATAGCTTTAGTTAATTGGAAAAGCTTGTTGTAATATAACTAGTTGCGGGTATGGTTATGATATGAACATTACAATCAGTTCTGAGGATCCTTAAAGAAGTGACACTTTACTGTACCTACAATCACATAAAATTTTCAAGAGTACAAGCAGTCCGCCTTCATACACAACGTCTTTACAAAAAGTTTTTTTTATATATTTGTAATAAATCATAGCCACTATACATGCTGCATAGTTTTTTCTAGATTACAAAGACAATCAAGGTAGTATTTGAATAACTAGTGTTTAGTCCAAAAATAGTTGTCATGATCACGTTTTCG
Source organism: Cheilosia vulpina (assembly GCA_916610125.1). Lineage (NCBI taxonomy): Eukaryota > Metazoa > Arthropoda > Insecta > Diptera > Syrphidae > Cheilosia > Cheilosia vulpina. The sequence continues at coordinate 46,275,479 of OU744280.1, forward strand.
AGAAATATCTTGTATAATTCAAAATCAATTTGGCATGTTCATAAAACTTCTTTTTGTATTTGTATTTCTTTTTCATTTTAAACGTCCAAATCCCTAATGTGTACTAGATATGCTTATAAATATTTGTCCTTAGTACTATGTAAGTTGTTGAAGTTTGCTATTTGTAATTAGAATACCTATCCTATTTAAATTACCATTTCATGTCTACGAGTATATCAATATTTTCAGATGAAATTAATTTGAAAATGTATAATAGCTTTTATTGGCTAGACAATATGCAGATAACATTCTGGTAACAAATATATCCATCCTTCGAATACTGAGACAACCATAATTGCTTTATTAAAACTAAAACACGCCTATGAAAAAGTATCCCCCTAGAATTAATTTATACAAAAATGTAGCAAGCATTACAAATAAGAGCTTTTTTAAAAATAATGATTTTATAAAAGACGATAACTTTAAATATATATTTTCCGCGATATTTATGTACCTTGCTTATGATTATGATGTATAAATAAAAGAGAAACAAATTATACCACTATTTAAGAAATCCGTTGCTGCAATATTTATCCCCACTGTGTATAGTAGGTGAACAGAAACATAATTTTGCGTAATTATTTTAAAATCAAAATGTAGAGAAATAATTTCACTGTTCCTTTTTTTGTCCGTATAATTAACGTAATCTTTTTTTATATTTATTGTGTTTTTCAAAGGAGAAAGGAAAACAAAATCAAAATGAAAGCAACAATAAGGGAAGAAATAAAATGCAAATTTTACATTTACCTAAAAGTTTAATATATAATATGTAATAAGGTCAAAAAGAAAAAAAACATATTTTTTAATAACTTGTAGATAGTTTTTTAGCTATAATCTGAATATATGTATGTAGAATTTTACATTCCAATTACAATGTAATATTTTATTTTTTACGAAAGAATTGTATCTATGTTTTTCACTTGCAGAAAGTTTTATTTATATTTATGTATGGTTTATATTTTAATATATCATTATATACCTAAATGCATTGATAAATAAATTACGAAAGATATTATATTAGTTAATGCTAATTATTTTGTGCAAACGCTTAAGTTTTAAAGAAAAACATAAAGCAAAATGTTGTATTGAATCATGGAGAAATTGAAATAAACATTTTTGTCCATAAATATAGACGAAATGCATTCTCTTTTGTTTTTATCGTAAGAAACTATCTCTATTAGTTGCTGTTCTATTTAAGTGATGCCTAATTCCGGTTTGATCTCTACATTCTTATGTGGTTTTCGATTAGGCTTCTTTAGATTCGCTCTCAGATTTTGTGTGTCTAAGCGAACATAAACACGTCACTTGCTCTTTTTTGTGTTGATATTAATTCGGTTCGAATATGTGTAGCCTTCGAAACTTTTCTAAGCATTTTGTATTCACTGCTTAAATTTTGTATTAAAACATTCTAAATTTGCGCGCAGATTGATTTCTTAACATTTGTACATAAATAATTAACATAAATAGAGCCACCCGATGCAATGCGTTTCCTTGCAGTTGACAAAATTTCACAAAAACGTAAACAAACTCCACTAGTTGTCAAACTCAAGTGTACTTGTAAATCTGAACAAATCTGAGAAAAAATCCAGAATCGCAAAAGTGCTCTGAAATCTGAAAAAGATTGTTTTTTTTTTGTACCAAGCGAACATAAAAAGTGCACTGAGAGCGCCCAATCGAATACCATATTAGAAAACGCATGCAATTTGATTTAAATTATGAAAAAAAAAGTTTGAACCACTTAAAAGAATGCAATGCTGTAATATATCACTCCTATCGAGGTATCCGCTGCGGTATATTTTGATGTGAAATGAACGCGTTTATATGCTTCTTTTATTCTTTTCCGAAACGGATACTTCGAACGCAATTTGAGTTCACTTCAGATTTGACTTTCGTATTGTAATTTTTTTCGAACGGATACCTCTATAGGGGTGTTATGTAAAATGAATAAATAACAATCACCCCTATCGAGGTATCCGTTCCGATACCACTTTCGGAAAAATTTTCCGATGACATGTAGCCCACCTTGTCGCATTGCGAGGAACCGCCTTATACCACTTACTTTTGACAACTCGCTGCACATTTTTTCCGAAAGCGTTTATTTGCTTCATTTATTTTGTTCCGAAACGGACACTTCGGACTCAAATTGAGTTCAGATCAGATTTGACTTTCGTATCAGATTTTTTTCGCGGGGAGAGTGGATACCTCAATAGGGGTATCGATGTCGTAATCTTCTAAGGATGCGGTAGCGCGTGCTACCAACATGCACGATTCGCAAACCCGAATAATCGATGTCAGGAGTGCGCCTGCGTACTAATCGACACCACAATGTCCTTCAATCACTCTCCCCGCGGGACTGCCGTTAAGTATTACTTCGCGGGGCTGGTTAGCTTTTTATGCTTCATCTTGTAGTGTGTCAGCTACTTCTGACGCTTCTGCTGTTTGTAATGCTCTTCTGAGCTTTTATATTCTTCGTAGTTCATCTTGAAGAGACGTTACAAGACTGCATAATGTCATCCATTTGTCGTCCGACTGGAGCATGCGGTCTATGAAAACCTCCGGGTTAGGCAGATTCCTTCTCCATTCTGCGAATCTTCTGCAGTGGAAAACTGCATGTTCCGTATCTTCCTCTTGTTCTGGACAATCTGAGCAAAAGCGGGAGTTGTCGTGTCCAAAGTCATGAAGATATTTACGATAGCCGCCGTGACCACTTAGGAATTGCGTAAGGTGGTAGTTGAAGTTTCCATGTGATGTTGTTGTCCAAATCTCAATGTTCGTTATCAAACGAAGCAGTGTAGTCAAGATTGGCGTACCTATGCGTTACCGGAGCAATGCGTGCTTGCCCTACCACTACACCTCAGCACAACAGAAAAAACAATCCTACTGATGGAAAAAGAAGGAATCGGAAGGGAGAAATGCATTGGTTCGAAAGAATACGATGTATTATTTGTAAAACTTGTACTTCTAACTATACCCAGGGATTTAATATAGCAGTAATGTGAGATAGTCAAGCCGCGATCAAGTCACTTGATGAGAGCGCTATAAACCCCAGATCACACTCTGGAATCCTGTTGGGGACAGTACCAGATACTAGCTAAAGATATACAAACAATGGACCCTCTACTCATTCTCAGATCCATGAAAGAAACTGGACTGGATGAAGTGTTCTTAAGTTAGTTTCCTTGCCAAGGCTAAGACAGAGCAAAGACCCTCTAATACGATGGGACTCTGGAAAATGGCATGCACCTTTCCATGGTATAAGTAGCGGACACAATAGACCACAACGTCGTAGTGCACTAGACCCGCTATATTATTATTTTTATTATTATTATTATTATTATTATTATTATTATTATTATTATTATGTGGGAGTGAAGATGTATTTCTCTTCATTTTGGAGTACCATGAACTAAGCGTTTGGTTTGCTTTAATAAACAAAGTGTGAACCACTATTTTGAAAAATTATACCTCTGAGTATGAGATTCGTGCAATTGCTTCAATAATAATGTTAAAAAAGTTACACTATAGGGCGTCACCTTGACTCAAACCCTTTTCGACATCGGTGATTTTCTTGTCGGTTTATCGAAGTGTGAAAATTTTGTAGGTGGTACACTCCATTCAGAAGACTTATTCCTCTAGTCGACTCCGCCGTTTATCAGTCTGCAGAAGTGTTCTTTCCAAAAACATTCAACGGTGACTATTCTTTACTTTCTCCGTTAAACTCACTATAACAATTTTAATGATTTTGTAAGTCTCGTGCGAATACATGTGCGACAGACTGTGTGCTAAGCGTAGTTATTTTTGATTTATAACTCCCCAGATGCGCATAAATTATCGGCCGCTAAGAGAGCATTCTCGAATAAGAGAATTTCACATATCCATAACTCCGCATTATGACAAAAATGATACTAATGCTTTTTACGATGCATTCGGTTTGAAATTTAATCAATGCAATTCGAAACTTCTTTTGGAGTAAACAGCAGTGGTTAAATTAACGATTTAGATGATTATATCAACAGAAAATCATAAATTGCGCTTTCTTTAAGAATTAATGTGGCGATTGTGATTAGAAGTATATCGTACATACTCAGTGAAGTGAACGTGTACTTTCAACAAAGATGTCAAAAGATATAAAATATGTACAATAACTCCCCCCACGTTCAGTATGCATGCGTGAAGAAACTGAAGTGGACAATCGACAGTTTTTATTTTCCCAAATCGTCAGGCATAACTTTAGTACGCACTTATTTTGTCAAATGCATTCTCTCTTACAATCCGGAGTGCGGCATATAGCACTGTTTGAAGCTCTTTTGATTTCCAGAGCATGAAGATTCACAAACTCCACAATAAGATACCAATTATTCCTATCTGCTTTCTTTTTAAAATTCGTGGGATTATTATGGACCTCTACTTCAAGGGGAATGTTGATCAGAAACTGACATGTTAACCGAAAACGCTAATGTCGTTTTTCATTGGGACCACCAAAAATCTTTGTCAGATTTCAGATTTTATGCAGTTGGAACATGGAACGTGCAATGAAATTGATCTGCTTTTGTAAATGGATTAGTGCGTTATTTGACAACAAATAAATTGCAAATTTCAAAGTTCAAATTGCATTTGTTTTTGGTAAAATCAACCATGGAAATCGGCTTGCAAAATGTTTCCTCTGTTGTAGATACAAATGGAGTAGTTTTGGTGATTCGTAGTTTCCAGATGATGAGGAAGACAATGAAGATAATAATTCCTCCTAAACTATGTCCATTGCTGTTTATGTTTTTTTTTATTTTGGTTTTCACGAAACTTTGCACATTTGTTTTAATACAAGCTTCTTTAAATGACGTGGTAGTATGTGTAAATCTGAAAATATATCGAGATCTGCAAAAAGAGATCCGAATCAAAAAAAAATATTATTTTTTTTTCCCAATGGAACGCGAAAAGTGATTTAGATCAAAAAAAAAAAATTGATTTTTTGTCCCAATGGAAAACGACATAAGTTTGCACATCTCTCACTTGAACATTCGACCGAAAGCTTCCATTCAATTAGGGAATTCATAATGGTAGTTAAAAAGTAGTCCAGTTCCGTATTCGGGGTCAAGGATGTTTTATTGTTACTCCTAAAAGCATGCATCAGAAATGTTCTTCGTATGTAAAGAACAGATTAGATTACAATCGGCCTTACCAATAATAAACTTCAGTCAGCTTACGCAAAGACCCCAAAATCCCTTTACCAATAAACAAATGTAGTTGCCAGAATTTCGCTAACTGTAGGGTCGAAAATTAATGTTGAAACTTGAGAAAGCCATATCTATCTCGGGCATTAGCTAAATAAGTCCTCCCTTAATGTCATTTTGAGAGGAGTCTTGCCCAATCATCCTTAATTGAATTTTACAATAGGAGCGAATTTAAATACCCTGTTGTTAAGTAAGCGACGAGTCCCAGGTTCGATTGCCGAAAGAACATATTTTATTTTGTCACTGCGCCACCTCTGACAAACATCCGAGAGTAAAAATGTCATGAAAGAGCTTCTTAATTAGCCGTTTGGAAAACGAAAAACTCACACAAAACGAATGGTTGTAGTAACCTGTTGCGTCTACTATGTACTACGCCTTCTCTGCATTATATTGTTTAACCACTAGTTCTTGCTTTTTGATTAGTTTTACCGTTCCAAGCAACGAATGGAACCACCAATAAGTTTTGATTTGCTTGCGTATAATTCAATACTTTCTAATAAACTGTGTTTCGTTTATTAAATGATTTGAAGGGGATGAATCACGCTACAATACGCACGGAAAAAATGTTAAGATCAAATCAAGAAAAATGAGCGCAGAATCACGAAAAGTTTGTCTAGTTTTAGAGCTTAGCTCAGGATTTACTAATTCACGACTTTTTATTCGCAATTCTATAAATTGTACGAAGTGAAGATATTGACCCTCAAAAGTCGCGAATCGCTACTTTTTATTGTCAATGATGCGATCAAATGAGGAATACATATTGCAATAACCAATCGCAATTTGACACAAATAGTTATTAATTTGCTATTACTATGGATTGTGAATTGCAAACATAATTCGTAAATTACTACTTTTGTGTTGTAAATTCGGATTTCCTCCCTTAACAAATTACAACCATTTAGTCTTGAATTGCAAATCAAAAGTGTTGATTTGCGAACAAAAGGGGTAGATTTACCACTTCAGTAGTTGCAATTTACGAATTCGTAATGGTAAATTGAAGCTTTTTGTTATCAATTTAAATTTCATATTTTGCAATTTACGATTCTTGAGTAGTGATTTGAGGCATCACCGTATTAAATTGAAATTGGTTTATCGTGAAATTAGAAAACTTTATTCTCAATTTACAACTTATATCTTATGGTTTACAAATCAAAATTCGTAGTTTAATTATTTAGGTTATTTTCGAATACATATTTAAAGTCACATTTTATAATTTGTTTCCTTTCCATGAAAAGCGTACGGCGCCATACCGTCCGGAGACAACGGGATTTGTCTGGGGTGGTTTTTCGGTCTATGCTAATATTTAAAATACAAACAAATTATTTAGAAGAACTTGCCATTGATACGAACATTTACAATCGTATCATATGTAATTGATATGATATTTTAGATTCCATTTCAATGTAAACTTCTTTCTAATAGCGCTACCTACTTAATTGTATTATTCAATATGTACTTACAAGATATATTCCAAAATTCTTTACAATTTGTTGGTTAGTACACTCACTATCACTAAGAATGAGTTATACAAAGATTGAATACCGACTGTCTGACTCTAATGAAGCCAAATGCGCATGGTTGGAGCTGTCCATGCAGAAAATGAAATGACTTAAAAGGATTTATTTACATGGACCATGGACATGACGCTTCGTTTTTGTCGGCTGCCTGTGCGCACAAAAATTTCACACATCGGGTAGTTAATTCCATGGAAATTACAAAAAAATATTTTGCAATTCACGATTTCTCTACGTCATTTTACGTTTTCAATTTACATGTGTTAAATTATTATAAGATTTCATTGATTCATCGCTCAGTGTTTGTAAATCAGCAAATACTTTTTGCAATTTGCGATTGTGAAGTAGTGCTTGAGAAATTGACCCATTGAAGTGGTAAGTTGCGCCAAACAATATCGCAAATCACTACAAATAAAAGAAGCTCGAATTAATACTTCTAATTGCAAAATTCAACAAGCAGAATTTTGCATTCTACGCCGTTTTCAATGTCGAATTACGAATTTTTATATCAATCCAAGAAAAAATCGTTGTAATTTGCGACAAAGATATAATTCGTGAATTGCAACTCAAAATGTTGCAATTGGTGATTTTCAATTCTTTCCGTGCGCGTACTATAGCGTGTAGCGCAGTTAGATTGAAGGAAGCCAAATGTTGGTCCGAAAGGCCGTATGGCCATTCTAACATCCTACTTTTCCTTCTCTAGGGGAAAGGTCGTTTCAACTTCCATAAATACTTCTCTGTTAGATTTCCTTCTAGATCAGGTTGGGAGGAGAATTCGGTCGTAAACAAATTCGAAATACCCATATTCGCAGATGGTTCCAAAATTAACTGTGGAGTAGGAGCAGGCATTTTCTCAGCAGAACTAGACATTTCCTAATTTTTTCGCCTTTCCAACGCAGCCAGCGTCTTTCAAGCAGAATTTCTGGCGATAAAGAAAGCGTGTTGCCTACTCATTAACATAGCGACATCCAGAAAAACAATAGGCATCTTAGTCGACAGTCAGGCCGCGATAAAGGCTATCGTTTCAACCAAGTCAGCGTCGATGCGCGTTGTGGAATGCAGGGGGACACTGTCCGAGACCTACCATCGGTTTGAAATCTCGTCTGTGTTCTCTTCCCGGTCATAGGAACATTGAGGGGAATGAGAAAGCCGATGAATTGCCAGGCGTGCCTCTGCTCTGTGCATGTCTCATGTGGAGGTAGTCTTCCCTCCGCTGGGATACGTAAAGACAGAATTTCTCTTGCACTTCTCTTCAAGGGCGAAGACTAGGTGGGTGAACCTGACGACCTCTATCATTTCAAGGAAGATTTGGCCAACCTACGAAGAAGCCGGAATAAATAACCTCGCGTGTAGATTTCGCTCGATTTGATAGAAAGGTAAGGTCGTACGACTAAAAACCCTAAGGAACTAGTGCCACTCGCTTTTATCTTTCAGTTTTGTTTCGTTCTAGTTTGAGAAGTGAAGTTTATGAAAGCATGTGTTCCGGAGAAAATTCATGTTAAAAACAATTCCGGTGATTCTGTTTTTTTGTTGGCAAGTATTGCACTCGTAAGTTTCGTGTTGATTCAAATATCAAAGTAAAAGTGCCTGGCTCATATTAATTGTTAGCGGCGACATATAGATAGCCCAAACTCAGCAAAAGACCCAAGGATTATCACCAGCTGTAACTCCGCCACCACCAGCAGCAGGTAGAAATCTGCATCCAGCAGGAAAGTCAGCAATTTAGCTTTCAATATTGGCAATTTCCATCATTGGCAGCTTAGTGTAGGAAAATCAGGAAGTCATGGCAACAAAAACAGGAGCAGCGACATGCAATCGATATCCGCGCATATAGTCAAATCAGCCACAGCGTTATAATCGCCACCTATATCTATACTCTGTCCAACAAAAATTGTCAGTACAGTGAAGAGAGGATGTTTGTCTCTCAGTCTGGTTGCAATGTTACTCTGTACATGCATAATACATGGCCCATTCAAATAAATAAATAATTTTATTATGAACTCATATCTTATTCCATTTCAACATCGACCCATCCTTTTTGAAAAAAGCTTTTAAATAGTGGCAGAAAAAAGAGAACTTCAAGGAACCACAAGAAGAAATAAATCCAAAATTGAACACGAAACAAAACTTAGTGGAACATTCAGACATTTTTTTGCAATTTACTACGTATAGAAACGGCAAGGCAAGTGAAAATAGTTAAATCCGAAATTAAAAATAGGAGTACAACTTGTCTTTTGGGAGTATGGGAGTACGGTCGACGAAATAGGAGTATACTAATCCCATTGTAGTACTTTCGTCAGCGCTGTTTACCGTAGTTTATATGATAATTCACCATAACTCAGAGAGCAATACTATTAGGGTTACCATGTTCCATTTTAAAATAAAAATATTGCTGAACGAAATAAATTCCGTTTATCTTTTCCCTTTTTCGGTAAGATAATAGGCATGTTTTTTTAAGGGTATCCCAATTAGCCATCGCTTTAGTTTGTTTTCTAACAAAGAATACAAATTGTGTAACACGAAATATAGGCTTCGTGGTTTTGATATTTGAGTGTGAAAAACAATTTGATGAAAAAATAGACAAATATGCAAAAATATAACAAGAATTAAAAATATGCTTTACAAAGTGAAATATGCATTTATACCCAAATATGCAGAAATGTGCCCTAACGAATAGGGCTAAAAAAAAGTGTACTTAGTTTTGTATATTCAAATATTTAATATGATATCCCAACAAAAAAAATATGCTTTTGCATGGATCCGGTTTCCCTAGTAATCACTATTAATTTATCGCAATATCACTACAATGCACTTATAATAACTTGTTGCGTTAATGAAATGAATGCATTAAAACGCCTCACGAATAAACCTTTTTTCTAAAAGAAAAAATTCAAAAAATGGTTTAACTGAATATTATTGGATCCTTTAGAAATACATACAAATTAAAACCGAAGCACCAAAACCGAAAGTTTATTGACAAAATCCATAAAACATAAGACGATCATGCTCATTCTGCCCCCTGTTGTAATAAACTAAGTATTAAATAGACCGCCAGCTCCCGCGCACCTACCCGATTCCCCCCGCAAATTTTGAAAAGAAAATTCTCTCTTAAATTTCCTATCTGTGAATACGTGTGAAGCAGCAAAAAATTAAAATCTAAATGGCGGGAGGTGTAATAAAATACTGACACTTAGCAGTGTTCCTACATCGTGGGATCTCTACCTTTTCGAGGGAAATTTAATTTTTTTCACAAACTTTCTGTACGTCAAAAGAAAAAACATCAAAATTGTGGGAATATCAATAATCTGACAAAAAAACATTCAAACTACATTTCACCTGAATATCAACGCACTAAATGTACATAAAATGGAGATTTGCCTTTAGCAACAATTTCTAGTACCAAAAAATAAATGATCATTATAATTTTAGGAAACTGCGATTTTTATATTGAAGATTAATTTTGTGTTATTTTTTTTTCCGAACAATACAAATACTTTTGAAAGTATGTCTTTTTCATAAAAAAAGCGAGGTAATTTGAGTTTAGTGAAGAGAGTAAAATGAACACCCTTGGTGGGAAAAATAAAGACAGATTGCTAGAAAACTGACTGAGAGTTAGTGTATTTGGTGAGTTTCTGTCGGCTGATGGATGCGTTCTGAGAGTTTATATTCGTTGTTGTATTTCACCACAGAAATATGTATTCTACCAAATGTAGAATAGCGAACGTAATCAACATAAATAAATGAAAGAGTAAAGTGTGAAAATTCATTCGTTGAAATAAAATAAAATATTTGTTTCCTATAATTATTATGTATGTTTTCGTTTGCTGCTTTTTGGCGAAAAATTATTTCACCGGCGAATGTCGATGGAAAAACTGCAACCAAAATAAAGAGAAAAATTGATTAAGAATATTTAAATTTAAAGTATATTTCAGGGGAAAGATATAAACATTTCTGTTCGGGTATAATTTTTGAGTTATATAGTTTAAATTTACGGAAGCTTACAATTGCGAAAATTGTATTGAAAATAAAACCACTGTGAACTACTCGTAATAAGAGTCGAAAATAAAAATGTTTATTGGTAAGGCCCAATCTTTCCATGAAGATTCCGTTTATTAATGGAAAACAAATTAAATTTATTAAAAAATTTGAAACAAATGAAATTATTAATTATGAAATTACATTTGAAATAAAATGTCGAGAATATGAATAATGTGCATTTATAATAAAAAGAAAAAAGTCTATAAGACACAATCAACGAAAATTTATTTTCTTTAAAATGTACGGGAAAGAACGAAACTCATAATGTATATAAGCAAAATTTGAAATAAATATATTTGCTGATTTGTACCCTGATATGTCTCACGCATTTAAGTTTTGCTGCATACAATTTTCTTTTTATTCATACGAATAATGATTAGTAAACGGATATTTTTTTATTTTTGCCGATGATTCATATAGTTCATCGATTTCCATTGTTTACAACATAAATGTAAACATCCCGTACTATACACATTATCCTGGTAAAATGAGATAAATCCTCTATACCTATGCGTTTTAATAAATGTGGTACTAAATTCACCACACTACCCACCGTTTTCTTAACACGACCCGATAACGGCCAATTATTTGAATTATTTGAATTTTTGCCAATGTTACCACAGAATGAACTGTCAGGCATCTGTCAGGTTCCTAGGTGCGAGTGTATGCGTGCGTCTTATCTACTTTAACATGGCACACATACTTTGCCACATAGTAACACGGAAAACAGCTTGTAGGCAAATTCTCTTAAGTTGAAAGAGCTGACGGTCTATATAATACTTAGTTTATGATTAAAAGTTTGGTTTGTTTTTTGGTTAATAAAGACAAATTTAGAGCTGAATTCAAATATCAAGCCTACTAATTATACCCTCCACAAGAAGGTATATTCACTTTGTCATTACGTTTGTAACGCCAAGAAGGAGTCACCGGAGGCGTCTCACTATCAACAAATGACCAATTTGAAAATAAACGCTCCAACTGCGCAGTCGATGCCGGTATCAACAGCAGTTTTGTCGCGAGCCCTGCAAGTTGTAGATGTTGACGCATTGCGTAGAATAAGTATGTTTTTGCGGATGTTATTTTTTTTTTATTTCCAAAGGAGAGAACATTTTTTCGCTTGAATTAAACAAACGGAAAGACTCAAAACCAGTAACTCAAAAAGATATTCATGCACTTCGCCTTTCTGCAGATCGTTCAATGTTCGGCCGCGGTAAACTGGATGCAAAAATTACGCTGCCATTGTAACGTTGTGGAAGACGTTAATTTTCGTGCAGCGAGTTTGGGCGAGCGTTCGAAGCTCTCCAAGCGCTTTGTCGAGTAAATCAAACCATTCATCGACAGAGTCTGCACCTGAAGATTCACTTTCATTCACAAATTGATGAGTTTGCTGATTGGATTCATAGTTCATGCATTTTTCTGACCGACTCTACAAAACATACGTTGAATAGTTGATGAGTCACATTTGGATCCGGTTTTCCCGATTTGGCATCTTCAAAGTCTTCGTATACGTTTTCGTTTTCGTCTGCGGCGACTCTTTTCATAAATGGCAAAATTATCGATGAATGATTTAAGTGCGTTACGAGAGCTAGCAAAGCGAATCAGCGAATCAATATACAATACAGGTTTCTTGCCACCAGCATTCTTCAAACAAACTTCTAATTTCGGCTTCTTAAAATCTTTTTGAACTGCCATGACTTTGTTCAAAATGGCGGTATTTTTCTTGACGCAAAGAAAATCCTTAGCCAAAAAATTGCCGATATGCGCATTACACGTTGTGAACATTAATGTTGGTGGCAATTTTCCACCCATATTAACCATATTCAGTGCATTGTCACTGACAACAGCGTATATTTCAGCATCGAATCGTTCGTTTGCCAAAGCTGTTGCTTTCAATACGATGCCGACTAAATTATCGCATGATTCGCGCAGCTCAGACATATCGTAAGATTGTGGAAACAGTTTTTGGTCTTCCGATGTCGCTAGCCTAGTGACCACGTTGTGTCGATTTGAGTTCGAATTGGTCCATCCACCGAAGCAATGTTGTGTGGCGGTTCATTTTCGCAAACCGTCAATCCCGCAATTATAAAAATGCACTAAGAAACTAAGGAAAACGTTTTTACAGGCTCAGTGATTATGTAGGTAAGTCGACTTCAAACTACCGTGGGAGCATTCACAAAAATTCACTACTATGTTTTCTACTATACATGTAGAATACATTTAATCTACATGGTTCTTGTATATTCCATCAGCCGACTAAAAATCATGTAGTGCCAACCCATTGTGTGATAAACGTTATCGGATCTGTGCCACTCCAACTATGAACGGCACATTCTGTATGTTGAACTTTACAATATTTACGATCTAAAGTCGATCCAACGCCTGAAGTTGTATTTTGCGTGGCAGCATATGAACGTGTTGTTTCAACACAATCTGTCAAAGCACGTGAGCCTCAACGCGACATTTTGATTTGGGCAAGACGGTTCAGGATGAACAAAACCAGTACCTACCCGGTGGCTACCACGGGAGTGAAAAATAATCACAATTGCTATGTATGAAACAGTTCCGACGACTTCGCACCGTCAAATTGATTCCAATCAGGGTTTACCCTCATTTATACCCAACCAAGTTACGCGTAGGTACCGACATTTTCCAGTTCTATTTATTTATTTAATCTTTTCAATCGGATTAAGCATAATCATATATCGGATCGAGATACATATCATGATGAAGACCGTTATCGAGGAAAAATTACTTGTACTGTTAACAAAATATTTTCAGTCCGGTTAAAAATTATGCACAAGAGTCAATGAATTTAATTCAAAGGTTGCACGGTATTATTGCAAATAAATTCCTAGTTATATTTAAGGCTTACAAAACATTTCTTAAAGCTGTTGATGTGTGTTTCCATGTCCGAATACATACATTTAAGGCAACACGAAGAGTGGTACTTTTATAGGTAGTATGTCATATTTGGAGTAATCGGCTTATGTATGGAAGGATCAAGAAGGGAATTTTGGCAGAAATTCTCTTTTTGTGGTTGACTGAGGTGAGCACTCATATTAGGGTTATAACAAATTATGTATTTACAAAACCAACTTTAAGGGATTCAACTCATTCTGTTGGGTAGGATGTTCTATTTATTATCTTAGAGCTTAATAGAGCCTGTGATATACACTTTACGAGAATAAAGAGAAGATCATTTGTCATTTCGAAGTGCTAAAATAGATATTCGACATCCATCAAGACAAGGAATTCTGACCAGTTACTTGGACACACTAGTTCCCACTACGAGGCTTATTATATTTTTTATTGTTGGTTTGACAGTTAATAATTGCTGAACATATATTTTGGCAGACAAAACTCGTAATCCCCATCAAGAAGTTCGATCTCCTGGGCGACGTGAGATATTAGATAGACTTCGTCTGGCCCCACGAATAAAGACTTTATGCCAAAACAATAGAGGTAAATCGAGAACTCCGCCGTGGACCAAAAATGGATGAAAGTAACCCGCAACGGAAGTAGCATGCCGGTCCAAAGCCCGGGTAAAGGAGGATGGTTTGAGGTAACGGTTTTTAGCCAATCCTCAGTAAAAATCAAACTGTTAGTGTATTCTAACCACTGGCTCAGTGGTTAACACTCAAATCATGCTATGAATGGAGGAACATACGGAATTGTCTACTCCAGGTGGTAATGGCAATAGCCAAAATCCATCCGTAGTCTTCTCGACTACGGCCGGGGCACGGATTCTGGAGGCCCCAACATTCATACTCGAACCCACAATCGACTCTTGCGGCTCTATGTCTGATTTCCTCGGCAAATTGAGCATGGGACAAGCTCTGACGGTCAGACTCGGGATACCTCTATGGTTGAACGGGCTCCTGAAGAGGCGGGCTCTGAGCAGCGCCTGTCTAAGGGACAGCGGAAGAGGAAAAGGAAGAAACTGTTGGATCTGCTGCGCATAGAAGCTATACCTGCTGAAGGCGCAAGCACGTCTCTCAGCTCTTCAGCGGTGCCTTTGAAAAGGAACAGGTCGGTGAAGGTCTCACCAACTGAAGCTAACCAACCCCTTGGATTGGGCTCTGCCTCCTCTTCTGCCGACGGAAACCGGACGTTGGGATGCAACCTACAGGCGTGAGCTCCAAACCCGCACGCGACCCTTGTGGCTCTATGTCCGATTCACTCGGCAATTTGAGCTTGGGACAAGCTGCTGCCCACTGCACTGACACTGACGGTCAGACTCGGGATACCTCTATGGTTGAACGGGCTCCTGAAGAGGCGGGCTCTGAGCGGCACCTGTCTAAGGGACAGCGAAAGAGGAAAAGGAGGAAGTTGTTGGATCTGCGGCGCAAAGATGCTTTACCTGCTGAAGACGCTAGCACCTCTCTCAGCTCTTCGGCGGTGCCTTTGAAAAGGAACAGGTCGGTGGAGGTCTCACCAACTGAAGCTAATCAACCCCTTGGATTGGGCACTGCCTACTCTTCTGCTGAACCAAAAAGCAAGAAGATGCGTGCTTATTTCGAACGCAGAACAGCTAAAGTGCGAGATAGTAGGCTGTCCTATAAGGATGCTGCTGTTCCTTCTTTAACAGTTCGTATAGGGAAAGCAGGCAATGAAAATAGCATGAGTGATGCAGAGTGCAAACACTGCAAAGCCCATCTTTTGGAGCTTGTAGCGGCAACGAATGCTTGTATCCAGGTTGAGGGCTGTGAGTTCAAGGACGGAACCTTCGTGGTGAAGACCTCCTCGCAGCAAACCTCTGAATGGGTCAGTAGTGTGGTGCCGAAGATCCCTCCCCTTGGGACCACAATTTTTGAGGTCTACAAGCCACCCAAGCTTACGCGTGCCATCTGCTGGATCCCTGAGAAACTGGGGAAATCGGCGGATGTGCTGAAGCGTTTGCATGCCCAGAACCCTGGTCTCGACACAAAAGCCTGGATTGTCCGTTCTCATAGTCAGAGCAGAAACCGTCTTGGTAGGATACATTTCCATTTCAATGCCAAATAGTGCAGATAGAGGTCGTAACCCCGAGTTTACATCCATTTTGTTTACTCAGATAAACCTACAACACTGCAAGGCTGCTACTGCTCTTTTAAGTAGTAGGCTTGCGGTCCGTAGTACAAAGAACTCCATAACTTCCATCCAAGAACCGTGGGTGTGGAAAAATCGCATCTGTGGCCTTGGTGAGTTGTTCTTTACGACAAGCTGTCCGAGAGACCTTGGACATGTCTTGTTGTATCGAAATCCCTCACGGCAGTTACAATCAAACGGTTCTGTTGCCAAGGTTTGGTTGCTGCAACTATTACTTACCATGCAAATGGCAATTGGGAAACCTTTGTCATTGCATCGGCTTACTTTCCCTACGACTCCTTGACTCCTCCACCACCAAAGGCTGTTGTTGAGCTCGTAGAGTACTGTGAGTCCAAAAAGATAGGTCTTATCTTATGTTGCGATGCTAATGCTCAAAACACTGTTTGGGACAGCAGCAAATGTAACATACGAGGAGATCGTCTTCTGGACTTCATCTTATCGTCCGACATCACCATCAACAATGTAGGTTGTCGACCTACATTTGTTACAGCCAGGAGAAAGCAAGTAATCGATGTTACTCTGTCAAACAGGCTTGCAAGGCTATCACAAATTGGAGGGTATCGCCAGACAGCACTCTGTCAGATCACAGATACATCGAATTTCTAATCTAGGGAACCGCCACTCAAACTTAGATCAATACAAGGGCTAGAGCGGTCTGCTCAGGATCTTAGCAGTGTCATTATCCATTGTTTTGAACTAGCGTGTCCAGTTACAAAAAACGTCTGTAGAAAACCGGTACCTTGGTGGAATACCGAACTGCAGTGTTTTCGCAGAGAAACCAGGAAGCTCCTAAATCGGTCTTTAAAAACCAACTTAGAAGAAGACTGGAATCTGTATCGATCGAAACAAAAAGAATAAATCGAAAAGCGACTCTTATAGGAAATTTTGTGAGGAGGTAGCATCATTAAGTGCAACCAGCAGGCTTGTAAAAGTCCTCAAAAAGGACAGACCAAGTAAACTGCAATCGGTCCAAAAACTGAAAGTACCTACACTGAGACAAAGGCGGAGACTTTTAGTCTCCTGCTGGAGACTCCCTTCCCGGGACATCACGTCACTACGTGCAACGTGCAACTTAGGTGGTATATTGCATCCAGAGTGGTGACGGATGACGAATATGCAATTGAATCTTTTGAGGGCTTCAAGTCACCGGGTCCGGATGTAATTTATCGGCTTATGCTGAAACAAGGTTTTGGTCAGTTGATGCCGACTCTGAAAAGAATTTTCATACCTTCTACTTGGCGTATGGTTAAAGTCGTGTTCATACCAAAGATAGGTAAGACTGACTACACTCTCGCCAAAAGTTTCAGACCCATAAGTCTGTCTTCCTTCCTGCTGAAAAGTTAAGAGAGACTGCTTGAGCTGCACGTACGCAATGTTCGATCGCATCCTCTTTCTGTGATGCAACATGCCTATCAGCGTGGAAAATCCTGTGAAACTGCGCTTCAGAACCTTGTTGGTAGGATTGAAAGTGCTCTTGATCGGAAGGAGTACGCGCTGGGCATTTTCGTCGATATTGAGGGTGCTTTTGATAATGCGACATTTGATAGCATGTGCAATGCAGCCAGACATCATGGTGTAGATGAAACATAGGTTTTGTGGATTAAAGCAATGCTAATGTACAGGAAGTTGATTGCCGAGGCGAATTGTAGCAAATGCGTCATGATCATGATCTATACGGCAATGATAAGACCACTTCTCTCATATGCATCGGTTGTATGGTGGAACAGGCTTTCGCGGAAACGTATTACTCTTTTGCCAAACTTCAAAGAACGGTTTATTTTGGACGCACAGGGGCCTTCCCTAGCACGCCGGGCTCTGCTCTAGATGCTATGATCAACTTCCCTCCTCTTGATATTTTTATCATGGGGTATGTACGCTAAAAACCATTTCTCGGTTAAAGAGAGGTGGCTTTTGGTACCATGCGCAGTGGAATTTTGAGGAACTTGTGCGAGAATTATCCTTTGACCCCTGCCTTATGGATATGTCGTCTGACGCAATGAACCAGAAATCCTACTGCGAAAAAACTACCACGTCAACTTTCCTCACGTAACGGAATGGTTTCTGCCAGACTATCCTGGGAAAGAATGCCATCGTGTATTCACGGATGGCTCCAAAACCGGACAGGGGTCTGGTTCTGTAGTCTTTGTGGAAAGCGAGAGCATTAGACTACACTACCCCTTAGGTAACCTTATGGCTATGCGCTATTTTGTGACAAACAGGTGGAGGGATAGAAGCATATGCGTTTGCAGTGATAGCCAAACTGCATTAAAAGCATTGCTTAACCCTCTTACCTCGTCCAAGTTAGTGTTCGAACTCAAGCTTGCTCTGAACTTGGTCGGAAGGCTTAACACAGTGAATCTTGTTTGGGTCTCAGGTCACACTGGTATCCAGGGAAATGAGATCGCTGATGAGCTTGCCAGACGGGGTTCAGAAGAAGCTTTCTCAAGACCTGAACCTGCGTTGGGTCTGCCTGCTTCTGTAGTTAGGTCATCGATTGATAATTGGGTTTCTCGTGAACACGAGCGTCGGTGGCGTGACTGTACTGGGTGTAGGCAGACCAAACGACTGCGTCCGGACACCTGGAAAAGGTCCTCGTCTTTCCTTCTGTCTCTTAGAAGAATGGACTGCAGACTGCTTGTGGGCGTCTTTTCGCGTCACCAAGCTTTTGCCAAACACTTAAATGTGTTCGGCTTGAGCGACACCACCATCTGTCCTGCTTGCGGAGAGGAGGATGACACAGCGGAACACTCCCTCTGTACCTGTCCCGCCTTTGCTCGCATCAGGTGGCGGATCTTTGGGGCTGATGTGGTGAGTGCCGAACATCTAAGCTCTTCATCACTGAAGCTCCTTCTCATCTTTCTTCGAAATACGGGAAAACTAAGTACAATAATGTAAGGAGTCTGTTTGGCAGTACAATGGACCTGTAGTTGTGTCTGAGTGCTCCATCGGATATAAACAACCTCCGACAAAAAAAAAAAAAAAACCGCAAGAGTTTTTCTTTCTCAAATATATTAAGCGAGCTTCCTGTCATTGACATTGACTGAAGCGATATCGAAGGCAGTAGCACTCCCGATAAGAGAAGGAAGGTTTAACTTACGTTGGCTACGATCTTCCTACAAGTACTGCATCACCACCCAAGAGCTCCTCCCTCCTTCGCGGCAGCGGATGGCGTCAGGACCATGTCAAGATTATCTCATGTGGGGACCAAAGGTCTGCGGACCTTATAGGAATTGAAGTTTTGTCGAATGAGTGCAGCTTGAGGTCGGAAGTATAGGGAAGTAATTTCTAGCAGACCGGAAACTCGCTTTTGGTTCATTGCCTAACCCTCCGACTAGATAATTAAAATCATTTTGGTGAACCCTCATCTTCCGACTGTCATCAGAAAGGTTGCAAAGCTGGAGATCTTGTGATCTATTACGTATTTGATTCCGACAATACCTACTCGTACTACATTCCTGAATTTTTCCCACATTTAATTTGTTTAAAATGTATTTTAAATTGTGAGACAAGTTTCATCTCTACCCTCATGGGAGTTAAGATTGTAAAAGTTTAAACGAGTGGCAAGATTATCGACTATTCAAATACTCACTGGTCGTTGTATTTGAATACTGCATTCTTATTATAATCTTGGAAAATCCATGCTTTCTGATTCATAAACTAATTTATATAGATATACTCGAATTTAGCAATAGGCAACAATTTATCAGCAATACTAATAGATACTCGGTTAATGACACAACTTAATGAAAATAAAAAAAGCAGAGTGCTTTGAGATCGATCTCAAATCCAACGAGTTATATCACATGTAAGATCTAGTTCATAAACATTGCCTCATCTTTTTGTTTACGACCCAAGATCTTTCATTACCTCAAAGTGTAAAGCTCTTTCCGACTAGTAGATTGATCGATGCAGGGTGTCCCAATATTTGCAAATTACACCCTTATATTTCCCACCGCGCACCCTCTCGCGAGCCTATGACAAACATCCAAGTCCGAGTGCTTAACTGGCCTGTGAAAGCTTCTCAATTGAACCGTTCCTAGGTAGGTTCCTTTTGTTTTGGTTAATATACTTCCTTATGCCGTATTTGTCCGTAATTCTATTTTAATTTTGTTCTTAAGTGCGCAATTTAGCCTATTCCACATAAACATATTTTAATTGGCTAGCAGAGGTAACTAATTGCTTTCATCTTTTCATGACGAAATCAGTCTTGAAAATCTGAACATGAACCACCCTGTGTGTGGGGGATGTAGGTGGAAATAATTACTTTCAAATTCTACACTGCTTTCGAAGTTCCCTCTAGGGAATGCTATAACGAGAGATGAAACAAAATATAGAAATAAAATACCAAACCCAAGTGGTGTGAAATGGCATTTCCCAAAAGAAGTAATTGAATCCTCTCCCTTTGGACCAACTTTAGCATTATAACTGACGCGCATGCCTTATCAATGTCTGTATGAATTTCTCTTGTATTAAAGAGCAATATCCCGTATGCAGGTATTGAAACTTTGAGCAACAGTTTGAGCATATAAAAGTCTGCGAATCCTCTTACTGAATTCAGTTACCAACAGTTGACTAACGATAAAACATCGTGTTAGTGTGACTCTTTTAAGAAAGAAAATATTAATTTGCGCGGCGGATCCTTCAAAGAAGGAGTTGGGTGTTGTTTCGCGAATAGCTTAGTGAGAATTTAATTGGTGATTTAATAAAAAAAAAGCGAATAAGGGGAAATAACAATTCAAGGATGAAGTTTTGCAGTTTTGGTCTGACGTGTAAAAAGAATTCCTTCCTTAAGCTGTGGGTTTTCTGCTCCATGTTTTTCAGTGCAGTAAGTTTATTATATTAAAATGTAGTTGTGTTTTCCACGAATATTTTTTCCATCACAATGTCTAAAACTAATGCAATTAGAAATGATTGCGATGGACCGTGGTAGCATGGCATTGTTATGTAATGATTATTAAGGACTCAATCATGCAGTTTATTTTATCTTCATAATCACTAAGTTCCCAAATATAATATATAGGGTGTCGCCGGGTTCAACATTATAATGCCTGATGCCCTCCAATTATTTCGATCTACTTTTACCAAAATTTAGAATATCTAACATTTTATCACAAAATACTTTACTCACAATTGCTGTGTTCTTGTTCAAAGTTGCATTATGTTTGTTCTGGAAATAGTCTGAATGAAATTACAAAGAACATCGCCGCAGTTTCCTTTACTCCAACTAAATTTAAACTTTGAATTTTGTTCAACTTATGGTCCGCACTCATAATTATGTTTTATGTTTAGCTTACAGTTGTTGAAACTCACAAAAAAAAACTAAATTTATGTACAATTTTACCATTGTAAGTTCGTAAACGTGTTGACGGACACTGTAAAAATGTATGGTATCGCATCATTTGTACAAGGATACCTACCCTTCTCCGAAATTTGTCTTTTCAAAATAGATTTCATCCATTTTTAGAATAGTTACATTCTAAAAAAAAAATTTAAACTGCATTAGGTTAAAATATTCGATTATATATGTCCGTTAAGAATCCTGCTGATAGAACTAAAAAAACGACAAAGGTCGCGTTTCCTTTGCACGATATCTGTCTAATATGATATTCTATTCAAAAAAAATATTATAAAAAAGCAAAAGACGTTTGCCTGCAAACAATAGAACAAAACTCTTGTACATCATGGGCGAAGATAAAGCGTGAGATGGAAAATTAAAAAAGAACAAAGGGAAATTCATTTTATTTCATTTTAGAAACTATTTCCATTTCAAATAACGTTACGTATCGACTTTGGCCTTTTTCGCATGGGTTTTGTTCCATTTGAAATGTGGCAAGCCTTCAGAAATTAATTAAATTCAATTCTGCGAGGACATGTCGGCGTTTCGCTGGAGAAATGTCAATATGTCGATATGGTGGAAAGTAGTTCATGTTATGAGCTTGGAATATTGCTCTCTTCCAAACAAGAATTAATCTATGGAGGACTATCGATTCGTTTTTGATTGATGTGTTTATTGTTTTTATTTTCCCTCCTCTATCACCGACGGAACGCTTTCACGCATAACGTATGGAACGCAATCATATTTGATCACAACAATACAGCCTGTAGAAGTTGTCTCAATCTCCAGGGCGACACACGATGTTGGGAAATATTCGCAGCAGTTATTGTGTGTAGACAATGGTCATTGATGTGGCCATGATGGACCAGCGTCAAATCGATAAATCTGTTTCTTTCATCTGCAACCTGTAACCTGCAAGAGAGATAGATAAGCATTATTTAGGTAATACGTTGTTTAATCTGTTTGAAATCGGAAAATCTGATTAAAGTAGACGCAAACAAACAAATAATATATATTTGGTGAGACGCTTTTTGGTGTATAGAAAAACATACAAATAAATAAATTAATAATGATTGGCAAAGTGATACTGGGGAGTTCAGACATACTACCATTTTCCACTCAACTCAACATGAACTGGAACTAGGTGTATTTGAGTCATTCTTTTACAAGAAATGTAAAAACGAAATGGGTAAAATACGTGCCCTATCTGGACAATTTCGTGACAATTATTTTTTCCGCTACGCTGTAAAATGTATTCCATAAAGTGTAAACTTTGTCTTAAAGAAAAAATATGGACAAGAGTATGCGTCGTCCAAAAAATCCGTACAATATATGTTACTTAAAAAGGGAAATATGTAAAGGGCCCGCTACTATCGATACCTAAGACTGATTTGATGGTAACTTTTCATAAGCGATTATGAATCCCACTCAATCTTCCAGCTTCAAGTACCTAATTGAGATTGGCCGCGTTGTCAATGCACGAAAAAGGAAAACTCCGCAGATTTCCAACGACTGTCCTTATGATTTATTGATGGCTTTATGCCAGGCGACCAGGCAATAATCCGTTTTGCACTATGTTCGGAGAAATACGTCAGACTCTTTCTTTGATTCGGACACCTGCCAGAATCCAGTGGACAGTGCGATGAGTCTGATCAAGATGTCAACTATGATTTTCCCATTAATATTGTACAACAACTGCTTCGAAAACACATCGTCAGTTCGATCTCGTTGCAAAAAAAAACCGGTTTCTTCAATGTTCTGTTTAGCAGTTCGAGTGACCTGTCAATCAATTATTTTATATTTATTATTATTTATGACTTTTATTTTCATCTTTAATTCAATACAGTCTTCGTAAAAAGAAAGAAATATATATAAATACTTAAGTCTGCTATGGTTTGGCCTATGGCCGTCTACAAAATAGCGTAAAGTTTAAAAATTTTCTTCAACTATACATTTTCTATAACGCAGTTCATTTGTACAGTAGTTGTAGAGTAAATCCCATCCTCGGTCTCTATTTAAAATTTGAATTGCTTCATCTATTTCCAAGATATATGACTTAAAAACCTTATTCGTATTTCTTTTAAGATTGGGCATACTGCAAGAAATTGAAATACATCTATCTTCATATTACAAAGATTACACAGGATAGGTAGTTCTGGGCGGTGTGGAATGAAGTTCAGGTTCAGTAGCTCTCCTCTGATTTTAAAAATTAAACTTATCTACTCTACCATATTGTTGTTCAGAAAATACGTTTTTTCTGCCAGTTGATATTTCAGCTTACTGTAGTATGTCCTATACTGAGAGGACTGTGTATCTGTTACAAAACGATCATACATATTTCGACCTACTTTTTCTAATAGGATGTTGAGTTGCGTTCATAGGTGTTCGGGTTGCTCATCGGGTGCTATACGTATGCTCATTCCACAGTCTGATGCAAGGCGTTTTCATTCTTGAAAGAAACTTGCTTTATTTCGTAGTACACTCTTGAGTAAAACTTTTAGCAGTCCGTCATCATTCATACCCATAACACTTATTATATATTCAAAATGTAATCTCAGTGTTTCCAAAAACATAGGCGGTGCTCCAGTCTCCAGATGCAGCATGTTATTAGGTGTGGAAGTTGGTAAGCGGAACATTCTCTTTAAGAAATACCAAAAAAACTTCTCAACTTCAACATAGGAACAGTATCCCCATACCTGCATTCCATACAAAAGAACTGAAGCTGCGGTTGTGCGAAAGAGTTTCTGCTTCGAGCTATGGTTTATATACTTATTATTGATGCAGCGTCCCCATACCGATGAGATCAATTAGCATCTCTGTAGAATTTTCACCATTCCGCTGCTTTTGGAGATATTAGCAGTGACGTGCCATGGTGCTTTCAGTAGGGTATTCACTATTTTTCTACCGTAGTAAGATAGTGCATTTTTTTTCAATGCCAGCACACCCCGAGGACATGGTTGAAAACGATTCCATTACTCAGTTTTCTTATATTTAGTTTGTTTTTTACTTTATCTATTGGGAAACAATGTGCTTATTTACAGCAACTCTAAAGTGATCAGATAATTTAAAAGAAGCATGCAAGGCCAACAGAAGACTTTGCTTACAGAAGGGCAACCACACAGCCAAAGCTGGGATTCATCATATTTTTGCACGAAATTACTAAAAGATTAAATTCAATTTGAAAAGGGTGATTGGCCTACTATAATAAATTATTTCTAATTTATCCGCTGAACACAGCTGCAAAATGGTTTCGCAAGAAGCTTTTCAATTAAAGCAGTTGCAATTCCAAATATGTATTTGAATTCATATTTTTTGTCAGTTGATGTCACTGTGAACCGACCTCTACAGTCTATCCCATATTTATACACTCGAGGTTCTGCAAAGAACAGCGCACCACGGCCACGATAGAAGAATGAAGCACTACGCACGCTGACGCTTAAAAGCAATTGCTGTTCGCAGTTGTATTTTTATCTCGTATGTGTATGATCTTGTTTTGTGTTTGACTTGTTAATGCACACAGTAGGCACACGCACAACAAGTCTTATGTTTGCCACGGTGGAACGAAAACGAAAATAAAACTACAAGTGCGAACTGCAACGAGGTGTGCTGAACACCAAGCCAGTTAGATTTAAATAGTTTTTTTTGTCTTTATGTTTGTATTTCATTTCATACTAACTGTGCCCGGAACTTCGTACGCGGTGTGAAACTGTGTAATTTCCAGTTAAAGAAATAGTAACAGTTAAGTTTCAATACATTAAAACAAAGCGATAAACCTTGTCAATGTCAAACAATAAATCAAACAAATCTATTCACCTAAACACCAATTTAAGAAATTTAAATTCAACAGCGTAAGTTATCCAATTAAACTTCTTGAACTCTTCACTTCTTCACACGTAGGTAGGTAATATCTTTGCATATACATTCCTATAGTAGCGCCAATCCAGTAGTACCATTATCCTAAAAGGTGTCGCTACTCATACCAAATCGAGAATTAAATTACTGAGAGCTTTGAACCTTTGATAATTTTTCCTTAAAAAAAAAGCTTTCGTTGAGATTTTTTATCTTCATTCATTCGGTTATTGTTCGTCGTTCGGTTTCGGTTTTTGCGTGAATTTTTGATTGAATTTCATATAAATTTAAAATATTAAAAATGTTTTGTGCATTTAAAAACTGTTTCAATCATACAAATTTAGGCGGTGTGAGTAGGTTATCGTTTTTTCAACTACCTAATGACTGCCGAAGACCTATTTGGGTTAAACATTCGGGAAATATTAGTGAAATATTCGGTCGTTTACCTTCAAACATATTTTTCTGCGAAGAACACTTTTACGAAAAGGATATTGTTAGAAATGTGAGGAGAAATTTAATAAAAGGGTCAAATCCAAAATCGTTATGCACAAATAAATACATGGACCAAAGCTGTGAAAATCTGAAATCTAACTTTAAACCAAAATGTCCAATAAAACGAAAAAGATACCTCAACGACCAGCTTTTAGTAAGTCCACCAGATTTAATAGAACATAATGGAGATGTAACTGATTTGATATTCCATCGCGAAGCCTTTCCTCCTAAAATATATTTAAGGAATTGCTCTCTTCTCAATTACCTGATTGCATCTCTCCTCTTGAATTTCTTGAGCCTGATTACCGACATTTCCAGAATGAAGAAAATTAAATGCAAGAAAATGAACCATATCAGAAAATCCCGAAGACTCTTTTCGATACCCCTAAAAAACTTAAAAATGACCCAAACTATGAGCTACAAATAGACGTTGAAAAACAATTGGATGGTAGAAATGCCCAAGTTTTAATATTTATAAAACCCAACTATTTCATAAAGCAGGGCAGAATTGGGCACGTGATGAAAAAGACAGTTATTTCAAGTTTTTTTTTATAAGTCCCCAGCTTTGTACAAACATTTGATTCAAATTGTTATTTGCCGAGTATTAGGACAATTCAACGATGGCATTCTGAAATAAATCTAATCAGAGGCTTTTCCAAACAAGTTTCTGATCTTCTCTCACTTAGGTGTGGAACCTTCTCCGACTTAGACAAAAAATATGTAATGCTGTTTGACGAAATGAAAATTACCCCGGAGCTGGAGTATCATCTAGGCGAAGATCACATATACTTGGTAGAGTGAATAAAGTTAGTACGCATGCATTGGTGTTTACATTACGGGGACTAAATTCTAATTGGACTCAGACTATATTAGATTGGCGCGGAAAAAGGTGAACAAATTGCAGAATTAGTCAAAACTAATGTAAGCAAAGTATATGAACTCGGCTTTAACAGCGTAGCTACAACTTGTGACCAGAGTAGCAACAACAGGAAAGCATATAGGTTATTGGGTGCATCAAAACTGCGTCCTTTTACGCTAATTAATGAGGGGAAAGTGTTTTTATTATAAAGGGTGATTTTTTAGCTGGTTTGGTTTTGGCAACACCGGTTTTGACAGCTGACGTGTGTTTAGTACCTTGTGTCACTGTCAAACAGCTTCAGTTTGGTTTGCAATTTAACCATGGATCGTCTTACAAATGAACAACGCTTGCAAATTATTGAATTTTACTATCAAAATTCGTGCTCGGTTCGAAATGTTCATCGCGCGCTGCTTCCATTTTATGATCGGCATTCTGAGCAGTCTATTCGGAAGATTGTGACCAAATTTCGCACCAAATTTACTTTGTTGGACATTAAACCACCAACACGTTTACGTACTGTGCGTAGTGAAGAAAATATTGCGGCCGTATCAGCTAATGTGACAGAAGACCGCGAAATGTCGATTCGGCGCCATTCCCAGCAGTTAGGCCTTTGTTACAGCACTACGTGGAAAATTTTGCGGAAGGATTTGGGCGTAAAGCCTTTTAAGATACAGCTGGTGCAAGAACTAAAGCCAGCCGACCTACCACAACGCCGAATTTTTGGTGAATGGGCTCTTGGAAAGCTGGCCGAGGATCCGCTTTTTTATCGAAAAATTGTGTTCAGCGATGAGGCTCATTTTTGGTTGAATGGGTACGTAAATAAGCAAAATTGTCGCATTTGGAGTGAAGATAAGCCAGAAGCATTGCAACAGCTACCAATGCATCCCGAAAAAGCCACTGTTTGGTGCGGTTTATGGGCCGGCGGCATTATTGGGCCATATTTCTTCAAAGATGATGCGAATCGCAGCGTTACTGTCAATGGTGAACGCTACCGAGCGATGATAACAAACTTTTTTTTGCCCGAAATGGAAGTTCTTGACTTGCATGATATGTGGTTTCAACAAGACGGTGCCACATGCCACACAGCACGCGAAACAATGGCGCAATTGCGAGGCGAGTTTGGTGAACAGTTAATTTCACGTTTCGGGCCGGTCAATTGGCCGCCTAGATCGTGCGAATTGACACCATTAGATTATTTTTTGTGGGGGTATGCCAAGGCTAATGTGTATAGGGACAAGCCCGCTTCGATTGACGCACTGGAAGCCAACATCCATGCATTCATTCGTGAGATACCGGCCGATATGTGTGAAAAAGTATGCCAAAATTGGACTCAATGTTATGAATGACTCAATGCATGAAATTATCTTTAAACATTAAATTGCAAGGTTCAAACTATCGATTCAAATAAATATTTCATTCATTTTTTCGAATTTTTTGTGTTTTTTTTTTAAAAAAAGTTCTAAACCTCTTAAAAAATCACCCTTTACAACAACAGGAAAGCATATAGGTTATTGGGTGCATCAAAACTGCGTCCTTTTACGCTAATTAATGAGCGGAAAGTGTTTTTATTATACGATGTTCCACACCTATTTAAAAGCGTCAGGAATATACTGCTTTAAGCTGATAAAAGAATCAATGAAAAAATAGTTTCATGGCAAATATTAAGTGAATTATTTAAAGCAGAAGCAAGCCAAATATTTCAGTGCTTTCATAAATTAAAAGATTGTCATATTGCCCCTAATCCGTTCCAAAAATTAAGTGTTAAGTTTGCAACGAAAATTTTTAGTGAAAATGTTTCATCGAGCATTTATGCAGCAATTGAAAAAAATAGGGAATTTTCCGTAAGTCGAATGTATTAAAACTTAGACACAAGATTTTAATATTCCCATAAAGTCGACTCTCTCTAAGTCGAAACCCTCCTTAAATCGGGCTTGTTGCGGAGGTGTAATTAGAAGGATGAAAAGGATAACAATTTACGAGAACAGTTGCCAAAGAAAAGGAAAAAAAATTAAAAAAAATTAGGGGCGTATACTTACTATTTTGTAAGCAATGAAAATGCAAAAAAAAAAATTAGAGGTGGACGGATTCATGCGGGGAGCACGTCATAAAATCCAGCTACTTCAATTATCACAATGGGCTCCTTTAAGATAAGAAGCCGCAGTGCCAGAGCCCCTCGAAGCTCTCCCGCTTCATAATCTACCTACATACTTATATAGCAGCTGAAAATACTGCATTGCTATGTTGACGGATCTAGACATTCGGTAACAAATTTTAGATAGTGTTTGGGGCTGAAAAATCAAATATGGCAACCAGTTCAAAATACAAAATATTTTCTTTGACAACATCCCCAATTAATAGCAGATATGCCAAAAAGTCTAGACTTTCGTTTTCGCTGGTCGGAACAAACAGCAAAAATATTACTGTTGTTTTGTTTATCACATCAATTACTTTCGTTTAAATATAGCTTTTGTTTTGACGAAACACCGATAAAAACTTAAAGCTCCGTCTAAATCAATTAAGGACAAAAACCAATGTGGAGTGATTGAAGCGCCAAAGCTTCTGTAGGATACTAGTACAACATATTTATTAGATTTCTTGGCGCTACTATAGGAATGTATATACAACGGTAATATCAAAACAACCATTAAAACAAAAACTTTAAACTCAATCCGCGATACTAATAATCATTTTTAGTGTCCAGGCTAAATTTTTCGAACTCACAATGGTGAAATTTTTCAAACAAAATTGCATATTGTGACCTACCAAATATTTAGTGCGGAGGTTAAAAATGATAATCATTAGTAAGGCCCAATATATATTTGCACCACCGTACGCCCATCATCGCACGTTATCAGCCATCTGCGCATTTCATCAGAAAAACAATGTCGCTGTTGATTCCATCCACACTCACCTCACATACTTCTTTTTCGTTTCACTTAATCGCAGAAAACTTCACGCAGTTTTTCTTGACATGTCGCACTAATAATACAATACTGTTGTAACTCAAAATGTGAGGTTTTTCAGAATCGGCGAAAAACTGATAGCTTACACTCTGTCATAGATTATAAAGAAATGATAAAGTATTCATACACTTAATAAAAATGAAGAAATAGTCTATTTACCTATTACTTTAAATATTGCTGGTAATAAATATGTTTCCAATTTTTGATTTAGGATTGTATTGCCAGAACAAAGTTTTCAGAGAGATGAATTATTTTTTTATTGTGTAATGACTCATAGTGTTATATCTTTTTTCTTTCTGGCACTATGCTAACGACAGTTTTATTTTCGTGTAGAGAATTGAGTTTTACGTTTGACTAATGATCTATCTCAAATTTGGCAAATTTTGAGTTACTACAGTATTGTATTATAAGTGCGATGTATGTAATTGTGCGATGTGCGCCAGCCACTCACCCACCCCAAAGCAGAACAGCGATCAAGAAGAACGGTTGCTGATCATTTTCGATTTGAGAAAACAAATTTAGTTTTTTGATTTAGGTTTCTAGATGACACAGAAAGCCGATTGATGGCTTAAAATAATTATGGAAGTGTGAAGTTTGCATTGATTAAGAATTGTTTGAAGAAAAAAGATCAAAAGGCAGTAAAGTCAGAAAAAAAAACACATTTTGGTCAAAAACGCTCCGAAAAAATAGACATGGCAAGGAATGGAATATGTAGCAGTAGTTTTCACGCTAACCGTTAACACATGAAAACGGCTACAGTTTTATTATATGTATAGAAGATACATATAATCTCACCCATCGGGGAGAGATGAACACCCCGATGGGTGAGTTTCATTACCATCAACTTATTTTGAATGCGAATTGGAATTATCATATTTTTCAATGTCTTATGTTGATTTCAACTATTCATTTGCAAATATTGATTAGTTAATATATAAATTATTGCAAAGAAACAGAAATGAACACCTGCGCTCCTTTGAATAAACGTCACTGGTGTTTAGTTGGTTTGCATGTCATCTGGCTCTTCGTAGCTCTTGGGCACGCAAGTGTGGACCCAATGGGAAAGTAAGATAAGAAATGACTAAATAACAAAACATTGTTTTTAAATTTGGAAGCAGGGCGAGCACATGTCAGCTTATCACTATGATAAATAGAATAAAAATTACTTAATCATAACTAATAACCAATATTCACTAACTTTAAGTTTAAGATTACATTATTTAAATAAAACTGTTACATCAATAAAATGAATTAACTACATTATGCTATTGAAATTCCTGTCGGAAGGTTCAGGAGCGGGGTATATACCTATTATATATTTTTCAGTAGACTTGGCGCCAAAACTATTTTTTGTTAAAAAGCTTAGAGGTAAATAAAGTTGGCATCATGGGCATCAGCAGCAGCCTGGGCCAAATACCATTTTTTTTTTAATTTTTATTATATAATTCTATTTTCTCTATGTCTTTCCAATCCCGAGATCAACTGTTTGTAGAACTGTTTTGTGCTGCAAATCATTTTTTGGTGTTTGGGACAAATTTTTCACATCATTTTTCGCAATTTTTTTGCGAGAATTGTTTTGTTCCACGTGCATATGACAGCAAATATTAACAAAGTTGAGAATTGGTTTGTCCTACGTGCACTTGTGTTAAAGAAAGGCTTTGTATGTGGGACACTGATTGCAAACAAAATTTTAGTATTGGTTTGTTTCACCTCCATTACAGTTGTGCAGATCTGCTATATAATAAAGATATAAAGCTGACGGAGATTTAAATTGAAGCAATTTGAATGCAGCAAAATGTGTAGTAAGCTATTTCTTACAAAGTGTATTTAACTTGCCAAGGGGAAATGCATCTGTATTTTACTACACGAAAAATATTTAAGATCAAATCAAGAAAAATGAGCGCAGAATCACGAAAAGTTTGTCTAGTTTTAGAGCTTAGCTCAGGATTTACTAATTCACGACTTTTTATTCGCATTTCTATAAATTGTACGAAGTGAAGATATTGACCCTCAAAAGTCGCGAATCGCTACTTTTAATTGTCAATGACGCGATCAAATAAAGAATACATATTGCAATAACCAATCGCAATTTGACACAAATAGTTGTTAATTTGTTATTACTATGGATTGTGAATTGCAAAAATAATTCGTAAATTACTACTTTTGTGTTGTAAATTCGGATTTCCTCCCTTAACAAATTACAACCATTTAGTCTTGAATTGCAACTCAAAAGTGTTGATTTGCGAACAAAAGGGGTAGATTTACCACTTCAGTAGTTGCAATTTACGAATTCGTAATGGTAAATTGAATCTTTTTTTTATCAATTTGCATTTCATATTTTGCAATTTACGATTCTTGAGTAGTGATTTGAGGCATCACCGTATTAAATTGAAATTGGTTTATCGTGAAATTAGAAAACTTTATTCTCAATTTACAACTTATATCTTATGGTTTACAAATCAAAATTCGTAGTTTAATTATTTAGGTTATTTTCGAATACATATTTAAAGTCACATTTTATAATTTGTTTCCTCCTGATATCCATGAAGAGCATACGGCACCGTATCGTCCGGAGACAACGGGATTTGTCTGGGGTGGTTTTTCGGTCTATGCTGAAATTTAAAATACAAACAAATTATTTAGAAAAACTTGCCATTGATACGAACATTTACAATCGTTTTCAATTACATATGATATTTTAGATTCCATTCCAGTTTAAACTTCTTTCTAATAGCCCTACCTACTTAATTTTTTTTTGTATTATGCAATATGTACTTACAAGATATATTCCAAAATTCTTTACAATTTGTTGGTTAGTACACTCACTATCACTACGAATGAGTTATACTTAAAAATAACTTTTACACGACAAGAACTGCTTTTAGCAAAGATTGAATACCGACTGCCTGACTCTAATGAAGCCAAATGCGCATGGTTGGAGCTGTCCATGCAGAAAATGAAAGGACTTCTTTACATGGACCATGGACATGCTATGATGTTTCGTTTTTGTCGGCTGCCTGTGCGCACGAAAATTTCACACATCGGATAGTTAATTCCATGGAAATTACAAAATAATATTTTGCAATTCACGATTTCTCTACGTCATTTTACGTTTTCAATTTACATGTGTTAAATTATTATAAGATTTCATTGATTCATCACTCAGTGTTTGTAAATCAGCAAATACTTTTTGCAATTTGCGATTGTGAAGTAGTGCTTGAGAAATTGACCCATTGAAGTGGTAAATTGCGCCAAACAATATCGCAAATCACTACAAATATTAGAAGCTCGAATTAATACTTCTAATTGCAAAATTCAACAAGCAGAATTTTGCATTCTACGCCGTTTTCAATGTCGAATTACGAATTTTTATATCAATCCAAGAAAAAGATGTAATTCGTGAATTGCAACTCAAAATTTTGCAATTGGTGATTTTCAATTCTTTCCGTGTATAAGTGGAAGCTAAATATGTTCAATTTTACTGCAACAGTTGCTATCCCTAGCATAATATGATTAACTTATTGCGTTGTTCGGACAGAAGCTCATAGCGGTCGCCCGGGAAACGACATTTCAAGTGCATTAATAAACAAATTGGAGAGGCTTATCCAAGTATACCTTATTTTAAAATCAATCATATTATGGAGTGATTCGTGTGTTCCGCATAATAGGAATAAAATTAATTCCACCGCAATCAAAATAAAACGTCTAATGATGTAGACATTGTTGTCCAAAGATATTGTTCAGCCACAGTGTATTTCCCTAGAGCTTCATTTAAAGCTCTGCGAACTTTGGAGCCATACTCTAAAATCTTTAAAAAAAAACACCGCCTACTCCAAAGGAGCGTCGTAAACCGGCACATGGTCTTTGTAACATTACAAAATAAATAGTGAAAGCAGTTTTCTTACGAGAACTCATTTCCAGTGATATTTGATATCCAGCCATGTAATAATTTCTGCATGTGGATGCCTACTTTAAAAAGATAGGCTTCATTTTTAGTTACTACATTGAGTTTTCGAGAATCCAGACAAAGTCGCAATTTTTCTGTTTTCGAACTATTAATACACTCTGAACACTCTTTGATTCCTCAATAATTCCTAAAACCCAACATTGCCGGAGACATTATGTTGATAGTGTGTTGAAGCAGTGTTGTTTTACCTAATCCGTATTTTACAGCATTTAGTTTTTCGGTTCTCAATGTCGATTAAATATGGTAGCCTAGCCTATTTGTAGCAGTCGTAGTATACTGAAGCTTCTGAAATAAAATGTGTATGCTCAACATAGCCCTAAAATCAAGGCCAAGATACAAATTTTGGGACGCCAAGGAAGGGACATTACATATATGTTTTTTTTTCTCATACGGGTAATTCTAGTCAATCTAGATATACTACATTGATAAGGGCTTTAATATCTTAACTCTGTTCAAACTGATGAATTGATTTTTCTAATATTTAAGTGTAGGTTTAGAAATTCATGTACTAGATCACAACCAATACAACATACAGCAAGCCCTGACTCTACTGGTCTACCGAATAATTCTACAAATGCATAGTTCTGACATCGTTGAGCCGTGAGACAATTGCAGAAATTAACAATTTTTCGAGGCAGTTTAACTTTGTTCCAAAAGTTATGTATACGCCTACTAGAACGCTTTGCAGTAAATAGTTTTCGATGGAAAGGCCCTCTTTAAAGATTTTGCTTTTGTTTCGTAATATATTCTTAAACGGAACATGAAATGGAATTGTGTTGTGTGCAAGTTTATTCAGGTTTGCAATTTTAATATTATTGTTTCGAATTATATTTTCAAATGAGGGTTTGCTGATCACACCCGCATGTCAAAAAAACGCTATTTGATTTTAAAATTCCCCTATAAGCTAACACGAAGGTGTGATCAACAGTGGAGAATCACATTCTTAAACGTGCCTGAAATTGACTTGGCATTTGTATTTCATCTGTCCAATTTATTAGTCGCAATATAAAAGACCGGTGAAATGATGGCGTCTCCTTTTTAAGATATGGGAAATAATTAAGTTGTTTGAAAGTCTCTGGGTACTTCCTCTCCTTTATTATATATCCAGGACACTCATTCCGTAACTTTTCAGACGATTATTGTTCAAACGATAGACTTCCAAAACCACCAACCAAGTGCTACAATTACAGGTTTGAGAGCCTAGTCCAGTTCATTTTCCAAAAATATAATGAAAGCTGACTTTTGTCAAAAAACTTCGAGCAGAATATAACTTATTTTGGTGGTCAACGTTTCAAAAACGATATCGTTTATACGATCGTTGATATACGAAAACTGCCCCCAGTTAAAGGCCAGAAGTAATTTCTCCTGATAGAAAACTCATATCGAATTATATCCCCTACAGGTACTTTTCTATCCTTTGCATCTCTTAGCGCCTCAATTCTCTCGAATGGCTAATCTAAGTATGCTCCATGATCGTGTCATTGGCATTGCATATTGAATATTCAATTCAAAGCTTGTCCTTGTAGAGTGATCTGGGGATCCTTGGACCTCCGTTTGTAGGGAGTTTGTGTTTTCAAACACTACGATTAATGGTTGTGCCGTCCGTCTTTACTGCAGCAATGAAAGGTCGTTGTGTCGCCTTAAAATCTAATTAAGTTCAAATATAAGTAAATAAAGCGTGCTGTAAAAGTCTTCGCTTTTGAAAGCCTTTAAACTTTCTCGATAACGTAGTAAGAGAAAAATATTGTTTTCGTAGAAAATTTCGAACTCGAGATGTTAATCAATTCTGACATTAGTCGATGATAGAGGAACTCAAAATTTTTAGTTTACCGGAAAACGGCAATAACGATTTTGACCAAAATGCAAACTCAGAGCAAAATTGATGTTTTCAAAATTATGGCGTCCTTAATTTTCTCATACCTCGAAAACTCCATCGATTTCGATAAAACTTTAAAAACCAAGTAGTGTTTATATCGCGAACAATAACTTATACTCAGTTTTCAGCTAAATAGTTAAGCTATAGTATTTTTCAAACTAAACATTGCAATATTCGTTACTGTTTTGCATAATTTTACAAACACTGCTGTTACGATTTTAATATAGTATAATATACATATTAAAGATAATATAAGTATTCTAAATAAGATCCCGTCTTAAATATTTCTCAAAAATGACTACACAAATCCCGATCTGTGTTCACATATTTTCGGTATATTTTTGAAATAAAAACAATGCCCCACTTCCAGTGAAAATTCAATAACAGCTACCTACATAAAACTTCTTTTTAGAAACTTCACATTTTTTCAACCATATTGAATATGCACCCTAAAAAATAATTCCAACAACTTGGAGCTTACGCAATCAGGAACTCCCACTTCATTTGCACCAACACTTTTGATGAACGAGAAAGTTACGTTCGACCGAGCTGTGCACTTTATTTTGTATTAAATTGAGATAGAAATAAAAGCAAAAAAAATATTTTTTTTTCCCAGCTTTCCAGTCTTTTGTGAGAACATTATTTAATCCTTAGAGAAAATTTCGATCAGGTTCGATCGACGGAAAAATACCAACTACATTTTATGTTTTTTTCGCTTCCGCCAACTGCGGACCGGTTGCACTAACTTTTTATATATTCATTTGCAAAAATATACCAAAATAGATAATGTAAGGCTAAGTCTATATAAATTAAAGACAATATTCGTATGTGTACGATTAAGGCTCTAAAAATTTTCCTGAAAGTTTGACAGTTTGTTTTCACTTGTGTCGTCACTGATAAGAGAGCAGCTTAAATGAAATACGATATCTGGTTGTTGTTTATAGAGTATTTATCAATGGGGTCGTTCGGATACATAGTCAACAAAACGTCAACTATATTTGTCTGGACGTATTTGACTAGGCAGTTTAAATTGTTTTTGTATTCTCGTGGTCAACGTTACCGTTGTGCGAAATTTGGCACTGGCAACTTTTTTATTTGGAGTAGGCCCTTCGCAAATTAAAAAAAAACTTATTTTCAAATAAATAGGTACGTTTACAATGTAACGAAACTGTGCTATTATCGTGTTATTCGAGCCAATGTTTGTTTAATATTACACCTTTTTCTCACGGGCCCTTTTTGACTTTTCATAATTCTGAAGCAAGCACCTTGTTTATTTTGAATTTGACTCTTCGGAATGTCAACTGAGTATGCAGGCAGGATTTGTCGGCTAACCCTCCATAAACGTCAACTGCAAAAAAATTATTCTCTTGAAAGCTCTAGGTCAATAAAAACTGAAATACCACAAGTGAATCCGCTGTCAGATTTACTAAACTAAAAATCCGAACGTCCTCAATATTAAACGACCTGAGTACTATTTATCAATTCGTACTGTCAACGGGGACTATTTGTCACAGTATTTTTTTTTAGCTTGAGTTATAAATAAAAGTGCAAATAAATATTTGAAAAACACCGAGGAGAGTTCTATGATAACTGTGAAAAATGCACGACATGTAAAACCATTTGAGCTACCGCCTCGCTTCTCGTTCAATTTAATGTTTTGTGTGGTTTATTCCAATTATTTAAGCAATTAGCTTTCACTTTGTTCTGTTTTAAGTTCAAGAAAAATTGACTTAAAAATATGTGCACTGAATCATATTGTTGTAATAAATCTCTCTATTAAGTTAATAGAAGATTCATGCTTCCTGTTTTAAAATTAATCTGATTTAAATATGGAGTTAATGTATGTTGCTCGACCTATTCCCAGTATTGGAATTCATACGATGACTTTCAAAAGAAATTTCGGCTTCTTCGTCCAAATTCCATAAACAATTTTATGTATTTTTTTTGATTTGCACTTTTATAAACCACCCACAGCAGAATCTGCAAACTTTTTTTTTTTACTTTTACTCAGCTTCTGTTGTCAAGTGTATGTGAAATTAAAATTCCAACTGACATATCCGCTGTGGAGCATTTCACGCCTTTTAATAATAAATCATTTTCGACGAGCTTTACATCCTCTTGCAACCACCTCTACAGGTCCTAAAGCAACTGATGATCGATTTATATCTGCTTCATTAAATTCAGCGGCAATGCAATTCAAAATTTACAATCACCTAACGTACTTACAGGAACTTTAACTTTTTCCCGTGGTGTTACCAGAAGTCACTGGTTTGAAACAATCGTTCTAAAACCCTGAGCTTCCTGGATGACCATAGTCGAGCTAAATATTCAAGTCGATGCGACGGCGAATTTTAATTATGTAATATACCTTTCAAACACATTGTATTATTCAATGTTCAATAGTGTGTCAAAGTAAAAGCTAAAAAATGCTAGGTCTTGAAACGTAAACCTTAATCTATTTAAATTGAAAAATAAAACAAACACCGTGTGCCAAGATGTACACGTATTAAAAGGAAACAACTCCACCAGAAATATTTATTACAAATATTTTGCCCTTGCATGGAAGAAAGGAAATCTGGGCATTCCTTTGAATGCTTAACTCTTTCAGGAAATGCTACCAGCAAATTCCAAGGACGGATACCAGCTATTTTCTGATCACAAAAGAGAATTCATAAAACCATATTAGTTTCCCTGGCAGAGAATGGGATTTGCTTTCAAGGTAAGCTAGTTGACGTAATTAATTAACATTGTAAAGACAATGGCACAAGCGTTTTCAAACATTTTAAGATAAACACGCAACATTTATTTAGGGAATTTTCGAATAAAGTACTTAAAATCGATTATTGGAATGGATATTTTTTTTGAATATGATTATTTATTTGAATCTGGTGTAGCTTTGCGCCGCTATACTGGACTTTATAGGGTCTCCCATTAAGGGCAAAAGCATTTTGATTTCAGTTTAGAATACCATAGGATTGCCATATTAATTTAGCTTGCTCCTTATGTTTAAGTTTGGGCAATTGAGTTATCTTTGGAAGGAGATGCCATTCAAATATTTCCCCACGACTTTGCTTACGCCATGTATATAATGCAAGTGATAATTTCCATTCCACCAAGTTATGGTGAACATACTCGTACATTAAGCTCAACTGACTTCATGAATCGCTGCGAAATGCATAATGAATGTCCTGAATATATATCAGTAACCGATAAATCTCTATTGAAAACAACAATCAAATCGATCAACAAACGACCCCTATGCAAAAGACATATAAAAACACAATTAACTAATCATATATTTAGGTTAGCGTATTCTTTTGTATGTCCATTACGAAATGTCAGTGCAAAATTGAACTTCTATTTCCATCTTTCCGTATTTTTCGGGGAAAGCTTTTCAATTACTTCACAAACACATGTTGGCCGTTGGCGTTGTTAAAAAGGGAATATAATCAAAACCGATTGAATAGAGTGCACTTTAACCGCAAGCTGCTTACAATCTGCATTTTAACATTAATTGGTGAAATATAGTTGCGAGTTTAAAATCGGTTTCAGGTTGAAAGTGTAGTGATTGTGCGGGTAGATTATAAATTTTATTTTAAATGAGGGAATTGGCAACGTTTACGATTTGAGTGTGCTATTAAGCGAAATACCAAGAATTTACAGAAGCCATAGGAGCAGAATTTCCATCGAGCGGGATCTGGAGGTTTTTTCTGCGAATTAGTTTTCGATGGCATTATTCATTATATTCATTTCATATGCAATTCTACTATATCTGAAGAGCAGGCGAACCGTGTGTGGAAAAGCGAGTGGGAATGTTTAATCCTCGTCTTCACTACGAGGCTATGGCCTAAACCACCATATCAAGAATAGATAAAAACGTAGTTGGCGCGGCAGGCTCGTATATGAAAAAGACCTGGCTTACCACAACCGTTCGTTTATATTTCTGTGACGATTGGAAGGAACCTTCAATTTTATCATTATATGCTAATACAGGAATCTTTTTGAGGACCGTTTGTCAGTGGTCTTCTTGAGGTGCCGCAGTGAAAAAAAACCTTATTTAATCAATAAATATAATTTGGGCATTGGACGTATACAAGGTGGGCTCGAACATTGAGATTATTACAAAAATATACCGTAGATGTCAATACAAATCGAGATTTGTGCAGCAATTTTTGAGAAATAATTATTAATCTGATTTATTCGAATTTTTTTGAGAAAAACTAAGTACGGGATCTTATTTGGAATACTTTTATTATCCTTAATAAGCATTTCGATCAAAATCGTTGTAGCGGTTTTTGTAAAATTTAGCAGACAAAACAGTACTAAATATTGCAATGTTTAATTTGAAAAATACTATTGCTTAACTATTTAGCTGAAAACCGAGTACAAGGTATTGTTCGGGATGTAAGCGGAACTTGGTTTATAAAGTTTTTTCGAAATCGAAAATGGGGTTTTCGAGATATGAGCAGTTTTTAAAATTAGCGTTTTCGGTGAATCAAATTGAAAATTAAAGGCGCAATAATTTTGAAAACATCAATTTAACTCTAAGTTTGCGTTTTGGTCGAAATCGTTGTTGCCGTTTTCAAGTAAACTAAAGAAAACTAAACTGACTTTTTTTAAAAATTCATTTTACGATAATACAGAGAAGAACTGAGTTTGCCAATAAGTTTGAACCATTGGACCGATTTCGAGATATGTCTAAATTTCAAAAGTACCGTTATTCGATTTTTAAGCGGAAAACTGAGTACGCAGTATTGGTAACCTCACCTACATAAGCTTAAATATCGAGTTCGAAAGTTATGTATTTCTGTTAATTCGATTATTTTTGAACAAAAGTGATACCAACGCGAGTGCATTGAACGATATGAAGACGATGACGACGATGTTGGTTGAATTAAGTGTATAAAGTGCCGGCATTTTTTTTTATTTTTTATATTCGTTATGGAACGAAAAGGACAATTTTCCGAGAAATTGCCGAATTGAGCAGATATATCCTTTTCTCCACCCAAAAGAGATGGCATGAATTTGTAACTTCTCGTAAGTACTAATAGACAGGTGGTTTTCAAAAATGTTATTGGCGAAAGCAAAGATAGATGTAGAAATAATCGTATCGGCAGGAATAATTAAATCAATATTGTGAGTTTTCATTTATGCATATTATTTTAATTGAAAATTTAGTATACGCGTACAAATTGTAATGGTTATTTTAAGAATGCTCAACAAATTTCTGTTGCTTAGCATATATATTTGCAATTTCATGAAAGTGCGGCGGGAAATTTCTAAGCTCAGTTTTTTTTAGTAATAATTGTTGCCCGAATTATTTTTCTCATTTTTTTAAACCAAACAAAATTCAAGGAAAATCAGTGCGCATTTATTTGTTGTATTTGCTGTAAAGCTGGCACATTCGCGATGATTAACTTGTGCAAACAGGATTCTTCGGTTATATGTTGTCACAGAAAATCCTACGGAAAACCTCAAAGAACTTGTCATATTCATTGTGAAAGTCTACGCACCAACATGGTTTGACATACAAACCAAGCCATCTTGTAAATATGGTCCGATTCACATTTTCAACATGCTTAAAAAATCATTATACTTGCGGGATGATCTTAAGAACATCGTTATAAGAACTATCCGAAGAAATTCATTCTTCGTACATGCAGAAAATGTGTTGCTAGCTATGTTGCAAGATGAGCAATCACACATAAGAGAGCTAGCTATCCGAAGATTAATAAAGGTATGACAACAGAAAAAAGGCAATCAAGTTCGTGAGTTGCAACTACCTTAACTACAAATAGATTTATCTTATTACTATGATTTAATAGACTGGTCAGAGGAAAAAGTTACCGAACCACCGATACAGATTTTTTTTTTCAAAGGACAAATTAATGGTTTTGCAGAAGCTCCCTTGCCACACTCAAGCAGTAGAACGATGCGTTAAGCTTGTTACCGAATCTTAATTATCTGTTTGTGGACAAGAGGCAAGATATGGCAAAGATCAAATCCAGGCAAGAATTACATTTTTTTTGAAACAAAATCACAATATTTTAACCGTACTGAAGTTTTAGCTCTCAGTAACAGGCAATTTTCGGAAGTTCTGGTTAAATATTTTATAAACTTTTACACTTTACAAGATTTTTGAGTACAAGAATCCAGCAGGAGTTTCTGTTTTCTGATCTGCTGGTTTAAGGTGTCTATGATTGGAATTGGAAGTAGTTCGCGATAGAGTGACATCCTTACATAGAAATATTATGTAAGAATTCAGGGATTTGTTTTTGAATTTGCATTAGAAGTTATAAACTGAATATGCCGATGGACGTATGTGGGGGTGCAAATGGTGGGAGCTTCTAAATGTGTAAGCTCCAAGTGTTTGTAATTATTTTAAGGTGTATACCTATGGTTAAAATAAAGTAGAAGTTGGTAATATTTGCTAGTATGTAATAAATTTCGCGTAGCTGTTATTGGATTTTAATTGGAAGTTGAGCATTGTTTTTTTTCAAAAAAAAACAGACCGGGATTTAGGTAGTAAATTGTTGAGAAATATTTAGGAAATTGATTTGTTCGAATTTTTGAGAATTTTGATCAAAATTGTTAGAGCTGTTTTTGTAAAATTATGCAGACAAAACAGTAACAAATATTGCAGTGGTTAGTTTGAAAAATTCTATTACTTAACTGATTAGATGAAAACTGAGTATTAGATATTGTTCAGGATGTAAACTTTACTTCGTTTCTAAATTCAAATGAAAATAAGCTTTTTCGGTGATTCGAACTGAAAATTAAGTACACAATAATTTTTGGGCCAAAATCGTTATTGTCGTTTTCTGGTAAACTTAAGAAACCGAATTAAAAATGGTCTTCTTTCAAAAATCCATACGATTACATAGAGAAAAACAGATTTTAGTATTAAGTTAAAAATGACTATATTTTCTTAGGAACGAATATTCGATTTCAATTTTGAACAAATTAAACTGGTATGAACATTTTTTATGGGAGGTAT
Organism: Cheilosia vulpina; assembly: GCA_916610125.1. NCBI lineage: Eukaryota > Metazoa > Arthropoda > Insecta > Diptera > Syrphidae > Cheilosia > Cheilosia vulpina. The sequence goes on from OU744280.1 coordinate 46,317,724, forward strand.
ACTTACCATTCATATTCAGCTTACCGTGCAAACACAAAAAATAAATCTAAATCCAAAGTTTGAGCCAAATCCGGCCACCCGTTTAGGCTGTTAACATCAGGAGTATAAATACAGAAAGACAGAAGGAGAGAGTTTTGCGACTTACTTTTTTTACTTTCTCTATCATCCTAATGTCAGAATTGATAAACATCTCGAGTTCGAAATTTTGTGCGAATACAATACCTATATCTTCTTTCTAATCTAGAAAGTTAAAAAATCAATCAATATGGGTACGTTCAAAATTCTAGTTTGGCATGCTTTACAGCTCGCGGACTGAAGTTGGTTCAGTTTTACTGGGCTTAATTGGACGCGTGAAAAGAATTTTAGTTCACGCTTATGGATATGGTAGCCGACAAATCTTATAAGTTTATTATAATGAATCGTAAGCGTGGTAGATAATGATCATTTATGATTGAATACAAATTTTCGCTGATTAAGAACAATTATTGTCAATCTTTATCAGCATCAAACTAATCTACGATATACTGAATGAAATAAGTATAACTTATACAACGTGGCGCAAAAATAAGCTTCCGATGTTTTTTGGCTGTAATTTAAAAAAAAAATGAAAAACTTTGATTCTTCTTGTGGATTATTTTTATTTGGTCTTTTAATTTTTTTTACATCAAGTCGAGAATATGATGTCATGTAAATGGCCGCCGCCACAGTTGATTGTTATTTGAGCCCTTTTTATGGCATTTTCCATCACTTTGGCCAAAACTTCCGGCGATAGGTCCTCACATTCTTGACGGATATTGTCTTTAAGAGCTGCAAGAGTCTGAGGCTTGTTGACATAAACCCGCGACTTCAAAAAGCCCCACAAAAAGAAGTCTGGAGCGGTCAAATCAGGCGATCTTGCGGGCTAGTGCAAATCGCCAAAAACGACACCGCTTTCAGAATATCGGTTGTGGCTCGCGCAGTGTGTGCCGTAGATCCGTCCTGTTGGAACCACATGTCCTCCAGTCCTAAATCGTCCAATTGCGGTAGAAAAAAATCTGTAAACATGGAGCTATAACGCGCACCGTTCACTGTTGTCGTTTGACCAGCGGCGTTCTCGAAAAAAAAATGGCCGCGTCAACAGAGGCGATATTCTCGGCACAACGGGCGCTCCGGGGCCCGCCACTCTTGGCAACGTCTCGTGTTGTGCCAGTCTCTTCGAGGCGAGCGGCTAAACGTCGCAGTGTTTCACCAGTAGGCGTTGGACGGCTAGGAAATCTGCGACGCAATTCACGATGTGCCAAAGTCACCGACCGATTATTGCTCAAATAAATAGTCATCAATATTCCGCGTTCTGGAGCAGTGTAGCGTAACATTGTTTATTAACGTGTATTTTGCATGTGTTTACTACAAAAATGTCAAAACAGAACTGACATTAGGGGCCAATCGCAAAATTTATAGCATTTTCTGATAGGAGGATTACTTTTGCGCCACCTTGTATCTTACTACAAATTGTAACTAATGTTATCTTTTAATTTTCTCCGCTACCAATATCATTTCTTCTTTCATATCCTATAGGTGCACCTTCAAAGTACAGAGGACAGCAACCTGTCATCCTGCGAACTGGAATCAATGGTCAACCAATTGATTAACCCTAGCCCGGAATACCAATTACACGTGAGTTAAAGAAAGAAATTCAATTAAACTTTGTAAAAGTTTCCCCCCATTATAAGGCATTCGCACTTCGTAACCAGTTAAAGAACCTCTTGAAAAGCAGTCAGACGCCCTCAACCAATTATTTGAATTCCGATGACTACGACTTTACTGAGGACGAAAAGCGTTCGATTGCATCATTGGCATCTGTTGGACAAGGCTATCTAAGCAGACCCTTAACATATGGTTCCAAACGTAGTCTGGCCACCTTGGCCAAAAATGGACAATTGCCAACGCCAGAGCCGGAAGAGGCTGATCAAAGTAACACTGATTGGGAACAAAAGAGAAACTTAGGATCTTTAGCCCGTTCTGGGGGGATGCGATACAGTGGTAAACGAAACATTGGAACTCTGGCTCGCGATTTTCAACTCCCATCGACTGGCAAACGCAATTTGGCTACTTTGGCACGTTTGGGACTGCTGACGCCTGGTAATATTGCTAGTAATCCAAAACGAAATCTCGCTGCCCTCGCTAGGTATAACTCTGGTTTCCGCGGCGAAAAAAGGAACATCGGAGCTTTGAAAGGATCCCCTGTGCATGGGAATCATCAGAAGAAGAACTCTATTGACCAAGAAGCATTGGCTGAAATAATTCAGCGCGATATTCAAGACTATGTGGAACAGTCGAATGGCCTCTACCCTTCTAATGACGATTACACAGATATGGAAAAACGTTTCTTAGGTAAGTTTACAAAAAAATCAGTTCATCTGCCATGCAATAACTTGCAGCAACTATGCACAAAAAAGTAGAAAATCCTAGGGCTTCTATTATATCCTGTTTTTCCTCACATGAGTTCACATTAACTTTATTTTATCTCTAACTTGGTTCCCCACGAACAAAGCGGTGAAAAGCAATCAAATGGAGTCAATTGACACCGGTGATGATGAAAAAATCGATACAACTTCTTCTGCTGAGGCATCATCTGGTACACGAACACTGCCAATCTCAGAGTGGAAACGACACATCGGAGCCCTGGCACGCTCAGGATGGTTACCGGCAGGATTGCGTTCGATTCGTAGTGGACGTTTCAGTCGCTCCGGACGTGCCAGGCAAATAGTAAAAAAGCCCATAACGAATGAATGTTTTGAATGTTTAATTCCGTCCGTATGATAATGAGGGACTTACATTATGATGTACTTATAGTATAGTTTGTGCTTTAACCGTATTCTTTAAGTTTTCAGTTTTCTTTCCGACAAATTCAATGGGAAACGCCTGTTTGTTGTTGTTGCATGGTTGTTTATATGAAAGGCATTTGAATTAAACCTACCAGTCATTTCAGAATGTGAATGGGAAAACTTTTCAAAATAGCTACCTGCCTAACTTTTCAAATCTATTCGATTGAGTTATTATATATACCCTCTTCATAAAGGGTTGCATTTTCTTTCTGATTTTATTTTCTCGTGTTATTCAGGGAAAGAAGAAAACCAATTTAGCAGATATTAACGCAATTTGTAAACAAGCAGGATGATGATGAAGGTGTCATTGAAATAAAGTTAGTTTAGAAGGGGATCCACCAGACCCGAGATACATGAGTACCTACATTTGAAATCGCCTTTGTAATTTGTATTTGTATTTGTAGGGCTTTATTTGGTTGGTTGAAAAATGACCGTAGTTGTATACAAGTTTTATGAAGGATTCTGTTAAATGATAAGAGGATATATTTTAGCTTCATGAAAGGAAACCCCGCGTATTTAGGGAATTTATTTATAAAGTTTGTTTAACAAATAAGAGAAGGAACGTGAATAAGGATTATTAGGATCAAGGCATTGCTGGTAAAATATCCAGCCCACAAATAATATTCCACCTGTTGTACAATGTTGGCTTGTTTCCAAATACGTCATGTAAAGCAATTTCCCAAAAAAGCCTCAATTTCTGACATTCGACTTAAAATTAAAGCTGCATTGGTTCCTAAGAATGGCGTTCCTTTAATTTTGTTTTCTGATGGAAAAGTATAAAGTAATCCAAAACGGAACCGAAGGATTATGTACATGCAATATCAAACTCGTGAAGTAATTGGTCAGTAGGCGCAGTGGCTTAGTGGTTTGTGTGTTGGACTACTAAGCGAGGGTTCCCTAGTTCGCATCCCGAAAAAAAACCCAAATTTCAACTTGTGTTTTTTTTCCACTGCGGCAAACATCCGAAAGTATAATGTCATGAAAAACCTTCTCAATTAGCCGTTTGACCTCGGCGTAAAATTGTAGATCCCTTTTATTCGTCCCAAAAATGAAAAACTCACACAAAACGAATGGTTGTGAGAAGCTAGGTCTAGGGTCCATACGGACCAGTTGCGCCAACTATTTATTTATTCCTAATGCTGTGAATGGTCCTGATGGAAACCTTTTAATTGCTTTTAATACGTATTATGTCTTCCCGGTGCGAGGGAAGGTTTCCTGCAAAGGAACAGGAAGTGATGATCTCGCTGTTTTTTGGTACCTTATAAAATCCCTTCAAGACGCCATCAAACTTGTTGCGTATGCAGATGACGTGGGAGTTCCAGTATAAGTTCAGATTGAACTACAAGATGTGGCAAACTGGCTTGATTTTCACCACATCCAAACACTATGGCCATATAAATACTACTGAGTACACAATACTTAAACCCAACTTCGATAACAATTTTGTCTAAGAAAAAGAGACTAAGTCGGAATGTCGACAAATAATTCGACATTATCATCTTTACATATGTATGGATCTTTAACGAAATGTTGAGTGGAAACGATCGTATTTTCAACAGAATTATACACATTTCCAAATCTTTTCACCTTTCCAACGCAGCCAGCGTTTTCCAGGAAAAAGTATCAGAATCAGAAAAACAAAAATATATCTTTGTCGACAGTCAGCTCGCAATCAAGGCTCTCGGTTCGACTAAATCTATACATCCAAGCTTGTTTTGGACTGCAGGAAGACACTGGCAAGGACTTGCCATCGGCCACTGAAACACACAGTGAATGGGGAATCCGATGAATTTTCCAGACGTGGCTACTCTTTATGCGTACCTACCCTCTTCGAAGGAAGTTTATCCTCCGCTGGGATATGTACATAGAGAAATCCTCCTGCAATTAACTTCAAAGTAGCAGATACCTACTCATAGCATCCACTTTCGTAACTGCGCTAACACAAATGCGAATGAAATGGTGTGAGTGTTAGGCCCTACCCAAACCCGATACCGCACACAAGGTAAGCGATTCTATGATGACCTCTCGGCAACCCAAGGAATCCATTTCAATAACATCACCAACTCCACTTTATTTAAAATAAAACCCATAGCTTCTCTAACATACCGCTCCTTCATTGGCTACAGGTCCCGTGAGTGGTGAGTTTAAGCGCTAATAATTGCCTGGTAAGAAACCGGTAAATATCCACAAAAACCAACCAACCATAACTGACTGATCGGAGGCACGAATATCGCTAATTCAATGAATATGGAAATCGTTCTTATTTATCGCTGCTATACACATTGATCTTTAAGAAATATTTGCTCGTCATAACTGATAACAGCTTTCCAATTAACTTTTCCTTTTTCAGTATGCTGCTGCGAAATGATGGTGAATGTCCACGTCATACATTCCTATAAAATTTCAATTACAAAATATAAATTATGGCTGTTATAATATGTCACATGTACTTGTGTAGCAGTTGGTGGAACTGTCCACAAATTATCCGCAGACGTTTCGCTGTCCATTTGGAGGTCAACGAGCGGAGCGGGGGCCGGTATCTATTCAGAAGAGCTGAAACTTGGCCGTCACATTAGCCTCGGGAAATACACTTCAGTATATCAGGCTGAGATGATTGCTTTGCTTCATGCGTTGGACTACTTACTTGAGTGCCAGGTGGAAGGAAGAAGTATCCTTATAGCACTGGACAATCAGGCGGTGATCAGATGCATGGAACAAACAAACATCACAACATCATTGGCACTGGAATGTGTACTCAATAAGTGTTCATCTAAAAATGAAGTAACACTGACTTGGGTACCGGGACACATAGGGATCGAAGGCAATGAAAAGGCGGACTCCCTTGCAAAACAGGGGTCAACTGAAAAGTTGCTGGGACCAGAAACATTCTCTTCAATTGGCAGAGTAATGGTAGACAGCTGATTCACAAATGGATCACGGTAGAACACCTGAGAAGGTGGTCAACCGTGGAACAATGTAGACAAGCTAAAATGGCAATAAAGTGGCCGACCTGCTCCACTCAAAGAAGGGTTCTAAGTATGAGTTCAATGGTGGCTTTGTCTACAGGACATGGTAATTTCGGGTATCACTTAAGGAAAATGGGCCTTATAGAGGATGATACCTGTAGACTATGCCTGGAGGAATCTGAGACAGCGGCACATATACTGTGTCAATGTCCAGCGTTGGCTGGCAGAAGAATGACGATCTTGGGACATCATTGGGTCGAGACCCAGTCGATGAAACAGATCTCCAATAAACAGATGCTAGCGTTAACACTAGGAATTAAGCCCAGAGAAGAACTGTGGAGAAATCCAGAGAGTCTGTCTGAGTAAGATTTACAGTGTAAGAAAGACGAAAAGAGACCCGACAATGGTGGTCTGAATCGAATATCTCTAGAAATCTATATATTGGAGGTCAACGAAAAATTTCATTGCACAACAGTAACATACTAGGCTTTAAGTTGAAATTTAATTTTTTACCATTGTACAATATTCCACCAAATCGAACAAGCGTGTTTTGTTTTCAGGCTGTTGTGGCAAGAGAGTTCAATGAGACTATATTCTTGCAAAGTGATTTCTGAATTCAGCTTCAATGCAATAGTGTTTAATTTACTGAACAATATAGCTTACAGTGGCCTAATTGTTATACAGTTATGTGCGTCTATAAGAAAGCTTTTATTTAAAATAAAACCCATTCTTCTTTTCTATGGCTTCGCACTCCACGCCGTCGGTTCTAGAACTAAAATACCGAATGCTTCCTTATGGATTATGCCCTGAAAAGTGAATCTTTATGATATTATGTACTTTCTTAATATTTTTGTCGGTGATAGATGATGGATGAAATGTTGAGGTACTTTAGCGTCGTGTTAACCTAAAATCGCTTCTGTCCCAATATACAAGTAATAGAAGTAACAGTAACAACACCGACTGCTACTCTACACAAGGCTTCCTTCCTTGTTCATCTTTTTCGAGTCTTGTTGCGTTAGTACATTCTCTTTACCTTCGAATAAAACTTCCGCTTATTGTTCTATCGCAGTTTCTTAACAATTAGCTAGTGGAACCAATGTATGCTATCCGCGAGCTGCATCTCAGATATGACGCCATAAGTGTTATTCTCATCCATTTTCAGAAATTAAAGAGGGGCATCTGAAAATGGTTTGGGAAAAATGTTCAGAAACTCACTTTTGCAACTTTTTCTTTCGTTTACTGCACAAAGAACGCCAACAAAATATTATAAATATGTTTATCAATAACAAACTCATTGTAGTATATTTAGTTACCAGACAGATAGTAAATATTGATGCACAAATTAGAGAGGGGAACTTCAGCTGTTGTGAAGGACTTCAACACGGTCTAAAACACGTCCCGAAGATTGAATCAAGTCTGTCTTAAATAGAAAAAAATATGTTATAACATTTGACTGGTTTTGTTTTCTCACAGTACTCAAAGTACTGATCGCTTAGCTTTGCATATTGCGTAGTGCCCCCGAGTTAAGCCATACTTGTTAAATTCTACCATTAAATAAAGAATAAACAGTTTCACATATATTTTATTAAAGTCAGGTGTCAAAAAGCTGCCCGTAGCTAACTCTACATCGTCCAGTTCTAAGCATCAGTGTAGTAATCCAATTGGTAGATAGAAGCTTTCCAGAAGAGTTCGGAACAATTCGGTAGCCTAATCGCTACAAGTATCACATGGTTCAACAGACCTTTTCTAGCCCTTTCGTGCTTCTGATTTTTTTTTATATTTGAATTGACAATCAGGTTCCTTTAGTCCCATTGATTTATCTCTGTTGACTGCACCGCAAAGCACAAACTACTTTTTGCAGTCTATCTCCAACGCTCTTTTTCGTGATATGTTTGTTAAGCTCTGCGTCAATAGTACTGTCGTAACTTATTTGTTAGTACTGCAAAATAGCATTATTATATAAGATAATATTATTTCTCATTTGGAATTGTAGAGAAAAAAGTTCTTTAAATAACGTATTGAGCGCCGTTTTGAGACCACATCTAACGGAACCTGAAGATAAAGGGGGAGAAGGACATTAAGGGAGCTCACAACCAGGCTGAGGAGTTGAGAAACTTAATGAACTTGTTGAAGTGGATACTTTGGATGGCCTAGGTTTCTTCATAAAAGGGATGACCTAGTGCACAATGTCTGGTTTTGACTGTTTCACTCTTGTTTGTGTCAGCGCAGCTGCGGCAATGGGTGTAAAGGGGGATGCCAAGCTTGGCTGCGTGAGTTCCTATAGGCCAATGGCCCGTACTAATTGCATATCGTCCGCAGCCAATGCGTGATTGTTTTATTTAAAGTCGGTTGGAATCAAATGTAGACAACCGGTCTGATGGACTGGTGCGTATTTTTGACGAGTTAATTTCAGGATCCAAATGAATTTTCTTTATGGTGATTTACTGAGACCCAAATGAACTCTCTGTCTGTCTATTAAACCCGGTTACAGAGCTTTTCACTTCCCTTTTATATATGTTCCTTTATCTATTTATCCAAATCGAACTCAGGAAGGCACCTCTGCATACAGTGAAGTCTCACTTATATGAACTAATGATTGTTGGGCTAGTTCATATAACCGAAAAGTTCATATATTGGAACTATGTAGCAAAAATTATATTTTATTGAAACGGTTAATGTAATGAAATTAAATTACATATTACAATACAGAAAATAATTCGTTTTAATTTTGTTGAACTAAACTCGTTTGAAGATGTTGGATATTTTTGTTTGAGCAGTTTTTTCAAATCCAAGTCCAATAGCTCCTTCACGCATTTTTCTCAGCATCAGTAGTTCTTCGTAAGGACGCTCATTTTCTGAAGCCCAATCCATCAGTGTGTTAAGAGCTTTCATTGCCTCACCAAGCTGAACTCTTTTTGTTGTTTTATCCTCTGGAGTATTATGGCTTAGTGAATCGTTATCATCATCATCGGTATCTTCTGTTATAGGCATGGCGGCCTCTGCTAACTCTTTCCAAGCTTGATTGCCGACATTTTCATCAGGGGCGACTTCTTTCATCATCGCTAAGCTCATGTGAGCAGCATCAGCTAGTTCGGGCTGAATTGCTTGAAAATACCTAGACAAAGGCACATCATCTTCTTCAGTAAAGTCCTGTTCATCAGGATTGTAAAATATCTCACGCCAACATTTTGCGATTGTATCTGCTCTGATTTTCTCCCAAGCACTGGCTAAATATAAAGTAGCATCTCTTATAGTTATTGCTTTTAAAAGGTCGTACATACTCTTCTCCCCTCGTGTTATAATGTTATGCAGTAAAAAATAGCGGTAATACAGCTTTGTCAGCCTTATTATGTTCTGATCCATGGGCTGTATAAGTGCGGTGACGTTTGGTAGCAAGAACATAACTGTAACTTGACCATCAGCACTAATCAGCTCATCGGCAGGAGGATGACTAGGAGCATTATCCAAAAGAAGCAATACTTTTGAAGGATATCCACTCTCCACTAGATGGTTTTGGACCTGAAAAAATGGAGAATTAACTTTGAATTCGATTAACAAATGTTTAAAAACCTTTTTTACAAAAGAATTATGAAACCAATTTCTAAAAATCGAAGCATTCATCCACGCTGGTTTTGAATGATCATAATCAACTGGAATTTCAAAATTTTTAAATGATCTTGGCTTTTTGGCTTTACCAATAACTAAAGGCCTTAATTTATGAGTGCCAGTAGCATTAGTACATGCTAAGAATGTTATTCGCTCTTTTGCTATTTTCCTTCCGGTGGCAGTTTTTTCGCAGGCGGATACAAATGTTTTACCTGGAAGCATTTTGAAGTAGAGCCCAGACTCATCTGCATTATAGATTTGCTCCTTTTCTAGTCCAAGTTGCTTAATTTTCTGGTCAAGTTCAAGCTTAAATGGAGGAATAAGTTCCGGCTGAGACGATAGCTTTTCTCCGCATATAGCCAACAATCGGATGCCAAACCTCTTTTTAAATTTCGCCATCCAGCCGTTCTCCGTATTTGAGTTTGAACGAAATTAAAGCTTGATTTCGTAAGATTTCACTTGAAATGGGCACATTGGATTCACTTTGCCTGAGAAACCACTTGTACAAATGCTTTTCCATCTCCGGAAAATCTCCTTGGTGAAACTTTTTTTGTTCCAGAAACCATTTTAGCTGTCAAAGATTTAATGTTTGCACTGTTTTTTTTTATTCCCACAATGGTGGACTTTGCAATGTTGAATTTATTTGAGAGAGTTTTAGCAGACTGTCCCTTTTCTAATTCCATTATAATCTGTCCCTTTTGCTCCATATTCAAACACTTATGAATTTTTCGTTGTTTCCGCGCAACTATCGACATTATAACGTTAGTATTTTTTACACAAAAAAAAACAAATCACCACCGAACCGATGTTGCTTCTTCGAAAATGAGCACGAACTGACTCGCACGTCCAAATACAAATAAGTAAAATAAAACGTAAAAAAATCTGTCTAGACAAAATAACTGTTTTTACTTCAGAAAAATTTCAACACAAATTCACTGACACTGCAGTATATTTATAAGAGTATCAGTTCATATAACTGAATTCCAGTACAAAAATTTTGTGGTTCATATATTGGAATAATTCATATAACTGAGAGTTCATATAAGTGAGACTTCACTGTATTTCCAATATATATTTTTCATTTCTATCTCTAGATTTTTAGGAGCTAAACGTGGATTTTTAACATACTCCCGCAAAATACATCTTCTTTGGTAATACTTATTGGTTTTCCAGCTCTGGAAAGTGAATTTTGCACAGCGTTTGTATACTTCTGTGCTTTTTGTTTTTTTAATGTATAGTTTTGTTTAGTTCTTAACTGATTTTTTACCAGACAGCTGGTCGATCTTTTATATTTACCTCTGTCGTTTTCCACGTATTTTAGTCAAAATCTGTACACAATAGATCTACCAGAATCATTTTGAACGGTAAAAATATTTTTGGCCAAGCAAATTATAAAAAAATGTTTTCGTCGAAAAATCACACTTTAACTAAAAATAGGTCTGACCTATCCAGCAATGACATTCGAATGATGTTAATTATATAGACTATCATAGGCCTCAGCATATGCGTCCTCTCAGCGGAAACTGACAACGGTAAGTCGGTAGCAGATGGGAATTTTTCGCTTTGAACAGCGACTAGCATTTCTTTCAAAATATTTTTGTCGATTAGTGTATATCCTAATTCCAACCAAAGACCGTCTGAAGCGTCTGAATTAAAAATCTTTTTATCTTTTGACTTCATCATATCGTGATTCATAGTAGTTCAAATTAGGTACTTTCTGTTTTTTAATAGAAAACATGCTTAGACATAGTTTTCGTTAGTAGGTACACCTACACGATATATTTATGATACAGTTTGTTAAACAAATTTGACTTTGTTCACAAAAAACATTTAAAACTTTCTGATCAAAAGGTTAATAGGTTTTTATCAAGAACTGGTACCTTATTTTATAAAAATTTTCTTCGAATAAAATCAAAATGTATTTATAAGATTAAATAGACATTTTAAATAAATGCTTTATCTAAACGTGTACTTTTTCTTAAACTGTTCTTATATTCAAGCATGAGGTTTATATATCGGGAATATCTAGCGCTTTAAACTATCTTAACAATCAGTTTTCTCGATCCTCGATTTTAGTAGGAAACTGGCTAATAATGTATGTACCAACATGTGAATGTGAGAGTTAAAGTGTAGTACAGAAATCCAAGATATATTTTTAAACCAATGGGACTTACTTTACGCAAATTTTTTCTTGATATGCGTAAACTTTTAGGGGCATGCGACCTTTGGCGACGTGACTGTAAAGGGCATAGATTTTTGATTGTTGCATGAATGGAAACTTAAATACAGGCTTACTAAATAACATAAAAACACCGTACCTATAACTACATTGAATGAATTATGACATATCTAAATGGCCTTGATACCCACCCACACATTCCACAAATAAATTACGTGCATCGCTCATGTTAAATGTCAGACTATTGACAGCTCTACCTATTCCATGAACTTTCCTTAGTTGTGTCATTATTTGCCGCTCCCCTTCTCTGTCTTTAAATGTACTAATCACCTGTTTAGATGCAGCGTAGATGGATACGTATTACATGTATTCCCATGTACATAGCTAGTAATCATTTTTAGTGTTGACATAGTGGCCCTCCTGGCATATTTAATATGTGCGGAAATACAAATTTCTGTAATTAATTAAATTCAAAGTGAACACTAGGAATGACTATTAGTAATCGAATGTACCTAACTATATCTATACCAGGCAATGCAAACAATTGAGATATTTAATGGCAATTTGCATAAAGCATGTTTAGTTTTAAATATGTATGTAAATATTTGTTTTTTTACACAATTACAACGCAATATTTTGTGTGTCTTTTTGAATATTTTATCAGGTAGAGTTTTACCCCCAACCAGAGCGACTACGACAACCCACCGCAGCCGTTTGTAGACGATGTTATCTGCCATATAAGCCAGTTGTAAGTTGGGGAAGCCGTGGCGTACAAACAACAACATGGGGAACTCCACCACGCATTACAGCACAATACAGGCGGAGTTTTCGGCAGCCGATGAAATACGTATTCTAAACTCTAATTCAACATCTACAATATTATACACATACACATCTATAAGCATGAACTGACATCAACTTATATGGGAATTGTTAAGAGCATATTTTTTTTAGAATTAGCTTACCTATTACCTAAGAATAAACTCTAAAATGAAATCTTACTAAATTAACAATTCATTCGATTCCTAAGATGATGGACAATAAAGTTTACTAAATTTACTATGTATGATAGATAAGACAATAAATATACAACATACTATATCATGCAACAAAATCATATCGAGACAATAAAAAAACATGTTTTGAATTTATATAGAAGTATTTATTTTCCAAAAACATAATATCCACACTAGAAAGTCTTTAGCTTTTCAAATCATATCTATAATGGTACCTTAATCCTTACACAATATTTTTTAAATATTTCCATTTTTAACAGTTATTAATAAAATAGTCGGACAGTTTCATCAAAATTACTTAAAAAATTCAAATTTCCTATGAAATTATAAAATAAAATAATGTTCGGTTAATTTAATGGCCTACATTTGACGAGTTTTTAAAAAAATAATGAAGAATGACTTATTGAAAAGGTCAGATAATAGTCAAATAGACAATTCTAGTTCTAGCTAATCGAAAAGTCATTATAAAAAAAATTGTTGACATATCAAAGTAGTTCACAATGACAGAACATGCAAATCATATCAGTAAAGTGGTGTAATTTGTGGTGTGGATTTATGATGTTTTTGGAAAGTATGGTGCATATTTGTACTAAAAGATACCTTTTTAAATATTTCAATCTTAAAATTATATTAGCATAAAATGTAAAGCAACTTAAAAAAAAAACATAAATTATTTTATTGGTTGTTTAATAATGTTTCTGGAAGTCTAACACAGAGTATATCACTGCGTCACTGACAATAATTAAACAAATGTTATGGAAGTATTTATCTACTAGCATGTAAATATTTGACTTTTTGATGTTTTGACAATAATAATCAATTTTTGAAAATAAATTTATATAAATCAAAGTCTGATTATGTTTCGTTGTTGTATTTACTTAAATAAATAATATCGTTATACCTAATACAAGTATAGTAGTAAACATTTAAATAAAATGTATTGAAATTTAAAATTGATCAAAATAAAAAAACAATTAATTGAACGTGTGAATTTTATTTCAGCGGAAATGCTTTTAATAACAATTATTAATCTTTTACTAACAATTTATAATATTTGGCATAAATGTAAATATACCTGCGTACGTATGCATATAAAAACAAACTCAAATTCCAACTACAGTTTTTTTTTCACTGCGGCACCTCTCGCGAAAATCTGACAAACTTCCGAGAGTATAACTGTCATGAAGGAGCTTCTCAATTAGCCGTTTGGACTCGGCATAAAATTCACCCAAAAAATGAAAAACTCACACAAAACGAATGGTTGCGCGAAGCTAGGCCTAAGGTCCTAAAGACCTATTGCACTAAGTATATATTTATTTTATTTTTATATATACTAGTCTCCCTTGTGGTCAAAAATCAATCCAACCTTTTATAAGTATGTAATACTAAGAAAATGTATTTTTTTTCTAAGCGAAAAAGCTATAACTAGATATCGAAAAAGTGCACCCTCTTTAAAATAAGTTTTACTCATGATTTAAATTTTGAAACGTTTACTATAAGACATGTCTACCTTGCATATACAGCACGAAATGATGTCGCTTTGGAAAAAAACTAAACCTAAATAAAAAATTATATATATATATATATATTATATATCGGTCTTCAATTTTCTACAAGCAATTTTATTAAATATAGAAACATAAACTAAGTGGACAAAACTCAAGCACAGGCATCAGATCCATGATCAATGTTACCATTTACTTTCAAAATGCTAAAAATTCACCGTTTCCTACTTACTCGTAAGCTTAATTTATGCAAAGGGAAAATGAGTAGTTGTGTCGCATGGGCGTTGCAGATCGAACATTAGAATTTATTCATTATTTAAAATTGGCACGCAATATGTATTCTGTCAAGTGTTGCCGGGGAGATATATTATAAGGTAGTACTACAGCCAAAAAAGGGAGGATTTTGAAAAAAAAAAAATAGTAGACAATTTTTAGTCTTCAAAAATAAATGTGGGCACAAACATTTTGTTTTGTTAAATTAAAACAAAAATTCAGTTTAAAAAGAAAACAAATATAGAAAATCTGTCTTAAGGCAGATAGATTTTTGAAATCTCATGTCTTTCAATATGCTGTTTGGTGTTTGTAAGTTTCGTATTACAATACGAACAGAATGACTTTTTGTCGATTTCTTAAGAAAGACAAAATCTCTCAACCAACCTTGACACAACATTTGCGTGCGATTTTTGCTTTTTTGACGATGTGGTATCAGATCTCTCAACATTTTCGTGTCTTTGGGTAGCGGACAGTAAAAAAGCAGTTAAACTGAACTGTGGAAAAATGGAGCACAGTGATCTTCTCTGATGAATCCAAATTCAATTTAAAGGGATCTGACGAATTTCGGACGGCACGGGGACCAAAGGGGGTACGAATAAATCCACGTTTCACAAAGTCCAGAGGAGGTAATATTATTATCTGGGCATGTTTTTCCCGAAGGATTCTGGAATAATGTATCGTTTCATGTACTGGGAGAACGTACAAAGTGTCATGCTCCTTTATGCTGAGGAGAATATGACGTTGTGATGGATCTTTCAACATGACAACGATCTTAAACATATCACAAATTTTGTGAAGTGTTGGTTTAATAAAAACAAAATTACGGTAGTTATGAAATGGCCAGCAGAATCTATGGGAAATTGTAGATCAGAGAATTATTGTCTGGAGTAATATCCCTACGCACATTATTGGCAACTTTATGGGCATCGAAGATATACTGCAATAATTCGAATTAATGGATATTTTAATTTTTTTTTTTAACTCTAAAAATAGCCTTAGTTTAGCCCACTTAGTTTTTAATGAAATCTAGTTTCTGTTTTTACATTTTAAAGTGCCTTGCTTAAATATTCTTAGAAAGCGCACAATTTCCACTTCTCAGCTTTTATCTAATACATTTTGTAAACATCATTTTCAATTCTACAATGCTGTTATCCTGTTTTTTTCACTTCTTTAGTAAAATTTTCATACAATTATGCTACAATCATATCAAATCTGTTTCTTTTCTACAAGTTTTTTAGCTGTCACTTGGTTTTTTCTTCTTTTTATTTGACACTGACGTTGTCGCGAACTACCCTATTATAGAACGTTTTTTAAAATTTTCTTTAGGTTTTCACAAAGCGACTTCATTTCGTTGCTATGCCGACACTGTATATGTCCCTGAATTAAAATTATACAGTTGCTTACTTTTTATTATTATTATTTACTATTAGGATTAGAACATTTTTCCTTACATTTTTAGATGCATATTTATTTTCTATTATTACATTGTTATTATAAGTATTTATTTATCATTGTTTAATTCATAATATATAAAATAAATTTCTCATAATTTGGCAAGTGTAAGCATTGTTTTAAAAATTAGTTATAGCACTATTATATAAAGAGGTAATGTTTGTTTGTAAGAGGTAATTTAGGAACTACTGAACCGATTTCAAAAATTGTTTCACTAATAGAAAGCTACGGGATAAAATTTTGTGATAGGGTACTTTAGTTTTTGGATTTTTCATTTTTATTTTTTTTTTTTGATTTTTTGCACTACGTGAATGAATCACTGCGAAGCGGCTTACGTGATAATCATATAAATAAAATTGGTGTAGTTCTGTTCGATTAAGATTGAATTTGACGGCATGTCTTTAAATGCAAAAATCTTAGAAACTGTTCAATATATTCTGGTGCATTTTTCACAGGCCTTTAGAGGATACCTTGGCCTACAACGTCTACTTTGTTTCAACTCTATATCTCTATAAATTTCTGAAAAAAATGGACAATAGTAATTTATTTTTTCGTTTCGTTTTGCTTTTTTCTTTGTCACACTTTCCGTTCGAAAATACTGGACATTATAGAGGACATCTGCAGGTACAACTTAGGAAATCCAATAACTCGATAACTTAAAAGGTTTCTAAATAAAAAGGCAAAATTTGAAACATTTCTACGATTTTCGCATGAGTGAGTAGATATGCAATTCATTCTCAAATCAAACATACTAACTGCGCAGTATTATATTGGCATCTCTTTTAACCCTATTTTACTCCTATGACGGAGAAGGAGACAGACAGAAGCAGTACGCTGTGTGGTTTGCTAAGAAAAAAAAAAACAAAAGAAATGGCAAATATATAGGAAAGGTTTGTTTGCCTCTGTTTTGCTTACAAAATAAAGTGTCTAGAAAGAAATGCCAAATAGGTATAGGTACCAGTGATACCAGATCGTGGTATTATTACATTAGGGGATTTATATTAGGGAAAATTCCTGGTGATGAACGTCGTACTATTTATAAATGCTATTTGCAATCAAGATGAGGCAGTAAATTACCCGGTGAAGTTTTTAAATAGCATTACAGTCACTGGACATTTTGCTCATAAAATTGAATTAAAAGTTGGAGTTTCAATTATGTTGCTTCCCAATTTGAATCCCCTAAGCTTTGTAATGTTACCAGAATGTGAGAGATTTCGTCACAGAAAAACGTTATAGATGATAACTGGGTGTGGTAAAAGAGATATGGTATTTATACCAAGAATACAAATAATTCCCAGCAATTATAAATTTCAGTTTAAACGGATTCAATTTCCTATTAATGTTTGTTCTGCCATGACAATCAATAAGTCACAGGGTCAAACTTTAAGAAAAGTGCGAGTTGAATTCACGGGCAGTTATAGATAATTATGTAGCGTGCTCCAGGGTAAATAATGCAAGAAATATCACTATCTTAGCCGATAGAAACAAAAGTTCTAATATAGTATACAAAGAAGCGTTACATTACTAAAAAAGTGAGTTAAATACCTATTATAAAATTATTTTCTTTCATTTTGATTGTCCAATGAATATTAAATTGTTGGTGATTAGGCCAACGACCAGGTGCAATGCCATGAAGGCAGAGTGGACTCAGTCTTTGGGATGTTTTTTAATACGGGCTCAAGTCCCTCACTATTGCAGACCGTTCCCTCGCGTTATACCTCTGCTACGTATATCGATGATTTTCCTTTGAGCGATTATTAAAAGACAGCAAATTTATAAAAAGATTGTTTCCATTAATTGTTCTGATACCACATTTTGCAGGGCGAAGCCGGGCGGGTACAGCTAGTATATACATATAATAAAACTGTAACTTTTTTTCCGGCCGTAAGGTGTTTGCCCTGAATAGTAAGTACTGCACGAAATTGATTCCGGTTTTCACTGTAGCATTGAAAATTGTCGAGATTAAAAGATAGGATATGTTTTATGATTGTCCGCTGTCCGGAAGCGGAGATCTTAGCTAATATCTAAGAAAAGTTGTAATTCTCTGCCTTCTAGCTCCTAGCTTTGGAATGACTTATCCAAATGAAATAGGATTTTTTTTTTGAATAAAGTTCAAAGATCTTAAGATATAAATCATATTTGTACGTTATCCTGAAGTTGAACAATAATCAATAAACTATAAATTTTATACAATTCAAAAATGTAAAATGTTCGATTGAATCTAGATCGTTGGATTTTTCCAGCGTTGAGTGGAGGAAATTTTGTGTGTGTGTGCGACAAAATCAGTTTCTCTCTCTGTACCTTATGTGCTGTCGCTTTGTGCTTTTTCTTTTCTGCATCTTTTGTGCTTATTGTTGTTTTTGCTCTCCTTTTAAATTGATCTGGAGAATATATGAGTTTATGAAATGACATATGAGTAGTCGAGTAGATCGAATGTGGCGCATGAGATTGAGAGGGAGTCACGCTCAATTGTGATTTGAATTAAAATGCGCTGGCGAAGCAGGGCCAGCACGGGTCAGCTAGTATAATATAATATTGTAAGCCTCCCCCACAATTGTCCATAAACCTCTATTTTTTGCGTCATGATACCAATAGCTATTAAATATTGAATATCGCCAACCCATCGTGGCGCAGTGGCTTAGTGGTTAGTGTGTTGGACTACTAAGCGAGGGGTCCCAGGTTCGAATCCCGAGAAAAACCCAAATTCCAACTTAAGGTTTTTTTCGCTGCGCCACCTCTCGCGAACGTCTGACAAACATCCGAGAGTATAACTGTCATGAAAGAGCTTCTCAATTGGCCGTTTGGACTCGGCATAAAATTGTAGATCCCTTCCATTCGTCCCAAAAATAAAAACTCACACAAGACGAATGGTTGTGAGAAGCTAGGCTTGGGTCCATACGGACCTGTTGCGCCAATTATTTATTTATTTTATTTTATCGCCAACCCATCTTGTTCGTAGTTGTCCGGTTGGTCTTGTCTCTTATGGTGTCCATTTGATCAAAAGTTTTGTTATCTGCAATTCTTGATATGTTTCCTGCCCAGCTCCATTTTTGTTGTTTTGTCTTTTTTTTTTACATCGTTGATGTCCGTTTGCCTTTTTATTTCTTCGTTCCGCTTTGTATTAGTAACTTGTAACTCTTCAATAAAGTAAATTTTTTGGTCTTGTTGTCAGATTTGGACGAGATTTAATGCCATAAGTGAGCTAAAGTTTTATCTCAAATTAAAATTGTGTGTATTTTGCAATGAAATTGTAGCTTCACTTTTAGGCTCACTTTGTGGTAATACTAAAGGATACGACATGAAATTGTAGGTACAATTCGTAACAAAACCCACACAAATAAATGGTTTTTGGAACTAAAGTAAGTAACGGCTTAGTAGTAGCCTTTCAAAGTAAAAATCTTATTATCACAGCTAATTTAGCCAACAGTTTTGCATTTTTGCAGACGTCCTTCCTGGTTCATGTCCATTCGTGTCAAATCAATTCTGCACGAAATTCAGTAAACAAATAAACGCAGATTTTTAAAACTAAAATAAAATAACTTGAATTTTCTCTTGAAACACAACATAGGATATGCGTACTTTTGAATTAGTTCATTGAATTTTGCAAATTCGCGCGAGTAGAAATCGCTTGCACTGGAAACGCAGCCCAATTCATTTGAAAAAAACGATGGAAACCTTGCGAGGAAACCTTGATGTTTCGTTATGAATTTCATAAAATATTGAAGGTATATACATATACGCAAGTAGAATTTTTGCAGTAAAACTCATTTACGCTGGCGCTGGAGCTGAAAAGCAAGCTGGTGAATGTGCTACGTAAAGCGTTACGAAAGGTCAGTGGCGTTGCGTGGGTTGGGCCGCCCGTCAGACCCAATTAATGACGCCACTAGTAAATTTTACACACTAAGAAATAACGTTGTCTACGGTTTCAACCGGTTATACGTAAACTCATATTTATGTCAATAAACTTGGTAAAATTTCTCTTCAAACTTTTTTCAACTGTTGTTCGTACGTGAAGAGAAAACACTAACTATTTTTTTCTTGATACCTGGGTAATTAATTTATGTTTGCAAACTACACCTCGTTTGAGCAAAATAAAACACAATGATATGAACTCAATAGCAATGTTAGCACGCACCTGTATAGTAGGAGTTACAGATTGTGTAGAGAGAGTGTCTCTACTAATTATATTAGATACCTACCTCTAATATAAGTTATGACAGCTGGTCACACTAGTGCTAAATGTACCATTATGTAAATAGTTAAGTTAATCCAATTGAATAAACAACAAAAAAAGACACATGTAATAAACCGTAACTTAACGAGAGAGAGAACTCTCTTAACAAATTGATAATAAGAAACAGGTTACTATCTATTTACCATCTATATACTGACTATCAGCGATTATTGGTACAGTCGTTTTTTTTTCAGCAGTCCTTTTGTGCAAGCCGACCACTGCATACCAATTAGTTTTCTCATAGAGGAACAAATTAAGAATATGAAAATAAAATATTAAAATTATATATATATTATTTTTATTTTAAATTCGGAAAATAAAACTGGTAGTTTTATTTGGCGCCCAACTTTTGAGACCGCATTGCTGAGTGTCTAAACCAATTTAATCACCATTGTCGGTCCATCATATCGAAACCCATTGAGCCGGAGCAAAAACTTTTTATTAAATAAGTAACGTGCAATGTGCGTAGTTTCGAAAAAAATTATCAAATGTTAACCAAACTCTGTGCTATAGAGAAAGAATATTTAACAAGCATATGGAAATAAAGTGCTAAAAGAAAGAATTAATAAAAAAATAAATTATCCGAAACAAAATCAAATTTTCATTTTAATTGAAAATTGAGAGAACAGAAGTGGTTAAAGTGAAGGACAATCAATAACAGTAAATCACATGAGAATCTAGAATAAACCGTACGAAGATACCTGCAAGATCTGCGAAGAAATACCGTAAGGAGGAAGAAGAAGTAAGAAGAATATAATTAAAAAGAATTTAACATTGATCAGCATAAAATAGAATTAAAACTACGTGTATTGAATTAATAAATATTTAGAATTATATAATTAAGCAATTGTGTTTATATATTTAAGAATTTATTTTACTAAGGATTATAATTTGGTTTATTATTTCGCTTCTTTCCTTTAACTGAATTTAAATTTGTTTGCCTTCTATAATTTTATTTTGTTGTTTGTTGAATATCTCTGATTACCTTAATTATATCAAAATGAATAATGAACAAATAAGTGCAGTCATAACCGCCGCTGTTCAAGCTGCGGTCGAACAAACGAGGCAAACCTTTAGCAATACAATTGAAGAACTGACGACAAGACTTAGACAACTAGAAACTCCTTATGTTGCTGAGGTTTATCAACCAGTAGTTATTGAGGCAGGAAAAATTTGTGACGAGTCGTTACACCTGGTAAAATCTTTACCAGAATTTTGTGGTGAACAAGTGGGATATGTTTCTTGGCGTCAAGCTGCTTTTGCGGCATATAAATTATTTGAAGGACATGAGGGAAGCTCTAAGCATTATCAGGCAGTTGCAATTATGAGAAATAAGGTCACTGGTCATGCGGATCAGGTGTTATCCTCATTTAACACGGTTCTAAACTTTAAAGCAATTATTTCCCGGTTAGATTTTACATATGCGGATAAGAGACCTATCTACCTTATAGAGCAGGAAATGTCAACTCTACGTCAAGGAAAATTGTCGATTATAGAATTTTATGACGAGGTGGAGAAAAAGTTGACATTGCTTGTAAATAAGACTATAATGCTTCACGAAGGAAATAGAAGTCTGATCGATTCGCTAACCAAAAATATCGCCAGGATGCACTAAGAATTTTTATTTCAGGGTTATCAAAACCCATGTGTGATATACTGTTTTCTTCGCAGACTTCTGACATGCCTAGAGCTCTCGCTCTAGCACAAGAACTGGAAGCAAATCAGGCACGTTATCTTTTTGCAAATTCTTTCTCTAGTAGGCAGGAACATTCAGTTAGTCGCCCGCCTCAGCATTATTATAATTCTCCGCACTACAAACCCATCACTTGCGGTCGCATAAAACCTAACCTTACCCCAATGGAAATAGACCCTAGTTCTTCACACTATAGAAACCCGACCGCTTTTCAAAATCAAGTCCAAATTTCAAACACTACCAAAAAACCCTTCATGCAAAACCAAAATTATTTACAAAGCCACATGGTAAACAATAATAACACACGATCTCCACAACCATTTCACCAAATTCCAAGATCTGATAATAATAACAACCAGTTTAAGAGACATCGCGATTCTGACAGACAAACGCAACCAAAGCATCAGAGAATCAATCACTTTGACCAAAATATTTACTGGCCAACAACTAGTGAAGGAAACCGAAATCATACGTACGATTATGATTCACAGTTACAGGATGATGAGTTTGGTTATCATCGCGATAACTCGTTGTCAGATGATGATGGAGTAGTCAAACTAAATATGGGGTGCATTGGAAATCAAGAACCATCTGATGAGATTAATTTTTTAGAGGAAAGTCTCTCCTGCCATATGTAGGGCGTACCCTGGCAGGAAGAGAAATAAAGCTTTTAGTCGACACTGGTACATCTAAAAATTACATACGCAATTTCAACACACTTAAAGGTATCATCCCTATTAACGAACATTTTGTTGTCAAATCTATTCATCGAAAGACCCAGGTTACGTCAAAGTGTGTTGTAAATATTTTTAATAGACATGCATTTTTTTTTGTTCTTCCCACCCTCAGAACATTTGATGGTATCATAGGATTTGATTTTCTTAACGAAATCGAAGCAAAATTAAATGTTTCTAAAGGAATTTTGTTTTACAACGGAGGAAGTGAAAAATTATTGTACTTTAACAGTAGAGATCTTAATTATATACAGAAGAAAGATATTCCTTTGAATGAAAATGAACAACTTTCAGAATTATTGACTCGGAATTCTAAAGTTTTTGCAGACCCAAATAATTCTCTACCTTTTAACACAAGAGTTGTAGCTACCATTCGAACAACCGATAACGAACCGGTATATTCCAAAGCCTATCCGTATCCTATATGAGTTTGTAAATAACGAAGTTGTAGATTTGATAAAGAATGGATTTCATTAGACCGTCGAGATCCCCATACAACAATCCTGTGTGGGTTGTTGATAAAAAAGGGACTGATGAGGAAGGTAGGAAAAAGTTGCGTCTAGTGATCGATTTTCGGAAACTAAATTGTAAGACGGTTAGCGATAAATATCCATTACCCAACACTTCAGTTATTTTAGCCAATCTTGGAAGAGCTTCTTTCTTTTCGACACTAGACTTAAAATCAGGATTTCACCAAATAAAGTTGTGCGACCGTGATAGAGAGAAAACAGCTTTCTCCATAAACAACGGGAAATATGAGTTTTGCAGGCTTCCATTTGAGCTCAAAAATGCCCCTAGCATCTTTCAAAGAGCGATAGATGACGTGTTAAAAGAAGAGATCGGAAAATGTTGTCATGTGTATATAGATGATGTCATTATTTTTTCAAAAACTAAAGAGCAACACTTTCGGGATATAGAAAAAATATTACAATTACTATATGAAGCTAATATGCGAGTTGCGTCGGAAAAATCGAAATTTTTTAAAGAGGAGGTAGAGTTTTTGGGCTTTGTTGTGTCCGGTAAAGGTATAAAAACATGTCCCGATAAGGTTAAAGATATTGTCAGTTATGAGGTTCCTAGAACTCTTCGTAGCTTGCGATCTTTTCTTGGTCTTTCGGGATATTACAGAAGATTTATTCGGGACTATGCCCAAATCACGAAACCCCTTACAAGGTATTTACGAGGTGAGAATGGAAATATCGGTAAATTTCAGTCAAAAAATAAAAGGGTGGAACTGGACGTCGAGGCACTTGATGCCTTTGATAGAATTAAACGAATTTTGGCCTCAGAGGACGTTTTACTTTTGTATCCCGACTTTACGAAACCTTTCGATTTAACAACAGACGCTTCTTCTCACGCGATTGGAGCGGTCCTTTCGCAGGAGGGCAGCCATCACCATGATTTCTCGAACTCTGTCGGCTACAGAAGAAAGCTTTGCAACCAACGAGCGCGAACTTCTAGCCATAGTCTGGTCATTGCGAAAATTACGCAATTATTTGTATGGAGTGAATCGACTCAACATTTACACAGATCACCAGCCCTTGACTTTTGCCATATCGGACAAAAATCCGAATGCAAAAATTAAGAGATGGAGGGCATTTGTGGAACAATTCGCACCAAAGTTTTATTACAAGCCAGGCAAAGAGAATTATGTTGCTGACGCGCTTTCGAGACTGTATCTAAACTCACTTGAAGAGCAAGATAGCTCTTGTAACTCAACAGTTCACAGTGAAGTTTCTTGGACTCAAACAATACCTTCGGTAAAAAACCCTTTGAATTGCTTTCGAAACCAAATCGTTATAAATAAAGGCCCGGAACAACTTAAAACAACAAAAATTATTTTCAAAACACAACTTAGGCACTCAATAATGTTTGATAATATTGATAATCTTTTTTTATTATTAAAACAAGTAATAAATCCCAATGTCGTCAATGCTATTCATTGTGACTTACCTACACTTGCACAGATTCAGGACAAATTGATCACGGCGTTTCCTTCAGTAAAGTTTGTCCATACCAAGCAAATGGTAACCGATATATTCAATCAAAATGATCAGGCAGAAATTCTTTCGACCGAGCACAACCGAGCTCATAGATCCGCTCGTGAAAACTCGTATCAAGTCCTAAATGACTATTATTTCCCAAATATTAGGAAAAGATTTAAAGAAATAGTAACTAGTTGTACGATTTGCAAAGAAGCAAAATATCAGCGTCATCCACCAAAACCGGAGATAGGGAAAACTCCTACACCGGCCCATCCAGGTGAAATAATTCACATCGATATCTACTTGACAGCTGGAGCTCATTATTTGGCTTGCGTCGATAAATTTTCCAAATTTGCTGTCATTAAACCAATAAAATCGAGGGCGATTATTGATGTTAAGGAACCGATTCTAGAACTGCTAAACTTGTTTAAGGACACCAAAACAATCGTTTGCGATAATGATAAATCATTTACATCTGAAAGTATTAAATCATTACTAAGGGATCATTTTGGTATATGTATGTATAACACACCACCTTTTCATAGTGTTACAAACAAATAGCAAGATGCATAAAACTGGAAAAGAGCATTAGTAATATTTCTGAGCTCCTTTTACTTGCCACCGTCAAGTACAATAGGACGATACACTCAGATACTAATTACCGCCCGATTGACGTTATCCACTCAATTCCAACCTTTCTGAAAGAGGAAATAAGGGAAAGAATTTCTGAAACCCAAGGAAGAGACCTTACCTACCATAATAAAGAAAGACTAACTTTGACATATAGACCTGGTGAGGACGTATTTGTTAAAACAAATAAACGCATCGGAAACAAATTTCGAAAACTGTTTATAAAGAAAACCGTTCAAAAAGATTTAGGAACAAAGGTACTTATTGACGGAAAAGAGGTTCATAAAGAAAATCTGAGGTAGCTTTTGACTTTAATACCGGTTAACCAAGTGTGTAGCTCAAGGTTGCAACCTCAATTAATATACTGGCGCTATTTGTTCTTATTTAAAACCTAAATTTTAATTAAACCATTATAAATTTATGTATTCAAAAAAAGTATCTAAAATAAAATCAATTTAAAGCTTATTTAGTTTCCGTTGTGTAGAAAAATATCTTTGAAAATGTTGTTTGTTGTAAAAAAGAGAACAACATAAAATTTATTAGTCTAGCATTTGTATTCTATATAGTATTTGAGTTATTCTGTTTATATGTATTATTGTTTTTTTTTTTATTTTCCATGCATTTTTATTTTTGCTTTAAATAATTTAACTACATATTAACATTGAAAATGAAATAAGCAAATGCTTAACTGTTGCTTTATAATATTCTAAAATTACCATTTTCTTACTGTTTTATTATATTCTCAAATTATTTGTTATCAATGATGTTCTCTTAATATTTTGTAAATATTTTTTTTCATAATGTAAAATTTATAAGTATTTCGAAATGAAGACGAGGACGTCTTCGCTTAAGAAGGAGAGAAGTTATGACAGCTGGTCACACTAGTGCTAAATGTACCATTATGTAAATAGTTAAGTAAATCCAATTGAATAAACAACAAAAAAAGACATATGTAATAAACCGTAACTTAACGAGAGAGAGAACTCTCTTAACAAATTGATAATTAGAAACAGGTTACTATCTATATACCATCCTTATACTGACTATCAGCGATTATTGGTACAGTCGTTTTTTTTCAGCAGTCCTTTCGTGCAAGCCGACCACTGCATACCAATAAGTTTTCTCATAGAGGAAAAAATAGAGAATATGAAAATAAAATATTAAAACGTGGTTTTTTATTTTAAATTCGGAAAATAAAACTGGTAGTTTTATTTTATATAGTAAGCAAAAACAAAATAACTTATTCGCATGAACTCTAGTCACCAGCTATACATCGCTTACAGTTGCATACGCATACACACACAACTTCTAGCGAGAAAAGAGAAAAAGAGTATTTTTGAATGCAGATGTTGTGTATAATTTGTTATACTTATAATTTGTGTGCGCTGTACAGGATTGTCGGTTGTCATTTCTGATAAAATGTTGTGTTATTTTAGAAAGCACCGTTCATTTGTGTATGTTGTATATGTACAGGGTTGTAATTTCTGATAAAATGTAGTTGCATACTAGGGATCAGCGAATATATTGCAAAATAACGACTGTCTGATTACTTACTGTAAAGCAGTGTTAGTAAACTGTTAGTGTTGTCAAACTTTGTAAAAATAAATTCGATGAATTGAAAAAAAAGAATCCGTTTTGTAAATGTTATATATTTACAAATTTTAACCGCTTGTGAATTAAAATCCAGAACTAATCAAAATAAAAATTTAAATTCTCCGGAAACCGTTTGGCACCTTCAGCGAGTTGCGCGCGCAGCATGATAGCCATCAACCGCGTTGCTGATCCACAGCCACTGATGTGCAGACAACATGTAAGCTTTTTTTCTATGAAAATATAAATAGATTCTTCTGCTGCACAAGACCATCAAGCACACTGCAGTTCTTGTCGCCGAACGGTAGGGTTCAAGAAATACTAGGAGGAAGACCACTTTCTTTTTAATTCTATTTTAGAAAAAAGGAGTCCCTGACTTTTTTTTTTATTCATTCTCCATGTAAAATATATCAGTCAGAGAAGAACATTGAAATGCCAACAAAATGAATTGTTCTGTCGAACAACTCTCCAGTAATTACCTAACCGAACGATGTACTTTGAGCGAGTGGAACACCTTCAGGACCATCAATTTGCTCTCCCTTCAAAGTACTCCAAAGTTTATCAGCACCTAGGAGTACAACAGTAGCAGACAAATTGAAATAAGGGTCCGCCAACTTTAATCTCTCTATATGTGACCACAAAGAGACATCAAAGGAATGGTTAGGTAAGTTCAATGTTAAGTTACTCAAAGCGAAGGTATCGACAGACACCACAGTTGAATTGACTCGTGAACATAGGTCCAAAGAAATGCAACATTTAGTATACCCAGCCTCCATCGAAGATAATCCGGAGACGGGAATTCGAGCATGTGTGCGAGGATATCCGAGCCTTTGAGCGAATGATTCCACGACGAAAGACGATTGAGACCCGGAATCCAGCAATACTCGACAATCGATAAAATTCCCCTGAATGTCCTTAACGGTAGTTGGTAGAATGGTTTGCTTGTGCACAATTGATTTGAGCGAGTGATTGTTGACAAACGACAGCGAAGTGGATGGCATCAAAGAAACCGAAAACGAAGATGTATGAGTTTGAGGTGAGTCGGATGCTGAAGTTAAGGGATTTGCATCAGAAACAGAAGGCGATTGATTCCTGTTAGTGTCTTCAGGATGGACCAAGGAATGATGACGTGATTTAAAAACGCAACACCGAAAGGTAGATCGACATTTATTCGACGAATGTTCAACCCGAAAACAATTAAAAAAAATGGAGTTTGTTTTGACGAACTGTCGATGAGAGTTATTGTCTAATGCCACGAATTTGGCACACTGAGCTTATATATATGTTCATTTTTGCACTTAGGGCACTGCATTTAACTTCCGAAGCTTCGACAACATGCGATCGGATTAGAGCGGGTGATTTTGTACGCAACGGAATTGACCGATTTATTGTTTGGCACGACTCTAGCGCATCACAACTTGTTTGCAAAATGTCTAAGAGTTCATTAATACTGCAATCGTCCCGTGAACCGACTTCGGCTGCCCACGCTTGGTTAGTGTCTGGGTCTAACATGTTCAGGAGCAGATAAATGAGCCATGGGTCGCGACCATTCGTTTCGATTGCTAAAAATAGTTCAGAAATAGCAATTTAAAAAATGAATAACAAAAAGAATTTAAATTAACAATAAATAAGTAGGTAACAAAAATTTAATATTTCTCAACACCTAAATATTCAAGTTATCGGATTCGTCAACAAATCTGTTACATAATACAATAGATCTGAAGTAAAATAATGGCGGCAAAATCCCTACTGATGGTCATTATTTCGATATTTCGATTTATTGCATTTTTATCAACTTAAGTAGTATGAAAAGTAACGAAAAATCCTTTTTTTTTGGAATCAATATAGGCAGTTTTTTATACGCCCAAAAACCATGTCATCGCTTAAAAACAATTAAAGGAATTAAGCGTTGCAAACTCAAAATAGAATGACGTATCCGCAAAAGTAATTTATGCTATATTAAAACTTAGGAATTTTTGCCAAAATACATTTACACAGATTTGTTTTTGTCATTTGCTACGAAAAACCGTTCAAGCGGCATTTGAAAAATATCTGAAAATTGTTGGGAAAGGTACCTAATACTATCGCCTAGCCTATGATGGATTTTGGGCGTTATGACATTTATTAGGTAGTTAATTAAATATTTTTGTTCGCATTTAATCACCAACCTTAAATATAAATTTTACAATCAACAGTTCAATTAAAATACTCAGGCTGTCAACGAAACATAATGCAGTATGTTCTAAATATGATGATAAAATCCTTCTTGGTGATTTTAAAGCTAAAATAAACAATGAGGCTTTGAAAGAACAATCTCAAGAGATAGTCTGCAAAACAAACCTTTCAATCTAGTGGCTTTCGCCTATCAATAAGGTTGCTGAATTAGACGGCCTGTCGACAGCACTATTTAAGGCTACAGGATTGACTTGGTGAAAAGCATACACCAACTCATCTCCAAGAAGAAAGTATGCCTGATGAATGAAACCTCAATATTATTATAATAATTACTAGGTCAGGTCGAACTTCGTCCCGCCCGAAATCGTTAATGTAATGAATATAATAATTCCGAGTATGCACATGCTGTTTCATGTAATTTGTTCAATTCAAGTTCTTTATTCAAAAGTTAAACTGAAGTACATATAACAATTTCGATGTTTTTCAATCAAACCGTAATGATTGACGTGTCGGCCAACATTCCGCTTTTTAATTTAATACAAAGCGGAATGTCTGCCGACACGTGAGCTGGCCACATACAATTGCCCATGAGAATTCAATATTGATGCCACAAACATACAGTGATTGTCCGTGCATTTAATATTGATGCCACAAACATACAGCGATTGTTTGTGCGATTTTTTGAGACGTACAGAAATGTATGCGCTGAAATACAAATGTCAAATCGTACGGAATATTCAGAATCCACGGAATGATACGAATTTTAACTCAATGCCGTTCTTTAACTTGAAAAATTCGTAAAAGAGTGCATCATAGAGAGAGAGTAAGGTATTACCCCTTCACTGAGAATCTTACGAATTTTTACTCAACAAATTTCTTCGTGTAAGAATTGGAAAATGTGGTACCTG
Organism: Cheilosia vulpina; assembly: GCA_916610125.1. Lineage (NCBI taxonomy): Eukaryota > Metazoa > Arthropoda > Insecta > Diptera > Syrphidae > Cheilosia > Cheilosia vulpina. The sequence continues at coordinate 46,347,534 of OU744280.1, forward strand.
ACAATTAAAACATGATTTGAAATTTTTGGTCCTATTTGGCATATTCGTGCATATGTTTTCATTTTCTTCGTATTCAAATGATGTAAACAGGTGGGTAATTAAATTTTATGAAGATTTTTTTTCGAAAGTGCCGACGAAGTCCGTCCTCCTCTACGAAGGAATAATCTCCACTTCGTAATTTTTAATGCAGTGTTGCTTTTTCCTTAAGACTTGTAGTTCAATTAGTAAAAATTTTCCACATACTGGAAAATTTTAACGACTTTTCGTACAACTTTTGTTTGAATTGTTGAAATAGGTATGTATTTTTCATTTTTCATGTATAACAAAAGCGAAAGAGACACAGCCATTTTGACAGTCTTTTCCATTCTTACTACGAAAGTAAAAGAACAAACTTAGCCTTTGATTTTTCCCCTTAAAATCGTCACTTCAATGACATTACTAAGTTACTAAGTTTGGGTTGAGGTTGCGCAACAAAATTATAACTGAGCCGACTTTCAATTTCAAATTGTGCCGAAACGAAATAAAATGCATTTGGTTAACCTCATTCTTCATAATGCAATTTCGATAGATGCCTGACCGCACGAAAAGGATACCTTTCATATTGCGGAAAATGCATTGCAATATTCACAGATCATTCAATGGCCCAATAATAACGCACCGAAGATTCGAGTGCGGAAGCATAACCAAATGCAGCTCGATTTAAATTGAAAGGTGGGGCACGAGTCCTTTGGTCTTGACGTCAAAAAAAGTTCCGTGAATCTTAATCATCATTTGCACGAAGGGTGGCTCTTATTACATGATTTGCCTCCATATGATCGGCTCTCTCTTCTTGCGAAAACGTGGTTTTAGAGGAGGGCAAAATTAGACATTTGTCAATTCTGTGTTTGTCGTTCCTTTGAATCAATATTTTCTCCTTTCCATACAAAATTAAATTTTCAGACATCCCCCTCATTACGCCTAAAAAAATATAATTTCTTGAATGAAAAAAGGTTACGTTAGGTTAAGTTAGGGAAGGAGGACATCGTAAGACCCATTTTGATTCCCTTCATATAGGTAAATGAACAAACCCCAAAACAATGAAAATTAAAGTTGAAGTCATGATAAGGATCATGAAATAATATAATAATACAAAAATTAACCGTGATCCAATATTCGTGATGGACAAAATTAGCATATATTAAAACTTTCTCAATCCCAAACTAAATTTAAGTATCAAAAATTCCCACAATCCACCTCTGAAAGAATGCAAATTATGATTTTCACGGTTTAAAATTTTCGGGTAAAAACTGCAGAGTGAAATGTCAAAGTTATGCGACACTTCACGTCAAGGACAATTGGGGGGAGCGCCATCTGTCATTCAACAACATTAATAATTTCGTTCTGTTTTAAAAACGAACGACGACTAAATTTTTGAAGTAATACTTTTTTAGGCACGCATGACTTGGGGGGTAAGCTGGTGAATGCGACACGAAAGCGTTACGGAAATTGCGAGCGGAAGTTGAGAGGGAGATATAACTTAGTGAGATAAAAAGAGAGAGAGAGTTGCGTTTCGTTTCGAATATTACTAGAGATAGATGCGAGCACACATATTCGTTCTCTCTTTCTCTCAGCCAGTTACGTTACATGATCTAAGACACATCATATACTGCAGCAGTGAAACCAGATCTGGGGATTTGTCACTTTTTGCGGGATTTTCTCACTTATAATAAGCTAAAAGGGACAAAGGGATTTTTCAGACCTCATAGTAGGTACAAAAAGAAAGGGATTTTACTTTTTGGTCAAATTTTTTAAGATTAAAAAAATAGTCAACCTACGATCAAATTAAATATTTTCATGTTTAGAAAAAAGTCATTCAAAATATCTAAAAGCCTTCATTTTCTTTTTTTTTATTTCCCTAAACTGTTTCATAAAATGACATATGTGTCTGTGAATCACGAGTATATTTTAAAATAATAAATTTATTTATTTTGTAAACCTAAAAGGGATATTTTGAGTATAACCGTGGGATAACCTGCCCCTAAAGTCACTGCAGTGCAGGCCTATTGTCTGTATCACACTGTAGAAGCAACAGAGAGAGGTGCGAGCACACAGTTTCTTTTCTATCTCTCATAGCCAGTTACGTTTCGTATATCGAAGACACGCCTATTGCGAGGTTGCCACTTTGGTAATTTTTTACCAAATTTGGTAATTTTTTTGCTTATTGAGTTTTGGTAATTTGTATCTGGTTATGGTCAATTTTTGAGCAGATGTACCAAGAATGCGAACTCGATATCACCTCATTTATATACAGACATGAAAATCTAATTCGTTAAGGGTTTGTTATAAGAAAATAGGTAGATGATCTCCCATGTCTTCTAGCAGCTGGTAATTATGTGCAAAATCAAATAAAATAATTTGAGTTTTTTTGTAAGTGGCAACCGTGGCCTATTGTCTGTATCATACTGTAGGAGCAAGATAGAGCAGTGCGCGCTCCCATTTTCTTGCTCTCTTCCCCTCATAGCCAGTAAATTATTGAAGAAAATTGTACTAGTATCGCTTGTGGTCGAAAACCGACCATTCCTTTTATAAGTATGTAAAATATAATACTAACAAACGTACCACAATTAATTATGTTTTTTTATTTGTCTAGGTATCGAAAAAATATGTGAATGAGCTGCTCCATTGGAAACAGGTTCTAATCTAAGATGATTAATATTTGAATACGTTACTATAGTAATTTATGGCGGCGACAAATTGAATGTCACCAAAATCCTTTCAATTACCTGAAAATAAAAAGCAAAAATGTTGTGGACATGGACTTAGGCACCCTAATCACATAGCGGTATAAAATATATTTTAAGACCGATTATCATACCTACCAAATATACACAACAAATTTAATAAAAATGTATCCAGTCGTTCCAGAGGAGTACGGTAACACGAGATTTTTATAGATTATATACACCATAAAATTACAATTTTAATACAAAATTATTGCAGTACGCTATAACAGAACTTTCAGCTGACAAGACCTCAACATAATTTCCCGGTTCATTTTAAAGGGGCCTTTTATACCGTCTGAACTTTTTGCCCTCATCATATAACGATATTATTTGTGAAAGCGCTGATTGAAACCTACAAGTACAAGTAGTGCGGTTTAAGGTCCGATAAGTCTTCAACCTTTCAAATACTCACAATATGCAACGGTAACGCCTTAAGGCCGCATGAGACAACTTTAGACTCCTACAATAACGTTTATAAATAAAAATAGACCAAATAGTCCAGCATACTTTCCCTTGAACTTAGACTTTCGGAAAATGTATTGTCCCAAACCTTTGTTTAAGCAAACACTTGTATTGCCAGGTTGTATATGATTATATTTTTGGAGTATGTCGTTGAATAACGGGTCCATACCGATAGTCATCCTGTCGCAACTATTCATTTATTGGTTCTCAATTTTTTTTGGGAACAACGATTTTAATGGGAGTGTGAAATGCTGAATCGAGAAGCCTCCTCCTCCTCCGACTAAAACCAACAAGTTTAATTCACATACCCACCCAGCTACATACCTACATTTTTAATTATTTAGTTGTTGAAATACTTTTCAATGGTTGGAGAACACTCTGCAAGGAAATCAGCAAACTGCTTTTAGGTGGTTTGTTATCTTTTGTATATTCTTAAGGAAACAATTAAATAATTAACCTCAAGCTTAGTTGTAAATAAAAATATATGTCTTAAAACCTACTTTTGACAATTCAAATTAATAATCCAAAGAATTTTTTTTATTTAAAAATTTGAAGGCCTTTGCACATTCTCACAGTACTAATTGGGTCTATATTCTCGCGTCGTGTTTTCACGCCCAATATTTAGACTGTCCTTGTGCCGGCAATGGATGTTGATAAGCAGCCGCAGCTGCTACCGTTGTATTTAACTGATTACTGTGAGCCGTTGTATAGTCATTCACTGGTGGCGCATGATTATATCCTGCCGCTGTGGATTGATTTAAATGATAGGCTGCTTGTGTCCAGTTTGGCGGAGCCTCTAACTTTGGATGATAACTGTCAGTCAAATGAATCGAGGGTGACATCTTAGATACACTTTCAGCTGTTAGCTTACTGAAGTCGTCCATAGACATTTTCGAGTAATCTATTGGAATGTTTGGAAGATTAGAGTTTTGTTTTCAATAAAAGAAGCACAATTTGCCGTTACCTTGATGATAGTAGTTTTGTCCACCAAAGTGGCTATGCTGGAAGCCGGTAGCAAAACCATGCTGTGACTGAGCCATTAGGTCGTAGCCAGTCATTTGGTGATGGTGATGATTTTCATTACCTGCTATGGACTGTGTGGCAGGAGTGTAGCTGGACATAGAAGATACTGGCAGAGCGGAAAACCCCAAGCCGTTATTCATTGCCGCTAGGCCACCACTTGAACCAGAATGTTTTCGAAGGCGAGCACGTCGATTACTAAACCATACTTGGATGCGAGCTTCCGTCAGACTTGTAGATTGCGCAAGTTCTTCCCTCGTGTAAACGTCGGGATACTGTGTCCTAGTGAAGGCTCTCTCCAGAGCTTCCAGCTGTTCTGCCGTGAATGTTGTACGTGATCTTCGCTGTTTGCGTTTCAGTGGTATTCCGGGCTCTGACTCTGTGTCACTGGAGTCGGAACCGCGTCCTAAAATAAAAAAAATTATTATTTAATTATGTTAGACAATGACGAAAATTTAAGTACATATGGAATAATATATATATGTGAGTTGGTTTATATGAAATCGGATTGTAAGGATATAAGGTACTAAATCTTTACAGTTCCCTCTTTAAAAAATTGACCTAACTAAACTATGTGCATGACTGGGTGACCCTTGTCTATTGTAAGTTGTTCTTAATAACAACGATACAATATTTAAAGCAAATCCATCGAGTTTGATTTGTGAAAACCGACAGACAGAGTTCTTTCATAAAGTACTTTCGAATGTTTACCCATAGCAAAATCTGAAACAATGGAAAATCACAGTTTTTAAAAAGAACAGAGACAGACGAATTGTTAAGTGTGAGCAAATGTTGGAAACTACGAGATAATGCCTAGTACAAGTATTTGAAGTTTAGGCAGGATTATAAATGGCTAAGCACGTTGAGGTCAGAGTAACTCTTACAAAGGTTTTTTTAACACGCAGAAATATCACTTATTTAAGATCAACCATCTTTCGCCTAAAAACTACCAAGTAATACTGTTAATATAGTTCCTACAGAGTTAATGGATTAAAAATAGCCGAGTACCAAAGCTTGTTTAAGGAAACTCAGTTAAAAATAACAGATTTATCAATTTCCAAACAAATTTTTAAGAAACTTGGTTCAGAACTGATAGTGTGCTTTTTTAACAGTATGCATTTAACCATTTTTTTCTGAGTATTTTTTAACAACGACTACTCGTTTTTTTTTTCAACAGAGACTTATTTAATTTTTAACCAATTTTTTTAACCGAACGAAAATCGCACTAGGTTAGAGTCAATTTTTGAGCGTGAATGTGTCGGGTAACCAACAGTTCGAAGATATCGAATAGGTATTTAAAAAAAAAATACGACCAAAAAACTATCGAGCAGGGGAGGCTGTAATAAATTCGAAAATGCTGTAGACCAGTCTCCTTCTGGTAAACGGAACTGGAATAGTTTTATTTGGATTGATGGATAAACCTTCCGTATTACACCATTCCAAAACATGTAATACAGCAAAAAAAGACGCAAATCGCAAACCTTTTGTCAGAGCTTTATATTCGGAGATTTTGGGGAATTGTCCGGCATATAGAATATACCTTAAATCACCGTTCCGGAAATTCGCAAAATTCAGAATACAACGCCCATAAAATATCGCATCTGTAATGACTTCTTATGACGTTTTTGATTTGTTCGTTATGTTCGCGGAAAGTTTTTATAAAAAAACAAAAAAAAAAGACAAAAATGAGGGAAAGCACGGAAATTTGGGAAACAATGATATTGCTAATTTTAAATGGAAATAACTCAATTCAAGATGATCTTTTTGGTTCGTAAAATTTGATTTACCATAAATTTTGCACAGATTTAATTTCTATCGAAATATATAGTGAGATCGTATTTGTCAAAAGATTTGCCTGATTCTAATGGTTCGGTGATTTTATTTACGGAAAATATTTTTTGTGCTAATTTAAAATTGGATTTGTAAAACGTTGATTTAAATATGTTTGTACAGATACAGATAGATAGATGCACTATCTCCAATATGCAAATATTATTGGCAACAACACGTCGTTTCATCATAACCACGAATTTAAGAACATGGAAGCTAATAATTTGTACTGTCCAAAAAAAGCTCTTTGCGACGGGACTTTTGACAAGAACATATCTAAGTAACAAAGTACGTAGACACTTCAAAGCCGGCCGGGTACAGCTAGCATTGTATTTAATACTTTGATTTTCATTGTTTAAACAAGCCATATCAAAATAAGCGCGGTTTTGGACAACGGGGATACTCATCTCAAAAAAATACCAACGTCAAAATCTTAAAAACTATATCTTGATTAAATCTTAAAATTTGGTAAGTGAACACTTATTGCCTGTTGGAAGTAATTTGGTGTACAGTATTGGATACCGGTTTGTACCACCGCCCCTAAAAGAAAAACATTTAAAATAATATTTCTCAGCACCCATGGGAGCTAATGTTTTAAAATTTGGAACATTGATGTTCATTGTCCGAGTACGGGGCGTGGAAAATTTTAAAGAGGAACACTATTTAACTAAAATAGTAGTGGCATCGCTCTGGCCTATAATCTAGAAAGGGCTACTCCCTTACAGAAGTCTGAAACAGACGAGCAGAAATACTAGAAACTATTCAAATACACACTGCTCGGTCTAGACAAACATTGAACGCTGATGTAAATCTGGGAAATTCAATACTTCTTTTTCGGACACTGCACTTCATAAACATATTTATATAAATATAATTAAATTAAGTAATAGATCTTCGAACGGGATAGCGCAGAACAATCGGCCACGGTTATTATGAAAATGAAATGAATAATTATTGAAGCCTACTACTACGATGCTTCCGCTTCTTGTATTTGTAAGATCAAAAGCTAAAGGGGCTTACCATTAGGCATTTTTAGTTTCTACTCTAAATTTCGGTGGCTCATAGAGGCTATATTTTCCAAATAAATTTCAAAATAATTTAAAGTCGAGACCAAAATTTGTTATTAGTACAGCGCACAATCGAAGAAATAGTGTCAGAGAGTTTGACAATGCGGCTAATAAAAAATATCAAAGAAAAACACAGATCATAAATAAAAAGAAAATCCTCTCCTCCTTCACCTTTCATGTTTGCCAATACGTGTGAATGATGGCCGCATGGAGAAATTACGGTTATTTTGTGGACTAACCAGTGGCATTATTCCTGTGTCCTCTGTAAATTCAAGTACCTAAGTGGCCGCTTTCAGGAAAGTTTTAAGAAACGATGGGAATAGGGTGGAGTTTGTAGTGCAATTGTTTTTTTCGGGTACGAATTTAAAAAAAAAACATTATATGCTTGCAGCGTTTTGATCTCTTCTAATTGCAGCGCAGTCACATAAGTCCCCGGGACATATTTTCCAACTTTTACTTTTGGAACTTATATCCCACTGCAAAGAGACATAACTCCCAAATTCGATGTGGGACTTATGTCCCACCCCAAAGGGACATAAGTTCCAAAATATGTTGTCAAAGATGGGACATAAGTCCCAAATTTTCAGAGATATAATATATAGCCAAACGTTCTGAATTTCTATTACGCATCGAACACTTTTTACGTTATACCAGCAATTATTCATAATAATTTTGAAAATTAAACACATAATTTGAGATATCATACAATACCAATAATTATTTATTATTTCATATAACAAAAACAGATCAAACAAAACATTTCAATATAATTTAACCAAATATTCAACAACAAAAAATCGTTAATTTTATACGTTTCTTTGAAGAATTTGAAAAAAGATACTAATAAAACTCTTTTGTTGAGAAGAGAAATTCTAGTTTTTGAAAAATTTGAGAAAATAAAACAAAAAAAATCGCGCGATTGGGACATTCTTGTTGCGTGCTCTTCATTGAAAATTCTCTAAGCTTATACAAAAAAAATATTTATTTGGTGAGACATAAGTCCCAACTTTTACTTATCCCATTTAAGTGAGACATAAGTCCCAAATCGAATTTGGGACATAACTCCCAAAAGTAAAAGTTGGGACTTATGTCCGGGGACTTATGTCCCTGCGCCAGTAATTGCTTGGAAAGATTGCATTATGACCCACAAACAGCCCTTATGAAAGATTGAAAGCTCGGGTGGTTGCGGTGAGGATAAGTCGTTGTCAAAGATTAAGTACTAGAAACATGGTTAAAGGCCCAATATTGACATTGTGAGGAAAGAAAATATCAAACGGTTGGCACAGCAATAAACAGAGAGCAGGCTTAGTTAACAGTTCAATAGAAATCTTATTTTTGGTGGGGCCCCCAAGTCGAAATATATTAATTTATATAAAGGATTTCCCGCGGTTTTCTAATATAACTTGGATACACATCGGCTTCGTAATGGAGCTGAACTTGTCATACAAAAATGGCTTCCAAGTGCTAGTAAAGTGATTTGCGATTCAATTACAGTCGATTGCAGTCTACGAAACGCTAATTACTGCCTAACGTTGTTTCATCCAAAATATCAGTTTTGGTAATTTTATTTTTATTGTCGGAGGTTGTTACTATCCAATGGAGCACTCAGACACAACTACAGGTCCATTGTACTGCCGTGAGCAAAGATGTGATCCTTGCCAGACTTTGTCGTCAAAATTCCTGTGTGAAGGACACTTCGAAATGGAGGGTTATTCATGTGGGAAGATATGATGACAAAAAAATTGGTGGAACCAAGCTGACGATCCGGTGCCCGAGGGAGGAAGCGAGGCTGGTTAGGCAAGCAGGAGATAGACTCTTCTGCGGGTGAAGTTCCAAGGATCATCGGAAAAGACTCAACCTGGTAAGCCACCCGATAGGGCGACGAAGTGATAGACACCATGGAGATGGGATCAACACAAGTCGGGCGGGAGGTGGGCCCGTACCGGAAAAAGCTGAGGGTGATTCAATTGAACCTTCATCACAGCAAAGCAGCATCAGCAATGATGACTAAATGTTTTGATGAGGATTCATTTGATATAGCCCTGATACAGGAGCCTTGGATCTTTAGAGGAAAAATTAGAGGACTCCCAAAATAACCTGGCTGAGTTGCATTATGCACAAACTAGCGGAAGAATTAGGTCCTGTATCCTGGTAACGCACGGAGTTCAAGCATATAAACTGCCGGATCGGTGTGCCCCAGACCTTGCAACAGTACGAGTAGGATCAGGTGCGGGAAGTTTTGTCATAGCATCTGCATACCTGCCGTATGACTCTCCAGAACCTCCTCCGACAAGGGAGTTAGAGTCTTTGGTGAATGCATGCAGGAACAGGAACGAGGATATAATAATTGGTTGTGATGCCAATGCACATAATACAGTGTGGGGCAGCACCAACGATAATAACAGAGGAGAAGCCTTATTCAAATTTGTATCATGCAAGGATCTAGCTATCTTAAACAGGGGAACAGAGCCGACCTTCGTCGATGTGAGGCGAATGGAAGTGATCGATGTTACCCTGTGCAGTAGCCAGATAATTGAAAGAGTATCAAATTGGAGGCAGGCTACATTGTCGGATCACAGAGCCATTTCATTTGATGTTCGCTATGGATCTAAAAGGAAAAAAGATCGGAAATACATCAGAATTCCGAAGAACACAGATAGGATAAAATACCTTGAAGTGTTGGAGGAAAAACTGAATGTTACGCCGTGCGGAATACCGAAAAACACTTGGCATGTAGAATCACAACTGTAGCATCTGCAATCAGCTGTTGAGGATGCGTACCGTGTGGCTTGTACACCTACTTTAGTGGAAAAACAAGATCCTGCGCCTTGGTGGTGCCGGGAACTTGAAAAGCTAAAAAAGGCTGTGAGGAAGGCCTTCAATCACGCCATGCGGAGGGGAGAACCCGAAGCATGGGATGAATATAAGGCGAAAAAGAAAGAGCTAAATGTCACTCTGCGACGACGTAAAAGGGAGTCGTGGAGGGACTTTTGCTCAAGTATGAGGAGTACATTTAAGTCAGTAGACTACTAAAGATTGTCTCGAGAGATCCAGTTTCCAAGATCGGACTCATTCGTAATAGAGCGGGGGAGATGGTAGAAACACTGGATCATACAAATGAGGTCCTAATGGAGGTACACTTTCCAGGAAGCTATAAGTCAAATCAGTCCTGGGCTCCAAGGAAACAAGGAGCGAACAGGATGGATAGGATCGAGCAGAACGGATCGTGACACCAAAAGCGGTCAAGGGTGCGATAGAAACATTCTCACCCTTCAAAACTGCGGGACCGGATGGTATATTTCCAGGTCTAATGCAATGGGTCTTAGACGTAATTGCACCAAGGCCCAGGAATATATACGTTGCATGCCTAGCAATGGGCTATATACCAATTATATGGAGGGAAGCAAATGTGGTCTTCCTTCCAAAACCGGGAAAAAATTACTATACCGAGGCAAAGTCATTCAGACCAGTCAGCCTTACATCCGTCCTGTTAAAAACAATGGAAAGGGTGATAGTGGACTATATGGAGAGTTCTGCGCTTAGGACGTATCCTTTAAATAGTTGACAGCATGCATACAGGGTAGGCATGTCTACAGAAACATTGCTACATCAAGTAGTACGCGTTCGGAGGAAGAGCTAAATACCGGGGGCATTGCGATGACCACTATCATGCACATTGAAGGTGCCTTCGATAAGATATGCTTTGAAAGTCTGAAACAAGCCTTGGAAAAACGTAGGGTTAACCATGACAATATGTTTAATACAAGAGCGATTAATATTCAGACGGGAACCTCAAAACTCAGAGGAAGGGTTAGCAGAGGTTGCCCACAAGGAGGTGTTCTGTCACCTACACTGTGGAATATCACTGTGGACTCTCTTCTCGACAGACTTGAGGCGACGGGCATTCACACAGTGGGATATGCCGACGACATAGCAATAACGGCCAGAGGCAAATTCATGGACGTCACCGCAGATATGATGAGGAACGCACTCAGACTGGTTGAGCGGTGGTGTCTGGAACAAGGGCTCTCCATTAATGCGGGGAAAACAGATCCAATAGTCTTCACTAGGAAGAGGAAAAATCTGGAATTTCGGCCCTTAACACTTTTCGGATCGGAACTAACAATGACTAAGAAAGTTAAGTATCTGGGAGTCTATCTAGACACTGGACTTACTTGGAATTAGCATGTTGAGGAGAAGGTCCGGAAGGCAAAAAGGGTACTACATCAGTGCAAACGTGTACCTATGTGGACAGAGGTGGTTAATCTCGCCTAGGTCAGCATACTGGATATATACGATGATAACTAGACCCATTATCACGTACGCTTCGGTTATATGGTGGGCGAAAGCCTCTCAGAAAACCGGCAGGAAGCACCTGGATAGGGTTCAACGATTAGCATCGTACAACATGCGGGGATATTACCGCTGGACTTATTTATTAAGAAAACAGCGGCCCAAACGGCACTTCGTTTGCATCGAGATGCGAAATGGCACAATCGTGGTACGATCTATGGACAAAGGAAGATCCTGGAACTTGTCAAAAACGAGAGTAGGGAGCTAAAAATGCCTATGGATCAAATAACAAGGGTGCGTATTATGGAAAGAAGTCACAAAACTCTTATTGAGAACGGATTACTTCCAGAAAAAAGAAATGGTGAAATAGTGATTTTCACGGATGGATCCATGATGGATGGCGGAGCGCCAGTATCTACTCAGAAGAGCTGGAACTTGCCCGTCACATTAGCCTCGGGAAATACACTTCAGTATACCAGGCTGAGATGATTGGTTTGCTTCATGCGTTGGACTACTTGCTTGAGTGTCAGGTGGAAGGAAGAAAAAAGAGACCCGGCAATGGTGGTCTGATTCGATTATCTCTCGAAATCTATATATATATATATATATATATGTACTGCCAAACAGACACCTTACATTATTGTACTTAGGTTTCCCGTCCTGTTTGTCACAGACGCATGGTCACCTAAGGGGTAGTGTAGTCTAATGTTATCGCTTTCCACAAAGACTACCGAACCAGACCCCTGTCCGGTTTTGGAGCCATCCGTGAATACACGATGGCATTCTTTCTCAGGATAGTCTGGCCGAAGCCATTCCGTCACCTGAGGAAAGTTGAGGGGTTACTTTTGTCGCAGTAGGATTTCTGGTGTCATTGCGTCAGACGACATATCCATAAGACAGGGGTCAAAGGATAATTCTCGCACAAGTTCCTCAAAATTCCAATGCGCATGGTACCAAAAGCCACGTCTCATTAACCGAGAGCGTACATACCCCATGATAAAAATATCAAGAGGAGGGAAGTTGATCATAGCATCTAGAGCAGAGCCCGGCGTGCTAGGGAAGGCCCCTGTGTATCCAAGACAAACCGTTCTTTGAAGTTTGGCAAAAGAGGCAGTAATACGTTTCCCCGAAAGCCTGTTCCACCATACAACCGATGCATATGAGAAAAATTGTCTTATCATTGCCGTATAGATCTAAATGACCCTTTTAGGAGATAAGACCCACGTCTTGCCAAAACCGCCTCTGCACTGCCAGAAAGTTGACAGCGCTTTATGGGTTTTTAATTCAACATGCTTCAACATTTGACTTCATCGGATATCGGGATAGTGACGCCTTTTAGCACAAGTTGAGTCAGACCAGTGACCTTCCTCCTTCTCGTGAAGAGAACAACCGTAGTTTTAAGAGGATTAGGCCCAAGGATCTCTGCGCCTGAGCAGACAGTCCTTAGGTCTGAACCGACAGACGGAATGGCGACATCGTCCGCATAGGCTTGTGTGTAGGTTCCCGGAAGATTGAGAGCCGTTAAAAGAGAGTGTACTACCATACACCATAAGAGGGGAGACAGAACACCACCATGAGGGCAGCCTCTGTTTACCCCAGTCATAACGCATTTGCCACAATCCGCCTCGGCAATCAACGTCCTGTACATTAGCATTGCTTTAATCCACAAAACCAATGTTTCATCTACACCATGATGTCTGGCTGCATTGCACATGCTATCAAATGTCGCATTATCAAAAGCACCCTCAATATCGACGAAAATACCCAGCGCGTACTCCTTCCGATCAAGAGCACTTTCAATCCTACCAACAAGGTTCTGAAGCCCAGTTTCACAGGATTTTCCACGCTGATAGGCATGTTGCTTAACAGAAAGAGGATGCGATCGAACATTGTGCACGTGCAGCTCAAGCAGTCTCTCTTAACTTTTCAGCAGGAAGGAAGACAGACTTATGGGTCTGAAACTTTTGGCGAGAGTGTAGTCAGTCTTACCTATCTTTGGTATGAACACGACTTTAACCATACGCCAAGTAGAAGGTATGTAGGCCAAAGCCAAGCTAGCGATGAAAATTCTTTTCAGAGTCGGCATCAACTGACCAAAACCTTGTTTCAGCATAACCCGATAAATTCCATCCGGACCCGGTGACTTGAAGCCCTCAAAAGATGCAATTGCATATTTGATGGCGTCATCCGTCACCACTCTGGATGCAATATACCAGCTAAGTTGCACGTTGCACGTTGTGACCTGATTTCCCGGGAAGTGAGTGTCCAGCAGAAGAGCCTTTGTCTCAGTGTAGGTACTATCAGATTTTTGACAAAATTTCCTATAAGAGTCGTTTTTCGATTTACGAATTAGTCTCATAAATTCTTTTTTTTTCTATCGATACAGATTCCAGTCTTCTTCTAAGTTGGTTTTTAATGACCGATTTAGGATCTTCCTGGTTTCTCTGCAGTTCGGTATTCCACCAAGGTACCGGTTTTCTACAGGGTTTTTTTGTAACTGGACACGCTAGTTCAAAACAATAGATAATGACACTGCTCAGGTCCTGAGCAGACCTCTCTAGCCCTTGTATTGATCCAAGTTTGAGTGGCGCTTTAACAGAATTGCCAAGCTCCTCCTTAAACCGAGCTCAATTTGTTTTTCTCGGATTTCGTCTCTCTAGCGAAGGTGAAACTTCACAGTAGATTTGAAATTCGATGTATCGGTGATCTGACAAAGTGCTATCTGGTAAAAATATGCGCTTTTGTTAACTTGCTGCAGCAACAGCAAGTATAAATAAACAATAATGCTCTCTAAGTTATTTGGTATCCAGAATAATTTTTGAAGTATAAAATTAAATATATATTCAGTCATATTTCTATTTATATTAAAAAACTATTACATATTTCATTTATTATTAACTTATTATTAACATGTAACGTTGCTTTCTCAAAAATGATACAGAAACATGATTTAAATAATATAAAACCTAATCCGTAAAGGACATAATAAAATATCCATATAAATTTGATTTGATTTCTTTATTTTCAGTAAAAACACCCACGATACCTAGGCCACGGAACCAGCTTCAAAATCACTTCTCAGTTACCAATGACCACCGGGTGGCGCACATTCGAATTCTCATAATAGCACATATGTCATTCAATTTACAACTCCACGATTGACTTATATACATCTCAGCTGCCGGTCAGAGCACAATCCACCGCATCGACAAGGACCGCATCAAATACGTCAAAGGGACCGCTCCCACGTTGTGGGAATTCCTCAGCTTCGCCCTCATTATGGGTGTTACATCATAAAAATGCATTAGCTTAACTCTACTCATATGCATCGATTGGTAGCCGTGGTATAGTAGCAGACCTAACAACAGTTTAGCTATCAACTCTACTAAGTATCACGTTACTCTTTGAGACCGCCATCGTTGCGTCGTCGTTGTCGCACCGCTTAATTGGGTGTCATATAGTGCGCCCAGCAATAAAACCTAACTCAAGCGTGAGCTGACGCATGTTTAGAAGCCTGACTGTGATAATGCCACACATGTTTACATGACGATGTGATGATTTATGCAAGTCTGTAACTTTTAACTAAAGAATGAATCCTTTATCCAGAACATGCACTCCTGATTAATCTCTGATAATCTTCGTCCACATTATAATAGATCATTTTTCAGATTCAAAATTAGCAGAGTTCCAATTTGAACCGAACTCTCCTAATGTGTGAAAACACGAAGATCTTAACGCACCGCCCCGCAGACTCCCTGTAGCGTTCCAATATGCAGTTCAAAGCGGCCGCGTCGCATTACGATCGTTTGATGTGCGTGCGGCGCTTTTGTTTTGGTTGACATTTTCGGGCAGGCCCAAAATTATGTTAAATGAGAGGACTGCAAGTATAGAGGCATGTGTGTGCGGCTATTGTGTCTGAGCCGGTTTGTTGCGGTTGGTGTTGGTCGGTCTGACGTCTGACTGGTAGGTGCATCTCTTTCTCGCCATACCGCATTCGAGTTCGGATTTCGTTTTTTGCGCAATCATTTAACGAAGATCCTTGCCAGGCAGATAAAGAAATTAATAGTTGTGATTTCTCGTTTCCTTTTTCGGGAGGTGTGAAATAATTTACACTTAACACACACGATGCCGACAATCGACCGACATAGTGATGAGTAGAAAGGATAGGAATGGGATGCTCTGGTGAAGTAAGTGGTGCGAGCCATTTTGCGGGTGGTTGCGGCCGAGGCGGTCGTTTTGTGGTCCATTTGAATTAAGGATATCACGGTGGTTGCTATTGTATTCAAAAGGTCAAATGAAATGTGTGTTGAATTCTATTTTCGAATTGACCTGTTGTCAATTGTGTGATAAAGGAGGCGAGATCAAAACATTAGGGCAATTGAGTGCCATTTTGTCTGGCGAGGGTTTCTTTTGTCTGACAATTTCGCAAAGATTGACAGTAGTGGAGGTTAACTTTTGATTGTCTAACGGTTTTGTGATAAAGCCCTTGGCCACTTAGTGTTTTAGTGATACGAGTAGTGATTGTGAAGAAAGTAGGACATTATTAATGTCGAATGTACCTATTCCTGCCTGCTTCCAATTATTTCACTCTGACATTGCGAAACAGTGTTGGAAATAGTTTCGGTTAAATATGTTTATAAGCTCATGCTATCCTAAAGAAAGGAATACTGTAGAAATACAGATGTTTTGACTGATTTCTTATTTGGTTTGCATCCACATCTCTTTGTTGCAATAATTGAAGGATTATGATATACCTATCATGACTTTTAGCATAGTGGTTTTGGGTTTAACTATACTGAATACATTTTTTCGGATGCTTCAATTCTTTTAAAAGTCTGAAAATAATCGAAGAGAACTACTGCCAGTGCCACAAACAGTTTTTTACCAATGGAAACCTTAGAAAATAAGTTGCTCGACTGTGATGTACCAGGCTTTCTAATTAATTGCAGTTTTGCTGCTAAAACTGTCTGAAGTTGATATGGCATTGTTGAAGATTTATATGTCTACAACTTTTAAATTAAGAGGAAAATTTCTTTAAATAAGTTTTCGATACATTTGCCAAACTTAGATTTGATCACTACTGTGATGAAATAGTTTATGTGAAATAAGATAAACCTCAAAGCGCACGCTTAGGCTCACGAATAAACACTGGGTCAGTTATTTGGAAAATACCGTTCACACATATGTATATAATAGTATGTTAAAATATACATATATATAATATATATAGTATATATATATAAAAGATATATCGCCTCGGTGGACAATATTTTTAAACCCGAATTCGTATAAAAAAAAAAAAAAAATTAATCTCTATAACACAAAGCAGTGCCTCCGTTATTGATCAATTACTCTACTTTTCTGAATAGGTACCACTCGAGCAATACTTTAACAAACTTAAAGGCTTCGGATCTTCCGTAAAGTCACATTTGATACAAAAGCACAATACAAAGAAATGAATGTGTAGCCAAGCCACTTTCTACATATAGGTGTCAACAAAACCAACGCTGACATCCATATCTACTATTAAGCCTGCATGGAACAGAAGCCGATGTCCTAATTAGCGCTTCGTTTGGAATGGAATGCAGTAGGTACCAATAAACAACATAAAAACTAAGGAACAAAAAACTTTTTCTTATCAGAACGAGTTTTCTATTCGGTATATCTATTCGACCAACGACGAGGCCGTGTGTGGTCAACTTTTTCTATTTGTCCAATTAATATGTCACTTAGCGCCTTTTATGTGCTGCAAAACGCAATTCAAATTGTTACCACAAACATTTCGTAATGCTCGAAAAATATTCCCCCAATACTTGCTCTAGATGATTTGTATCGCATACAATCGGGGGTTACTTGATTTCATTCCAAATGCAATGATAAGAAAGTATACCTAACACTAATAAATTAATACAATGGCAGCTGGCAGATGAGTGGGATGCTGAAAACAACAAATCTTAGACGAACCAACCAAACTTAATTATCTTCACTGTTTGACGTCGCATAAGTCGTCGCTAAGATTCAAATCCAAAGCAAAAAATAAATATAGCCATGGCATCGGGGCTCCCACTTATGTGTAATTGTATTAACTTGATACGCTTTGTAAATTTGATGGCATACTTTGGCCTTATCTCATTTTTTGTCGCAGCTCTTGCAAAATAATTGAAATTATACAGTTTTTACGAAGGGTGAGGAAGTGGTGATTGTCTTCTTTTTTTATATAAGAAATGTTGTCGACCTGAATTTTAAATTTTCATATTTGTCTCCAAAGATTGCTTTGAAGTCTAAGGCCTGGTTTGTTCAATCTCAGTTATATTTAATCATCGGTTATTCCAGCTAGTAACCATCGAATGTGTTTGTTCAGCAGAATATCAACTAGAGAATCTACGGTTTAGTTATTGACCCACGAAATCGATAACCAGCGGTTAACGAGATTTAACCAATGATTTTCTACAATTTCGTTTGTTCAAGATTTTGTAAGGTATTAGGTACAACAACTTTTTGTAGAATATTGGGAGTAATCTTGTCCAAAAAAAAATACAAATAATAAAATAAATTAACCTATATACGACCCAAACGCAAAATAGTTGGCCCGTTTACTTTCCGTCTTATGAAATTCGAAAAAAAAAAGATTGTCACTCCAAAGTAAACAAACAAACTCAAAATTTATTTAGATATTGTGAAAGTGCTAGACATATACATTTAAAAATAATTCTTCATAAAATAATAACAGTTCATTTAATGCTTAAATAAACGAAATTATTGTAACTCATATAACTCACTCTTTTATCGACGCAAAAAAGTTGGCCTAATACAAAAATAGCTGTCTTTTACCACTGAGTGACGTCACCTTTGTTTTTAATAACGGCTGTAATTCGACTTGGAAGAGTTTCCACTAAATTAAAGCAGTATTCAGCAGTTATGCCATTCCAAACTTCTGGGATCTTTTCCTTCAATTCATTCAAATTTTTAGCCGGATTTGTTCTTAATTATTTTTTCATTTTTCCCCACAAAGTCTCAATTGGAGACAGGTCCGGGCTATTTGGAGGCCACGTTAGAACTGGAATGGTGTGTTCTGGAAGTCAGCTCATATTTTGCTTGGCTGTATGACATGATGCGCCATCTTGCTGAAATGTAAAACTGCCATCTTCTGTTTGCAGCCTCGGAATCGAAGGTAAAAGTTGGTGCTCTAGGATGTCTTGATACCTACTGGCATTCACAGTATCATCGATGAAGCGAAGGTTACCTACTCCTTGAGCTGACATACATCCCCATACCATTACTGAAGCGGTAAATTTAGTTTTTCATCTAAAGCAGTCTGGGTGAAATGCTTCAGCTGGCGTTCTTAAAATTCTTGATCGTGTGTCTCCAACACAAACTTCGAATCGAGACTCATCGCTCCATATTACACTCCTCCATTGCCTTAGCGTCCAGTTTTGATGATCACGAGTCCACCTTAAGCGCTTTTTTCGCAAAGGAGTTAAGTTTTAATCACATTTTTCCACTCTAAGGTGATATATGCCGTTGTAGCACGACGATCTTTCTTGAGAATTTTTCTTAAAGCCCTTCTGTTACGATCGTTAGCAATTGATGGTCTCCCAGTTTTCTTCAGTGGGTTCACATTTCCAGTCTTCTTGAATAAATTAATAATGTTTCGAACTGAGGACCTCGATATTTCCAAATTTTTTGCGATGTTATATGCCAAAACGTTTTTTTTTTATGCTTTTATTATTAAATTACGTATGTCTTCCGATAAACACTTGCCACGCGCCATAATGAACTTTGATTGCGACTGCAATCAGTGAATGCCTGACTTGAGACATCCACAACTATTTTGCAAAGAAAAAAATGGGTCAACAGTTGAAATTTGTGGCAACAAACAGTAACTTATTGATTGCTTTGTAAAGAACACATGTTCATGGATAATATTAAAAAAAAAAAATCAACTTTTTATTAATTATGCATAATAATAACGCATTTGAAAATGTATGTGATAAAAAATACAATACTAAGCCAACTATTTTGCGTTTGGGCTCGTATAACGCAAGATAGAGCGAAGGCCATGACCATTAAAATCTGTATGGTTAAGTTAACGTTTTCAACTGACAGATGTATCCAATAGACTGCATGCCATTCTATGGCAGTTGGGGGTATAAAGACAGGTTCCCAACTTCAGCCGGATGAATTAAGATTTCAACATTTTTGTCTTTTGACAGTTCTGATAAATTGCGATATTAGTACGGCCCAATAATGGATTATCAATTTTTATTGGTTGTTATACTGATTCAGTTTTGTTCTCAAAAACTAGCTTATTGTCTCACACCATAAAGATTTAATTTCTCTGTTTTTTTTTTTTTTAATTCCTGCATCATTTGATTTTTACATTTATGTACTCAAAAGTGAAAATAAATTTATTAATAAATTACATAGACAAAAACACAAGGAGCCAGAAAAATAATGTAACCATAGATTCGACTAATCACTGAATTGACAAGTAAACTGGAAAAATGGAACGATTTGTGAACAAACACTCATTTATCACTGATTTGTAATCATCGGTTAAACTAAATCGATGGTAACCTAACCTGACCAGCTGTGAATAGACCAGCCCTAAGTGAAATGCTCGTTGAATTCATTTTCTAAAACTTGTGTGGAGGTTTTTAGCATGAGTTCAGAATTTAGGTAAGCAATAAAACATCAATTTTTAGAATTAGTTCATTATTTAAATGGCTTTAATGCATTCGATCAGAGCTTAGTTATACAAAACCATTCTTGAATTGTTTTAGATTTTTTTAAAATTATTTTTAGGAAGTTATTTTAAAAATTGTACAAAAATTTGAAAATGTCGTGTGACCAAGTTTAACTATCTTTTATCGCTACCAACCAATGCTGTACGGCTGTACCTTATTTTGCCATTTGCTATTTTTCCTGCAAAATTTCGTACCGATTTAAGTTGACAATATAATTCGAAGTAAATTTGTAAGTAAATCTTTATGTTTTTTTGTATTAAGTAGGAATAAATTGGGGTATTAGAGTGTTTTTTTTCCATTTCGTAATAATAAACTACCTATTGAAATGTTTTATTATTCTTAATTTATTGCGCAAAATAATAGTCGATAAGATTTATAGACTTTAACATTATTCAGTGCTTCTAAATTGTATTCGCCAAAAATAATTGTAATAAAGTTAACGCCACCTGAAACCTTATCTATATATACTTGCAATCTGTCACAAAATAAGAAGGAAAAACACTTAACGCTCTTAAGTCGACTTCTAATTTTATTCTTCTTAGAACTATGTTTGAGCAAAATTTCTTTAATATTGTAACATAGGAACAAGATAGCAGTAGGTGTGTTTATGATTAAACAAGCTTCAATTTCAACTTGATATTGCCTCGCTTGATTCTGTCTCCACTTCGGCTTTGGTAGCACATCGATCTTTTTACTTGAAACAGCTTTATCCAATACACACGGTAGCTGTGTAGGAATTATATTGGCCTGTGAGTTGTTAATTATTTGTTGCATATAACATATATAAATGTTATTTATTAAGATCCAAATGAAACCGCAGCGTTTTGGGCTAAATTGATTTAATTTTTCACAGTGGAGACGGTAGGATTTCTAGTTTAGTAAGTCAGACAGCTGACGGACTGTATGTACCTATTTCAGATTTTCTTGGCCCAGATTGGTCGCGTGAACAGTTTTGACATTTAGGGAGGGGTAGCCGACAAATCTAGTTAAGAAAATCTCACCAGCATACCTACTCAGTTGATATTTAGAAGTTAAAATTCAAAATAAGCCGCAAGAATATAACAAGAATTCAACGCAAACACCTAACCTAAACCAGATAAATCCAGTTGACGTTTTAAATTAACTCGGTATCCACCATCAAAGTACCGAAACGTAATAAGTAGCGCATTCCACAATTATTGATGCTTTGAGAGTAATACCAGTTTTTAGTATCTATATCCTTTTCGCTCTGTTTGGCTGCTATTTGGCTCCGTGCAATCATTTCTTGTGTCCTAATAAAGGGTTTTCCAATAAGAGGTGTTATTGTGAATGAACAAAATAACACAAGCAACGAAACCATTTATATTTTACGGGAAAATTTTCGGGACCGTGTTATCTCTCGAAGAGGTGATCACAATTAGCCACCGAGATCTTGCGATTTAACACCTTGCGACTTCTTCCTTTGGGGCCACGTGAAAGATAAGGTCTATGTCAACAGCCCAGCGTCGAGTCAAGACTTCAAAGATAAAATTCGTGAGGCTATCGATGACATAGGGCAAGCACTTTGCGATTTGGTTATGGAAAATTTCATGAAAAGGATATGGTGCTGTATGCGTGCTCGTGGTGGCCATTTGGCTGATGTTGTTTTTCATTATTAACGGTATACCTTCCTCTTTATTATGAAATAAACATCCGATCATTTATCTCAAAAAATGGCATTTTTCTTTGAATACCAAAAAAACACCTCTTATTGGAAAACCCTTTATAAAAAATTGGTTGGGGAAAAATTAATTTCTTCGAATGAAGAAACTATTGATGTTCGCAGAGTTTGAAATAAATCACTTTTTTTTTGTGGAGTTAAAAAGTTCAAATATCGATAGGAAATGTAGATTATAAAACTTTCCAAAGTTTTCAATTCAATTCAATTTAAAAATAAACAGCATTTTATTTCAAAGTCATTGACTTAGCGAACAACCCTTGTACATCTCTTTCCTGGCGTTTGTCTGCTGAACTGCAGGAATTCTATAAAGCTATACACCCTTCATTATATTTAGCAGCAAAATAGCTGCTTGCGCACAGAGAATTTTGTTAGGTTGGTAACACTCTATGCTGGGAACTACAATTCTAACGCTACAGTCAGACTGAAGATAGATAAAGCTGCATGTTATTGAATGAATGAACCTAAATTACAGTGAAGTTGATATGAAACTCTGTAAAAGTTTAATTTCTCTCCCAGCGGATCACTTAGTCGAATGTATATACATTTATGGATTATTAAATTTTTTCCTATCCTATTTCAGAGCTATCTATAATAATGACAAACACGGGCATTAGAAGTCTTTTATAACCTTCGCAAGAAGATCAAATATGTTTAGCAACTAAGAGGCAACATAGTTTATCTAGATTAACATGCACATTGTTACTCTACCATGTTGACAGGGTATTTGTTCTATAAATATTCATCATATAAATAAAATTGGGTGGTTCTGTTCGACCAAGATTGAATTTGACTGCATGTATTTAAATGCAAAATCTTAGAAACTGCTCAGTATATTCTGGTACATTTTTCACAGACCTATAGAGGATATCTTTATAAATTTCGGAAAAAATTGAACAAGAGTAATTTCTTTTTTCGTTTCATTTTGCTTTTTTCTTTGTCACACTTTCCGTTCGAAAATACTGGGAGCATTTAAATGTAGTTAACAGCAGCTTATAGAGGACATCTGCAGGTACAACTTAGGATATCCAATATCTCGATAACTTAAAAGGTTTTTTAAATAAATAGGCAAAATTTGAAACATTTCTACGATTTTCACCCGCATGAGTAGATATGCACTTCATTCTCAAATCAAACATACTAACCGCGCAATATTTTGACATCTCTTTTAACCTTATTTTACTCCAGTGACGGAGATGGGGACAGATAGAGGCAGTATGCTGTTTGGTGTTTTAAGAACAAAAAAAGCCATAAAAGCAATGTCAAATATGTAGGAAAGGAATGTCAAATAGGTATAGGTACCAGTGATACCAGATCGTGGTATTATTACATTAGGCAAAATTTCTGATGATATACGTAGTACCTGTTTATAAATCCTATTTGCAATCAAGATGAGGCAGTAAATTACCCGGTCGAGTTTTTAAATAGAATTACAGTCCATGGCCTGGAATTAAAAGTTGGAGTTCCCTTCACTGCTTCGCAATTTGAATCCCCTAAGCTTTGTAATGGAACCAGATTGAGAGTGATTTGGTTGCAGAAAAACGTTATTGAGGCGTTAATTTTAACTGGGTCTGTTAAAGGAGGTACGGTGTTTATACAAATACTACAAAATTATTCCCAGCAATTATCAATTTCAATTTAAACGGATTCAATTTCCTATTAATGTTTGTTCTGCCATGACAATCAATAAGTTAGAGGATCAAACTTTAAGAAAAGCGGGAGTTGAATTAATTATGAATTGCTTCAGCCACGGGCAGTTATATCTTATATGTAGCGTGCTCCAGGGTAAGTAATGCAGCAAATATCACTATCTTAGTCGATAGAAACCGCTAATATGTGAGCTAACTATTATAAAATTATTTTCATTGTCCAAAGAATATTAAATTATTGCCGTCCAACGAGCATGTGCAATGCCATGAAGATAAAGGCAGAGTGGGCCCAGTCTACGGGAGGTTTTTTAGCCCTCATTTTTGCAGAAGGCTCGTTCTGAAATTTTTTCTATCAATTGTTCTGAAACCACAATTTGCACGTGCGAAGCCGGGCGGGTGCAGCTAGTTGTTAATATAAAATTGGTAAGAAAATATAACGCAAATTATAGTCACCGTCTTACAACACAACAATTTTTAATGAGGTCTGAATTGTGGATAGTTTCATTCTATATCTATACCCATCATAAGCGAGTCAATACACACCGACATATACACGAACCAACAGCTATTGGCTGGCATCAGTTTCTGATTTTGTTTAATTTTGGTTGTGTGGGAACACCAAAATTATGATTAAATAACAAATCCGAATCAGGACAGGAGGCAGAGCGAATTCCATTGAAAAATGCAAAGGAGAACACAGGCTGAGAGATTTACGTTTTTCGCATTCGAAGGCAGACATACCCATTCGACACCCAAAGGTGGCAGGATACATGACACATTAGACGTTACACTCCCCTTTACCATCAAGAAAACGAGTTCTCAATGCAATATTCAGCGCCTTCTTTTGCTACCGCATATCTGAGCTCCAACATGAGAAACAAATCGAAAAGAAAACATTGTGTGAGACTGATCACAGAAAAGAGCCGCTCGCGCGCCTTATAGGCACGGTATATGCTGCCATTCAGCGATGCTTTAGAAGCCCTTAGTATATTTCTTAATCATGGTGTCTGCCTACGGTGAAATCAATGACATTTAGTTTTATTTTCATTTTTAATTTGATCCGATTTTTGGGTGCTTACTTTTGGATGATCAAAAGGAATGTGGATGTGGACATGAGAATTGTCATCAATCAGCCTAAGCCGCTGAAAAAACCGTGTCTACACTACACACTGCCTCAGGTTCACCTGAAGCTAGGAATCGAATATACAACAGTCCGCGCGCACAATCCAACCAAGACGGCGTGTGTCACTCAAATTAATGCCCGAGCTACTGTTGATTGTCGATCTGTCAGTACATACAGACACACCGCGCCCAAAACTGAAAGAAATTAGTTAAAATCCCTCGCCGCAACCTCCTCTCTTCATCTTCATTAGATTTTCAGTTTAATTTTTCATAACTCTTGTGATATCGATTCCGATTGACCATTGTCAGAGAATCACTTTGATGTTGAGCGCTTTGTGCAGATTAAAAACCCCGTTCAATGAGGGAATGTTTTTTTTGGACAAATACGCGGTACACAATGACACATCGCCAAAGTTCTCCTCAATTAAAATTGTATTATCAATTCGTTCTCTAAGAAATAAATAAAAAATCTGTCGATTAGGTTTTTTTTTGAAAAAAAAAAACACCTAATTAATAGAGTTTGTCCTCATAGACGAAAGTCGGTAGTCGATTCATCAAATGCATTGGGGTCTAACCTATACAACCAGAGGATGCAGCATTCTGATGTGAGTTACTGACTGTGTGATTGCACTGCCTGTATTATGTATGTAATCGAAAATAGGATTATTAATGTTATGACGCATTAAGTCGTTCATGAGAAAGGCAACGATGACAACGGAGAAAATGACAAAGTAGTATAGGATGTCGGTCATTATATTGAACAGCAATTATTCGGTGATTATTTGTATCTAAAGTATTAGTGCATCAGGTGCACAAATGAAGCGATAAAATAACTTCAAATATGCAGAAGCCTTTCCTGAAGCCGAAACTTATAATCTTTGAGGGCACATGCTCATTTCTACATTTGCCCTTGAATATTTTAAGCATTTTTTATCGAAAACCATTTCCTGCCCAAGAGAATCCAATATGATTCGCTGGAGTTAAAGCCTCTTCCACTAGATATTATTCACATAGTTAAGGCATTTTCTCAAAACATTATTCATAAGGTATATTATAGGAGTGTTGGATTTATTTCTGCATTAGGGAGGCAGGGGTTTCTGAAAAGTAAAATTTTTGTATCGGATTTTCTAAGTATCGTAACTGGAGTCATAAGCACTCCTGACAAAATTTGAATTTTGCACCCCCAAATTTTTCCTATAAAGAAATATACATTATATGTATTATATTAGGTCAACCTCTCCTTTTAATGGTTGAAAGGAAAACAATGCAATACGAGTTCGTACACTTATATATAAAATTAAATCAATTAACAGTTTTCATTGGCAATAATATGGTGTTTATTTATTAATGCTTTTTGCAATAACATACTTGATCGAAAGCATAGCGGGATAAGCAAACGTTCTTGACCAACATATTATGATCGTAAATAGATTTTTTTATAGTAATTTTATCTTGCTGAAAGATGTTTCACAGATAACAGAATTAAAAGGCAGTATCGTTCAGAGCTTTAAACTTTAGAGTATCGAATAGAGGACATCACATCATTCCGTTTAATAATTGCTTTTATTCTTTTTCTAGGAAGTCGGTTTTTTTTGGCATTCTTAAAAGGAATTCAACTTAATCAAAAATTTTTGGCAATTTTTTAATATCATCAAAATTAATTACAAGTCAAAGCGGGCCCAAGTTACCCCACTTCGTACTTTAAGTATCATTTTTTTAAATAGTCGACTTGGTCGAGCCTTTATCTGGTTTCGATATGAGTGTTACTTCCGACTACCGAAATTTGTTAACTAACGGTGATTTAACTGAGTTTCTTATCACTAAGAACTTGAAGCTACTTGGAACGTTACAAAAAAATTAAACAGATACCCCTAGCGAACTAAAAGCTTAAAAAGAATAAGAAAGCTGAATATTCTTCGATGGTATCCTGCTGCGTTTTGTGTCGCCAGAGTCGAAATATTTCTACAAAACGTTATAAATAACTGTTATTGCGAAAGTTTGAAAAATTCGTAAAGCATTCGTTTTTTATAAATTTTTTCATTTGTTAATGTATTTCGGCTATAACTAATATTAAAATAAACTTGAATATGCAGACAAAACCTGACTTTAATTGGGGGTACTCCGTTGCAATATCTTAGATCATGCAAAAATGATTTTATTTGGTGCTACTTTTTTTCTAAACCCAACTCGTTGGCTTTAGAATAATTTGCGTATTTTAATGCGACATCAGCTGCGGATTTCCTTAGTTCTTCAGTTGGCGTTTCGTTCGAAGAAAATACTATTAGGAAACCGCAATCAGAAGCAACGGCAGCTAAACTTTGAATTCGCCTTCCCATTTGCTGAATAAATGTGTCTATTTCAAATTTTAAAACTTTAATTGAACAATTTGAAGGGATCGTCCTGTTGACTTTCGTCGAACATGGCCTCAGCCTTCTGTTTTCGATTTTCAGAAAATGTCGGTAATTTACCTATCGATAGATAAGTCCAAAAAAAGCCCGCCAGGCCGGGCTATAAGTTCACAATTGGTTTCATAAAATCCCTTTAATTTTTAGGTATAAGAAATTACTGTACAACTGCCTTCTCAAAGGACAATTTGGTAATAGTTGTCTTCCGCGTGATGAAGAATCATTCTCCAAAATATCAACTGCTGTGT
Source organism: Cheilosia vulpina (assembly GCA_916610125.1). Lineage (NCBI taxonomy): Eukaryota > Metazoa > Arthropoda > Insecta > Diptera > Syrphidae > Cheilosia > Cheilosia vulpina. The sequence continues at coordinate 46,374,835 of OU744280.1, forward strand.
GGGGGGTTCTGTTGTTTCTATATAATTTATAATTTTGTTTTTTTTTTTTTATTCATGCAACCATTTTTGCGAAACAATTTGTGTAATCGTAGTTTTTTTGTATCACTTTGTTTGGCAACAACTGCAACAACCATGAAATCAATCGATTGACTTCTGGACCCTTTTTCCACTTGTAGGATTATTGAATGCCCTCATTGTTCACAAGTGTTTTAACTTTGCGACATACACCTTAAAATTGCGGTTCATACATTACAAGTGCATAAACATAAACCGACACAAAAGGATATAATCGTTCAATATATGTACACAGTTCGAAAAAGGGCTCTCTCTCTCATTTCTATAAAAGGCGGCCTTCAATGCATAGTGAAGGTGTTTTTTTTTTCAGTATTCATTCAAATCAATGACACTACTGACAAAAATGGTGTCCGTGATTCAACTGTCGTTAAGCAGCACAGAAGGAGCATAAAGAGTCCCTTTGCCCATTCAAAAAAAAAAAGAGAAAAAAAGAAGAAAAAATACCGGTGTTTAATGTTTAGCCATATCACAGACGATACAATGAAGAAAAAGCCTTTCACCAGATTCGATAACAACAAAAGAGCACATCTCGCATAGATACAGGTTTCATGTGGCTGGGAGAATCCATATCACAGTTCGGAATCCCTTTGATGCCGAGACTATGTACAGCGGTGTATACGTAGCCACCCAGTTGGAAGTGAGGCCACTATTCGATTCAGATACATTTTACTTTTTGATTTACAGATTGTTTTCGATTCTTTTATCTAAAGCAACTGTGAACTTTCTAGGGGAGCTGATCTATCAGCCATCCATTCACAGTGTCGATGTCGATCAGAGATGCGATGATGATGCATTTTCACGGGGACTTCGTGGGCCCCGCAACAGTAGATATGCGTGTGTGTATATCATTAGATCCCATCAAAAAAAGAAGACGAATCCCGAATCAAACGAACCGAATGGTTTTAATGGTAATTATTATAAGATACATATACTCGTAAAGTTCTTATCCTCTAGACATTGATGCCAATAGGAAATATTGATAAATCAGAGATTTAGGCAGCCGATAGCTTCTTGTTGAATAAATTTTCAATACAATAACCAACATTAGAATTTTATTGGATATAATTTGATGATCTTTATTGTCTATCCATTGCTGATATTTAATTTGTGAGCGATGAATTTTTGTGGATTAATAATGGACACAGTTTGTGTGCCTCTTCTACTTACCACCTAATATCCCATGGATACTGTAGTCTTTACGTCCGTCGTCGATGGTGCGATCAGATCCGCGTAGAAGGCGACTTATTGACGAGGTTGATGGGGGATCTGTAATTCCTTCCTGGAAGAAAAATTAAGATTGTGCATCTTGTATATTTTAATTGCGCAGCTAAAGATGTATTGACAAAGAAAATTTATACTTGCTCATTTATATTGGGCGTGTTATTTTGTTTGGAATAGAAAAGTAAAAACTATTTGATTATATTAGTAAGTTGACATCGTTTGATTTTATTTCCTAATACAGTTTGTATTTACATACAGTATTCAATCGGGAGTAGAAAAACATGAAGAAACAAATGTTCATAGTTCTTAAATTCTAAATCCTAAATATTACGGGTAGATGCGTATATAACCGTAGCTGACTATTCAAGGAGTAATGCAATTCACACAAAACTTCGGTGTCAAAGATATCCCAATAAAAAAAAAAAAAAAAACGGACTTGCAAGCTCACGTGGCCTAAAGTCATCTGCCTACCTAAATGCTGATAGCACTCCAAGTGGTAAAATAGTAAGTGTAATTTCCTGTAATGTACAAAACATTTAACAGTACCAAAATCCGAACACGTTTGAAAGAAAAAATAGTTTCAAATATTGACGCATTTGTTTTTCTTAATAAACAATGATATTGCACTAGTAACCAATTATTAAAAACTTCATTGCATTCGGCGATGTATGCATTAACATACCACTTACCTATCCGGAAACTATATTACTAGGTCAGGTTCGTGGTCAGGCGAGGAGTAATCCGTGCGCATTTAGCCCGCATTCGAGATTCGAACTTTAAAAACACTAACATCTATAGAAGTCAGATTCGGCTACAACCGAAAACAAGGTTAAAACTGTTATAGCGGAGCCGAGGTAGACCCATTCCCTATAGATAACTCCAAACAATAGTTTATAAAGATTAGGTCCGCTTCTAACATGCTGTATGTATATCCCATCTTGTTTACATAATGTATTTGGTTTTGCCTTTAATTTTGTCACTTTTCCCGACTCCCAAATTTGCAATAGCTACAGTGACAGCTCGCTGAGTTGTAACAATGACTTCGGCGGTGACTTCAATGACCACAGAATACTTTCGGAAAATAGTGCTACTGACATTGCGAACTTTGCACAACTTAAATTGTCTCAAGATTTGTTTACATTCGCGATGGGTGTAAATAGTTAAAATTAGTTTTCCATTTCGTTGTAATTTCTTTGAAGAATAAGTGTTTCTGTAACTTTCTCTTCATTTTTCCCACAATTCTCAGTCTTACTGTACTGAAATTCGAAAGAATTTGGTGGAAAATTAAGAAAAATCGCAAATTTTTTATTCTAAATAGCATTGAAATTTTAGCTACCAAGTGACTTACGATCTCTTTTTTGTATGGATATTTAGTATGTGATAATCATAGTGAAATATAATGTTTTCATAAAATTGCACAAATAAAAATAAAGTGGAGGTATAGTTTGAATGTTTTTTTGTCGGGTTCCTGAAAATTCAACACTTTTATGGAATTTCTCTTTTCTCACGATTGCGTTTTCAGGCAACCAAATTCCAACGAAGAGGGAGAAATCCTATGACTTAATAGCACGGCTTTGAAGTATATTTGATTGATTTTTTAAAGTATCTGGTCAATTTGGAGTGAATCTAAATATTTTAGATTAATTAGTTTGGTTAAGTTTTTTTTTAAAATCTTCTTACAGTGAGTGGCCAAAAATTGTACGCCAACTGGGGATCAAGTTCTCTCTGTATACGAGTAGACTCGAAATATGACTAAAAAATGAATAATAAAATTAGATGAATAATAACAATAACAAAATGTTTTTCAATCCATAAAGGCAAAGAATGAAATATTTTACATTTACCCTCAAAAATCTGTTACTAAATTCACACGGCTCTGATTTATCAAAACCGAAAGACTCTCCATTCTCGGCATGTGTGTTCGTGACAACCTCTTTGGAGTTACCACTACAATATACACAAAGTCGCCATAAAAAGCCTGTTTAGTCTCTACTCGTAAGTTACCCCAAACGGTGAATGAAATATTTTACTTCTTCTGACCTGGCTACAATATTTGTATATGGCAATTATTCGCCTAAAACTTAAGTACAACTCAATCTGGTTTGGTGCACCGGAAACCATTGGGGCACTTATTGGATAGAGTTGGAAATAGTGCGATAAAACTTATCGGAGATACGAATATTGCGAGCTCCATAAATTCGGTTGAACATCGTAGAATTGTTACGTGGCTGTCACTGTTCTATTGCTAACTTAACACACAATGCAATGAAACTGCCAGCTAGCTGCATTCCCCCGCCTCAACAATTCAACTGTTATACTTGTCATGCTAGAAATGCGCCACCAGTTCACACTATTTTCAGTCGTAAAACAAAATATAGATCATACACAAAACGTACTGAGACGTAATTTGCCTTCAAGCTATATTTTTACGGGGTGGTAAATGCGAAATGCGCTAATATATTACATACATAGAAATTCGTTGCCTACTTTTTATTCATTACGTGTGGACAGTAATAAGCGTAGACAAATCATACTGAGACCCCCAACTCGCAATCCTCTTGCCGCTGGCCCCCTAAATCTTTTTTTCAAATTTGCCATTTTGATTTCCTATCGGTGTTATGTCAACTAAGAATCCGTGTGACATGCAAAAACATAAATATGTGCTAGAGTTCGGAAATACCACATTATTGAATGCCATTGGTTAGTTATTATATATTGTTAAAAGGCGAAGAATTCGATTTTTTTGGTCAATAAAACTATCCACAGGATAGATATCACTAAAGCCTTTGATACTGTTGACCACGATATCCTATTGGCTAAATTAGAAATGTCTGGTCTCAGGGGGTTTATTCTTAATTGGTTCGCTTCATATCTCAAAGGTAGGAAACAAATGGTTAAGATTGGGAATTCCTTTAGTGAAAGTCGAGACGTTCGGATCGGAGTTCCACAGGGCTCCGTTCTTGGTCCTTTATTATTTATAATTTTTATAAATTCTATCTTTAACCAACAATTAAAGTGTAATCAAACTGGTTTTGCGGATGATATTGGATGCTTATATTCAAATGTGTCTGTACTGGATTTGATTGCTGATATTAACCACGATTTGGAAATACTGAGGCATTGGTTCGGTATGCACAAGCTAGTTATTAGTGATAAAACTAAAATCATGTTTTTTAATTTACCATCACTAGACAGGCACTCTCCTAATTGTATCTTTCATAGTTTCGATTGTAAGAAAATGTATTTTAGTAATAGTAATTATGTTGCAAATAACGGTCAACTAAACACAAATTCGAAAAGCCTTACCTGCTCATCGAAATGTTTTTCAATTGAAAATGTTAGTAGTTTTAAATATCTGGGCTTAACCATTGACAACAATATGAACTGGAGTATACATACTTCCTTACTAAAAAAATATCTTTTAAAAGCAACATATATTTTGTATCACCTAAGGAAACTATGCTCCCAGAAACTTTTAGAAACAATTTACTATAGTTTGGTACAATCTAAGTTGCAATATGGGCTCGTATGTTGGGGTGGTACTTACAGTAATAATTTACAACCCCTAATCGTATCTCAAAAACATATATTAAGGTTAATATGGAAAAAACAACGCCGTGAACATAGTTTTTGTTTGTTCTGCAAATCAAAGATACTTCCGCTGAAACATCTTTATTTTTACAAAGTCTTAAAAATATTTTACGTAAGAAGTGGGAATTTATTAAATCAGAATTTAACTGCCTATGGACTTCGCAGCACTGAACGATGTCTTGCTAATATTCCACCTCACAATTCTCATCGCTTCTTGCACTTTTACACTTCAGTAGCACCCAGACTGTTTAACAAGCTACCTTTCGAACTTCGAAGCATAACCAAAATCTATTCATTCAACAGAGAAATTAAAAAGTGGCTATTTAGGTTTGACTTCAATGAAATAAACAACATAATAAAAGTAATTATATAGCATAACTTCTACTTAAGAAAATTTCAGTTTCTTATCTTATGCACTAAATTTAAAAGTAGTTATAACTTTATCAGTTTTAGATCATCTTAATCACCCCACAACAATTGTATTTACTTTAGCTATACATTTCTTAATTGAATTAATGCATCCGTCACTAGTTTTTTAACTAAAGGATGTATCTTATATTCCTAATGTCCATTGCTGTAATATCTGTTAAGTTTTTCAGTAGATTGTTTAATTATATGCTCATTGCTTGGAATAAAATGAAAAAAAAAAAAAATGAAAAATGTTTTACATAAAAGAAACATATTAGGACAAACATGTTTATTTATTTATCTCTTTTCGATATCATTAAGATCGATTTCATGTGTACATTTTTCTTATATAACTGATAAAGGTTTGGTCAAAAGGTTTTTATTTTCATGCAAACATTCTGTGTTGTCAATTTTTCATAAATATTTTAAGCAAATGTACAATTATTCCTAAAAAAAATACTATCCACACGTTTATAAATAATTTCAAATTTAACGGATAAAATTCTTTGAACGCTTTCAGCAACTTTGCTTAAACCGGAAGTGGCATATGCAAGGTGCAAGTGTGTTGGTGAGCCGGAATTTTTGAAGTTACGTGACATTTGTCAATACGAATTTCTATGTAACAATTCTAGCGCACTTACAGCATTTGCCATCCCACAAAAATATAGCTTTTTGGCAAGTAACGGGAAATCGGCGGAAGTTGGTGGTCTCAGTATTGTCTCTGGTAATAAGAGTACATTTGCTTTAAATATTTATAAAAAAAACAAGAAAAGTGTTATCATCGGCCTGGCCGATGCTTTGATACCCTCCACTGCATACGAGTCATGCAAAATTGGTTTTGTATGGGAGGTACCAGAACTACTTGACCGATATAGCCCATTTTTAATACCAACCTAACGACGATAAAAAAAAGTCTTTTCACCAAACTTCCTTCGCCTTTGGGCGCTATCGTGCTTTCAACAGACAGACGGACGGATATGGCTAAATCGATTCAGAATGTGATCCTGATTTAGAATATATTTATAATATATATATATTTATTATACTTTATGAGGTCTCCGGTGACTCCTTCTTGGCGTTACAAATGTAATGATAAAGTGAATAAACCTTCCTGTGGAGGGTATACAAATTGAACGATGTAGATTGGTTGCGGGAAAATAAAAAGATTTTGAGCAAAATTTCTCAAAACATTTTGAGCAAAATTTCTCAAAATGTTTTTATTTAATAATAGCTATCCAAAAGCGGAAAATACACAACCATGTTTGTCCTAATATGTTTTTAGTCCATAGAACATCTCCTTTACTCGTAGTTATTATTCTATTCGCCTAAATTATAAAAACTAATCAGTATTTACTAATGTTTAAATGTTGCATTCCCGAACTCTATCTAGGGTATTTTCTTGTATTCTTATGTATGTTTTCGCATGTCACACGGATTCTAATTGACATTACACCAACATTAAAACAAAATGGATGAATTTGAAAAAAACATTTGACGGGGTATTGCAAGTCTGGGGTCTCAGTATTATTTGTCTATAATATAGATACTCATTAATAAGCCGTACAATACGAAAGTTGAATGGCTTTCCAAACTCTGTTTTTTCCTCCTTGTTACCACTTGGAGACTTGCCCGCGTTGTGTACATCATTATAAAAGTTAGTCATAACCCCTTTAGCGCTTGCCTATATTTATAGAAAACATATTAACTCGTATGAACAAATTCAGTTTTAAGTGATGTACCTATGTAATCACGCACTTTGTATATTTATATTATTCAATGCCTTAGACTCTTTTTGATGGTTCGCAATTATGTGACTTGCAAAACTGAAGCTACGATGATGCATGTAAATACGAAATTCCCTGAATTATGCAAAATAAAATAGTATGCAGCCATTCTTAGCAAAGAAATTGGAGTTTCAGGAAGAGGATTATATAAATATATAAATAAGATGTATAAGGGATTTTGGCATATGGCATATGGAGCCATGGTTCGACCCCCCGGAACAACACTCTCGCGAAAGCTTCTCAATTTAGACTTTCGAATTCGGCATAAAATTGTGGGTACAATTACATTAGTCCCAAAAATAAATAATGCTTATGGTTAAATGGGAAGTTAGGCCGAGGGTACATTTGCGGAACATCTGTTCATTTTTATTTTTTTTTATAGAGTTCGACGCTGAAGGCTCTGTCGAAACCACTTAAAAAAGAAGGCATCAATTTTATCGAACAAACGAAAGGGCAGTATCTGTAACTTAGGTTGTCCACTTTAACTGCTAAAAATGCGTTTAAAAATAAAACAAGGATTACTTCCGTATCAAAGATCATCGGAAAATTGTTTCATCTAGGCGAGATATTTGTCGTCTGAAGAGCGAGGAAAACTCTTAAATTCAGAAAAATATATACCTATGGAATACCTTTCCAGAGTAAATAAGCCAGCTTTATTTTATACGGATGCAATACCGGCTGATGCCTTTAAAATGAGTTACAATGTAATCTATAACAATAAATGGCTGTAAAACATAAAATCATTTGCAGCTCCCATTTACCGAAATAGTACAAGTTAGGGAGATCTGACACATTGGATGTTTCGAAAGGTGCATGTACTGAGCTTGTAAAATATAATACCTGCATCCCTCTATTCCTCCTCAGCATGTATAAGCATCTAGGGAGCCCACGCTAGTCCGAAAATAGAAGACTGAAAGTCGAAAGTCAGCGTCGCTTTCTTTACTTTGGTATAATTAAAAAAAAAAAAATCTAACTAAAGGCATGGCAAAATTGGTAGACATGTAGTCGATCTTAAAGTTACAAAAAAAAAACATTTGAAACAGCCCAGCCAAATGCCGAGGAGATACTCCAATGATTGCAAGCTCTCCCTACAAAGCGAAGCCAAAGGCTCACAAGTCACAACTGTTACCGTTTTCAACATTTTCCAACTTCTAATAATACCTCCTCACTGACACTGCGTGCGACTAATGTTTCACTTAGTTGAGCACCTTCCCTGATCTTAATGCTGAGTGGCAGGTCTAACCACGAAGACCAATAAATGTTAGCCATTGGAACCGCTAAAAAGATTAGGTGTCAATTCTGAAACCTCGCACACCTATATACCTATAAGATAACACCGAACATATCTTTTAAAATATATTAGCATATTATTCGAAAAATCAGTAGATAGCTACTTTATTATATATGGCAATAAACCTATTGCCCGCAGTGTATTAGGGACTTAATAACTACCCCCCGCATACAAAATTTCTGTTAAATTTTAATCGAAACATGGCCAATGATCACTGAACCCTACAATATGGCCAAGGCTGTAACGTTCTTTTCTCAGTAATCCAATCTAAGACCTCTGCTTCTGGAGGATTAGACTCAATCACCCCAATGCAACAAGATGACGGGCAATCGGTTAGTTTTTCGATCTCGTAACGTCTTACTCTGCTTGTGCACACTTGACGAATGCCTTAATCCAATTAAAGATCACGATGTGTCCTATGGAGATCTGTGATCGCACAATATAAAAAAAAACATGAATCGAGAATGAACAATGAATGCTGGACATTTGGTTGTAAGCTGTCAGTAGTAGGGTCAGTTGCCGCTCGCTGCTGTCTGTGTCGTTGTCCATTTCCACTACCAGTCGCACTACAAAAAAGCCTTCAGGGGAATGTGGTCGATGTGTCAAATGTCTCACTTTTTTCTCCTTTAAAATCGTATTAATTGGGTTTTGATTTAAACAACCGATAGTAACAGCCACACACAACAGACCGGCTTCGTGAGCAGATAATTAATATTTGTTCTTCCAGGGAGTTTCAATAGAATGATGAATTATACCACGTATACGTATAGTGTTTCAAGCGGCAATGAATGCAAGGTCAAATACTTGACAACGGTGTACATATTGAGGAAAGCTTCATGGCTTGTAATCTTTGGAACGTGCGCTCCTACGTGTAACAGATATCTATTCAGTTCCTGGATAATTTTCTTAGGAAATTCCAGCAATGGGATGGTAATCGTTTGATTGGAGTTGTGTGTTTTGATTGATATAGGGTGTGATTAATGGGAATAAGTGGTCGACCTTACAGGACTGACATTCGAAAATGTAACTGAAAATGAGATATCTTATGTGTGTTTGCTTTGAAGAGCGATGCTACATATTTGCGGAACGCGAAGCATATTGTATTTAAAATACATAACAAATTAATCAAATTAAACTTGATAATTTCTCAGATATTAAAGGTTAGGGCACATTCTACACAGGTTCATATTATTTGCATAAAAGAAAAATGAGAAGAACTTCAAATGCTATCACATTTCAGTATGCGGATACAACATCACATCACAATTTGTCTGGTGTAGTTGATTCCGGCCGTTTCTTTTATTAAGTCTCGTTAACGACGTCACTGGTTGTTGGGGTTGGTTCGGAGCTACAAACCGTCCTGCACAATATTGACTCGGTTTACAAGGTTTAAGATTTTGGAAGTTCGCGTAAGGGTTAGTTGTTGCAATGCAAATGTTCCAGAGTGAAACTCAAACGAATACCTCTTCAATATCGTTGGAAATTGCGTGAATGTTGTAGAAATTAATTTCAGAAATTCGAAAATCAACACAAGTCGTAGTAGTTCTACAGTCGCAGTAGTTCTACAGATTTAAATAATTAAGCTTACAATGATTGAAATCACGGTCTAAATAAAACTAGTGAATAAAACGACCGTTAATGTACAATCCAGAGATGAAATTAGTAAATTAAATTAAGGCTTCATGTTTCACTTTAGGTTTAGACGCATGCTTAAAACCGTGCTCGCGCTTTACACACATAAAACGAGTACACATAACGTTGAGGTCGCGTAAAGCATAAATAAATTCTAACGTTTGAGCAAATTGTGCTCATGCAAAGGTATGTAATTAATAAAAATGTTGCCTTTCTTCAAAGATAGAACTATGTCTGTTTTTTTTAATGTAAAATTTGACGCAGACGATTTACAGCCAACAAAAAAGAAATAATGCATCTTTTCGCATTAAGGGCACACACTAATGACGGTATGACAGCCCTTATAATACAGTCTGATGTACACAGTGTTGATGGAAAAGAAATACCGAGAATAATTAAGTTCAAACTTCCGACTCATAAAAATCTGACCTCAAATTTACATTGTCCTACAAGGCTCACATCGATTTTTAAAATTTGTATATTAAATAAGTTATTCTAGTAATTAATAACTAAAGGTGATGTTAGTTAAAAGTGTCATCCTGACATTTAACAATCATTAGATAGGTTAGCTAGACTGGAATGCTACATTTTTACCATTTACATTTCAGAATGGAGTTTTTAAAAATATTATGACAGAGCACTAAAATTCCAACATCCCACATTTTCAGCCTTATCGTGAATATTATACTATCGCCAATCTCCCTCGAATTCGAATTCCCTTGGAAATCGAAATGTCTCATCGAAAAGAAAAATAGCTGATTTCGAAAATGTTCTATCAATTATATTTGGTTAAAATCAACAATTAAAATTTAAATTCGGTGAAACAAATATTTAAAAAATAATGTTTAGCATTGCATTAAGAGTTGTGGCTGAGGAATTGGATGAAATGGAATTTAAGCGACAACGTTCAATTACAACGCTTAAGAGATTGTTCAGATCCATTGGAACTACCACAATCATTGTATTTAAACATGGTATCTCTTAATTTTGTAAGGAACTAATTACGAAATCTCTGCTTTTAGGTTCCAAAAATATTACAGGGTTAACAAATTTCTTCGTCACAGCTTAAGAAATCCTTTGGAATTTCACCAATAACTAAATTCGAACATCATTCACGATGTGTAATTGACGGTGCCGGTTAAAAATATATTTTAAGACAATAGCCGCCAAAAATATGTCACACTTTCGACGTTGTCATCACCACATAGGTAATCGTATTTGCTGTTAAATAATGCCTACGTTTTTAATTGACTGATTTACATAGTGGAGTTATGGCAGCTAGGTTCAAAGATATTACCCCAAATCAGAAACCATATTTTTTTTCCTTATCGACAACAATAAAAGGAAGGCGGTAGGTGGCTGTGAGGTAAACATTTAGAAACTAACATCTATAGCAGAAAATCCAAAATCATGCTATCGGGTACAAGCGCGCCTCTTGTCACGAAATAAAATACACCCCTATAACAGATGTTATAGCCTGTTCATGTTCTGTATCCATGTACACACATGTATTCAATGTATTTGTCGGCTGTTGCCTACTTATCTTTGGATCTCTTATAAGATGAAGCGTGAAACGCACCTGGAGGCATCGCATCGGGTGTATCTAATTGCGGCAAGTAAAAGTAAAAATGTTTCAGACACTACGGGCACAAGTCAAAGTGTACGCTGTATATAGAGAGGCAGAGTCAAATAATGTGTGACATAACCAAAATCTGAACTCGGTTACGGTCAATTCTAAAGAGACAAAACAAAACGGCACCATTAATACATCGTTCTTAAGAATAAATTACCATCCCTGCAGTTATGTATAGTTCCTTCCGGAAATCTCACCTTGGTACTTTTGAACAATATCTCAAATCGATTTGGGTGGCTTTGATGCCCGTTGACAAATTTGTTGTCGTCAATGTTTCTTCGGCTGTTGTTTATGTCTATAAACAATGACACCGGGTGGGCTTGGGCGGCTCTGTATGATATTCTGTGTAGGAAGTGCAGCAAATCCTGGCACGATTCTTTATCTGTAGTCTGTGGTAATCGGAAGCAGGATATTGCTTTTTGTTTATTTCTTTTGACTGGAAAGCAGCGCGTGACTATTCTATGGCAAAATGCTGCACATTTGAAAAGTGCTGTGTTGCAGGTGTTAGACTGGCCAAATAGATCCTGAGTTGCTGCAAATAAGAAAGAATCGTAGCGAGAATATTGGAGCGGCGCGTAAAGTGTTTCTGGAACTTATTACACAACACTTGGCTTATCGGATACTTCAATTGGACTGTGCTGCCAAAAACATTTTTTAGGCACTTTTAAAAGTGGCAGCACTGGGCGAAAGTTTTATGGGGTAGGGTAGTGAAAATGAAATGAATGTTTTATGTGAACGTAGATGCAAGTGCTTCGGTATTTTTTTAAAAGCCGTTAATCTGTTTAAAAGATTGCAGCTTTCGAGGATTTCTAAATACTTTTGGAACATGATAGCAGCAAGCCATATGTTTAGCTAAAGTAGACGTCAGTACATTATTTATTATGAAAATAACGACCTGACTTTTATATAATTGGTGTTTGATTATTCTTGAACGTAGTACTTTTGTATTTTATATTAAACCCAGGCATTCGAGGCCTCTTAAGCTTCATTAGAAGCTCAGGCATCGCGTCGTTGCGAATTGCCTTGTTAAAATGTTCAGTCTTTAAGAGTTTCTGCAAAAAGATTCCATCGGTAAAGAAGCGATATTTTGGATAGGTATTTATGGAAAATGTCAACGAACAAAAGTACGTTCGAAGTTGTGGTCGGGCCAGGGCCGGAGCAACCATATGTGCAAGACGTGCAAATACACAGGGCGCCAAGTTCTGGGGGCGCATTGCTCGGAAAGAAAAATTAATTTCATCTTGCGCGAACAAATACTACTATTTGCATTTTAAATAAAAAGCTTGTTCAAATAAACCCAAAATAACAACATCCACCACACGTGTGCTGAAATATTTCTTACTCACATCACATCACTTAAAAAAGAGAGTAAAAAATTTCTCTTACAGCTACAAAGAGAACAAAAAGCCTTGTGTTGTATTTTGTATTATGAAAATTTAGTATTCTCTTTCACTGCACTGCCTTTGAAAATTGAAAGTCTATTTTGAAAAAATTAAAGCTGCGACGTGCGAGGGATGAACGCATAGTGGAATCGGTCTTGCGCACGCGGTTCTGCATAAGGAATTTTTTTGGCTTTGGCTAATGGAATTTTTGTTTTGTTTTTTTTTTATATATGTAATTATACATATTTGTTTGTTACTTAGGATTAGGCCTACAGGGGATACCTCTATTAAAAAAAGCGCATTAAAAGTCTACCTCCTGGGTGATGTGGAAAAGACTTAGATGTGTGCAAATATGAAAAAAGAGCGCTTTCTGGTAAATCTTGCACAAGACGCTATAGTTTGGCCGAAGCCGGCACTGGGAAGGGCCGAAGACCTCTTATTTCTAAATACTGCCTAGTTCGCTTGGCAAAGCTTCCTTGACTTATAAGCCTACAGGTGAAAATTTCAAGACCATTTCGGTAGGTTAGGTTAGGTTAGGTTAGAGTGGCAGACCGCCTCAGGTGCAGCCACACTTAGGCCCAAGAAGGCCCATTGTGATACCACAGGATCAGTGTTCTCACACTACCCGTTGAACCAGCCGGAGCTAAGAATGAAGCGTTGGAGGCAATTAATTCCTATATATGCAAGTTCGCTGAGATTGTCGAAGAAGTATTCTCCGAGGTACAGTTTTCTACGGACTGACAGTGCTGGGCACGTGCAAAAAAAGTATTTCGGTAGGTTAGGTTGCAAAAAACTATAACATCTATAGCTTCGTTGATCTGAGGGGTGTTCGTGCAAGCTAGGTGAAATCATTTATATCAACATTTTAACCACTTCTGTACATATGTGTATGTGTCTTTAACTTAATGGATTGCCGCCGGGCTGGCGATGGACCAAGTTTTGTGATGATGAAGACAGCATAAATAATTAAATTACGAAATAATGACAATTTAGCGACTTTGATGAACCTTTAGCAAATCAGTGGCCTGTGATTCTTGCAAAAGTAATTTGAGTAACTGATCTGTACCTACTCTTGAAATTCCTCCTAATTAGGGTAAAGTAAAATGTCTGGTATTAGATCTCGAATTTACAACGCTAAACGCATATTCTTCAAAATGTTGTAGTGGCATTAGAACACTTACCTTGCACTTACCTTATCCTGCAGTTGTGTTGTATTATGCATTTTAGCCAGAATATTATTGGTAAATAATATAAATAAAAATTAGATTTTTACAAAAATTCTCTCAAGATTTGAAACAAAACTGACATTTTGTGTAACATAGAAATAGCCAATATGAGAGTTTAGTCACATATCTCTCCGACAGGTCTGAAAAAAAATTGCTTAAATTTATAATATCATCGGAGTAGGTTGGGTTTTATAAAAACACCAAGGGCATGACAATAGATCTATTTTGATCTAAATGGGTCGGGACTCGGGAGAGGTGTCTCCTGCCTCGGTAAGCTACTTTTTTTAAATTTGGATGTTAAACGGAAATAGCACATATCATTTGAACAAAAACAACACTTTATAAAATGGGTACTCAAATCTGTTTCTATATTGTCTACTTACGGATTTTATTGAGAGGTTTTTGAATCATATTTGCATGGATATTAAAGGTCTTTATTTCAATTTAAACTCGGTAAGAAATCATATCATACAGATCCGAAAAAGGCTTTACGATTCTACGATGAGGATCAAAATTGGATTATTTGATGCCATTCTAATAGGCATTAGGATATCACTGGCTTAATTATATTATATTCCGGTCTTGCAATATATTTCGATACACTACTAATCGAACGATTAATATATTAACCGACATTATAGCTCTACGATACAGGATAACAGTTGCAATTTGCAAGACGAAAACGAAGGAAACTTACGATTTCGAGCAAAACTAAATTCACGTTAAACTTAACATACGAGTGCAGCGCTCTGCAGACGACCGGTAGCTCCCCTGAATTAAAGATTTAATGATTCTCTTGGTGCTTTTAATGTAAATGAGCAATGAGGATAAAATGAGTATTCGCCTGTATCTACTGTTATATTATGACTATCGGCTATTCGAAAAAAATTAAACTTTATCGAACCATTACAGAATTATATTTAACAAAAGGAGCATAGTCGATGGTATTGTTTTTTAAATTGAGCTTGAGCTTCGGCCCTATAATTTGCATGCCTACACACCAATTTACAGTGTGATCAAGATACAAGTTTTTTTTAATCATGTTCTATTTTGACAGTGAAGGTAGCTACTGCCCAACCGAACATTCGGCTTTGGCCACATTTTCGGCTAAAAATATGACCTTCGGCACCGAGACCGTTGATTCCTCCTGTTTTCAGTTAAAACCTTATTACATAGCATAAAAAGTCACGCCGTATTTTCCTATGCAGGATATCTTTACATATACAAATGACTGATAACAAATAAAAACAAGTTAGTTCGTGTTTGTTTCGTTTTAGAAAGTTTGTCAGTCCGACTTACAATATCAAGTTGTTTAATTTCAATTATTAGACAATAAAATTTCACAATTTGTACTTTAAGTATCTTTAGAGCCAATTGTGTATTTTATCTAATTTTGTTTTGTTTTTGTTTTGCATGTATTAATAAATACTATTCTCGCTTGTGGTCGAAAATCGACCAAACCTTTTGTAAGTGTGTTACTAAAAAACGTAAAACAATATTCGATAGTTGTGTTGGTTTTTTATTAACGAAAAAGCGACATCTAGAAATAGAAACAATACGCTCATTTGAAAATAAGTTTTACTCATGATTCACATTTTAATACGTCACTATGAAAATTTAGAGCATAAAATATATGTTAATAAATAATTTCCATAGTATCATCGTTAAAAGATAGTTATACAGTTGCTTATACTTTTAGGGGTACGTAAATTGCATTCCTTCGAAAATTGGTTCTATTCTAAGACTATTTTTATTCACATACGTTACTATATGGTAATAATTATGGCAGCGAGAAATTGTATTTCACCAAAATGCTTTCATTTAACTGATATGCATTATAAATGGGGAATTGTTAACCTAATATACCCAACATTTTTTGCCTGTGGACATTTATGGCACATTACCTATCATTCGAATGATATAAGTTTTATTCTCCTCATTTCATAATAAATATAGGTACTTAAAAAGTTTACCGATAAGATTTGTATTAATTTCTTTTTTTATAAAAATGATGATTATTCTTTGGGTTGCCTTCGTAAATTTGTAATACAATATATAACATTCGGCTCTAGCTTCGGCGGAAAAACTGGCCATCGGTCGGACTCTAATAGTAGCTCTTTCAGACTCTCTCAGACGCTCTCTCTGCCTTGACTTTTAAAAAAAATTTCAAAGTATTTTACAAATTGGTTTACTAAGTTAAAGTTTAAACATCCTTCTAATAAAGACAAAACATATCGATTTATTTTGGATTTATTTTACTTTGAAAAAGTACAGCCCATAGAGGTTTATAAAACAAAGGTCACGTATTCTATCCAATTTAAGTAAAGTTAAGGTGACGAGAAATAAAGTCACACGAAATAAGGCAAAATTCAAAATAAAGCGACAAGTGCAAGTAGAAGGCAAATCGATATGAAATTTATTTTTCTTAATCACGAAGAGAAAGGAAGGTTATTCAGTACAAATATTTCAAATATTTTTCAAAAAAAAAATATAGTCTTTGGCTTCTTAATTTAGTCTTCGGCATAAATATGAAGATCCCTTCCATTCGTCCCTAAAATAATAACTTATACAAAATTAATGGTTGTGAGAAGCTAGGCCTAGGGTAGGTACTTATAAGGAATCTATTTATTTTATTTTGTTTTAGACAGATATGCAGGACAGTTATAAGAAGAAACGACTTATCCTTTATTATTCGAGAAGACAGTGTCCCAAGCCTTGGGGTTTTTTCAACATACAAAATTTAGCTTTTGCCCTAACAAATCTATATAATTTAAAGAAAAACTTGTTAACCTTGTAAAAACTTGGACTCAAACCCATTCAGTCCTTGTTTTATTTGGCAAAAAGTTAAAAAGTGAATAGGACTTTATATATGAGCATGTCGTTTTGCTATTATGAAAGCTTCGCCACAGAAATATTTATGATAAACTTATTTTTTGGTAACTGTGATCACAACTTTAAGTAAGTATCTGCCTATCTGCGATCTAGTTGTGCCGAAGCGTGTCTTTTTGTTTGCAGAATAGGTTTAGGTTTTAAGGCTTATTTGCGCTTTATTAATATACAGCAGTGCCATGCTCTTGTAATCGTGTTTGGTATAACTTATCGCAATAATCAAGGTGGTATGGAACAACAATTTGTTTGAGTGAGTTTATATTTTTCGAACAAGTACGCTTAGTCCGACCGGTTAGATTTAGAATGCTTGCTCAGGACAGGTACGCTCGCGGATGTTTTACAGAGGTAGATAGACATTGTCGTCGAAAATAAAATATTGTGGATCCTATGAAAGTTTTTTTTGACTTGGGATGTTTTACAGAGGTAGATATACATTGTCGTCGAAAATAAAATATTGTGGATCCTATGAAAGTTTTCTTGACTGGGGATTTAGTTTTAATTCGACTGGTAATCCTATAAGAAATATTAGTAGGCTTAAAAAGAAATCATCGTGCTGATTCGTGTTCGTGCAATCTCATATCCCCACACCTAAGACCTACCTTAATTAATTTCTCGCGGATCTCCCAACTAAATATTCCCGGGTTCGCTTTCCGCAATTCCTCAATTCTATTTTCAATTTCTGGCGACGTTACCTTTGGCTTTGAGCCTCCAATTACACCCGGTCTTATTGATCCAGTCTCTTGATAGCGATTCAATATTTTTGACACACATCCATGGGATACTCTCAGTTGGCGACTTATCACGCATGGCCGTATTCCGGATGCAGCCATTTCCACGATCTTAAGGCGAATATGGTTGGGCAAAGGACGACCATTGATGAAGACACCACCAAGTTGATTGACTCGACCTTGTCCTAACGAGATCAAATTAAAACATAATTATGAAAACATGCCTAAAGAACTAAGGACTTTATCAAACCTTGAAATGGGTATCCCGCAAATATTGGTCGCATATTCAATGAATTCGCACTCGACATATCCATAGTATTCGTTGTTGATGCACAACTACACTAATTTCTTTACAGACAAAAAAACAATACACTTTCAAGATCATTACAATCGGTCACTTTTGCAATTTCACTTCCGTCGCGAAAGCAGCACATTTTCGCGCGCGAACAGTTAATTCAATTTGATAATAAACGTACGATACTTCTTTGACGGCGGGAAAATGAAAATGCTTCCCTAATGCTATCTATATCCAATTAGAAAAATTTAATTCAAAAACCGAGAAAACAACGATAAGCGATCGAACGGGCAAGGACCGCACAAGATACAGGCTATCGACAATGCGCGAGAATAAATTAAACGCGCAACAGCAACATGCCGCGATCGCTGACTACATGGTCTACATCGGGCACCTCACAGTGTGGATCCAAAAGTAGCTGTGTGTCGTTGGGGCGGTCACAACAAAGCGAAACAACTGGCGCTTGGTTGTTAGTTGAAAAGAGAAAACCAGTTCGAACCGAGCGCGCGATATGGCAACAATCAAAGTTCTTTTGGATGGCTAGGTCTGTGGGTCTGTCCCGCGGTATCACTTCGATATCAAAATGGCTAATCAAAGGTAGTGACTTAGCCACGCCTCTAGTTAGTTTGATTGCCTGTTGTTACAGGGATGTAGTTTTTCCCTCGCATTTCGTGCAGTGTAGTTGAGCTCCTCGCGTGCAAATACAATTTCTAATGTGTCTGATTGGCTGGGATCATAGCGCGTTTTGATCGCATTTGGAATTGAAAACAGGCAATGCAGCTGCTGTTCCTTGGTACAATAGGGGGAAACTAAGGCAAATCAATTGTTACGCTTAATGAAAGCGTGAAGGCTGTCACGGAATAAAAATGGCACCCACGGAAGGATATGCCGAGGGAACAAAAAAGGATGTGACACCAAGCTGAATTGTTGTTTTCTATTGAAAATGCTGTCATCGATAAGTTGATTCATATAATACATACTAGCATACTGTAGTAGTGGAGAATCCTTTTCGCCAAAGATCATCATGATTGATAATAATTCTTTGCCTAGGTACGAGTAGGTAGGATAACCAGGGGGTTTGCTAAAGCCAAATCAGCAGCGTTTCAGAATGAAGCTACGTAATCATACTCGTACTGAAATACGTACTAGAAAAGGAGACTCTTTGTGGCATTATTCGTGAATGTATGTGCGTTAGGAAATCTCCATGGTGCCTGAAATATGTATGACGAAAATTGAGCAGAACGCACCTGGACCTCAAATTAAACCGTGAACTATTCAAAAGGATACGGAGGCTGTTTCTTACAAAAATTTGTACCTACCTACCTATACCTACATCCTTCCTTCCGCAGAGTTGCCGAAGGAAGAGGTATTGGACTTAAATAGGCGGAAAGAATTTAATTAGATTTTGGATTTGTTTTTTAATTTGGAATGCTGCTTCTGAATTCGTTTCAGCGCGCCGCGTGGACATGAATATAGACCAAGTGCCTTTTAGCATTTTGCGCCGAGTGATTTTTAATTAAGAATCACGTTGAAAGATTTTAGGTTGGTAGGTATATGACATTTATTATCAATATGAGCACTGCTCATGTGAGAACGGAAGTAGTACGAAGTGGTAACCTGAACAGATATATTTTGGTACTGGTATGATCATATTGCAGAAGGCTATCCATATCCTTGTCTAGTTACTCGTAAGTAGGTATAATTGTAGTTATAGGAATCTCTCATTAATTAGTGTAGGCATATTCATAGCATAAAAAGCTGAAGATTCTTATAATCTTATAATATAAATAGACAAAAGCAAATTGCTATGTACCACTTTCACTGCCTAAAACACAACATACTCGCTTTGATTTTTTTCGTTGTGAAGATAGTACAAATATTCATTGCTGTGTGTAATTTGTTTTCCAATATGTTATGTGTAAATCAGCTCACTATAACGGTAGAATTTCTACCACTGGTCGAACTCTTTAAATAAATGAACAGATGAACACATCGAATGATTTTTTCTTAAATTTGGCAGACGTATCAATTAGTCAATTTGGCAATTTGTCTGTAAGGGACAAAAAATATAAGTAGATGTAATGGATATCCGGTCAGTATCCAGCTTATCACGTCGTTTTTATAAAATTTGGAATTTTGGTTAAAACTGAACACCAAGCCCAAGGATCTCCATTCTTACTGTTTTAAGTTTTTGTTGAAACTTCATTAGGTAGGACAACTGTCTTCTGTCGTAAAATCAGTCCCAAATCGTTTCCAGTACCTAGGTGCTTACTTACCATAAGCGCACACGGAGCAAGTGCCCATGTACCCATATCCTCACGGAGGGCTCGAATGAGGGATATAAAGGGTCCGGCATCTAACTTTTTTTTTTCAACTAGTGCTTATTTCGCGAATGGTAACACTAAGCTGATGTATGATTTGACAGATAATTAGTTTTATCCTTCCGCTGAACGAATATGGTTGTGTATACGCTTGAACAACGCTGGGAAATATTGCGACATTACTTTGAAAATCATGGTAATGTTGCAGAATGTGTGAGAAAATTGCGTACGGATTTTGGAAGAAGAGAAGCACCGTCAGCTCCGTAAGTTCGTTATCTTGTGAAAAAAGTGAAAGAAACTGGCATCCTCATCGATAAACCAAAGCGTGAAAAGCCAAAAACAGTGCGTACACCCGAGAAAATTGCTGCTGTGGCAGAAAGTGTGCGTGAAGCGCCATCAACATCAATTCACCGTCGTTCTCAACAATTGAACATTTCGGAGACCGTTATCGGGCCATGTTGAACGAATTTTTGTTCACAAAAATTGAAGAGGAGGATATTGGCAACATTTGGTTTCAACAGGACGGCGCTACGTGCCACACAGCCGAAGCGACACTCGATGTTTTGCGCCCTGTTTTTGAAGATCGCATTATCAGCCGCAGAGCTGATGTCGTTTGGCCACCGCGGAGCTGCAATTTGACACCGTTGGACTATTATTAGTGGGGTGCCGTAAAAGATAAGTGTTACGCCGACATGCCAGAGACAATTGACGCTTTAAAGGACAATATTCGTGAAGCCATTGGTGAAATACAGCTGCACACAATCGATAATGTGCTTAAAAATTGGACCGATCGTGTAGGCTACTGCATGGCCAGCCGAGGCAGCCATTTGAATGAAATTATTTTCCATTATTAACCGGAAGGATTGTACTTTCAAATAAAAAAAGAAATTTGAGAAAATATTTAGTAGTTTTTTTTTATAGCATTTTCAAAAAAAAAAGTTTTTTGGCGGACCCTTTATATTAACTTATACACTAGCTATAATTTTTTACTATTTTGGTAGATATAATTAGACAAAAAAATCTTAGAGAGTAAATAAATGCGTTGTTAGCGACTTAATGGCAACACTGATAAGCCAATGACAGTGCCGACGCTGAGATCAACAGAAAATGTGGCATTGCCAGATAGAAAATATTTAGTTCGGCATTTCGCCACCGTCTAAATTGTTTTTTTAATCTTTTTTTCAAACATCGAACATTTTATAACAATACCTCAATATTACCTTGAAAATAATAATAAGAAATTTAAAAATTTGTTTTGAAACCTAGAAACACTGATTTCTTTGATGTTTCTTTAAACGTCTGAAAATAAGCTTCCTTTTTACTCTAATTATTGCTACACCAGTATTTAAATACCAAAAATTAAGTTTATTAATTAGAACAAATGTATAATAATAGTGCGGTCGTGGCTAAGGCTCATGTGCATAAACTAAGTATTATACTAATATATATATTATAATACTTAGTTTATGCTCATGTGGCTTCGTTTTGATCAAACTCTGCTATCATCTTTAGCCTGTACGAAAATATTTGATAGTTTTGCATTAAAAATAATTAATAACATACTCTATAACTATTAGCTTAAAACACAATTCAAAGAAATAAAAAAAAAAAGTTTTGAGGAAAATCGTATCTTCGGTACAAGGGATAGTTCCCTTTCCCCTCTCTTCCCCACTGGTCTGCAGCTTACTTTTTACGATTGGAAACTAAAAGGTTACACGATCGGCTTATATTTAGCAGCACAATTAAGCCAAGAGCCAACAATCCCCCGTTAGGCAGTATAGTCTGCGCAAACTGAACAATGATTGTTAAGACTGCTAAAACGGTTGAGCTTTTCAAAGAAATGGGAGATCATCTGTTATGAAGGAATCAAAACCCCATCACCACGGGGGTCCCGAATGGCTGCTATTTTTTTGGGAGCCCGAATTAGTGGTTCGTGATGGAGTTTATGGCAACAGTGATAAGCCATAAGCCAGAGACATTATGTATCAAGAACATTTCTTAATTAAAATATCAATCAACCACCAGATCAGTTTTATATTTTTTTTTGTTTTAAATATTAAACATTTTTATTCTTATATTATGTAGAATGAAATATTACCTGAGGTAAAATTTTAAAACTATTTTTAAACCTGGAAACTCAATTTCTTTGATACATTTTCGTCAACCACCAGAAATTAAATTTAAAAGAATGTTTGACTCTCTAAACGTGACAGACAATGCTAATGATATAGTTTTGGAGGGATGAATATAGGTTGAACTTATTACAAAATATTTTTTTCCACAATTTTTATGGAATCATTGCAATGTGCTCCTCTGTTTAGAGTGTATTCATCGATATTAAAAGGCGGTGTTGGTGAAGGGCCATTTATTTGGAGAAGATTCCCTTGCCGGGAAGTTACGCAACTTAATTAAGGAAAGGCCAACTATAGCTGCAGAAACAATATTTGGAATATTTGGATATTCTTAAAGCGTAAGTTGTTAACCAAATACACATTCCGCGATACAAATGATAATTTTAAGTGTCCAGGGTAAATTTTTCGATCTCACAATTTCGGAATTTTCCATATAAAATTGCATATTGCGACCTACGAAATATTTATAATTCCTTTTTTAATATTATGCTTTATTACAGAAACCCCAATCTAATTCCAAGCAATTGAAGTGAGCAGATTCCTTCCACCATATTATCAATTTATATTTAATGTATAGTTGGTATATTATTATTTTAAGTTATTTTTGTCTTATTGAAACCTGAAGCTGAATTGAATTCTTAATTTATTTTTTCTTTGATTTGTGTTTAGCTCTTTTAAAATTATTTAAAAGAAAAACATTAAATGTGTTTTTATTTATTAGAATAATGAAAGAATATAGTTTCTTTAAAAATTCCATCATCTCTTCTATTTCTTGAAGACATTTCTTCGTTGGAAATGGGGACTTCTTCGACATCATCTTTCTTTGTATCTTTTTCAACTTCAACGTAACCGAATAGCTGGATGTGATTGTGCAAAACTTCACTACACCACACAGTCTTATTGGCCAATTGGTTTACTTGTGTCAGTATATTTGAGTCTCTTAAAAGAACATTTAATGAGACCAAAAGCTCATTCTATAGCCACTCTAGCCTTGCTGTGGCTAAAGTTAATGCACGACAATGAATGACCATTGTTTCGAAATGGTGTCACCAAATTTCGAGTGAACGGATATACCGAGTCTCCTAGCAAATAATACTGTGGTGGGATTAAATGGTCAATTTGTTGCGAACTTGTACAAAAGATTCGTTCATTACGTAGTCTTCCGGGGTCCTATGTGCACATCTGTAAACACGGTCGTCACATACAGCTGCATTCAAATATCAAAACGATTAGAAATAACACGATTATTTTTAAAAATATATTTTGCTGCCCTCTAAGATAAGCGAGTGAGTATTTTTCTGATTAGGTATAGCAATCTATAGGATTTCTCATTGGCTGGTTTATTTGCATGTGTCCCCCATCAAAAGATCCAATGACAATTGGTACGAAACCACAGTTTTCGTTCCGAAATTTCTACAAAGTAAGAATATTTGTCTCAGATTAATAAGTAAGACAATGTATTACCTGAGTTATTTCTTTGTATTTGCCCCTGTTAGGCCAATAAATACAGGCATTATGTAAAGCGCATATTGCCTTGAGCATTTCGCAAAAAGATGTATGGGTAACACTTTAGTAAAAAATAAACCGATCGCCAGCTGACAAAAAACTCTCTGCTTGCTTACTATCCAAACAGTAAAAAGAAACTTCTTCTTCAATCAATCAAGATTTCAATCCCGCTAAATGTTCATTAAATCCTATAAATAAAAAAAATATTACTCACTGAGCAGCAACTTCATCCAATGAATACCTCGGTACTACGTCCTCGTAAAAATGCTGATTTCGAGTACCTTCATTGAAGAATGAATACCCACAACATAGGATCGTCTAAAATTGCTGACCCCGCATATTTACTGACATAAGTTCCCCAATTTCCGATGGAAAATAAAACATATTAAATATTTAAACAAAATTCAGTAGAATATACCTAACTTACCAATCATTAAGTCATCATCAAATATATCCATTTTCTCAAAAAACTTCTTCAAACATTCATTCGATCCTTCATCCTTCGAACGCAAGAATTGTATTTAAGTAGCACCTGTGGCAAGTCGCAATAAACCGGTATTTTTCTTACACAACATGTAAAGAAGTAGTTCTACCGGCGGCGTATCAAGAGACTACAGCATAACAGCAGTAGACTTGTATCTACGTACCGACGAATAATATCGATTCTATAGACAAATTGGTGCAATTTTACTGGCGATTTAAAATAAATGTCGCACTAATCTAGGAAATAAAAACATTTGGACGAATTTATTGGGACCTATAATTTCGATTTGACTTTATTTTATAAGTCCAATTTTGGTAAATAGAAAAAAAATATGTGGAGAGCAGTTTGAAGTAATGATGATGACTAGTTTTGTTTTTTGATTTATAAACGGTAACAAAACTCAAATTATCAGTGTGAAATATGTATTGTCAATAACAGTTGTTATGATAAACGATAAGTCGCAAATTTCTAGAATTAATTAAACAATTTTCCATTTGATTCCATTTGATGTTTTAGTTTGAGCATTGCGTCTGCAGAATTGTACTCATAAATTGTGACTGGTACTTCTGTGAAACTGGATCCTGGTGTGTAGAGCGCTCATTCATTCCAAGCAAACTATCAAATCATACTTAGTGGACGTTTCGGTTTCGGGTCGCGTCGATATCTGAGGCAATTCTTTATAGGTACACGGAAAGAATTGAAAATCACCAATTGCAAAATTTTGAGTTGCAATTCAAGAATTATATCTTTGTCGCAAATTACAACGATTTTTTCTGGGATTGATATAAAAATTCGTAATTCGACATTGAAAACGGCGTAGAATACAAAATTCTGCTTGCTGAATTTTGCGATTAGAAGTATTAATTCGAGCTTCTTTTATTTGTATTCAATGGGTCAATTTCTCAAGCACTACTTCACAATCGCAAATTGCAAAAAGTATTTGCTGATTTACTAACACTGAGTGATGAATCAATGAAATCTTATAATAATTTAACACATGTAAATTGAAAGCGTAAAATGACGTAGAAAAATCGTGAATTACAAAATATTTTTTTGTAATTTCCATGGAATTAACTACCCGATGTGTAAAATGTTTGTGCGCACAGGCAGCCGACAAAACCGAAACGTCATAGCATGTCCATGGTCCATGTAAAGAAATCCTTTTAAGTCCTTTCATTTTCTGCATGGACAACTCCAACCATGCGCATTTGGCTTCATTAGAGTCAGACAGTCGGTATTCCGAGAATGTAAAACTCACACAAAACGAATGGTTGTGAGAAGCTAGGTCTAGGGTCCCTACGAAACTGTTGCGCAACTAATTATTTATTTAGAATACATTTTTTGTTTGAAACTCGTTCTCTGAGCCAGAGACACTCAGTGTTTATTATAGCAATAATTACGACCTATGTGCACCATTATCAAACAGACAAACACAACAGACCGATTGTGAGTGGATTTGCACAATATTACAAAACTTACAACGTACTAATATATACACAGAACGTAGGTACTCTTGAATGCGAACATTCCGCATGCCCTCCAAGTAAATTGTTATATAATATGTGCCGTTCCTGCTCCATAAGTAAAAGCACTTACCTTTTCTCTTTCAGCGCCTTGTTTTATTAGTTCTTGTTTCAGATGACATATTGCTGAGAATGCAAGTCCCCTAAAAGTTATACCATAAACCATATTTAAGTACACCCATTCATCAGTGCTGCACTGTATGGCAACTCCGCAGCGGATCGGTAGGAAAGAAATCCGAATAACAAAATCTCACAAAGTTGTCATTGTAAATTATGGAATGAGAACGCACTCTTTACTGACTCTTGTGGGTGTAAACAGCCAAAGGCACCCCCCGCACTCCATCATAGACCATATTTTGACACCAGCAAAGGCGACAGCGATATACAAGGCATTGCACTGCACGCAGGATCATTAATCTAAATCAGTCTGACAGGATTCAATCATCTGACCGACCGACTGAAAGTAGATTCTGCATACGTTGCACGTTGCACCAAGAAACCCTCAAATATCCATTTCAGATCTTGTGTGATCGACACCAGTCGAGTGTGTCTGCACAGGTATTTGGTGCGAACAAATTGCCATAATCGACGAGGACGTCAGTTCGTCTGCTAAATCTTTTCGCATGCATTTCTCGATTGGTAAATCTTTGCTGGATGTGCTGATGGAATGAAGACTTGCGTAGAAACTGTACTCGATGGTCTCCTTCTAAGAACATGGAGAAGTTTACGACACTCCGGTGCGAGCTGGCAAAAGTGCAATTAATTCTGGAATTAGTGGACTTATGCCACAGTGACATGGCGCGCGGACGAAACCATTGAACAAAGGGAACCGACACTCGGACACTCCTGACGAACATGATAAACCTGAGAACTCATCACCCTGACTGTTTTACGAGGATCCACTTTAATTGCAAATAAATTGAGTTTTTTGGTGTATGGAGCCGACCGAGGATGAACAGAAGATGCACACGCTGCTCGGTGGGAACATTGGGTCAGAGTGCTGTCATGGTCCAGAGTGGTTATTGTGTGGAAATGGGAAAACGACACCTGCCGGTTTGGGGAACCAATATTCTAATACATATTCATAAACTTTTATTTTTCTACTACTCTGTGCATATAATTATTAACGGAAATAATCCAAGATTTAACAAGCGCCGAAATACAGACGCATCCGTTTCGCTCCGCAAAGGAAACATCTATTAGCTTAAGGGTAAAAAATCGCGGTAGGAAGCATCCGTTCCATTAGTAAGTGTAGAAAATTGATCATCCTCTTGAGATTTACTTTAAAAAAAAATAGGTGGTGGTGCTCGGCAGGGCGCCTCTCTGAATCTAATGCTGCCGGAACCGTCTCGATTATGAAGGGTAAAAGTAAACGTTGTTCCAAACTGTTATGAGTTTGGTCCATCACTCATTTGTTTGTTTTTGAATTCTCGATTCTACGCAGGAGATATTTTCTTTTCGTAAGGTTTTACGTCACAAAAACAACACATAAATAAATAACTGGGACAAACATTAGGAACCGGAACAGGTAGGTAGGCAGGCATAATGTCAAAACAGAGGCGGACAGGTGCCGTGGTAATTGTACAACCTCTGGGCGTTTAAATTTTGGAAGTGGAAATCAATTCGATTTGGACAAGTTAATTGGATTGTCATTGTTTTTGCTTCGAGGGGGAAGTTGACACAGATTTGGCACATTGTAGCCGTGAAAATCGCAATTCGAATCAGATGTTTTGGTTTGGAGTTTTTTTTGTCGGATAACTAAGCGACATCCGAGAGTGATAAAATTGATTATATTGTGTAACTAATAATTTTGGGCGGATTTGACGCCTATTTGGCAAAATCAAACACGCCAATGTTTCGCCTATGTCACAAGTAAGGCATAATATGGAGACTAAAATCGGCAATCAAAATAAAAAATTCAATCCCCAAGACAGGGGTCTATTATATGTTTTGACAATGGGAAGGTTAAGTAGCTGTCTTGTGAGACACATTGAGACCAGTCCCATAGGTGGTTTGTGATAACATATGACACATGAGTGCCGGAAAGGAAGATGGCCTGAAGAATTTTTAGACCGGCCTGGTTAGGATTTGTCTTCGGTTAGACGAAGGGCGACAGAAACATTTTGCTGATAGTCTCTAACATTCCGTCTAAGAAAGGAGAATGGTGCGGATAGAAACGGGTGATTAAGTCAATGAATCCTATACTGCTTACACGGAAAGCTTGCTGCTTCTCACTGAAATCATTAAGACTTTGTAATATATGTATTTGCTCTACTATAAAAGTCCTAAAAAGAAATTATGTAGTCCTTTTTGCTAGGGGCTATGCTATGCAGAAAGCTCATTTGGCCGCTCTGAGGATTTGTCTGTTTAAGTTCTCTGGTTTTTTAGATCAGTAGACGCGACTAATTTCCCGAAGATATCATCAGGAGGACAAGTAGTTCATTGTGCACATTGCATGTCAGTTTAAATTCAGACAGTCGGTGGTCTGTCTTTAGCTTAGAGAAGAGCAGTTCTTGTCGGTTTAAAGTTGATTAAATGTAACTTGTTCCTGGTATTATAAAATAAAACATTTCGGAATATATTTTATAAGTATTAAATAATGAAACAAAGTTTAAGTATATAAATCCGTATTTTTTTCATGACATTAGGTATGTACATCTGGCTATTAAGAAAGAAGGAAATAAAGATAGATTGTAACACATACAAATTTTCAATCGAAATGGATTGATCAGGTTTGAATCAGTGGCAAGTTCTCCTAAATAATTTGTGTTTATTCTATTTTAGCGTACACAGAAAACTCACCTCAGACAAGTCCCGTTGTTTCCAGATAAATAATAAATGCTGTAAATTTAGAATAAAGTTTGACGATAAATATTTCGTAATAATAATAATACGTAAATTACAAAAATAATAATAATAATTATAATAATAATTGATAAAAAGCAATCTTAATTTACGACCAAAAATTTGTAAATTACGACTGAAGTAGAAATTTCCCCTGTTATCAACACTAATAAACCTTTTTTATTATGCTCACATGACTTGTATAGATCATTTAATTCCACGGTATACAACAATAGTTGGATCTTGTACTGTTGTTGTAAACCGTGAAAATTAATGATCTGTACAGATCATGTGAGCATAATAAAAAAGGCCTAATAAGTTGCAATTTAAGACTTTTTTCATTTCATTTATTTTAATTGTATGCTTACACATTAAGACATAAAATTATCTTATAATATAGTGAAAGCTTAATGACGATAATTCAAATATGATACAAGCTACAAAAAGTCATGTTTAGAGATTTAAAGAGAAAAAAAGTAACATTTCTTAAGGAAATTGTTCTTAATAGAGCAGAACGATACATTACATATATAACATATATCTCCATTCAATTAATTAAAGTTAATAAAAAAAGACTAACTAAAAACAAAATCAAAATCAGTCGGGAAACTCCATATAAAAGGACTTGAGTTTAGTCCGAAACTGTTCAGTGCCGCCTAACCTTCGCACATGCCGAGGCAAGGAATTCCATAAGCGGATGGAGTTAGTGAAAAACTGTCGTTCCGATGTTAGACATGTGACTCGAGGGTGAACAAGTTGTTGGGATCTGTTAGAGGAACTAAAGCACAATTTATCAATCAAATAACTCGGCTGATGCGTCTGCACCACAACAAGAGAAGTGAACGAAACCGAAGTAAAGTGTCAAGAGTCATATTATAAAGTGATTTAGAATAGTTTGAAACACTGTCAAAACGATTCAGGTTATAAACATAACGCGCAATATTATTATTTTTTAATGATATTGTGATATTTTGCGATGGATGTAAGAACAAAGTTTCTGTCGTATGCAGATCGAAATTTAATAATAATAGTTGCGGCGTTTGTGTTTGTATTAGGCTTCGGGCGAGTGCGGAAAATTTCGTAAATCATTGGCGGTTTAATATTGACAACATGGCACAAGTGATGGAAATAAGATTTCAAATTTTCTTCTGGCATGTGCGGAATACCAAACAAAACCGCGTCAGTGAAACATTTTTATTTTCAAGTTGTTCATATTCAGTTTTAATTTCGGAGAGTTGAGATTTTAAATCAATGTATTCAGCAGTGTTAATATTAAGTGCGGTTTGGGTATCGGACAGCACTTTGTTTACATCCAATAATGATGTTTTAATTTGAGAGATTTCGGATTGAATGATGTCGATATCGGCGTTTGTTTTTGTTTGAGTGGTTTCAAGTGTTAAAACCTTGGAATTAATGTCAGATATAGTTTTATTAAGTTCCCCGAATTGATTATCAATTTTGGTCGCGGTGCATTATTATTTTCATTCATTTTGGACGATAAGAGCGATATTATAAATTCACTTTGACTTTTCCATTTTGTCCCACATTAGTGTATCACTCGTTGCAATTTTCTTGGAATGTTGTTGCGGCGAGTCAAGGGAGGTTCGTGGTGAGTTAGTAATTGGTATATGTTTGGGGTTCGACCTGCTTCGCTTAGAGCTAGATATGTCGTTCGGTTGTAGTATGATGAAAACTTGTGTGGCACAAGAGACAAAGGAATTTTGCATATGTTAGAACAATTATAAGAAACTGATAAACTAAAACCACCGAAAATGTCACTTCCACTGATATTATTAAATCGATTTTTTTAGTCACCAGTAGACCCGACCAACTTCAAACTATTTAAAGCAAAAAAAAAGCCAATTTGCGTAAGTCTTAACTAAAAACAAATAAAATGCCAGCCGAGGAAAAAAAACACGTCTATTCAGTAGCTCGCATCTTTAGCTTGTTATTATTGGTTGTATGGTAATTTGAGTCCAAAGGAGATAAGTTCACTAACTGAAATGATGAAATCTCAATTTTGCAATAAAAAATATAAAAAAAATTGTAATTTACGAATTGTTTTTGAAATTTACAACAGATCGTAATAAAACTGATATCCTTCGTACCAAAACATTACCACTAAGCTGTTAAATGGGTTATTACTTAAGAGATATGATCGTTTGGTGGTACACTGTTGGGGGGTGTCCGCTGATGCCACCTGAAGACCACTTTACTCGGTGCTAGAAGTCTCTAATGCCATGTTAAAAGAAACATGTACGATATGCTGAATGAGGTGTACCAAGACGTTTATCCGCTTTTTCGAGGATGTCGGATAAGTATATATACTAATTTCTGAGCCTATTGAGGGATGTTTCCATAAGTTCGCTCATTGTGTTTAGGAATTTTCATTGAACAACGAGAACTACGTCATACGAATAAGTTCTCTAAGTATAATCTTGACAAGCACCCAGAGAAGATGAGATATAACCACTCCTTGAGGGTGCCTCTAGTAACAGATTTTTTTATTGAGCTGTTTCCGAAAGTGGAATTGATATTTCTCGTATAGAGCATTTCACATAGCCAGTTGGTAATGCTTTTCTCGACGGGGTAGGGTAATTGTCTTTTTTCATTCTGTATTGCTTTCTCCAAGAAATCTTTTTTTTTTAATTGTTATTTATGGTCTGTGCTCACAGAAATTTATTACCTATAAATACGGAATAGGTAAGTTCTACTAAATATTTCAAATGGCATTCTAGCACTCCTGTACACATCATTACGTCACAATAAATCTCATTCCGGCATCCGTTTGATCCTAAGATGTAGGTGATTCAGGCATCAACTAAAGGACGAGTGCAACAAGCAACAAGTCACATAAGGGACTACTTAATTTTGTATGGCAGTGGCGACAGCACAACCACACTTCGCACATAATTAGCACTTCAATAAATCCCATAAAAATAAACACAATATCTTTGAACCCCATCTAATCTTGTAGATTAACGTGCTTCGACCTCATGAATGATTGCGTGAGAGGGATTCCTTGCAAGCCGATCGTACTCGATGACGGCCTCTTAACATGAATGTCTTTGCACTCCAGGACCCATCCCCCTTTATTTGAATTAATTCTGTTGAAAGGAAATTTACAACCGTCAAAAATTAACCAACCCCTGGTGACGCGTCATCTTTTCAATGATAAATAAAGTGTGATTTTAACAGACAACGAAACTATGATCAATGATTACAGGAGCCTCATAAACTCGTCGATGGGTCATAAAACTCGCACAGTGCTGAGTTCGAAGAAAGTCGAGTGGTTGATTCTAACACAAAAAGCAATATATATATCTGTGTCTATATGTCGGAAATACAGATAGTTCTGAGAAAATTCAGAAGGAATTTATTTCAATTTATGGCTATGACTTCTGAATGGACAGTAGCTGCATTCTGCATACTATTGTCTTGTTGTGCGTGGCAAGTTGCACCGCAGGACATGTTCGTTTTGTTTACTAAATTTTAGATACCTGGTATAAACTGTGAATGTCATTGACACAAAATCTTTAGAGAGCGATCTATCAAAAACATAGGCATACGAAAGGATTCCAATTGTCTATGCTATGAAGAAGTGTTTTGGTACAATGATGATATGAGTTTGATGGATTAGGAAGAACGTTCGTTTTGTGCTAGTCGCTGACATTTTTTTCATGAAGTGGATATAAAAAACGGAAGCATGCCGTTAATTCGTTGAAATTGGTTGATGAAGAATTTTGATTTTGTACTTCCTTTATACATAATTGGCACTAAAGAATAGAGTTGAGGGTTGCGACTTGCCTGGAATATGGTGATGGTGAGAAATTTAAATTTTCCAGCGGATAAATTTACATCCACACTACCTCCTCAATAATCGATAATTAAAAAAAAGAATAAAATCTGCCCAAATACGGGTCATGAGTTTTGGTTGCGACATCATCATTAAAATGCTCCAAAAGATACCTTCAGCAAGATGCTTGCTACAAGTTGCACACAATCGCTTTAAAAATGGAACGCGAGGAGCAACTACTTTTCTCGTTGAAAATGAAACTAAAATTTTTAACGATTGGTTTATACATAGCAAAATAATTAAAACAAGAGCCAAGAATCCTCCGTTAGGCAGAATATTCTGCTCAAACTAAACAATGATTGCACAAATTTCCTTCCACCGGGGGGTCAATTCTGGTTCCGTGAAAAAGTGAAATGAAAATGTTTTCAGTTTTCACCCTTTTATCGCAATTTTTATTCTTGTTGTACGAAAATGTGAAACCAAACTTAAAAAAATGTTCATACGAATAATCTTTATTCACGACCTTAATTTTAAGTGAAAGATTGAAAATTGAGATCCTGATATCGTACAACACAGTAAGCGAATGTGAAAACGATTTATTCGATTCACTCCTTCACAGAACGAGGTTTAAAAGCACTTGAGTTCAATTTTAACAAAGTTGATAAAGCGGACGAGCTTTTCAAAGAAATAGGAGATCACGTTTCAAAATAAATGAGATTATTCTCAACTAGCTGATCCGTGCTCGCCTTGCTTCGCTAGCGCATTTTAAATCACAATTGAGTGTGACTCCCTCTCAATCAATGTTGCCGCAGTCTTTTTTTTTAAGTGTAACAAATTTGTTCAAAAAGTGTAACAAATGGAAAAAATGTAACAAACTGATAAAAACATTGTCAACGGCGACGCGGCGAGACAGCAACATATTTCCATTCCCACTCACAGTTTGACGTTTTGCACAACTTCTTCTCTGTGTAAACAAATAAATACATTGACAGAAATTGTTAGAAGTTTGTTCGAAAGAAAAAAGTGCTGCCAGTTCAACTTTTCAATATGTATTTTTTAACGAGAAAAACAAGAAAAGATTTTAATGGGAAAAAGTGTAAGAAAGCGAAAAAGAAAGTAAGATTATAACAAAATTATAAAATTTTTGTTACATTTGTATCATTGTGGCAACGCTGCTCTCAATTTCAATCTCATGCGCCACATTCGCTCTACTCGACTTCTCTCGAATGCATAAAAGAAATAAAGAAAAAGCACACAGTGACAGCACATAAGGTACAGAGAGAGAAACTGATTTTGTCGCACACACACACAAAATTTAATCCACTCAAATGTGCGAAAATCCAACGATCTAGGTTCAGTCGAACATATTACATTTTTGAATTGTATAAAATTTATAGATTATTGCTTATTGTTCAACTTCAGGATAACGTACTAAGATGATTTATATCTTAAAATCTTGGTACGTAATTGAACTTTATTTAAAAAGATCCTATGTCATTTGAATGAGTTATTCCAAAGCTAGGAACTAGAAGGCATTCGAGAATTACAACTTTTCTTAGCTTAGATCTCCGCTCCCGGACAGCGGACAATGATAAAACATATCCTATATTTTAATCAATCGGAATCAATTTCATGCAGTACTTTTTTAATCTATTCCGGGCAAACAGCTTATGACCGGAAAAAAAGTTACAGCTTTCTTATAGTAAGGATTGAGAAAAAACTCCTCTGAATGAAATATAACAAATTTTCATTCATATACTAGCAGATGCATTACCATCTTTACCCTAAGGGAACGCGGGGCCCGTGCCTAAGACCACATCCTCACGGCGGCCCTGAATGGCTGGCAATTTTTTTCCTTTATTTTGGTGGCCCAAATGAGTTTTTTTTAGCCTATTTATGGTAACAGTGATATTATATATTAAGAACATTTCGAAATTAAAATATCAATCAAAAACCAAATCAGTTTTATTATTTTATTTTAAAATATCAAACCTAATGTAAAATTAAAATTATTTTTAAACATAGAAACTCTAATCTCCCTTATGTTTCGTTAACCTTAACCGAAATTAAGGTTTGTTTTTACTCTAAATATTCTTACAACATTATTTGAAGACAACTGTAAATTACTGTGCTTCAAACAATATTCGCAAACTAACTTCGTGGATATATATTTATTTCTTTATAAAAATTCTAATTTTCTATCATTCGTGAAAAACAAGCAACCTGATACCTCTAACATTTTTGAGCTTATTTTTCTTATGTTATAATAAATAACAAATTATGGTTTGCTTTAACTTATTTAGTTTTAAATCCCTTAATTTATCCAATAAATTTATGTTTGAATCTCCAACCACTAGACGATATAAAATTAGTATTTAATGGAAATTCAAAAATGACAATTAAACAGTCAGTCAAAAAATGTTTTTTTTATTCCCTTTTTTATTTTCCAATGGGGGCCTAATTCTTGTGTGTCCGAGGGCCTCGCGATGGCCTAAGACGGCCTTGAGCAGATGATAATAATACATAGCTGGGTATAAGCTGTTGGTGGTGACTTTGCAAGTACAAAAAACCTCTTGAAACTATTAAATAGAAAAGTTTATATTGATGATAAGTGGAGGAGATGATTCAACGATTACTTAACGAGTACCAACGGTCTACCACTTGCACCAAATTACCGATAAAGGCAATGACACCAAACTTTGAACAGAGCAAAGTGGAAAACTACAAGCGTTTTCATTTTTGTTGCTATACAGGGTTCCTTAACTGATGGCATCGGCTAAAGCAGTATTATTTCCCAACTGAAATCATTTGTAAGAAAAACAATGAAATATTTTACACGAAATCAAGTTCGAAGTATCCATGGTACTCGTAATTACCGAAAGGAAACATTCGCACAATATCTTACTTTTCTTAGTAGTCTGAAATATAAACAATTTCAAACTGCGCAGTTTTCAACGCCAAATAGAAATTAATTCGAAACACCCAAATCTAATGTTGTAACTTGTAAGTTGTATTCACAGATCACACACAAATACGAGTATCTGAGTACGAACTTACCAAATCCACAATCACCTCAAACAACTCGCCTGGAATGTGTACTTTTTATTTTGCTGCGCAGAGGAGAAAATAAATAAAAGCACATTTTACTTCAAAGTGAATCATACAATGAATTTTGATGCGAAAGTGTTAAAAAATAAAGCTACCTGCTTACGTGCCTGAAGTATTTCTGCATTTCAAAGGAAAAAAAAGTATTTTTCTAAATTCAATTATTATGGTACAGACAATCGCTGGTGTCGGTATCACAGATCTTTTGGCCTGGTAGCACTTAATATGTATAGAAATCATTCAAGTAGCAATCGATTCTGTGTAACATGATCAAGCCGCGCCGCAAAGATAATCTACAGCATGTAACAACGATAACTGATCGAGTGGTTTGTACCACCCAAACTCAATCCTATGAAAAGAGAAAAATTGACTTTTGATACTTTTATTCTTATTGATAGATACCAATAGAGACAGACAGTAGCGGGAAAGTTGTCACTGTTTTTGAATGATTACTCTTGTGTACCAAAACGGGCACCCACAGGCTAATACTTAAGAGTTGGTTGTGTACAAGACACAAGGTGGTCATTTGCGGTCAACCTCAGCATGCTACCAAGCCCATACATCATTCGGAGAGTGTGGTACCGGCCCATGTCCATGTTGCCTATGTGAACTATTTGTATCTCGACATATTTTTCTTTGGGGTACCTCTAGGGGAAACGAAAATTCCGGTAAATGTTTTGGTACATTGGCCTATGGGTGTGCGATCATGTTAGTTTGCAAATTGCCATATAGGCGCTCGGCTCTAAAGGTCTACACATCATACAACACATTACCTACCTATACGCTATACGTATTTATGACGTTGGGTAATAGCTGTGGGCGTTCGGAGTATCCCTCAGCAAAATGCGGTAGGTGCGAGCACACTCAATGGCATTCTTTGCATTGCGTGGCTGCCTTGGATCGTGGTAGCTGCTCCCTAATTGAATAATGACTTTGACTTGATGCTTGGCAGTTGTTGGCCTGATGCTTTACAAGGGCGGGTGCACCATTCAATCAACACAATCAACATAAACGGAGCGCGTCGTCGCATGATTGTCTCATTTGTGGTTATGGTGCACTCATAAATGATCGACTCAAGTCCTCCTTGGGTTGTATGTGGATGCGTAAGGAATTCGTGGCATTTGGTGGTACTAATAAATGCTAATTATTGAAATGAAATTCCATCGACATTGGTCATGAGGAAACAATGTAAATTATACCATGGCGGGTAGGAGATCATGATAAATGGATTTATTAGATATTGGTACTGATCGCGTTGTTCTATTTAGAGGTCTGGACCTGACGCCTCTATTAAATGCCAGACAACTAATCGGAAAATCTCGTCAGCTATTGAGGTGTCAAATATTCGGCGTGACTCTTTAGAACCGATTGATTTTAAAATAAGTGTTGTACTATACAAGCTTCCAAAACTTCACAGCAAGTCCGTTTATTTTACGCAACAGAAGTAAAAAAGAGCAAATTTAATTTATATTGCTATTATATGCAAAATGATGACAATAAGCGGCTATTAAGAAATGATAAAATAAGTAAATAAATTGATCGCTACACCTTCCCGACCACAGCAGTGTCTTCCCAGCAGAGGTCCAGGCAGCGACAACAGCAACCCGTACGTTTAGGCAAATACCGCCTTAAGGTATTACCTTCCTTATAAATAGCCAGGCTACAATTAAAGCCTTACTTTCAACAGTTGCTCTTACCGAGTACTGTCGTAAAAGGAATACCCATCTTCACAGATGGCTGAAAGACAGAAAATAGAACAAGAGAAGAATTCTTCTCGGAAGAACTAGGTATCAGTCAATAATACCGACTGGCAGATTACTGCAGCGTTTTCCAGCCAGAGATCTACGCGGTCAGACTGTCTTATGGAGGGAACTACCAGAAATGGATATTGCTGGAATCTGGTAAACTGATGATCTATTTGTCAGAGCCTTTCGTCATTAAGAGCGATAAACCATCACTTAATATTGCTATATGGTGGGTTCCTGATGGGCAGGCGGCGGATAAACTGGTCAGATGTGGCTCTGAAATTGACATACTATCAGCTGACAGATAAGTACCACCAGCTTTCAACGCAGCTAAGAGCTTCATTGATAATGCCACAAATTTGGCACGATGGAACAACACTTATGATTGCATCACAATTAACAGTTTGTGGCCCACAATTGGCGCTAAAAAGCGCTCCAAGAACGCCGCTACTCTTGTTCGTGCTCTTGGAGCATGGTTCTTTAAAGGCCTGGAAGATCTAGAAATGGTACCTCTATCAGATGTAAGAAGATTCATGAACAGATCCGAATGGTTTTATTAGTTGCATGTCCTATACGAAGCTTGTGAAATACTGTCGCAAAGACAAGGTATCGCTCTGCTAGGTTCCGGGATATGAAGACATTGCAGGCAATGAGAAAGCGGAAGAATTAGGTAGACAAGGCTCGCCAGAAGTATCAGAACAAACTGATCCCTCTGTGAACATTCCGCCTTACCCACTCAGTCTTAAAGGAGGCAGAAAGGCCATAAGAGAAGCGAACGCTAGATGGACTGGACTATAAAATTTGATCGTACCACACGAATGCTATTGCCAACCTTCAATGAAGCCAGAACCGAGAGGCTCATACGGAAGGATAGAAAATCTCTTTCCACCCTCGTATATAGGAATCATAACGGAGCACAATGCACTTGGCGGAAGAAGAACTCTTTAGAGTCAGTGCTGATGAGAAAGCTCTTCAGGACACAACCTCCTTCCTATGTCACTGTCTGTCTCCAACAGAACAGGAACAGATTTATAGAGAGACACTTCTTTCACGATGTAGACGAGCTTTCCAGCACTCCAGTAGACAGCACAATGAGCCTAATCAAATCCACAGGATGGTTTGTATAGAACAGCACAGTGAGTAATTTATCGCAGTTATTTATAGACAGGGTTATTATGGGTGAGGAACCTTCTCTCCCATGGGATTCACAATGGGTCAATGTTGACCATAGTGTGGCATGGAGTACTCCACGCCCAACCACATACCTAACCTTACCTAAATAAATTAAACGTTCATCATTTAGTGGGTATGGGTACTATTATAACAGAAATTGATATATGGAGCAACAGTTAACCTCAATAAAGCGAGTTAAACTGTCTTGAGCCATCCATTGACATTCGAGTCGATTTCAACCACTTCGTGTATCACCTAGGATTCCCAAGTGATTTATCCGGCGGACGAAATTGTAGCAAACTAAATTCAAATCGCCTGGGTCAGCGTTCTGTAAGGCGAAACGTTAAGACTTCTTCGTGTGCGAGTACGATTTACTTCTTTAAATTAGAGAAAAACTTTCGTGCACACGAAAACGTTTCAAAGTTTTCGCCTTGCAGAATCTCACAGCTAAGTTTACTGGAATAATTTTGGAAATCATTCCTTGAAATATGACTCATTTTGATTTTTAGATTACAATATTTTGTATATGATGTAAGTAATAAAAAATGTTCTATCTGCATCCTTTCTTATCAATTGCAATTAGGTATCATACCTCTCTACTCCTAACAAATAAATTAATAGACATTTATATTTTACAGTGTCTACGTCCAAAGAAATCTTAAGGTCATAATGACGGAATAAGGACATTTGATGAGTGGAGAACGTTGCAAGAGAAATAATAAACGGGAAAAATGCAAACACAGAGAGAGGTAGGTAAAATGGGTATGAACGGATCTATTGATTACGCTATGTTCCATTCATCTATGTAATGTTCGCCTATGCATTTTCTCTAAGAGGCCAATTGGTTTGAGGTTTATACCTGTGCGTTATGATATGAGCGTTGACCTCCAGCTTGAGTCTTGCAGATTTTAGATAAATCAGACGGGTGAACATATTTCTCGCTGCGAAATCGAAACATTTTGCAGATTTATTGGCGATAGCATAATAGCATAAATCGGTAATTTTAAATGAGATTATCATTAAAATACTGTGCTATTGTTAATGAACTTAAATGTTAAATTCCCTATAAAAATGCATTGCACATTGAAATGTGTTCCGCAAAGCACAGACTCCTCAACATCAAAAATATTTTAATTAGATAAGTTTATAGTTTAATAAGTTTTTAGTTTAATAGTTAAATTTAAGGAATGGTTGTTCGATGGCCGCTGTGCATCAGGAGGCTTTAACAACGCGGCTTTGCTTACTGTTATGTTGGGTTTGAGTATATTTCAAGCTGCGTGACACCTTTTATACAAAATATTATTTAATTTGCAGCTTTTCGTCATTTTGTTTTTAGATTAAAAAAAAGGAAATAACTACAAAGGTTTTGTATGCAATCAAAAATAGGCCTAACTATAATCAAAACTATACAATTTCAGAAAGCGAGGGAGAGAGCAGAATTCGAATTGCTTGGAGAAAGAACTTGGAAGTGTTGTTGTAAAGTGTATCTTTTTGACTAAATAGATTCATGACTGCCGTTAGTAAAATGTTTGAACATGGCTATCCTGCATCATCCAGTAAGATAGCTTGATGTTGATGACAGTTTCTATGCTTCTATGATTTTCTTTGTACAACGCAGTTATTCAAACATATAAATTGAAAAGAGAGCAACGAGTTCTCGCAACAAAATAATTTTGCAGTAAGCATCGGGTACAAATAGAATAGTAGCCTAAAACAAACACAAACGGAGTGGACTTGGGCTTCAATCAATACTCCTCTCAAGTGCGATCTTTGGCTAACTGCCTCGAGTTGAGCACTCCAAGTTGGTTGATGTTCCATCCACTTGCCACCTAAGGCGAGGTCTTCTCTACCATCAACGTAAACGTAACAGCAAATCACTCCAAGATGTACCATAAAGCAGGACTAGGATAATGAGGACCTTATATCGCGTCCCATTACTGTATCTCGACATGGCGTTCTTAGGCCGATGTAACAGCAGCTGGCAAGTTTAATTTTGCGCTTGATTCCTGATGTGGTGTCATTTTCAGAATAAATAGTGGAGTCGAGGTAGGCGAAGTATTGGCTTGTGTTGGCTTGCGAGTTTCGTACAATTCTCTCAAGAATGATGTTAAAAATGTCACATGTGTCATTCTGCACAATCTGACAACTTTGGCAGGGATACCAAAACTAGGTATAGCTCTGTATACAGCACGGTTCTACATATTATATATATGCTGTGTCATGCAGCCTTTAAATCGATAAAATGATGAAAAGTATCGATCAGGACTTCTGGAATATTTGGTCGGCTGTTGGCTTACCGGCCCTAAGACTGCATGAGAGGAGCCAATCAGGTCGATAAAGATTGGTTTAAGGCGACCACTCAGTGAAGCAAACAGGAGGGTAAGAAGACTGAAGCCTCCATAGTTGGCGCAGTTTAGAGGGCCTCCTTTCTTGTCGATCGGAAAAACAATGACGTATCGCTCATTTCAGTCTCTCCGACTGATTTTTTTATTGAAACTTACGTTCTTTTGTAAAATTTAAATGCTCACTTTCACACGCAATTTAATTTATTTTCCTAATTAAGCCGGCAAAAACCGTTGCAATTAAATTGTATTTTAGTTTTCAAAATAATTTAAAATAATTTTCAAATTGCCAACAAAAATGTGTTTTCTACTTTTGTGTTAGCAAAAACCACGTCAGTTGCCGGTTTTATTAGATTTATGCTGAGGTCACGATGGGAATGGTATCCAAACCATCAATCGTAACAACAGACGTGTTTTTTAGCATCTATCTGAGCAAAGGAAAATACAGAGAATATGTAGAATTAACAAAAAACTAATTCTAGCTTTTTTTTAATTTCTGAAGTGATAACTTCTTTAGGCGCGTTGGGCATTTTTGATATGGGGTAAAATCATTGAACTCGCGACACCAATGTTGCGACACCAGTGTTCGTGGAATTGGAACGGAAG
The DNA here is from genome assembly GCA_916610125.1 of Cheilosia vulpina. Lineage (NCBI taxonomy): Eukaryota > Metazoa > Arthropoda > Insecta > Diptera > Syrphidae > Cheilosia > Cheilosia vulpina. The sequence continues at coordinate 46,416,567 of OU744280.1, forward strand.
TTGAAAGGGTATATAGAGTCATCGTATATAAGAAATGTTTATATACAATGAAAGAGAAGATAAATGTACCAACTATCAACTAATGAAACAGCAACACAGCAGATAACAGCTTCCAGCGGAAGCTGGAATTATTTTTAAGGAATGACAAATAGAGTGTTCGAAAAATAGACTGCGTTTGAAGCAGAGATGAATGAATAAAAGAGATGGATATCTTTCGTACGTCTATCCCCCCAAAACCCATTTGTTTGCATTGTTGTTTTTGTAATTTCAACCCCCGCCTGTGAATACGTGTTAGTTACAAAAATGCATGTTGCTAATGGCCGGCTAACATTCCTTTTGCTTTTACGAACATCGCGCTGGTCAATTTTTTTGTGTTTGGTATTGAACTTGTTTGGTTTTTGCTAAGGCTTCGATTGAAATAAAACAAATAATGAAATACACATTTCGGAAAAGCGAATTCTTGCATTAAAATTCAATTCATGAACTCAGATATACTAGAAAAGAAATGAGCATACAGTTCGTGACTTTATGAATTTTACGGGAAAACAGCTTGTAGGCAGCCGCCTTTCCACTGGAAAATTATATATTTCTGTATTCCATTATCTTTGGTTTGAAGGTGGAAACACATTCTTTAAGACCGATGTTACATTTATTTTTTTTTTGGTAAAGATATTTTTAAAAATGTTTAAAAAATTAAAAAAAATAATCAAATAAAATTGAATGGGTATGGGAATCGTGGTTTAACAAGAGTTAGAAAATGGGAATGTTTCAGGGCACTTTTTTTATTTAAATTTTTTTTTATATTTTTTATGTTTTTTTTATATTTTTAAACGTTCTTAAAAAATCTGGCCAAAAAAGAATTTTATATGTAACCTCGGTCATAAAGAATCAGTTTCCAATTTTAAACTCTGCCCGTTTTACGAACAATTTATCTGTCAATCTTTAAAAATAATTCCAGCTTCCACTTCCAGTAAGTTGATTGAAATTGGACACAAATTCGATAGCTGTTTATTTTTTTCATATTTGAGCTTAATCTTTGATTTATTGTTCCACCTAAAACCTAACCTTAACCTAACTTTTGGTATTGTATTATTTTATTGAAAAAGGCATCCTTTTTTTTAAGTTATTAATTTTTTCGTTACAAGTGGCTGGCAACGCTGTCGCAAGCTCAGAAAACTTAATAGAATTTGCCTACTACAAGCTGTTCTCCCTGTTAATGTAGGATGGGATTGGGAATGGGAAAGTGTGTTTGCTATGGTGAAGTAATTTAACTGAGAATTTTATTTTCAAAATTTGCTGAGGCAATCTGATTTGTGCGAGGGAAGTGGATGAAGTATCTACCAATTATTTCTCAAGTTAGGGATAGTAAAATTCATCATAGGTATTTATATTTGTTAAGATATAAATGCATTTGCTGCACATTTTACCAATGAATTTAAATGTGTAGGGCTAATTGGTTCGGCTTGAAAGATAGAATAGTTTTTGACACGATTTTTTTACTTCTGTCGGCACTCCCGGAGTGCTATTGTTTTTTATTTTTTTTTGTAATTGGGGCTTTGTCAGGTACTAAAAGAAATACTAAAGCCTCCTTTTTCTGTTTGCATGTTTATAATTTGCTGTTATAACAAATGAAAACGGATAATTGTTATGTATTTGGGAGTCTCTTTATATTTATAAGTATGCGGTATACGAATTTTCAATCCAACTTATTCTAAATGGAGCTGCACTCAATTTTAAAATCAAAACTCCCGAAATTGCAATACGATTGAAGATTGAATTATCTGTCATTATGGTATAAAAAGATTCACATTAATTCTAAACCAAAGGACTAATTAACTGTGATTATCAAAAAAAAACAGAAATAACCGAATATGAAAGTGATTTACAACCATCATTGACCTCGCTTAGTGGCATAAATGTTTAACAAATAAATCACTCACACACTTCTTCCGAGACCTCGTAAAACAATTTGATGTTGAAAAATAATAATCTTTCTTGATGCCATATACAAAACGCCAGTTGGTCTGCTAAAGTCAGTCAGTCTGTCTGTGAATGTGTGTAGATAAAGAAGAGCGGTCTAACAAAGACTTAGGATGTGAAGAAGGCACGCGTAAGAAATTCCGTTACAAGGATTACATTAAACGATATCAGGTAGGCGGCTGGGAACTTACTTTCAATAGAAATGTGATGGAAAGAAGAACAGTGAGCAAAAGAACCGCCGCCACCATAAAGGTTTGACGGGAATCCGTGTTGCGTTACAATTGACCATCAAAGGCGGTGCCCGCCACACACACCGCGCACACATCATATTCCCATAGCGGACGGGTGAATTGATATTGTTTTATTTGCTACGCGCCCAACAACCTGACCCTTAGCGCCCAAGCGGTGACCGAAGAGCCTTTTTTGAAGACGGTTCGTAACTATTGAGTTTTTTTTTTGTGGATGTTATTTTGATCGAGTTATGGATTAATAATAATTGGCCTTTGCCACGACCGCCGCCACCACTACTACCTAGTTGAGGAGTTGACGTCATGAGGGACATTGCGTGCTTTCATTTTAAGAATATATACCTACTTGGAAAATATTCACTGTAAAGCGATCCGATGAAGGATGTCATTTTCAACAAAGTTACTAATGGAATTAGGTGATTTTTAAGTGGCATTGCCAATTATACCTTCCCACACGAATTCTTTTAAGAACATATTTGTGAGAGGGGCATAAAAGCGTTGTTTTTTTTTTAAGTTAAAACGTGGACCGAGTCAGAACGAATAAAGTTTCACTTTGTACTTAAAGCTTGATTTATAAAATTTTTAATTTCTCTAAATCAAGGAGTCCTTTGTTTAAGATCGTTTGGAAGTCAGTAAATATCTTTCTTCCGCCGTGAAAGCAATAACCAATCCAGCCCTTTCTTTATTTTTACATTTCCATATTCTGAACAAATTTCGAAAAGGGGAAGACATACCGAAAAACATTTGAATTGCCATAAGTTCATTAATTCGTCTTGTTTTGGTATGGTATAATGTTGCCACAGCTTAAGTGGATCTCTATAAATTTGAGTTATCATAATAGATCGCAAATTAGCACTGGCTGAAAGGAAACCCAAGGAGTAGCTTACAGATTTTAGTAGAATCTGCAGTAATGTGGAGGTGGACGAGGGCGTGACTTTTCTTTATTTTCTCTGCACCTTTTTTGAAAGTGATTTTACGAGTAAGTATGAAAATAGTTGGCTGATACAAGGATTAAAGTTTGTTGTTTATTGTTTTATTATTTAACATATTACTTCTTATTTATAGTTTGGTTATCATAGTGTTCATTCAATTTATTTATTGTTCAAGTTGCTATTTTGTTTTTTTTTTAAATAAGCACGCATTAAGCGATGTAGAATCCCTAATACAGGCTAGGACATCCTCCTGAGGAAGTTGGAAAAACCCAACTAAACGTAGGGAGAAACATTTTGATTTGGAAACAACTGATCAGTAAGCTCATTAAAACAATTTTAAATATAAATACCTGATCACCACTTACAAAAGATGAAGTTGGCACTTTGGTAGCCATTTCAACCCGATTCGGGACCCAGTGGTGCACTTCACTTCTTATTTGTTCTGGCGGTCGGCCAGCGTTTTTTTAAGATCTGTTTAAGATTTGTTATAGTTCGGTATTCTTTAGAGAAAACAAAATTCATTTGTAGAACTTGATTGGTTTATTTGTAGTTCTCAGCTTCTTGACAGAAAAGCGCCGTTTTAAGACCACAAACTCGAAAGCGGGTCGAAATTCTGCATTCAAAATTTTGTCGACTCAGACCAAAATTCAGCTTTTTAAATTAAATGCAAAACAAATTATCAGTTTATTCTGCTTTTTCCATACTAACAAATAAAAACAAAAATTTAAAGCAAGTAAATGTTGTTTATTTTTAACAAAAAAATAAAAATGCAGATATGAAAAAACAATATAAATTATTTATAAAAAATGAAACATTGAAAGTAAGAAAAAAAATAAAATTTTAATCAAAAGAAACAATAAAAATGTTGTTTAAATATAGAAAAAAAAATAAAATACTAAATGGAGACCCAGAGGACATGACGTAGGTTTTTGACGGCCATAATAAGTTTTGTAAAGCATGGAAACCAATCCATGTGTTGGTTTCAATAGACCAACCCAAGCAAATAATTCATGCAACTATAACAAAAAATGTGTTCTTATCAAACGCATCTCTGTTGTTTACTTTTGAAAAAAAAATTTTATTTCTTTGAATAATAATAACTTAAAACCTTTCACAATAAACATACTTTTAGAAAAATATATCGCTTAGCATTTGTTAACGCACTGAGTCTAAGTCAAAATTTAAATTCGAACTTGACTCATTGAATACACCGAAACAAGCAAGAATCTCGATTAAAATCGAACGCAAGACTACCGATTAAATAATATTTAACGACTTTCCTAAAAGCTTCCATCTGAATTTCCAGAAAGTTGTATGCAATAATTAAATTCAACTCAAGGTTTTGGGTACGAAGTAAATTAAGAAAATATATGTAAAATGCCAATCAAAAATAATTATTTCTAGAAGCATATTGCATCGCTAGAAGACTTTTCTTAAGGAGTCTGCAATTCGAAATTATAAAAAAAAAGAATATTGCGATATTTGAGTGCATATCAAGGACAGGTTTAATTTTCACTATTTCCCCCGTTTATTTCTGTACAATAGATTAACCGGTTGGATCATTTAATTAAAACCTATACAAACTGCTTTTCCGGCTATAACCAAGTTCAGAATATACATACTCTATAGAAAATACTTTTTCGAGATCTTTTTCTCAGAAATTGTAGGCGAAAGCATTTGGTCATTGACAAAAACACAATACCAAAGCGTTTAAGTCTTCTTCAAGTCGGGACCTTTGATCATCAGTGCTTACAAGTCTAAATTACACAGAGAATGGTGCATTACACATTTATACACTGCATTGTACGATCGATATTGACCCAGATTCAATAAAACGTTGAATTAATCTGAGTCAAGCGACATTTTCTCCAGTTGTTGGATATGTTGTATATATTATAAAAAAAATAATAATGAACTTGCGCAGACAATAATCAAGAAGCTGATGACGAAAACTGCAGTTAGATCCGAATTCTCTACGCAACACAGATAAGGGCTCAAATCGACAAGTGAAAAGCACGTGCTATAACAAACAGCTATCCAAGAGGAACGAAACAACATTCGATATACCCGTAAATGAGGAATTTTACACTTGCAGCCACTATTTATTTGATCTTTACGATTTTCTCTCCGCTATTGATCATCAAGCACGCTTCTTCATGTAGAAAAATTTTCCTAAATTGGATTAAATACATCCCGCGACCATATAATACCAGAAACATTGCATACAATAACAAAAGCAATCCTTTCGGAGCATGGCGCGTCTAATGCGTTTTGAATGTTAGAAATCATAATAAAATAATAACATCTCAGTGCTAATTGATGTCGTTTTTAGGTGAGAATTTGTTTTAATTAGATAAAGCTTATAGCATATTCAACCTATTTGAAATGGTCAAACGGTTGGCGAAGGCGGATACTACTCGAAAGAAGGTTAGGTTATGCTGCGTTTCTATTTTTCCGCAGAAAGATCCTTGTGGACCGATCGCGATCCTAATGTCCAAAACATATGTGCAGAAATTCTTGTCGCAGCGCAAAATGCATTGAATTGACTACTAAGCTGATGTCTTGAAATTTTGTCTGCAAATGAAACGTTAAACATTTCGCTTTATTGGTTTACTAGTCGAACTCGAAGTTTCAGTGTTTGTACCAATAAGCACAAGTGAAAAAAAAGAAGTAACGTTACGGACTGGTTCATTTATACTGAGCATGAAAGAAAACTCCATTGAATCTGGTGGATTCTGCTCGAATGGGAGCAAACGAGTTTATGACCATATGTCCAAAATGCAGATCGGCTATAACTTTGGTGCAAGTTTTTGGAACATTGTGGATTGATATACCTACCTACCGATTTAGTAAATCATTTCAGATATTTAAGTCATGATGTGGCAACATTTTTAGTAAAAGTTGAGTAGGATGCAATCTTTTTTCGAAAATTCCCAGAAGTGCTATAGAAATACAAATTGTTTTTTTAAGGCAGCTGTATTCGGTAGCAAGGAAATATGTCATCGCACGTGCCCATGCACTGCATTATTACTGCTTGCTCATTCCATTATCAAAACAACATAGACACTTCGCCTATGTGCGAAAATAAAAGTCACTTTTCTAAAAAACGATGGAAATCAAGACGAAAAATTACCCAAATCTATGTCTGCATATGCTAGAACCTGGAAATATATGTGAATCTTGGGGCGCGTGCATGGAATTTCTAGCCTTAAGCGCAAAGTCGTATAGACCACATTTTTAATCGTACAATTTTTGTGTTTCCGACGGCCGTAAAAAAAAAGAGTTACAAATTGGGCAACAGATGAAAGAAAATATTCCTAAGTCACCAGCAGAAGCTTATAAGAAAGCAACAGGTCTGCCAAACATAAGAACCCTTTGTCAATTATTGTGCAGGTTTCCTGTGACAACCAGCACTGCCGAACGATCTTTCTTAACCTTACCGCCGGATGAAGACATATCTTCGCAGCAATATGAGAGAAGATCGCCTGAATGGACTAGCCCTAATGCATATCCATCGAGACATTGCTTCAAAGATGAACCCTGAAGAAGTAATAGATATCTTCAGCAGAAAACATAAAAGAAAACTGTCATTATTAATCATATAATATTTCAGTATTACACCTTTATAAAAAGTATTTTTTATTCTTTGTTATTCTTCAATGTCATTGATAAAGAATGAATCCCAAAAGCAAATTGCAATGCAATACTATGGGGTACACTCTTCACCTATCTGCCCTTTGTGCCCCTCCGAGAAATAAATCCTGGATCCGCCCTTGGCCAAATGTGCACTTTCTTAACACTATTATATATTTTATGTATGGCTTACTATGAGAAAATTGATTTTGAAAATATGGTACCAAACCTTATGTGGGTATAGCAACCACAACTTAGCTAGCTTACCAATGTCTTACATGTCATACACAAATCAAGGCTATTGCAGATCACAGAGAATTATATTAGCGCCGACTCAAATATAGTTGCTAACGAACTAAATTTGAGTCGGGTATGCCTGCAACGCTAGTTTACAACACCTCATTATCAGCTGCATGATGTGGTCGCTTCGTTAAAACAGCAGGCATGCGACTATGAAAGCTCTTCCTTGTACAGTTCTGCTTATGGTAAGGTTTCTCTGGCTCAGAGGATATGTGCCAAAAAGACTGAATCGGTGTTTGTAATACACTTCACGGGCTACTATGAAAGCTCGTTGTGTACTATGCAATGCCCTATCTTTGCTTATTATTACTTTAAGAAATCGTGCCGTTCAGGTGTGTTGTTAATTTCGCCAGGTAGATAAGAGGTTTTCAATTTTGTTATAACTCTTCCAAAGTTTTGTATGCATATTCTAAAAAAGTGGAACAGAGACACCGAAGCAACTTTTTTAATTTATTTCATTTCTGGTCAGTGTTTATCTGACATCAATGCATGCGGGCTTTTCATGATACCATATAGTAGCTAAGAAAGTACTATATGAATGTATTAACCGGATCACAGCTACCGGAGAGTCTGGTAGCTGTTAGCTTTCTGGATCTGTGAAAAGGCTATAATATCAACGAGTTATGCAGGTTCTCTGTGTACGCGCGGTATTATAAAGCACTTACATGGATCTACAGTTCTCTGAGTGTGCTCATACCAAAGTTAGGGTTTTAAATAACGTCAAGAAAGTTGCTCGTATGTCTTTGTTGATAATTAAAAAAAAATGAAGGAACAGAACTGAACGCGTTGAAAGTAATGGCACAACTGTGCTTTATTGCAAGAACATTGAAATTATTTTGGAGGTGAAAGATGACTCCAGGCGTGAGAACATAGGTTTGATGGCGATTTTTTACTGAACCCGAGAAGCGAGAACTGCCAATGTCTCGTCTGGTCACACGCTTGGACTCTTACAGAAAAATGCATAAAAAAAAGTATTAATTGATATAGATCCGTGCGACCTGACAATTATATTGGTCACACGGTTGAAATATAAACTAGTATGAAATGAAACTTAAACATACTCCCCCCTTTTGAGGGTTCTCTCTAAACTAAACTAAGCTTAATTCTAAACGTTGACCTCGAAACGTGGAACTGATCTTCTGGGCATTGGAATGGGCCTTCTTGTGCGGGAAACTAAGACGATGAGAATCCCAATCATGCCAGCTAGCAGGAAGACACTCATGCCGTAGTGGTGATAGTCATGTGTGTTTATAACGGTGGGATCTTGCAAGTCCTTGGATTGCGCAATAACATCAGCAATTTTTGTTTTTAGGTCTTCGAATTCAGATTGGTCAATGTGATTAGCTTCGAAGGGTACGTCTGGTCCCGTTGTGGATGTTTCTGGATTGATTTTCCAGCTGCTTACGTTTGCACTGGGAATAAATGATGACATTATATTATTTTCGAATTCTATCCTACCTTTAATGATAGTATCGGGCAGTTGTAACACACAAGCTTTGTTAAATTGCAGCAGGCCATTTCCGTTTAGGGTAATCGCGTAACTTTTACCACCGCAAATCAGATACCCAGCCACTTCCGATGTGATAGAAAAAATCCATCTATTAGACGCCTTCAGTCCTTTCCATTGATTTTCTGATGTTGTTGCCATTAGGGTGCATTCATTCAGGCTATTTTCTTTATGCTTCAATAAAGCCATTTCGCAGCAACTTGAATTCCCTTTTTGGATAAGAGTTGGATGTACACGATTGCATATGTGTTTCGTTGACAACAATCGTTTACACGATCCCAGCTCCAGTTCGTTCAACAAAAAATACCTATCCCTTGCTAATGATACAGCCTGATATTGAGCAGTTTTTGTTACCATATACGTCTCGTTTCTGTGGATTATAGGAACAGTTATTAGATTGAATAGTTGAAATTCTTCCGCATCTGTCAACGGTAATAACATTCCAAAAACAGTAGAATCTTAGAGCTGCGACCTCTAACGGATGACATCCTATACATTTCTAGAACTGACCCTTCCGGCAATGATAAATAAGATGGCAAATTGCTTCTTACCAACCGCAGCTGCTCGTCGAATTGCTTGGGAGTTATGAGCTGTGGATTGATCTTTGCATGGTTTAAATCTAGAAGTACGTCTAGCAAAATGTCTTGCACATGCTCGAAATTGGTGAGAACCAAAATCAAGTAAGATGTCAAGGATCCTAAATTTAGTTTCACATTGTTTGCCCTTTGTTTTTCTTTGAGGATTCCTATTGTCTTTGACAGATATTCATTAAGAGACTTGAATTGATCATGGATTTCAACCTGATTGCGCTTTAAAATGTTTGAGGTAGCATCTGCAATTGAACTTTGCTTTCTCGAAAGATTATTCAAATGTTCTTCATTTTTATAAGCAGCGTCAATTTGATTTTGTATTTGATGTGTATTTTCTTGATCAAGGATGCCAAACAAGCTATGCGCTAATGTCCCAACAATATCGAATGGAGATCTTGCAACTCTGGTTCTTTCGTATTTTGGTGCGTGATAACTGTGAAGCAACTCATTATTATGTTCGATCACTGCGATCCTATTGCGCAGCGTTTCAATGATTGGGACATAATAAATTTGTTGAGCTATATCCTTTGTGCACATTTCTTCCATCCGTTGAATGTATAACTTAAACTCGCCAAGCTCTTGCCAATATGTTGTAAGATTATAGTAAATGAATATCTTCCAATAAGTGTTTACTGTCTGAACAGTGCCAATGTCTTCAAAATAAATACCAACACCGTTGTCAAGCTTCGTAAGATTTACTTGCTCGCTGGTTTGGCATAAAGATGTTGGTATAAGTATAAGCACTAAGAGAACGGCTGAGACAAAATTTATCCCCTTTGAGTTCGTGGCATTTTTCTTTCTGATGCAACTTTGAGCTTCTGCTTGTATGTCTGGTTCATCAATTGGAAGGGGACAAAGATTATGTATTGCTCGTTGGTATGTTCCAGTTTGTGATTTTACATTAGCCACGCGTACCTTATTGTCACTGCCCTTAAAGGTCTCCACGACACGCGGAATATTGGCTTCCTTGATGAGGACCAATGTGTCAGATTTAAGGTTGTCTGACTCTCTTTTCCATTTTATTCTTTGCTGCAACAGATGCAAATATTCCGCCGACCACCTTTTCCAGAAATGCTGTTGAATGTGTTGTATTTGCCTGAACTTATATTATAGTTGAGGAGCTCGTAGCCAGGATTTTGTTTCCGGGACGGATTTGCATCCAAATCTTACAAGGAATTCTTAAAACAGAAAACTATATATGTACCAATTCATTGATTTGTTTTTAAATCGTATGTACTTAAACGAATATACTTAAATTATTTTTCAAAACAGAAGACTTCTTGATTTTTTTTGACATGAGATCAATCACCTTATTTGGATACACATTAATATCCGAATGAAGAAATATCATAGCAAGTGAGCTTAATCTTGCATTCCCCATAACGATTCGCGACACTGTTTTAATCCTTTTCATAGTTGAAAAGGGTTTATCAACACTAGCTGTTGTCACTGGAAGCGTGGCCAAACCCGTAAGCAAGAAGGTTATACTACTAAGGCAAGTCTTGTCACATATATCCAGCAATTTCAAAACTTCGGTAGAAGAATCACTCGACGATATTTTTTTCGCAGCAAAGAATGTACTCAGCTTTCACAACTGACAACGAAATTGCAATATCAAAGTATTATGTTAGCTTTTCCATTTCGTTCACTCGCACAACTGCAGCAAAATTCGGGAAAATAGCTTGAAACGATGGTAGAACGTCTTCGTTGACCATGAATCTGTTAGTAAGATTTTGTATTAACGAATCTATGCAAGGGATGAGTAGACACTCTAAAACAAGATTCAGTAGAAGAGGTTTCTGGATTGTAATGCATTGTTTGTTTCAATGAAGTTTTCGGAGCTCTTAATTCAACTTAAAACAAGACATCGCCAAGCTGGGATGCGGGTTGAAAAGCCTCTCTGAAAAAATTGTCTGCATTTTCTCTAATGTTCTTAAGAACATTTGGCTTCGTCTTGCTGAAACCAAATGTTGGTCACATTCATATCTTGTAATTTCGGCACAAACAGACTGGGTTGCCAAGTCTCGATAACGAACACCATTAATTGTTACTGCCTGACCAGCCGCATTTTCGACGAAGAATGGTCCGAACAATTACTCGTGGGTTTTTGACAATTTTGACGATTAACGAAGTCGTCAAGATAAAATTGAACTTCATCACTGAAGATGATTTTGTTCGAAAAAGCTGACAAACCTTCATTATTTTTAATTTGTTTTCCGTTGACATGGGACACCCTTTACATACTTAATTGTCATTCAAACTTTTCCTGGTTTATAGCACAGCTCACAGGTATCTCTGATTGGGAAACGTTTGTGCAAGGACTGGTGGTCCTCCCAATTCATGGCATTTGAACTTGCAGTAGCTAAGAGGGAAATATAAGATGAGTATACGGCATATGGGTTATACGATATCCTATCTTTGTCAGCAATGTTTTTAGAAAATCTCTACTCTACTTATACTAAAATATAAATTTTAGTTTTCAGTAAGCTCTGAGTCTAGAAACATACTTATAAAAAAAAAAACACAAGCATAAGGGGTATGTAATAAAGATGTGGAAAACAAAGTTGATCTTCCGTAATATTGCCCTCTTTGTACCGGAACGCGTTTTCGTCTCTGTTTGTATAATGTGGTTTTTGTATATTCTTTAGTTCGGCCATAAACAGTCCATGGTGGTTATAAGTCGATAACTAGATTACAGGCTTACGATGCTTTTGAAAGGGTCATAAGTATAAAACTAATTGAGTCGGAACATCACTGAAAATAACAATCGGCCATAAATTCATAACTGATATGCTCGTAAATTTCAGTAAATTTATTCGTGTCATATAAAGGTTTTTGCGTTTCTTTTCAGTCGCTGAATTTTGTGAAAGATTGCAATTGGAAAGAGCAAATGGCAGGGAAGCACAATATTGCGAGCTTTAGGGAACATTTCCTTGTCGAGTAACAACAGCCACTTATGAAGATAATATAATGTTAATCCAAGTTAAATGGGTGAATATGAATAAACTTCCAAAACACAATTTTGAGTCGTACTACTAAATGACATCCACAGGGAATATACAATAATTAACCAGTATCGGCATTCTGTAAGACGAAACGTTGAAATGTTTTCGTGTGAACGAACGATATAATTTTGATAGCTACTTTAAGCAAATCATTTGTGCGCACCAAAGTCGTTTAACGGCTCTTCACAAGGCCAACATCCTATACAGATATCTTACAGTTCACCTTACAACCACAATAAGGACACCATTTTACCGTAACTCTTTTTTCTTAGGGACAGTCTAATTTATTTCTGAGGGATATATTTCCAGCATTATCAAGCTTATCACAATTTAAATCAAGTGCAAATGTAGCACTATAAGCAATCATCTCGTACGATTTTTCCTAAAAAAGTAGGCACCCATTTACTTATTTACTTTCTTTTCATCTCTGCTTAGGGAGTTATGTTCCTGGTTTCTGCTCTAAACAAACAAATAAATGCATTATTAAACCAATTGCACCAATTTAAAAGTCAAATCAATAAGAATAACTAGGTAGGTATCTACCTATGTCGATTTGCAAAAAAATCAAAAAAAATAAGTTAAAGAATAAATCACAGTTTTAGTCTTGATTGACCAACATTTCTTCAATGTACATAATATATTGTGTAATAGTAATAGAAGTTTAAAAGATATCTTTAATTGACCGAAAGTTAGAGCAAGCTTTTTAGCACTAGTTTAAAGTTAAGCTCTTAAAAATATGATTTGACTACAAATTTGTTCGTTTGATTTTTTGACTCACTTTTATTAGTTTCCCCTTGTAGGCAGTAAAGGTATAGGTACCTATTTCTGTTTAAACAAATTAGCTTGTCAATCAATATGCATGGTTCGTGGGTACATTTTTGAATCCTTGTCATCTTATAAATTCCAATTGCAACCTTTAAAAACGTACTAACTACGAGTGATTGTGATATTGTACAGTGAACTACCTGACAAATATAACAACAAAATTACAAGAGGCGGAGCTTAAACACAGCCATTCTTTTTGCCCGAGATCATGAGAAATAAAACGTTCATCTCTTTCATACACATGTTTTCAATTAAATCTTGGGACAATACTACTTCACATGAATGGGTCGGACGAAGGCTTACCATCAGCAAAAAGACGAAAACGAGATGCACTCACGGTCACCCTTCTGCTATTGTAGATGCTCTGCGTGCTAGAGCAAAGCAGTACATCTGCAGGTAGTTATCAGTTGCATATAGGAATAGCATTCATCTCTCTTTCTCATCAACATTCGGCTGTAGATATCTTTTGACCGACCGATCGGAAACTGGAAATCCTATTCGAGTTGAGTTGTGGTGTGACCGTTTCGAAATCAGTTTTTATCTGACAATCAAGTGTTGAAGGTGTCCAAGTTGTAGAGCGGACAAATATAAATAATACTGAGATACGTGATTCAGAGTGCAAATTGTTGTTTACGTTTTGATGGGACAAAAAATAAAATAAAAAATTAACCTGACTTTTTAAGATCATAAACAAGAAAAGTGATATTTATGTAAATACTATACTTGTATACCTACATTACAAGTTATTCTACATCTGAGTAGAAAGGACTTAAACAATATATTGATTGCGTGTAATATCTAGTGTGAAAATCGATGGCAGTGTCAACATTAAACATGAGTCCATATTTTGCTGGATACCCATTTCAAGGCAATTATTTGCGTTTACATACTCGTAATCTGGGGGAAATATTGGGATGCTTGATGTGTTTTGTGGAGACTTGTATTTTGTTCTGTTTACCTATTAAGTCTAAGTGTTGTCGATCGAACCTGAAATAAAAAACTTGCCACACTCTTATGAAGACTTGAGCAATGATCTCCTCTTAAATCGGTTTAGTTTCATCTTATAATAGATACCCACGTCATATATAAATATAGCCACTTGCTTTGAAAGAGTTAAAAAATGAGATTGATTTGTTAATTTTTGCCAACAATTTAAAAAGTGTGACTTTGCAATTAGATAAACACCTAAATATACAATATTTGGATAGCGAGTAAAAAGTGTTTGAATAGGTAGCGGAAAACGAGAGACAACAACGTTCCTCCCTGCAATTGGAACATTGTCAGTCTACTTTGGTGGAATTATAGCACCACTTCAAAATACCCGTTTAACAGTAAGGGCCAGTCGAATCTTCTTGGATATAAATGGCTGTTTTTTTTTTCCGTATGTATAGTACTTACATTGTTTCACAATTATGCAATTTAAAGTAGATCAAGAATTACATACTAAGTGCTAAGTCCTAAACACGTATACTTTTTGGAAAACTTTAAAGTCGGTCAAGTCATATACAAACGAACATCCAAGTCAATCAGAAAATACTTTAAAAATTACCCAATTGAAAATACCTAGCACGTACTCTTGCCAGTTAGATAGTCACAATGAAAATCTGGTGTGGAATTGTTTAGTCCCCGACGGGGGACATTAAAGAACAGTCACTCACCGATGATAAATCTGTGGCCACAAGTAATAACAGCTTAAGTCTGTTTTACTCATTGTTCAGGAGAGCAGTTTAAAGTTTTTTTACTCCATTGACTCAAGTGACTTAAGCTGTTGTTTTTTTGAAATTGTGACCACTTTTTTAAAGATATAAAGCTGAAAAAAAATTACAAAATAGATTTGGGTACGCTGAATTTAATGGCATCAAAATCTCAATTTCGTCTTAAGTCGACTTAAGCTGTTATTGCTTGTGGCCACAGAAATAGAAACGAATATCTAATATGAGAGATTCTCTAGGAACTTCTGATTGGTAGTACCTAAATTTGAGTTTGGTATTCCGCCAGGATTTGTAGACTCTTTCTTAAAGGAAAATAAGCTCTATAATATGAAATACATACCTACAGTGATGTACAGACAATGAAAATATGCTTCAGACACTAAAAAAAAATCTTGTCCATAACTATCGTTAAACGAATGCCTATTTTGAGTTGAGGTAGGGCTACGGGTTTTCCTTAACTCGAGATGTGCATATTTATATAGGAAATCCGCGTCACAACCTCGATCAACATTTACCAATTGCGAAGTCTGCATGGACTCCGGTGAGAGGTAGGTTAGGTAGGTATACATGATTTGTAAGCAAGCAAAGATCGATTTCACCCCATACCCAACCCAAATGCAAATGACATTGAGTTGACTCAAAGAAACATCATTTGATAGCAAGGTTTATTAACTGCACCCAAACATTCCCAAATAAAAGCTAGTTGAGCGTTTTCCTTCACTCTTCCAAAATCAAGACGGTTTGACACTAATCTTACAGACACCTGTCCGAGGTAAAACGAAAAATGAGTCAGTGACACCATCATCACAGACCGCCCGTAACAATAGAGTTGCGTACAATATTCTAATAATAGTATGCTTCTTTTTATTACGTTATTACATTATATCAAATGTGCATCATCTTTTTGTAACATCTTTTGTGGAAGTATCTTTTTCCCTTTTGGCCCGCTTTCGTCCACGTTTCCATCACATCATGAGCACTACCATCATCAAGATGATGATCATTATGATACTGGAACTGGACACTACCTTACTTGCGCGCCAGGGCAACCATAATATATAAAAAAAAAACACAGCAACAAGAAAGTGATCCCCACAGACGGCTTGGCGCGTCGGCGCTCTTTGATCTTGATCGTCCCATCTTATCTGTATCTGTTGCGCGCGCGCACACTCACTCACCACCAAATCTTTCACGTCTTATAATTCTGTAGATGATTTTTCATTTTATACCGTACGAAGACCATATGAATAACATCATCCATAGATACATTTATATACCTAATTTAGCTTATTTTTTCTCTCATATTGTTAAAATGTTGTTTCTTTAATTCCATGGTGAAGATTTTTGCCCCATCGGCAGCTTATACACAGATGTGAATGATCTTTTAGTTTATATGTACTCATATCTACATAGTATAATGGCATGTGGATTGTGGATACAGGTGTTGAGATTTAGAAAAAAAAAGAAACAACGCAGAATCGCAAATTCTGGGTGGCAAAGTGAGCAGTAGAGCAATTTCCACATGATTTAGCTTACACAACAGTGCAATGCAGATATTGAGCAATCCATCTTTTGTTTGAATTCCATTACTTCCAGTTAGATACATTTGCTAACCACACGCAACAGAAAATTGGCAGATAATGCAAATTGTGATCGAATAATGGTCGTGTTTTCTCAAGGATCACTATCCAGACCCATCTCTGCAAACAAAAGACAACAATCAAACCTAAATTGGATTTAACTTGAGTTCTTCAAATGACTGTATCGTATCGGCTTTCTATACCTGTATCTTTTTGCCGAAATCAGTAAAAGGTTCACTCATTTGGAAAATTAATGCGATCATTTTAAATCCCGGAATTATCTGTAGCTCCATCTTCTCATAAAGAAGATACAATTAGGTTTCTATTATTAGCTTGGTTCATTAGAACAGTGATTAGATCAGTGATCGAAGGTAATCGGCAATTGCTTTTTCATTTTGAATGACATATTTGCAACACAATTGTTGGGCATAGAGAAAGGAAGGTACAATCAATGGATGCCAGTGGATATAATATTTCGCATATCATTTTGGCAGACAATAATCATAACCTTGTTTCGTTTGTTTTCTTTCTGTTAGGACAAGGACGTGTTAATCAACTGGGAGGTGTGTTCATTAATGGTCGCCCTTTACCGAACCACATTCGTTTGAAGATCGTTGAGATGGCGGCGGCGGGTGTGAGACCATGCGTCATCAGCAGGCAATTACGAGTTTCTCATGGATGTGTTTCGAAAATCCTCAACCGGTACCAAGAAACCGGATCGATACGTCCCGGCGTTATTGGAGGGTCAAAGCCGCGTATTGCTACTCCTGATATAGAAGCCAAAATCGAGGAAATGAAACAGGAGAACCCTGGTATATTTAGTTGGGAAATTCGAGGCAAGTTAATCGACTTAGGAATTTGCGACAAGAACTCTGCTCCATCGATCAGTTCCATCAGTCGTTTGCTCCGAGGAGGGGTCAAGGATGGCAGCGGATCGCATTCGATAGATGGCATTTTGGGCCCAACTTCTTCAGAAGAGGACAGTGAAATTGAGTCTGAACCCGGAATACAGTTAAAACGCAAACAGAGGCGATCACGGACTACTTTCTCCAACGATCAGATAGATGCATTAGAGCGTGTTTTTGCCAGAACTCAATACCCAGACGTGTACACTAGGGAGGAACTTGCGCAGTCCACCGGCTTAACTGAAGCTCGCGTTCAAGTTTGGTTTTCGAATAGGCGTGCACGCCTCCGAAAGCAACTCAATACTCAGCAAATATCTGCATTCAATTCTAGCCTATCCGGATTGGCGTCTAGTGGATTCGCTTCCGCTCCATATGCATCTCAAGCAGCTGCTAATAGCATGACCAACCTGATATCAGATGCAAGCTATACTACCCCAACAACAACTACCCAAAGTTGGCCGACTCAGCAAGCTATAGCTCAAAACACCACCTACGCTCACTCTACTGGCTCCGCTTCAGTTTCACCATCGTGGAGTAGCTCGGCTTCCTTAAGTCCGAATCATCAGGCCCATCAGTCACTAACGACGACAGCCAGTAGTGCTGTTCCTACAACTTACGGCACCTATGGCGTGTCCATAGATGCCAGTGGTTATAATGGGGCATCAGCTTATAGTCTGCATACACCAACAGCGGAGCAGTGGCGTTCACATCAGAATAAGATTCCAGGATCAGAGTGGGACGCTTACAACTTTTCATCGTCATTCTTCCCTGGTAATCCGCACATGTCTAGCTATGCCAGTGGAGTGCCAAATGAAGCTAAATCCGCTTATCCTTACATTGGTGGATTCGAATTAGGACGTGTTCATTAGAATGTTGGCCTAATCTTTTGCCGGTTTTTAGTAAAAAAACGTTTATCCTGCAAAACTGTATTAATAAAAGAAACCTGCGCATAGGATATTTGTTCCTCTTTAAAATTGCTTAACAAGTTTTTCGTTATTGTATTAAAGCCTGAAGTATATTAAAAAATATGTGCCTGGAGACAAGATTATAAAATGAGACTGGTTTATTTAGTATATTAAGAATTTTATGTACAAATAAAAAGTATTTTAACAAATTGTGCTTTTGTTTTGCGAAGTTTTATATTTTCAGACATATCTACTGTGGTGGTAAAGTATACTCCCATAGGAGGTTTTGACACACACCGTGCCTGTGCACCATGCAACAAGCAACATGACTGGGATAATTAGGGTCTGATATATAATGTCTCTTTGGTTCCTTAGCTTTACTTCATAGAAAGGCTCGTAGCCCGAAGAAACAGCGATTAACAAGAGTGATTCTTTGCTTGACAACGAAGTAATAGTAAATCCTATGTAGACAAAGGCTACATATTGTTGTATCTTGACGATTTGTCCGAGTCATCGCTGCTCGTTTTGTCTTCATTTACAGCCAGGCTCATCCACTGCGCCACCGATTAAATACTTGCAAATGCGGCACTGAGAGTTCGTTGCGATCTTCCGATAATGTCACTATCGTCAGCATATACAAGCATTGGAACGGGCTTTTAACAAATTACATTATGGCTTGGGAGTTTCGTACAATTGCTTCGAGAATGATGTTAAAGAAGTTATATGATAGCGTGTCTCAAACCTTTTTCGCTCGATGATGTTTTTGCTTTTGATTTTTATTGAGCAGCGAGATTTCTCTATCGTCATCATGCACAAAACAATAAATTTGGCGAAGTTATCGAAACTTGACCAGGCTTTGCATCTATAAGTCGTCGCTATACGTACGCTACCTTAGGCGTTTTTAAGGCCGATAAATAGGTGGTGTGTATTAACTTAAAATTTGTTGTTTTTTTCAAGATCTGCCAAAGTGTGAAATTCTTCCATGAGCTCTATACGTAACGTTTTCAGGAGCCGGAAGAGATATTGCTAATTCTACCGCTTCTAACGTTCTATTCTAAAACTGCCCTTAACTGTCGCTTATCTCAATACTAGATGGCGCAACATTCAAAATTCACCTTATGTGAGTGCCGGCCGATAGGGACATTATTCCAGGTAATTGTAACTCGCTACTATGTCGATTCTACTACTGAAGAAGAAACCCTACATGCCCTACAGCATAAGTCGACTTATCGATCGGATGCACCGAACCCTAATTGTTATATTTTGTTCGTTCAAATATGTCTAACATTGTTGTTGTATTGGAACAGAAAAAAACCCATAAGTCGTCTTCTCATATCTGAAGTTAAACCTTTAACCTGCGCTCCTGAAAAGTTTCTAAAAATGAATTATGCTGTGTTCCATTGTTGCCACAGAAATGTAGCAATAGTGGCGCTCCGTATAAAAAAAATATTCTGTCAACGTTATTGCGAGCCGTATTTGTAAAATTTTAAACTTTGATGTAAAGCGTTGAAGTAAAACACTTTACAAAATGTAATAAAACAATAATTTATTTAAAACATTTGTGAGATATCCATTGAAACCGAGAATCCATCTGAGGCTCAAATTACATTTAAGAATCCGCTTTCGGAGCACAAGAATAATTAAATTGCGATGACGCTTTAAGGTGAAATGCGACAGATTTGAGATTTTGATAGAGGTGAACAAATTATAATTAATTATTACTCTTCGTCGTGGACATAGTTGAGTGGATCTATTAAGTCAAAATGATGCAACAACTTCTGGTGATCTCTTAGTATAGTTCCGCGCTATATAGGGTTTTTCCTGTATTAAGCTCACCAGATTTTCTTTGAAATGTAAATGCAAAAATTTAAAATAATTCTAATTATGTAAATCTAATATTCATCTAAATTCGCATAGCCGCCACAATCTTAGAAGGGGAATGTGCAATCGACCTTAAAATTGTCAATAACTTTTGCACCTTCCAAAGCGTTCGCCTTCAAAAGCTCTGACACAATTCTAAAAACTTTCAAAGTAATTGTTTAGAGTGATTGCGTTATGATTCTGTGTTCACAAACTGTAAAACTCAAACCCCCAGTTCCATTACGAATTCTATTCGTGCGCGTGCACTTAAAACTTCTTCTAAGCCAATTGCACCCATTCAAAAACTCTTTCATACTCACGTTCCCATATTTTTCAGATTACATATTCCTGTATTTTTCGAAAGATCCGTGAATTAACAAAAAGCTACAGATAAAAACCACCCACACAATCGCCTCAATGAATTTATGTATGCATCTGTGTAAAATTTTACATAGTCACCGAAGGCTCCTAATTTCAGCAACATATCCATTTATTTCAATCAATTCAAAAACTCCCCTGAGACACAGGAGGGTAACCTTCTATAATACTTTCGCTCAAAAATATTGTTGGGTGTAAATTTTACTCGCAAAGCAGATAGACATATTTTTGACAAGGTCTAAAATATTGAAATTCATAAGCAAGAGAACAATTCGTATGCGCCTTGATGAATTTCATTATGTAAGGAAGGCTACAATTCACCCTACAGTTGAAAAACAAAGCAAAAAACTTGTGGAACCGAGTTTTATGGACGGTGGAGAGTTTATTTGAGTTTCGCGGATCACAAAGTAGAGACTATTTTTTAAATATAACAAAGTTCTTGAATCACGTTCCTGTAGAAATGCTGCAAAAACTGTTCCAATTGGTTCAATGACTATTTTTTATTTTATTTATTTATTTGTTTTATCAATTAGAACCGCGCATCAATTGTAAATAGCGCACTTGATATTGATTCTTGTAAATATATCAGTGGTATCTGTCTATAGAAGTAGAGTTATTATAAAAATATAATAAAAAGCACCGATTTTCAATGGATTCACTCATTTTTTACAATGAAATTAATTTTAATATAAAGCCGCCTTTGGTAATTTTTCTTTATTATTTCGTAGCTAGAGAGTTCTGTTTTTTCTCTATTCAATTTTGCCTTTTTTCTCCAATCTCCTTCTTCTTTGTGTTATAGTTTCATTTTAAATTTTTGTAATGGACAATTAAACGGTCAACCCCTCAGAGGTCCGGTAGAAGGGTATGGCTCTTATACAACAGAGTGTGCCTGGTGCCCTGAGGTTGACGCTAGCGACATGATATTTTTAGTCACCCTCTTGCCATTCATCCCTCGGCACGTTTCTCACCAATATATTGGATTGGGTGGATTTTATATGCAATGGCGGAACCCAGTTTTTTTTTTAAATCGCAATCGCCATACTCTACACAGGCCAGATATCGATTTTTATCACAATCGGAGAACATACACATGTCGGGGGAAGTGGGGTTATGTGGTTGGGGGTCAGTCAGGGAGCCATATCGGAGTTTTGTTCCAACGGCCTCAGCCCTGCTGCACGAAAACGCACTTGGTGGAGAGGGTCACAGGGGGGGATAGTTACTTGGGAAAGGGGATCACAGGGTGGGGCACAGTTACATTTTTGTATTGTCATCGGTCTTTAATACGTGTGCAAATGTTCATATCAGTAGGTGATAGATACATATATGTACATACAAGTCAAGCTAATAAAAGCGAGTTAAAAAATAGACTATAATATCTTCAGCTGCTAATTAACCTAATTTTATTTTTTTTAAGTCTTAACTAGAATTCAATAATTTCAGCAAAATAATGTTGTCGATGATTGTCAACCTGCTCAGACATTATTTTTTGGTAATTTCAAACTTATACATTTATCCACTATAAAGAAATTCACTTTTTTTTTAACGGCACACACCCAATAAATAATCAGCTTTGGTAAAGAATATAAACTTTATAAACAAAGCGTTTTCCAATTTTTAAACGACACAGGGGGGATCTTGAGAAAATTGGGTGTTCGAGAAAAATTCCTAAGCTAATAAAATTGTTCTTAAAAAAAATTAAAAATCACATTGCTATCTATTATTTTGTGTTGTATCGCATTTACCCCTTTTGTAATTTAATGTGACTAAAAAATAGAATAGTTCTCACAACCATTCGTTTCTGTGAGTTTTCGAATTAAAATAAAATTTCTATAATTTTCTTACTTCATGATAGGATCTATTTTGTATGAAGTTGTGAACAGGTAGTAAAATGACAAGTATAACAAAATGAACTCCGAAACAAATCTACATATCAAACATATTCTCACGACAGTTTTTCTGTTCTCTTTTGAATGTAAACTTATTCAGCTACTGCAATTTTTTTTTAAGATTCAAAGATACACCCATAAATCACAGTATCAACTCATCTCTCATTCTCTACTAAACAATAAATTAGTTTTGATATCTGTCGAGCTAGGTGGCCCAAAAAGGTTCCGAAAATCGTATTGTCTTCATACGGCCAGCTACTGACTTTGCTCAATCGAAGATCCACATAAAGGACAAAGGGAACACAATTCAAACAAAACGATCAATTATTGTCACTTTGTCACCCACATTGAGAACCTGTCTGCACTCGGGCGGTGGCAGTGGTGAAGGACCTAATTGATGATGATTTCATCGCACTCACTTAAGTCAGTTTACGAGTCCTTTCCGATGATCCTCGTAGGTGGTAAGTGTTACATGCTGTTCTCAATTGTCAGCCTCCTTTCTCTGTCGGCAGAGGGAAAGAAGGCTGGTCCTTGTCACAGTAACATTCACTTGTGCTCACTCTGCCCTGATGTCTGCCACATACCTTCGGCTAAATCATTTTTGTCATCCGCAGTCATTGATGTTTGTCGGTGTTTGAACTCTTTTGGATTCTTTTCTTGACTCTTGGAGGCGGCATCGGCGGCTCTTATTTTGTATTATCGATATACATTGAATGAAGAATTGTGTTCTACCTATATATGTTGGAGGTAGCGCTGGTGGTCTTCAGAAAGGAATGAAATTATTTTCGAATTATTATCACAGGATGTGCGAGCTTAGATGATTTTATGTTGGCTATGCTATTGCTTGCAGTTGTAATGATTGTATTTGTCAGTTTGTTTAGTTGACGGGGGGTTATGTGGTGGACAATTTTTGTTGATATCCCATTGTGTTTTTGAGGAACACACAGGATGTAAGTGCATTTGGAGATCAAACCAGTGTATGGAGAGTTTTAGTAGAGACCAAATTATAGCTGCGCATCAACAAAGTATAGTGATCCGATTGGATATAAGCGATTTGTTGATTTGAAAACTTTTAGTTCTTTTTCATAAATGTATATTGACGAAGCCGCCTGTGTTTCGTATATCCTGATGTGTTGTCTGTGGTAATTAGAATTAGTGGCAACCTGTAGGCTGCAAGGATTATCGGTTTTTCTATAGTCCCTCTTTTCTACTCTGATGTTTTATAAATGAACTTGTAGAAAGACTCTTCACTTAGTCTGCATTTTATAACAAATCCAGATCCAAATAAACGTCTACTGCTTCTGTTTTGTCATGTGAACCGAATGCTGTTACTATTTGGTTTCACAGGGAAGGCAGCAGTATAAGATCATCCCTAGTTCAGTACAAATTAATAGTTGGATGGTAGAAAAGTCGGTTCTTTACATACTAATATTTTTGTCAGATTTGGGCGTTATAGGGACCCATTTAACTGATACTTATTGGTTATTGTGTCGTTGTAGCACATAATATGAGGTTCATCCAGTAGTCTGACACCGTTGGTCATAGCCCTGAATAGCTATAAGCGGAGAATGTGAAAGTCCATAAAGAGTCCTAGACCTAGCTCCACACAACCATTCGTTTTATTCTAACTTTTTTTTTTTTTTTTAAGTTTTATTTTATTCATGATAATGTTTTAACAATTTTATGAGTACCTGCGAAGCCTTGGCTTGTCTGCAGGAGATTATGTTTCTACAATTTGTAAATACAAAAGTAAGAGTAAGCTTAATAGTAAGAGATTATATAATTCAAAATATGTTTATGAGTAAAAAATTAATTATTACGATCTAAAAAGAATTGTTTTATTTGTTTTTTTCTAGTTTTAAAATTTTTTATATTTATTAGATCTCTAGGTAATTCATTGATTATTGAAGGAACGCTAAATTCAAGTTGTCGTCTACCATAATTGTTGTAGTTTCTAGGTATTTGAAGCATACCTTGGGCCCGTCGTCTGGTGTTTACTTGATGATCGACTGGTCGAATAAAACGGCTATCGTCGAAATACTCCAGTATTATCGTCATCTTGAAAATGTGCTCAACATGAAGAACTTTAAAACCTCTTTCGTTATTTTGCTGGTTAGTTCTTTTTAATTGTTTTAGTGCGGAGTTTTGAAGTCTCTGCAGCTTTTGGATGTGGGTTGCAGCTGCGTTTCCCCAAGCAAGTATACCATACCTAAGCTTAGACTCCACTAGGGCATAGTAAACTTGCTTTAAAACTGGTTCAGTAGCATGGTGCCGCAAATGAGATAGTGCATATAAAGCCTTCTTTAGGTCCATGCGTAGTTTATCGACGTGTTTGTCCCATAGAAAAAGACAATCAATAATTACTCCCAGATATTTGTAGCTTTCTACTAATTCAATAGTCTCGTTTGCAGTGCTAGGGCAGGCGTCATTACTTAAATATATTCTGCTCTGTGTGGTTTTGAATTGTGGACTACGAATGTGCATCATTTTGGTTTTCGAAGCGTTGATTACCAAGCCGTTGTCGTGGCACCATTTTACAGCAGCATTGAACTCTTCTTGCATAATCCTCGTCGCCATGTCCAGAGACCTATGAGGGACCACAATTGCTGTGTCGTCAGCAAAGGCAAATGGAATGCTCTGCTTGAAGACGCGAAGTAGCTCGTTCGTGTAAAGGATGAAGAGAATCGGACCTAGTTTTGATCCCTGCGGAACTCCATATTGCACGTCCTTTTTCTCACTCATCACGTCCTTGATCTTGACGCAAAACTGCCTGTTGTGCAGATAATCCCTGAGCCAGTCAGCCATTACTCCTCGTATGCCAATCCTTCGTAGCGCTTCTAATAAGTTCTCATGGTTAAGAGTGTCGAAAGCTTTACTGAAGTCCATGAACAGAACTAGGACATGATGGCTTTTGTTTAAGCTTTCGTTGACACAATTAACGAATTCACCAAGCAATTTTCCCGTATTTTTGTTTTTCTGAAATCCGTATTGACTTTTGTGTATAAGAGAGTGTTTGTCGATAAAACTTTGTAATCTTGCCGAAATTACGCCTTCCAAGCACTTTTCTACTACTGGAAGTATCGAAATCGGTCTGTAATTGCTCAGGTGATTTTTAACGCCGCCCTTATAGATCGGCCTAACAACAGCAGTTTTCAGCGTTGACGGAATTTTTGTCTGTGTAAGGCTGAGGTTGATTAGTTTACATAGTATGGGAGCAAAAATGTCGGCATGTCTTCTGATATCAACTGCTCTAATTCCATCAATTCCCGGCGATTTATCTTCTCCGAGAGAACCTATAATTCTACGCATCTCATGAATATTTGTAGCTTTAGCAAAGATTGAGTTTTCTACACTTGCATTCCTATGATTTGACGTGATAGAGCTACAGTGATGAATGATTTGCGATGTCTGTGTAGAGAAAAGTTGTGCACATTCATTGGATAGTGTTATGATTTCTGTCGAAAAATTTTTAATCATCGTTTCGTCAATGTTCGACTTTTTCCTTCCTAATATTTGGTTAATTAATCCCCATGTCTTTCGAGGATCGGTCTTAAATTGGATAAATTGGTTCTTGTAAAAGTTTGATTTTTGAGCTGCTATCATTTTATTGGTCTTGTTCCTGAAACGTTTATACTCCATTTCATAACTTCTGTTCCCTCTATTGTTTTTCCACCTTCTGTATAGTTCATCTCTTTTCTTGCATTCAGCTATAAGATAAGGGGTTGTCCAGGGGCTATTTTTTCGTTTGTTTTGTAATGTTTTTGTGAAAGTTGATTTTTTATAGATTTCAACTAGTTTGCAGAATAGTTTGTTATATAGCGTATCAGCATCATCCTCGTTTACGAAGTCTTCCCAGTCAACTTCACAAATAAGCTCATTCACTCTGGCGTTAGATATATACGATGAACTAACTACGTGGTTATCTGATGATGTTAGCGCATCTGTGGTGTATAAGGTTGGGTAATGATCGGTGATACCACTCTCGATTACAGCGGAACTAATTTGTTTGTCTACTCTGCTTACAAGTATGTGATCAATTACTGATTTCGTCCCCTTCTTAGGATCTACCCTTGTATATTCAGTAATGACATTTAACAGTCTTAGCGATGCTAACATCTCCAAATAATCTTTCACATAGTTTGAGTTCGAATCACGAATGTTAATGTTCATATCCCCCATCACAATCATTTCTTCATTTCTTCCCATTTGTCCCAAATTATTTTCCATTTCATCAATAAATGCTTTTTTACTAAAACCTGGTGGTCTATAAACTCCAACAACGTATGTTGTAATATTTCCTTCCGTAAAGCTAATTTTAATGTTCTCATACGATTTAGTTTCCGAAGGTATTAGTTTATAACCTAAATTTTTCCGGATAAACATCAAAATTCCTCCACCTCTCTTTTTGTTCCTGTTTAGAAATTCTGGCACAAAACCATCTATTTGATAAAAATCCTTTTCATCATTTCCTATGTTTGTTTCTACTAGGACAATTATTTTTAATGCACTTAAAAAGCGACTGATACTTAAACAAAAGTTACTCCAATGTAAACGCAACGATCTTATATTAAAACATAGGTAACAGCAATTATTATTTTTTAATTCATTAATATTTACGCCGTTAAAACCTCGTATTACCCTACAATCTACGTTGACTAACAATTCATCATTGATTTCATTTGTGTTGTTCATTTTTGATAAAGCAGTTTTGCGTTTCTCTTTATTCATATACAATGCATATTTATGTGCATGTTATTTTATTAACGTTATTAGCGGTGGTTATAATTATCGGCTGTGTGCTCTCATTTCTACGTGCCAATATTTTTCCCGCGCTCTCCCACACAAATCTCCAGTTTTCTTGTTTTGCTTTCTCCTTCGTCATCCACAATAGGTGCTTATTTTGCCTTGTCAACTGATTATTTATGTACACCGTGTTTTCAAGCAAAGATGAACTAATATTTTTGTTGGCGTTTTGCATTACTGCACTCAGTCTGATGGGACGAGTTGCTCGCGCTTGCTTGACAAATTGAGTTTTGCATATGTTAGTAGAAAATGAAGCAATAATTATTGATTTTTCTGGGTTTTTGGATTTCGTTCTGTAAATGTCAGTGAGATCATTGTCTTTTATTTCGTAGTTAATAGTTTTGCCGATTCCTTTCATAATTTCCACTAGATTTTCATTTGCAGTAGGCGGTATGTTTTTGATTTCGATATTGTTTTTAAGCATTTGTTGTTCCATAGTATTTATTTGTGATTGCATGTTTTCTATTATTTCATCCTTTTTTTTGTTGTTTTCCTTCAGTTCGTTTATTTCTTTTGCGAAATTCTCAATGAGGTTGTTATTTTTTATTATATTTGTATTTATTTCATCGTACTTCGCGCTTAGAAAAGCGCAGCTTGCAGTGATCTCCTTCATTTGGTCTCTCAATAGGCGTATCTCCGCAATAACCACTGAGTTGTTGTTATCAACGTTTTTCTGTGTGTTTTCTGGGCTGTTTTGTGGTCGTATTCTTTTCGGCGCTTGTACATCAGGTGTTTGTAGTTGTGATACAGACACACCTGCATTGTTATTAGCAGTAGGACCTTGAACATTTCCAGCGTTTCTGCAAAACTGGCACTTCCACACATCTTTCTTCCCGTTCCCCATGGTTCTCCAAGTTCTTTCGGAGATTGTGGTGCACTCAAAGTGAAGCTTGCGTGTGCACATCGTACATACCGCAAATTCGCTATCGCATGGGAGTTTATCATTACAGTGGCCGCACACATTCATATTGTAGGGGATATGTATTGATAAAATAATTGAAATATAGGGAGACAGAAAATTTCAAAGGGAGAAAAAATAAAAATAAACTGTATTAAAAATGGGTTTTGATACACTTTAAAGTTTATTTTAAAAAGTCACTGTCTTATTAATTGTTTTTCTTCTCACTAAGGGAAATCAACAATTTTAAACTGGCCAAAAAACCAATAAATTACGGATCACTTTAAAAACACCTCTCTTCACACTTAAACTCACTCTCTCTATTTGAAAAGGATCTACAATTTTATCCGGAATTTTTCCAATGCATCAGTACTAATATCAAATTTAAATTTACGGAAGATGACAATTGCGAAATTTCTATATTTGAATACATTAGTTGAAAGCACGTCAACCTTTCGTCATATATTGAATACTTGATTTTTCAGAGTAAATGTTACTCTTAATCTCTTTGATGTTTACTCAGTTTTGTAAGCTATTGCATTTCGTACATTCTTAATTTAAGAATTCGCTGAGTAAAAAAAATATTCAGAAGAACGTACAAAGTTACATTAAAGGTGGTGAAGGTTTCTCATAAGCAGGAAAATCGACTCGACCAAGCAGGAGAGGTCATCACCTCTTACCTTGAGTAAGTCACTTTCCTGCCAAAAGGATACCAGGGGAACAGTGTTCCCAAGAGCGTCATACGTGGTGTAGAGCCACAACCTGCAAGAGGTACCACTGCTTTCGACTGAATATGACGGATTTAGAGCGGAAACTCAGTAAAAAACCGTAATCCCAGGTGTCTAACAACCGTGCTAATGGGATGAATGGCCCTACGTAAGTGTGTCTTATTAAGTTGAACTCCGGATACCAGGCGACTTCCGGTTTCAATTTAGCCTAATCTGCGCATGCGGGGCTCTGTGTGGATGGACGGTTTTTCCCTAGATTCTCGTGGGATAAAAATAGAAAACCTAAATAAAAAACCTTTTCTGATGGAGATAAGGATGAACCTATCTTTGTCTGTCAGCCAACAGCTGAACACAGTCATGATGGACGGATAGACCGCCCTGATAGACAGCTCATCGACAGTGACTTGGAATCCGTCGACACGGTGAGCTCCGTGCTCACGGAGGAGGCCTACAGGAGCTGCTCAGACGCTCCTGAGACCGAATTCATCAAAAACCTAGGGATAGAAAAACTTTCCCTACAACGAAAACGGTTGACCACGTCGAACAAGAAGAAACTCAGGCGCCTTCTTGCAGATGGTCAAACAAACAATGAGGCGCTGGAGAAAGTCCTCAACGAACCTTCGAACAACGAAGCCTCCACAGCCAACAAGCGCCCTCGGTCTAGCACCAACTCACCCACCGGTCCGAGCAAGAAGGCGAAACCCAATGCTCCATTGTTCGCGGAAGTACAAGGTGGCGCAAAAATAACCTTCCGATGTTTATTGGCTTTAATTTAAAAAAAAATGAAAAACTTTGATTCTTCTTGTGGATTATTTTTATTTGGTCTTTTAATTTTTTTTACATCAAGTCGAGAATATGATGTCATGTAAATGGCCGCTGCCACAGTTGATTGTCATTTGAGCCCTTTTTATGGCATTTTCCATCACTTTGGCCAAAACTTCCGGCGATAGGTCCTCACATTCTTGACGGATATTGTCTTTAAGAGCTGCAAGAGTCTGAGGCTTGTTGACATAAACCCGCGACTTCAAAAAGCCCCACATAAAGAAGTCTGGAGCGGTCAAATCAGGCGATCTTGCGGGCTAGTGCAAATCGCCAAAAACGACCCGGGAACACCGCTTTCAGAATATCGGTTGTGGCTCGCGCTGTGTGTGCCGTAGCTCCGTCCTGTTGGAACCACACGTCCTCCAGTCCTAAATCGTCCAATTGCGGTAGAAAAAAATCTGTAAACATGGAGCTATAACGCGCACCGTTCACTGTTGTCGTTTGACCAGCGGCGTTCTCGAAAAAAAAATGGCCGCGTCAACAGAGGCGATATTCTCGGCACAACGGGCGCTACGGGGCCCGCCACTCTTGGCAACGTCTCGTGTTGTGCCAGTCTCTTCGAGGCGAGCGGCTAAACGTCGCAGTGTTTCACCAGTAGGCGTTGGACGACTAGAAAATCAGCGACGAAATTTACGTTGTACCAAAGTCACGGACCGATTATTGCTCAAATAAATAGTCACCAATATTCCGCGTTCTACATTGTTTATTAACGTGTATTTCGCATTTGTTTACTACACAAATGTCAAAACAGAACTGACATTAGGGGCCAATCGCAAAATTTATAGCTTTTTCTGATAGGAGGATCACTTCTGCGCCACCTTGTAGTAGGAGCCGTCAAAGTTGGACTCCTTCTGGACAATTTCCCGGATGGTCACCTTGAGCCTATTCACCAAAAAGCAGTGGAAGATGCCATCGTCAGGAAAGTGAATAAGCTCCCCGACGATGGCCCACAGATTCGTTTTCTGGGCTGCTCATATAAGCCAGGGTGGTTGACGGTTAATTGTGCAGACAACAGCACCAGGGACTGGCTAGCCAGTATCGTCGACAAAATCTCACCATGGGAGAACGCTAAGCTGCGACTGGTTGAAGGAGACGATCTTCCAAGGAACTTGAAAGTTCTTAGGAAAGTTCTTAGGACAGTGGCGAACGCTCAGGGTCTTGCCTTGACCTTATCGATGGATGAGTGTTCGGTTAAACTCCTTGAGGACCTGAACTGTCAGCCGTTCTATAACATGAACCGGGTTAAGTTCAGGATCAAGAAGAATCCTCTCTCTTTTATCATCCAGCACGAAAGAGCTAAACAGGAACGAGCAGGCGTCTAGGGAGGCTGTTCAATCGCCTTCCGCCAGCACCGTTGCTACCACCTCTGTGGCCCCAACCCCAACAATTGCTCAGCTAATGCAGAAACGGTCAAGCCCGTTCCCTCACCTGCCCTGTTCGCCAAACCACTACAGACAGACAAGGGAGACAATTCATCAGCCTCCACCTCTTCTGCAAGACCAAGCTACCCCGATCCGGCCCGAAAGCCGGCTCATTCAGTATTCAGACAGACATTGTCTAGCTCTGCTCGCAGACCTTCTGACAAAAGTCGGCCCCCACATGTCCGACAACGCGGAAAAAGAGGATACTTACTCAAGAGGATCCCCCCCAACAATAAAAAAATATGAAGGTTGTCCAGATCAACCTTCACCACGCTAAGGCTGCCTCGGCAGTCTTAACCAAGACCCTCATCTCAAATGGTCTTAACGTTGCCCTTGTGCAGGAACCATGGACTAGCACTTACGGCAAAATTCTAGGGCTCTCAACACATGCAGGTAGGATTCTTTACTCCACCTCATTAAACAGACCTAGAACATGTATTATTTTTAATAATAACACGAATTTAATACTTCCCCGGTGACTCAACCGTATGCCCTCCGGTAGAAATTGAGAACCTTCTCCGGTATTCGCAACGCTCCAAGACAAAGATTGTTCTTGGCTGCGATGCAAATGCACATCATACCATTTGGGGGAGCTCGGATATAAACAATCGAGGTGAGTCCCTAATTGATTTTATTACATGCAATAATTTATATATATTGCATATCGGGAGGGAACCAACCTTCATCAATACAATTAGAAAAGAAGTCCTGGACATTACCATATCTACTTCACTATCTAAAAACCTATTCTCCAAATGGTATGTGTCTACCGAACCGTCATGTTCGGATCATAGACATATCCGATTTGAATTAAACGAACCCAACATTACAACGGCTTCATACCCTCTAAAGAGAAACACTGACTGGGCCTTCTATAAAACGCACCTTATTCAGACAAATGCCTCGAATTGATACCCTAGATAAACTAGAACGATCTGCCGAAATGGTAAGATCTTCTATCATATCTGCATTTGAGGAGAACTGCCCCTCAAGACTAAAATCTTTAAAAGGGAAACCACCTGGTGGAGCAAAGATCTCGAAAAGCACAGATCTACACAGTAAGTAAACTATTTAACAAAGCAAAACGCAATGATGATTGGCAAACCTACTCAAATGCTCTCACTAACTACAACAAAGAAATTAAAAAGGCCAAGAAAGATTCATTTAGACGGTTCTGTAAAGATATTTCTGATATTCCTTCCAGTTGCCGACTACATAAAGTTCTTGCCTCTGATAGGTCTATCTCTTTAGGTACCCTTGCCGATGAGAATGGCCATCAGACTCTATATAAGAAAGAGACACTTCATCTCTTACTTACAAGCAGCAGGGGAAGACGGTATATTTCCGGCTCTATTACAGCAGGGAGCTGACATACTGGCACCCAGCTGTAGTCTGGTGTACGGTCACATACCGGAATCCTGGCAGAAGGTCACAGTTAGATACCTTCCCAAGGCAGGAAGAAATTTGGATTCTAGCCTGAAATCCTTTCGTCCTACCAGTCTTATGTCTTTCATTCTTAAAAGTATGGAAAAACTAATTGATATGCATATCAGGGATGCGGAAAATCTTTCCGCTCAGTAAGTCTCAACATGCCTATCAACCAGGTAAATCCACCGAGTCAGCACAATTTAATAACCAAAATTGAATCCTCCATCAGTCGTAAGGAAATCTGTCTTATCGCTTTCCTTGACATTGAAGGAGCTTTCAACTTGGCAATGCTGAATGACAGAATTATTCAGACCCGCATCGGTGATGTGGAAATCTTGGCAATCACAACCAGAGGGTGTCCTCAGGGGGGGTGTCCTCTCGCCCCTCTTATGGTCCCTAGTAATTGACGACTTGCTCCAATCCCTAGATGATCTGGGGATACATGCCGTGGGATATGCCGACGATGTAGCTATCATCATCAGTGGTAAATTCGAAAGCACCGTCTCAGAAATACTTCAATCCCCCCTATCTGTTGTTCAGAAATGGTGTTATAAAGAAGGTCTTTCTGTAAATCCAAAGAAGACAACTATTGTTCCCTTTACAAAACGGAGAAAACTAGATCTCCTTATTCGCCCCACTATGTTGGCGAACCCATTGAATTCTCTCGGGAAGCCAAATATCGGGGAATTATCCTTGACTGCAAAGTATCATGGAACCAGCAGATAGAACGCACCGTAAACAGAGCCACTAGATCTTTATGGATCTGTCGTCGTGTCGTCGTAAGAACTGGGGTCTTAAACCACGGATGATATATTGGTTTTATACGCTCGTCGTAAGGCCAGCGGTTACCTATGCTGCCGTGGTCTGGTGGACGAACACTAACGAAGTCACCACAGTCAAAAGCTAGACAGGGTTCGACGTTTAGCTGGAAACTGCATGACGGGCTATTTACGCTCCACTCCGACTATGGCGCTCAATGTCATCATGGTTCTAACTCCTCTGCATATACATATTCAAATGGAGGCTAGACTAAGTATTCATCGCCTGTACCATTCGAACAACTTCGGACCCCATACCTTTCAGGGTATAGGTGTCACTTGACACCATGGAGCCTTCAAGCTCATTTAGCATGCCTCTTGATGACATGCTACCTGAATATGGCTGCCATAAAAATGTCTCAATAATCATCCCCCTATAGGGACGACTGGGAAAAATATAAACCCAATCCATCACTACTTGACATCATCTGGTACACAGATGGTTCTAAGATGGAGTCAGGGACTGGCTCTGGAATCTTCGGTGAGTCGCCCCAGGTGAACTTGTCAGTCAGCCTTGGGAAAAACTTATCCATATTTCAGGCGAAAGTCCTTGCAATCAACCAATGTGGTAGAATAAATCTAAGTTCTAAAACACGTGGAAAAACCATATTTATCTTTTCGGATAGCAAAGCAGCTCTCATCTTGACTCATCTGTCATAAAATCTAAACTTGTCTTAGAAACATTCACAACAATCTATGAACTGGATTCCAGCCCACAGGGGATTTGAAGGTAACGAATCAGCTGACTCACTGGCCAAAATCGGAGCAACCATTCCACTTATCGGACCTGAACCATTCTGCGGGGTCAGCAAAAACCATTTCAGGAACTACATTAAAAATCTTTCTCGTAGTTCTAGGATGAACACACGTAGGAGCTATGGGAGGAGATATGACGGCGACAGGCCTTCACAAAAATGTAAATTCCGTCTGCAAAGGTAGCTACAAGGTTATAGGAAAACGCCGTAATTTAGATTGATAGATCATTTTGTGTTATTTTTGACGTAGCCTCGGGCTTGGTTTTCCTACGAAATATTTATGTTTTGGTTTTTACTCTTATCAAAGAAAATCTAATGAAAAACCTTCAATCATCACAAGAAAAAGCTAACTCGAAACAGTGATAAGAAAGACATCTGCGACAAGTCGCTTCTATTTTTGGACACATCACGCCGCACGCTCCAGAACTACTTAGCTCGTTTCATGCCAAGCCGTCTGTAGGAAAATGTCAGTTCCAGACCACCGAGGATAATTCTTCCTGTGCTTTCTTTTTTCAATACTTCTACGTTGGCAGTGGATCAAACTGCCACTGTAAGGACAAAACAGCCATCCAGCACTCTAAATTCAACACCCAATCAGAACTAATTGGCCGTATAAATTCTTAGGTGTTTCATCTTTTGCAACAAAAAAAATCTTTAATAGGGGTTCCAATATTATTTGTATACATACTGGCTTGCTTATATGCGGTTGTATGTGTAGAGAAACCACGAATACTACAGGAAAGAGGAATGCACATAGAACAAATCTCTATACTATGAGGATCCGTGTTATCCGACTCAAATCCCAAACCCGCCATCAGCCAACCAGCTCTGTTCGATCGACCAACAATGAAATAAAATAGAAAAATCCCCGTTTTTCTGCTTGCACATGCACATAAAAATAAAGCAAAAGGACACCGAGAAAATGGCGATTCGATATGGATAGTTTCTATGATTACCTTCAGCTTTGCTGCTGTCGAAGTGAAACATTTTCATTGTGGTAGTTTTGTGTGATGGGATTTTTGTCAACTAGCGAAATTGGATTTGGTGTCAAGCAGATGGTACACTAAAGTAGGAGGATTGGTTCTTTAATGAACAAAATTACGATAATAGATTTCAAAGAGTGAGAGGAAGAGACTCGTGCCGCCAGATATTTTCTAAGAAGTTAATTCAGTCCATCGACATGCGAGGAGCTGTTTATTAAGTTTTAGTATAGTTTAAGTATCCTTCTTTATGGGCAAGGGGACCCTGGTTAGACAAACGAGAAAATGGAAGGACAACGTCGAAAAATAATCTTCAAGTAACTATTCAGGAAAGCCGCATATGGATGTTGCCTAACCGGGTACCTAGATATTACGCCCAACCAAAACGATGGCATATCCAGGAAAATTCCTGATTAAATGTCGTTCCTTTGCGTTTGCAGTACAACGCGTATGCCTTGTAAACTGTACGCTTTCGGATCGCTTTCTTTGTTTGACTTTATTTGTTTCCTGCTGGTTTGAGTGTGGTATTGAATTGAGTATAAACCGACTGGTTGTATCACTTATGGTGACGACATTACTAATGACTTTCAAATATCTCTACATTAATGACCGATCGTTAATGTTGCTCGCCGTCAGTATTGTATTATTAAAATTTTAAAAGTCAATTTTTACTTGCTATTTTGCGCCTCGCGTATCATATGACCGCGCTTGTGGAATTTCTTCGACTCATATTAGATGAAATTAGCATTAGAGTTAAAAAAAAACATGCGTGACACACATCAATATTATAGTGAAGAGCTCCAAATTAAAAATTTCGTGCAAATGATTCAGAAGATTTTGTTTTGAATCGTCTTTAGTTGATGCTGCCCAGTGTGATGGACTACTGAGCAAGGGGTTCGACCACTAAAAAAAAACAAAACTTAAGTTCCACCTGCGCTACCTCTCACAAATATCTAACAAACTGTTTTCAAAAAGCTTCTTAAGTTCAGCCCTTTCGGTCCGGGATAGAATTGGACGTCTTCTCCACGTATAAATAAAATGGTTGCCAGAATCGCATGTTACGCCAACTATTTTAATTTTTTTTATTTTAAACGCTTTCGCTTTGAAAAATCTTCTGTCACTCATTAGGGTTAACCTACTGAGATAAGTACCGATTAAAGTTATTTTACTTCAACTAGAAAAGGTC
Source organism: Cheilosia vulpina (assembly GCA_916610125.1). Taxonomy (NCBI): domain Eukaryota; kingdom Metazoa; phylum Arthropoda; class Insecta; order Diptera; family Syrphidae; genus Cheilosia; species Cheilosia vulpina. The sequence continues at coordinate 46,452,652 of OU744280.1, forward strand.
GAAGGGCTTACCACACTCTTCAAAACTAATTTTACTTCGAGGCCACCTGTGCACATTCCAGCATTGATGGCATTTATTGAGATGGTCAGATCAAGTCCCACATCGCTCCTCTAACATCAAATGATTTTGCATCGGTTCGAGAGTTATGGAGTGTCAACTTAATGATTGTAAACCCGCGCATCTTAGATAAGGATGTATGGCCAGCGTTAATGATGAAAAAGGCTATAGCTTAATGGTAAACATGCCTTTGAAAACTTGAGTTAAGGCAAAATGGCTCATATCGAGTGATGTAATTTTATTATCGACTAATAAATGAAAATAATGTTAAACAAAAGGTTAAGTGTTTTTTTTCTATTTTCTTTTGATATTTGTAACAAAAAGTATGGTTGGAATAATTTAGCTAGCTACCGTCAAACTTTGGTAACTCAACATTTGGGCATTTTCATCGTGGTTGGTTGAGTTTCAAGCTTTAACGACGCTATTTTGAATTCTCTATTCAGTGCCAATAATAATGCAGTGACAATTGAAAATATTACAATTTGTCTGCTTGGTTAAGATCAAGGTCGTCTTCTATTTTGCGATGCATTGTGGTGACATCTTCCCAGCCCCAGCCCTATAGCCCTATCTTTCTATCTAAAACTAAGTCACAAAATGCGTATATGTTTCCCATTACCATAGTTACCGGCTAACTTTCAACAAATTTTTTTTTTAAGTACCTACCTATAATTCTGATATAATATGTACAATTACATCTTATGCCCAAAACACATGTGCAGAATTTACTGCGCATCAAAATTAGAATACACATGCGTTTACATGGATATAGGCACACTTAAATGCTCTACTAATAAATTTGCTGCAAAGTTCAATCGTACCACAACCAAATGCAAATAAATTGAAATTTCAAGTATTTGGCATAATCGGCTTTTGACATTTGCTGATCGTGTTTGTTTTTGTTTTAGTTGCATGCAAGCACAACAGCCGCTTAGGCGGTGAATGACAGTAGCCATATTAGCCGATGCAATGCATGTTAAATAATTTTCTTCACATCTATTTTGCACTGCATTCTGTACGGCGTCCAGAATCTCTGCACATGTGTTTTGGGCATTAAGATTTTTCCCACTGCGCCACCTCTCGTGAACGTCTGACTAACATCCGCGAGTTCAGCTGTCATGAAAGAGCTTTACAATTAGCCGTTTGGGCATCAAATTGTAAATCAGGTTGTGAGAAGCTAAGCATAGGGTTTTTACGGACCTGTTGCGCCAACAATTTATTTAATGATGGCACAAAAAAAACAAAAGCAACATAAGCCAACAAAAACTTTGCAATGCCCACCTGCCTTGCCTTCAAAAAAAAAATTTGCAAAATGTGATAGAATCAAACATTTCGATTGGACAATTTATAGTCGAATATATTATTATAATTCCGTGCACCTCAATGATTCCATCTGATATGCCATTCGAATTAAAGCGTCTTCAATTCCCTGTTCGCCTTGCATTCGTCATTGCTTTCAATAAGTCGTAAGGACAATATTTAGAAATGTGCGGCATAAATTTGGAAATTCCAGTTTTCTGGCATGACCAGATCTACGTTAAATGCTCACAAGTCCGAAAGCTACAGCGCTAGCTATTTGCTTACACGAGTTACCAGACGCTTGACAGGCGATCACACACATCGCCAAATTTAAGAAAAATGTTAACGTCATAATGACGTCGGCATGCCAAATTTGATAAGAAAAGTGACATGTGTAATGGTAGCTACAGCGCATGCATAACTTTGACAGTCATGATAAGGTTTGTGAAAAGCACTCAATCAAGAAACTACTCCAAACAAAACAGGAAAGTGTTATGCACATTTATTCGTTGGTGTGTACGTTTTAATTACCAAAGAAACTGTCAATTATAAATAAGTTCTATCGCTCTTGATATATTACGCTGCGTTGAAGACCGCCTGATCCAAGTTAAAATAATGCCTTAAGTTGGCCTTTTTGTATCGGAGTTGTTATTGAAAACAACTATTTTTGCCGAGATTAATCGAACGATAGGACTCTAGACAGAATGTACGATTCAGTAACGAAACTCCGTTGCTGTATTATTTATTTAAAATCGGAATTCCTAGCTAAAATAGAAAAGAAATATATAATGCACCGTACTAATAATGAATATAAGTACCGACTTTAAATTTACGAAAGCTCGAAATTGCGAAATTTGTATGGAAAATATAGCCACTGTGAACTACTAAAATTTAAAGTCGAAACTAAAAATGATTATTGGTAAGACCCAATACATAAGTATTCTTCCAATGCTAATATTTAATTTGGTTCAGCATTTAGTCCTTCTAAGTAGGATACATAGTAATGCAAACAAATTCTGAGGGTACTTTCCCAATGAATGTTACTTTACGTTGGCCGAACACCCGCCTAATCGCAGAGTCGAAAAGTACCACCCACCGAGTCGCAGAGTACGAAAGCTCGAAATTGCGAGTTTGTATGGAAAATATAGCCACTGTGAACTACTAAAATTTAAAGTCGAAACTAAAAATGATTATTTGTAAGACCCAATACATAAGTATTCTTCCAAGGCTAATATTTAATTTGGTTCAGCATTTAGTCCTTCTAAGTAGGGTACATAGTAATGCAAACAAATTCTGAGGGTACTTTCCCAATGAAAGTTACTTTACGTTGGCCGAACACCCACCTAATCGCAGAGTCACCAAAAATATATTTTTCTTAATCTCAACAGAATTCCTTCTCAGCAGGTAATTTGAGGGATATTTTGACGATCGTACGTCACCTCAGCTTGTGCCTTGAGCCATGTTATCGATGTTGTTAAACACAATAAACCCTTGTGTAATATTTTACCACTACCTCAGCTGATCCCGATTAGCACTTGTTCGTTTTTAAGGTTAGGTGATCATCGCCACGGGCGCTTGAAAGCGAAACAAACATTTGCCCTGCTTCCGTTTCGATGGAAACGCCTCTCAAAGTGGATGTTTCTATCATAACACAAACACACACGGTCAAAATGAGAAAGCATACAGAAAATGTGTATAAGCATCCTTTCCTCAGTTTTTTCGTCTTTCTTCAACAACGACAAGAGGTTATCCAATCTAGATTCCTTTGTTTATTATCCGATTTGATTTGGATTAGGGTAAGAATCCGGTGGTTAAGTCTAGTAAACGCCCACAAATCTGCCTGGGTGACATGTTGTCAGGACTTCGGACGGATAGAAATTCCCTTTTCTAATATGTGGCCTTTTGTGTAAAACTGACTTTTTGACACGAGCCTTACAGGTTTAAAAATTCGGTGCGAATTGTGCACGTAAAGGGATATATACGATATACAAGTACTTTGTTAGAAGCTGTGAAATATTTATGAGGTTTATTGGATTTTCAGATTAGATTACGCAGTTTGACGTGACTTAAGTCCTAAGAAATATTCATCAACAGGCCACCAATGGTGAAAGTTGATGAGGTTGTTTCTCTCGCAAAAAAAAAAGAAGGATAGGAATGCCTAAATCCAGAAGGTAGCTGGTCACCACTCATAATTATTTTCATAAATGTCGGTGTAGACACACAAATTCAACATGACTTCGTGACAACGCATAATTTAGATAAATGATGCTTGTGAGTTGTGGGTGTTTTAAGAATTGGAAGGACATACTGTTTGGCATCAACCTAGAACTAGAACTCCATATTAAAAAATAATATATTTTATCTCCCCGTGGTGTCTAGTCTCCACTTTTCATAAATATCATGTCGCGATATCGAGCACTGCTAACCACGCTCATTTAAAAAAAAATAAAGTGCACGGGATCGAACGAAACTTTCTCGGTATATAAACAGTGCATAGATAGAATATAGGAAAAGGAATAGTGTTAAATAAGATTCCCTTTTGGGTGGTTCATCTGATATGACAGTACAAATTAAATAACAATGTGAGTTTTTTTAAAGTTGAAGCTCTCAGTAAAAGGGACTATACTATTTTATAAGCTCTTACACTTTACAAGATTTTTGAGTACGAGGACAAGGGTAGTAGGAGTTTCTGCTTTCTGATCTGTAAGGTTATGCTTTTATTATGATTAATGACGCTCGTATTTATAAGGTGTTTATTATTGAAAGCGGGGTTCGTGATAGATCTATAGATGTATATTGTAAGAACTCGGAGATTTGTTTTTAAATATGCGTTAGCAGTTATAAACTGACGTGTGTTGTGTGAAAATGAAGTGGGAGATTTAAAAAAAAAGTTTTAAAGTTTTTCTTTAGTTTACCTGAAAACGGAAATAACTATTTTCACCATAATGTAAACTTAGAGTAAAATTGATGTTTTCAAAATTATTGCGTCCTTAATATTCAATTCGAATCACCGAAAACGCTAATTTTTAAAAATGCTCATATCTCGAAAACTCCATTTTCGATGTCGAAAAAACTTTAAAAACCAAGTAATGCTAACATTCTCAAAAAAATCATAAAAAAATCAGTTTTTTTAAGTCGTTTTCGATTTGGCAAAAAGATTAATTTTTTGAGAAAAAAAAAACAATTTTTTTTGATTAAGATTGCTTTTCATGTTCGATTTGCCAAAACAATCAATCTTTTTTTTGATCTGACTCTCTTTTGGGAAACCTCGATTTTTTTTTTTCAGATTTCACTTCTTCCACTTATACCAAATTGTATGACACCACACAACTGGCGGTTACGAATTGTTTATCGTTGGAAAGATTGCTTTTTTAAATGAATTATTAATTTTTCGACATGGACACGATTTTTTTATATTAAATTATTTCGAAATGAGATATTATAAATGTGTAAAAATCAATTGAAATGGATTTCCAGTGCAAGTGAAAAAAAATATTTTTTGCGGCCAACTCAATACATACAAGAACCAATAAAATTCGGTTTTTATGTTCGATTTGGCAGCAGAAATCTGAAATCTCAGATCAAAATCTGAAAAGCCAAACCGAAAACGACATTAATATATATATATATAACAAAGTGGCAAAAAGGTATGCTTCCCTCTATCGCCCGTAATTCTCAACCAATTTAGTTGATTTTTTTTAAATGTCGGTAATTACGGTGATCAATTGATAGGCAAAAAAAAATTGAAAGAACAAAAAAAAATTAAAATTTCAAAAAGCAAAAGAGAAACCACAAATTTCTTTTAGTTTCCCAACAAAAAGCTCTTTTTTGTTTAAAAAAAGCTCCGAGCTTTCTTCGTTACACTTTTTACTTAATAAGCGTGTGTTTTGGATGAGCTTCGGTGCGTGCATGTACTTGTACATTTACTTTTGCTCATCATACACAATTTTGAGTGTAATTTTATTTCGCTAAAAAAACACATTTTTTGCATGAGTTTTTCTTTTTTGCTACTTTTGAAATTTATTAAAGTTAATACGAAGTGGGTGATTTTTCCGGGGGACGTCTTGTTTTTTTTTTTTTGACATGAGATCAATCACTTTATCTGAATCTACATTATTATCCGAATGAACAGATATGATAGCAAGTGAGATTAATCTTGCATTCCCCATAACGCTTCGGGACACGTTTTAATCCTTATCATAGTTGAAAAGGTTCTTTCATCACTAGCTGTGGTCACTGGAAGCGTGGCCAAAACCGTAAGCAAGAAGTTTATAACTAAATTTCAAAACTTCGGTAGAAAGATTACTCAACGGTATTTTTCGCACCAAAGAATGTACTCAGCTTTCACAGCTGACAACGAAATTACATTATCTGGTATAACGTCTTCGTTTATCATAAATCTATGCAAGGAATCAGTATAGACACTCTAAAATAGGCTTCAGTAGAAGAGGTTTCTGGATTGGAACGTGTTGTTTATTTCAATGAAGTTCCTGGAGCTATTAATTCAACTTCAAATAAGTCCTCGGGAAGTTGGAATGCGGATTGAAAAGCCTCTCTGGAAAAATTTTCGGCATTTTCTCCGATTCTTAAAAGAATTCAGGAACTTCTTTTGCGAGTCGAATTGTTCGCGTAAATCGAGTTAGTTGTCGATTATGGTCGGCGAATTAATTCATTCTCCTAGAAATCAAAGGCTACCAAAATAGTAACAACGAAAATGACAGCACCACAGCACCACCAAACGTCAATTCGAACATTTATGTCAACACAAAAAAAATTCAAAATAAAAAATTTGTGTGCCTTAAAAATGATCAGCAATAGGTACTTATCTATAAGCTACAATTCTAATCCTCTACGTCTAGATTGTAGAACTTCCAAACCATCTGTAAGTACCTAAATTAAGCACTTTAATTTACAAAGTAATTCAGGGATTTTTTTTAGATTTGTATCCAACTTTCGTTTAACCAAAGAAGCATTCGTGTTTGTATTGGCCCAAATACTAGACAAATTCATGTCTATGCGCACTTCTTCAATCCTTCCTGTTATAAAGTTGGACTGTGCACCCTTCTTATTTCAACAGCGAAATTATTCAATATTGTTCGCCAAAAATTTGAAGTTTAAGGCTAATGACATTTCACAAATTCGCAAACCTCAATAAGCAGACTTTGCATTCGCTAGCGGTTTGACATTTCAGGCTAATGAATTTTGTTCAATTCGCTAACCATAATACAAATAAGTCGCATTGGCATGATTTTTTGTTCGACTCACTAACGATAGTAGATAGGAGCATAAATGTATGGATTTTTTGGTAATAATATTTTCAAGAAGTTTTCATTCCTCGCATACCAATGATTCCAGCTGAAGTCTCATTTGAATTTAAGCGTCTTCAACTCCCTATTCGCCTTGCATTCGCCGTTACCATTAATGAGTCGCAAGAACAATGTTTTCAAATGTGCGGTATAAATTTGAAAATCCAGTTTTCTCGCATGGCCAACTCTACGTTGCATGCTCTCGAGTCGGAAAACCATATTCACTATATGTTTATTTGTTTATAAAAAAACGACCAAGAGTGTTGTTTATATATAAGCGTAGGAATAAATGTTTTAATTTTTTTTATATAAATTATTGGAAAAAGTTAATTTTTTGTCTGGCGAAGCTGGCGGGGGGTTCACCTAGTTATGTATTTGTATATTTCCCGATCTATTTTCACAGATGTAATACTATATTTTTTTTATAATCTCCCCAATTCCGATAAAAATGTAATAACAGCTACGTACGCAAAACTTAATTTCAGCAAATATTTCCCTTTTTTCAAACTTGTTGAATATGTACCTTAAAATAATTGCATCAACTTTCTTACATATACGACCATCGGCATATTCGATTTATAACTGCTAATGCAAACTCAAAAACAAATCTCTGAAAACTTAAACAACATAAATATGCAAAGATATCGGTCTAACACGAACCCTAATTTCAATCATAGACACCTTACAGCAGCGCTACTAATATATTTAAGTCAAAAATAAAAATATGCATTAGCAGATCTGAAAACAGAAACCACTGCCACACTAAACTGGATTAAGAAGACATGTTTGTACTTTAAGACACCTTTATCTTTTTCTACTGTTATTTTCGTTGTAAGAGTAGTCATACATATACGTTCTTGAATTTAAGATATGTAGGTTAAGAATTTTATTATTGGTTCACCCCACCCATCATTTCAATTTAAGTTTCATATTTTATGGCCTAAGTGGCATTATCTCTATTTTTTTCAAAAATATATATGTCACTATTATTTCCTTTTGAAGCTATACCTAACATGCAAACATTGTAAAAGAAATATTGTAATACGTTTTAAGAAATAATAATAATAATAACTATGATTTAGGGCATGAGTCGTTTTGATCAAACTCCATACCTAGAATAGTATTATTAATTTTGTTCAGTTATCTTTTTTTTTTACTAAAAGGAACACATTAGGTGTTTAACTGTCCTTTTTCGACGAAGATATCTTGCAGAGAATTTATGAGTTTTTTTAGTCGTTTTACTTTTTGTTTATTACCAGCTGACTTCTAATTTTTATTCTTTTCAATTTGTTGACTTGCATTTGAACAGTATTTTAGAATAATTTTTAAATTTGGCGAGCTCTACTTTGCACAACCCTTGGAACTAAAAATAACATTCTTTATGTCATTATTTACCTACATGATAAAAAATGGTCTTTCATTTCGATTAACATCCTGTTTTAAATTCTAATGCGGACTGAAGGGTAAAGTAAAATTCAGTTTTCAAAGAATAATTATTCATAACGGAAACTGTTATTTTATTCCTCTTATATATGGAAATACTGTTCTGCTCCAGTTTTGTCAAACTATTTCTTTAAAGACAAGCATTATTCCCTTTGTCCCACATCATAATGCACATGTATTTACGTCATGTCACTCCTATGTGAAAACATCCAAAATACCTTTTTGCAGCAAAATCGTTTTGAAATTATATTTTAATTAAAGTGGTTTAGTTTGCTTTTGAGTTTAAGATTTTTCGTGTGTAAAGATGGGTCCGCCATATTGGAATTTTTTGAAACATAGTATATGGGATATAATGTCTAATTTAATTTGTCGCTCTTCGGAATGTGGTAGATTTTCCGCCGAAATGACTTTTAATGGATTTCTCTTTCACGTATACCTATTACTAATTAAATCGCTCTAAGAAGATGATTTTTTTTCAATTCCCGGAAACTACCTGCTCTATGTCAAACATTATTTCCTCGATGGGTACGAAAATAATTTTAGTTGTGTATTTTAATTTGCTTGAGGGTTCAACCTGCAACTGGAACCTCTCGTTCAGCAATGAACATCGCTAAACCACTGAGCCAAAATGGCTTCCTTGGAGCTTTAAAACTTAAGGCAAAATAAAAAAAAAATTTAGACGTTATACATACTACTCGTATCAATACTGTTCTCTCTTAACCTGGAAACACCCCTTAAAACCCAATCATTACAATTTCAAAAATAACGCATCTATAAAATAATATTCCAAAGCTAGGCTCAAAAACAAAAATCAAAGTCAGTAAGGCAACATCGTTCCCACAGCAGTGACCAAATCGAACGCCACACCACCACACATCGAGAAAAAGTGAGGCAGCCAGCTGCAGCATTCCTTATCCCTCCCATTCTAATCTAAAAGTACACATTGATGTGTGCAGCTCTTTTGTTCGGTATACGGTTTTGCACGCTTCACGCTGATTTAGCTGAAATGTCAAATAGCTGACGACAAACGACGGCGGAGCAGGACATGAAAATTATTATAGGGCTATACAGATTGACATTCATTTTTAGGTCGATAGTTTTTTGGTGCGTTACCCTCGCTTCCAGTTTCCCATTTCCCATGAAGACTCCTTGTACGTTCTATGTATATTGGAACAGGATACAATGATGTCCGCGACTTGGCAATATTTAATTATCCTGGTTCTCATAGGAAATATAAAGTCGAACCCTTGATTGTCTGGTACCAAGCTAGTCTAAAACAGTGAAGAACGGACAAGTAGTTAACAGATATATATTTCTATGTTAGTGGGGATTGTGATGACAACAGTCTGCACTATTTAAGATTTAATCACAGATTCGTAACGGATGTTGAAAATCTAAGTTGAATTGAATCTCTGGATGATAATTATTTTTTCCATTCCTAAGGCAATTCTTATTGACATGGAGTTCAATAATCTTGTCAAGTTGATGGCGAAAATACTACACTGGGTCGTTTCGTGAATAAGTTTCGGGTATTCTTCTAAATGCTGTGCTGACTTCGAATATAGTTTGGAAAACCAAATTAGTTTACAGTCGGGAGTTTTTTGAACATGTTTTCAAATATAATATTTAATTGTCATCATACTTTAAATGTATCTACTTATATTTGCGTATTAAATTATTATTTTGAGTTTTTTTCTTTTTTTATGTAGTTGACCTCTCGTGATGTCTGGTGTTATATATCCATCAAGCCAAGATAACAAAACGAATATAGTGCGCTTTGAATATTGCCAAACTTGCAAATTTAGAGAAACCTTTTTAGCCCATCTGAAGGGTGTCAGTGTAGAAGAGTCAATGGGCCCGGAAACTATTTGCTATTGCTAAAAACTGTTCTTTATTATAGTGCCTACTTATTTATTGAATGAAATAAAAAATCTGAATGTAAATTTTAAAAATTAAATAATAATTTAAATTAAAAATTATTTATAATTTTTTTTATTTATTTGAAATTCTGGAATATGGTCACCGAGGTTGTATATATTGAGGTATGAAACCTATTAAACTGGGTCCCATTTAGAAATTCTTATTTTTTACGAAATGTTCTAAGCCAAAACCATAATTTTATAAATATATCAAGCATGTGTCTACGTCTACGGAGGTGAACCAGCGACATATGTTTGATATGTTTATGCTATAACTGCTTTCGCATTGAAAGGATTCAAAACTTGTCCTTTTCTAAAACTTTTCACCTTTCTCGTATACTTAGTAGAGAAAGATATTGTGTTCGTACACTCGAGATGTTAATTAATTCTCGGCCTTATCAATAATCAAACACTTATGTCGACGATTAGCTGGTTGGCAGCTTTGGTAAAAATGTACAGCATTTGTGAAACGGTATCAAAAAACACATTTCCTAGTCCGACAACTTTTTTTTTGTATCTATTACATTTGTTGTCATCGTAGTATTCTAACAAAAGGAATTAATCGCAAAATAATTTGGCCAACAGGCCTTTTCAAGCTTATTATAAGCAAAAAACAAAACACAAAATAGGTACGAAATGCACAAAATATCCGCAAATCTGTCAAATATCATATGCAAATCAGTAATGCCATATCGTTCGATCAGACAACATTTTCGGTACTTTTTATAGTACACTTTCCTTTGTTTTATGAGTGAATTTGTGTCGTAATAAGATCTCTTTCAAATTATTCAATAAACGGAACACAATTTATTAGAATGCTTTGATTTATTCGTAAGCTGGTGATGCATATCAAAGCTTATGAAAAGTCTAAGCATTACATTTGAATCGTTCGCCAGTGAATATTTTCGAAAGAAATAATAGCTTGCTAATTCATTTCAGTTTGAATTAAAATTTGCTAAGCAACGAAACAGGCTCTAATCGCGTAATTATTGAAACGATGGTCGTCGAAACGATTGAACAAAACGATATCGTTTTTAGTTTGCTTCATATAACATCATAGTCGGATCGTTCAATCGAATCGTTCATCGTTTTTATTTTCAATAGTTTGAACATGACTGTAAACAAACTCTGACACCGAAAAAAATTAAAAATGTATGGAAATTGTTTTTTTTTTCTTCTTGAATTTGTTTATTTTTCTTCGTTGTCATTGATTGACATGGAATTTGGCAAAAATAGATAGCTTTGGTAGTAGAATTTTGTTGGTAAGGGGATAGTTGTAAAAAACAATTAATACAATGATTGTTTTTTTTTTCTGATTGCATTAAAAATTTGATATTCCAAAAAAAGTGCAATTACAATTTATTTATTTTTTTCAAAGAATGATAGGAGCGAGTCGCCTTCAAAGAACATAAGTGTGTTCAATAATTACGCGATTAGAGTCCAGTGCTTGCGGAAGTATATGGAAGTGTGAAAATAAATACAATTTGGTCTTTGAAATGTTGTATGCCAGATAACAGCTAATTCTGGAAACTTAAAAACCGACAAATATAAAATCGTGGACATTCTTCTACACGAAAGCTGTCTTGTTTTCGCCTCTATGAATTCGTACCATATAACAGAGAATTCTGTATTCTTGAATTCGCACATACTATACATGTTACTCCTACAGAAGTTCCTAAATTTATTATTTCGCGTGGATTTTGCTGAATGCTGCCAATTCTTATATCTAAATTTTCCGCGAAGTCAACCTTTTCACAACAACCAAAACCGCACCAACGTTAGAGATTCACATTTTAGTGGAACAAACTTATTTTTCAAAGAGGGTTTGGTTGCAGCCAAATATCTTCCTTGCCCGTCTAAGTTCCTGATAATTGTAGAAAAAAGTAGGTATTGAAATATGTGCTGTCCAATCTGAAGTGAACAGATATTTTATTATCTTGCGATTGCTCTGAAGAAAGTCTTGCAAAGTTAATATAAGTAATTTATTTTAACTAAGCATGCATTCGTTTCATGCAAACTATTTAAAAGGGTAAATAAATCAAAAAGCAAACACTAGCGGTTAAAGAAGATAAAACAGAGAAAATCACAGATAAAACGGAAATGCAATATTTTTAAAATTTTTGTTTTCCAAGGTTTCCAAATCAGAAAACTTTTACAAATTACTAAAATAAATTTTTAATTATAAACATTCAGGCTGAACAAAAGCGTATTTCAATTCGCTCCTATTACGATATTCAATACCGTCATTTTGGATGGTTGGGCAACACTCTTCTTCAAAATGACATTAAGCGAGGATTTATTTAGCTAATGCCCGAGAAAAACATTAACAGTAACATTTAATTCTACAGTTAGCGATATTCTGGCAACTATATTTGTTTATTGGTAAAGGAATTTTGGTAAGTTTGGAGGCTTTGCGTAAACTGTCAGACTAAAGTTGATTATTGGTAAGCAGTGTTCCCAGATAAAAAATCTGAAAATCTTGTTTTTCGAAAATAAAAAATTTATTTTTCCAAATTTTGTTCAAAATATAAAAAGAGCCGAAACTTATCGGGGCAAATTGGAGTTAGTAGACGGTCATTACAACGGATACTTCATGACGATTTAAACTTGTTTTCGTACAAAGTCCAAATTACTAGCAAGTTAAACCCTTAGGATTTGCCTGTTCGCCTGGAATTTTGCCAAAAAATGATATCAATGGCCGAAGAAGACAACACATTGATCAATTGTTTGTTCATGTTTTGATCTTAACGGCAATGTAAACAAGCAAAATTGCCGTATATGGAAAGAGTCTAATCCAGAAATGCTCCATGAGACGGAACTGCACCCAGAACGAGTCACTGTGTGGTGCGCAGTTTCATCAAGGTGTATTGTCGGGCCGTACTTCTTTGAAGAAAACGGTGTAACCGTTACTGTCAATGGGGACCGTTATTTAAAGATGTTGAAGGAGTTTTTTTACCCAGAACTGCGCCGAAGATGTATACCATTCAACAGCGTTTGGTTTCAGCAAGATGGAGCAACTGCACATATAGCCAGACCAGTTATGGCGGAGCTAAACAAAAAATTCGCAAACAAATTAATTTCTAGGAACTCCACTCTTCGCTGGCCCTCAAGGTCACCTGACCTGACTGCACCAGACTTCTTTGTATGGGGTTATGTCAAGCAAGAGGTGTATAAAACGAAGCCCAGGAATTTAACTGAATTAAAGCAGTCCATAACGACAATAATTGAGGCGATCCCAACTTCAACTCTTTTTGATCAGGTGCCGCATATGCGTGGGAGAGCGTGGAAGTCATTTGCGATCTATAATCTTTAAAAACAATTAACTATTTAAAATAAAATTTAATTTTCTAACCAATAAAAAAAAAATAAATGAAATACATCGATTAAAAAAAAAGTTATTTGAATTTCTTATTGTAGCACAATTGGTGCGCCACCCTGTATTAGTTTTCTTTTTTTCTTCTTATCTTGTACTGCGTCGCGATCGGTCGATTGAACAATAAAAGAATAATTATAACAAAATATTTAAATATCCTTTTTTTCTTCTTTTTTTTATATGCTTTTTTTCTTGTGCTATCGAACATTTTGGTCCTTCGAGCCGGATTTTTCTATTAAATCCAAGTTTTTATTCAATAATTCGTTTTATTTTATATCGCTCTGAATTTTTTTGTTCTATTTCGCCTTATGTGCTATCTATCGAGTATATACTTGCCGTGCATAAGCATATTGTATGCAGTTTTTCGATAAGTATCAATTTAACAACTTAATCCTACAATTTCATTCCTTTACATACATAATTGTCCTCATATTTTAATAGCCCTTCCGAATTTATTCCTTTGTTTCAGTCGTATTTGTTACTCCTAATTCACTAATATTTCATCATCAATCAAATAATTATCAAGATGCAAGAAACAAATCCTTAATCAAGATTCAAGAAATATACCTTCAAGATTCAAGAAGCGTACTTGCCACAAGATTCGTACACATATACCTACATAGGCGTACAGTTCAGTTCATGTCACTCGTTTTCTATTAACATATATACGACTACATAGGACAAGTGTTTTGTTTTTTTTCTATATACGATTTTGAGTGCATAATACATATATCAGCAATTGCGTTTGTGATTTTTTTGCATGATTTTTTTTATACATAGGTACACGGAGTGAATTGCCGTTGTCAAAGACAAATTTTGAAATCAGTGATTTGTGCATGCAACTGTAATTGTGTATACTATTTCGATAGCCCGCTTTCCGAATAAGCGGCTTTTCGAGCAGTTATCTTAGTTTACGGATTTATTTCCGCATTCCATTGAATTAATTTTTTTTTTATTAAAAAAAGAAAGGAAAAACCCTTTTGCCTGCTTATCTACTTTTATTATTGATTTCTCTGCGCAATCAATTTCTCACATTGTTCTAGTCATTTCATCTGTCTTATCATCTCAATACGAATTTAAAGCACGTTTTAATAAACCATTTGCGTTTACGTTTTAATAAACGTGTTGCCGTTTGTCATTAATTAGTACCTTTATAAACGCGTAGTAACTTCATAATTTTGATACTAATTAGCGTGCTAGTACTTTTTTTTCTTATTCGCTGCTTTAATATGGAAGAAATTAAAGAATTAGTAGATGAACAGTTTGGATGTAAGGCCGATTTAATTAAAAAGTTTTGCCACTTGTGTTCCTGAGCGATTTTGCCGACATTCAATTTGTCGCCCACATATTACCATAGTAACGTATTCAAATATTTATTTATAAATCATCTTAGATTAGAACCTGTTTCCAATAGAGCAGCTCAATTATGTATTTTTTTCGATATCTAGATGTCGCTCTTTTCGTTTATAAAAAAAACATAAATAATCCAAATAATTGTGGTACGTTTTTTAATATTACATTTTACATTTTTATAAAAGGAATGGTCGATTTTCGACCGCAAGCGATAGTCATTATATTAATCGTGAGCATCCAAAGTTTCCGTACACTTTTTTAGTATTTATTATGAAATGAGTAGAATGAAACTTATATCATTCGAAAATATGTGCAAGAAAAATGTCGGGTATATGTCGCCGTTAAGGCTCGTAAAATTAAGTTAACGATTCCCCTTACAAAATGCTTATCAGTTAGTTAACCCTAGTAGGCTAATGTTGCTGACTACCCCTAAACATTCGTCGATTCGACGATCTGCACTAAAATATGTTTTTTTTAAGCTTGGTTTAATACATATGGTTCTATATTTTTTTTTCTGAAACATGAAGATTGTATTCCCAAATAAAAAACTTGATTTTACTAAGTATATTCTTCATTTTTTTATTATTAAGCAGTCTGTTAAAAAACGCAGCATTTTCCAGTCTAAAATGAACATGTCTTCACAATATTTAAAAAATCTGAAAAAAAAATTCCTTCTTTGACAATATAAAATTAATAATAACAGGTGAAAAGAAAAAAAAAATAAAGGAACTAATTTTTTCTTTGCGCAAAATCCGCAAAAGTCAATTCGATGTTGACCACAAATTCCAATATTGCATTTAAAAATATAAATAAAAATAGAAATACTGTTTTTACCTGCCGGACACAACCGTCTTTCGCAAGAACGCATCGGCGACTGAGTTAGTTGTTGAGCATAAGTTAATATGTGCCCGCGTTGAAAAGAGACAGGAAAATTAAGAATGCGACGTCGTCGAATCGACGAACATTAGCTTTCTAGGGTTAAATGAAACCATTTTGGTGGCATTCAATTTGTCGCCGCCATATTGCCATGGCAACGTATTCAAATATAATATCAACTAAGATTAGAACCTATTTTTGAAAGGATATAATTTGCCTACCCTAAAAGTAAGCAACACTACGTATAACTTAATTCAGGGGCATTATCTGCGATGTGTTGCCATGCAACCACTTTTGATGTTACCGCAAAAAAAAATATATTTCGGCAAATAATTTGCTCTATGTATTAAAATGTAAAAATAATCATGAGATATCTAAATACTAGATGTCGCATTTTCGTATTACATACTTATAAAAGGTAGGGTCGGTTTTCGACCACAAGCGAAACAAGTTTAAATAAAAATGTAAACAGTATGGGTAAAGCTTCTATCCCGAGCCATACCTGTACTCAGTTTTTAGCTAAACAATTGAAGAACAGTACTTTTCGAAGAAAGCTTTTCAATATTTGTTTTTTTGTTCAAATTGAATGTTCATAATTTTAGAAAAACCGCTCTAACGAGTTTATTCGAAATACCTAGGTATTCAAGATAACATATTGTATTCTTAATAAGATCTGGTATCCAGTTTTACTTGGAGGCCTGGAAGGGAACGGGAGCTACTATTTTATGCCGAGTCCAAACGGCTAAAGCTACAATATGCACTCTGCGTATTCAACAACTGCTCTGACATACAATTAAGAACAAACAAACATATAGGTTGTTATCATATCCTGGATAATTATGTTTCTCTTGATGCGAATTTATTTACAAACCAAATTTTCATTAAAGGATTTTCTAAAACTGGGTAGGCAGTTTTGATAAACATAAATCAACTTACTTGAAGTTCCTCAGAACAGGTAGGGCGTAGGGGGAAAGCGGGAGACTTGAACATATGGGAGACTTGAGCCACTCTCAATAATTTACTTAAATTCCATTGAAATCCAACAAGTGTAAGTGTATGCGATGCAGACAGTGACGCTTTAATTACATACAAAAAAAATCTAAGCCATCAGTTTTCTCTGGTTAAAATATTTTTATTTCTTTTTTCTCTATAAAATTTATCTTATCAAATAAAATTGATATTCAACGTTGTAAATATTAGCATAAAACAATTGCGGCTTGTATTTAACAAAAATGACAAATATAAATTTGTTTAGAAATGTGAGCGGGAGACTTGAGACAGTTTCTGAATGGAGAGTTGATCACCTTTATCTGCCCTCATTGTGATACCAATTACTGCTAATTCATATATATAGTATGTAGTTTGCCTAAGTCATATGGTTATTTAATATTAAATTAGGTTATTTATTTATTTTTGTTATGATTCTGAAGTTTAGTTTTTTTTAACTTTGTTTACCTTCTTTATGCTAAGAAACTGAACTAATTACTTTTTATTTTATTTATGTATACCTACTGTAAAACGTTTTTTTTTTCAAACCACAAGAACAATAACAATAAATTCTACTCACATTGGCAGTAAATAAATAATTTGTTTTTTTACTGTTTGGCTCGAAGAATTTGAGTATGTTCAAGTCTCCCCGGAGAGGTGTTCAAGTGTCCCGGTGGTGCGAGAGACTTGAGCCAAAAATCTGTTTTGAAACATTTGGCATTTGCCAACAATTTCTTGCGTTTATTGTAAGTTTTCTTAAAATAGATAACTGTAGCTATTAAAAAATGCATTTGATAGGTGGCTGTGATTGATAAACAATTTTTTTTATGAACGATCTAACAAAAAGTGGCTCAAGTCTCCCGCTTTCCCCCTACTCACTATAACTACTTCTTCTATCCTATCTATCTCTCCTCTTTTCTTCGTCGAGCTTACGACCCACACTGGTCTTTCTCTGTAGCAAGCACATATGCTTGCTTGTACTCAATATTATACCAAGGGTTTCGAAGCGATGGTCGAGTGCAACCTAGCACATCAGCTGCTGTGTCTCTAATGGCCACTTGGCATCCATATATCATTAACCAGTTTGTTGGACACTGGCAAACATGTCCTTTCTTGTCTATTCCGGCGTCTTTAAAACCACTAAGTACTATTTTATCATCACACTTAGGACATAACTTTTCTCCTCTGTCGGGGTGTGAGCGCATAGGTTTTTCACAAGTCAACTGGCACAAGTCACTACTTCCAGGACGGCAGTTTTCAACTTTGTATCATTCAATGGGCGTCCTTCCCAAAATCATACGTGTACCGATTTGAATGTCGTTTTTCTTTCTGCACTTTGCCAGGGTTTTTAATATTACAGTCCAATATTATTCGAAGCTCTTTATTGCTTTGTAACCGCGTGTATAGTAATGAAGCTAACCCCACGCCCTCGGCGTAGAGGACCGACCTTGCTGCAGTTGACCCATAAAGAGTTTTTCAGCCACCATTTCTATTTTAGCATCCTGATTAGTCCTGACAATTTCGCACTGATGTATCCGCCATTCAACACCGCTGAATCGATCTATTGAGTTCATCCGCCATATATCGCCTTTTTGGGTTAGACTTCCTAAAACTCTTTGAGTCAGTCATTTCGACAGAGTGTTATAGTCCTGGTAATTACTTCATGGTAAATACCCACCGCTTTTGATGTCCATAAGGTACTCGTAGCTGCGACAACTGGACACCACCACGTTCGTGTCAATTAAATATATACATACGTCAATTTTATTTGGAGTGCTCGAAATCGTTTTCACAAGGATTACATTTTTTTAGGATTCATAGATCCCAAAATCTAATCAGTCCGTCCTTTATCCTTTAAGCTAACTAATGAGAAGACCTCAAAATAGTTCAAATAGGTTAAACCTTTCTTGATTAATGGCGAACCGTATAAAGTTCTCCTCTGTGATATACACGTGAACCAAATTTGGTCTACTGCAAACAATATTAATTAAAAAAAGGACCAAAGGTATAAAAGTCAGAAGTATGTACGTACCCCTACCAATTCCACACTGATTTTTGATTAGTTCTCAAATATCAACGACCTAATTTATATCCCACACTCAAGTTATCCTCACCAAAGAGACACTAAAAGAAAAAGACAAAATTTAGAACAAAAAAAAAACCTGGATTGAACAACAAAGAAACACCTTTCAGTGCCGGCGAGCTGCGGTGGCACACTTTGCATTGAAAATCTGTACCACCAACAGCCGCGCATATCTCTCCCTCAGGGATGCTAAATTACTTTTCAACTGAATCCGCCTCTTCATACATCGCCCGAAGATACTAGCAAAAACAGAAACAATATAAAAAGAAAAAAACGGAAACCTCCACGCAGATTCAACACAAATTGCCGAAACCCGATGACTTACCCCGTCCGCCCCCATGGTGGAAACGAAGTTCTCAACATTGTCGACAACCGAAATGGCCCCATATAGTTCCAAAATGACCAACAGCCGCGCATCAAAAAAATTCCATTAGGGATTATAACGAGTTCAGGATGAATGCAAAAGCGCAGCCGGTCGCGCAGTAAGCAGAGAAGAGTTGCACCGCGTGGAGACTGATGCGATATTAATTTTTCTTTAATCCAGCCACAAACAGAGACCCCAAGTGCAGAGGACCATGATCATCGATATGTACCTCCTCTTTCTTCCAAATAAAGAAAATGAGAATAGTCCCAATGGAATCTCAAAATCAAAACGACGATCCATCACCAAGCAGAAGGAACCGAAGACGAAGAAGGTGAAGATAAGCAAAAAAGAAAAGATAAATTCCCTGCGCGCGAAACTTGTGTTTATAAACTTAAAGGCTGTAATCACATTAGCATCAGAGCCTTTAGTTATCACCTGTAATGCCGACGTTATGCGACTGACGGCGATCTGCTCGAGATATTCACACGACCATACACACACGCGGGCGCGACTTCTTCCCCCTGAAAAAAAAAAAAATACAAGAGCCAGAGTCAGATATAGTAGATATAGATGTACCGCATATAGCATTGAGAGGAATTCGCCCGATCTCTCAGAAAGCTCAGGCCTCGTACCTATGTCGGATGTGTTGATATCCATTAAGGAGGAATAAATATCCGATCGGGTTTTTTGGATCTTCTTTTTAGCAAAGTTGGACAAATCATAACTTGATCGACGAATGTCCGACACAAGACAAAAATAAGAACAGACTACATTACAGATGTTCAGCAGCACCCACCGCCACCATCATGCTGTGTAATCTCAGCGGTCTCCTGGAGCCGGTCGTTCTTCCTAGTTTACAATTGTAGACAACTTAGAGCGAGGAGATACTAATCGGCCATTATCGTTTCACCGAGTGCAATATGCAAATCGATCGCACACGTCCGTATACACTTTGAAGCCAGCCGACAAGGCAGTGATGATGAGGGAATTGACAACGATCGGGCTGATCGGTCAGTTTTTTTTTTTTTCATTCTAGATAAGGAGGCAAAACAGGGAAGTGGTCGTTCAAAGAACTTACTCGGGACTTTTCTCTCAAACGCGGCCTTCAATTCATCTAAGCAGAGTGCAGCCGCCACCACAGAGTATCTATCTACGTGCAACAGAGAGATATAATTCAAATTTCTTGAGGCCAGATACGTGCGCAAATTCATGTTCGCGTACGCGGTGTGCGCACACTCGCCGGACGATGTTCCTTTCCAGGTTTTCTTCAACGACTGGCTGCTGTTCGGTTCGCGCTTCACGATGATCTGCAACCACACCACACAAGACACAACGACTGAAGACGTAACAAAATGATATTTTTTTACTCTAAGAGAGCGGAAAAATGAGGAAAATTATTTTATGAAATTGCTTGATCAGGGATCACAAATTGATTGTTATTTTGAGTCTTTTGATCATGTTCCGGACCCGATCGGTGGTGGCCGGTTAAACAGAGACCACAGATAGGGCTGATGAAGGCATCGAATGCGCGAAGTTTCATTCCGATTTGGCTACGTCCTCTGACAACAGACTTTGCTTTTGTATTGTAGCGTTTCTGCCTATATGTTCAGTTCATTCGCAAATGGAGATACAGTGAAATAGTTGCCGTTCATCGGTAGACTACCTACCGCACCTACCCATGCAAACATAATTCTCATGTTATGTGTATATATATTGTTGTGTTTCTATGAAGCTTGGCAACATTTATACTTCATTTTTTGAAATTGTGTAGTAATTACAGTAACTCTCTATTTGACTTACAGATGAGTCGCTGTCGCTAGTCGTTGAGTATTTATATGTATATTGTTTCTGAGACTTGAAAAATAAAAATAAAAAAGGAAACGTTTAGTGACAAGAGTCCGGCTACCAAATAAATTGCGTTTTCGAGAATTTGTAAGAGGAATAAACAGATCCTTGCCGAGATACTCAAACAAAATATAAGGGGAATGTAAAGACCGATAAATTCTTGATATAAAATTCAAACAATCTTTTTCTAAAAATATTCCTTATTATATAATATATTATTAGAAACTATCGCTTCTATGATCAAAACTTTAATAATTATATTTTAGAAAAAAAAAACAATATTTCAAAACATTATATTTTTCATCATAATCAGCACAGGGAAACTTCCAAAAAAGAAATATAAGTTATAAAAAATTAAAAACAAAACATCTCGAAATCTTGACAGACAAATATGAAATTCAAAACAATTATGTAATTTTTAGTACAAAAATTACGTTTTAACGTATATAATCGAAAAGAAAAAAATGCTTAATAAGAAAAAGAAGCTAAATTCATTTAGACGCACTTCAGGATCTATTAAAGAATATGGAAAAGGAAATAAAAAAGAGAGCCATAATAAGCAAATAATAATATTATTTGAAATCCCAAAGTTAAGACTCTTATTCCAGAAGATTTAAATTCGTCTTGTAAGGATGGGCTAAAACTAAATTATAAAAAAATTCGTGTTTTTTTTTTTCATTTTTTAAGTTCTATATATTTTTGGAACGACCAATTATTAAACTACAAAAATGAGTCATTTCTTATTCTCATTTTTCCTTAATAAATACCTTAATTCTGATTTCGAGTTCTTTAGTTTATGCTACTTTAGTTTAAAAAAAACACATATATATTTATAAGAGATAAATATCATTAGGACGGCTAAGTCTGGGCAAGCATACTATTTTTCGCTTGTCAGCCACTAAGGAGTAAGGAGTCAATATCGTTAAAAGAATTTTAGGGAAATTTAGACAATTCTGCCCTAGTAATATTTTACTGTGTTCAGAAACACACAGTGATTAGAGTTTGGACTATAGAGACAGGGCACCTTAATTATTTTGCCACCGCCTTTAAAAAACCGATGAGAGTGGGTAAAGTAACTCTATTTAGCATTTTATACTGGACATACATTTATAAGTCGTCCCTTCAATTCCTCTCAAAAAAGAAACTCATACTGACAGGGTCCTATGTTAACATTTCCCACACACTATTTAGATTAAAATAAATATGTATAAATAGTCCTGGACCTGTATGAAAAAACCGTTGGGTATAATTTTTCCTGATTCCATTCACATTCCAGCGATTGGATACGAGAAGCTTGGCCTAACGCCCGTTGCGTAACTACTTATGTTCAATGCAATGCAAGAGGCCTTCGTAAGGACATGTCTGCTGTCTGGTTGGCAAGTATAAAACGGAAATGTAATGACGGAACAATTATAATCAACCTATAGCAACCCATTACCTATTCGATTTTTTTGAGAAAAACTAAGTACGGGATCTATTATGATGATGATAATCGTTAGACCGGTTTTTATAAAATTATACAGGCAAGACAGTAATAAATATTGCAATGCTAAATTTGAAAAATACTTTAGCTAAACTATATTGCTATAAGTATAAACTGAGTATTAGATATTGTTGGAGATGTAAACATCACTTGGTTTTCAAAGTATCAATTAAATCGAATGTCGGGTTTTCGAGATATGAGTAGTTTCTAAAATTAAAGTTATTGGTGATTCGTATTGAAAATTGAGAACGCATTAATTTTGAACACATTAATTAAACTCTAAGTATGTATATCAAAATGGTCAAAATCGTTAATGCAGTTTTCCGGTAAACTAAAGAAAACCGTTTTTTAATAAAATTACTTCTTTCAACAGTCGTTGAGTATGCTATTAGGTTAGAAATTACCATAATATTATTAATTAACAAAATTAATTTTTGTTACAATTGTATGGACCGTTAAAAGTCATGTTAACCTCACTGACACTATTGGTGTCAACACGGAAGGCACTATCGTCAACAGGTCCGTTTAGCTGCTCAGGTATGAGGACGATATTGACATCATCGGTCGGTCACAACGCTCCGTGATAGAAGCTTTCATGGCGATTGAAGAACAGGCGAAATCTGTTGGCCTTGAAGTAAATGAGGACAAGACTAAATACATGCTATCAACCAACAAACAAACATCTGTCCATCGCCTAGGAAAAAACGTCTCTTCCTAACTCGAAGGACGAAATGTATTCTTTACAAAAGCCTTATCCTGCCAGTTCTGCTTTATGGCGCCGAGTGCTGGACGATACGCAGGAAGGGAGAGCTAATACTGGACTCCTTTGAAAGAAAAATTCTTCGACGGATTGTTGGTCCTGTGTAGGAGAGCGAATGGAGGAGAAGATACAACCGTCAACTCTATGGAAGGAAGACCGAACCTCCGTTTCAAAGACCAAGCCATCGCGGATGCCAGAGCGCTTGGTCTGGATAACTGGAAGCAGCATGCCCGGGATCGTAGAGGATGGAAGGCTGCAGTGTCTCAGGCAGAGAATCTCCACGGATAGGGAGCCCGTTAAGTAAGTAACCTCACTTACTTAAGCTCCAATATCAATTTTGGTTCAAGTTTTCGAACAAATCAAACTGGTATGAACATTTTATATGGGGAGTACCAATAATATTGGGTTACCTGGTAAAAAAACCTCCCCAAACTATAGGCCCACAAACTCTAAATCCAAAGTTTGAACCAAATTCGGGCTGTAGGCCTCAGGACCCGACGGACAGAATTACTAGGACCCACTTTTTTGAGTTCCTTTATCATCGTAATATCTGAATTAATTAAAATCTCGATATATCTTTCTCTTCCTTCGAATAAGTTAAATATATTTTCGAGCTTTTGTTTTCGAGTCAATTTTAGAGTGTCTTCCGGCCAAACGTATCACACCAGACATAATTGATCGACTTAAGACCACAGGCGATAATAGTGTTTATGTCATTTTGGCAGTTGCCAACAGCGCTCGTAGACTTTGGGCTGAAATTATGAAAAATTACAATAGATACAAACAAAAGCGCCTATTAGTCGATAGCCCTATATTCATCATATCATATACAAAAATGTTATACCTAAAACAAAAGTAAGTAAGTTTATTTTCGTCTTTTCCCCTTGACATTCTGAATTGGAATCGTGTGTATTGATTTCTTAGTTCTTGGGGAATCTATAATTTCCAAAGCTCTTCTTAATCTTCTAACCCTTTCACTTCACTCGTTGGTATACGAAATTGTCAGAAATACACACATCTGGGAGCGCGCGTCACCATCCGTAAAGTACTGGGATTTCAGGTCGATTTCTATTGGAAACGTTGTACTCAACTCTTTCATGTCCGAGCGCCTTTCACAGCATTTAGTGATCCCTTACGGTGTTTAAATTGAAAATCAAAGGCCTGGAACTTCAAGCAGCACATTGCGAGCCTATCACTGAAGTCTGGTGTAATATAAGACCACTACCAGGCACTTTAGCTCGGACACAGAATAATTTCTTTGAGATTTGCTTAACTTTTGGGAAACATACGCGATTGGTCGCTCTTTTTCCTGACCATCCAACTGAACTCCACCGACTCCCGTGCTTTAAGTAACGCTAATTTTCCTTCCGTTTACAAATTAACGTAAGGACTTACGATTTTGAACATGTAAGCCTTCAAAGTGCGACTGACGAAATCCTTTGAAAATCCTGTCAATATGTAATTTTGGTTGAATTTTAGCCCATATACCGTTAAAACACATAATAAAAAAACTAAAAGCATTAAAAAAATAATTTTTAATATAATGTTTCGGGGACGCTATAAACCCACCATACGATTTGTGTCGGTTCATAAATGATTTTTTCAATTCAGGGCCAGGCCCGTTGTTCCGGAAACGAGTTTCTTTCCTCCCTGATAGGTCGTAATAGCTTTTGACAATTCGTCTTACCTTTCGCCCACTATTCGTCCACTTTGGACGTCCTGCTCGGCGTTTTTCGTGAGTGAAATAATTGCTGAAGGGACGTCCTTCTATCTTGTTTATATATTTTCAAGGCATTTCGGCTTAATTCTCGAACTTTCAAATTTAAAATTAAAAAGGAAGGGGTATCTTTGAACCAAGAACGGTAAATGTGGAAAAGAAAATCCATACACAGGGGTAACTTTGTGCCGAAGTGAAACAACAAGGACGGTAGCACAAAGTTACCCCATGTTCTTGCGACTTTATTGAAAAGGGCATGTAAACATTTAAACTTTGGTTTTACTTATATTAATTTTAATATTACTCATCATAAAGAAAAATAACCCACCTTCAATTCCGCAGCGATTTTGGTTTTTTGGCTGTAGATAAAATTTGTCGCACTAGAACTAGAACTAGAACGCCAAAAACTTGATTTTCCATCCCATGTCATTATTCAAACAAAGTAAGTAACACTGGAAAACCTATCCAGCAGCCTAGCACAATGAAAAATATGTATATTTTATGTAAAAGTGTTGTAAAGTGAAATTGAATGTAAAAAGCACGGTTGGCAGAAAGTACTTATGTACTGAAACTGAAAAAAAAAATGTTTTTCCATTCAAATATGAATGAAACTAATTACTTGCGTCGTTTGAAAAAAAAAATATTTTTTTTTGATCGAGAATGTTTTTTTCATATTCGATTTCCCAAAAAATCATTTTTTTTCTCATACTCAACCCATAGAATCCGTCGCATCCGATGCGGCAACGTATTAATATTTTCAGCACTGAATGTAATTTATCCCAATTCGTTAAAAGTGGAGTGTTAACAATACCAGTGTCGCTGATTCAACAGAAAAGTAAACTTTAAGGTTTGTGTGTAGTGTCTACGTATGCATAAATACTTCCTTTTCTTCCATTCACAATCGGTAGGAAAAATAAATGTGTAGCCTATTAATATGCAATGATTCTGAAATAGAAAGTCCAACCAATATCTACTTTATCAAAAGTAGTCTATTAATATGCAACGGTTTTCGTTCGTTTCAGAAATCCAGTATATGTACATACACAAACTATTTTTGTTTTGTAAACGTACATCGATTATACTTAAATATTTAATGCGAAATTTACAAAACAGCATCTTTCATTAAGTCCATATTTGTTCATGAAACTCTATTTTGCAATGACGCTGTAATGGAGTCGACAGAAAATTGTGTAGCCTGTCAATTAATTTAAGGATGATGATAAGTTTAGCTTTATAAAAAATCCATAATATCTGAGAACTATTAACGAACATTCAAAGTCACAAACAATCCGCCAGTACCTATAACCCCTAACTAATATCTAAATTAATAATTTTGGTATACACCGGCTTTTACTTACTTAGCTTTATCAAATTATGCATATTTCAAATAAGAAATAAATAAGATGGAAACAGTCCACTACAGCAGCTGTCTTTAAGCCCAGTTCAATATAGATGAGTTATAAAAATAGTGTTACTATATTTCTTTACTACTTAGGTGTTTTTTAATCGTTTTTATATTTTACGATATATTTTGACAATAAATTTAAATTAAAACGCCCTCCCCATTAATTTGAATCTTTACATCTGGTACAAGGACGATGCACGCGTCACGTTGTCTGAATCTTGTCGATGTAGATGGCATCTTAACTTTCTGCACTGTTGTTCTTCCAAGAACTTCCCTTCGGGTGTAGTCTTGACTAAATCGACCATCTGCTGAGCTGGAGCGACGTTTTTTTAGCGTGCCAGCCAAACTCATGTTTTCCTAAAAAAAAAATACGCAACTTATAATTACTGTAGAAATAAGCACATTATAGAAAAAAATCAGCATAATGGCTCCTTCCGTATTCGCACTTAGATCGATCAAATGTGGTGAGTCAATCAGGCGAGATATAATATACAACCTTGTGATCAATTGTGACAGAGTTTAAATTCGTGCGGATATGGAATTTTCGATTTATATTCACTATAGACACATTATCTTCTGTTTTGTACCTCTAACCGAAGAAATAAATTCAAATTAATAGTGCGAAAGCGCATATGAAGCGAATTGAACGCATCGAAAATTCGAGATCCGAAGGAATTTTAGTCGGAATTAATTACAGGGTTGAATTGCTTTTTCTTATAAAAAACTGGTCGTTATGGTTGACGGAGATCCGATCGATCTCCCAACCAACTTACCCACTATATTGCATATGAGTCAAAAGCTATTGACATTACTAGCCGTGAGCTAACATTTATTAAACAAGCTCGTTATTGGCATTTATACTTACGTCTGTTCCGGAAATTTTCATCACTTGCACTATTCCCTGTTGTTCCCCTAGTTTATTAGTCATTGAGCAATCTATTTCCTTGTTACACACAAATGACATAGATGACTGCGAACGTTCGAGTAGTTGATGTCGGTAAACCACTGGAGGTGTGTTATTATTAAAATTTCCCAGACGTCGCTCCCAATGTTCGATTTCTAGAGTAACACTTTCCATATTTGGTGGTGTTTGCGCCAAAACCTCACTAAGATTTGTATGCACAATAGCTGAGCTGTTATTTACCTCCATAATGCTTTCTTCGCTACCAAAGATCTTTAAAAATGTTGATCTTTTATTTATCTCATATAATCGATTAATTTTGGAGATGCATACCTTCATGCGTGAAAAGCAATTAGTGAATGTTAGCTTACGTGCTTCTCAAAAATAGTGCCAAATCGTACACAATCGTATGTCCACTGCTTACATTATGCAATTAAAAATAAAGTTCACGACTGAGACCCACGAAACTTTCTCATTCATATCAACAGTTTTGTTAGTTTTTATTTCATTAGGTATATACATAAAAAGCTCAGAAGCTACACTAGATAAAAGAAGCCGACCAGAAAACATAAGGCTGGTAATGCTTATGTTTTCTGACACCTAGATCTTAGTTTGAAAACATCACTCTTCATTTGACCTCCCACACACTTTCATCGGCTTCTTTATAACTGAGAGCAAAAATAATACAAAAAAAAAAACACAGAATTGTTACATTAAGAATTCGATAAATCAAGAATTCTACTTACAGTCAAAAAGAATAACTTGCCCTAACAGATCAGCAAGAACAACTCCTGATACGCTTGTCTATAAACAGCTCATTTCGCACTTAAAACTTTGTAACCGTAACTTTGGAAAATGTTTTTTACTGAAGGTTTAAGCCTCAGATTATTGTTTTTTATTTGCTACCACCTGAAAGGAAAATGTTTAAGCCAAAAGTGCAGTTTATTTAAGAATATTTTAATTGTCTTCTCATCGATTTATTTTATCTAACTCGCTTTAGAGTTTGTTAATATGAACGAGAACGTTTCGTGCGACCCAGTCATGCACTTTATTTTATATAATTATTCTATTCCAATTTGTTTGTTTGAGGCAGAAAAAACTGTGGCAACATTACATTATGTAATTTGTGTCAATGTAATTATTTATGGTGAACATACAATACAAATCGGCTGCGAAAAATATGAGTTGAAATAGCATGGAACAATTATTTATAAGCGTTGCATTTATAATATTTTTATTTTTTTTATTTATTTAAAAAAAAAACGAGTGTGCTTTAGACCAGAGACAATACTGAGACCACCAACTTCGGCCGATTTCCCGTTACTTGCCTACAAGCTATATTTTTATGGGGTGGCAGATGCTAAGTGCGCTTGTATTGTTACATAGAAATTCGTATTAGCAAATGTCACCTAATACCATGTTCCCACCAACGTGATTTAGCTAAATCAACTTGATTTAGCTAAATCATCTCATAAATTACGTGATTTATCATACATTTTCGTGATTTATAATTACGTGATTTATACGTGTTTAAATTTTAATTACGTATCCGTCATCGCAAAACCACACAAAATAAAATCGAACATACCTGTTCTTAAATTCAGCACTTTATTCAGCAAACAAAAAAGAAAGAAAAACTGTCAAAAAAATTATTTCAAATTCAATTTTCTAATTTTGTTCGTGTTTCGGCGAGTTTTTGATATTTTTATTAAATTCATGCAATGAAAAATTGTTTTATTCTTGGCAGGTATGGGAAAAAAACAGAAAGAATAACAATGGTGTTGGACACCTAATGTCAAAGTC
The DNA here is from genome assembly GCA_916610125.1 of Cheilosia vulpina. Classification (NCBI taxonomy): domain Eukaryota; kingdom Metazoa; phylum Arthropoda; class Insecta; order Diptera; family Syrphidae; genus Cheilosia; species Cheilosia vulpina. The sequence continues at coordinate 46,481,623 of OU744280.1, forward strand.
GACAAAAATGTCAAACTAAATCACTTAAAGTTCGGTGGAGACGCCTTTCGTGATTTATAAATCACTTCGGCTAAATCACGTTGGTGGGAACATGGTATAACTTCAAAAATTCCGACTCACCACACACTCGCACCTTGCATATATCACTTCCGCTGTGGGCAAAGTTGCTGACAGTGTTCATAAAATTGTATCCGTTAAATTTGAAATTATTCGTTACGTGTGCATAATACTTTTTTTTTTAGGAATAAGTGAACATTTGCTTAAAATATTAAAGAAAAATGAACAACGTAGATTGGTTAAAGGAAATGCAAACATTTTGAGCAAATTTTATTAAGTTATCTAAGAAAAATTTACACATGAAATCGAGGTTAATGATATTCAAACGCGGAAAATACGCAACCATGTTTGTCCTAATAAGTTTCTAGTATATAGAATATATACTAGTATATATAATATAGTTCTATTGACCAACAAAATCGAATTATTCGCCTTTTTACAATTTATAATAACTAACCAATGGCATTCAGCAATGAAAAAATGTGGTATATCCGATCTCTAGCACATTTCCCCACGGTTGCGGAGGTTGGCAGCATTTATTTTTTTATTTTTTGTATGTTTTTGCATGCCACACGGATTCTAAAATGACATAACACCGATGGGAAAACAAAATGGAAAATTTGAAAATAAATTGAGGGGGCCAGCGGCAAGAGGATTGTGAGAAACGTAACTAGCTGAGAGAAAGAGAGAACGAAAATGTGTGCTCGCATCTATCTCTCTTGCCTCTACAGTAATATTCGAAACGAAACGTAACTCTCTCTCTTTTTATCTCACTAACTTATATCTCCCTCTCAACTACCGCTCGCAATTTCCGTAACGATTTTGTGACGCATTCACCAGCTTACCCCCCAAGTCAAGCGTGCCTAAGGAAGTATTACTTCAAAAATTTAAAGTACCCAGGGCATATTTTATTTGGTACAATAACTGTTTCAAATAAACTTGCAATCAATCGTGCACTTGTTGAAAATTTCGTGGATGAAAAATCGATTACCTTTTCTTTTTACAGATTTAATAAGGTCATTGTTATAAAATTGTTAAATTTCATCAATTTTCATTTTAAACAAAAAGTCGCACCTGTAATTAGTTTGCTGAGCAATGAAATACAACCCATTACAACCCATTAAACTCATTGTGGGCCCTAGCGAGGTATCCGTCGGAACATCAAATCACATTCGAGGTATACGTTTTCGGAAACAAAATATTGAAATGCGATGACGCATTGATTTCACGTCTTCGTATTGTTTGGTGTTTGTTTTTGTTGCCTGATTTTGCACTGGAAACATAAATTGAAGCAATAAATACAAAAAAAAATGCATTACAATTCTTATGAAACTGTCACTCAAAAACAAACTTGATCGCACTGGAACTCAAAACGCTGAAGAGCGTGACATTTGTATCGGAACAATACCTCGCAATTTGGCGAAAAGACAATAGTGGAACATTTACCCTTATTGGGAATAATACTTTCTCCAGAATTTTTCAACTTATTAAATTTCCATGAAATTTTATTCACGTTACTCCTGCCCAAAACATATAGAACCACTTAGCACGTAAGTACCTATATTATGTTTCAAGAGTATGTTTTTTAGTAGGAAATATGACCAGAAAACAAATCGTTGAATATTTTATTATGTATTAAAAATTATCATGTAGGTATCTATTAAAAATAGAGCTTGATTTAAAAACAAAAACACCTTTATAATTTTGATGCCCACAAAGTACTAACAATTTGTGTCTATCTTAGTCTCAACAATATTTATAAATCGGGTATTCATACGTTGGTTATAATATTGCAACACATTTTTTGTTACTCTGGAAGACAATCAATATCTGTTAAAATTTTAATTGTTTCTAATGAAATTAGCTGCAATGCATGTGCACTTGTTTGTAAATGTGCAAATTTAATACATTCGTTTCCTTGTTAGATCTGCGGCACTAATACTGAATTCGATTCTTTCTTTTCCATTAAAAGTATGAAATAATTACACAAAGGTGATAGTTCATCATGCACTATACTCTAGTCATACTGTTTGGAACTAAAACGTGTACCAGAATTCACGCAATATTTGAATTAAATAGAAAACACAGTGTTTTTATTTAATTGTATTTTTTATAAGAGCTAACAATAAACATTTTTAGTTCGACTTTAAATTTTAGTAATTCAAAATAGCTAGGTATAATTTCCATACAAATTTTGCAATATCTAAAGTGGTGACTAAAATTTATTATTAGTACGGCGCATTGTAAACAAAATATGGTAATTTAAGAATTAACACATCCGACAAATGATCTCCACGATAACCCCAACATCAATGTGATCAGGGTAATTTTTCTCAAAAAATCAAAAAAATGTTCCATGAACATCCTTTTGACAACCTCTCTTCGCTGTGCATGCTGCTTGGTGATTTTAGTTATTTTGTCAATTGAACTTTGTAAGCATGAAGAGGAAGACACAGATCAGTTATTATTGAGTATATACATTGTAAAGATCTTCTTGAAATTTGCAATTCTTCTTGTCCAAGACGCCGAATCAAACTGCGGTAGTCAAACTTTCATTAGAGCTTTCATTAGAACTTTCGCGTAGAGCTACATTTTTACCTAAGCTCTCAACGGAAAATTGAATGAGGACGCTATTTAAATTGGTGAAATAGAGTCGTTTGGAAACTTTCCCCAGCCACAAAAGCCTGTCGTTGGTAAAAAAAATTACCTACTTTTCAGTATCATCAACGAATGTCAATAACATTACCAAACAAAATCGTCCTTATTAATAATCATTTTTAAATTTCACACTTAATTGTTTGTAGGTCACAATATGAAATTTTGTATGGAAAATTTGGTCATTGTGAGTTCGACAAATTTAGCGTGGACACTAAAAGTGATTATTAGTATCGCGGAATATCGCCATGCTCCTTAAAAAATATGTATTTATCCCTATCCGTAACACTTTTCCAATAATATCCTCAGCCTGCACTTAAAACTACTTCAATTTCACTTTACAAAAAATTATGATTTTTATGTTATTATCGGTAGGTATGTTTTACAATAAAAAAAAACTAACATATATACATTTTACAGTACTTTCCTTAAACTTAAGCTAAATAGAAAACTAAACATCAGTCACTTGTCGACTAGCCGTACTGGTGGTAGTAACATTTATAGCATCACTGCTACTTTCAATAGAACTACTTACATTAACTCTAGTATCACTAATTGGTGTTGGAAGAGAACGACTAATCACAATTAAATTAACTGGATGATTTTCACTATTACTACTGCTAACACTACTGCTATTATTATTCCTATTTTCAATATTACTATTGTTCATATGATTATTGGCAGTGATTTGTTCGTTTGTTGGCGATAATGTCGAAGATGGTTCACCCACCACATAGCCATAGTACTTAAGTACATCTAGTTTGCACATCGGACATGTTCGATGTTCAATAAGCCACGGATCGATACAGTTCTTGTGAAATTCATGTCTGTAAAAAAAAGTTTTAATTAAAAGGGCATTATGAATATAAATGGTATGCACTTAGTTAGTACTTACTTGCACGGTAGAACTCGTATGCAGTCCGATGATTTGTATGTTTCGATACAGACGGCACAACAGTCATTATCACCATCTTTGTCGATTCCTCTACCAGTCTTCGTGGGAATTTTCATTATAGCCCGTTTTGTTACCGAACACAGGTGGCGCTATTGGGAAATAAGCAGAGTAAATTAATCGAAATTTGGATTTATATCCAAAACAGGAGAAAAAAAAACTAAATGGTATACTTACAGATTGTTGATCTTTCGACTGTATATATCTAAATCGCTGAATGTAGTAGAATATAAGCCAAACAACGGATATAATAAGCAGGACTATAAACGATATTGAAACGAATAGCATAGATGCTCTGTAAGACAAATAAAAATTGTTTCTTTAGTTTGCGGTTTCGTGCGAGTTTATAACATTAATGTAAGTAAGCTCGTAATATTTTGAGAAATGTAAATTTTTTTCTGTACGTATTCTTCTGCCGTAAAGCAGTATAGGTACATACTTCGAAGTTCAAACATAGCAAAATATCTGAGCAATTTTTATGAAATCCAATATGATTTTGACATTGACTGCTTAGTCATAAAATAAAAAAAAAAAACAATGGCACTCCGGGAGTGCCGACAGAAGTGAAAACTTAAACAATTACGTGTGTATTTTTATAATCGTCAGGAAATATTTTAATGTGCAGGCAATTCTGTTAAAGGAAGTGGTTCCTTATTCATTTTTATAAATATAATATGTACTACAAAAATTATACTATAATCTTCAATTTCCTTTAATGCGCTATTGTACATGAAAAATAATGCATACTTGTTGGTACCCGCGGCTTCGTCTGCGTATAATTAGTTCTTCAAGTAACTCATTAAAATTTTTATATCAATCGGGTTAAAAACTATTCGATCTTTCAAGCCAACCAAATAGCCCAAGACATTTAAATTCATTGTTAAAATACGCAGCAAATGCATTTATTTCTTACCAAATATAAATACCTATGATGAATTTTACTATCCCTAACTTGAGACAAACACACTTTCCCATTCCCATCCAACATTAGCAGGGAAAACAGCTTGTAGTAGGCAAATTCTCTTAAGTTTTCTGAGCTTGCGGCAGCGTTGCCAACCACTTTTAACTAAAAAATGAATAACTTAAAAAAAAGGATGCCTTTTTCAATAAAATAATACAAAAAAATTATTTTTAGGTAAAGAGGAACAATAAATTAAATATTAAGCTCAAATATAAAAAAAAATAAACAGCTATCGAATTTGATTCCAATTTCAATCAACTTACTGGAAGTGGAAGCTGGTATTATTTTTAAAGATTGACAGATAAATTGTTCATAAAATGGGCAGAGTTCAAAAATTGGAAACACGTTCTTTAAGACCGAGGTTACATATAAAATTCTCTTTTGGCCAGATTTTTTAAGAACGTTTAAAAATATAAAAAAACATAAAAAAATTAAATAAAAAAAGTGCGCTTTTTTATGGTAGCAGCACTCCTGAAAGCATACTCTTTTTCTAACTCTTGTTAAACCACGATTCCCATACCCATTCAATTCAATTCAATTTTATTTGATTCAATTTTTTTTAATTTTTTAAACTTTTTTAAAAAATTCTTTGCCAGAGCCGAGCGTGCTCAGATCGTTCTGATGTATTTATGAAACACACTTGAGCACGTATCTGACATTTTTAATAAAAATATGTATAATTTGAAAATTTATTAATTTTTATTTCTTCAATTGGTTAACATTCAGTTCCAGAACAACAAAGGGCGTCCACCATTTCAATTATTTTGTTTATCCTGTTTTTTTTCTGTCAAATGTGACTGTGAGTGTGTATTCAGCTTTTTACTCAGCCTGCTCAGTCAATTTATTCTGAGCTCATCGAGCGCGCTCTGATTATGCTCAGATCGAAAAAAGAAACACAAATCTGAGCTCCGATGTATCTGAGCTAAAAAAGAAACACGAACTTTTTGTATAACAGTTCAGGTTGTGCTCTGAACTAAAAAAGAAAAACGCCTATACAATGATATATATATACCCCCTCAACTTCCGTTCCAATTCCACGAACACTGGTGTCGCAACATTGATGTCGCGAGTTCAATGATTTTAACCAATATCAAAAATGCCCAACGCGCCTAAAGAAGTTATCACTTCAAAAAAATATATTTATTACCCACTGTGATTATGTTCAGTTTGGAAACGTCAGTAAATAGCAGTCCTTGTCAAAAACTAAGTACTAAAAAGACTGGCAGCTTCGGCCAAAAAAAGAGCGATTGCCTACGAGCTAATTTTCATTTTGAATGTACCCCATTTTGAATTCATGTATTTGTGACCATGTTAATCAAAGGGGCAGACACATACTTGAAAAAAACATCATACACTCCCGATTGACGCCGGATGCCAGGCAGTCTGAGGGTGCTCAGACGAGTGAGGAGGCTGTGTGGTAAATAATAGTTTTTCTTAGTTCTAGATTGAACATTTTCGCTATATTTTTAAAGATATAAAAGCATAAGTTGTTCGTTTTTCTTATTTCTTGGTATCAAGTAAAACTAATTATGTAGCTAGCCACCATGCAATAAAAAGCATTTCTAAACATCTCAAATCAATTAATACCTATTTCATACAAAATACTTAAAACAGGCATACGCTTTAATAGAAAGAATGTTCAAATTGTACGTAAAGAAAATGAGTATTTAACCCAACCTTCAGCGTAAGCAATATACTCAAGGCACGCCTCCAAGTTAAAGTCACTGTATATATGCAGATGATTTAGTTATAAGGGAAAGTTTTTACCGACCATAAGCAACCTGTTAAGAAACTCACTTAGGTGTACGTTGACAAAACAATGTGGCCTTGGGGTCGATCCACAGAAAACTGAATAAAAGAATCATACCGCAATTGGAGTCACCACTCTGGAGAGGGAATACGCCTTAGGGTGACAGATAGTGCGAGATACTTTGGAGTTAGGAAAATCTTAAGTTAATAACCAAAATACAAAGAATGGCATGTAGGGACAACCAGCGCTATAAGAACCACACCTACAGCTGTACTAGAGGCGATTCTCAATCTGACACCTCTAGACCTATAAATGGAAGAATCCGCTGACAAAAGTGGCTTAAGGATCAGCCAAACAAACACTTGGAAACCTTGTAACTTTGGGCATGCGCACATCTTTGGCAAATATCTAGGGAACGTTGTCACTTCTGACTACATTCCGACGCCACCCTATCTAGACTTTGACAGTCCATTCACCTGCTCCTTTCCGAGTAGGAAGAATGGAACACAAATGAATCCACGAAAAGAAAATCAATTTCCATCTACACAGATGGATCAAAGATGGACTGTCGGAAAGGTGCCGGCATTTTCTCGGAGTAATTAAATATAGGTACATTGCTCAGACTACCTGATAGTAGTAGGGTTTTCCAAGCTGAGATCACGGAAGCGGCCCGTATGTCGTCAATAATGGCAAAACCAAGTAGCGATACTACCATCTTCATGAACTGGAGAGAGAGGGGCCCGTAATGGATCTTGGTCGAGCACTTCAGTCGATCGAGACACAACTCAGAGAGCGACTGGAAAATAAAATTCGAATGAAAAACCAACAGCAGGTGGAAAGTACTCACTACCTGTGAAAAATCACTGAAGCTTTGGCCAGAATATAACAAGAGCCAGACCAACTTCTGCAGTTAGACAGGACATCGCTATCACTAAGACAGTAGGGGCTCTAACTGGGCATAACTTCCTAAGAAACTGCGCAATGAAATAAATCTCAAAGCTGATATATTTAGAGTCTGCGGAGACGAGGAGGACCAAGAGGACACACTTCTCTCGAGTCTCTGTCACTTGAGGAATAGAACACTTGGAAGCTATAACTTCCATGACATATAAGAACTTTCTGGTGTCTCACTGTCTGAAGACTACTAGAATTCCATCATTAATTCTATGACTGATGGGTTGAGTTGCACTCGACCTTAACCAAAAAAAACATGTTTGGAGTACAAAGCGGCGGTGCGAAAGAGGATGATGGACAAAACATAAGATCAACAAAGCTACTGAGCCTAACGATTTGCCCGGCGTGATCCAGATCCCGGAAAAAAACTTAAGAATTCCAAATCAATACGCACAATTTTTCCATCGATTTCAAAGCCGCATGTGACAACCAATGACAGAATCCATAAAGTCGAGCTATCTAGTTTTGGCATCCTTACAAATATGTCCGGTCTGTGTTATATGACAATGGAGAAAGCTTGCTGCTGCATCAATGTCTGTAATCACCTCACCGAAACCTTTGATGTCGAAAAAGAATTGAGTCAAGGGGACGCGCTGTCATGCGACTTCTTTAAAATCGTAATTGACAGAATTGTGCGATGCGAAACTCACAGGGTAACACACAAGGCACAATCTTTCAATAGATTGGTGAAATGCTTGGATACGCCGATGATATCGGCAAAAATGGGTTTGGCGGTTATCGGTTAACCAGGGCAAAACCCAATATATACTGTCAACAAGAGTATGGCTCTTTATCTTCCTCGAATTTGCTATAAATTCTGAACATAACATGTCGACGGAAATTTAACGAAGAATAATTTATCTCACCAAATTTCTGTTTCCTTGGGTTCAGAAGGCAAAAATAAGTAATAGAGCCCTATCTCCAACAACAAAGAAATTTCAATAGAAAACCCCGATAATCCCAGTCAAGTCATAGTGTTGAAGTTTTGACTTTTACTAAAGCAAATGAAGATATCCACGCTTGCTTTGGGAAGACGATTCTTTGTAAAATGTTCGGTCCAGTTTGTGTTGACGAGTTTTGTGGGAGAAGATTCACTTGGAGTGCGCAACTGGAAGTTGCAGAGACTTTGTAAGCTGAAGCCTAGGTACAAACTCTATTCCTCTTTCTTTTATATGAAGTGTGAACAAACTTTGGAAATATATGAAAAATATGATTCACTAAAAAATAGATATAAGTACAAGTAATGAGGAACTTACTCGTTCAGCATGCCTATTGGTCGGTCTCCGCTTTCACCTTTCGTTATAGATGCGACTACTTCGAATCCCTGGTCTAAAATAGAGGCCATATCTTGACCTATCTCTTGATACGTCATCACGGCAGTAATGTTACCTGTTAAGTAAGTAATGTTATTTAAGAATTAGGTGTATGTATGTGTTTGGTTTAAGGTTGATTTAAAATTGAAATATGCATGATTTTGGAAGTTGATCCCTATTATTGCTAAATTCAACCCATTAGCTAATAATAGCGTTGAATATTTTTTGTGCACTTGCAAAATTTTCAAATTGTCGTTACGAAATATTTTAAATTAAAACTATAAAATTCGAAAGATGGATGGACAACAAAAGTCGAATTGGTTTTAAATAGTTGTGGTATCCATGTAAGTTGTAAGAAGTATAAGATGCAATCGAATCAGGTAATATTGGAAATAGAAACAAAATATATATTTTGAAAAATAGTAACAGCCTAAGACATTATTTAATAGAAAAAGTGATGAACAATAATAGAGTTGGAAGCTATAAGCTAAAGAAGAGCTAGGTTTATCCCGAAACAACGTTGGTAGCAGTTTTGTTTGAGATCAGAAGAAAGAATATTTATTCGGCATAAATGCACTCATAAAAATATCACAAGCTAAATTCTAGTCCGATCAGGCTTATTCTTAATGTTCTTCCTTCTTACGTGCTCAATCTCAAAATAAGTCGAATGATTCTTAAAACAATAACAAAAATATATAAAATCAAGCTTTTTTAATTTTAAATCAAGCCTATGCAATATTCAAATCTGAAACATGTCACCTAAATTATATTTTTTGCACTCAAATACAAGATCGAATAAGAATTATACTCTCCAATCAAGTCGAAATAATCTTGAACTTACATGATGGATTAATGTGCATACCAATTAAGATCTAAACGATCATGATATACGAATTTATATTCTCCAATCAAGCCGCACAATGTAACTTGCATAATGGATAAAGGTTCATTCATTCCGATTTATATCTAATACAGTTTACGTTTTTTCGTAGTTAAGCGTGCTTTCAAGAAATTAAAGAGTGTAAAATTGTTTTAAAGTGCAAGTGATAACAAAAATAATGGAATTAATAATATTAATTTATGTAATACAAATACTATTGTTATAAAATATATGTCTGATTTTAGTAGTCCACCCTTGAATTTGTATCCACTAAATAATGGAAATACCTACATAATATTTAAGATTTAAGTTCATCTGAGCATTTTTGTTTCAATAAATAAATATGATTTAAAAAAAATAATTCGTTTTATTTGTTTAAACTGAAAAGTGACGGAGTTGATAATAAATTCGACAACTAAAACTGTGCAATCTTTAATTCAGATATGACATTCTTAAAGCATTCAGAAAAAATTTAATATGACTTGTTCTTTTTAAATTTTTGTAAGTTTATTTCAAGAGGAATTGCTGATAAATTGGTGAAAAATAAGGTGATTTTGAGCTTAATTTAAACTAACACATTCTTCATTGCGTTATGTTCAGAATAAATAAGCTTATTTTAAGTTTACAATGATTTGAAATCAAAATGTTGCATTCCAACAAACATCCAATCAGATCGCATTGCGAAACATACGCCTTCGTATGCTTGGCTGAGCAATAGACAACCACTGAATACTGGAGTTTTGTAAATAATTTCTTCGAAACTGGGTCACGCACCTATATCAGTAAAAGGCTGAAAAGTCACCGCACTTGTCTTTCAAAAGGTATATACCTGGATGAGACACGAGGAAATAGAGCATAGTGCGAGACGGAGTGTTCTGAAGCAACAAATATATACGAATATTTCTTATAATTGTACAGGGTTACTTCCTGTAACCACAGTGGTTCTTGCTCAGCGATGTACCCCTGGAGGATGGAAACTGTGCTGACGATTATGCTATACTTTCACACCGGCTAAGGAACCTTATTCCTTACCATCTTTAACACTCGCGCTCAACTTAACACTGCCGGACAAGACACAGGAAGCCGAAAAAGTATAGACAGCTTTCTGTATGTAGGAAATGAGATCTCGGCTAACTGAACTGAATGTTCAAAACAAATTTTGGGGGTCTTATTTCATTTTTAAAGCGTACCAAATTTGTGTTATTTCTTAATGTTATAGACAGTTTTTTTTGTACTAAAAATCCAAAATTGACGAGTTAATAACATTATTTTAATTAAAGCATTGTTTCAAACTTAGCGCTGCAGGCGAAAATTTGGTACTGTACCAAACTTTCATTATTGCATAATGTTATAGATAGTTTAAAGCATTTAAAAACTTGTGCAGAGCGTAATTTAAAACTACAAGCAGATGCAATCGCAAGTAACTTCGAGCATTACAAGTGCCCTTATTGCAGTAACTTGTTGAAAGTTCCATGCATGTCTTTTTTTAATTAAAAATTTTTTTAATTAAAAAAAAAGATTGTAAATTTATTTCTAAAAAGATAATAATAATATTGAATATTAAAGCAATATACAAAAGATATTGGGGTGTTATCTAATTTTTGAAATTAGGATGTTATTTCATTATGAAATGTAACCCCAAATTTGGGGTATTATTAGCAACGATTCCAATATTTTGTAAAATTAATCGAGTTGTACTGAACGAATCAATTTTATAAAAGTTATCACATTAATTTAATGTATTAAGCAATTACCTACTGTGCAAAATTTCGCATTAGTACACTAGGGGAATAACTTTTATCAACAAATTTTCAAACCATTAAGAAAGTCAAGTACTAAATATTTTATGGAGTGTATAAGCATTGAACTATTGCGAATTTAAGTGGCCTCTGCTATGCATGCGAATCAAGGATAATAAGTTCGCCCACCATCGGGCGAAAGGCATTCGGAGTAGAGGCCACTTAAATGTTCAATATTATGAATATGGTTTTTTTTTATTTAGAAAATTTCTCCTCTTGTCTTACTTACGATTTTTATCCTTAATTTGCATTTTCTCTAGTTTCGTCACCGGTTTGTCATTAAAAATAATCACTCCAATAGCACCCTTCTGAGCCACGTGTTTCACCTTATCCTCAAAGTTGCATTTACCTCTTTGTACTAAGGCTATCCATGGCCGATCAGTAGGGAAGGGATTTCCTAGGGTACCAAGAATGTCTGCATGGCAGGCCTTATCATCGCGGATATCAGAGCTACTGCTCACATGTACAAGTAGTCCCGTCACATTTAATATTTGTCCTTCTCCATAGCGCGCGTTCTCGACGGTATCCGAGTAGTTTACAAATGTTCCCTCATTATTTATATAGGAATAATTGAGAAACGCCAGTATAAAGTTATCCATAATAATACGCTCCTCTATATTAGGTACAGTCGTTGTTGAATTCATCGCTCGTAAGTATCGCTCGAACTCCGTGTTCACTTTTGACACGGCTTGCACTTGAAAGTCCGTGATCATGACGAAAAGGCAGATTACAGAAAATAATAATTCCCTGGACTCCATCAGTCTGTCCTTATTATATCTGCTTGCCAAATATTTAATTAAGAATGTTATCTATCCGTTAACTTTGGTGGTATTCCAATATAAAGCGCTTTGAGTAGTGCATTGATTTAATTTTGTGCTGCTATAAAATTCTGAAAAATAAAAATTAGAACAATACGTCAAATAATCATTGTCTATATTTTATTCATGATTCAAAAGCGGCGAAGATGTTCATACACTCGTCTATTACCGAGGAAAATTAATTATAGCTCGTACATACTCAATACGGAGACGGAGAGCAACGATCTCCAACCAGCGCTGTGAGCAGAGCACATTCGACTTGAGTGCTTTGAATTCAAAATGGAAATAGTGACATATGTCAGTCGATTTAATTTTGTTTCAATGCATGCGACCGTTTAGAAATTAATAAAAGAAAAATGAGAAAGTTGTGGAAAGGCTGTTTATGAAGATTTTTGATATTGTTGTGAGTTTGTTGTAGTCTAACATGCAAAATATTAAATGAAATATTTTTGTTGTTAATTTTCTCAGTAAACGTTAGATTTTTTTATCAATTGTACCTGTCTATCCATTCTCAATTAGTATTTTCAAATTTTTCTTTCCTTTTCTTGAACTTGGTTCTTGTAATTGCAATATACTAAGGGTAAAAAAAATATTTTGCACTCGCCTTTTGGTAAAAATCAGCTCTTAGTCTAAATTATTTTAAATTATGCATTAAATTTGATTTCAAGTTAGGAAATAGTTAGGTTGTTAATTATCTACCAAAATTAGTAATAGTTGTTTATTTCATGAGCTTGGGCCTTGGGAACTTGAGGCTTGTCACACTCCTTATGTATAAATATTATTTTTTTGAGTGCATAGTCATATATCGGTTCGGTTGTATACTGGTAATAAGTAACAACGAAAAGTTGCACAAATTATAAGCGGTGCTACCATAGACATTTATTTATACTGCAACTCCCAACTTCGGCTGATTTAATGTTACTTGCCACTAGCTATATTTCGAAGCAGTGGCAATGATTAGGTGCGCTAGTATTGTTATAGAGAAATTCGTATTGACGAATCGTTCATAGAATTTTTTTCGTTGAGTTTGAAATTATTCATAATGATTAATTTAGTTGTGGTTTTTAGCTAGTGGACCTCCTAAAAACCATGGAGAAAGTCCTCGACCAATACATAAGGGATCAGTTCCTTACAGATAACCCACTTCATGCGAGCCAGTTCGCATACCAAGCTGATAAGTCTACCGAAAATACCATACACCGCCTTACAACGACGATTGAAAAAGGCCTGGCAGAAAAAGAAACGGCTCTATGTGCCTTCATAGACATCCAAGGAGCGTTTGACAATACCTCCTTTGATGCCATAAAGAAAGCTATGATAAGGAAAGGCATTGCCCCACTAATCATAAAATGGGTTCTAAACATGTTAGAAATCAGAATCATTAATCTGGCGTTTGGAGGCCCACAAAAGACTGTTAAGGCCACTAGGGGTTGTGCTCAAGGGGGAGTACTATCCCCTCTTTTGTAGACCTTAGTCATAGATGAACTCCTAGACCACCTCACGCAATCGGGGTACATTTTTTTTTTTTTTTTTTTTAAATAAATCTTTATTTCAATTAAAAATATACAAGCTTAATGCTAACAATATTGAATAAGTATTGAATGGCTTCATAAAGTTAAATAATAGCAAATTAAGCAATATATTTTTTATGAAATAGTAAGAACATTCTATTATTCCAAGGAATAAGTGGCGAATGTACCATTAATTAAAAAGACATTAAAAATATATGTATGTGGGGTTAAGTCAAATTAAAGATAAACTAAAATATCTGTGTATGAACTTCAATACTTATATAAATACTCAAATACCTGCAGTAACAATCAAATCGTTGGGCTTATTATATTATCGATCTCAGAATGATTTATAGAAAACAGCCACTTTTTAACTTTACTTAAAAATTTTGATTCATTTCTCTCGCTTCTTAATTCATCGGGAAGTAAATTAAATAAGCGCGCCGAAATAACTGTATAAAAATGAAAAAAACTGGATTTAAAAACTCTAGGAACACTAACAAAATTACAGTTATTGGCTCTTAAATTGTAGTCTTCATATTCTCTTGCAGAGCTATAACCTGCACTTTTAAAAAATAATTTTAATACATTAAAAAAATACAAATGCCTTATAGGAAAAATGCTGAGGTTAGCAAATAAGACAAAACTAGGTGTTAAACGGTTTACTTTGGAAATAATGCGAATCGAGTGTTTCTGACGAATGAGTAGCTGATTTATTTTAGAGGAGTGAGTACCACCCCAACAACAAATTCCATATTGAATCTTAGATTGCACTAGGCCACTATAAACAAGTTTTAAAATTGATTGAGGGCAGTAAAGACTAAGGTGGTAGATCTGTCTGACAACTTTGTTAAGATACAATTTTAGATTTGATGTATGTGGAATCCAACTAAGCCTTTTATCTAGGGTTATACCCAAGTATTTAAAATTATCAACACATTCAATTTCAAAACATCCATTGACACAAGGTAAATCAGACCTAAATGTTGGCGAACATAATTGAAACCTAGAGCAGCAAGGAGAATGATAAGTTAAGGAGAGACCTTCAGGAACTACACCCAATAAGTTAAAGAGCATAAAATTTGTTTTGCTACTTATAACTAGCTTATGAAACATAAACCAACGACGGAGAATTTCTAAATCATAATTCATTGAAGCAATCGTTTCAAAATGATTTTTACAGGAGTAAGAAAGAGCAGTATCATCGGCAAATGCAGTTAAAATACCTTTAAATGGTTGAGAAAACAAGGAATTAACGAAAATCAAAAAGAAGATAGGCCCCAAAACGGAGCCTTGAGGAATACCCATACTTAAGAAGCTTTTCGAGCTCAGATTATTTTTGATCCGGGTTCTTTGATTACGATTCGTTAAGTACGAGCAAAACCAATCATAAACAAATCCCCTAAATCCCGCTTTAAAAAGTTTTCTCAACAATAAGTCATGGTCAACCATATCAAAAGCTTTTGTTATATCAATGAACAAAGCTGACGGAATATTGGATTCATTGATTGAATTATAAATTTCACTACAGAATTTCAATAAGCCATCTTCTGCCGATTTTCCATTTCTGAAACCGAACTGACAATTACTAAAGAACTGAGTTCTATTTAGAAATGCCATTATTCTGCTTTTCATACCCCTTTCAAAAACTTTAGAAAAAACGGACAGAAGAGAAATAGGTCTATAGTTATTTAAGTCCATAGAATCTCCTTTTTTATGCAATGGGATTACTATAGCTGTTTTCAAAGAATCCGGAAACACGCCCATTCTAACACTAAGGTTAAATATGTAACATAAGACATCTGCAATTAAAAATGAGATATTTTTTAGCATTTGACTTGAAATATGGTCATGGGACATAGAATTCGTGGATTTAAGTGCTGTAATTAATTTGTGAATTTCAAGAGCCGAAAAATCATAGAAACAGAAACTATCTGGACTAAGAACATCATGACAAATAACGTCATCATTGAGATGAGAATTAACACCCTGGAAGGAACAGGGAATTGAAGAAAAATACTCATTAAAGGTATTAGCTATATCCAGCGGGTTAGAAATAATTTGTTTGTCTTTTTTAATTTTAGGCTCAACTTCTGACACGTTTCGATTGAGGATTTCGTTCACGATCCTCCATTCCTTTTTAACATTCCCAAGGTTGTCCGCCAAATTACGAGTATAATAATCATCTCTGCATTTGGGTATATCGGTTTTCAACTCATGACATATGCGAAGATAATAGTTTTTAAGCCTTATGTTATTAGGGTGTTTAGCAACTGAAACACGTAGACGGTTTTTCTTTTTTATTTTATTTAAAAGCTGCAATGACATCCATGGTTTAAGTCGCTTAAACTTATTAGATTTAGCATTCACAATTCGAGTGCATTTTGAAATATGAACCTGTAACATTTTTAGAAATAAATCAAACGCAGTTGATGGATCAATAGCATCATAAACTTCATCCCAGAATTCAAATGTCAGAGCATATCTCAGAGCAGAATAATCCACAGTCTTAGACTCGGAGAAAACCTCAGAATTAAGCTTTTTAATATTATGATCGAATTGAATACAAATCAAGGAATGGTCAGTTAACCTCAAGTCAAATACTGCTGCTTGAAAATTGACTGTGTTGTTTCTATGCAAACGTAAGAAAATATGGTCTAAGCACGAACTGGTCATTTCAGTAACACGAGTTGGATCAGATAATAAGGAACAAAAACCAAAAGCAGATAGGGTAGACAAGAACTTATCAGCAGCGGAAGAGTCCACTGAAATATCAATATTAAAATCACCTAAAAGGGGCCATATTCTTCGAGTTATTGCTTCTTAAAAAATCACAAAAATCATCATCAAAAACAGTGACACTACTTTTATGCAACCTATATACACATACAAAAGAATATTGCATATTATTGATTTCAAGATCAACACAAAGTAAATCCGCACTTTTCAGAGTAATTCCGTTTAAAACGCAGGCTAAGTCACTTCGGTAAAACACTGCAACACCACCGACGGCGTATGAGTTATTACAGTTAGCACTAAACAGATAGTTAGGAATCTTAAAAAGTGATATTTCAGAGTCATAAATCCATATCTCCGATAAAAATATAATATCAGGAAGATGGGCAAGAGAAGCCAGATGAGAGCAAAATGAATCAAAATTTTTCCTTAAACTACGAATATTTTGATGTATAACAGTGAAGCCATGACAATTTACAACAGAGTGGTTAATACAAAAACAATCAAGCGCACTCGAATTGGAAGTAGATAATGAACTATCAAACAAACTATGAGATGAATTTAAATTATTGGACTCCATTAGTGAGTTTATAAATTGATGAAAGATCATCACAGTTTCTGATTGATAGTACCTTATCTCCTTCCTTAATTCTCACAAGCACTGTAGAGTTACGAATCCATACATATTTACACTTATTGTTAACCTTAAGATCCTTAGCCTGTTTGAATAACGAACGAGTGTAGCCTGTAAGGCATTCATTAATGAAGATTCGGCTCTTGGTGTTATTGTTGCTTATGTTGCTTTTGTTTTTGTTGTTATTGCTACTGTTGTTGTTGCCTCTGTTGGTGGTGGACTCGCAACCAAAAAGTTTACTGACAGACAATTTGGTTTTGTTGTAATACATAGCGCTCATAATTTTTTGTTTAACGGCAAGCGAAGAGAATTTAACACATGCAATGTTAGCTGCAAATGATCCATTATCAGCTTTCCGCTTAACGTAGCATGATTCAATATCATTTTCACTTATGTTTTCGCCAATACCTTCTACAACTAGTTTGATAACGCTCTCTTTGATGTTTTCATTGTTTAAATTCGGCAAACCAACGATGTCAACGGAGCGTTGCAATTGTATAAAACATGGTTATGCAGATGATGTAGTAATCACTGTTAGGGGCAAGCATGACTCCACGATATCTGAGATCATGCAAAGGGCCCTAAACTGAACTTACAGATGGTGTCAGAACAAAGGATTGACCATAAATCCCTCAAAAACAGTCATGATACTAATCTCAAGAAAGAGAAAACTAGAACTGAAACCGATCAAGATGAATAATGAAGTTATCAACTTATCCGGAGAGGTAAAATACCTAGGAGTAATCATAGACAAGACTCTTACCTGGAATTCACACCTTGATCAAGTCACCAAGAAGGCGACAAAGGCAATTTGTAAATATGTGCCATCGCCTTTACGGCAAAACTTGGGGCTTAAAACTAAAAATGATCTATTGGTCATACAACACTATCATCAAACCAATGATCACCTATGCAGCGTTATCATGGTGGCCAAAAATCGAACAAATAACGGCCCAACAAAAACTTAACAAGATATATCGCTTAGCATGCGTTGGTGTAACGGGGGCAATGGAAACTTGTCCAACTGCAGCCATAGGAGCAATGCTCAGCCTGATGCCTTTACATATTTCTGTAAAGAAGGAAGCTGGTCTCAGTGCCCTTATGGTCCCTGATATATCAAATTTTAAGTCCGGAAACCTCACAGGACACCTTCGGGTACTACAAATGCTTCAAGATGATCCTGTGATCAAGGTATCAGACACCATGCTTAAAAAGCTTCGCTTCTCCAGGAAATTTAAGATACTAATATCTAATAGAAGTGACTGGAGAACAAACCAATTCATAATACCATCAGGATCACAAATCTGGTACACCGACGGTTCAAAGATGGAAGATGACGCAATCTGTGCTGGGGTCTATGGGCCTAGGTTGCAAAGAGCTATAGCACTGGGAAAATCACCAAACATGTTTCAAGCGGATGTACACGCCATAGAGATATGTGTCCGAGAATGCTTACGTAGGCGCACTAGAGGTGCCCGCATCTACATCCTCTCAGACAGCCAAGCAGCTCTTAAGGCCCTAAGATCGTACTCGATCAGGTCACACCTGTTCTTAGAATGCTTTAATCTCCTCGAGGATCTAGCCAAGGACAACATAGTCACCGTTGCTTGGATACCGGGTCATGGGGGATTTGAGGGAAATGAACGAGCGGATTGCCTGGCGAGAAGAGGCGCATCGGGTTACCTTTGAGTTACATACACTCAAAATTCAGGAAATGGGGAGATGACCACCTTGCCGAATACTGGACGGAATCCAAAGGACAGAGGCAGGCAAAAAGATTCATAAGCCCAGCACGTAGTAAGACAAAAAAGTTACTTGAGCTAAGCAAAGAAGATCTAAGGATCCTGACGGGTTATCTTACTGGTCACTGGCTACTAAGATACCATCTCAAAAAAATGAGACTTTCCGACTCTGTGGAGAAAAGGAGGAAACAACGGAACACATACTCTGCGAATACCCTGCTGTGGCAAGGGGCAGAGCTATCCATATGCAAAGGGCGTATTTAAGTCCTGCAGATATAGGAAACATGGAACCAAGAAGAGTACTGAGGTTTATAAATAGCTCCCTGGGTTTAACAACAGAGACTAACACAATAGATCTCTTCTGGTCGTAGTGTACAGGGCCTATTCCTTACAATACAATACAATAGCTAGTGGACTGTAGATGGTTTTAGTTGCCATAAAATAACACTTTATAGATAGATAGATTTCTTTATTTCGTATTAACATTTAAACATGATTTAGTTATCGCACAGCATAAGATACAGAGTAAAATAACACTTTATAATTTGTTTTGAGGACGAAACACGTCCTGTATTTATTTCACTTTTTATTTGTATTCATCGACGATTGATTCAAAGGCCACGTCTGTATCCTTCAGCTGTAGTTGATCGAATCCCCTCGATGCGAGGTCCGAATTGACTTTATTATCAAAGCGGAAAGCCTTACTCTTGCATAAACATCCGAGAGTACAACTGTTATGAAAGGGGCTTCTCAATTGAGCCGTTCGGACTCGGCATAAAATTGTAGGTCCCTTCCATTCGTCTCAAAGAGGAAAACTCACACAAAAATTTATATTTAAACTTAAATAGGGGGGATTTACATCGAATAACGGTGGGTACTTTTGAAAATGGGAGTTATTCCAAAAACGATTGATACGATTGTAACGAAGATTAATTCTTAAGGTCATATGGCCATTTCTAACTTGCCCACTAACTCAGCTTTTCTCTAAATTATCGTGCAGTAATTTTACTTGAAAACCTACATAAACATATCGATCAAAATGCAAACTTGCAGTAAAATTCATACTTTCAAAAATGTTGATTCCTTCTGTTTCCATTTGAATCACCGAAAACTTTTAAAATCTGTTTATATCTCGAATTTCATATACCTACTAGCTGACCCGCCTAAAATTAATTAAATTTTAACATTTTTTGATAAAATTGAACGTGTCTATTGAACAAATGAAAATCCTTTGGAATTCAATCAAGAGCTTTTGTTTGAAAAATCGTGCGGTATGTCATGGCGGTCATCCGAAGTTTGCCCGCGAAGTAAGAATCACCGTTCAGATAATTTTTTCCCCACTTTACATTCGATAAAGGTGCTATAAAACATTAAATATCAGTAGTGGCGACTTGTGAACACAGTGGCTCAGTGATTAGTATGCTGGACTACTTGGGCGAGTGGTCAATTTGTAAAAAATGATAGTATACGAATAATGAACACAATATACCTCTCCTTCATTCTACCAAGCGATATGTGCCGCACGGCCTACGCACTCATAGGCCACATGCCACATCACATATTCTTTAATGCTTGCGATGCAATACGTGAACTAGCTCTTATACGTAGCAACACTGTTTCATCGATTTCTTTTTGTAGAAGCTTAGTATATTGATTTCATTGGTTTTACGGAACGGCTCGATCAGGGGGACATCAACCTTACACAATGTACAACACATGGTTCTGTCATTTATATAAGCTTAACTTAACCCGTATTCTTAAATTCAGAAGTTTAGGTTTGATATCTTTCTAAATATTGTCCTAACGTCAAGTGCAACATTTTAGAACCCCCTGCTGTAAAAAGCACAATAATTCTGATCCAAAAATACATGCAATATGTTTACACATCCAATCTATTTCGGTTCAGTGGATATTTTGCTTTGGTACTTCTTCCTTCTTCTTTGTGTGTTTTTGTCACTTGGTTTTATAATTTTCTGCTTTATTTTTAAATTATGCAGTACTTTGGACTTGGGGGAAATACTGCAACATGTTATCGAAATTGGATTGTATTTTCTATGCACTTGCCATTAGTGAGACTCTTATTATGTCTGTGTTTTGGTAGCTTCCAGAAGTGGTGCGGTTGCGGTTATGTACATATTACATGAGTTCACAGCTCAATATTATACCTAGGATCTAGAAATTGATAAGGCACGAAATTATAAATAATGAAATGTTTATAAATAAAACCAAAAAAAAAAAATGAAAAAAAAGATTATTTTGTAGACATTTATCTGACTTTATCTCGACTTTCACCCAATGGATTAAAATTTATTTTGAAAGTCTGTGCAGTGTTCTTATCATCACTTCATATCTGTATGGCTTCCGTAAGCAAATTTACAACAAAAATTATTTATATTGTTTAAGATTTCACATTTACAAAACCGAATTATGAGCAAAATTCTGCATTTCGAGAAATAATCTTCTTAAATTCTTTGGAACATCATCGATGGATGTACAATGCCTAGAATTGCCTTACCTAGAATCTTTTATAAGCCGAACTATTCGTTTCTAATTGCCGTCAAACAGATCTCCTAACATGTTTCCATTCATCCGCAGAATTGTTATAATGTATGACTCAAAAGGCTAACTTTTCGCAGTAGTGCTTCATGAGCATGACAGACCCTGTCGAAAGCCTTTTAGATGTCGTTCTTCAGTAGAACGCTGATTGCAGGCTTTTAATATTTGATATGATTATGATGATTTTTCCATTGCCTTTAATATCATGGAAGGTTACGCTATTCGACGTCAGTTCTATGAAAAGCATTGCAATTCATGAATTTAAGTGATCTGTCGCAAGAAGGACTTTTTTTTCAAGGAGTTCGCCATGTGCATTCATATAGATACAATCCAACTCTTTAAAGAAGCGCGAAATTGCTAGTAATATTAACTTTAAGGCTAAGCTATCTGTCATCGATTTTTACACCGCGAGCATTTGTGCTCACGCCCGTTTTTCCCCGAAAATTTTGAAATGAAATCCTATACCACTTTTATAATCTGTCAATTGGTAGGTACGTGCGAAAAAAATTGCTGGGCGGTATTAACAACGAACTCTTCACCAAGATGAGTGTAGTTGGGCCCATTTACTTAAACATGACACACAATATTGCAGGCAGCTTCTACGCAGCGGCGGCAAGATATACTCCGCTGGTCCTCTATTTATTATAATTTGTTTTTGGTTACAGGTTGGACCTGAAACCCTACGGTCAGTATCAGTACTCCAGCACACTTACCACAGTTTTGTCAGATGAAAGACTCCCTCATTATAAACTGTCTTTCTCAATTCGATGATTAGAATGTATCTAATCCGAATACTTACCCACGTATCAATAAAGTCTGGGTTAAAGTTATTACCTGGTTACACATCAGTTACCTTTACTTTGTATGTGATTAGTGTACTGACGCTGGCTAGCTAAATAACTTGTGAACCTTGTTTATTAATACGAGGATTAGAGTTTTGTATCGGTTTTTTTTACTATTTTATTTCTGTCATTAATTGGTTGCCTGATTCCTTGTTGTTGTTATCTATTGTTCTATCCGATTTCATAAATATATGACAATGTTAACATTTGCGGAATATTAACAGATGGGATAGTGATATAAAAGAAGTGATAAAATGACGAATACGCTACAAGTCGGGCACTGTTGTAAATATGTCCATTGAAACGATCGACCGAAACATTATTATCAAATTTGTGCTTTATGGTTTGATACCAATATATATTTTCTAATATTCATAAGCAAACGTTCTTATTTTATAAAAAACGGACCGGTAAAATGGAAAGTTCTCAGATTAAGATTTGATTAGGTCCCAATCGTTTCTCACTAATACATTTATGTACAATACCAAATGCGTAGTTATGATGACTAAGAAGAACAAGACATTAATGTCGGCAGCTTGATTTATTTTATCAGTATAGATAAGCGCATACAGTGCCGCTAGTGGATAGGTATATAAAATTGTACCTATTTAAATTCTGTGATGTGAAAATATGTATATTTCTTTAAAAAAGTTCAAAGGCCTTGTTTTGGAACTTGATAAGTAATCTTACTTTCGCAAGTATATTTTCGCGTTTGGGAGCTATTATTACATTTTATCAGATTTTGTGAATTTCTTTTTTTAATACCCTAATACAAATGCAATGCGATTCAAATTGACAAAGCTGCGCAGTTTTCTTACATCAAAAGCTCCAATTAGGGATTAATGTGCAAATAAAGTCCACAAATCGCAGGTACGAAAAACATTCAAATCTTGTGAGGGGATTGCAATTTTTATATCTATGTAAATGTTTGTATACAAACAAATGTCAAGTGTAGGTTATATGCTACTATGTGTAGACAAGAAGTAAACGTACGATTTTTATAATTCGAGTTCGATAGGAGTTGATTGCTAGGCAAAGAGAGTCTAGGTCCATTGCAATACTATAAAGTTATTAGATCTATCTACGAAATTTATTCAAGGGAATTGAAAAAAGGTAATAAGTCCGCTATAGCATAGGTTCTGAAATCTGAATGATAGTATTATTTATAGCCAATTTAAATGTAATATATTGGCTGATGTGATAGTCATGATGTTGGTGACGGCAGGCCTCGCGGACAACGAATAATTCTGTCTGAATATATATATAGAATTTTGAGATGATAAAAGACTCAGAAAAAACACCCGCACTTATTCCACAGATTTGTAGGGTAGATGTTTCACTTTTAGAATTGTATGTAACTTACATATTTTATATAAGCGCTCATTTCTAACTGAAGTTTCAAAAATTCAACTTTTAATACCTAACATAAAGAATGTAGATACCTCTACCCAGAAAAAGTAAACAAACAAATAGCTATAACGTTTACTAAAAGATAAAATTGAATCAAAAATTCAAAAATTCCAACCTTTCAAACTATGCCTGCTTTCTTAGTTTAGAGAAAAGTGTAAGAAAAGACTGCAGTGCCAGGGACAGGACGAATTTCTTTTGCGAAACTATGACGCTTATGCTTCGAAATGGAATGTACGATGCTCCATATTAAAGCTCTTTATAATACGTTTATAAATAAGGCTTTAGCAAACAATTATAAACACATCCTATCTTTTAATCTCGACAATTTTCAATGCAACTGTGAAATCCGGAATCAATTTCGTGTAGTACTTTTTTAATCTATTCCGGGCAAACATCTTACGGCCGGAAAAAAAGTTACAGTTTTATTATAGCAAGGATGAAATCAAAAAGAAATTGTATAGATTGTATCGAGGTTCCTTTTTTTCAATTTTAAAGATTCTACAAGTATCCTCGATAAGAAATATGGGCAGATATGAGATTTTTGAATTGTTTTAAAAACTTGGTTTAATTTGCACAAGACTAGATACCATTTCATTGGAGTCCCAAATTTCCCAACTTTTTCTTTTTGTTTTTCCATTTTTTAATTCCTATTCGTATTTGAATTTTCATTTCTCACAAGCTGCTAAGTTTTTTTTTTTCATCTTTTGACGCAAGCCCTGTATATACTAGTATGCATCGGAAAATGTTTTATAAATAGGTAAGAATTTTTGGGAGGGTGTATAAAGGCCGTATAAATACTTATACATTGTATAACTATACAGGTGTTTAGGCGAGTTTAGCAAATTCTAATAAATAAGGCTGATTGTGTTTTGCGATTTTCTAGTAAAATTGCGAAATTTAATTTTTTTTTTATCAGATCGTGAACACACTTTTTTTCATCTCTTGCAAAACTGAAACAAATAACAGATGCAGTTTGACAATTGACATTATGTCCTGAAAAAAAACTTTTAGTTTTTTCTGAAACTGACAATTTTTCTTTTAATTGTTTATTATGCCGAAAAAGGCGAAAAAGAAAAGATATTTTGGATAATGGAGAGAGAGTAAAGATGAAGATGAATCATGAAAACACAGAAATAACAATTTAGCGAATTATAACCTTGACAAGGCTACACTTTGCTCTGTTGTATTTTTCAGTTACAATAGGGTCAGGGTATAGATAAATTGCAAAAGTGTAGCAAACTTTTAGTCAGTATATTTTGTTGTGGTAGTGCGAACAAAAGTTGCACTTTCGCAATGATACAAGGCAAGTTGCATCGGATCGTGAATACCCCTTATGGGGGGATTTCATATTTTCCTATACCATTTTGTTTCATTAACTGAGAACTATTTGCCTTTAAATGCTTTTCTTCTACCATGTGCACAATGTTGCGCGCGCCCTTTTTCAGACACAAAATATCTATTTCGGCCAAAAGTATGACTACACCTTAAATAGTTGAAACACGAAACCATATTATAATTCTTATCTTTTTATTTCAGCATGCGGAATATTTTGGAATTGTTAAAGATGATAATTAAATCGGTAACTTAGATAAGATTAAAAACTTTAAACATACAGTATTAACCGTACTTCAAAACCTAATCTAAATCGAACGCCTTTAAATTTAAGTGTGATTATTTTTATTTGTCATTTCCTATACAAGCTATCTGCAAAACTTAGCAAACGTATTTCAACAGAACGATGAATTAATTTGTTTAATAAATTTAACACTTAAACCTTTTAAGCCAAGACAATTCTGTTATTGATTATTATTTTACTTTTGAATACGAATGTTGAAACTGATGATTTATTGCGCTACGCTAGTGGTTAGTATGCATAAACTAAGTATAAAATAGACTAACAGCGTCAGCCAAAAAAAAGAGGATTGCCTACAAGCTGAATTTGATATTGGTTTGGTTTGGATGTAGCCCTGTTTGCATTCACACATACATAATTGAAAAATAAAACAGTCTGCACTTCTGGTGTCAGCCGGATGCCAGGTAGCCTGAGGTGGGTTCTCATTTCATTATCGAGTGTGGTGGCTCTGTTGGGCAATTAATAGATCTTCTTAGTTCCATGTTGAATTTCTTATTTCTCGGTTATTATGTGAAACTAGCTATGTCGATTTCAAAAAATTGTTGGTATGTTCGCCATATAATTTTCTTTAAGTTTCGTAAAAATGTTTTTTTAAACAATTAAAAAAAAACTGACAAACTGAATTAAATTTTGGGAAGAAACAACATTAAATGTGCAGTCATCATTTAAATGCTTATTTTCTACACTCGATTTAAATTCATTTTCGTTAATTGTATCTATTAGACCTTTGCAAATTAAACTCTGGTAACCCTGCTTCCATATTCCATCGTTTACATTTTTTTTTTGTCAGCCGCTTCACATGATGTATTCACATTTTCACAAGCAGTGGAATTGAGAGCGCGAGTGAGGGGGTATTATTGAGAAAAATCTGCGGGGGAAATCTGGGAAACAAAGGAAAGCTGTCAGTATATTTAATACTTAGTTGGGTAATGCTGCTGTGCTATACTGCTGAGCGAGAATTCTTGGGTTCGATGCTCGAAAACACACAAATTACATTATAAATTATTTAACATTACGCCGCTTCTCTCGAACGTCTGTCAAGTATCAGGGAGGTCACGATATAAAGTTGTAAGTTCCTTCTATTCGTCTCAAAAATAAAAAGCACACTAAGCAAATGGTTATGAGAATCTAGCCCAAGGGTAGTTATACGGACGTTTTAGGCCAACTATTCATTTATTAATTTGCTATTATGAGAATCAGAATATCATTGAGAATGGGTTCTGTATTTAAGTTTGATGTATCTAATTTGTTTTGTGACCGACGCATAATTTTGATGATATAATGTAAGTTGTTTTTATTTTACAAAATTCGCTTTTTTCTTAATATTTTTTTTTTATTTATGAGGAACTATTTCGAACAAATATACCTTTCCGAAACGCTAACCAAATCACTAAGCACAACCGACACCGTTGGTTGTGCAATGCCAATGCGAAAGTCATTCCTTGAGCAAAAAATTTTAGAACTGCTGCTAATTTTAGTATATTTGGGATGGCTTGCTTACTTTTTATCGGTTTGAGTTTATCTTCGATTTCGAATCACATCAAGTAAAAAAAAAATATAATTAAATATTAACTGCTTACATAATGTTCGTCCAAAACCATTGGGTTTGAAGCGTCTCGTAAAGTCCTGCGTATGATAGCTTGTTCGCTTACACTTACTTCATCATAATCCCCTTCAAAAAATAACTCTACCGACGACATTTCGGTCCAAAGTCCTTTTTTAACAATAATGACAAGGAAATACATTTTATGATTTGATGTTAATAGAAATTTGTAAATACCCGAATATTTGATACGTATCAACAAGCAATTTGTGGTTGATAGGAAATTTAATAAATATTAATTTTTTTACCAACCGTAATACAAAGTTAAAAAACTATTAACAATAGATCTTAAATCTAATACAATTCATAAAAAAATGTTGATAGGTTGATAACCATAATACCGATTAATTCCATAGCCATAATAGGGCTGTTAGACTTGTTCCGGAAACAACCCAAATATTTAAAATCATTAGATATGCTTTTTGTAAATACTCCTATATAAAACACGAGCGAATATCCCGCATACATTTTTGTAAGTTGTAGTCTTTCAGAAATGTGCCTCCAGAAGGCGAGTTGATAAGTTTGCTTGTCTAGTAGCAGAAAAAAATTATGGAAAAGTGTAGTCCTCCCCGTTTTCACATGCTTCATCGGTCTTAAGACGGCTTGTGAAAGACCATTTTCTCTGCCTCATTCATTTGGAAACAATCCCAACTTAACCCTTCATTGAAAAAAAATCGTTTATAATCTAGTGAAGTAGCGTTGCCATCTGTCCGTGTTTTCCCTTTTCCCTGGCAAGTAGGTGTAGGTACCCTTTTTCTTCTAAGCGGGGGGACGTTCGCGATAGTTTTTGAAGATTGTCAGGGCCTTTCATTATTCAAATTTTTCATCTATTACCAAGAGAAAAAGTTTATTCAGTATTATTCACTTCAAAGAAACAAACAGAATAAATAATTGAGAAAAGGAATTTTGAAGTGTTAAGTGTCAATTTTTCGCGCCTTTCCTAATTGACATTGATTTGTAACTTCTTCTTGCTTCTGAATTCTGAAACAAGTTGCTAATAAGGGAAAAACCGCTCAAAATCCAGTCCAGTTGATTTTACCACTTAATGAGAAAAATTTCTCGCAAGATTTGCATTGCAAGTAATAACTGGGTGTACCGTGGCACCATCTTGTTAGAACCACATGGCTATATATAGATAGCGGTTACCAGCAACATCGTTGCCTCTGTCGCCTCAATAAGCTCTGGGCTTTATTGCCCTCCAGTCCTTACTTTAGTAAACCTGAACCTAAAGTAGTTACGGCTAAAAGGAAAGGGCGCCTATGCCCACCTATGCCACCACCGGGCCAGCCTGTTGGGTAAAGCGACCCTCTTCGGAAGGGGCTGAGCGGTGTAGGCACTAGATGGTACGTTCGCTACCTCGAAAAGGGCTTTGTACCTGAGGAGGCAAGGAAGAAGGCCGAAGAACACAAGGCTAAGCCTGTTTCTGGTCCGATACCTGGGGCAAAGACGTGCAGTAGCACCATCTCACCTTCTGCAGGTAATACGCAGAAGAAGCCAAAGGTAGGTAAAAAAACCTGACAGGTCGCGGGCAAAGCCAGCTAGGCATGCTGCTATCTCACGCGGCAAAAGCAGCTGCAGCTGGTGGAAGTCGTGCCATGACGGCGACGGCCGAGCAGGTGGCGGTTCGCCATTGCGATTATCCTAGGGAGATGCTGAGTACCGACGAGCTCAAGGATCTAGAGAATGCTCTAGTGGATGAAATGACGCGTGGATGGGAGCATAAGCTCAAGTTCAATGGCATACATTTCAGGATGAGTATACTATTAGTTAACTGCGAGACTCCACAGACTGTGGAAGGGCTGAGATCAGTAGCACCCAAACTATGCTATTGGAAGGGAGTGGGCCTTACTGCGATGAGCGGGAAGGAAATACCACGTGCCCACTCAATAACAATTTACGTCCCACGAAGTGCTGATCAGGAGCACCAAACCACATTGGCACACCTCGAAGCACAGAATGATGGCCTGAACATCAAAGCGTGGAAGATATTGAATGGGAGGAAAGAGGGAATCGGGCAAGTACTGAGCCTCGGTATCGACCAGCAGTCCTATGATACCATAAGGTCTCAAAACAATTCCCTCAGCTACAGGTTCGGCAGGGTTGCGGTGTCTGTACTCAAGAAGTCGGAGGAGAGTGTGGGGCAAATGACCCTCTCGAATCCGGCTTTGCAGGGGACAGAGGCCGAAGTGGAGCATCTTGATCCACAGCAGGCTGCCTCACCATCACCTCTTGTTGAGCAGGTAGCTGAAGGAGAGATACTAGAGGAGTACATGTCCCTCTCGGAGAGCTCGCTCTCTGATGAGGAACATGACATGACGGTTGTAGAGATGTAGCGGCATAAGCCGTAATAGCACGGATGTTCACAACTAATAGACTGGGTATTGCACTTGTTCAGGAGCCGTGGATCCTGAGAGGAGAAGATAAAGGACTCGCATGTCAGAATGCAAAGGTAATTTGGGACACTCGTGTACGCAACCCTAGAGCCTGCCTTCTTATTAACAAAAAATTAAGTTTTATTCTACTTTCAGAATACGCTACGCGAGACCTGGTGCCAATTCAGGTAACTCTGAAATAGGAAGGAGTATACCGCACCATCATCATCGCCTCAGCCTTCTGCGCCGGGAACGAACCAGCAGTATCGGTGGCACTGCAAAGCCTTGTGGAGCATGCAAATGTGATGCTAATGCCCACAATACCATCTGGGGGAGTACAGACACTAACATCAGAGGTGAGTCATTATTAGAATTCTTCCTAAGCTCTTCTCTTGATATATATAATGTAGGTAATTCCCCCACCATTGTAACTCGAGCTAGGCAAGAGGTACTAGATCTTACACTAGGCAGCCATAGCCTGAGTAGATTTGTTAAGGACTGGAGAGTATCTAGTGAGCCATCTATGTATGATCATAGGATCATTACCTTTGATTTAGACAAAACTTGTATCACAAGTAACCCAATTAGAAACCCAAGAAAGACAAACTGGGATCTCTTTCAATCAGCTCTTGAAAACAATCTGGAGCAGGTAAATACCAGGAGAGCCCCAGCTTATCATTTAGAATTGGAACAAAGAGTAGAGGGCATGACATCAGCCATCACAGATGCGTTCGAAACTAGCTGCCCAATAAACAGAAGTGCAGAGAAGAATAAGGTTCCATGGTGGAGCAACAATCTGTCTAGACTTCGGTCGAAAACGCGTAAATTGTTTAACACAGCGAAACGTACTGGAGACTGGCAGAGCTACAGTATGGCATTGACTTCATACAATAAAGAAATAAGGAAAGCAAAACGAGAAAGCTTTAGGGAATTCTGTGAGACAATTATGGATATTCCTGTTGCTGCCAGAGTGCACAAAGCACTAGCAAAAACAGAAGGAACATCAATGTCTCTCAGAAAACCGGATGGCAGCTTTACAAAAAATGAGAAACAGAGGGCAAGACTTCTATTAGAAACTCATTTTCCTGGCAGTCACCCGACCACGGACAACAGGAGCATGACCAATAATAATCGAAGACCCCAAAAATAGGATTGGAAAATAGCGACCGAAATCTTTTCCAGAGGGCGATTAGAATGTGCAATATGCTCCTTTCAGCCTTTTAAGTCACCAGGGGTGGATGGAATTACGCCAGCCCTACTACAAAAAGGGCAACGTAAATTGCTTCCACATTTGGCAAAAACATTTTTAAAAGCAGTCTGACACTGAGCTATTTACCAAACCAGTGTAGACGAGTTTACCGAAGTCCTATAGGCCAATCAGCCTTACCTCGTTTCGTCTCAAAACGATGGAAAAGGCCCTGGACAACTACTTAAGAGAAGATGTACTAAGTATATCGCCTCTTCATTATCGCCAGCATGCCTACAGAGCGGGCAGATCTACGGAGACCGTTCTGTACCAGCTGACCGAAACTATTTAAAGCGCTCGTGAATCAAAAGAGATAGTATTGTGTGCTTTCTTGGAAATCGAGGGAGCATTCGATAACACATCGCACGATGCAATTATACGAGCTCTAGATAGAAAAGGAGTAAATAGCACAGTATCGAGGTGGATGTATGAACTCCTGAGCACTAGATCAGCAGAAACTCACACATCAGAAGGAATTATCAAGGTTAACACAGCAAGAGGCTGTCCGCAAGGAGGAGTTCTATCTCCCCTAATGTGGAGTTTTGAAGTGGGCGAGCTACTTGAGAAATTGTCAAGCCACGGCATAAGCTGTCAAGCATATGCTGATGACATAGTTATTATCACCAGGGGTAAATTTGAGGGAACCTTATGTGACATCATACAAGGAGGACTCGAAATAACTTGGGATTGGTGCCCGACGGCTGGGCTTAACCTAAATCCGGGTACTTAACCTGTCGGGTACTACACTGACAGCAGTCAACGATGTTAAATATCTGGGACTAACCCCAGACAGCAAACACCTCTGTACAAACCATACAGATGAAATAAACAGGAAGGCAACGCGGGATCTAATGATTTTCCGGAGCCTAGCGGGCAAATCCTGGAGATGTCGCCCGACCATCCTTAGATGGATGTATATTGCCTATTGTCCAATGATCACGTATGGAGCGATTGCATAGGTAAAAAGAACCAGGCTATCCACTACAAGGAAGACACTCAATAAAGTGCAAAGACTGGCATGCCTATGTATTACAGGTGCCATGAGAGCTTGCCCAACTGCAGCTATGGAAGTGCTGTTGGAACTGACCCCTTTGCACCTTGTGGTTGAGGAATGTGCTAGTAAAACGTTTCTTAGAATAGCCAAAGAAGGAATAGGACGAGAAAAGTGCATTACACTGAAACAGGATGCACTAGTCAAAAAACACCCATTATTGGCCATTCCTAGAGACGATACCATCAAAAGATTTGATTTGATTTGTTACAAAGCTCAGTTACAAGAAGAACTGGAGCAACGAATCCACAATTCACAGACTAAGCAATAACACAACAAAGTGGTACACAGATGGGTCAAGAACTGATGAGGGACCTGGAGTGGGAGTATGCGGGCCTAGAACCAAATATTCCGAACCAATGGGCAAAAGCACCAGCATCTTTCAGGCTGAAATCTATGCCATAGATAGATGTGTCCAAATCAACCTCGACAGAAACCTAACCAACTGCCAGGCTGCAATTATGGCACTCAATTCCTACATCATCCAATCCAAACTTGTATGGGAATGCCTACAAAAATTAAATGAATTGGGTAGGAGAAACAAAATAACCCACATGGGTATAGATGGTAATGAAATGGCCGACTCCCTAGCAAGAAAGGGAGCATCTGAAGCATTCATAGGTCCTGAACCATTCTGCGGAAAAGGGGATCACACCCTCAAAGAAGAATTTAGGAAACTAGAGAAAGAATCCAGGGCAAGAACTTGGCACAACACTCAAGGCATGAGGCAGGCTAAAAAACGTCTGGGGCAATACAACCGGAAATGAGTAAAAATAGCCTCCGTATACTAACGGGGCATTGTAAACTCAAGGAACACCTCAGGAAACTGGATATATCAGAAGAAGGTCTCTGCAGATTCTGCGATGAGTCCAGTGAAATCCCAGAACACGTGCTGGGATCGTGTGGGGCATTGACCCACAAAAGACCGAAATACTTGGGCAAGTACCAACTATCTAATGAGGAAATACGGTCACTCAAGCCAGCGCTCATCCTAAGATTCTTAAAGGAAACTGGACTAGAGAGAGTGCTGTAGGACGGATTTCTTCCGCCAAGGAGAAACGAGAGTACAATAACCTCTAAAATGATTCCGAAAGAAATTATAATGTGAGGGGAACTCGTATGAGGGCATATACCTCGATTTGCTGCTTTTGTCAAGCTAAACGCATATTCACAACTCGCATAGTGGCGTGGCCGATGCTTAGATACCCTCCACTGCATACAAGTCATGCAAAATTGGTTTTGTATGGGAGATACCAGAACTACTTAATATCAACCTGAAGACGATAAAAGTAAATTCTCTCACAAAATTTCACTTGCCTAGGTCGATTTGTTTCGACGCTATCCTGTTTTCAACAGACAGATAGGCACCTGTGCCTAATGTTGATTTTGTATGGGAGATACCGGAACTACTTGACCGACATAGTCCATTTTTAATACCAAGTTGACGACAATAAAAATAAAGTCCTCTCACAAAATTTCACTTGCTTATGTAGACACTTTTCGACGCTATCGTGTTTTCAATATTGATTTTGTATGGGAGGTACCAGAACTACTTGACCGACATAGCCCATTTTTAATACCAACAGCCTGGGTTGATTCCTTTGGACGCTATCGCGTTTTCAACAGACAGAGACAAATGGGTCTAATTTTGAGTTTGTATAAGAGGTACCCGAACTACTTGACCGACATATCCCATTTTTAAAACCAACCGATTTAGAATGTGATTCCTATTCAGAATATATATACTTTATGATGTTTCCGGTGACTCCTTCTTGGCGTTACAAATGACAAAGTGAACATACCTAAAGAATTGAATATTTTGTATGGAATTTTTCGTTTCGAGGCAACAGCGTACTAGACTTAAAGGATTACATTGCGAGGATTGGTGTTTAGCTCAGCTTACACCATTATTCGAGCTATTAGCTTTCTGTTTCTGATATTATGTGAACTAGACAAAACCCATCAATTATTCAACCAGATAGAAGTTTGTTACTCCAATACCAATTCGCACCATTGCTGCTGTCATGATATTGCCAGGAAGCGATATTGCGATTTTTTCTTTGTTTCGCCAGAATTTCGTTTGATTAATGCATCACTCACTGATATGGGAAGGTTCTACTGCGAATACATTATCGATAGCTCCTACAAAAACAAGTCTCTTGTTCTCTTGCTTGGGCCCTTTGAATTTTGATCATTCAGCTTTACTAAATCATTCACACTAAATATTTTGTAGGTCACAATGGGTAATTTTACATAAAAAATTGATCCATTGTGAGCGTCGGCACAAAATATGATTATATAATTTTAGTATCGCGCATTGTCATTAGCCTTGAGGTTTTTGGTGCCTTTTTACGTGCATGTACCAAATGCTGTTGAAGAACGCGCCAATAATCACTCCAGAGTAGTTAATAAACTGTTGGAAAACCATTTAATGCGCCATGCGCTCTTACTTAAGCTGCAACCCCCCGCGCTAGCTAGCCATTTGCGACTGCTGCAGCTATCTAGATGTGTGCAGTTCAACACCATGATGGGATCCGCACAACATCGATAAATCGAACGATACGTGTTAATGGAGAGGTCAAACTTTGCGGTAGTTAGAAACGTCATTTCACTATTAACTCTGTTATTGACATGTCAATGTCATCAATGTCTTGTCAAAAAACACTGTGGAGACTTTACGTTCATCGTCCCATTCCTGGTACAATGTATCCCTGGACGTTTTTTGAAGTTTTAATTATCGGTCCCGTTTGCGATGACAGTATTTGGAGAAGAAAAAGGTCGAACATTACGTTCTGACTAGAGACATAAACTAACTACTACGTACTTTATACTTAGTTTATGACCAGAGTCATAGACCATACTACAGAAAGGTACCCCTTTATTTTTTTAAATTTGAAACTGAAAACTGAGGAAATTTTTATGTTCGTTAATGTTTTTGTCACAAAAATTTTCCAATGTTTTTGTCAAATTTTCAAAATTGTAGCTGGTCCCTACCTATCATCCAAGAAACAAAAACTCACCAAGACGAATGAAAGCAATTCGATAGTCCCGTGCAAACACAATCTAAGTGCACTTAGTATAGTTTTGAGTTATGT
Organism: Cheilosia vulpina; assembly: GCA_916610125.1. Taxonomy (NCBI): domain Eukaryota; kingdom Metazoa; phylum Arthropoda; class Insecta; order Diptera; family Syrphidae; genus Cheilosia; species Cheilosia vulpina. The sequence goes on from OU744280.1 coordinate 46,516,193, forward strand.
GTACCATAAGAATAGTCATATCGATTTTTATTTTTAAAATTTTGTTCATTCCAATGTAAAACCTTGAAAATAGAGCTATAATTCACTTACGTAACACCTTATGCGAACACTTATCCCAAGCAAAATCATACCAACATCATTGTTTTAAATAAATTTTCCGATATTCGCATGCATTCAACTTATGTTGTATAATTTTTTGCCTACAAAAGAGGAAGAAAATGACACAAAAATGTATCTTAGTATAATTTTCTGTGAGTTTTTTACATGTTTCTGAACTTCAATATTAAAAAAAATGGCTTCAAGGGCATGAAAATGCTTGATCTTGTTGAATATTGTTTATTGCTCGTTAAAATAATCCTGTATGTTTGTAAGTGGCATCCCTTCACGAATGCAACATGGCCTTAATATTTCTCCTTCAGTTCAGTGTGCTTCGCTCCTTATTTTGGCACTCTTGTTCAGTGGCTTCTATCAAGGAAGTAAGTTCAACTGTCAAACGAAATTCATGCTTTAATTTCAACCTAGCAGTCGTGAGGGAGTGTACTAAAAAGTGTAAGTTGTTATCTAATCGCATCTACAGATCTCATAATAATTTATGTCAATATAGGAAATAAAATATATCCAATTCGAGTCACATAATTATATAAGGACCATTTTATTTGTTTTATCTGAAGACGAAGAGTGGCAGAAAACGACCAGCTAATAAACAACTTTGTTATTGACAAGCATAGTCAAGCTCAAAACTTGAAAAATTCAGAAAGTTCCTACACTTCCTCAAAACGTTACAAAAAGATCGTTGAGGAAGCTGCAAGATGAAATGTGAATTCAAAATTTTGGAGGATACTAGGTATGAACTTTTTACAAAATCGGATGCAGAACAAGGCAGTGGGATTTTTGGCAAGACTTGTAGAGGTAAATGACAAAAAAAATAACTTTGGCAGGTTCAATCTCAAGAAGGACCTGTACCAGATAGGACTATTTTTGATAAGATTGCGAATAATGGCGGAGTAATAATAAGTCCGAGAAACGAGTTCAGCATTTGAAATCTCTAAATGAGTAGAGAAACAGTATTTCGAAAACATTTGTAAATTGGCACATTGCATTTTTTTAGTGGATCCTCATTGTAAGGCCCTATTGTCAAAAAGATACAAAAATAAAACAGTATAATGAGATAAATAATGAGATAAAATCAGTGGGACAAATATTTCGTCTTTATGAAGAATGGCTTACGTCGAAGAATAAAATAAAGTAACCTTGAGGCAGTATCGAGATATATTCAATTTCAACTATAATAATGACTTTTACTTACCGAAAAAAGATAAATGTGATAGCTGCATAAAATTAAAAATTATGGCTCCGGCAGCTGCAGATACTGTAACTACTCAATTCTGATTGCCAATGCTAGCTGTTTTTATTATAGAACAAAGTTTCAGGTTTATAATTTCACAATCTACTAGCTTGCATCAGATGCTAGTTATATGGTTGGGATGAAACCGCCTCAATAAATTTATTGAAGTTTATACGTCAAGTGGGCTACGAAACTTTCACTTCTGGTCAGACAACTGTAGAGAACAAACTAACGTTGTTTTCCATTGGTTTCACTCGGGGATCCACTCATTCAGCGATCCAATGGAACAACAAAACTGCTTCTGATTGAACCCGCAAAAGTATTGGTGAAATGCCAAAAAATAATCTACGGCGGCTGTCAGCTGACTTGTATAAAATACATAAATTACACTTGTGTGAGTGCTTCTTGAGTGGATTCTGACTTCAAATCGAGAAGCGAATTTTTCTTCTCAGAATCATTTTTTGCGCCAATAGAACGGTTTCAGAAGTGATTTTTTGGATTCCGGACTCTCCCGGACGCTACTTTTTAACCAATGGAAAACGACATACGAACAAAGATGTATTCGGATTCTTTGCATGGCTTTAAAAACAAAATTAATATAAAGAAAACTCATCAATTTTTAGAAGAAGGTCACGCATACAACAAGGGAGATCGAAAAATGTTAAAAGTTAAAAACAGTCTACATGCCAATCGAATGCTATTTAATTATAAGGAACGCTAAAACAAAAAAAAACTTTAAAGAATTGAAATGACATAAGATGATTTTAGAGATTTTAAAACCTTCACTAACTCGATGAACTGGCCAACAAAATACACAAAAAGGAAAAATACCTAGCAGCTAAATCCGCGAGGTTTATTTTAATGCTACTAGACCATATCAAATGGATTACTCAGTAATTAATGCAAAACAATTATATTAGTATATTGATAAAAAAAACAAAAACAGATCTAAAAGCTTTTACTGGAAGTATTTAATGCCGCCTACAAGGATCCTCTTTTAGTTTCTGCGGAAAAATAATTGGATTTAGTTTTGTTTTGCGATCAAAACCTCGTTCCCAAACTATATCTGCAATTCTACAGAACACTGGAATACACTTCCAATGTTCCAGAACCATCTGTCTTTGAACATTAGTCCCTATTTTGTTATTGATTTGGTTTTAAACCAAATAATATGTGTAACTAAGACTTAAGTTGGAAAATAGGTAAATAACAAAACATACAATGCTAAGTTATACATTAGTCCCTATTTTCTTATTGATTTCCACAAAGTGTACTTTATATAGTTTTTGATTTGATATTCTCCGTGTTATATAAAACTAACATCACATATAGGGTTTCCAGATTAAAAAATACGAAAATGGGTTTTCTAGGGGGGTGTTCAAAAGTGTTCAAAAAGAGGGGCAAATTTTTTTTTTATTTTTGAACACTAGAGTCAAAAAAAAAGTGAAATAAAAATAACTTTTATTAGATACATATGTAGTAAAATTTGGTTTCAAAACAGAAACTAAAAGAGAGACAGATTACAGTACAAAACAAAAACGTAGAGGAGAACGACGTTAGCACGTGAAGTGAGATATAGATCGTAAGTGGATGCATTCAGTTTTGAAAGTTTTCTTGCAATTTAAATGGATGTGTTCACAGAGAATCTAGTTTAAAATATTAAAAAGTATTTTCCAAATTTTCAATTGAATGTTTTCTTTTAATGAATTTTGACTTAATAAGGGGGACTGTGATTTGTATTAGGGGGGACAAACAGAATTTTTGTATGAAAAAAAGGGACTGTCCCCCCTAAAGGGGGACGTCTGGCATCCCTAATCACATAGTAGGTTCCACGGGGACAAAACAGGACAATTGCGACAAAATCCTTGTCTTTTCCAATGTTTCTTTGCCCTTTGCGACGATTTCTCAGTCCCAAATTTAATTAAAAATAGAGTAACGTAGATTGCATTCATGATTACGGAAGAAAATATTTTTAATTTTTATGAAATACTTTTTGAGGTGGACTATACAACTTTTTCGTTTTGTAGTTAAAAAAAAAAACAATTGTTTCTAAACCAAATAATATGTGTAGGTAAGTCTTAAGTTGGAAAATTAAATCTCTGTCCCATTTTTTATTTCTCCGTTCCAGTCTGTCTTTCGGAATAAGTTATGTTTAAAGTTGGCAACCATATGCCTAGGTTCAAATGTTCGAGTTACGCTGTTAATAGGCCTTTTTTATTATGCTCACATGATCTGTATAGATCATTGATTTTCACGGTTTACAACAACAGTACAAGATCCAACTTTTTTTGTATGCCATGGAAATCAATGGTCTGTACAGATCATGTGAGCAAAATAAAAAAAGGCCAATACTTACAGAAATTTAGCATTGGCCTCTGTCCATTGCCCGCTATATAACCAGTGGCATGTCAATACCCATATAAAAAAATTGACATTTCACCATTTGCGCTAGACGGTAGCACTTTTCTTGAACTATCCATTTTTTTTATATACAGTTTGACATGCCGCTTGTCATCTAGCGGGCAACGCGGCCATTATAAGGACACAATATTACAGACTACACTTTATGTATCTCAAAAATTTAATAAAAATTGTAATTGCAGTAAAGCATTCAACTTGAAAATCCGTTAATAAGAAAAAAAGTTATATCCAGAAAACTTCAAACACCTCTCCTGTAAAATAGCAGAAGTGCACTTAATATACATGCATGGCCAATAAGTACGTTTCATTTCCAAACCATTTCACTTTTGTCACAAATCTTGACTCAATGTTTGTTTTGATAAACTGAAGACAAAAGGGAATTTTGTTGTGTTTGTGATTTTAGTCTTTCCTTCTCCTATCTGCCAAAATGCCATTTATCCCAATGACACATTGTTTCTGTGCATGACCACAACATTCATGGTAGTGAGACACATGCCCATGAATATGTGTATCATTTATCATTGTAAAGAAGAATACGTTTTTATGGCTTGAATTAGCTTCAGTTCCAGTTGTTTCCAAAAATCTTTGATCACTTACCTTACTGCAAAAGCACTTTATTTTGAAATTAGAGCGCAGTTTTATAATGTATTTTTAAATTCAATATGGACACCCACGAGAATGACATAAAAAAAAGATGCTTTAAAATGTTATGGGATGGCCGCAGAATGCGCATGACGAAGATTTTTCGTGTTATTTGTATTTGTTTATTTTTACATAAAAATCATAGTCAAACTAGGGAGGTGTATATTCGATTTGTTTGAACAAAATAACCACATCTGAAAACATTTCAAATAGATTTCAATAAAAAATATACGTACTTGCTTTATAATTGTGATAATGTCTATTTTTAATGTTTAACGCATACCAATCTATATTGATTTTTCAAATTACACCGTCTGAACAGAAATTGTAACCAATTTTTTTGTTCAGTCTTATCTGATTTGTTTCACAAAATAATATTGAAATAAAACTTTATTTTGAACTAATTCTAAGAGTAACAAGGAGAGACAGAGTGTGAAACCGTTTAAAAACAAAATGCAAAAATTGCAGTCAACAACGTTTTTGAATTGAATTTACCAATGTAAATCACTATGGCGCAAGGCGCTACCCGATGTCGTTACTATTACTTTAAAAATAGATAAAACAAATCGCAGTTGAAGAAAATAAAACACAAAAGAACGAGCGGCTAAATCAAATCTAGATTGTAAAGAACTAACTCTTTAGGCGAAGACATGTGTACGATTACGATATATTGCAAATATATTTATGATGCTTCCCCGACCACGACCAAGATACGATACGGCACAACCCGGCCAGAGAGAGACACAAATTGCGACTGACAAACAAGTAAAGTGACACCAAACAACTGAACTGAAACTAGCTAAACCACACGAGAGAATGAGTACTGCAACGTAATCAGAAGACGAGACAGTTATACTTTAATTTTGCTTATGTGTGCGTTGGGCATGTTCGACATTGATGTATTGTAGTGTACGTGGAGATTATAAATACGATGCTGTCAGATTGTCAAGTCAAACCACTTGGAAAGAGCTAAATAGGAATGCTGTCAAAGTTTTGGTAGTGCTGATGCTGACTCTTGTGACATGTCGACTGAGCATTCCCGCACTTTTACAACTACTGCAGAACTGCATGGTGTTTTCGGCTTTTAATATTGCTTATTGTCCTTATCATGGAATTCTATTATTTATAAGAATTTGCTACACGCGCCTAAACACCTGTATAGTTATGCAGTGTATAAGTATTTATACACCCTCCCAAAAATTCTTATTTATTAAACATTTTCCCATGCATGACTAGGGCTTGCGTCAAAGAAGATACTGAAAAGGAGAAATCTATTACATAATACATAAAAAGAAAAAGTTTGGGAAATTTGGGACTCCTATGAAATGGTAGTCTTGTGCAAATTAAACCAAGTTTTTAAAACATCTCATATTTGAACATATTTCTTATCGAGGATAGGTACTTGTAGAATCTTTAAAATTGAAAAAAAAAACCATCGATACATCTATCTAATATCTTTTTGATTTCATTTAAAATAAAATGTGACAATTTTTTTCGGTCAATATGACATTTCGATGCTATTCCACCTCTATACAGGCACTAAACAACCTCCAAGCGCGTTTAGCTTATACAAGCTCTATACAACGTTGAATAATTTTTATAAATAAGGTTTTCGCGATAGAGGCATTATAAAGGGTGCATAACGTTATACACCCTTTATAATACGTTTAAAAATAAAGCTGTATATGTTTCCACAACACAAACAAAATTAACGAACTTACGCTTTTATTACTAAGAGGTGTGTTCTCCCATATTAACAACCTCTAAAGGGCACTTCACTTTACAGACAAATTATACTAAGCCCGCAACTCGCAATACTCTTGCTGCTGGCTTCCTCAATTTTTTTTTTAATTCAGGCATTTTGTTTTCCCATAGATGTTATTTCAATGGGGACGTTCCGATTCCTTGTTTAGTAAGCCTGACAGCTGACTGACTAGATGTACCTATTTCAGTTTTGATTGGCCAATACGTCACGTGAATAGTTATAACTTCATTAATTCAGTAAATTTTAAATGCTTTGTTTTTGATAGATTTTTAGTAAAAATATATGCTATCATATCGCTTGATTGTACATATTTCAGCGTTACTTCGTTGTTCTGCACAACTTCCCTTACGTGGTGGTACTTATGTCAATGTGTTTGCTGCGGGCATGGTACACTGGATTCTTTGCTAGATGATTAGCACTTAAGTTGTCTCCGTTGACAACGATGGGACAATCAGCATCAAGGAAGTCGATCTCCATCAAAAGTCTCCTTAATTAGACGGCTTCTTTTGCCGCAGTAGACAGAGCCATATACTCGGCCTCAGTGCTACTCAAGGCAACCGTATACTGGATGTCCTTGTTTGCTGTAATGGAGTTTATAATTAATTGTATTGGCCAAGTACCTCAAGATATGTTTTGCCCCTGCTTCATGCTCGATGTGTTGATTCACATTTCGCTGCGCCAACTTGCAAACGGAATGCAAAATGTCTGGACGAGTCGAGAGTGACAGATACATCAACGCCCCGACAATTGATTGATATGAAGTGGGGTCCACCTTTCTGCAGCTTTCACTATCATATTTTATTTGGTAACTAGCTTCCAGAGGTGTTGCGGCAGGACGACAATTTTCCATCCCATATTCCTTCACGAGATTGCTGATATATTGCTTTTGGCACAAAGAAATGGCACCCGTATCTGCATCTCGTTCAACCTCCATTCCTGAGAAAAGTTGCAATGGACCCATGTCCACTACTTCAAACGCATTTACGTCGTCTTTCGTCGAACATGCTAAAACGATATCATCAACGTAAACAGCAATGAGGTTAAATTTACTTTCATAGTTCATTTTGTATAAACGCGGTTCATTTTTACACGCTATGAAACCTATACCCTTTAGAACAGGTTTCTAGCTTCGAGTTCCATTCACGGCCAGACTGCTTTAGGCAATAGGTATATATCTTTGTTAAGTTTCAAAACTCGACCTGGAAACCGTGCACATACAAATCCTTCCAGTTGATGCATATATACCTCGTCCTTCAAATCGCTGTTCAGGTAGGCCGTCGAAACATCCATTTGATGTAAATATAAATTCAATTCACTCGCTATAGCTAACAATATCCTAATTGTTTGTTGCAGCCACCTAAAAGGACAGAGAAAAATTTTTAGTAGTTTATTCTCAAAAAAAAAATAAACTGGAACCAAAACGCGTGCGGCTGAGAGCTGTTGGATGTCGTCTGACGTTTGTCAACGGCGTAGGCGACAAGTCACAATAGGCTGATTCCGAGTAAGGTATTGATAATTGGTCACCAGTAGATGGGGCTGAGGTAGATAGGAGGATGGTTATATCGGTTTAAAAACAGGATGGTTGTAGTAGGTGCATTCGGAAAGTCACACCTATGCTTTCCAAAGGATACCTGTAAAAAGACGGGGACAAGTAGAGACCCAGTAGTCCATCGCAAGAAAACGCAATACGGGATGGGAGAACGGGGAGGAAGCGAATAACTGCCTTCGACCGATGGTTCAATTTTTGGTTGAACCATTATTTTGCTACACCATCGGTCGTAGAGGTCATCAATGACACGGACAATAGAGAACAAAAAAAAAAATAACAATACAAGCGGGAGTGACAAACCGAAAGAGGTTTAAGTTAATAAAAAAACAAAAAACCAAATACGATGTTAACAAAAAAATTAAAAGCCACGATAAAGTGCTAAACAAAAATAAAAATAAAAAAAAAAACAATAAAAAACAATAAAATATTATCCCGGAGGAATAAAAAAAAGACGGGAAAGTGCAAATTGAAGTGCTGGTGCCGAGACAGGCGGTAAAAGTGGATACCGAAAACACTAAAGAAAAGGGGTGAGTGAATTTTAGTAGCCTTTTTTGAATAGGATATTTCGCGCGGCGGTCACTAAATTTATAATCCGACGTGACCGCCAGAATATTGAGGGATACCCCATCTGATCTCCTCAGAAGTGTCTCGTCCGCGTGACCTTCAAGCCCACCAAACGTAAATCCCAAAAAGGCCTCTGAGGCGGGATTTCAAATCTAGTGTCCCGTGCCAGCGCTTGCGGTAGTGTCGGTGTGAAGGTCAGCTGAGATCGGCGCGAAGCACCGATGAAGTAGCGATAACGCCGTAACCAGTGCTAAATACGTCACGAGCTAGCACAGCGAAGAAAACTATAGCATGGACACAGGATTAGATTTTTATGTAACTATTTTTTATATTTAAAAAAATAATATAGTAGTTGTAGTTGTTACTTTCGTTGTACGAACTAGGTATTAAGTTAGTTTTAAGTTTTGTTTGTTTGTAAGGGACGAAAATTCTTGTCCCCAATGAGTGTTTGTTAGTTAAAAGGGGCCAAACTATCCTTAGATTTTTTTTTTTTTTGCTTTGCTGTTCTGTTTTTTTCCACTTAAATAAAGTTTGAATGACTATTTATTGATTGAGCCACGCCAAATGGCAGTATTTTTATTGGCACATTGAACTAGCTTCACTCAATAGAAACTGAGTATGGAGTGCTAAGGCAAATTTTCAGGGGTGTGAGGGGGAGGCTAAAGTGCATTCGGCATAGATGACGTGATCCGGCAGTAGCATATCTAACAAAGGGGAAATTCCAACATCGGCCAACGAATTTCCTGGAGGGGTGGGAATGGCCAGCGCTGTAAAACTTCGACAGCGCCCCTCAGTTCGGTGAAGGTCCGTCCGATTATTTGATAAGGGTAAAGTAAGTACCTGTTTGTATGGCATGTTTTATGTTTTGTAGTTGATTAGGTCGAGCGGTGGGGAGCAAGGACCACACCATTCCGGCGAGTTGAGCAGTGCCGAACAAGCATGCCAAGCTCTCCGCTCTCGACACTCCGGTCCCTTTCTATTTCCGTTCCCATCCACTGTTCCTATCCACATCCTGTTCCGAATCCCTTTTCAGTTCCAAACTCCCACAATATCCTTCTCTAATCATATTACATGTTGCATAACGCACCACTGGTGAAAAGGTTTCGGAGTAGTTAACACCAAACTGTTGGCAACAGCCCTTCGCAACCAGCCTGGATTTAAATCGTTCAATCCTACCATCTTTATTACGTTTTAAGCGAAAGACCCACTTGCTGCCGATAGCTTTCTTCCCAGGTGCTTAAACTAACTATTAAATAAACTGACAGCTTTCCTAAAAGGGAAAAATTAACACGCTTCGTGGGAAAAATAAAGAGAGAGTGCTAGGAACACTGACTGAGATTTAGTGTATTTCGTGAGTTGCTGTCAGCCCATGGATGCGTTCTGAGAGTTTAAATTCGTTGTTTTATTGCACCACGATAACAATTGTATTCGATTCTACAAAATTTAAAATTGCGAATGTAATCAACATCATATAAATAAAATTGGTGTAGTTCTGTTCGACTAAGATTGAATTTGACTGCATGTATTTAAATGCAAAAATCTTAGAAACTGCTCAGTATTTCTTGTGCATTTTTCACAGGCCTATAGAGGATACCTAGGCCTAAAATATATACTCTGTCTCAACTCTATATCTTTATAAATTCCGGAAAAAATTGGACAAGAGTAATTTATTTTTTCGTTTCGTTTTGCTTTTTTTTTTGTCACGCTTTCCGTTCGAAAATACTGGGAGCATTTAAATAACTTAAAAGGTTTTTAAATAAATAGGCAAAATTTGAAACATTTCTACGATTTTCACCTGCATGAGTAGATATGCACTTCATTCTCAAATCAAACATACTAACAGGGCAATATTTTGACTTCTCTTTTAACCTTATTTTACTCCAGTGACGGAAAGGGAGACAGACAGAGGCAGTATGCTGTTTGGTGTGTTAAGAACAAAAAAAGGCATAAAAGAAATGTCAAATAGGTATAGGTATCAGTTATACCAGATCGTGGTATTATTAGATTAGGGAAAATTCCTGCTGATATACGTCGTACCTGTTTATAAATGCTATTTGCAATCAAGATGAGGCAGTAAATTACCCGGTCGAGTTTTTAAATAGAATTACAGTCCATGGACTGGAATTAAAAGTTGGAGTTCCCATTATGTTGCTTCGCAATTTGAATCCCCCAAGCTGTGTAATGAAACCAGATTGAAAGTGATTTCGTTGCAGAAAAACGTTATTGAGGCGTTAATTTTAACTGGGTCTGGTAAAGGAGATACGGTGTTTATACCAAGAATACAAACAGTTCCCAGCAATTATCCATTTCAGTTTAAACGGATTCAATTTCCTATTAATGTTTGTTCTGCCATGACAATAAATAAGTTAGATGGTCAAACTTTAAGAAAAGCGGGAGTTGAATTGATCAAGAATTGGCAGTTATATCTTATATGTAGCGTGCTCTAGAGTAAGTTATGAAGCAAATATCACTATCTTAGTCGATAGAAACCGCTAATATGGTATACAAAGAAGCGTTACATTAATAAAAAAAAGTGAGCTAAATATTATAAAATTATTTTCATTGGCCAAAGAATATTAAATTATTGCCGATTAGTCCAACGAGCATGTGCAATGCCATGAAGATAAAGGCAGATTGGGCCCAGTCTACAGGAGGTTTTTTAGTACGGGTTCAAGTCCCTCACTTTTGCAGAAGGCTCTTTTTGAAATTTTTTTCCATCAATTGTTCTGAAACCACATTTTGCACGTGCGAAGCCGGGCGGGTACAGCTAGTAAATAAATAAAGGAATATGTGTGAAAAATTCATTCGTTGAAATAAAAAAAGATATTTTTGTTCCTACAATTAATGTGTCTGTTTTCGTTTGTTGTTTTTGGGGAAAAAATATGTTAGTGAAATACTCAAAATTAAGAAACACACCAAAATAATCAAAATTAAGTTTCAATGACCAACTCAAGTATTCTTTTTATTTATAAATCAACCACATCTTGACACGTTCACTCATGAAGCTTATTCAAACATGTCTTCGTGTTGTCTCTTTTTTATGCTAGCAAATATTTCGCCGGCAATGTCAATAGAAAAACGGCAATGGATTGATTACGATTATTATGATTTGAAATATGATTTTTGAGTTATAATCTTTTCATGAAGATTGCATTTAATAGCGGAAAACAATAAAAAAAAAAACAATTAAAACTTATTAGAACATTTTAAATAATTGAGATAAATAATTAAATTCCATTTGAAAACAACTGCTTTAACCAAGAACATGAATATAGTGCTAGGTTTTAATCAAAAAAAAACTGAACTGAAAAGTTTTTGGTAGACATTTTATGAATGAAAATAATGTCATTGTTTATGTGAAAAGTAAAATAAAGTTGCAAAATGATGACTGCACATTTATTATTGTTCCTTCACAATTTTTTTTCTAGGAAACTGACGAATTTTTTTTACTTGATGTTTTGTTTGTAATTTTTCTTACGCTTTTTTAAGTGACAGTACAGTTGTCAGTCTGGTTTAATACCGTTGTTAATAGTTTCACCAAATCGATCATTAAAAAAAATGGGAATGTGAAAGGAGCAAGTTGTTGCGAAACTTAAAGGAAATTCTATGGCGAACATGCGCACAATTTTTTTTTATCGATATCATAAAAATTATGTATATCTATCCAAAATTCATTATAAAATAACTTAAAAATATTCCTTTTCTTTATATCCTGTAATTTGAACATTAATTTCTATTCAATTATAAGAACATCGAACAACTGTTTGTATAAAAAAGTAGCGAAAAATGTCAACCTGGAACTAAGGAAAACTATGGTTTACAAAAGCCCTTGATATTGAAATGAGAATCCACCTAAGGCTACCGACAGGGTGGTATAAACCGGAACCGGAAGAGTGTACGCTGGTTTTTTTCAAGTATCAGTGAGTCCCCTTTGATTAGCATAGGCACAAATACATGAATTCAAACTGGGCTACATCCAAGGTCAAATTCAGCTTGTAGGCAATTTCTCTTTTTTGGCTAAAGCTGTCAGTCTATTTACTAGTTAGTTTATGTCAGGTGGCAGATCAACTAATGATCCGGTGTTGTTTGCAGAGAGTGCTTCATATTCCTTTTGCATGGCCTTTATCCAGTCCTGCGCGTTCTCGGTTGCCATTGCCTCTTCTACAGTTTGCGGGATTTCGATCCCTGAGTCGATGTTCATCAGGCTCAGATCGTTGAACTGCTTTCGCGGACGGCCAGGCGCTCCCGTGCGAATAATATTTGGTCTGCCTGGCTTTGCTCTAGAATTGTTATCCGTAGAACTGGGTTTCTCTTTTTCAGTTTTGATGCTCGTATTTATATTCGTGTCTTCGTGGTTTTCCTTGTCATTGACGGTGTTCTTTGTTTTCGTGGTTTTGTTTTTCAGCGATGATGCTCTGGGTAGTCGCGGTAGTGTTGGCTGCCTTTTCTCAAATTAATTTCCATTGTTTAACTTGGAAATAATATTTTCATCAAATAAAACGTCTCTTCTCTCGATTACTTTCCGAGTTAAGGAATCAAACAAGCGATATGCCTTAGGCGTAAGAGAATAGCGGACCATAATGTATTCATTACCTTTTGGGTGGAATTTACTTGTAATTTTCTTATCTAAAGCTATAGCTGTTGCGCCGAAAACCTTGAAATGTTGTACTGTTGGCTTAGTCCCGGTCCATATTTCATGGAGAACTGTTTCGTATGTAAACAGCGGTGGCGATTGCTTATGCCCATAGAGACTCGTCTATTCCAGCATGCAGTTACATGCTTCTTGCCATTTCCACTAGTGTCCGATTGGCGCGTTCAGCTACGCCGTTTTGCTGTGGTGTATACGGCACTGTGAGTTGACGCTTGATACCCTGTTCATTTAAATATATATTAAAATCATTACATACATATTCGGTACGATTATCACTGCGCAAAACTCGTATTTTTCTACCAGTTTGGCATTCTACCATTGCTTTAAATAATTTAAATTTTTCAAAAACTTCGCTATTTGTTTTTAAAAAATAGACAAGAATGTGCCGCAACATATCGTCAATAAACGTGATGAAATATTTTGATCCTCCATTAGATGATTTACTAATTGGACCACAGACATCTGTATGACAAATGTCTAACATATTTATTGATCGATTTTCCGTTGCTTGCGGAAATGATTTGATACAAATTTTACATTTCATGCATGTTTTACATGCTATTTCATCCGATATATTGAAAGGCTTAATTCCATGCACTAGCTTCTTTTTTGCTAAATCATGTAAACTTGTAAAATTAACGTGCCCGAATCTGTCGTGTCACCTTAATGTACCTATAATCAACAGATGAATAAAAGCATGCATTTTCTGAATTTTGAAATACAAATAAATTATTTTTTCTATGAGCTCTTACCACGACACCACTAGTTTTACCTTTTATTTTAACAACGTTTTTATTGAATGACACAAAGAGCCCATTTTCCACTGCTCTGCTCACCGACATAAATTGCTTTGCAATCCAGGTACAAATAGCACGTCCCTCAAGGTTATGACACACATAGCTGTTTTGACGATGACGTTACCTTCCCTAATTGCCTCTACAGGCGTTTTTCTTTTTTAGTTCAGAGGTAAGCTCTGAACCGAGCTCGAGCATTATGAGCGCTCTCTGAACCGAGCGTACTCAGATCGTTCTGATGTAATTATGAAACACACTTGAGCACATAGCTGTCATTTGTAATAAAGTATATGTATAAATTGAATATTTCTTAATTGTTGTTTATTAAATTGGTTAACATGCAGTTCCAGAGCAACAAGGTTCGTCCGCCATTTGAATTATTTTGTTTATCCTGTTTTTTTTTCTGTGAAATGTGACTAAGTGTGTAATCAGCTCAGTCAATTTATTCTGAGCTCATAGAGCACGAATTAAAACACTTGGTTCTTACTTTTAAAATTAAACAATATTTATTTGGAACTATGTCCTTTATTATTGAAATACTTTTTACTAATTCTAAAAGGAGCTTAAGGCTACTATGTAGTTACAATAAGACTGTCGATAAATTCATCATACAGTCGTATTTATATACTTTTCTTATCTATCTACAAGGAGACCCAAGCGTACAATCGTCTTGCTTGATAATGAAGAAGAGATAATATTCCAACATTGTATACAAACGATATTATCTCTTTTACATATGTTATCATTGTAGCGTTGTGTGCAAGACTGTACTAGAGACTAAAGATATCATTGAATACAAATAATGTTATCTTTTTTCTCAATATGTTTTGCTATGGATACTTAACTCCCCCCCTTGTTAAACGAAATCGTCCCGATTTTTCGACGCTATTTTTAACATCTCTCTTTCATAAGTTTTGTTATATGCGTCAATCTTTTTTTGTTTTTGACGATCTGTTATACATTGTATAGTTTTTATCATTACGTACGTAAATGCTAGAATAACAATCAGTGTTACAATTGTGTATATAGTTGATAATATCGGTTTTTCTTCAAAAGGAATAATTAGTTTTTTTAAAGTATCTATGTTATCGAATTTGTACATTGTATCTTCTTTAATTATTTGGTCGATGTAAGACTCTGAATTATGATTTCTTAATATAACTTCTTTAATTTGCTTATGCATGTTTTTGTATATTTTATCATCTAGATTTATAGTATTTTCATAAGTAACTAAGTTTATACCATTAATTGTTTGATTATTTAGCTTATGCTTACCGCTTAATAACATAACACCGGATTCAATTTCTAAGTCGTAATCGTATTCTTGTTTAATGTTGCATTTTGAAGTTATATTCTTTAAAAGTGGAATAAGACAATTTTCTTCTTCAAAGTTAATTTCACAAATGTTTTTACTTAGATGATTTTGACAATTTCTTGTTCTTAAATAAGTTTGGTTACATAAGGCAATTGTTTTATCTGTAATGATTTTTCCATGTTTTGAATTTAAGGGTGTTACTTTATACAATTTACATGATTTAATTAGAACTGGATATTTATATATTGTGATGAAGAATTCATCAGTTCTAGCTAATAATATTTTAGAGTACTCAAGTATATTTATTATGGGTACTTGAATTATTTCATGTTGAATAATATTTTTAATGTCATCTAAGTCTAGGCTTTCTGATAAATATTCATTATTTTTTGCTGCATTAATTGTTCTGGTCAATAATAATAATTGTTCGTACACTTGTTCTATTACTAAATGTTCTTTAAGGCTCTGACCTTCGAATTGTTGCAAAATTTGTTCGAATCTAGAATTTATAGTTTTTTGTTTATTATTGTTTTCTATGAGATTATTTATACTCGTTTCTATGTTAACTAAGTCATAATGGTCAGGATTACCAAACACATATTTGAAAGCTGTTCCTAAAAAGTTAATTGATCTAGTATGCCTAGTATGTTCTTGTAATTGGTCTGCTAAATTCTTAATTTTACTTAACCAAATTTTTTCTTCTTGTGTAGGTTGATAGTTACTAGTTACGATATTTACGTAAGGTTGAAATATCGAAGTCAGGTTGGTGGCATGTAACAAATAAGTTTGTTCTTTGAATAAATACACGTCATCTGTTTGCGTAAGTATAAACTTCTTGTTTAGTAACTCAGTTATTTGAACGTTTCCTTGCCCTTCTTGACTCTGTACAATTCCTAGTAATGTTAGGAATATTAATATTTTCGTCATCTAAAAAATGATAATTCTTTATGTTATCCTTGTGAATTTTTATTCCCTCTTTAGAGATTACAGTGTCTCCTTTATCTTCTTCTACTATTCTTGTTATGTATCTGGCGTTAGATTTCTTTCTAAGACCTGTGATTCTTACCATTATCTTATCTCCTTTTTTATATTCTCTGTGTCGAGTTCCTTTATTTAGACGTTCGATCACTTTTTTGGATGCTGAGTTTAGTTTATTTATTATAATTTCACTATTGCTATATTTATTTTGATTAAAGAAAATGTCTCTAGGTTTCAAACCGGTAACTGAGTGTATAGAATTATTTAATTCACGCACTGTTCTAAATATTTCTTCGATAAGTCTTGTTTTATTCTGAATTGTGAATATTCTAGACAGTTCAGTTATTGTACCGTTTACACGTTCTACCTGACCGTTCGCTGTCGATCTGTATACTGGAGTTTCTACTTTAGTTATGTTGTATTTCAAACACATTTGGTTCACCATTTCTGTTTTGAATCCCTTCTCGTTATCTGTCATGAGTCGTTCACATTTTGGGAAATAATTAGATAAGACCTCTTCCATAACGTCGTACAGTCTGTTTCGAGTTTCGATTTCCCGAAGGATTGTATATTTAGAATACTTATCTACTGTTACAAGGAAAGTATACTTGTCGTTGAAGTATATGTCCATATGAATGTGTGTTCCCACATGTGTTGGTATTTCTGAATTATTCAGAGGTTCTCTGATAGGTTTTCTTTCATATTTTCCAAATAGACATGCTATGCATTTTTTGTTGAAACTCTTTGCTTGTTTATTTAGATCGGGCCAGTAATATTTCTCTGAGATTTCTTGTATATTGTTACGTAACCCTCGGTGTGCTCTTTCGTGAGTTACCCTTACAAGTTTTAGTTGTTCCTCCAAATTTGTCACGTCTTGAAGTTTTCTTGGTGTGAATATAAATCTTACTAGTGGGAATTCTTTTTTTATGTTTTCACCATATTTGTATATGTTTTCAAATTTCGTATGCAAAGCTACAATCTTTTGGGGTTGTATAACTTCTTTCATCTGCCTTAGTAAAGAGTCTTTGTCCTTAAACTTTATTATGAGTCTTATTTTGTTACTAAAATAGATTTGTGTTTCGATATTATTTGTTATATCTTCAATAAGTTCGAACTGTGCAGTGTATGCATTAAAAGGCTGATTCACAGTTTTTATTATATCATTAGAAGAACTTTCAGCTGAATGTGCTGTTTCTATGGTAGAAGTATTTATGCGTTGACGTGATAATGCGTCAGCTACAAGATTTAGGTTTCCTGGTTTATAAACTAATTTTGCTCCAAAGTCTTCAATGATTCCCTTCCAACGTTTCAGCTTTGTGTTGGGATTTTTTTCTGATACAGAATATATAAGGCTCTGGTGATCGGTATATATGGTTAAGTCTGCTATACCATATATGTAGTTTCTGAGTTTTTGTAAGGACCATATGATCGCTAATAGCTCTTTCTCGTTTGTGCTATAGTTCTCTTCTGTCTTACTCAGTGTTCTTGACAAGAAGTGTATAGGTTGCTTATTCTGACTTAGTACGGCTCCAATAGCTATGTTGGATGCATCTGTAGTAAGCTCGAATGGTTTACTATAATCCGGTTGAAAAAGTTCGACTTGTTCTTTCAAATAATTTTTTAAAATTCTAATCGCTTCTAATGCTGAATCATTCAGATTTAACTTAATATTTTTACTTTGTTTTTTGTTTACTTTACCGTTATCTCCTCGTAAATATAATGTCAGGGGCTTGGCTATGCTTGCGTATCCTTTTATAAACTTACGATAGTAACCTGTAAGACCTAAAAATCCTCTCAAATCCTTTACCGTTTGTGGGACTGGAAAATTTTCTATAGCTGCTATTTTCTCAGGGTTCGTAGTGATTCTACCATGTCTGATTATGTGACCTAAGTATTCTATTTCTTCTTGAAAAAACTTACTTTTCTCATCAGATATTTTTAATGTGGCTTTATTGAGTACGTCGAATACTTGACTTATGTGCTGTATATGTTCTTCCTCAGATGAAGAATATATCAATACGTCATCAATGTAAACGTGTACGAATTTACCTACAAAGTCTCTCAAAATGTCGTCCACGCATCTCTGAAATATGCTTGGTGCATTTTTGAGCCCGAAAGGCATTCGTTTAAAATGATATTTTGCGCCATTTATAGCAAAAGCTGTTTTTTCTTTATCATCTGTTTTGATTTTAATTTGGTGGAAACCTGACTCCAAATCTAACGTTGTAAAGTACTTGGCTTTACCTAAATTTTGAATTGTCATGTTGACATCCGGAATGGGGTATCTGTCTGTTACAGTGTGAGCGTTAAGTTTTTGGAAATCAACAACCATGCGCCGTTTTGGTTTTCCTTTTTCGTCCAAACCTTTTTTAGGTACTGTCCATATGGGACTGTTATAAGGACTATGGCTTTTTTCTATTATATTGTCATGTAAGAGTTTCTGTATTTCTTTGTTTACGAATTCGTTATCTGCTATGGGATATGGATATTGTTTAACATAAACCGGATTATCATTGGTCGTCCTAATGCTTGCTTCTATAGTATCTGTAAAGGGTAACGGTCCTATGCTGTTATTAATCTTCATCAGTCTATCTATGTCTGCTTTATAAATATTATTTTCCCCAATTATGTAATTAATTTTCTGAATAGATTCGACACTGCTTATGGTAGTTAGAGTCATATTACTGAAATTTATTTCCGCGTTTAGAACTTTAAGTCGTTCATATCCTAATATCATATCAAAAGACTGAATATCCTCTAATTCAAAAAATGTTATATTTTTCTTTAATATCCTAACTACTTTCTTTGTATCTACCATAGAATAACCATGCATTGTTTTTATTTTTATAGGTTTAATTTTAATTTTTTCGCTAGAATCGCATTTTCTATTAATGTAATTATGGGTTGCACCAGTATCAATAAGAATTTTATAAATTTTCTTAGAAATAGTACTAGTTAAATTTAAGCAGGGCAACCCGTCTACTAGTTTAAATGATCTATTCTTATGTTATTATTTACCATACATTCCGTTTCATCTGCTTCTGCATATGTACTGCTGACATCGTCTCTGCGTTGTTGTCGGGAGTTATTTACTCTCTGCTGCTTGAAGTTCTGCTGATAAGATCGTTGCGGTCTGTTGTGTGTGTTGAAACTCCCGCTGTGTTCACGTTTCGCTGGTGGATTATATACATCGGGTTTGTATTGATTCCAATTTTGTCGCTGTGCATGTACAATTTGTCTCGAGTTTATCTCCATCGGCTGTGGTCCGTCATTTCTCTTGGAAGGGTTTAGGCGTGGTCCTTGATTGTGTTGCTGCATATTATCGTATTGCTTCTGGGGTTGATAATTCGTTGTTTGGCTCGAATAATTTGGTCTTCTTTCGTTTCTGTGTTCATGTGGCATATTTTTGTGGTGCTTATCTTGAGTGAGATGTAAATGCCTGTGCACATTATCATGTTCTATTCTGCGAGCAATTGCGAATGCGTGTTCTAGATCATTTATTGTAGCTGAATATAATGATCCTCTTGTAAAGTTGTCACTCATACCATCAATGAATATACGAACTGCGTCGTCGTTAGCATTTTTAATTAGTCTGTCGATTATATTCGGCGGATCACCTGACATAGTGATTTTTGATATTATTAAATTGAGATTTTTATTTATCTCGTCGTGGTATTCAGACAGTGTGCTTCTTTTTTGCGTGATGGCTTTCATCATGTCTTGTAGCACGTATAGAGGTTCTTGATTAGAGTACGTATAATCTAATCTGTTACGTATCGCCTCAAAATTAAAAATTGTGTTATAATTAGTTAACACATTCGCGGCTGCACCCTGTATTTTACTTTTCACTATAGTCAATGCTGCTGCGTACTTACTGTGTGTTTTGAGGTTTTTAATGCTGTCCATTAATCTGGATGCTTCTTCGCGCCACGACCGATAATTTGATTGATCGCCGTTGAAAATAGGTAGGCTTTTAAATGCGTCTAACTGTATTTCACTACCATCTGTATATGTGGTTCTTATTTCCTCTAGCACAGGTATGTTTGGTACTATGCCTAATCCAGATTTTACTTCATTTAGTTTTGTTTCTAAATTAGTGTTTATTTGATTTTGGTTAGTTATTATTGCTGCTAACCTTGCATTCTCTGTGCGTGTGTGCTCTAGGGTTTGTGTTACTGTGTTGCACCTGGTTTCTAAAGCTTCTAATCTTGCCATTAATACTGCGAGTTGTTCCATTTTGAACTCGTGTCTGTTGTCGTCGAATTTGTGTGTTTTTTTTTTTCACATATACACTTTCACTGAATTGCTTTGCTGCTTCGTACGAAGGAGCTATATTTGTACCTGCTATGCTAGGTAATTCTTGTAACCGGTAACGCGAGTGTTCTGTTTATACTAGATTTCACTACTTGTTCCCGAGGTCCGCTCGATTGAAGTTAAAAAGTATATTTAACCTCCTGGCAGGATCGCCAATTAAAACACTTGGTTCTTACTTTTAAAATTAAACAATATTTATTTGGAACTATGTCCTTTATTATTGAAATACTTTTTACTAATTCTAAAAGGAGCTTAAGGCTACTATGTAGTTACAATAAGACTGTCGATAAATTCATCATACAGTCGTATTTATATACTTTTCTTATCTATCTACAAGGAGACCCAAGCGTACAATCGTCTTGCTTGATAATGAAGAAGAGATAATATTCCAACATTGTATACAAACGATATTATCTCTTTTACATATGTTATCATTGTAGCGTTGTGTGCAAGACTGTACTAGAGACTAAAGATATCATTGAATACAAATAATGTTATCTTTTTTCTCAATATGTTTTGCTATGGATACTTAACTCACGCTCTGATCAGTATTACAGTTCAGGTTGTGCTCTGAACTAAAAAAGAAAAGCGCCATATAACATTGTTTCCCGCAAGAATAATATTCTCCTTTGTCTCTTCAAACGTATTAAACATACTGCGCTGGTTGCACATATGTGTCGTCGCTCCACTGTCGACATACCAACTTGATGAATTTAACCCTTTAAGATCCGCAGCTGCTAGAATGTCATAGGAATATACCGGATTTTGTTGTTGTCGTTTTGGTGCTTTACATTTTGCGGCGAAATCACCTTTCTGTCCGCAGTTATATTACTTTCCGTTGACTTTAGGCGTTTTTCTTTTTTAGTTCAGAGCTGAGCTCTGAACCAAGCTCGAGCATTATGAGCGCTCTCTGAACCGAGCGTACTCAGATCGTTTTGATGTAATTATGAAACACACTTGAGCACATTGCTGTCATTTGTAATAAAGTATATGTATAAATTGAATATTTATTAATTGCTGTTTATTAAA
Source organism: Cheilosia vulpina (assembly GCA_916610125.1). Taxonomy (NCBI): domain Eukaryota; kingdom Metazoa; phylum Arthropoda; class Insecta; order Diptera; family Syrphidae; genus Cheilosia; species Cheilosia vulpina. The sequence continues at coordinate 46,537,560 of OU744280.1, forward strand.
TTGGTTAGCCTTCAGTTCCAGAGCAACAAGGTTCGTCCGCCATTTCAATTATTTTGTTTATCCTGTTTTTTTTCTGTCAAATGTGCCTGTAAGTGTGGAATCAGCTTTATACTCAGCCTGCTCAATTCAATTTATTCTGAGCTCATAGAGAGCGCTCTGAGTATGCTCTGAGAGAAAAAAGAAATTTTTAATAAATATTCACATATATTTATTAAAAACGACAGCAATGTGCTCAAGTGTGTTCATAAATACATCAGAACGATCTGAGTACGCTCGGTTCAGAGCGCGCTCATAATGCTAGAGCTCGGTTCAGAGCTCAGCTCTGAACTAAAAAAGAAAAATGCCTATAACCAGAAGTTCGTCGTTTATGATTACGTTAATTTGTGCTAATTTTTGCACGATGTTTGTGTTGGGAGACATTGCTATCCTCAGCTATACTTGCCTGTATTAATTGCTTGAACAGTGATACCTTACGTGCAGGTCCTCTGGGCTGATATATTTCTATCGTCGAGCTTTTCAATTTGATAGAGACAACTCATTTCGAGAAAAAATCTGTTCTAAACTTATTAGAAAAATATAAGAAAAACTTATTTTACTTCTTAATCTTATTGATCAATGGGTGCCTGGGCCCATAACCTATTAGAGGAATGAAACAAGTTCGAATCAGTTGATGGTTTATTCAGAACTAAAAACTAAGTTATAAAAAATTGATACAATCAGGTCAAGTAAATAATGACTTATGCTGTTTTTCCTTGTTGCCACAGAAATAAAAGAATAAAGTGTGAAAAATGCATTCCTTGAAATAAAATAAGATATTTTTTTCCTATAATTACTTTGTCTGTTTTCGTTTGTTGTTTTTGGCGAAAAATTATTTCACCGTCGAATGTCGATAGAAAAACTGCAACCAATATAAAAAGAAGAATTGATTAAGAATATAAGAATTTCAAATATGCGTCTGGGGAAAGATATTATAAACATTTCTGTTCGGGTATAATTTTTGAGTTATAGAGCGCGTACTAATAACAAATTTAATATCGACTTTAAATTTACGGAAGCCCACAATTGCGAAATTTGTATGGAAAATAAAACCACTGTGAACTACTCGTCCTTAAATATAAAGTCGAAAATAAAAGTGTTTATGCCTTTTCATGAAGATTCCGTTTATTAATGGAAAACAAATTAAATTTACTAGAAAATTTGAAACAAATGACATAATTAATGAAATTACATTTGAAATAAAATGCGTCAGTCGAGAATTTTAATAAAGTTCATTTATAATAAAAAGAAAAAGAAAAATAGACACAATCAACGAAAATTTATTTTCTTTAAAATGTGCGGGAACGAACGGAACAAAAAAATAAGCAAAATTGGAAATAAACGTGTTTGCTGATTTGTACCCTGATATGTCTCACGAATTTAAGTTTCTGCGTACAATTTTAATTTTTTTTCATACGAATTCATAATGTTTATTAATCGGATATTTTTTATCTTAATTTTTTTTTTTTTTTTTTTGGTTGCGCCTGGAGGTGAGTAATCTTCAAAAGATACCAATGGCCCGTACCACTGGTTATGCCCGATTCAGGATATATCTCGTCTGCCTACGGGCTAAACCTCACCCCTCAGAGAGGCACTATGAGATCCGGCCGCGCGAGCTCATAGTAGTATGAAATTTGTTCCTCTCATTTTTTTAATTTTTTGTGATGACTACGACTAAGTTACCTTAACAAGTAGTTTACGCTTCTGTAGTGTTATTCACGTTTGGTAGGTAGCTTTCCAGCGAACGCACCTACTAATGCCGTCATTACATGCGGTTTTTCCTTATGGCGCTAGGTCGAACGGTCTTATTCTTTGTAGTCGGCGCTCAAGGTTTGTCACGTCCAGAGTACGGATTATTTCATTATTGCAGTGACAATGAATACGAGTACGAAGTTTGCGAGCAAAGTTAGTTACTTCGTTACTCACGGTAGCAATTCCTAGATCTCTGTGAATATCACTATTCCTTATATACCATGTAGCATTCACGATTGCTCTTAGCGTTTTCTTTTGGAATGTTTGTAGTATAGTCATATTGCTTGGTTTGGTACAACCCCAAAGTTGTATACCGTATGTCCATGAAGGTTTTAGCACTTGCTTATACAGGAGCAGTTTGTTGTATACGCTTGTCTTCAAATATCTTCCGAGTAGCCAATACATTTCTCTAAGTCTGATTGCGAGCTCGTCGCGCTTTTTCTTAACGTGTGGCTTCCGCTTAAGTTTTGCGTCTAGGGTCATGCCTAGATATTTCGCCTCGTTGGCGTATGGTATTTGTACCGAGTTAATGAAAACAGGTAAGTTGTTTATCCTTTTGTACGTGAAATTGACATGCGTCGACTTGGTCTCGTTAAGGGCAATTCGCCAGGTCTTTGTCCACTCGCATACTTTATTAAGAGCCCGTTGGAGTTTTCCAGATGATGATTCGACGGACTCATCTATTGCGAGGATAGCCGTATCGTCTGCGAACGTTGCTACGATGGTCCCTTCATCCTGTGGTATATCTCTTGTGTAGAGCAGGAATAAGATTGGGCCGAGAACGCTTCCTTGCGGAACACCGGCGTGGATTTCCTTGAATTCCGAGAATTCAGTCTCATGTCTAACACGAAAGAGTCTGTTCTCAAGGTAGGATTTCAATATTTTGTATAATTTTCTTAATAAGAGTTTTTTTTTTATTTTGGTCGATGATTCATATAGTTCATCGATTTCCATTGTTTACAAGATAAATGTAAACATACCGTTCCACATAGATTATCCAGGTAAAATGCAAGAAATCCTCTATACCTATGCGTTTTAATAAATTTGGTACCAATATTACCACAGAATGAACTGTCACAACCCACCGTTTTCTTAACACGTCTCGATAACGGGCAATTATTTGAATTATTTCCAATATTACCACAGAATGAACTGTCAGGTTTCTATGTGCAAGTGTATGCGTGCGGCTAATTTACTTTAACAACGCTTGTAGGCAAATTTTCTTAAGTTGAAAGAGCTGACGATCTATTTAATAGTTAGTTTATGATTCTGGTTATCCCCACTAAAACTTATGTCATTAATGACCTCTACAGTCGATGACATTGCAACACAATGGATGGACCAAAAATCGAACCATCGATCGAGGGCAGTTATCAGAGTCACCAATAAACTCGCAAAAAAATATGAGCCACTCCCGCTGTTTGCAAAGCTGCTCGCAGTGTTCATCGAATTTTATCCGTTAAATTCGAAATTATTCGTTAGGTGTGGATAGTATTTTTTTTTCAATGCAGAATGGCTGCATGAAAATAAAAACCAAACCATGTTGTCCTTATATGTTTCTTGTATATATAGCATCTCCTTACGATAGTTTTATTAGCAAAACAAATCAAATTATTCGCATTTTAAAAATATATAATAACTAACCAATAGCATTGCGTAGGTAATGTTAAAATGTGGTATTCCCGAACTCTAGCACATTTCTCCACGGTTGCCGAGGTTGGCAGCATTTATTTTTGTATTTATTTGAAAGGAAAACAAAATGGCGAATTTGGAAAAAAAATTGAGGGGGAGGATTGCGAGTTGGGGGTCTTAGTATGATTTGTCTCTGGCAGTTATTAGCTTCTCTCCCACTCTCCCATTCCATGATCCGCTTTCTTGAGATACACTATCGGATCTCTAATTGTCACCCTCTTTTAACTGATATTATTTGAAAAACATAAGCGCATTTTTCAAAGTCACCTATTGCAACAATCGTGTTTTCGAACCGATATTACCATTTACCACCTCCATATCTACCTCAGCCCTATCTACTGGTGAACATTTAACCCTACTCTCTATAAATAAGACTATTGTGACCTCACACCTATTTCACACACATTTTCTTTTTCCTTTTATTTCCCAATAACTGCTACAATTATCCTTATGATATTTTTCAGGTAGCTGCAACATATGTACAAATTTAATTATATTTCACAAAATGAACCTTTAGCACTTATGTACGCAGCTTTCACTGACATTCCTTGTTTCGCTGATATAAATTAAGCTTTTTTTAACAAATCGAGGCATATATACCGGTTCAAAAAAAATACAATTTCAACAAGTGGATGTAGTACAAAAAGCCAAAATACTTGGCCGAGCGCCAAATTGCGCGAATGGACAATAACACGGAAAGAATTGAAAATCACCAATTGCAAAATTTTGAGTTGCAATTCACGAATTATATCTTTGTCGCAAATTACAACGATTTTTTCTTGGATTGATATAAAAATTCGTAATTCGAATGTTGAATTTTGCGATTAGAAGTATTAATTCGAGCTTCTTTTATTTGTAGTGATTTGCGATATTGTTTGGCGCAACTTACCACTTCAATGGGTCAATTTCTCAAGCACTACTTCACAATCGCAAATTGCAAAAAGTATTTGCTGATTTACTAACACTGAGTGATGAATCAATGAAATCTTATAATAATTTAACATAAGTAAATTGAAAACGTAAAATGACGTAGAGAAATCGTGAATTAAAAAATATTTTTTTGTAATTTCCATGGAATTAACTACCCGATGTGTGAAATGTTTGTGCGCACAGGCAGCCGACAAAAACGATACGTCGTTGCATGTCCATGGTCCATGTAAAGAAATCCTTTTAAGTCCTTTCATTTTCTGCATGGCCAGCTCCAACCATGCGCATTTGGCTGTATTAGAGTCAGACAGTCGGTATTCAATCTTTGCTTAAAGATGTTCTTGTCGGGTCAAAGTTATTTATAAGTATAACTCATTCGTAGTGATAGTGAGTGTACTAACCAACAAATTGTAAAGAATTTTGGAATATATCTTGTAAGTACATATTGAATAATACAATTAAGTAGGTAGGGCTATTAGAAAGAAGTTTAAATTTAAATGGAATCTAAAATATCATATCAATTACATATGATACGATTGTAAATGTTCGTATCAATGGCAAGTTCTTCTAAATAATTTTTTTGTATTTTAAATATTAGCATAGACCGAAAAACCACACCAGACAAATCCCGTTGTCTCCGGACGATATGGCGCCGTATGCTTTTCATGGATATCAGGAGGAAACAAATTATAAAATGTTACTTTAAATATGTATTCGAAAATAACCTAAATAATTAAACTACAAATTTTGATTTGTAAATCATAAGATATAAGTTGTAAATTGAGAATAAAGTTTTCTAATTTCACGATAAACCAATTTCAATTTAATACGGTGATGCCTCAAATCACTACTCAAGAATCGTAAATTGCAAAATATGAAATTTAAATTGATAACAAAAAGCTTCAATTTACCATTACGAATTCGTAAATTGCAACTACTGAAGTGGTAAATCTACCCCTTTTGTTCGCAAATCAACACTTTTGAGTTGCAATTCAAGACTAAATGGTTGTAATTTGTTAAGGGAGGAATTCCGAATTTACAACACAAAAGTGGTAATTTACGAATTATTTTTACAATTCACAATCCATAGTAATAGCAAATTAATAACTATTTGTGTCAAATTGCGATTGGTTATTGCAATATTTTTTCCTCATTTGATCGCATCATTGACAATAAAAAGTAGCGATTCGCGACTTTTGAGGGTCAATATCTTCACTTCGTACAATTTATAGAATTGCGAATAAAAAGTCGTGAATTAGTAAATCCTGAGCTAAGCTCTAAAACTAGACAAACTTTTCGTGATTCTGCGCTCATTTTTCTTGATTTGATCTTAATTTTTTTTCTGTGTAGGTACATAAACCCAGAGCCGTCTTAAGATATGGCGGGGCTTTTGGGAACGCAAGAATATGGATAAAAAAATGACTAAAACATTTCTTTTGCTATAAACATAAAAAGTTTTCTTAGAACTATGAGGATCAACGCTAGTCAGCTAGACACTATGTTTAAAAATAATTTTAAAATTTCGACTCGGGTAATTAGTAATTTTCTAGGTAATTTTGAGGTATTTTTTAAGTATAAACATTTTCACAAAAATAAAAAAGTTAATTGTGTCTGATTGATATTTAAATTTAGGAAAGTTGACGGTAATTCTTTGTACAGCCCGACAAAAAAGTTGCGACAATGGCGAAATGGGGAACTACATAATTATTTCCTCCCGGCGTCGGTAATGTCTTGCCTTTGGCAATTTCCTCATTTGCTCTGTAATTTTTTTTATCAAGCTACCAATATAGAAAAAAAATATAAGCCAATACAACGGCCATTCGAGGCCCCCGTGAGAATGATGGGCATGGCAGCCGTGTGCACAGTACTGCATGCGCGTTTTCTGTCTTTCTCATAAGCAATTTTTTTTGAGAAGGCCAAACTAGTTCCCTGTGCAAGATTCACAGAAAGCGCCCTTTTTCACATGCATAAGTCTTTTCCACATCACCCAGGAGGCAAACTTTCCATGCGCATTTTTTATTGAGGTATTCGCGGTAGCCCTTATCCTTTTACAAAATGTAGTTAGTGGTCAGTAATTAAAGAAATTCTTTATGCAGAACCGCCTGCGCAAGATTCGATTCCGCAGCTTTCGTTTTTTCACCATAGACTTTCAATTTTCGAAGGCACTGCAGTAGACGAGAATACTATATTTTCATATACAAAATACAATACAAAGCTACTTGTTCTCTTTGTAGTTGAGAACTTGTTACTATTTTTCGAAGATGAGGAATCCCATCCAAATGTTCAGAATCAAAAACCTGCACGATCAAACGCATGCGATTCCATAAGATTGATTTTTTTTGTTTGAATTGTTTCATATGAAAATTTTGCGAGTGAATGCAAGTAATCAAACCGGCACATACGAGGTGAAACTTTTTTTGTTTTCAGATTTTTGAACTAGACTTTTTTGCAAAATGTAAGAGGATGTGAAAGAAATATACCTACACGAACAGGGTGGAATATTTTCAAATTAGGTAGGTAAGAAATCAACTTGCAGTGGGATTTTTTGTTTTGCGATATTTTGAGTTAGATTCTCCTTGAAGTTGCAACATTGTTAGTAATTTGAGTTTATGTGCAAGAAATAATTCAGCGCACGTGTGACGGATGTTGTTATTTTGGGCTTATTTGCACAAACTTTTTGTTGAAAATTTAAATGGTAGTATTTGTTCCCGCAAGATAAAATTATTTTTTCTTTCATAGCAATGCGCCCCCAGAACTTGGCGCTCTGTGTATTTGCACATCTTGAGCTACCCCGGCGGCAAAAGGCCCAATCTGGAGGACCACTTTTGTAAAACTAATATCGGTTGAATTTAGACAGTACAGCAGAAAATTCGTTGTTTTTAACCAATCAATTTTCCTTCCTATAACCTTCTCAATATATGCATATGTACATTGCCATGCTGTATTTTTGTCAGCACACAAATCAAGCCGTTGATAGTACATGCAATCACACAGCTTTTTCGGTTAGCAGAATACAATTTCCGGCGCAGTGGCTTAGTGGTTAGTGTGTTTGACTACTAAGCGAGGGATCGAATCCCGAAAAAACGCAAATTCCAACTTATGATTTTTTTCCACTGCGCCACCTCTCACGAACGCCTGACAAACATCCGAGAATGTAAAACTCACACAAAACGAATGGTTGTGAGAAGCTAGGTCTAGGGTCCCTACGAAACTGTTGCGCAACTAATTATTTATTTAGAATACATTTTTTGTTTGAAATTCGTTCTTCGAGCCAGAGACACTCAGTATTTATTATAGCAATAATTACGACCTATGTGCACCATTATCAAACAGACAAACACAACAGACCGATTGTGAGTGGATTTGCACAATATTACAAAACTTACAACGTACTAATATATACACAGAATGTAGGTACTCTTGAATGCGAACATTCCGCATGCCCTCCAAGTAAATTGTTATATAATATTCGTTTACTCCGGACAGGCTCTATCCAGGAGGTCATAAAACTCCTCCTTGATAGGGTCTTCAGCCTCGTCGGTAGGGGCGTGTGCATATATTAGACTTATGTTTTGGAAAGTAGCTTTGATGCGGATCACAGCTAGGCGATCACTTATCGGCTTAAAGTCAATAACTTTTGTCCTAAGCCGATTTCCCACGACGAATCCGCATCCTAATAAATGCAACCTTTTATGGCAGCTGTAATAAATATCGCAAGGTGAGAGTAGGAGTTGGTAGTGATAGGCTTGAGTAAGAGCGCTTGTGTTCTTATGTAATAGCATCACTACCATTAAAACCACCATTAAAAAAAATAATCGTTTAAATAAAAATGTTGTTGATTTTTAAAAGATGATCCTGGTTTGTTTGTTGTATTGTAGGGAACACTACTTATGAAGATTCAAATACTTTTTTGGTTTGAGTGAAAATTGTATTGTTTTACCTTTATTTTGTTCAAATTTTGTAACTAAAAGAATAGAGAAACACAAAATTCAGAGTCAAGTATACGCTTGCTTAATTACTTAATGAGCTCCCGACCGTTGAAGAATCTCTGCCTGAGACACTCTGCGATCCCGGAAACGCTGCTTCCAGTTATCCAGACAAAGCGCTCTGTCATCCGCGAAGGGGAACTCGAAGATCACTAACCTAGAGCTTTCACGGAAAAAATTTTAAGATCAAATCAAGAAAAATGAGCGCAGAATCACGAAAAGTTTGTATAGTTTTAGAGCTTAGCTCAGGTTTTACTAATTCACGACTTTGTATTCGCAATTCTATAAATTGTACGAAGTGAAGATATTGACCCTCAAAAGTCGCGAATCGCTACTTTTTATTGTCAATGATGCGATCAAATGAGGAAAAAATATTGCAATAACCAATCGCAATTTGACACAAATAGTTATTAATTTGCTATTACTATGGATTGTGAATTGTAAAAATAATTCGTAAATTACCACTTTTGTGTTGTAAATTCGGAATTCCTCCCTTAACAAATTACAACCATTTAGTCTTGAATTGCAACTCAAAAGTGTTGATTTGCGAACAAAAGGGGTAGATTTACCACTTCAGTAGTTGCAATTTACGAATTCGTAATGGTAAATTGAAGCTTTTTGTTATCAATTTAAATTTCATATTTTGCAATTTACGATTCTTGAGTAGTGATTTGAGGCATCACCGTATTAAATTGAAATTGGTTTATCGTGAAATTAGAAAACTTTATTCTCAATTTACAACTTATATCTTATGATTTACAAATCAAAATTTGTAGTTTAATTATTTAGGTTATTTTCGAATACATATTTAAAGTAACATTTTATAATTTGTTTCCTCCTGATATCCATGAAAAGCATACGGCGCCATATCGTCCGGAGACAACGGGATTTGTCTGGTGTGGTTTTTCGGTCTATGCTAATATTTAAAATACAAAAAAATTATTTAGAAGAACTTGCCATTGATACGAACATTTACAATCGTATCATATGTAATTGATATGATATTTTAGATTCCATTTAAATTTAAACTTCTTTCTAATAGCCCTACCTACTTAATTGTATTATTCAATATGTACTTACAAGATATATTCCAAAATTCTTTACAATTTGTTGGTTAGTACACTCACTATCACTACGAATGAGTTATACTTATAAATAACTTTGACCCGACAAGAACATCTTTAAGCAAAGATTGAATACCGACTGTCTGACTCTAATACAGCCAAATGCGCATGGTTGGAGCTGGCCATGCAGAAAATGAAAGGACTTAAAAGGATTTCTTTACATGGACCATGGACATGCAACGACGTATCGTTTTTGTCGGCTGCCTGTGCGCACAAACATTTCACACATCGGGTAGTTAATTCCATGGAAATTACAAAAAAATATTTTTTAATTCACGATTTCTCTACGTCATTTTACGTTTTCAATTTACTTATGTTAAATTATTATAAGATTTCATTGATTCATCACTCAGTGTTAGTAAATCAGCAAATACTTTTTGCAATTTGCGATTGTGAAGTAGTGCTTGAGAAATTGACCCATTGAAGTGGTAAGTTGCGCCAAACAATATCGCAAATCACTACAAATAAAAGGAGCTCGAATTAATACTTCTAATCGCAAAATTCAACAAGCAAAATTTTGTATTCTACGCCGTTTTCAATGTCGAATTACGAATTTTTATATCAATCCAAGAAAAAATCGTTGTAATTTGCGACAAAGATATAATTCGTGAATTGCAACTCAAAATTTTGCAATTGGTGATTTTCAATTCTTTCCGTGAAGCACTAGGTTTCCAAGGCTAAGGATCCACACAATAACCTGGCGCTCTCCAGACGGTCGAACCGCCAACCAAATCGACCATGTGCTAATCGATGCGAGACACGCATCCATCCTCAACGTGCACTCATTCCTAGGGGCAGCTCCATATGCCCCATGTACAAAAAAGGCGACCCTATGTCTTGCAAGAATTATCGAGGCATATCCCTGCTTAATATCGCTTATAAGATCCTAATCAACGTACTATGTGACCGTCTTAAACCGTTTTGCAACACACTAATCGGCACGTACCAGTGTGGCTTCCGGCCCGTCAAATCGACTATAGACCAAATTTTCACACTGAGGCAAATCCTGGAAAAGACCAACGAATTTCAAGTCAAGACACACCACCTATTCATCGACTTCAAAGCCGCGTAAGGGGACGCGCTATCATGCGACTTCTTCAATCTCTCTGGAACAGATAGTGAGCAGGGCAGGTATCAACACGGAAGGCACTATCTTCCGTCCAGCTCCGTCCAGCTACTGGGGTATGCAGACGATATTGACATCATCGGTCGCTCCCAGCGTGCCGTGATAGAGGCTTTTACGGCGATTGAAGAACAGGCGAAATTCGTTGGTCTTGTAGTAAATGAGGACAAGACTAAGTACATGCTATCAACAAACAAACAAGCATCTGTACACCGCCTAGGACAGAACGTCACTATTGATAGCAACAATTTCGAGGTAGTTAAGGAGTTTATTTATCTCGGAGTAAACTTGAACTCCACAAATGACATCCTAGTGGAGATCCGGCAAAGAATTACCCTAGGAAACCGCTGCTACTTCGGTTTGGCAAAACAACTGGGATCAAAACTCCTAACTCGAAGGTAAAAATGTATGCTCTACAGAACCCTTATTCTGCCAGTTCTGCTTTATGACGCCGAGTGCTGGACGATAAGCAGGAAGGGAGACTTGATACTGGGCTCCTTCGAAAGAAAAATTCTTCGGCGGATTTTTGGTCCTGTGTGGGAGGAGAAGATACAACCGCGAACTCTATGAGCTGTATGAAGAGGTGGATGTAGTCGAAAAAACCAAAATACGTCGACTAGATTGGCTCGGCCACAACGAGCGAATGGACAATAATGCTCCTGTTAAGAGGATCTGCGAATCCCAGCCCCCAGGTTCGAGAAGACAAGGAACACCGAACCTCCGTTTTAAAGACCAAGCCATCGCGGATGCCAGAGCGCTTGGTCTGGACGAAATTCGTTGGAAGCAGCGTGCCCGGGATCATAGAGGATGGAAGGCTGCAGTGTCTCAGGCAGAGACTCTCCACGGGTCGGGAGCCCGTTAAGTAAGTAAGTATTTTTTTTAATATCTCTTATTGTCACACGAAAAATAGGCCCGAAAACTCTTCTAATTGTGAACTTGCAGAAATCGTTATTTCATATCGATTGAGATTACAGACAGCGGATAACTATCAGAGTCATGTGATGGCATTTCAAAGTAAAAATAAATAAATATATATGGCACATAGGTACGTTCCTCACAAAAATTGATGCCTTTGCTTCTCACAATCAACTATTGTTTGTGACAGATTTTTTCATTTCTTGAGGTTTTATGGACTCGCTCTGTATTAAAAATCAAAAGCACTATTACATACCACAATTGGATCCAAAAAATCAAAAGCTACCTGCTACCAGCCATTACGTCCAAAATTATTTGGGGAAGATTATCCGTGTAAAATGTCTATGCGAAGAAGGGCAATCCTAAATGAGTCCAATTGGAAACTCTAATGTAGTGTTATTGGCTAGAAGTCTCACTAATTTTTCCCAAGAAGCGTAGTCATTTTCCTCTTTTTCCCTTCTCTCTTCCCATAGCACCGAAGTGAAATTCTTTTTGGACTTCGAAAAATCCGATACACACATCCATCTCATTATACCTACCATTCAGATGTTATCAGAATTCCAAGATGGATCGGAATCAACAGTGACCATGGTTTCAGAAGCAGCATCTTCAGCTGTAGTTTATTCCAGAGTAGCCTTACAAAATGGCAGAAAATGCTTCCACTTCCCAAACTAGGTGTGGAGCTCACTTAACAGTACGCATTTACGGACCGAAAGTAGATGGAATATTTGCTTGGTCAGACCATACCATCACATTGGCTTGGATCTCATCCACATGAAAAACATTCGTAGCAAATAGAGTATCCGACATAAAAGGAACAAGAGTCTCGAAACAGAATAATTGGAGGCACAAGCTCCACAATTCCACCGACTCCGCATCCAGAGGATGTTCACCAGAACAACTATAATCTATTAGGTGGAATGGCCCGAATTGGCTCCAACAAAGCTATCAAGCTAGACCAGACATATAACCCCCAGAAGCTATTAAACTAAGCAGCAGCGTCAATAACATAAACTTACAGGTTGCTGTATAATATATTTATAATTTTTTTTTTGCGTGTTTTCGGGGGCTTCTCAGCCCAGAACATCTCAAAAAAATCATAAGATCCGGATTCATCCGTAACCGCGGAATTTCCTGAAATTTTGCCAAAATTGAGAAAAAGTAAAACCGGACTAACACCCAAATAGCTTTAAATTTCAGACTGCCACGGGGGAAATGTAATTGATTTGTTGTTTTTAACTCACTTTTTCTTATAAGGACGTCTCTTTTTTAAGAGTTTTCAACAAAACAAAACAAGTGGACCAATCTGTAAAATTTCTTATTTCTGTCGGCTTCGGGGCTGGAGTTTAAATTAAACATGGACTAAAGTGGGAAAAAACGGAGCGTCCAACAAAAATGAAAAAAAAAACGGATTAGCAAACATTTTTAGAAATTCACGTAACTTTTCGCGACTAAGGTAATTTTTCCTACTCAATCTGCACCGAACATGAACACGTAGAATATGCAATTTTCAGCGCTCCGAAAATAAATTGCGGTGGATAGCTCTATCAAATAGTTTTGGTGTTAAACAGCGACACCTACCGTTGAGTTTTGGACTCAAACAGCAGGTTCAACTCCTTGCTACAAGTGGTTTAGAAAATTGCTGAAACAGAGTCTGTATATAATATGTACATACATATATGTATATTTTCTTTCAAATTCAGCCGATGATTGCATACTTTCAGTTGTATGTAATGGCACCAAATTTATTTCGCCTGCTTTCGGGGGCTTTTCAGCACAGAAAATCCAAGGGACTGGTTTCACCAGTAAACACGCATTATCGCCGCAGAATCTGGCCCTTACGGCGGAATTTCTCGAAAATTCCCAAAATGGAGAAAAAACCCAAAACCCGATTAAAATACCCAAAAAGCCTGAAATTTCAGATTGCCTCGGATAAAGTGAGATTGATTTGGTGTTTGTCTCACTCTGGCTGAGATGGACAATGGTTTAGCGGTTGGAATATTATTGTTAAACAATCAAATTTATATATGTATTTTTTTTTGGCTTTTTGGTCAAATCTTCTCAAAATGCGAATATTAATTATATTATTATTCCATTATTTTCCACCCTACGTTTCGTTGGTATTTTTAAACTTCTTCAGGGGCAAGGAGGTACATTAGTTCCTATTTAGTATTTAAATAATTGTTTTAGATTTATGTTTTATTTATTGATCATGTCGCTTTTAGCTGTTAATATCTATTATTTTCTTTACATTGTAGACTAAAAATTATACACTTATATTTTACAGTGTGCCATACTTAAAAGCCGTTAAATGTTTGATAATATTTTAAATTTGTAATATCATTGAATCTATCAATTAATCGTTATCGTTTTTTTTTGTTTGTTTACATACTTTGAGTTCTTTCAAAATTCAAAATGTTTTTTTTTTCATGATATTTTTTTGGGAGTAAAATAGTTGGCGGCAAATGACTTTCCCCTTCCTAACCTTCTAGTTGGGACATTTTTATAAATATTTTGTTAGCTCAATTTTGAAAACGATTCATTGATAAAAAAAAAAAAGTGGAACGGATCTTAGCAGTTGATAGTGAATCTTTTAATTTAGGTCAACTTAGGCAGCGAAATTTGGACGTATCTGGGAATTATTTTGGGACTCAGCACCCATTGGAAGTAAGGGAGTGTGCAATGTATGTGGGTGTTTTAATGTACGTGCATTATCTATCTACATATATATATTATATAAAAATAAGTTGAATTGTATTAGCAATATGTTCTCGGTAATGCTGGAACCGATTTTGTTTCTGGAAATTTCCCATGAAAGGTGACGTCAATACCAATGTTACTTATATACGGTCTTTGTATGTGAAATGGTTCATGAAAACACACCGGATCAAACAAAACGTTTTTGATTCGATAGTCAAAAAAACGTTTTTTATTTATACACACACCATGCGAAACGGAATGTAACAAATGAAAACGTTTTATTTTCTTGCTTCGTTTGGTGTACGTTGAAATAAAACAAAATGGACTTGCTTTAATTTACGTTCATATTTGTTAAAATGTGTGAAGAAAATAAAAATAAGTGAATTAAATTCTCTCGAATTTAAATTGTTATGGGATATTGTTTTCAAGTAAACTAAAATTTTTTATTTTTGAAAAATCCATTGGACGATAATAACCAGAGATTTTTATTACCTTCTTTTTATCGTCGTCAGGTTGGTATTGAAAATGGGCTATGTCGGTCAAGTAGTTCTCGTAGCTCCCATACAAAATCAATATTAGGCCTATGTGTCTCTCTGTCTGTTGAAAACAGGATATCGTAAAAAAAAACCATACCTTTATCGTCGTCAGGTTTAAATTGAATTTGGACTATGTCGGTCAAGTAGTTCTGGTACCTCCCATACAAAACCAGTTTTGCATGGCTTGTATGCAGTGGAGGGTTTCAAAGCATCCGCCAGGCCGATGATAACACTTGTACTTGTTTTAAATCCATAATTCAAATAGGCAAAAGTAACGTTATTAAATTCTTGTAGCAAAAAAATAGGTATGGCGACGTTAATCGCACATACTTGCTTAAAACAAATCGTTAGAGGCATTTTCGAAGATATCAAACTTGATCAATGGAACTGTATGGCGTTTGGGAAATAATTTCACTAAGGAAATTTTAAAAATTTAATTGTTTAAAAAGTGTTAACATAAAACACATTTTATGGAAAACCAGAGGAAACGGAAAAAATCCAATCAAAGTCGGGTTTTTGTTTTCAGTTAAAAAGCAGAAATTTGAAATGCCCAAACAAAACCGACATTTATAATCGAGCATCTTAAAAATTTAAATACGCGTTAAATTTAATCAAAGTTCAGCTTACGCACAGTTTGCAGGACAGCGCGTCGCCTTGTCTAAGCAACTTTTTGACACCAGGGTAGATAAGGTCTTTGCTTGTTGTTTTTTTAAGAGTCTTTAGCGCATCTATAGATGATATTAATAATTTTATAAAAAAAAAACGGTCATTTTGTAATCGAAGGATTAGATTAGAAATAACAGAACTCTTAAATAATGACAATGTAATCAGCAGATTTAGACGGATCAAACCTCTTGATCTATAAAATGTAGCTAGGGCTAAGAAATCAGGTATTGTTTTCAAACAAAACAAGTTTAAAAATCCGTCAAACGGTGGATTTTTCTCTCAAATTCATAAAATAATCCAAAAATTAATTGCTGATTAGTCGTACGACTAGGTGCACGCCTTATATTGGCCACAAAACGTCAAAATTTTAATATTTCAAAATGACCGACTGCGGACAGAATTGCCGGCAAGGTTCGTAGACCTTTATCAATTACAACCCAATAAATATTTATTGTAATTTGCTGTTTGTAGTTAATTTATGTATTATTCACCCCTATTGAGGTGCTCGGAACGGAATTTTCCGTTCCAATACCTACAACGTTCGAAAAAAATTCTCCCATGAAATATAGCGCACCTTGTCGCATTGCGTGGAGGCGCGTTATAAAACTTACTTTTGACAGCTTACACGGCACATTTTTTCCGAAACTCGCCGAAAACTTATTGCTGCGGATTATTTTAATGTGAAATGATCGCGTTATATGCTTCATTTATTTTGTTCCGAAACGGATACCTCGAATGCATTTTGAGCTTTAAATTAAAACGCAAATAAATTTGTTTATATATTTTTTTATATTTAATTTAATTCATTTTACTTATAGTACAATATTGTAATAAATTAATTATTCACCTAATAACAATACTTCAGTTGAAAGTGTTTGTATTTTCGTTTTTAATTTTAAAATTTTAAGAAAATCAGCCCACTGAACTTTTGACAGAACGGCTACACGTTCTTATAAGAATAAACATGCATTTGCATATGTCTACATAAACACATAAGAAATAATAAACAAATTTGGGGAAAACATAGTACATACATATACTAAAATGTTGCTAAATCACTATGTTTTGCTGGTTATCCATTTTATTGTTCTTAAATATTATTTTTGGCTATGAATATATATATGTATATAATTTAAATTAACATATATATCGTTTTATGTATAAAAATTGATTTTATTTCGTAGTACCCTGTTCTGAATTATTTGTATTTTTTTGATAATAATTTATTTTTATACTGAACCTGCTAAAGTGTTAATCTTATAAAATATTTTTTTTTACTTAATATTTCTGTTGTTGCTGTTATAAATACTTTGTGTTATACCTATTAGTTTGCTTTTGTAGAAATTTGAATTACAAGTGCTTAACATATGTAAGTAATTCGCGTTTGTCTTTGTTTACAAATTTAAAGAATAGGTTTTTTTTTTCTTTTTATTTAAGAGGTTCATAATGCCTCTGTATTTCTTATTTGTTTGTACATTTGGGGTTTTTGAGCGTATACAATATATTTCTTTGTAATATTACATGGGTATGAAAATTATGTCAGAAAAGAGGGAGGTATACAAAAATAATGACAATGCGTCGTGCAAAATTGAAACAAAATTTTAAATCGAAAGCAAAAATTGTTTACAGGGGTGTAGTTATAATATGTATTCACTATTTGTTTCATTCAAATTTTAGATATATGTTATTTTATTTAATCTAATTTTTAGTTTTACTATTTACAATCCAATTGGCTTACACTATATTTGCTAAAAATAATAGTATTTCATACTTACATTTGCTACTTAATTGGGGAATTTGATCTGCTTACGCTTATTTTACTTTGTACAATTTTATTTAATAAAAGATAAATGAATAAAAAAAATTCTTAGCGTAAATTAATGTAATACTGTTAATTTGTCTTGTAAAGGAACTGCATTTTTATTTTAGGTTAATTTGTTCTGTAGGAAAAACAATTTGCTAGCATAATGATGCAATATTTTTGTTTGTCTATTGCCTTGTAAATGAGTTTCTGTTTTAGTTCTGTGCGTCGGAAGAATTCGTTGCTTGTATATTAACTCAATGCAAACCATACGAAAAATTAAGAATTCACAAAACAAAAGAAACATTTATTTCTATCACATAATAGGACACTACTGCAAATATAAAATAAAGGTAAACTATCATTTAGTTGTGTGTATTTCTTGCAGTTTTTTCTTTAATTTATTTATTATTTACTTAACATTGTTTTGTAGTAATGCGAGTTTGTATTCCCTTTATATTTTTGTTTGCATATCTAATTTTTATATGACAATATTATTCAAATTCAAAATTGCATATGAACCCAAATTTTAATATTTCGTATAACTAAATTTAAATTTGAAGCCTATCACAGGAGCTGTAAAAAGCGCTCATAATGTCCGAGAATATACTTTAATTTGATTTTGATCAATTAAAATGCATGTGGGTCGCAATAGTGAGGTCTGGATTGGAACTGAAATGGCGACAGGTGACAATTAATAACGGTTTAACGATCTTTAAATTGTCTCAACATTTTATGGATAATATTGGAAGGTGATTGAGTATGTCAAATGTTGGTGTAAATTCGGAACGTTTTAGGTACCTATTTTAAATTCATAGTAAATTTGCATAAAAAGTGGAGAAGACCTTAAATCGGCCATTTACGTGAAGAGAAGGGGACAACTGTGCACTTGTATTGCACTCACTGTATCCGGAAGGCTACCTAGGTCCATATAATAATAATAATAAGTTTTGCCCAGGGCGCAATTTAAACGAAAATTTGCAGAAATTTGCTATAAATTAACTTGCTCTACACAATCTATGACTGCAACTTCGAATGAACCAATGGTAAAACATTTGCACAACAATACCAACATCGATGAAGAAAGATAAAGTTTCTGTAGCTGCGATTTCCGTCGCAAAAAATAATGTACATTACTTTAAAGACGCGCTGTTTTCAGATGAAAAATGCTAAGCCTTTTTTCACCTTAATGAATATGTAACTTTTGAAATATATAGGCAATATTGCTGCATTTAAAAAAAAAAGTTATGAGTTAAAAGTTAAGGATGTAAAGTATAGAAACCAAATACATATACTCTGTTTGTGTTTAAAATTTGAAAAATGATCGGAAACTATCTCCTTGACAGAAAAGCCATTCTACGTTTCTGCTTACCCAATATTATTTTCTCGACTTAATGGGTAAAAAATTAAGACATGAAATAAATATGTATAATAAAAAAGCAGAGCCCAAGTTTTGCTTTCATAACAAAAAATTTGTATATTCATTTTGAGGCTAACAGGAGAACAAAAAGAAGAACGTGCACATTCTTGTGTGTGAATAATCAAGCTACGAATCATCACACATTTCGTTGGCCATGATACAATTGTCACACCTAATTATTAATGGGGTTGCTGCAACAAAAAAAAAAAAATGTCACAACAATTTAATACGCATATAAATTCTATGCAAATTAAATTGTTGTTACATTTTTCTCGCAGGGCAATAATGAACAAATCACTTGTGAATTCCGCATATGGACATGGGTTAAAAATTTGTAAAGACCACTGGAAACAAAAATAAAACCAATATGATATAATACAAATTAATAAGGTACACAAGCAAATAAAAATGCTATTCTAGTTTCGAAATATACCAACGTTTATTAGTCGCTCTACACTAAACCGAATCCTGTAGGTGATAGAGAAATGCTTATTGATTGTGAAGAATAAATTATTCGGATTACATTTTTTTATAGGATTCTTCGAGTTGTTAAATATTTACTATTCAAAACCAACAAAACTGTTGGCCTATTTAGTAACTTATTCAAAGATATTAAATTTTGTCATATTGAAACACTATAGTCGTGGACTGAAAAAATAGTAAAAATAGCGGCCACTTTGCACGGCATCGAAAAGAATTGGTATCTAGTTGCTCATAAACCAAAGTTTGTCAGATTTTCACACATCTATTGCGCCGACTACAACTAAAAGTTTACCTACACAGAAATGTAAAGTGCTTCTGATTCATTTTTTAGAATCTTTAAATTTTGATCTAAGACTAATAACACTTCCCATAAATTATTGCACAAACTATAGTCACACTTCCAGCTAAGTCAGAGACTTTTAAAAACTTACGTATAACATATAAATATTAAAAAAATAAAACAAGAATACAAAATAAATAACCAAAATAAATATTTAGGTACATGTATTATATTTACAATTATTATCCTAAATTCTTACAATCGGATTACATAGTATTTTTATTTACACTCGAATTCGGTATGCTACATGTACAAGTATTAATATTGTAATACCAAAGGTAACAACACCAAAATATACCAGGTCCGAAATATGTGCAAAATTGGGATTCTATTTAGCAAGCAACTGTTGCAGTGGTAAAGTGTTTTTTCAATGAATGCTGAGTATAAGACAGTGTATTTGCTTTTATTGTTTTTATCTAAAATAAAGGCAATTCCAATTCAAACGGAGAATAATGTTGAAAAAAAGTAGAGACAGAGAAAGTAATAAAATCATAAACTGACTTAATGATTAAAGGTAATAGCAAGGGCATCTAATTTACTTTCTGATTGTGACGAAAGTCTATAATATGCTATTCGATCTCATATCAAGGTCATACTTATGATCAAGAATTGACGGAATTTGTTTCAGTTTTATATGTAAAATCGATTAAATAACGTAAACGTTAATGTCGATTTGTACTCAGTTTTTTCTTATCTTACATTAGGAAGACCTGTACCTTCATTGGTTGTACATATACAGTTTCCTTTGGTACCTAATAGTCTCTCCGATATTGTTTAGTAACATATATTTTCAGTTACAAGAAATATACAGATCGAAATCAACTACATATAAACAAAATAATAATCGTTTTAGGAACTAAAAGCACCAAGAAAATTAATAATAATTCAAAGACAGAAAGCACTACAAACATTTTTGAAATAAAAATGACAAATCTAGAATTAAACAAATTAACAAAACGTAAAATCCTTTGCATTTAATTTATAATAATAGATAATTATAATAATAATATTGCCAATTGTTTTGTTTCTTCACAGGTGAGATTACATATTACATTCGTCTACATCTATGTTCTTATTATACAGCTTGAGGTGCTGCAGCAGCGGCCTCCATTCGTCGCTTCCGACGGAAACGCTTGAGCCTCCGTCGCTCGTTGATGAGGTTTTGATTGAATTGCCTACAGTTTTTTGCCGACTGCTCAGCGGGAGGGAAAAAGATCGGGTTGGTAACCCAATCTTGCCAAAAATTTCAATCCTGCCCATTTTGTTGCATCAGTTCTCGCCGCTCGTCACGATTTAGGGCCAATGGTTGGGAAAATTCTTCATCCATGGATTGTTTTGATCTATCGGATTTACAGTCTTCGTCTATCGCCATATGCATGGCGGCAGCTGCTGCCGCCGCAGATTGCTGGTGCCTTTCGGGGGGTAGAAGGTTCAACATTCCGAGTGGCAGTCCGGGAAAGCCGCCAGGAAAATCGGGATAAAATCCTTGTTGGAATGGATTGAATATTGAGTTTGGCCCTGATAAGAGGTCAGGTTCGGAACTTGAACTTCGCGGACCGATTGGACCACCTGGTGGTCCATTGCCTCCATTTCCACCGCAATCCATGTCTCTAGAGTCTTTGCTACGATTTAAGTCGTGGTTTTTATTGCCGCTGTTAGCGTTGCCGCCGCCTCCCCCACCGCTCCCGTTATTGTTGTTTAGCCCCATTGTTAAAAGTTCCACTGGTGGGCCACTGATACAGTCCTTGCGTAGCTGCTCCAATTTCAGACTTTTACCATATTTGCCGCGAACGTACATTAACAGAGAGTTGTACGGAATGCCAAATATCCGAGATGCCTGACTCGTTGTCATCTTTTTGTTCCAAACATGCTGAAGGGCTTCAGTTAGTTCGGCATTTGTCCAGGAGCGGGGAGGACCACCTCTTGGAGCTGAGTGCTGACCTTTCGGCCGGGACACTGCAATTAAAAGAGATAAAAGTTGAAAACATAAATAAAAATTGCTGTTATTTTGTCATCATAATATGTCTGTTATATATAACACTTCTTCTGTTCTGCCAACATATTTCAACATATTTTGAAGTTTAACAGTATTTTTCACCTCCCGGTGATCAAACACATCTAGACAGCAATGTCCATGAAAAATTGTGCGATTTGAAATATGAAACGCTATACATTCTTAACTTTAACGATTCGAAGAAACAATTGGTGTTTTTCAACACGAAAACATTTAGGTAGCTAATGGTTAATCTGACACCAACTTTTTTTACCCGGTGGTGTTGAGTCTATTGGACTATTTCCTATGGCCCAAAGGCACCATTTGTGTGCCACGCTCTCAAAAACGTGGTCAAAATTACAGCTCTAGAATGCAGGATGCAAATGCCCGAAATAATTATCATTAATTATTTATAGAATAGAAAAGACGCTGACTCAGTTTCTAAGCTTAACTCTTAACGTACTTAAATCAAAATGGGCTTTAGTTAGAAAATTTGTGAGTTTTAAGTCTTGGATGAACACAATTTCATGTCAACAACACTGAACGGCTGAACTCAGAATCTTTCTCACGTTGTACCGGATGTTTGTCAGACGTTAGCGAGATATGGCACAGTGGAAAAGAACCTGTAAATTTTAACTGTTTTTTTTTTGCAGGGATCGTGCCTGACTGAGACCCATTGCTCCTTAGTCCAGCATAATAACAATTCCATTCTTAAGTAGGTATGCCTCTCACACACATATGGTATAGGAACCAATGTATGGAGATGAACCATAAAGATATCCGAATCACCTGACCTTGTGATGGATATAGTGGAAACAAGGAAGTAGTCGGAAAAGTTGACTGAAATATCATGGATTTTCTACACATACCTTGCACTACTTCAATTATATAACTACATAGCTAGTTGACGGAGACCCCACAAAATCAATAATAATATTTGAAAAGGTTACGTAGATAGTAAATAGAGCAATTTTTTCGATAACAATCAATGCAAATTCAAGATTCAACTACAAGTTAGTCAGTCCACATGACAGTCTCATTTGCATTGTGCAACCGTAGCGCACCGCACCGTTCAGAGTGAAAAAGAGAATTTACAACCTTCCCACATGCTCAGCCGAAACTGCAATACAAGTACAAGCCAGTGTCGCTTTACGAAGCCACCTTTAAGCTACACGGCCCATTACTCAATTCCACACATTTCTTAATTTCTCTATCTCGTTGTTTCTTGTGTGTTGTATGTCTCTCAACATTTTTATTTTTTTCTATGTTTGGCCATTTACCTATTGATCCAAGGGGGTAATCTAAATCATGACTTGCCAAACTCCAATCCATATACATACACTACCACCAGTACCGAGTTCTGCGCTCCACCTGGGAAAAGGTTATCAGTCACAATCAGATAATGGTTCAATCTTGTCGAATTGTTCACGTTTCTGATCGGCAATGGTGCCACACAGCCCGACGTGCACTAAACACACACCCTCTTCCATTCGATGTTGTATTGTTTTAGTTATTTTTATTATCTTAGGCAGGTAGTATGTGAAGTTACATGAGATTCTATCCTGTCGTCGATTTGTATGCTAAGCTTCTCGGTCTCTCTATTTAATTTGCATGTGGGACAAAGAGATCCACATCAGAGACAACGTGCATAGGTTTAGGTACTATCGGAGGAGGTTTGCGATTTGATTGTTCGTCGGAATTGGAATTCCACGTTACGTTCCAAGGGATGCCACCTACAATTTGTATAGATATAGATTCTGTGCATTTGTTTTATTACTGTTACTGCTATGTAATATTATGTTATATTATCTCAGAGCGAGGATGGACAAATTGAATTCTGATTTCGATGTAGTACATGTGATTGTTCTTTATCTGCGGGATACCTCATATAAGAGTGCTCCAACTCACGAAATGCGAGCGAGTGAGAAGATATCACACCAATGGTTTATTGATTTTATCCGTAATCGTTGGACGCCTATATCGATGTGCCTTTGGAAATGATCTCCACTGCCTGATCTTCTCTACTTTCAATTGACTCAATTGCTTTTCCTGTGCATGTACCACCGAGTAAAATGCTCCTGCTGCTTCTGGCAGTTCGGGCAGAAACAAGAACCAAAAAAAATATTGTGAAGCGATCACGACTTGAAATTGTTCTTCATCTTCTGTGGGGTAAGGTTTTTTTTTCTCCTGTGTGATCAGTATTATTTGCAGACCAATGCAAGTATGCACGAACTGATTCTTTTATAATCTTCTCAGCAACCGACGCGACTTTGGACATGTATAAACAGAGTCAGAGGGACTTGGGTCGGAGGCTAATCGGTAGGCCTACTCACTTAATTGATTGAAGCATTTGTTATGGAGTGTAGTGAACCACTTATATGGATATAAACGTTAGGAAGGTCCGTCTCTTCAAATTTAATAAAAGCGTCATTTTCATGAATGTAAAACTGGTTTTGGGCTGTATCTACTATGTGTTATTCTGTTTTCCTTTTTTTTTTAACAGATAGGAGATTATCATAAGAAATTTAAGTATTCCGGATTGAGATTGATTGGGTTTCGTGATCAATTCGAATGTATGCCATATACACTTTACTTCCTCATGGCGGACACCGGACAAAAGTTAGATACAAGTATAGCTACACCATGCATGTATAAGCTAAAAGTACAAATGCCCATCAGTTCATAATAATTGGCGAAAGGTAGGATATGAATCGACAGGGAACGGCTCAAAGCTCAGACATGCAATCGGGAAAAGCCGGCCAGACAGAAACAATCACAAGGGCTAACGTCTGCTCACAAGCACAAGACCCACCATAGACCCGTTTGGGTTGAATTGAGAACTGACCAAAAGGCAATTCCAACTTCCCGAGAAGCAGTGATCGGTCATGGCGTAGTGAATAAAGTCTGTGCTGTGACTACACTTTCACGAGCAGAGTAATATCAGAGTTTCTCTACAGCTGCACACAAAAAAGTGTTTCCACTTGATAGTGCGATACGGCGAACGGTTTTGCAGCGCAAAAATAAATGGCATATATATCTACAGTTGTTACGCACCACCAGGTCTGAGCTTTGAGCAGTACCAGAAGCTGTTAGATGACCTCGTAAGAGAAACGAGAGGAAAACACCCAATAGCCATAGGAGGATATGTCAGCGAGGATTATACCCAAAGCGACCATCAGGCTATTATTTTCCAGTTTAACAAAGAAAAACCTCGAGAACGCAGCAAAGTCACTGGCCCCAGATGGAAAGATACTGCTTTCGACAAAGACGTGTTCGTGGAAGTAATAAGGTCTACACAACTGAGACCGGGAACAGCAGACAACCTAGCTCTACAGCTGACTCATCACGTATCCTCTGCGTGTGACGCTTCTATGCCAACAAGAAAGCCCAGCACACGCGGCTCTTCTTGCTACTGGTGGAACGACGAAATTAAATCTCTTCGATCAATTTGTCTGAGAGCGAGGAGAAAAGTCCAACGCTCAAGGGGCAACCGGACTTCAACCAGAAGCTGGAAACGTTCAAGAACGCCAGAAAATCCATGAAAGTCGCCATCAAAGATAGCAAAAACAGAAGTTTCAAGAAGCTGCTGGAGGAAGCAGACATCAATCCCTTGGGAACTGCTTACAGAATCGTCATGACGAATGTTAGAGGTCATCGATCCCCCCAACTTAGGTGCCCGATCATGCTAAGAGATATCGTCACTACACTTTTTCCACAGCGGTCAAATAAAATAAAAAAAAAAAAGTAAGACATACTCCCAATGCCAATATCCCAACAGTTACATAAGAGATACTGCTGTTGGCGTGTAATAAGATTTGCGACAAAAAAGCACCAGGTCCCGACGGAATCCCAAACAGAGCACTGAAAACAGCAATTAGTTGCAGACCTCATATCTTTATAACGGTAATACAGAGCTGCCTAAAGGTGGTAACTTTTCCCGACAACTGGAAGCTGCAACGATTGGTGCTTCTACCAAAAGGAAACAAGCCTCCAGGACATGCCTCGTCATACCGCCCCATTTGTCTCTTGGATGCGATGGGAAAAATCGCAGAGAAGGTCATTTATAACAGGCTAGTGACAATAGCTGAGGAAAAAGGCGCACTATCAGATCACCAGTTCGGGTTTCGTAAAGGTCGATCGACAGTAGACGGCATAAAAGTGGTTGTAGATACAGCTACTGCCGCCATAGAGGGAAAACGTTGGCGATTTGGAACAAAGGAGTACTGCGCCGTTGTCACTCTGGACATCAAAAACGCTTTCAATTCAGCTGACTGGTCCTGCATTGTGAGTTCCCTTACCAGAATGGACGTGCCCAGTTATATTCTAAGGATAATTTGTAGCTACTCCATGAAGAGAAAGCTAAGCTACGAAAGCGACGACGGCACCAAGTACTACAACGTGTCAGCAGGCGTTCCTCAGGGATCTGTTCTAGGCCCTATTCTTTGGAATATTATGTACGACGGTGTTCTGTGGCTGCGAATGCCTCCAAGAGTGAAGATTATAGGCTTTGCGGACGATATCGCCATAGTAACCGTGGCAAAACATATCCACGAGATTGAGACGGTGACAAATGAAGCGACCTCCACTATCAAAGACTGGTTGGAGTCTGCTGGGCTGGAACTAGCAGAACATAAAACTGAAGCAGTTCTAATAACGAGTCGGAAAATTACGGAATACATGCAATTTCGTGTAGAAGACCAAACAATTCGATCGAAACCAGCGATCCGATACTTAGGTGTAATGATCGACATTAGGCTTAACTTTAAGACGCACCTAGACTACGTCGGTAAGAAAGCATCGATCCTCCAATCATCGCTTGCAAGAATGCTACCTAACATAGGTGGACCTAGAGGCAGTCACAGATTACTTCTGTCCAGAGTAACAAGCTCAGCTCTGCTATACGCATCTCCAGTGTGGGCTCACGCAATGGCTTCCAACGAATGCAGGAGGAAGCTATTGCGAGTTTATAGACTTAGTGCTTTGAGGACGATATCCGCTTTTAGAACGGTCTCAGAGGAAGCGGCTCTCGTCATAGCCGGCATGGTGCCTATCGACATCCTTGCTGACGAAATGAAGAGAGTGTACACAAGGAAACTTGCTAGCCATCAAAATGTAGCAAGCGGCGAAATCCAAAAAGAGGAAAGGGCAATTTCTATGCTGAGGTGGCAGAACCGTTGGCACAACGCTATCACAGGAAGATGGACACATCGTCTTATCCCGGACATAGAACCCTGGGTAAAAAGAAAAAAACGGAGAGTTAAACTTCTATATCACGCAACCACGGTGGATTCAGAAAATACCTGCACAGATTTGGACACGACACATCACGAATTTGTCCACGCTGTCAAAATGAGGAGGAAGACGCAGAACATGTCCTTTTCCATTGCTCATAGTTTAGGAGAACGGATTCAGATCTGCCAGATGCAAATAGCATAGTTGGAGAGATGATCGAGTCGGATGAAACATGGAGCAAAGTTAGTCAGTTCGTGACCAGCATTCTTAAAGAACTGAGGGCGATTGAGCGCATACGACAGCAGAACGCCGAAGAGGAGGGAACAGCGAAGTAGTACCTAACGGCAGTCCCGCGGGGAGAGTGGTTGAAGGAGGTTCGGGTGTGGATTAGTACGCAGGCGCACTCCTGTAATCGATTACTCGGGTTTGCGAATTGTGCATGTTGGTAGCACGGGCTACCGCATTTTTAGAAGATTACCACATCCGTTATCGTATCAAAAAAAAAAAAAAACTTGATAGTGCAACGGACAGGACTTGGAATGCTCCTGGATTTTTAATTTTCATAAAAAAATATGCATATTACAGATAGACGCCTCCGAACTTGCATGACGGAAAACAAAATGAGTCTAAGTTTTTTTTTGTGGTATCGCTATGAATATTATACATATGTGTAGGTGTAGGATGTGTTGATTATAATTGAGTAGCCATGTTGTTTGTTCTTGACCATTTTGTTTATCATTTGACTTTAACCATCTACTACAAAACAAGTAAATAACCTCTCACATTGTCAATCAAAATCAATTGCGGTTAATTCACTTTCGAAATGTTAAAACAAAAAACAACATAAAATTAAGGTTAATTTTTCATCTATATGGGGTTATGTAGGTATTTAGCTATTCATTCGATATCCGAAGTAGTGAGCCGAATAATAATAATAAAATAAAAATGCAGCCACAACTACGGGCGATATGCATAGGTGAACATTTCCATGATCACAGGAAAACCACGTAATGGGATTTTTTTTTACAATTATCCTCTATCATCCGCTCTGTGATCAACATCATCGTGTGCTGATCCCATTCAATCAAGCGTGGTCAAAACGCTTGGGAAGAGAAACAAAAGCCGATTAAGTAGAATGTGCACTTTGCTTGTGCCTTTTAGAAATATGTTCACAGGTGGAGTGGGATGTGGAAATGGAATGGAAACTACGCTCTCAGGTGTGAAAATGCATTAAAAAAACAAAGTAAAACGAACATTAACAACCAAAACAACAAATGCGGTGGTAATGGTACATTAAAATTGGTAGCCGACTGGTGTGCTTACAACTGCTACGTGCCATATGGCGGCGTGACCAAGACGACGATCAAAGATTGAAGGGTTAATTAGACAGTTCATTGAGTAAGGGAATTTAAGTGTGCTGCACATATATTCTATATATTGGATTTATTTTGATGCTTATAAAATGCTTATCAGGTGTCTTAAATCCACAGCCGGCCTTACCAATAATCAACTTTAGTCTGGCAGTTTATGCAAAGACACCACACTTTCCAAAATACCTTTACTACTAAACAAATATAGTTGTCAGAATATTGCTAACTGTAGGATTAAATGTTAATGTTGAGAAATCCATGTTTACCTCGGGCATTAGCTAAATAAATTCTCGCTTAGTGCCAAACCATCCAAAATGATGGTATTGAATTTCGTAATAGGAGAGAATTCAAATACGGTTTTGTATAGTCTATTATATAGTGTTTATAATTATAAATGTATTTTAGTAAATTGTAAATAATTTCTGATTTGGAAACCTTGGGAAACACAAATTAAAACATAGATATTTAAATATATATGTTCACTTTAGACAGCTCATACATGAATACCTATTTTTTTTTACAATTATCAGTACCTTAGACGGCCAACGTAAATATTTGGCTGCAACCAAACCCTCTTTGAAAAAGAAGTTTTTTTTCCCCCAGGATGAGAATCTCTCCTGTTGGTGTGGTTTTAATTGGTGTGAAAAGATTGACTTCGCGCAAAATATAGATATAAGAACTGTCAGCATTCAGCAAAATCCACGCGAAATAGTAAATTTTCGGAACTTTTTGGAAGAGTAACAGGTAGTATGTGCGAATTGAAGCATACAGAATTCTGTATTACGTAGTTCGAATTCATAGAGGAGAAAACAAGACAGCTTTCGTGTAGAAAATATCCACGGATTTATACTTCTTGATTTTTAGGTTTCCCGAATAAGTTATTAATTTTTAAAAGATCAAATTGTATTTATTTTCACACTTCCATATACTTTTGCGAGCAATGTTTCCTTGCTTGGCAAATTGTAATTCAAATGGAAAGGAATTAACACTTGCCAACGATTCAGATGTGATCCTTAGACTACCAATAAGCTTTGATATGCATCATCGCACCCAACGAATAAATTAAAGCAGACTATTAAACTGTATTCCGTTTATTGAATTATTTGAAAGAGATCTCATACGGCACAAATTCACTCATAAATCAATCGTGAAATGTTAGAAAACAAACGAAAACGTACTATAAAAAGTACTGAAAATTGTGCCTGATCGAACGGTATGGCATTGCTGATTTGCATATGATAATTGACAGATCAGCGGATATTTTGTGCATTTCCTATTTTGTGTTTTATTTTTTGCTTATAATAAGCTTCAAAAGGCCTTTGAAAGATATCTGTTGGGCAAATTAATTTGCGATTAATATATTCCTTTTCCTAGAAAAATACTTGTTCTGAAATTAAACATTGACCTTGTTTTTCACGAAAACAAATTATGAAATTGGAATTCTGCGATGACAAAAAATGTAATAGATTCTAAGAAAGTTGTCGCACTAGCAAGTCTAATTGTTTATTGGTACCATTTCACAAATGCTGGACATTTTTACTAAAGCTGGCAACCAGATATTTGTCGACATTAGTGTTGGCCGAGCGAGTTTTATTTAGTGGCCAGGCTAGATTTTACACGTCTTTACCTCGCTTTAAGCGAGATTATCAATTTCAAGGTCTTTTATACGTTAAGCGTATTGTTTTATATATTTTTACATTGTAAATACAAAAAAAAATTGTGTATTGAAAATAACTAGAACTGGCCTTTAGTAAAGCAGTTAATTCGCTTATAAGACTTTAATTTAAGCTTTGCAAATTGTGGTAGCCCGATAAGTCTGTTAATTCATAGATTTTCACTTCAAAGAGCAAATAATGGATTTAAAAATTTGTGTTATTCAGTTTTTAGTGTGATGTGTCTTCAAATGGTCATATGTATATTAGCTTTGACAATGCTGCATACTTGTACTAAAGCGGCATCTAAAGTTTCCCTCGACACAAAAAAATAATTGATTCTTCCTTTGGTTTCATAATAATAATCAAACAAATAGTTTTGACTGGTTTAGGTATAAACGGGAAACTTTTCGAAATGCTGATTTTGTAATACCTACAATTTTTTTTAAATCCTAAATTAAAACTTTCTTCTTTGTGCGAAACAATTTGTAACTTATGTTGGCGGCAGTCAGTGAAAACCAGAGACAATACTGAGAATACCAATTTCTGCCGGGAACTTGCCTACAAGCTATATTTTTATGGGGTGGCAAATGCTAAGTGCGCTGATATTGTTACATAGAAATTCGAATTGACAAAAGTCATGTTACTTCAAAAAATTTAGGTTCACCAACACGCTCGCATCTTGCATATGACACTTCCGCTGTGGGCAAAGGTGCTGACAGCGTTCATAGAATTTTACCGGTTAAATTTGAAATTATTCGTTAAGTGTGAATAGTTTTTTTTTTAGAAATAAGTGTACGTGTGCTTAAAATATAGGTATATGAAAAATAAACAAAGTAGATTGGTGAAGGAAAATGAAAACAATTTGAGCAAATTTTCTTCAGTTATATAAGAAAAATGTACACATGAAATCGATGAAAATGTAAAAATGTGGTATTCGTGAACTCTAGCGCATTTCCCCACGGGTGCCGAGGATGTCAGCATTTATTTTTGTGTTTTTTGTATGTTTTTGCTTGTGACACGGATTATTAATTGACATAACACCGATAGAAAAATAAAATGGCGAATTTAAAAAAAAAGAGGTGGTAAGCGGCAAGAGGATAGCGAGGGGGTCTCAGTATGATTTGTCTCTGGTGAAAACTGTGTTACAAGGCACACAGTACATTATACACACAATATTTTTAATTGGATAAATAAAGCCGAAAATGTATCTATATGCAATGTATATTATATGTAATATATGAAATGTATATTCAAGGAGAGCCTCAATAACTCCCGATGATTCCCGATCGACTCCGAACTATGATGGTCAGTGTATAGGTAGGTACCGTAGGCTTAACTTTTGTTTTTTTTCCTGTGACGTATGGAAGGTATCTTCAATTTTATTCCGAGTCAGAACAGCAGAATCGGCTTTTGTGCTTTTGTTTCCCATAGCTGTTCAGGTTCAGTGTTATGATGTGTCTCATCAACACACACCCAGTCAGATCAATCTTTTTATATGTATGGACTAGTATAACGTTTTAATTAAAAAAAAATGAAAGCTTGCCATAAACAAAAGTATGTATACTTACTTTTCTTTTTCAGAAATGGAGGATGATCGCCACCTAGTCCACGTGGATCAGATAATTCCATTAGGGGATTATATAGTTTTCCTGGATCGATGCCAGGCGGAAATAGTCCCAGAGGAGAATCCAAGCCAAACACTAAAATAAAGTAAAAATGTTTAAAATAAGGCTTAAAGAATATAATTGTATTAACATTAACACATGTGCACAGTGTACACTATGCAACTTTCAAACTCTTAATCAAAGAAAACGCAGGTGCAGGTGGTAAGCTATACGTGCGCATGACGAAACATTTCTGGTCCATTCTGAATCTTAAACGCTCAAACATTCTAATAAGATTGAAGGGTTATTTCATAAGTACATTGCATTAGCAGGTGTCATTACGGGACACTGAATCATCGTGAGACATGCCCTCAAAATCGGTCTCCGTGGAAACAATTTCCGCAGAAGCTTCTTAGATAAGGAGAAAAAGACTACTCTAGGGAAATTCTTCTTCGATAATGTAGGGCTTGGCGGACTCGCTACTAAGCACCAGCCGCCTACAGCGCTTTATTTTAAGCTCGTGTGTTCGTTCAAATGCGGGTAATCTTGAGATCATCTGATCCTGTGGTGTTATACAGTAAGTAGGGTAGGAGCTGTGGCCTAACAGCTGTCACCTTAAGATATTATGTACACGGGAAAGGTGTTTTTGAATTCAAAAATACATAAACTTGTCGATTCCTATTTTTCTTTTATTTTGGGAAAATTACAAAACAATCAAAGGAATAAACCTAATGTTCGTACGCGCCATTAATACTGTCTGATAATTGCGAATTACTGTTTAGGGTCAGCAATGTGAAATGGGATCAGTTCGTAAAAAAAGCTTAGAACTTTGCAGTTTGTTGGTTACTCAAACGCTTGCAAATTGTCATTAGTAGTAAGAGAATAGAGAAGTGTGTACCTAAATATAACTTGCGATACAAGCAATAACCGAAAATATTTGTAACGACATAAATATGTTGTTTTAATTTTGAAACCTGACATTAATTTTTTGATTATATTCCATATACCTACGATATAGGACCTTACCTACCTGAACCTCAGACTTTGTGCGAATGATAGTATCAGAGATTTGTAGATAGAAGATTAATAAAAAAATTTTTTTCTAGTTATATCCATACTCAAAAGCTTTTCATAAATAAATTAGAGACATGCCGAGTTCTGAAAAGGCCTGTACTCTGAAAAGGTAAAGGAAAATGCCTAATAAATTGGCTAGTGAACCCTTGATTTGTTGAGCTTAACATATCTTTTCGCTCACTAGTCTTGTCAATATCCACTGAACATTTATAAATATGTGGGTTTAATTTCTTCGGCGACTCGCGATATTGTGGTACATGATTATAAACAGTTTTGAAAACTAAATGCAGTTATACTGAAATGGGCACAATCAGCACTTATGTGGAACGTTATAAGTAAAATGATAATTTCTCAGAAAAGGCCACATGGTAGAGATATTCTTGAATATGCCACCGTAGCGCTTTCACCAAAATCCGACCGAAGACTGTGAACAAACGGAAAACTGGACTTGCAATGTGTACGAGTATCTCACACCAATATTGAATTATTTATCTTAAGGAAAACTCAAAACCAAAACAATTAATAATGAAAGCCAGAGCAGGTGGTGCACACATTAACAGACGAATGGAATAACCCAAGATTATCTTCTCCCGTTACTTGAGCAATATTCAGATTTTCTATAAACGTAACAATAAATATGTCAACCCAAACAAAAATAAAACAAACAAAACCGTTCGTCTCAGTTTAACTAGCATATGAGCACACCCAGAGCAGTAAAGGATATGCATGCCATCACTAATAGTCTGGATACCTATACCATGTACCTTTATACTCTGTGAAGAGGAATATAGCAATAAAAAAGGATAAAACTTCCCTGGGGCGAACGACTGAAAGCCCTTTCTCTCTACATATACGATTAAAAAAAAATCCGTAAAATAAAACCAGAAGAGTAACAATTCCACTTTCCTCCCAAACGCAAATGCATTTTTAACTTGTTGGTATCCATAGTGCCTGAGTGCCAACAAGGTAACGGGCGAAAAAGGTAAGAAAAACATTCTCCCGCGAAGAGACATTGGAATCATTAAGGAAAGTTTTGCTGCTCCCTCCACTAATGGGTGACAAATATATACGTGATCGCATACGTGCATGAAAAACGAATCCCCCAAAACATTCATACTCCTGCATCCTTTCCCCAATAAATTGGAATTTATGACGACTGAGCGCAAAGTAAGAAATCACGAAAGTTTAACGAAAATAAAGTGCGCTTCTGGGTCTTCGATTCTTGGTCATTTAAGTCCTTTTTCATTTTTTTATCGTTGGCGGGTATTAAAATATAAGAATCTTTAACAGATAAACAAGTTGAAAGTCTAAAAAGGGCATGCCGCGGAGTGGGTATATGTATGTTTGCTTTGAACGACTATACACGTATAAATTAATTGTTTAAAACACACATTCATTACAAATAAATTTTATTATCGTTTAAATATATTTTTCGATATAATTTATGTGCCCTTTTTTATGCAGCTATTTTTATTTCCTCCTTTTTTGCTAGCTGTCAACGACGCGGTCCAAGAGAGACTGACTGGATCTATATGATTCTCATTAACAACAAAGTTCCGCTTGAATTGTACATACTCTTACATAACTTAGTGATAAGAAGAGCATGCTAAGTAGACACTGCACATCAATGTAAGCGTTTGTTTGCTTTGAGTTGTGGCTTAAATCATTAGTCCATAACTTATTTTTTCCAATGCTACTTTTTGCAACTATGCTACCAGCTAAAGTCACAACCGTTTTTTAATTAACAGCCCGCGTCCATATCCTTTTTGCAATGAAGAAGCTGTGGAGTATCAAAGAAAATCCATCTATATCTACTCGACGACGTGCTACTCAATTGGGCACCGAAGAAGTATCTTGATCTCTAAATGTTTTCATATAAGTAATGATGGCAAATATCTTATTATACCTACCCTCCACAGGAAGGCACAAGGTGGGCCAAAAGAAATCACCCTTTTGGAAGATGCTCTTATTTTTGCAAATGGCCGTCAATGTCAAATCTGTTTTGACATTTGTGGACTAGACAGATGAATAATACAAATGAACAAGCCATGGAGCGATACACTCCCCAAGAACGCGGGAGAATCGTGTCTATATTTTTGCGTAACAATTCGTCTATATAGTGTTGGCGCAGCGCGAATTCCATCTCGCCGATTCCAGGGCCGTCCGATACCGACTGCGTAAACACTTGAAGAGTATGGGACCACAGGAGATGTTGACAAGAGTGGAGCGGAGCGCCCGTTGTGCCGAGAATATCGCCGCTGTTGACGAGGCCATTTTTTTTTTTCGAGAACGCCGCTGGTCAAACGACAACAGTGGACGGTGTGTGCTATAAGCCCATGTTAATCGAGTTTTTTTTCTGCCGCAATTGGACGAATTAGGACTCGAGGACATTTGGTTCCAACAGCACGGAGCTACGGCACACACTGCGCGAGCCACAACCGATATTCTGAAGGCGGCGTTCCCCGATCGCCTCATCTCTCGTTTTGGCGATTTGCACTGGCCCGCAAGATCGCCCGATTTAACCGTTCCAGATTTTTTGAAGTCAGGATCACATTCTGATTTAGCCATGTCCGTCTGTCTGTCTGTTAAAAGCACGATAGCGCCCAAAGGAAATGATATAGGCGAATGAACTTTGGTGAAAAGACTTCTTTTTATCGTCATCAGGTTGGTATTGAAAATTGTCTATGCCGGTCAAGTAGTTCGGGTACCTCCCATACAAATTCAATATTAGACCCATGTGTCTCTCTGTCGGTTGAAAACACGATAGTGTCCAAAGTAATCCACGTAGGCAAGTGAAATTTTGTGAATGGACTTCTTTTTATTGTCGTCAAGTTGTTACTAAAAATGTGCTGTGTCGGTCAAGTAGTTCTGGTACCTCCCATACAAAACCAGTTTTGCATGACTTGTATGCAGCGGAGGGTATCAAAGCATCGGCCAGGCCGATGATATCACTTTTACTTGTTATCACTTAATTCAGAACAACGCTTACAAATGGATCGAATTATTTCAAAATTGCTAATTATAGATCACCTTATTTGTTAATTATTTGTTTATAAAGAAATTAAGATACTTGGAGAGAATGTTCAATCAGTAAATATGAAATCTTTGGCCAGCGATATGGCTATGGAACGGCTTTGGAAAGCCCTTTCGAAAAATTGAAAGTTTGACTCTTTAAACAATTTTAGTTTCAGCACATGCCTAAATCAAACATTCATATAAGTACAAAATTGAATTGCAATAGTAAAACGCTTCTATAAAATTTGCCCATAAAACATGAAAGCGGTTACAAAACCAAAACTCAGCCTTTACATACGCCAGCAGGAACTTAAACAAATAAACAGTGCACGGTGCTGTACAGGCCTCTTGGAAAGCAAAACTGGAAAGGGGCGGAGGTGACTGCAGAGCTATGAAAGAAGAAGAACCGCACATTCGCAAATATAACCTGAGATTTTCTTTTGCTTGCACACACTCCGCTTCATACTCGATATATCTTGTGTAGTTGCATTTATTTTCGAAAAAAATCGCCCTTATAAGCAGGCAAAAGGAATAAAAGCTCCGCTGGAAGGGAATAAACTTCGTTAAAATGCGAAAAAGTCGAGAACGAACGACATCCTTGAATCTTGGTTAGGTCCGCGAACTCCAATTCGCGAACGGAAGACACATGGAAGTCGGCTTCGATGATGACTTAGTGTGGGGTTCATTTTTTTTTAGCTCACTCTTCGATAATTCTATTGTTTCGTTAACATTCGAAGGATCAGAGAAAGAATATTCAGTTATTTCCGTGTGTATGTTTTAAACAAGTATCCTCCGTACCCAACCCACGCCTGCACCATCTTCCGCATTGAGCATCAATCAGTGCCAAGGAAGCAGAAACAGTAAATGTCACTATTGAGGTTTGGTTGCACTCGTCAGCAGCTACTGGTAGCTGTGGTATGTGTCATAACTTTTTCTTTTTCCAACGTCGTCGCTGAGATGCAACAGGGAGCGGCAATATATGTATACGTAACGTAGTAGAAGACATCTCTCCTCACATCATTAATAATCGTAAGCAGCATCCGTACATTCACGGTTGTTTGTTTTTTCTTTCCTTCATAGTCGCACTACCCTATCGAGGAAATTATCTTTACGATTGGCATGTGACCTCATACGTTTGCTACTCTGTCTCTGCTTGCCAGGACGACTCAAACAAATTTAATAAGTCCTTTCGCGTGCACAGCACATAAGATGAATGAAGTTGGGGGAAAGGAAGGCGTGAGAGTGAAAAATGTAGAGTTGTAATGTTTTTCTTGCCACATTCTGGGGGAGCCAAGGATCAAACAGACATAGTTGAGTTGAGTGGTATGGGTGGGGGTGGTGGTACACATGCAGCATTATGAAAATATTTTTTATGTTGATTTTTTTTTAGCGAAATCTATTTTCAATCGTTGCATACGCTGTTACAGTTGGATGGATGGTTGAATGTTGGTTAGATGGAATAAAGGGAAAATCGAATTATAGGTAATTAGTGACACCACTCGGGTGGTTTTTTCACATACGTATCCAGCCATTCGTTCGAAAGTTCTTCGATCGATTTATGGCACACAAGGATTTAATTGAATTAAATTTTATGTTTTGCTACCTACATTACCTAGATAACTTTAAAGAAGTAGCACCAAATCGATTACGTTTTACATTTGATATGAGTTTTAAGGGTTTGCTAGTGCATACGCTAGGATATTTCCCATGGAGTTCAGTAGGTATATCTAGTATTCAATAATGTTAAGGGTGAAGTGGACTTTTTCACTGAAATTGAATTGTTTTAGTTGTTACTCAATCGCGTCTTGTATGTGTTATTCAGGAAAGACTCAGAAAGGTACGCCAGAAATAATGCTTAGAAGTATAACTGTTGATCATTTTTGACATAACAACGAGAACGATTTAAAACGTAAAAGAGGATCTGATCTGCATTTTAGTACTGTTTGCTAAAAAATCGTATATCAATGGGTGGCACGTGATATTTCTAAGATTCATCTTCATGTCTTTGATATAGGTTTGTGAATCGTATCCTTGCAACTTGACTTTCGAAAAGTTTTATTAGTCATCCTTGAGGCAGACCGAACCTCCCTATCTCTGAAGCTGTGAAGTGATAAATAACTTATCATTTGAGTTTTCACAGCAGCTTTTAATTTTATCACTACACGAGCACGCACTATGCGATTCTCGAACAATGATAAACTGTTTCAAATTTGTACTTAAATTTACTAAATGATAAATCTTGTCACCTGTGTGTCATTTGGGGTATTGCGAGTTTTATAGGACAATTATTCAAAAAGGGGGAGAAAATATGTTTTGAAAATTTTAGCACCAAAGTAAGAAAAAATAAATAAAAATAAGTTTAGATACATATTTGTAATAAGTACACAGTTTTTTATTATTCTTATTTATATTAGAAAAAAAAATATTATTTAGAAATATAAAATAGGAAAAAGTTTTTTTTTAAGGTTTGTGATTGAATATTTAATAAATGGGACATTAGTTTGTATAAGGGGGGGCAAGCTGCATTATGGTATGAAAAAGGGGGACTTCTGGTAACACTATACAAAAGCCAGTGTAGGCAACTGCCTCGAATCGGCTAGTGACTCCGCCGGAAAAAAATGGAATTTTTCTCATCGAATGCGAATTTATTTAGAAGAATTTTATACTCAATGATAAAATTATTCCCTGTTTTTTATACCCTCCACAGGTGGAGTATTCACTTTGGCATTACATTTGTAACGCCAAGAAGGAGACACCGCAGACCTCATAAAGTATATTCTGAATCAGGATCACACTATGAATCGATTTAGCCATGTCCGTCTGTCTGTTGAAAGCTCGACAGCCCCCAAAGGAATTGATATAGGCGAATGAAATTTGGTGAAAGAACTTGTTTTTATCGTCGTCCGATTGGTATTGGAAATGTGCTATGTCAAGTAGTTCTGGTACCTCCCATACAAATTCAATATATGACCCATGTGTCTCTCTGTCTGTTGAAAAAACGATAGCGTCCAAAGGAATCAACCTAGGCGAATGCAGTTTGGTGAAAGGACTTCTTTTTATCGTCGTTAAGTTGTATTAAAAATGGGATATGTCGGTCCAGTAGTTCGGGTACCTCTCATACAAAACCAATTTTGCATAACTTGTAGCAGTTGAGGGTATCAAAGTATCGGCCAGGCCGATGATAACACTTTTACTTTTTTTTTTTGTTTTATTAACATTGTTATTTTTGAAGTTATTAAAGAATGATTTTCGATTTTTTCGCGGAAATTTTAACGCCTATTAATAACAACAAGGAAAAGCATGAGCAGCTTTTTAACGCAAAGCGAAAAAATACTACATTGTGAAAGAGCATTAGGTGAGTCGCCGTTTCATTGGATACGTTACGTAGCGTAGTTTTATTAAAATCTAAGGTGTCGAAAGGCTTTCTCCGTAATCGGGATTTGTGAGTTTTGCGACCCTGAATTTGTATTGGATATAGGGTCTCTGAAGCCATTCATCCGCGCTTATTTTTCGCTTCTATTGTAGAAAAGAGGAAAACAGGAAAGAGGCTGACAATAGCGAATAGCCTGCCCCATGACCATTCATCCGAAAACACCTTATCTTTATATAACAAACACAGTCTGTTTTGTTTACAAAAACAAAATGGCCTGGGGATTTTGCAAATATAGCAAAACATTTTACTCGGTATGATCCCTAATGTTCCGGTAAATTAAACAAACTTCAAATGAAACAAATTTCTAATATCAAATTGTTTATTGTGACTTATACATACAATGTGTGTACCTACATAAGCAAAAATTCTTATGTAGATATGGAATGCATACTTCTTTTTAAATATGGGTTGCAAAACATAAGTCACTTGCAGTTTAATAATTTAACTTACATGTCAAAAAGTTTAAAATAAAAAAAAAAGTTTCCGCACACAAGACCACGGGAAACCAAGGAAATTTATCACCATGCAAACTTTCAGTAGCTAAGTATCAAACACACTTCACACTTTGTATATCACTATCCGTAATTTTGTATGGAAATCTCGATATTGTGAGCAGTAATTCCAATCCGGATCGAAGTTTTTACGCCTTAGCCCGAAAAAAATTATGCCTTTCTTAAAAAAATTATGCTTAATTGGTAAAGAAGATACAAATTGCATATTTTACAAAAGAAGTGCAACGAGCCTACAGGGTGATTAAAACTTATTAACAGAATGTTGGTCGATCGATAGGTAATTAAACCTTTTTGATCTCTGTAATCCATGGTTTGGGTTTGGTGAGTAATCAAGTGGAGAATTGGAAAATAAGCATGACGTAAATGAATATTAGTGAAGCAACTTTGATCAAAGAATTACCAGATTTCCAAATTAAAAACTTATTTGTGTGAATTGATTGTAAAAACAAGTCACAAACTATTATCCATCGGAATTAACTAATTGTGAGTTTTAGTAAAATCTAGCGTTTGCACACTAAATATATCATTATCGCGCATTTTGTTTTCATACGAGCAACGAAATCAATTGATCAATGCAGATACTGGATCAGCGCATATCTTAAATGGAAGTTTCAAGAAATTGTGGCCTGCTATCTCAGCTAAAAAAAAAACTTTCGTGGTAAAATATGACTTCTATGTAGTCTTAATAGTTTGAGGGGCATAATGATTAAAACCATTACGGAGCAACATGTAATGCGACAGATAGTCAATGGACTCTTCACGAGCCCAGGTTATCTGAAGAATTGGGTGAACGAAAATAAAACCCTCGACTCCCCGTGTTTAATAAAACTACACTTTTGGTTGGAAGAGTATCAAAGATGTAAAGGAAGCTGGCTTGACGACGTTGTTTTTATAAATATCATATGTTGTATGTACTATGTAGTAATAAGATCGTCTTCTAAGGTCTATCGTTCTAACCTGTATGTTTAGCAACGAAATTATAATTAAATTAAAATAAAAAAATTACAAATTAGTTAAAATAAATTAGGACTACAACCATTATTTACACTACAAAATGTCGAAACAAATGTGTTAACAGCAACACCTTTTTTAACCTGACTAAGCCTAGTGCATATTCCTTGCGCCTAGTCTCGACTTTTAATTTAAAGTCGAAACATAAATTGTTTATTTGGGAAATACTACCCGACAGATAGTTTATCTACTAATTGAGAAGTCGGCATAAATGTATTCAAATAGTAGTACTTCGCAAGAATAAATTTCAACTTACTGTGTGGCGGTGTTAATGTCAACGCGGACGACATTCCTGGAAAGGGTAGTGGTGACGGCGGATGTGGTGGCCCGTCAGGTGGATTAAAGTGCGATGGCAGGCTCATTGGTGAAGCTGGTGTAAAGTCCTTGTTCATACGATTCATGCTGTCCTCCATTCGCTCGTGACCAAATTGGACCGGTGGATGAAGTCCAGACATGCCCATTTGCCCCAATAAACTATTGGCATATGAATGATGCTGCTGTTGAGCCTGGTGTTGTTGTTGCTGTTGTTGTTGTGTTTGCTGGTGCTGATGATGGTGATGATGGTGCTGTTGCTCTTGTCGATTTTGATGATGTTGCGCTGCAGCTGCCGCTGCGGCAGCGGCTAAAGACAAATCCATTTGATCCATTTGGAAATCTCCTGTTGCCGCATGCATTTGTGCGTCTAGGTCTCGCAAGTTCGATGGAAAGGGGTGGCCGGCGCGGCAAATTGAAGAAGGTTTGTTTAGCTGACGAATATCCTTCAGCGAAAGGACTATTCGATTATTATTTAATTTATTTGTGTTATTGTTGTTATTATTTATGTTCAAATTGCTACTGTCGTCATGAAGAGCGGGCTCAATGGTGTCCTTTTTCGTACACAGGTCCTCTGGACCCTCGGCTGGACTCTCGGTGTCTCTCTTATGTAGTTCGTCTTTTTCTTCTAAGTTTTGTTCGATTTCGTCTTCACAATCTGCATCACCATTCAAACTAGATTCCGGCCGCTCGTGAATGTGTTGATCCTCTTCATCTTCCTTGAGGTCTTCATTGTCTAAGGGTTCGTCCTCATTTTTAATGACTGCCGTCGCAGGATCGTCGGGTGGGCTCGGCGTCGAAGCTTTACTTAATTCGTGTGGGGGACACTCTCCCGATCGGCGACGAGGTCTCGCCTGCTTCCTTCTAGGCATTGGCGATGTGCACTGCTCTGGCTGTGAACCAGTAGATGTGTTGAGCGCACCACTCTCATTGTGAGACGATGCAAATAGGCGGGATGGAAGAATAATTTTTGATCCGGATGTCACCATTGAGGGTGATTCATCATCAAAGCTTGAACAGCGTTCCAACTCCGATGACATCAGTGACGTGTCTATCATTCCGAAGTCATCTGGCGATGCAGCAGGCGTCGGTGTTGTCTCTGGCACAGAGCTCTCAACCAAACCCCGAACCTGTAAAGACTCACCAGCCTGGATTAACGTTTGTAGCCTTTCTTGTGGAACGCTTATCTCACCGCGGTACATAAAGTCAACAATCGCCTGCACAACCCATCCGCGAAAGTCTTTTAGCACTATAACGGGGTGTTTGCAAGGTGTCTCCGCGAAGACACGCTGGAAGAACGGCGAGCAGGCAGATAGAACCATTTTATGCGCCCTGATACTGGTCTCTGCACACACGAGCGTGACATCAACTAGCGTCTTCGTTTGAAGGAGCGCGTCGAACGCTCTTAGGATGTGATTTTGATGGTTATTCCACCGCAAACTGTAGTGGTCCTGATTGCTGGCGTTGTTTGTCGTCATTATGGGGGTGATAATCGTCGTTGTCGTATTCGTCGTCGTCGTCGTCGTTCTCCTTCTTCTTCGCTGTCGTGCTCCCACGCCTCCGGAGTCGTTTAACATTCAAATGAAATCGTGTTCTCTTGACAGCTTCTTTTTTTGTCGTTCTTTTAATATTCTCTAGCGCGCTTCTGTGATTCACACTCGCACAGGATCTCACTAAAGTGTGCTTGTTGTAACAATTGCCGTGATTTTTGTCTTCTTAATGCCGCTGCTGGTGGCATTACACTGTCAACCATACGGAGGGAGTTTGGCCTCCTAGAAGTGTATCTGCAATGAGATAATAGATGGATGAATGATTATAATGTATGCAGTAATGTGTTATTCTCGCTTAAGGGTGTGTGGATGAGACAAGGATATAGGTATGTATACTTATATACATGCATATATCATTCCTTTTAAAAGTATACTTCTACGGTGTAGATATTTATAC
Source organism: Cheilosia vulpina (assembly GCA_916610125.1). Classification (NCBI taxonomy): domain Eukaryota; kingdom Metazoa; phylum Arthropoda; class Insecta; order Diptera; family Syrphidae; genus Cheilosia; species Cheilosia vulpina. Next base: position 46,580,219 of record OU744280.1, read on the forward strand.
GGGAAAAATTCGTAAGAACTCTTCGGTATTCAAGAGATAGACGAAGCTTTAAACAATCAAAGGAACGTGTTCAGCGAAGTTAAAACTCGCATTTTTTGAATCTAATTAACGTCGCGTTTATGCGTATGTGCGGCTTGGGTGTGAGATGCATCCCTTCGACATTATTGCCATAAAAGATTCAAGGTCGAACGAAAGACAGTGGATTTTATTTTTCAGTGGAAAGATACCTTTAAATGGCATTAAGCATTTTACGTTGGTACCTGCGGCAGGACGACTGTCTGTCAGAACAATCGTTGACTTAATTGCAAAACGTCTGCGACAATGTTGTGCGAATTCATGTGTTGGCTGGCACTTTACTTTAAGTTCTTGCAACATCTTTCGAAATTAAAAGAAGAAAGTAGATATATGTTTTCCTTTTTCCGGTTAGAGATCCTTTAAATAGAGTGCTGTGTGCATTTTTACTTTAAGAATAATAGGAATGTCATTCAATTCCTTTTATGTACTGTGTTGTACCTATTCTGTTTTGCGCGTAGAGCTATTTACCTACCATATGAGTACTAGTGTAAATTCAGAAACGTCAAACATTTGCGCAGTGATAAGGCATCACTGCTTATTTGCGATGCTGATGCGATGCACAGTTTATGCTGATGCAATGCTGATTGAATATGACGTTTGAGTTTTAAAACGCACTTTTTACAACAAACAAAATCAACAAAATGTATACATTTTTCTGTAAAAAGCATATGTATCTATGAATACAAATGTTTATTTACTTACTTTTCTTTCTCTTCCGACATTTTTCATCAGGTATTTCTGTGATGCTTTTTTTCGTTATATTTGCACATCAGTTTGATCAACTTTGCAATAATGAACACTTGACGTTAAAAGTGATGCCAATATTTGCATTAATGAACATTTTGCACAGCACATGAGCATCACGATGCGAGTGATGCGTTACTGAATTTACACCTACTGACATTATTGATCGATGATGCGTGTGCACATTCACGTATAAAACTGGCAACTTATCGAGTAAACAGTGGGCCTTACTAATAATCATTCTTAACATTCCCTTATATATATTTTAGGTCACAATATTGCATATTGTATGGAAAATTTCCCCATCGTGACTGTGAGCTAAAAAAATGTTGACTGGAAATTAAAAATCATTATTCGTATAGGCCAGTGTGTTTGCAACAGATATGTTGTGCAAATATGACTATTTTGTTAAATTAATAGCACCGTACTAAAACAAATATTGATCTCGACTTTAAATTTACGGAAGCTCACTATTGCGAAATTTGTATGGAAAATATAGCCACTGTGAACTTATAAAATTAAGAGTTGAAACTAAAAATATTTGTTTGTAAGGCCCATAGTAAATAGTCATAGTTAACACTGATAAAACTTTGCTAGTGTTTTTTTGGGGCTAGGGTTACTGATATCCTGAATCATCAGGATATCTAATAAAAAAATTGTTTCACCCTTGCAGATGTAGACCTGGCTAAACCTATCTATCTAAAATTCACTGTAGGTGAATTGTATGTCTTGCATTGAAAGGTATGGTATGTCCATAGTGAACTTTTGTACGTTTGATTGCAGTAAACACAAATGAATGATATGTACAGCTTAAAATGAGTATTAACGTCAAGTTCAAAAGAGAGTCCATTTATATCTAGATTAAGAACGAATACATGAATTAAAAAGGAAACGAGACCATTCAAGGGCTTTATCAGAAATGTAGGAAGGGAAGCAGTGCCTATAATCAACTTTAAATCAAAATCGCAGAATCAGCTGTAGGTATTTTATATTGGTCAATTCTTTACAAATATAACACTTAGGCGGGCGTGTAGTTGATTGTTAAAATTATATTATAATTTCCCTCAAAAATATTAAAGCCTTAGAGATTTGAACAGAAGACGTAAATTTTTTTTCGAATTTGTATTCCGATCATCATCTAAGAAGTATGCAAAAATATTTTAAAGCGGTTATCACAGAACTTGTATTTTTTTACTTCATTAAAGTAAACATTTTATTTATTAATTAATTTCAGCAACAAACTGAATAAATTAATTCATCATCAATCCTTTCTTTTCGTGTATGTATTGCCTAACCAAATACCATTTGATTAAATTCAATTCGACAGCTGACTGATAAAATTAGCATATTTCTTGGAACTCAATAGTTCTGTAAAAAGATGCATACTGGTTGATGCACAGGCCCACCCTTGACAGTAGCGCATAAGTATTTAAGTACGTTCTCAAGGGGTTTTTGCTAATAAGGTATGATGCTGATTGATATCACTTGGTAAGGAGCTAATAGACATAATATAAAAAAGGCACAGTGGACAGTGGTTTTAAAAGATTGTGGATATGATAGGTATACGCCTTTTAGTTAAGGTATGGTGCATTTTGGAAAAAAAAAGTCCAAGCAATACGTTTTAAATTTTGTTAAGAAGATCTATTCATTGTTTTATCATAATGTCAGTATTGCATTATTACACTGTATATGTTTGTCTGTTTACACTCTTCACAATTAATTTATGACCACTATTTTAGGCAAATCATTTCCTTTGTGACAAATTAAATGGATGTGAGATTGCATTTGAATCTTGGGACAACCCAGGGCAGAGTTATTTAATTTTGTTGTCAGCCCAGTAAAAGTCTGTAATCAAAACTAATAAGGAAACTTAAAGATTCGAAACAGTATATTGAGCTGCTTGCTGAGAATTTAGTCGTTAAATTAACATCAGTTTAAGTTGATATTTAGAGATATATTTAGAGTACAACAGCTTAAATACGAGTATATTGAACAACGATATAATGTGATCGAGCTATTTGTTGATAAATAGCTCGTTTCACTTTGCCTTTGTAACGTGACATGTTTAGGCTATCGGCCCTGGAGAGTCCTGGAGGAAGTGGTTAGTAATGTCGCCAATATTGCCTGCTATTTGGCACCAAGTATGGAAACTATCCAAATCTACCGGGTGGGATAAATCCAATTTCTTTTTAAAAATTAAATAAAATTAACAAAATTATATTTTTTTCATGTATTATGGCATTATTAGTAAGAGCAAGTCGTCGATCAAGTGGCTACCTCGACTGGCTTCGCAGTAGCACATTCTGTCACTCCAATTTTCCAAGAACTTGTTGATGGTTTCGGGCTGTAGCTCACGGATTGCTTAAATCGTTTCCGGGTTGTTGGCATAACAGCGGTCCAAAAAGGTCAAATCGCAGCTGCGATAGACTCCGGCCAATTGACATCGCCAGCTGATAACACTATTTTTGAATTTGGTGCGTAAAAGATCAATCAATTGCGCGCCATCCTGCCTGAACCAGAGGTCGTCCAAATACATGTCTTCGAGGAAAACAGAAGTCGGTTAACAAGGCTCTGTAACGCCCGAAACGTTGCTACCGTCCTTATTTTCGAAGTTAAATGGTCCATTGATGCCGCCACTCCAGAATCCGCACCAATCTTTCACTCTCTGTGGATTCATTGGCTTCTCGATAATATCGTGCGGGGATCATGAGTGTTGTCCACTAGCAGACCAGTCTCAAGAAGTTTTTGCACAAACTTGAGTACAGCAGGCGCGGTGGGTGCTTCATTTCAGCCAAAACTTCTTTTCAAAAAACGCACCGCTATAAAAACGCTTGGGCTACAAGCACTCACTTTCGAAAAAAAAAGTTTTTAATATTTTCCAACGTTGTTCAAGCTTAAAGCGACTCATTTCGTTCTGCAGAGGTATGATACTGACTTTCTGTCTAGATTTCGAGCGGGATTCAAAAAGAAACCACTAGATGGCCCACCCTTCATATCTGCATTAAAAAAAAAAGCAGAAGATGACAAATATTCCTAAAGGCTTTTAAAACAAAGACATATCAATATTCAATGATCACCTTAATCCCATCAGCCGTACTTTAGTATCCTGAAAAATTGGCCTCGGTCAGATCATGAAAAGAAAACAAAATTGGACTTAAACGTCGCATGGAAACAATTATGAGAGGCTGCTGCCAGAATTGTTACCAAATATCAGCTTCAATCCCTGCAACACTTTTTTCAGATTATGCATGCATCTATAACCTCAAATGGGGTAAACAACCGTGGACATTTTTACATAGGACATCGTCATGTCTGTCTTATAAGACTCCACTGAAATTCAAGAGACTTGAATTTGAGAATTACAATTTTCTAAGAAATCTTGTTTAATGATTTGCTTAAATTGATAGTTAACATATTTAAAGAAAAATATATCATTTTGATGGCTGGGCATTTTATTAGACAAATGACAACAAAAATGGTTTAGAAATAAAATCATATAAATTTAAACGTATTTATTTGATGTACATCTGTGAATGTGTATATATATAATATACCTAATGGAAATGCTGTAAATATTCTACGGCTCTAATATCTATATATAAAACGTTATTATTTTATTTTTATTTTTTGATTTGCAGCATGACACAATGTTTTTAACACAAAAGTTATTTCAGAGTTATATGATTTTTCCATTTAAAATGTTTCAAACTATTATGCGAATGCGATATTTTCCGCATTTATTTATGCAATTATTGTGAGGCTTATCGACATTTAATTAGTACAGGCTAAAAAGATAACACTTTGTTGCAAAATCCAGAGGTGCAGAGGAAAGGTACGAGGTACGACTATCTTCAATTAAAATTTTGAAAATTAAATCCTGAAGAATCGTTCAAACCCCTAATTTAAAGACTGCGGCGATCCCAGTAAAGTATATCTTCTGATAAAGGTACTGTGCATTTATTTTATTTTTTTTTAGCAAGAATGACCAACAGTTAGCGAAGGGCAAAAATTATAGTAACTGCAAATACAGCAGAGCTCGAATCGTAACTTTTCAGTTGATTTTACATGCAAAACAAAAACAAATCACTTCACGTATTGCTAAGTAGTTCAAGGATGATGCACTTCAACCCCAGGTTTTTGGAAAAAATGTTCGGTCCTAATTTTTAAAAGTATGATAAATGTTTAATACCACAAACTCTCCTCTAACACCTCTATACGGAGCAAGGCCAACCGTTCACCCAAAGATTATGTGGTGGATGATCTGTCTAAGAAAAAATACACAACCTCCAAAAATAAATGCGTTGGCTTGAAGTAGATTTGTTTCAAAAAAAAATCAAGTATTCGAAATAACCTTTCGTAGATATTTAAATAACTAGGTTCATAAACTAATTTACTTTTGCTCGGCTTTCGAGATAAACGGGGCACAATTTGCCACGAACCATTTTCATTGGAATCGAGAACTCGCGAAGTTTGCTTAAATACAAGTTTATCTTGAACTCTGGCTGGATATAGGTATTTGAAGTAGCCTTAGCACTCCAAATTATAATTATAAGTATCAGTAAGATGCATACGTACCAGTTTTTTTTTTAGCTGAATATGCAGGAAAGCTCTCCTTCACTCAATAATCCCATCCGAATTGTTTTCCCTAAAGGAATTTTCACTTTCACTTGTCAAATCACTTTTGTTCATGTTTGATATTTCGATTTCTTGATATTTTTATACATATTTATTTGTTGACGCACCTAAACCTTAATTCTACTGATGCGGATGTAAAAACAAATAAAACGAAAAAAACAACCGAAACAGGTATTCCAAACACAGTTAATAGGTATTTCGATTTGCATTTGCACTGCATTCCTGCCTGTGCATTACCGCTTTTATCATTGCCAACACAACGTCTGACTGCGTTCGCACAAATGAGCCGAGCTGAGGCAGTCAAATTAATGAGCATTCCATGCACAGGTGAACCCAGTGTACAGGTAGCTCTGAAACGCTTAAACAATCACAGGTACCGACAAATCAAAAAATTCAGAAGTGTCTATCCATATCCTGGTAATCAAACAATGGATCGTCCTTGTTTGTGTCGCTTTATAGGTAACTCACTTATGATCAGCGTCAGTCGAACATTTTAAATTACCGATGAACCAAACACTATCCTTTGTGGGCGATGCCATAAAACAAGTGCACGGTGTCGCCCGCGCCGATGTGCTATAGTATCTTACACTGAAATATTATTAGCCAAAGTCCGGGATCGTTTATTATTTTAGGGATTTTGTTTTCGAAATAAATTGTAAATTTGTTGTTTTTGTTCTCTATACTATGCCATAAAATTAGACTGGACTGATGTAGTTGGTAGAGAGGTTGTAAAACTATTCATAAAATTATCCTGAGAATTTGTAAATACATTTGTTTATCAACTGAATTTAAGTTATAAAAAAAAAAACATATATATATATATACATATGTGTGTATATATATATCACAACCGCTTTTCACTATGTCGCACCGCGAAATTTAAATCGCTTCACTGTTTTTATCCACCCGCTCATTTACTGATTTTGTTTTATTGATATTGTTTTGCATTGTTATTTTAAAGCTCGAAGCAAATTAATGTGTGTTATAACCGTTTGACTGTTGTTAACCGACTGAAATGTGAATCAAGGAGGCAAGCAACGGACAGACTGAGAATTATTGCCTGAATATCATCCTCCCAAAGTCGTCCTCCTGTTCGTTCGTAATCAATGAGCAGCAGTAGTCGCATGTACGCTCATAAAGAAACACAAGATAACATAAAACACACCCGATGCGGCGACGAACGACGACACAACTCAATCCTCATATCCTGTGTACGTACGTAGGTACTAACGAACGAGTGCGAAAGAAGCTTTAACGGCCTCACACAGAGTGGTGGATAACTCACTGGCTCACTGAATGTAAGGGGTAAGACTCAGTGGTACTCGCAGAACTCTTTTTCTTTACCATACATATTATATATATATCAGCACCGCCGCCAACGCCACACCGCGCACATGTGTCGTTCGTACACGTACATTGAGTTTTTGAATTTTTTTTATCCTTGCGCCAATCGCAACAGCAACATATCAAGTTTTCCCACCACTCATATACGGGGTGTATAGTAAACTTTCTATGTACACAAAATCCTTGCGGGGGTAGAGGTGGCCTCTCTCACGTGAGGAGAAAAACAAAACAGCATCTTCCATTCCAAGCCACCTCATCATCCATACACGCACACATGTAGGACGTAGTTTCTATGCGGTGCGGTCCCGTCCCGGCCGGTTGACGAAATGCGATTTCTCTCTCACACACACATACACAAACACCCCCTCATTCGTGTGTTGTCTTGTGAGTGCATGTTTGTCACATGGAAAGGACCAACCCTCTCTGGTGCTGTATGACGGCCAAGTTGTGTGTCATATTTGCACATTGTTTATATCGCATTCCAATATTAGAATATTTTATGTAAAAGATATCCTTTTTTGAACATCGCACGCACACCAGTCTCCACACATAAGCCTTCCATATAGAGCAGTCACTCACATTTCATATAATATAAATGTCTAACCGCGACCGTGTCCTGAAGTATTGTATTTGAAGTTGTAAGTATGTAACATATATTATTTTGCCGATACGTAATTTCGTTGTAGCAAACCTTGGATTCTTTTTAAAACCTGCACACAATTCACCGGCCAAGTGTGAATATGCAAATATATATTTTATTCAATCTGATTAAGGGATACTTTTTTATGGTAATTTGCATTTGCTTTCATTAGGGTGACAGATTTTTTGTATTACTTAGTAGTATTCCTAAAATTCGTTAAGGTCAAAAAAATAATTGCGTATGCTTATTCCTATTTTGAATCGGTTTGATGATGAGGGACCCTTGATACTGGAAGGGCTGTGTTGCGCATGATTTTATTTAATGGAAAATGATGTGTGAGAGATGTCGGAGAAAAGACAATTCTCGTATAAGGAGAAGCGATAAAAGAGGGGTATCATAATCAATGTTCGTATGCGTACGGGATACGTGCTCATACGTTCAAAAAAAGGGTTGCACCGCGCATTATGCCCGTGTTATCAATTAAGGACTACGCAATTTAAAAAAAAAAAAAAAAATGCATGTAAAGGTCAATTCTTTAATTTTCTAAAAAAAATCGTCCATAACTGAATAGGTATAAGCATCTTTCATTTCATTTTATCAATGGGTCAGCATACGAGGCGTAGCCCAAACATGTTGTTTGAATTTTTCATCTACCTATAGGCAGATATGACATTTTAAGTGGTCAATCAGTCTCTGAAATCATCTAGATATAGGTAGGTATAACTATGAGTCTTGGAAAAATGAAAAAAAAATAAAAGAATCGCAAGGTTCTGCATTCTGTACTTACATTTGTGAATAACAGTTATTACGTCCTATATACAAATGCATTGGGTTATGATGGATTGATGGTACGAAAACTTTTCACCGGATTTTCTTTAGGGATCGTTACTCGCTGAGTGTGTAGGTAGTCACTGTAGTAACTACTTAGTGATCTCAGGGTAAGCTTCCCTTACACTGCCCCTCTAGTGAATGTCTGACAAACTTACAAAAGTATACATACATGTCCTGAGAAATCTTCTCAAATTAGCTGTTTGTTGAGCCACTTTATCCGTTCCAAAATTTCCAAAATTAAATCAACAAAAAGGAGGGGTTGTGAGAAGCTATAGGTAGGCCTAGAGTAATATACTGTGCCAATACTTACCTACATGTTGGTCCTACCGAAAAACATATGTAATTAAATAACTTGTCGGCTCATATGGAATATAGTACATACCTACGACATACCTATACGAACTTGGGCCTACGACATAGCTTTTCAAACCCCTTTGTTTGTGCGAGGCGCAAGTATATACCTACCTACGAACTTTTGGAATTAATGGAATGGTTCTCGTTCTATAGAAAGTAGATATACCTAGTGATCGAATTACAACGTTTAACAAACATACGAGTATCTGCAGTTGTTACTCGGTTTATTTTTTTCAAGTTAAGAACTGGAAAACAACTTAAGTCTGGTGGATATGTAACATAGGTGTGTGTGTGCTGTTCCTTTTATTGGGAAATTAGAACCAGTAGATTTGCAACATATAGGTACTTACTTACGGCACTTGCTATATTATTTAAAAGTACAAACAAGGTTACACTTTTAAGAAAGTCCTTTTTTACTATCTTCAGTGATAAGAATATCGATCTGTTCTCCAATTTTGGTCCAATGTCCTCCAAGGAGTAACCCCTTCTCTCTTTTTGGATGTTATTAGTTTCTCTAGTTAAGGTGGCCGAGTACTGTTGTCCATCGGAGGCTCGAACATGCACCGCCCAGCTTACAAGCATTGACAATGACCATTGCTACCCCCTTCAATAAATCAGACACAAGGGTTTGGAGTCTAGTGCGGCTTCAGTTGCGCACTTTAAGTCGGGCTCCATCTACTATAGTACGCGCCATATAAATCGAAGTCTTTTTCAACTCCATATAAGAGCTACTTATTTATGCTTTTAGACATAGACCTTGGACTTCAAATAAAAAGGAATGCAGTGGTGTTAAATTACATAATCTAGGGGACCAATTCTGATTACTGAGAGAACAAGACCAGGAAATTTCTCTCGGATGGTGCTCCATTTTTACTAACCCCATCCCTAAGATGTCTGTCTTTTTTCCATCCTTTACATGCTGCACATTTAGTTTCACAAAATCAATAATAATACGTTGGTGAGTTCCTCTTCTGTCCAGTAAAATTTAAAACTCATAATTCAAACAGAACAAAGTTCATGTGTAGATACAAATTTTTCGTGGAAGAAGAGACTTTTTGTCTTTCACATGCAAGTTGATTAGATCTTCCAGATTTAATGTACCTAATAAGAATACCTATATGTAAAATATAATTATTATGAATTTGTCCAATATTCCATGATATAAGGAAATTCTACTCTGAAAGATGTAATTTATCATGTTCAAGTTTAAATACATAAATAAATAGGTCAAAGTGAAAAGCTCCTTCTCTGTTAACATTAAAGTAAAACATAGTTGTTAGGTGATAGTCTTTAATCGACGACTGTAAGATTGGAAATCAAATTTAAATATAGACAAACTTGGTTAATTTATTGTAGTCTCACTTATAGAGGTATTCGCACTTATGAGTTTCGACTGTAATCTATATTTATTTGCCAAGAAGTGTGAATTCAGTATTTTATATGTCGAATATGCCGAACTCTGGAATATCCAGTATTTCTTGTTTGCTGCAGCGTCAACCTCTTTATTTGATGAGAATTTAAATTCTCTCCAAGTCATTTCTATATACCTACTCTTATAAAAAATGTTTGCAAGGAGTTCAATTTAAAGAAGTTTCGGTATAATATGGAAATCCGATTCGTTCAATTTCACTGCTGCACTTTTTCTCTGCGCAAAAAGAAGGCACACTGGGCCTTACCATTAAATATTATTTAGTTTTGACTCTTAAATTTTAATAATGTTTTTTTTCCATACAAATTTCGCACTTTTGAGCTTCCGAAACTAAAATTTCTTATTGGCGGAATAACTCTGCACGCACTGGTAATTGTGTTTATACCTTTTTATATTGCTAACGTGATATGGTCATCTGTGTCAAAAATGTTGTGCACCTAATCATTTGAGATGCCTATCCCTACATTCTTTCCTTAGTAACTGCACGCACTTTAATTCTGCGATACAGTGAACTTCACTGACTATTTCTATTATGGTGACCTTAATTTGACTTAAAGAAAGCTCACCCCTATTTGCACTCATATTATTTCATCGGAAATACCAAAACCATCTGTATAAGTCACTCCAAGCGAAGCGAGTTACGGCGCAGGGTGCCCACAATGCTTTCTGTAGCTGTTTTCTTCTCCAAATAATTTTAATGTGCTATAATGTTCTTACCTATCTGCTAACTTTTGTGTTCTACTGGAATAATGTTTTATTAATATAATTATGATTTAACTGAATTATCGAACACATCAGGTAGAACCCTCACTAAGGGCAACTACACCTACCCAATCTCATAGCAAATTATTTTTTGCTCGTAATGGATCGATGTGAAACACCCTGTAGCTCAACCCTTGGTGAACTGTTTTATTCTATTTAGTGCTTGTATAAGTTAAGACAGATAACATTTTCATATGCCATCCAGCGCAGACCAGGTACCGACATCCGAAACCTGCACGCGCAGCACCCAACATCCAGCGCAGACCAGGTACCGACATTCCAAACCTGCACGCGCAGCACCCAACATCCAGCCAGAGCGACAACCGGAAACCTGCCCCGCATTCCAACACGTACGAGTTGTAATGAACGAGAACCTGTGGGAACATTGTCGCTGATGTTAGGATTAAGAATAGTATTTAAGCTTTAGATTTTTAAATAATTTGGTCAGTTGTTATCTAGGCAGAATCGCTGCCGGTTTGGTGAAAAATAAAATTTATTTTTTTTAAATTAATTAAATTTAAATAAATTTAATTGGCGCCCGAGCAGGGACCCGGGTTAAATCACCGCGACGGAAATTAATAAGAAAATTGTGAAAAAGTGATCGTGAAAAATAACGTATAAGTCGACCTCAAAATAAAAGAGCTCGCCGCGACCTGATTAACTTTTCAATTCCGTTACCGCCCGTTAATCGACCTTTATCAAAGCTCACGCGGGTTGTGTGTAATAAAAGTGTGGTGACCTGGGTTCCGGACCAAAAGCAGCATCTGTAGATCTTGCTACCAACGAGGGAGTGTGAAAAGATTGGCCCCCTAGTAACATAAAGTCAACGGGAAATGCAGACCCTTCACCAGCGTTGGATTTTTTTAATGTAAGATAGTTTAAGAATTATTTGAATCAAATTTGGAATTTTTTTTTATTATTATATTAACGTAACGATTTCATTAGAAAACGGAAGTGATAGCCTTAAATAGTTTTAAGAAGTATTCGAATTATAACGTAAAATTATAGTATTAGCTTGACTATTTCATTAAAGAAAAACAAAGTGTTAGCCTCAAGTAGGAAATAGTGCCAAATAGTGAATTCCACATAATAGTGTAAACCATAAAAAATTTTTTTTTTTCCCTTTTCCTTTTATAACCCCACATCGAACGAGTCCTTATGTCTAAACGTGCAGCCATGAGCAATCCAGATATGAGCAATCCAAGCCCATTGTTACGACCCTCATTATTAAACACCGATAATCCGGGACCGTCGAATCAGCACCCGGCTCCAAACCCAAATCAAAATGTGACTATTAACGCAACCCCAGAACTAGAAACGCTAATTACAAGTATCGTTAGTCGCGTCTGCACTAACGAATGTAGGAACCTAGTTCAATCAATAGTTTATCCTAGCAATCAGTTCCATAGAGGAACCGACGAAACCATTCACGATCACCTTCGTACAAACCTTGGTGATCTGGATAAGGTACCAGATGTCGCAAAATGTTTAAGGGAGTTCTCCGGAGCTCCTGGCGAATTTAGTTCATGGCCCAAAAGCGTCGACAGAATACTTAATATTTACAATCAACTTAAAGGAACACCAAAATACTTTGGTATCCTAAACATTATACGTAATAAAATTGTTGGAAACGCGGATGCAATTTTAGAATCATATAACACACCACTGAACTGGGAGTGCATATCAAAGTGTTTAACACTTCATTATGCAGATAGGCGTGATCTGGGCACTTTAGAGTACCAGATGACAACCTTTGTCCAGGGAACCAATAGTGTAGAGAGCTATTACCAGTCGGTGTACAACCACCTTTCATTAATACTTAACAAAATCTCAAGCATGGACTTACCGCCTGATGCATTGCACCACTTAACAGCATCATACAGGGGTAAGGCACTAGACACATTTATAAGAGGACTCAGAGGTGATCTACCCAGACTCTTGGGAATCAGAGAACCAGCTGACCTCCCAACAGCTCTTAATCTTTGTTTAAAACTCGAGAACCAACAATTCAGAGCTAACTACGCTCATCATAATACCGGTCAAGTTAGGAGACCACCACCACCTCCGCCAGTTCTTCCACGGGAAAACAAGGATCGGCACCAGTTTTATCCACAATTGGCACATATACCTCACTTGCCTCCTCCACCGCGTCCGTATCTTAACCAACTTCCACCCAATCAAAGGCAATCGTTCCAAACTAACCAGCGACCACTATACCCCCAAAATTATCAATTTACCCAACAATCAAACTTCCAACCGAATCCACATCAATTTCAAGGGAATTCTCAACCATCTAATAATTTTTTGCCAAACCAGTCGGTACGTAGGGCCGAACCTATGGATGTAAGCACCGCTCGTACGAACAACGTCAACTACATGAACCGACCAGTGATGAAAAATTGGCCACCGGCTCCTAAGCGACCTATGGCCCCTTCACAACAATATCCCAATCCCAATAAGCTCCAAAGGAATTTCCATCTGGAAACTTCTGCAGTGGATCCACAGAATAATTATACGTCCGTAGACCATCAGGAAATAAACAACTATAACGAAATGATTTCAGCCATGACTAATCAGACTGAAGACAACCAAAATTTCAATGATTATGTAGACCGACAAGACAATGTAGAACCGACAGGAGCATTTGCCGACTTTGTCGACATACAGTTTTTAGACTAACAAACTCGTCTCTACCCTATTTTGAGTGTAGGACGAAAGACAATAAAATCCTGAAATTTTTAGTAGATACTGGTTCAAACAAAAATTATATCCAACCATATCTAGTACGAAATCCTATTCCAAATCAGAAAAAATTCCATGCAAACTCAGTCTGCGGTAACATAGAAATCTCCCATCACGCGATAGTAAATCTTTTTGGACCAGACACTAAAATTAAATTTTTCCTTTTACCCTCACTCCGATCATTTCATGCGATTCTTGGCAATGATAGCCTTAAAGAACTGTCGGCCGTCATCTATGCTAGACAAAATTGCATGATCATAAACAATAGTATAAAAATTAGATTGAAACAACAAATATCTGAATCAATCCATAATGTAAATGTCAGAACCCAGCACATGACACAAGAACAACGAGATCAACTTAATACATTGACTATAAATTACGCCAAGCTTTTCGGCGAACCAAATGAGAAACTTACTTTCACCACCCAAGTTAAAGGCAGAATTCGAACCACAACCGAGGATCCCGTATACTCGAAGCACTATCCATATCCTATGGCTCTTAAAGAGGAAATAGATAAACAAATCGGCGAGTTACTAAAGGATGGAATTATTCGACCTTCACGGTCACCGTACAATTCCCCAGTATGGATTGTACCAAAGAAAACGGATGCTTCCGGTGACAAGAAGTACCGTATGGTAATCGACTATAGGAAGCTCAACGCAATAACAATACCAGATCGCTACCCGATTCCTGAAACCAATGAAGTATTAGCGCAATTGGGAAAAAATAGATATTTTTCGGTGATCGACTTGAAAAGTGGGTTTCACCAAATACCTCTACACGAGGACGACGTTGAGAAAACCTCATTCTCCGTCAATAATGGGAAGTATGAATTCTTGAGACTTCCTTTCGGGCTCAAGAATGCACCATCAATTTTTCAAAGAGCCCTCGATGACATCTTACGAAAACACATCGGTAAGATTTGTTATGTCTATATCGATGACATAATTGTGTTCAGTGAGGATGTCGAACGGCACTTTTAAAATTTAAAAACTATTTTCGAAACTCTCCAATATGCCAACCTTAGAGTGCAGCTAGATAAATGCGAGTTTCTAAAGCCAGAAGTTGAATTCCTGGGATTTATTGAATCTTCAGTTGGCATAAAGGCCAATCCGGCTAAGGTGGAAGCCATCACTAATTTCCCATATCCACGAACCTTGAAAGACCTACGGTCATTCCTGGGTCTGTCGGGCTTTTACCGCAGATTTATAAAAGATTACGCGAAGCTTGCAAAACCCCTGACAGCCCTTTTAAGAGGGGAAGATGGGCGTGTGTCCAAAACGGCCTCAAGCAAGAAAGCTATTCATTTGACAGATGCAGCAATGGAAGCATTTGGTAAAATCAAAAATTCTCTTGTGTCTGACGACGTAATCCTTACCTTTCCTGACTTTAGCAAAGATTTTCATCTTACCACTGACGCATCGGACTATGCACTCGGAGCCGTACTTGCCCAAGATAATAAGCCGATAACTTTCATCTCTCGAACTCTCACCAAGGCCGAAGAACATTACGCCGCCAACGAGAAAGAGATGCTGGCTATAGTGTGGGCTCTTAATTCACTAAAGAATTACCTGTATGGTCCTACCAAGCTTAAGATTTTTACCGACCATCAACCTTAGATGTATGCATTAAGTAACAAAAATACAAACAATAAGATGAAGCGTTGGAAGGCTATACTCGAGGAGTATAACTACGAGTTAAGTTATAAGCCCGGAAGATCCAACATTGTTGCTGACGCTCTGTCAAGGCCACCAAGAAATAGCCATATAAATTCCCTCACAGTAACCCAACATAGCGACGAAAGTTCTGGCCAAGACCTAATACAAATCGTAGATGTACCCATAAATGTTTTCAAAAATCAGATTATCCTTCTCATTGGAGACATCCCCTCACACGAATTTCAGATCATCTTTCCCACATATCACAGACATACTTTTGTAGAACCAGAATACTCCCCAACAAAATTGATAGGCATCTTTAAACAATATCTAAATCCTTCAGTCACAAACGGTCTCAAAACCGAGGAGAGAGTTTTAGGCATGGTACAGGAAATATATCCAACACATTTTAGGCAATATAAAGTTCGGTTTGCTAGAAAAATGGTCACTGACCTAACAGATCAGAGTCGACAAGATGAAGAGATCATAAAAGAACATAACCGAGCACATCGAAATTCCCGCGAGAACAAGATTCAGATTATTCAGAACTTTTATTTTCCCCATATGCGATCCAAAATAGAGAAAGTAACGAAACAGTGTAAAATCTGCAAGGAACACAAATACGATAGACATCCGAATAAACCCGAAATACAACCTACTCCTATTCCCGAATATCCAGGACAGATAATACATGTCGATATTTACTTCACTGATAAAAAAATAATTCTAACCTCAATCGACAAGTTCTCGAAGTACGCTCTAGCTAAGATACTGAAGTCAAGAGCCTCAGAGGATATCAAGCAACCTCTAAGAGAATTGATATTGGCCTTTGGAGTACCTCAAACAATTGTTATGGATAACGAGAAGTCTTTGGCCTCCAATTCTATAACATTCATGGTAGAGAACATGTTCAACATTCAAGTTTTTAAAGCACCCCCCTACACAAGTTCTGTCAACGGCCAAGTGGAGAGATTCCACTCAACACTGTCAGAGCTAATTCGTTGTCTTAAGACTGACAACATTCATAGTACATTCTCAGAATTACTAGACCGATCCATTTATGAATATAACCGATCTATTCATTCAACTACAGGCAAAAAACCCATAGACACATTTTTCGGTAGACAGTTACTAAACAACCCAGAACAACTCATACACTTGATCGACATCGAAACTTACGAGACAACACTAAACAATTTGGAAGCTACGTTAAAGACATCCATTGCCAGTACCCACATCCTTAATCCTGTCCTCTCCTATGAAATATCCCGCATTAGAACTTATATAAATAGACTTAGAGTTAATAATAGAAATAAGAGGTCATTAGATTTTATAGGCTCTGCGTGGAAGTGGATAGCCGGAAACCCGGACCACCACGACCTTGAAATTATAACAGATAAAATGAATAATGTTTTAAGTAATAGTAATAATCAAGTCATAATCAACAACATAACTGAAACAATTTTAAAAGTAGACAATATTCCATATGTTAACATAGATGAGGCACTAGAATTTGCCGAAGTAAGAATTGCCTCAAATGACGAGAATTTAATATATATTTTAAGTATTCCAACAACGACTCAAGAAACATGTAATCTTTCATTATTAAAACCTGTTAAAATAAATAAGATAATAAATAAAATTAAATATGATTCAATATTAGAATGTAATAAAGAGGTTTACGGCATTAAAAAGTCATGTAAGACATACAATAGCCTTTCAATCTGTAATAAAGCTAACATTGTTAATTTAAGTAACTCATCGTGCATTCCAATGCTCATAAGAAGCCAAAAAGCATCGTGTTCCATCATCAACAACGAACATGTTCCAGACATAGAAGAAATAGCACCAGGAATACTGCTTTTAAATCAGTTCAATGGCCCAGTTCTCATCAACAACGATACTGTCATGCTCAGGGGTACGTTTATCATCAAACATTTCAATACCACCATCGAAGTCAGTGGAAGGAAAATCATGTCCCAAGAAGTCACAAGTCACCAACCCTTACCGGCAATACTACAACCATCAGCTAAACCAGATAAAATAGAGGAGGTACTGTCTCTGGAAATGATGAAGGAGCTGTACGTCAATCGCACCGAAGAAATTAAACTACTCGAGACAAAACACATAATCAACCTATCCGTTAACATTGCTTTAATGATGGCAGTTTTGGCTATCGCCACCTTCGCATACAAAGTGACAAGACTCAAGGGTAAAGCAAAAGACAGAAGTTCTACCATCGACAGGCCATCGACAACAACCATAGGCCTTGAAGACATCCCTCATCTCGTGACTACCACAATATCTCACGAGGACGTTCGAGTTTAAGAGGGGAAGAGTTAAGACAGATAACATTTTCATATGCCATCCAGCGCAGACCAGGTACCGACATCCGAAACCTGCACGCGCAGCACCCAACATCCAGCGCAGACCAGGTACCGACATTCGAAACCTGCACGCGCAGCACCCAACATCCAGCCAGAGCGACAACCGGAAACCTGCCCCGCATTCCAACACGTACGAGTTGTAATGAACGAGAACCTGTCGCTGACGTTAGGATTAAGAATAGTATTTAAGCTTTAGATTTTTAAATAATTTGGTCAGTTGTTATCGAGGCAGAATCGCTGCCGGTTTGGTGAAAAATAAAAATTATTTTTTTTAATTAATTAAATGTAAATAAATTTAATTTATATACAAGGTAGATGCGTCTCGCACTGATGCTTATGTCATACCTATAACTCTCAAAACAATATTATAACCACACGACCCTATGACCGTAATAAACTAGACATTTAGGTCAGTGCAGTATCAGGCACTTTGGAACTTAAAGTCATTAATTCTGCGCAAGGGTCACAATATTTGTCTTACCCATTATTTGAAATCAAAGATAGGTAGGTAGGTTACATCAAAAGGAATACTGCACCATATCCCATATGGGACTAATGTGCAATATCTACCTTTTATAAATATGAACATCTATATTTATACAAGAGGCGTTTTTCTTTTTTAGTTTAGAGCACAACCTGAACTGTTATGCAAAAAGATCGTGTTTATTTTTTAGCGCAGATACATCAGAGCTCCGAATTTGTGTTTTTTTTTCGTTCAGAGCATGGTCAGAGCGCGCTCTATGAGCTCAGAATAATTTGACTGAGCGAGCTGATTACACACTTACAGTCACATTTGACAGCTCTGAACTGAAAAAGAAAAACGCCTAAGGTAGATATTGCATTAGTCCCATATGGGATATACCTACCTTAGGCAAAAGCAGAAAAATAACTTATTTAATATCAAAAAACTTTCGGTCAAAAACTACTTAATACGCTAAGCTACTACAGAGTTAATAGATTAAAAATTACCGAGTCAAATTGTTTAAGGAAACTCGGTCATAAAAACCAAAATAAAACTGGTTGATTCTAGAAACTTGGTTGAAAACAACTGATATAGTTTTTTTTAACAGTTTGCATTTAACCTCGATATTTTTTAACAACGAATACTCGTTTCTTTTTCAACAGAGACTTATAGCCCGATTCTGCCGTTGAGAGGCCCACAAGTCACAAGCTTTTGTGAGGTTGATTCCTTGTGAGGTTTGTTGTGATTCGATAACATTTTCCGTGTTCTCCGATAATGCTCACAATAAACCCCACAACAAATTCACCTCATAATGGTTAGATTATTATAACTTCAATTTTGTGGGATCTGAGCATGAAATATTATATCTACACCATTAATTGAATAAAGAAAAACAAATTTATTAAGAAAATATGCGAAATGTTTTAAAAACGAAGAAAATTAAATATTACCGAGATTTGTCACAAATCAAAATTTCCACATTCCTCTTTTTTTTTATATACAAATATCAATTTTCCCCGAAACTTTAATAAATATAGCGTAAAACATCAGGTTTGGGTCTTTAAATGAATGAAAAGAGGGAAACAATGCCATCAAACACAAATATTGTCATTAGAGAGCGCTTATGACTAGTTTTCTATTTTGTGACTTACTCCATAGGAGATTTTAATTTCGATTGTTTTCACAAGTTGTGAGTGTGCTGCCAGAATACGAAAACTTCACAAAATCAATTTTACCTCGTCTTGTGAGGATTTAGTGACTAGTGAGGTATCAGTGAGGTTTGCCAGAATCGGGCCTTTAGTCATTTCAAAATATTTTTTTTTAGCCAAACAAAAAAAAATTATGGTCTATTTTTGAGCGTGTATCTATTTATTCTCATGTATTTGTTAATTAATAAATTGGTACACAAGCGCAAGAGAAGTTTAATAGGTGACTTTATAAGAACACTCACATATTTTGGATTTCTGTGTATTTTGTGTATAGAATAGAAATATCTCAAAAAATGGCCATAGCTCCAATCTGATTAGCTTTCATGTATAAATTGGCACAAGGTGTTTAAATATAGGATATTTTTTGGTTTTTTTAGTAAGCATTTCTTGTTATCACCACGTTTTTAGTTGTCCGCCCTGGGAATGAACAAACGTTTATAACACCTTCTTCTATTGCAATTTGATTAACTGGTTCTTTGTGTATTAATCAAAGTCTTGATGTTCGTTTCGCTGTGCTTTGCATAATTACATACGAGTATTCCGGCGGCATTACCTAACACGTCCTACTTCTTTATTACGACGGCATACTGCAGGTTAGATCCCGTATTGAAATTACCCAAACGTCTGAAACATAGAAAAACAATTTTGTTTTTATTTTAATACCGCTGTCCTTCCTGGTGTGCGATCATAAAAAATCGTGTACCCAAAGCTTTCCGAATTATCAGACTTGTCTAAGCCATATTTAGTTTTTTTTTGGTGTGCAAGTATACCGGTATAAGTCAGGAATTTCACTGTCGTATATCTGCATACGTCCAATTCAAGTATATTTTTTACGAATTTTTACTCAATGCCGCTCATTAAATAGAAAAATTCGTAAAAGAGAACGTCATCGAGAGAGCAAAATATTACCCCTCCACTGAGAATCTTACGAATTTTTACTCAACAAATTTCTTGATGTAAGAATTGAAAAAGCTGTCAGTCACCTTACAAATTACAATTAATAGCTGATTTGTATTTTTTTTCCTATTTGGCATACGAGTGCATGTGTTCATTTCGTGTGTATTAAAATGGCATCAACTGGCGGCAAAATATATTTGAATGTTTTCCTCAAAATTCTTTTCAAAAGTGGCGACAACATTTTTTTCCTCGCTCTTCTCGAATGCTTGTAGTAGGTTTAGTGCAATTTCTACTGGTCTTTCACATCATTCATGATTTATCAGAAAAAATAAATAAATTAATTAATTGCGAATCGCTTTCATCGCCAGGTGAATTTTGTTAGTTTATTAGCAAATAGCAAAATCTTTGAGTTTATCAGGCATTTTAACGACTTTTCCTATTTCTTTTTTTAATTTTGAATTATTTATCTGTCAGTTTTCATATTATTACTACAAAAGCGTTCCCTAACTTTTTCGGCAGTGTCTCTCTCTGTAAGAGAATTTATCCGCACTACTGCCATTTTGACAGTCTTTTCCATTCTTATTACAAAAGTAAAGGAACAGACCTAAAGCTGTTTATGAAATTTGTACTTATGTTAGATGGCAAACTTCATTGCGCGAATTTCAAATTGGTTCAATTTTATCCATAAGCATTGTTGATTGAATTGCGTCCTTTTTAAAGTATTTATGGGAAGAAGTCTTATATTCGTTTGAATATTGTTTCTACAAATTGTGTCTACTCAATCGTAACTATATGTGTTGTCATTTCAGAAACCGTGGGGCAACAGCCACCTCCGACTATGCTGGTATCATAGCGGAACTGCATTTTTTTATTTTAAGACTCACCTGTCAACAAATTGAAAGCAGCACGGCCTAGGTTATTGTATAAGAGTGTGCGTAATGGACATCCAATAAAAACAAAGCCAATCATACCAATAGCCACACAGGACAAAATCAATTCCTTTTTGAAGTTACCAGTGTAAAAGCAAAGCGAAAAAAATTAATCCAAACATCCCCTAGGAAATAGTCCTGCAGCGAGGAACTCCATACTTTGGCATTCTTTTTCTATATTAACACAATGTTGATCTTAACTCTGTACATTGAGTCTATTATAAGTAAGTAATGGCCCAGATGGAATTTCATACTGTTGCTTAAGTTTTTTTTTGGGGAGTATATTTTTATCTCAAAACTGAATGTTTATTTGAGCCTTGTCAACAGTTAAAATAATAGTTACCTATGCCCTTCATTTGTTGTTGAAAGCAATTGCATTTATTTTATCGATTGAAATTAAAACTGTCCACAGAAAAGATAAGCAGTGCAAAACTTAATTAACGGTCAATGCGTTGCTTTGAGGCGCATATTTATGCGAATCAGAATCGTGGTCGCAAGTCGCAACAAAATAAGACCATGTAGGTATTCACTCACTTGCGGCTTTCTCACGTCTCACGGTTATTTAGTGACAGATAGGATGACGGAGAAAAATTCAGTGGCAAAATCTAAAAATCATAAAATAGGCTAATCAGAATTTGAAAACACTACTTACCAACTTAAGAAAACAAAAGCCAATACTTTTTCCTGAAATCTTTAAGCTCGCTTCTGAACTTACAGAAAAAAAAACATAATGTAGGTAGGTATGTAATGAGAAGAAAGTGCAACTGTATTCTTCTGGTTTGAATTTGAGGACATCAGTATTAAAAAACAAGGTTTGATTTAATTCCCGCTGAAAGTAGTAAACAATTTCGAAAAATATGTTAAAAAATACCAATGCATATTATCGAGAGATCAAAAAAATCTGCACTATACTATACCCCAGACACCACAAGCTTTTTAAGGGTTGCAGGAACTGTTCCTTTCCAAGACTCCGTATGGTGTCAAGCAGGTACTGAAATTTCTTAAAGTTCGGAAAATTAGAGTGGCGGCTATACCCGCAATAGTTGGACATGCGGAAGTCTTTTTTTATTTTGTAGTTTTTACATCGGACTTATTTTTACAACAGATAGTTAATAAACATGGTATGTATACTATAGAGGGCGAAATATTGCCTCTAATAGGTAATTTTGCCAAGACTATGTTATCTATTCCTAGAAAGTTAACTGTTTTAAGTTTTAGAATTAAAACCAATTGCAAGGCCTAGGTATACGATCAGACTTTTTAGACCAGTTATAGGAAGTAGAAAAAAGCCTTGAAATATGTAGGTAGTTCGTATTTTTCCACTGGCTAAACGGGTGGCTGATTTGTTGCTATACTACTAACGCCTGTCTAAATACCCACATAATCATACCGTGAAACATTGTTATATACATTTTTGTTTGCAACGCGTCTTCGATCCGGAGACAATCGAAACCCATTAAAATGTGGAAACACTCTCAAAAATTTTAATAAATAATAACATTAATATACATGTAGCTAGGTCTACTTTGTTACTTGCGGCATTTTATAATTTTTTGGAATTGGAATAATCTTAGGTATCTTATCGATATCTAATTATGTACCTATCTATAGGTCCCTAGCTATGTTCATAGTACTAGTTTTTATTGATCCAGAACAATCTTAGACCCCATCGAAAATCAATATTATAGAAGGTTAGGTTAGAGGGGCAGTTTGCATTATATGCAATTTTCACCTAGAAGCCATTGAGGCCCATTGTGATAAGGTAACTTCGCTAGGTTTCAATTTTAAAGAGCATTCACTTAATTACTATTGTAAAAAAAATGTTCCTCAATTTCTGTATTAAAGTCAAACAGATGCCCTAAATATACCTTCTTCAACAAGTACCTACCAACGAGCTATGCTCTTCTACGTCCAAGCCAAATGAAAGCATATAGGTATATATAGGTAGGTACATCTACATATATATTGGTTGCATGACAAAAACCTAAAGGTTGGTACCTACCTACCCATGCCATTTCCATTCTTCTAAAAAAACAAACGACTTATGGTGTCCAGTCCGTCGGTAATTTCATCGCGACTTAGGACATTCTCTTGATTCGCGTTAATAACCAACCCCATTCCGTTTTATAACACAAAAGCTTTTTACTTCATACCCAGCACCAGTACCAGCGAACAACCCCAATACATCCAGGACGAAATAGCGCCACGTGCTTTCTTTTTCTTAATCATTCTGTTTCTCTCTTCTATTCATATTGCTTTCTTATACACTGTCAAGTAGCAAAAAGGTAAGTCCAGCCACAAGAACCGAAAAAGCACTTGGACAACGAGGACGAGAACACAAACAGCTGGTGCAAGTTATACCACCACTCCTGCTACTGCAAAATACAACATCGTTAACGGCGTCGGCGGCTATCTATTGTTCTTCCTCCTTCGGACGAATGACCGCCAGAGTTATACCTCCGCAAGAATAGCCACATTATAGTCCAGTCAAACCAAACCACCCACCGTCATCACCAAAGCAATGGACAGCGTGTTTCTTATCTTTCAGTTTCAGTTAACTGTGAGACACTACCAAAAACGGAACTGGACATATCGAAAGTGCCTCGGATGGGAAATTTATTCTAACTATACCTACCTACCAAAGGAAAGTTTAGTCAGACACCGTCCTTGCGCGGAACTGACGACTACGACGTGTGCCATATGAGAAAAGGATACTCCCCAAATGTGTTAATATGTGAATAGTTTTTTTTTCGATTTCGCTTTTTTATGTTTACCCTGCCTGATGCTCTGCTCTCAGTTGTGTTTTGTTTTTTAGTGCACATGTGTGAAATGCATTAGGATGATGCTGTGCCGATGCATTGCATTAATACACATTCTGCATTTGTTGGATTGTGTGTGTGCGTGATTAGAGAGAATATACTCGTACAGTGTTATATACGAATATGACAATATTAGCATGAGTGTACCTTTAATATCATCTCTAGCAAAAAAAAAAACAACGCTTGGCTGGCGACTCGTCTTGTGTAGAAGGAACCTATTCAATTTTATTTTTTGGATTAATGATTAATATGTATGATACAAAACCCAATGCACAGTCCCCCACAACTACATGAGTTGGTTCTTATCTTAGAAAGGATATTAATGAAAAATAAATTAGAAAAGTGAAAGTTTCTTGCTCTCTCGCGTGCGCATTGACAGCCACATTTCTTCCCCCAACTTCCACCCATTTAAGGCAAGGGGTTGCGCACGATGTATCATGGTGTGTATGTGTGAATTTTTTCTCCTTACTCTTTTCGGTTTGTATGTATGCGTGACATGTTGATATATGATGATGTACTTTTTTCCGCTGTATAGTACCTACAGCTTTGGAAAGAGGCACCCCCCATCTATATACATTCATCCCCCAAAAAAGTGGCGAGTAAAAGAAACGGTGGATACTAAGAAAAAACGAGACATACTCTGAATTGGAGAGAGAACGGGCTACTCTTATGTGCTAAATTTCGCTTATGCGCGGGAGTATGAGCACGCGGCGGATATAATGTATCTAAAATGTATGTGACATATATAACAGCCCAGGACTAGTAGTATACCTAACAGCAACTTAGCCTAGCAGTGTGTGCTTTGTTTGTTGGGGTTATGTGAGAATGAAAACGACAAGGACACGATGAAGCTAACGATCGGGACTGGTTGGAAAAATTCCACTCCTATATGAGTCGAATTGTCGAAGGATACACATACTCGCGTATTCAGATACGATACATCAAAGGGGGTGGTGCAACAAAAATTACACAATTGGGTAACACAAAATGTTTCACTGTTTTCTTTTGGCTGTATATTTTCTGTTTCTTCTATGTTACGTTTTTGCGATGTCTAGGTATCTCGGGAAGCGGCGTACATGAATCCTTTTTTCTTATTGGGGGATTTGGTCGTAATGCTTCTTCGCTCGTATGAAGTATATAAATCGAAATCCCCCCTCGCCACCTCCCCGTTTCACAATCATAAGAAATTACGTAAAAAATATATGTATATTTTCATATGGATATAGGTATATACCTACCTACTACCTACAAGTATATGTAGGTATCTACATATCTGTGGAATAAAAGAGGACCCTCCATATCTCACAGAAGTTTATCTTCCACCACTATTAGTAGATAGATAGGTACGTTTCTATATGTATCTATCCAACAGGAGCAAAAAGGATGAAGGCAAAATGTTTTAATTAATTCTCGCGTACAATTTCGCGAGTGTCGCCTTGGAGAGGATGGGTGTCCTGACTAAATTACAGATGAGAAAGCAATGTGTGTTGAGGATAGGAAGTCGCAAAAAGAAAAACAATTATTGGTTTTAGATGTAGTTGCTCGCGTTTGCTGTGAAATATGTGGGAGTAGGTATGTACTCCCATATACCGTGGGATACGTATAACTAACAAAACATGTGTGTAGTATCTACCTATAATCAGTGGATGAGAAAACTACGTGCACTTAGGACTTTTATTCAACTTAATATATGGGTAAACAGACAGCCTTCTAATGACGTAACTAACTACCTACTTTTTAGTATTTTCTAAGAATAGGTATGCGATGAATAAGTTTTATCAAGTTATTAATATTAACAATGAATCAAACAATTACAAAAGCGCAAATTTAAGTGATTCAATTAAACCCTACCTTCTGTCCACTAACCTGCCTCTTGCTAATGTCTGAAGGACATCGGACAAACTTAAAATTTTTCATTTCATGAGAAAGTCCGACTTCAAATATATGTAGGTAGGTAGACCGTAGGACCTTTCCATGCCTATGAGGAATAAAACTCAAACAAACAAAAAGCTATAAGAAGCTATCATATACAGGGCACTGTTGTGCTAAACGTTCTTGTTAATAAAAATTCAATTTTCAAGTAAAATAACCATCAAAATAAACAATTTTAAAAGCTTTCTATTGTGAGCCTTCTTATCCATTTCTTTTGCATAGGGTCTTGGTGAAATACCTATGGCCTTAACACATGCATCAACTTGGTAATGTACGACTTTCAACTTATTCGCCAATGTGAAAACCCTATGAGCTATATAAGTTCAGATTTCAGTTAAACTGATTTCTAAAAGCAAAAATTGAAGCGTTTAACTGCCATCAGAACTGAAACTGATGGAATTCCCATAAGTTGTCAGTTCAGTTATCATTTAAACTAATGTAAATACGTTTCAGGTCAGTTGTCATTTCAATTGCACTTGGCATAGTGAATCAGCGTTTTCGAGTTCTTGTGGAGTGATAATTTGGTCGCTTTAATTGAAATTGAACTGATAACTGATCGTCTAAATGGGTCTTTAATATAATTTCACCAATTCTGGACGCTGTCCGAAAACAATTTTATTCCGTGAACTAGATATGACAGGAAAAGTTAAAAAAGTCCGTCCGTCCAAAAAATCAAAATTCACGGCACGTACGTTTTTTAGCTGACTCTGCTGCTTCCTAGCAAAATAGATAAGTTATTTGAATGCATTGAACTCAAGCACCCTGGAGTGCGCTTAACATTTTAAGGTGGTCAGCACAGCATACCGATCATAAACTATAAGTATTAAAAAGACCGTCAGCTCAGACCACTTAAGAGAAATTGCTTACAAGCTGCTTTCTATGTTACTATGTGGGAAAGTATAAAAAAAAAAAAACAAAATTAGCCGCACGTATCTATACACTTGCACATATATTAACCTGACAGTGCATTGTTTTTTTTCTTTCTTCTATTACACTTCCACTCATTTAGGCTGAAAATACACCGAATCAAAAAAAAAGTTTTGTTTTGTATCATGAAACAAGAGAACATTGTTTCTTGGGAGACGACACACACCAGAGCAAACGAAACGAAACACACGTTTTTGTTTTGAAGTGTTTTCGAAAATACATGCCATTGTATATCTACAAGTAACACCAGCGGAATGCAACAAAACTGTTTCAAACAAGCTTCGTTGTTTCTAGGTATTTTGCTTTCTTATGGTGCAACAAACAACAAATGAAACGAAACATAAAAAACATGTTTGGTTGCCGATAGCTGGTGGCGGATCTGTTGTTTTTTTATAAAACAAAATTTTGGTTACGCTATTTATGTTTTTTTCTTTCGTCCGTTATTTCTTCTTTCATTGCACATTTCAGCTTTATTTGATTCTGTGCGTAAATTTGTAGAAACATGGACGTGGATGGAGAAAAATTCTTACTTTTCAATTGAGACAACAAGCCCTAACTATATATATAAAGATAGGAGGATGAAAATATATTTCCATTTCTTTTTATTTCAACGCTCACCAGACGAATCAAGAAAATAAAACGTTCTATTTTTTTACAATCTGTTTCGCTTTGTGTGTGTTCAAATATAAAAACTTGTTTTAAAATTCTTAATAAAAAAACGTTTTGTATGATCCGGTGTGTTTTCAGCCTTAGAATTTGTTTTTTGCTGCTTCAAATGTATTCACAGAAAGAACATTTAAGAGCGAATTTTTTTTTTGCGGGGGAAATAGGGTAGATGCGCAAGAGCTGACAGTCTATTTAATACTTAGTTCATGATGCCGATCAACGAAGAAGCCAAATCTTGCCCACACACTTGCCGACAGCGACAGCATATGAAAGAAAAAAATGTAGTTACGAATGCGATATAGGAGTGAATTGTAGATTTTCTACCCAGTGCGGAAAACGCTCTGACATCACGGCACGCTACAAATAAAAATGTTTTTTGCATGTCGTGTACCTAACCCATGACAAGGTTATATAGGTTATACTTTTTTGAGTCCGCTATTCTTAGAACATCGTAAACTATTTTGTATTGACACATTCATCAGGTGTTTCCTCCAATGCGTTAAAGCAGTTTGACTTTATAAAGTAAGCGAAAGATATAATTGCAAAATCCGTATTTGTATTTGTATATATTTTAATTTTTGAAAAGGGCCGTGTGGTGCTTTCTTTCTCTCGTCTAGGTATACAGGTTTAAAATTTTTTTTTTAATATATACCTAATGCTGTACATGTGCAATCTTTCGGGATAGATCAAACTCGTGGAGAGTATCAGATCCAGCTTTGGCTAAATCTGCTTTTTCATTATACGCGTTGTATATTTGCATACACTTGTATCCACCTTTATCATGAGTTTTGGGACTGTGATTAATATATATTTAGAAATAAACCCCTTCAAATCTTATGGGATGTTCCCAAATGTGAATATCAGACTGCACATTTCCTGAGAGAGTCTATATCAACTATTGACTGATTGCTGGTTGGATATCCAAGACGATTCTTATATCTATGATACCTGTTTTTGATTCTTTGAATAAACCAGAAGAAATTTCGAATTATGTCATTGCGAATTTGTAAGTTGAGTCTGAGTAGGGGACGTGTATACAACTTACCAAGCCAAAACAAACGTGACGAGTCCGTACCTAATCTCTGCCTATCGTAATAAAGTGTATTTTTTTGATATGAGCTATAATAATGTTTTAATTGTCTATAGATGTGCCTGTGCAAATGGCGACCCTTGAGGGTTGTGTATTCTCTTTTATAAGGACTGTCATATTGTTATAATGGTTTTTAGCAGAGTTTCCAGACTTTTATTCGCATGGAACCCTCGCTAAGCTTCCGCAGGACTTATTAGCTATTTATATTCAGATGAACCGTTTCTCAAACATTACAACTGAACAGAGACTGATGCTAGATTTTCTATATGTAAATTTGTATATGGACTCAATTAACTCTTTAGCCCCTGAAGCTTTAGTACGTATCCCAAAAACTTTCGAAAACTTTGTCTCAAATGGTTATGATGGAGTTTGACACCAATACACAGTCCAAGTTCGTGATGTAACTGTGTGAAAATTAATCAAACTGACGTTAGTAAATATACTATGCAGCAATTTGTGCGAAAATTCGCACTTACAACATCAATTCAATTGTCAAATGTTTCAACCATAAAATGTGTTTTTTTTTAAATATCTAATTACAATAATGATAAATAGCGGTTTATTTCTACTTCACCAAAAAAAGTAATTACCCGTTGTATTTGTACATAGGGAAGAACTCCCCAACTGATAACCATCTCTCGAGAGTGACCTTTATAGCAAGAACAAGAAAAGAAGCCCTCCACACGCATTCGATGGTATCTTAATTGACCGAATTCGTTTGGTATCTATATCTATACATCTTTTCTTTTCACAGCATTTTCATTTTTGTATTATTACTATTTCTTGTTTTTTTTTATTCATTTGTTCGCCTTTCTTGTTGGCTTTCTTTTTCGATATCAGCACAGTTAATGGTCCCTCTGGTGTACGATAGATTTTTTTTTATTACTAAACACTAAGAATCCTCTTTCGTAGCTTTTTCCTTCACTGTTTTCTAACAGGGGTCATTTTCCTCCTAAATAAGCTAGAGGGTACTGATATGTATATGTGCAGGTATGTTTGGGACTGAAATTATAAGAAATCGCGTGGAAAATCCATAAAAACAGAAAAAAAATATTCGTAAATAGACAAAATAAGAGTTAAGCGTGGGAAAACGAATATAACAACAATGACCAACAAAAGTAATCAGATTTTGCATGATGAGCTCGTGTGTGAATATGTTGAATATTTTAAGCATGCAGGGATTCACTTTAATCTCTTATAGAAATGAAACATTATTTTCGTATGTGGAAAGTTGGCGGCTTTCTATTTAATTGGTACCTTCATTGGAAGGCAGATAGATGTGAATAAAAGTGAATTAGTGAATTGAAATGGTCTTGAAGATGAGCATTGTTTAGGAGTAGGTATGATTTGTATAGTTCTACAACGAATAGGTAAGAGTACGAACTTAGTTAGCGGAAACAAGTGTAAACTAGCTGGAGCCTTTCGGATGCGTGCATGATTGTGTATCGTCGTTTGACAGTTAAAACTCACTAAGTGCATTTAGAGCTAATTGCAAAAAATAAGGTTTCCTTAATTTTTTTCTGCCGTTAAACCAAAAAAAAAAACGAAGATGAAATAGACTAACTTGGATTTTTTTGCGATATTGAAAAATATACCTAGTAAAAAAAATAAATAAATATTGACGCAACAGGTCCGCTTCTCACAATCGTTCGTTTTATGTGAGTTTATCATTTTTGGGATGAACAATTTCATGCCGAGCTCAAACGGTTAATTGAGAAGCTCTTTCATGACAGTTATAAAAAATCTAAGTTGGAAATCGGAAATAGGACTCCTCGCTTAGTATTCCAACACACTAAATATTTAGCCACTGCGCCAACATATATTATAGTTAGGCCTGGTTTGTGCAATCTTGGTTATATTTTATCATCGGTTATTCCTGCTGGTACCCATCGAATTTGTTTGTTCAGCAGAATTTTCTTTTTTTTTTGTCGGAGGTTGTTACTATCCGATGGAGCACTCAGACACAACTACAGGTCCATTGTACTGCCAAACAGACTCCTTACATTATTGTACTTAATTTTCCCGTCTTTCGAAGAAAGATGAGAAGGAGCTTCAGTGATGAAGAGCTTAGATGTTCGGCACTCACCACATTAGCCCCAAAGATCCGCCACCTGATGCGAGCAAAGGCGGGACAGGTACAGAGGAAGTGTTCCACTGTGTCGTCTTCCTCTCCGCAAGCAGGACAGATGGTGGTGTCGCTCAAGCCCAACACATTTAAGTGTTTGGCAAAAGCTTGGTGACCCGAAAGGACGGACGCCCACAAGCAGTCTGCAGTCGATTATCCTAAGAGACAGAAGGAAGGACGAGGACCTTTTACAGATGTCCGGACGCAGTCGTTTGGTCTGCCTACACCCAGCACAGTCACGCCACCGAAACCCAATTATCAATGGATGACCTAACTACAGAAGCAGGCAGACCCAACGCAGGTTCAGGTCCTGAGAAAGCTTCTTCTGAACCCCGTCTGGCAAGCTCATCAGCGATCTCATTGCCCTGGATACCAGTGTGACCTGGGATCCAAAGAAGATTCACTGTGTTAAGCCTTCCGACCAAGTTCAGAGAAAGTTTGAGTTCGAACACTAACTTGGACGAGGGTTAAGCGACGCTTTTAATGCAGCTTGGCTATCACTGCAAACGTATATGCTTCTATCCCTCCACCTGTTTATCACAAAATAGCACATAGCCATAAGGATAGCGAAAATCGCCGCTTGGAAGACAGATGCATGGTTACCTAAGGGGTAGTGTAGTCTAATGTTCTCGCTTTCCACAAAGACTCCAGAACCAGACCCCTGTCCGGTTTTGGAGCCATCCGTGAATACACGATGGCATTCTTTCCCAGGCTCATAGTTTGGCAGAAACCATTCCGTTAGCTGAGGAAAGTTGTACGTGGTAGTTTCGTCGCAGTAGGATTTCTGGTGTCATTGCGTCAGACGGCATATCCATAAGAGAGGGGGCAAAAGATAATTCTCGCACAAGTTCCTCAAAATTCCAATAAGCATGGTACCAAAAGCCACCTCTCTTTCACCGAGAAATGGTTTTCAGCGTAAATAACCCCAGTTATTTGTCTTCATCGGAGATCGGGATAGTGACGCCTTTTAGCACAAGTTGAGTCAGACCAGTGACCTTCCTCCTTCTCGTGAAGAGAACAACCGTAGTTTTAAGAGGATTCACTGAAAGCCCATTTCTTGTGCACCAATTATCGATTAGGCCCAAGGATCTCTGCGCCTGAGAAGAGACAGTCCTTATGTCCGCATAGGCTTGTGTGTAGGTTCCAGAAAGATTGAGAGCCGTTAACAGAGAGTCTACTACCATAAGAGGGGACACAGAACACCACCTTGAGGGCAGCCTCTGTTTACCCCAGTCATAACCCATTTGCCACAATCCGCCTCGGCAATCAACATCCTGTATATTAGCATTGCTTTAATCCACAAAACCAATGTTTCATCTACACCATGATGTCTGGCTGCATTGCACATGCTATCAAATGTCGCATTATCAAAAGCACCCTCAATACCGACGAAAATACCCAGCTCGTACTCCTTCCGATTAAGAGCACTTTCAATCCTACCAACAAGGTGAAGCGCAGTTTCACAGGTTTTTCCACGCTGATAGGCATGTTGCATCACAGATAGAGGATGCGATCGAAGAGCAACATTGCGCACGTACAGCTCAACCAGTCTCTCCAAGCTTTACAGCAGGAAGGAAGACAGACTTATGGGTCTGAAACTTTTGGCGAGAGTGTAGTCAGTCTTACCTATCTTTGGTATGAACACGACTTTAAGCATACCCCAAAAAGAAGGTATGTAGGCCAAAGCCAAGCTAGCGGTGAAAATTCTTGTCAGCGTCGGCATCAACTGACTAAAATCTTGTTTCAGCAAAACCGGATAAATTCCATTCGGACCCGGTGACTTGAAGCTTTCAAAAGATGCAATTGCATATTTGATGGCGTTATCCGTCACCACTCTGGATGCAATATACCAGCTACGCCGCGAAGTGTTTGCTTGTTCAGGAGTGGCCACCGTTGCCGCTACCACTGAAGAGCACGTAGTGACCTGATTACCCGGGAAGTGCGTCTCCAGCATTAGACTAAAAGTCTCCGCCTTTGTCTCAGTGTAGGTACTATCAGATTTTTGGAGCGATTCCAGTTTACTTGATCTGTCCCTTTTGAGGACTTTAACAAGCCTGCTGGTTGCACTTAATGATGTGACCTCCTCACAAAATTTTTTGTTTTAATCGATACAGATTCCAGTCTTCTTCTAAGTTGGTTTTTAAAGACCGATTTAGGAGCTTCCTGGATTCTCTGCGAAAGCACTGTGGTTCGGTATTTCACCAAGGTACCGGTTTTCTACAGGGGTTTTTTGTAACTGGACACGCTAGTTCAAAACAATGGATAATGACACTGCTATCTTGAGCAGACCTCTATAGCCTTTGTATTGATCTAAGTTTAAGTTCCGCTTTAACAGAATTGCCAAGCTCCTCCTTAAACCGATCCCAATTCGTTTCTCTCGGCATTTTTCTCTCTAGCGAAGGTGAAACTTCACAGTAGACTTGAAATTCGATATATCGGTGATCTGACAAAGTGCTATCTGGCTTGCTATAGGCTTGCAATGCCTGTTTGACAGAGTAATATCGATTACTTGCTGTCTCCTGGCTGTAACAAATGTAGGTCGACAGCCTACATTGTTGATGGTAATGTGGGATGATAAGATGAAGTCCAGAAGACGATCTCCTCGTATGTTACATTTGCTACTGCCCCAAATTGAGCATTAGCATCGCAACATAAGATAAGACCTATCTTTTTGGACTCACAGTACTCTACGAGTTAAACAACAGCCTTTGAGTTAAAGAGTCGTAGGGAAAGTAAGCCAATGCAATGACAAAGGTTTCCCAATTGCCATTTGCATGGTCAGTAATAAATAGTTACAGCAACCAAATCTTGGCAAGAGAACCGTTTGATTGTAACTGCCGTGGGGGATTTCGATACAACAAGACATATCCTAGGTCTCTCGGACAGCTTATCGTAAAGAACATTGTGCGAGCCGCCCAATTCACCAAGGCCACAGATGCGATTTTTCCACACCCACGGTTCTTGGATGGATGTTATGAAGTTCCTTTTTCTACGGACCGCAAGCCTACTACTTAAGAGAGCAGTAGCAGCCTTGCAGTGTTGTAGGTTTATCTGAGTAAACAAAATGGATGTAAACTCTGGGTTACGACCTCTATTTGCACTATTTGGCATTGAAATGAAAATGAATCCTACCAAGATGCAGTTAGGGACGCATGTCGTACCTAGACTTGATGATCTCGGCAGAAGCCCTGTCTATGCTCGCACTACAGAGAGCTACCATCTTCATCGTGACGGTTTCTGCTCTGCCTATGAGAACGGACAATCCAGGCTTTTGTGTCGAGACCAGGGTTCTGGGCATGCAAACGCTTCAGCACATCCGCCGATTTCCCCAGTTTCCCAGGGATCCAGCAGACGGCATGCGTAAGCTTGGGTGGCTTGTAGACCTCAAATATTGTGGTCCCAAGGGGAGGGATCTTCGGC
Organism: Cheilosia vulpina; assembly: GCA_916610125.1. Classification (NCBI taxonomy): domain Eukaryota; kingdom Metazoa; phylum Arthropoda; class Insecta; order Diptera; family Syrphidae; genus Cheilosia; species Cheilosia vulpina. The sequence goes on from OU744280.1 coordinate 46,614,299, forward strand.
ACCATACTACTAACCCATTCAGAGGTTTGCTGCGAGGAGGTCTTCACCACGAAGGTTCCGTTCTTGAACTCACAGCCCTCAACCTGGATACAAGCATTCGTCGCCGCGACAAGCTCCAAAAGATGGGCTTTGCATTGTTTGCACTCTGCATCACTCATGCTATTTTCATTGCCTGCTTTCCCTATACGAACTGCTAAAGAAGAAACAGCAGCATCCTTATAGGACATATAGCTGTTCTGCGTTCAAAAGAAACAAGCATCTTCTTGCTTTATGGTTCATCAGAAGAGGAGGCAGTGCCCAATCCAAGGGGTTGGTTAGCTTCAGTTGGTAAGACCTCAACCGACCTGTTCATTTTCAAAGGCATCGCCGAAGTGCCGAAGGCCGTTCTTGCGCCTTCAGCAGATAAAGCATCTTTGCGCCGCAGATCCAACAATTTCCTCCTTTTCCTCTTTCGCTGTCCCTTAGACAGGAGCCGCTCAGAGCCCGCCTCTTCAGGAGCCCGTTAAACCATGGAGGTAACCCGAGTCTGACCGCCAGTGGCAGTGCAGTGGGCAGCAGCTTGTCCCATGCTCAAATTGCCGAGTAAATCGGACAAAGCGCCACAAGGGTCGTATGCGGGTTTGAAGCTCACGCCTGTAGTTGTTTCGCAATGTCCGGTTTCCGTCCACCAGTACTGCTACCATTGGTGGTAGTAGCACCGGTTTCATTTGGATTTTGGCTATTGCCATTACCACCTGGAGTAGACAATTGCGTGTGTTTCTCCATTCATAGCATGATTTGAGTGTTAAGCACTGGCACCTGTGGGTTAGAATACACTAACAGTTTGATTTTTACTGAGGCTATTGGCTAAAAAAAAACCGTTACCTCAAACCATCCTCCTTTAACCGGGCTTGGGACCGGCATGCTATTTCCTAAAATTAACCGACTGATGTTTGTTTTTCCTATAATGTACTTTCAAATTGGGTGGATGGATATTAATTTCAGCGGAGTTATTCGGAAATGATGAAACCATTAAGTCGGACCGAAGTAAAGAATCCCGCTTAAATTGACCTTTCCCTTGCCTACCAGTTTCTTTTATCGATTTAAAAACAAAGGTGGTTGAATGCAAATATAGGTTTCCCGCCAGAGGCTAGAGCCAAAGGTGGCAGACTTTTATTATACACTACCCGAGTTTAGTAGTTGGTATACCTTTCGCCAAAAACCCTCCACATATTCGCGAAAATCTATAAGCGATTGCAATCATAAGGCCAACCACAAAACACTTTATAGTGCGCACCTTATTCTTCGTATGCCCCTAAGAGATTTTGCAATGCACACATATCCAACCCAACTGCCATCACCAACATTAGCCATTGTTATCTGGAGGAGATCTCGGCATTACCATCATATTCCATGTACATCGATGCAACGATTTTAAGGCCACTTGATGAAACGAAAAAAAATACTCGTACAAACAAAATGCAAAACAGAAAGAGTCAGTCAAAGTACAATAGTTGCCTACAATAAAAGCCACAATACGCCCATTATTGGCGGATACATTTACGCTTGCAGACAAAGGTTCCACGAGTATGAATATCCCAAGCCCAAAATCAAACAAACTTTGTTACAATAATAAATTGATTTGCGGTGTCCTTCTCCTAACTCATACCGTCACTTTATCGCCACAGGTAGACATACTCATACTAGACACAGACAGAGCAACCGCTTTTGAATTTTATAGCTACTACCACACACCGTGGTAGACGAAATCATCAACATCATCATTACTCATTGGACTTGAGTCGAATTCAATTATAGCCACACATCTAAGCAACGATGATCTGGTGGTGGTTGCCATATCTACCCAAATGGCAAGCGAAATGACACGAAGTAATGTCTTCAGTTGGAATTTGAAATTACATTTCATGTGAGCAGGCCGTGTATACGGAGAGATACAACAGGCCCCTAAGGAGTGATACCACCACTCAATCTTAAGAACAATAACCTAGGACATTCGAAACCACATTCATATCCTTCGGGCTATGGCTACAAACCCCCGAAAAATGCGGACGAAGATACTTGTACGAACCTTCATCAAATAGGGCTGGTTATGCTCCTGGAAATGGGTAATGACCTTTCGTCACTAAGGGTATCTATGTCATAACTATTATTATTCTCGGCTTGTATTATATCTGGATAGGAATAAATCCATAATCCTGGCGCCAGTATATTTGTGTACGAAATAAATCCCATTCAGGTATATTGCCATTAGAATGAGAACACAGTCAAATGAAAAGTGCAACGATTCGATTATGAAACGACATCCCTATGCGAGTACGTTGGCGACAACAGCGAGAAGGACGAAGGTGTAAATATGAGATGCGTGATGATTGTGCGGTCGAGACTTTGCAAATCCTTGTCTATGACAAGGATAATCTCATGGTTTTGCATAGTTCCATGTTGAAAAACGATAATGATCCAATATAAGGATCAGACAGCATTTGGGTAATTTGGAATGTGTGCAAATAAAAATATTTTGTGGATTAGAGTTATACTCGTACTCGTATACGAGGCGCCAGTGACCGAGGTAGACACGGAAATGGGAAATATGAACAGGGATTTCGCAGAACGTGCCATTATACGGTGTGTGTGAATTGGCATGGCTTTCGTCTAAAGTAAATTAAAATTCAAATAACCGAGACTTTTTTAAATGGCTGCTTTAAGTCCCGGCTGGTATTTATTTCAAGGTATTTAGAGACTGGTTGGAATGTGATTTAGGTTTGCGCTATATGTGTTGCATGGAGCGAAACTTTTACATAATGGCAGCTAGTTATAGTTTGATTTCCTCGTCTCTACTGAATAAGATGCGTACCTATTACAAACTAAGAGTGCGCATATTGGGACATTCAGACTTTTTACGATACAACAGATGGGGCCGCTTTGCAGTATATGCAGACAAATGTGTCAGTCAAAATGGTTTCAAGAGAGAGAAACTACTAAGTATCCCACGCTGAGTTATAAATTGCATTGATATCTGAAATCAACGTAGGTACATGGAGGCTGCAGGATTTATAAATGAAATGAAAGACAATCTCGCGTAAAGCAATGAGTAATAAAAGAAACGTGTGAGGATAAGATACTTCATTTGACCTTTTATATACGGATTACTAGTAGCCAACTTCACGCATGTTCCAAAAATACAGACGCGCTACAGTTTTACAGTAGTAAACTTCAAACGATCAAGTTTACTTCCATTACAAATTGCACGTGGTGATATGGTACATATATAGGATTTGTTAGTGTTTTTGATTTATTTATTTACCTTTAATTATGTTTTGGATTTATTTATTTGTATCTAACGAGTACAAAACACAAATAATATCTTAAGGTTTTTGTTCCACTGCAACACCTTTCGCGAACGTCTGACCAAGAGTACAGGGTGGGCCAACATAAACATAATATGGGTCCTTCAGGGTTCCCCACAATAAAAATCCAAAGGGGTCAAATCGCAGTCGAGGTGGCCAATTGGCTAAGTCGGCTGATAACACATTTTGGGAATTTTGTGCGCAAAAGATCGATTGTGGCATGTGCTGTGTGGCATGGCATACCATCCTGCATGAACAGAGGTCTTTTAAATCAATGTCTCCAATTTCAGTAAAAAAAAGTCCGTTGGCATGGCTCTGTACAGCCCACCGTTGACCGAAACGTTGTTCCCAGCCTAATTAGTTTCGATGAAAAATGTTCCAATGATGCCAACACCAGTGCCGGCTCCAGCCAAACTAGCGCAAGATTTAAAGAAAGCGAGCTTTTTTCATATTTGCACATACGCAAGACTCATCCACATCACCCAGGAGGTAGACTTTTAGTGCGTTTTTTTTTTTAAACAAATACAAATTACATATATAAAAAAAAAGCACACCAAAACAAAAATTCCATTAGCCAAAGCCAAAGAAATTCCTTATGCAGAATCGTCTGCGCAAGAACGACTCCACTATGCGTTCATCCCTCGCAGGTCGCAGCTTTATTTTTTTTCAAAATAGACTTCCAATTATCAAAGGCACTGCAGTGGAAGAGAATACTATATTTTCATACAAATTACAATACAAAGCTTCTTGTTTTCTGTTCTTTGAGATTTTTGAACGAGACTCTTTTGAAAAATGTAAGAGGATGTGAATGAAATATACCTACACGAACAGGGTGGAATATTTTCACATAAGGTATGTGAGTTAATGTGCAAGAAATAATTCAGCACACGTGTGACGGATGTTTTTATTTTGGGCCTATTTGTTCCCGCAAGATAAAATTCATTTTTCGTTTCTAGCAATGCGCCCCCACATCTTGGCGCCCTGTGCATTTGCACATCTTGCACATATGGTTGGTCTGGCCCTGGCCAACACTCCACAATCCGCACCAAACTGTCACTCTCTGTGGATGTGCACCGTACAACAACAGTGGCTATGAGTGTTGCACACTAGCATACCAGTCTCACGAACTTTTTGCACAACTTGGGTACAGCAGGCGCGGTGGGTGCTTCATTTCTGCCGAAGCTTATTCCCCAAAAACGCACTGTTTGGGCTACACAGCACTCACTTTGGAAATAAGTTTTTCATATTTCTCCTGACTTTCTGTCAAGATTTCGAGCGGGAAACAACAGCTATCGGTGTCAAAATAACCCATGATTTAAAAGAAAACCACTATGGTTGTAATGCTACGCCTAGGGTACCTACATAAATTTGTTGCGCAAATTATTTATTTATCTTTGTATATCTACTTATTCAAATAAAACAAGCTTAGATCAGGTACTCCAAAACTGAAGTGACGGCTGGATTCACTAAAACGTCATTAACGTATTAGATCTTAAAACATTACTAGGCAGTCGCATATCGCATGATGGACAAAATTGCTGTAAGGAAGCACATTCGGCGGGGTTAAGTTATAAAGAAACACGTTGATACGATTGACTACGGCAATAATATTATTTGAATCGAAGATTAACCTCCCGCAATATTTATGTAAGTATTAGTGGGACTGAACGATACATGAAAGATACCTGTTGAATTTTTTTTAGTTAAGGAATTTGGTTATTTTATTTTTTAAAATATACTATACCTACATTAGAGCTTTGCATCTTTTCAATAGATAATGCCGTTTTGCGCCGGTACAAAAATGATCTCTTCGGACAAGATGTCGCTCTTTTGTTTACAAGCTTCCATTAAACATAACCTTTTTCTTGAAAATAAATTTCGCTAGCCCACGTTGCCATGGAAATGTAAATTAACGACGGCATGTGATTTGCTTGGTTGTGTAGTTGCTTTATATGTACGAGCACATTCGTAAGCACATTGGCATGAATTGAAGGCTTTTCAGTCAAGTATGTATGTAGTTCGGTCTCGTTCACATGCGTACCGTAAGCACTTTTGCAGCGATCGATTCTTTTACGTCACTCTCTTACACAATTCGCCCGAAACGTTTGAAGTTTCGCGTTCGATATTGTTCCTGAGCTCTTTCTACGCTGTTGGCTTTAAGACATAAACAAACTAAATAATCAAGAGGCTTCTTCAGTAGTGAATATGTTGAGCTAACTACACCTGTCTGGTCGGACGATTCTTATACAACCATCAAAAATTGAAGAAGGTAAGCGCTCTTAAAGTTGAGACCACACCGTCTGAGATGTTAAGATGATAAAAATGTGAGTCTCTGACTGAAGTTTTCAAATTGACAGATCGTAGAAAAAGTTGATCTGTATTACTGTGCCTTTGTATTAATGTCTTTCTTTGTGTTACCTATAGTTTAAAAAAGGGTAAGCTTATCTTGTTTTATTTTACATTAATTTGGTCGAAAAACGTGTAACGTTCTTCTCGGGACCTTTTTTTCGGTCTTGGGATATATTTTAGGAAAATGTCTTTTTAAGACTACACACCTCAGTTACCACAAAATGAAATCTTTGCAAGCTTTTCATATAGGAGTGATTCTTGTGTAAAATCGTAACATCTCTCTACCTTAGGTCTTTCTTTAAACTTTGTTTTTCGCCAGTTTAAATTGCGGGAAGAAAATTGGTTAATAATAGAGTTGGCATTTCCCTAGCGCCTTGCGCCAAATGTGCTATAAGCAGTTACGCCACCACCAATTATTGAAAGCGATTTTAAAAATCCGCGGGTGTTGCTTTCAAAGTTTTGTCAGTCCCTTGAGTCTCCTTTTCCTTTTTTCAACCGCAATTTTTCACGCGAAGAAGGGACTTATTATGGAGACAAATGTGTTGACGCAGACAGCATTTTTATTAATCAATTGAATACGAGGGATAGCAGGGAGTTATCGAAGTATGAAAATAGGTAACAATTGGATCTAGGACATCGTGGTCATCCATAAAAGCTAAGTACCTGGATGGAACTAGAGGCAAAATTACACAACCTGTACATTACATGTATAGGCAAAACAAAATTTAAGCCACCATCTCTATCCCTTCGTGTAAGGTCCCTTTCAACCAGAAAAACCTATGGGTTTATTTATTATTGGCAACTCTTTTTTTTCATTTTAAGTGCAGTTATTAGTTAAATACATAACTTTCTGGACAGTTAATATCAATTCCTATCTCATACTTATGTTTTTATAATTTGTTTGTAAGACAGATAAAGTCAAAAGTTGACTTGATTAAAAATTCATATGTCGTTTTTTTTATAAGGCATTATTTATAGTTTGGTATATATAAATTAACATCATTTGGTAATCAAGTTTCATCTAACAAGGTAATATGAGTTTTTCTATTTTTAAACATGTTTGGTACATCCTTCCCACTCGGGTTCACTCGTAACGCGATAATTCGATCATTATGGTACGCGAAGGATTTAGGAAACTGTTTTGACTAAGATGATCATCGTTTTAAAAATGAATCTCAAGGAATCTACTTAGGCACAATAGGATCCTTTAAGAAGCCACAGTGTCAGAGCCCGTTGAAGGCTCTCCCGCTCTTTCTCCGAATTCGGGAAGAATTTTAAAGCAAATACGAAATATTGAATCAGGCTATTTCAACACAAAACTATGTCGTAATAAGAACTAGGTATGTAAGTTATGCTTAATCAATCGCACTATAATTTTTAGATCCAGACAAATATCTGTAGTCATTCACCACAAAGCAACTTTTACAAAAAATGCATTTGATTTATTTTTATTACCTTTGATATTGCTGTGAATTAAGTTAAAATCGGTGAAATGATTTAAAATCTTATTTATGCAACGTTTTAGAGATTTCAGACGATGTGTGCCGTAATGTTTAAAAAGAATGGTTTTATAAATGCGTCAGAAAACCATTTCCATTCAGTCCACGACGGATATACATAAGAAACACTCTTACATATAAGATCAAGCCAATTATAAGAAACGCATATATGGAAACATCGTATATCACTTAGATTCTTTGTACGTGTTCGCAACAACTTAGGTAGGTATAATAAACAATTTTTTTCGATTGCAAGATTTTTTTGATATCCCCGGACTGTAATATGATTGCAAAAGGACATATTCGTTTAAAAGGCACTTAAATCTATAAGTATCAAGTGCGGCGATGACATTTTATATCTATTCATTTATCTGAACTGCAAAAAATGTGACTGACTTACAAAAGCTTCCGAATTCAATCAATTTCAGTACCAACTTACCCACTAAATAAAACCCATTCAAATACGAACAAATTGACATGCTTCCGAGAAAATACCCAGCGAACTATACGTCGTTGGTGTTTCCTATGCTGATTGTAGAACTTAAATTCGCAATTAATTCGAATTCGATAATTATAAAATTAACACATTTCCAGTTTGATTGCGCTAGGCACGATTTGGAAACAAAAACAATAATAACTCCCACAGCGTGAGTGCGCATTTTCAAGGAAACCGAACTGTTGAATTAATCACAATGTGCCGCGATGTAATTTCTTTATTTTGATTGTGTAGGTACATTTTACACGTTTTTATGTAACATACATATCTAATGTACTTGAAAATAACACTTGGGTGTAACTTTTTTTGAAAGCACTTGCTGTGTTCGTCGAAGCACAAACTTGCTGCCACCGGTATGTTTTTACGTGCACATTCCCGAAACGCACCTGCATTATATATCATATAAACGATCACGTTTAATTATCACCTCATTAACACCTCATCGTATGTGGCGCTACCGCTTAAGTGACGAACCACAACGATCCAATAGGAGCGTTAGATATCCGATGAGAAGTTGTGACCAATCATTATCGCGTTAACAGAGGAATATTTTTATTTTTAAACTCAGTGGATGGATATTTTTAGTCCGCGTGCGCTCACAGTTTACCTGTGGCTTCAGAGATTCACTGACTGAGATCAGAAAGTTGCATGCGGCCTCAGACGATATTCTTACAACATCACTCGCGATCGCGAACTGAAAAGGTATAAAAAGCGAGGTGGTGGTGAGGTGACCGCTTTGGAGTGTGTATGTTCATTCTATAACTCGCTGTCATAGTGGGGGTAACTTCACTGAGGATGCCTAGTCAAGTTGGAAGGTTCATCGGTTAAGTTTTTATAGTGGGAATTGGTTTAGAAGTGTGCGTCTGGAAGGTGGGCAATGGACATTGAAATGAAATGGGTATTGTGCTGGATTGGAAGGTACTTTGTGTAATATAAAAAATAAATAAATACTTCTTTTTTTCGCATTTACCGGCGCTTCTACCATTTACATATGCCCATAAAATAATATGTAATTGCTTCAGACGACAAATTTCAAACATTACGGAAACCAAACTATGTAAATATAAGAACCAAATAAATGCCTGTAAAACGTATTTATGCATACTAAAAGTAGGTATACCTGTATCGCACTGCTGGCTGTGTATCTAATTATATACATCCAGGTCTATTACAACATTTGAGTAAGCTTTTGCTAACTCGTTCAGAACTATACGATCCGCCTTTTCTATTTTGTTGTTGTCTTTGAATATATACCATTTTAGTTAGTGACAGAATTTTAATTCAATTAGTTAGGTATAGGTAGGCAGTTTATTTGAAAAAGTACAAAAAACGATCAATTGATCGTAGCACTTCGGGTAGGTAACCTACCCAGTGGCCAGCTTTTTAGTGAAAATCTTTTCCTCCAAGCATTATATGTGATAATAAATCAAAACACATAACAAACGTTTGTTTATTATATACTAGCTGTACCCGCACGGGTGAAGCCGATTATTTGCTGTCTTGTATGGGACACAATTTTTTTTTAGTAATCGCTCAAAGAAATATCATCGATAGACATTGCAGAGGTATAACGCGAGGGAGCGGTCTGCAATAATGAGGGACTTGAGCCCGTATTAAAAAAAAAACCCAAAGACTGAGTCCACTCTGCCTTCATGGCATTGCATCTGGTCTTTGAACTAATCAGCAACAATTTAATATTCTTTGGACAATGAAAATGAAAGAAAATAATTTTTATAATGGGTATTTAACTCACTTTTTTATTAATGTAACGCTTCTTTGTACACTATATTAGAAGTTTTGTTTCTATCGGCTGAGATAGATATATTTGCTGCATTATTTACCCTGCAGCACGCTACATAATTATCTTTCTGCCCGTGAATTCAACTCCCACTTTTCTTAAAGTTTGACCCTGTGATTTATTGATTGTCATGTCAGAACAAATATTAATAGGAAATTGAATCCGTTTAAACTGAAATGGATAATTGCTGGGAATTATTTGTATTCATGGTATAAACACCGTATCTCCTTTACCAGACCCAGTTAAAATTAACGCCTCAATAACGTTTTTCTGCAACGAAGTCACTCTCAATCTGGTTCCATTACAAAGCTTGGGGGATTCAAATTGCGAAGCAACATAATGAACCAACTCCAACTTTTAATTCAATTTTATGAGCAAAAAGTCCATTTGCTGTAATGCTAAAAACTTCACCGGGTAATTTACTGCCTCATCTTAATAGCAAATAACATTCATAAATAGTACGACGTGTATCACCAGGAATTTTCCCTAATATAAATCCCATAATGTAATAATACCCCGATCTGGTATCACTGGTACCTATACCTATTTGACACTTCTTTCTAGACACTTTATTTTGTAAGCAAAACAGGACAAACAAACCTTTCCTACATAATTGATTTGAGAATGAATTGCATATCTACTCACTCATGTGAAAATCGTAGAAATGTTTCAAATTTTGCCTTTTTATTTAAAAACCTTTTAAGTTATCGAGTTATTGGATATCCTAAGTTGTACCTGTAGATTTCTTCTATAAGCTGGTATTTACTATACTTAAATGCTCCCAGTATTTTCGAATGGAAAGTGTGACAAAGAAAAAAGCAAAAAAAGATAAATTACTCTTGTCCATTTTTTTCCCGAATTTATAGAGATATAGGGTTGAAACAAAGTAGAGATTGTAGGCCTAGGTATCCTCTATATACCAATTTTATTTATATGATTTAATAAAAAAAAATGTTCCTTTTGTCCAGTGCACAGCTTCAAAAATCCAGTAAACAGCCGTTCAAGAGTCAACCTTTGTTTTTTTAAGACATTTGCAGCTAAGGTTGTACATAAAAATTAAGCTATTGAGTTCCTCATAGATTTTTCTAACATACTCGAAATATGTACTTAGGGCCGTTTAGGGCTATCGCCGTTTATTACCTACAAAATTTAATCCTTACTCTATTTTGTAACCTAGATTTTATTTCTATTAGACTATAGGAAAAGGTTATACGACTTGTTCCAAATTCTAACCCGGCCAAAGGCCTGATGAAAAAATCAGCAACACCTGATGTGCCTATTACTTAGCCTCATAACATCTCTGAACATATAGTAAGACGACTTTGTTTATATAGCTCTTCCAAAAGTGAGCTACTTCCATAGTTGCAAGTTGCAGCGGAAGTTATTAGTTAAATACCTTTTGTGTTTTCAATTTAGGTCTTTATTCTTTAACAACCAATTTAAAACTAAATCAAGCTAACAAAAATGCCAAAATAAAAAGCGAAACTTAAAACTAACTAGATTTACTAGGTTTTATATACAAGAAAATACACTCCGGTTCACTTGAATAAAGGCAACACTTTTATTTCCTGAAGCAGAGCATTTTGGACTGTAAAATTGGTATAAAATTATCAACAGAGAGTGAAAATAACAGATTGAGAATTGCTCAGGAGAATACGTTAAGGAAGATAATTTTACTGTACAAATTAACGGGACTTTATCAAAGTTCGTAAACAGAGTCGGAAATGCAGGAAAACAAATTGGTTCATTTGAATAAAGGCAGTTGCGAAATTAAAAGCATTCATGAAATTTTGTTAGAAAAATCTGTGCTAAATTATTGTAGAGTGAAGTTTGAAGTAATTTATTTAAGTTTTGTGCAGTTGTTATCAAAAATGGGCAAAAGAAACTCTTTAACTGCATACGAAAAAGGAAAAATAGATGCGTACCACTCTGAAGGTTGTTCCAACCGCGACATCGCGAAAAAAATTGGTCGAAGCCCAACTTCTGTTGATAATTAGTTAAAGAATCCGGATTCTTATGGAAAAAAATATAAAGGAAGAATTTCTACAGTGATTTCAGCAGCTGATAGGCGCAAGATCATTCGCTGCGCTTCTAATTCCAGTAATTCAATATCAAAAATCAAATTCCGTTCCGGTGTAAATGCCAGCAAATACACCGTTAGACGTGTTATTATGAGTGACAGCACTCTGAAGCTGTTAAAGTTGGTGAAAAAGCATCCTCTCAATGCTTTGCGTAAGCAGCTTCGACTGCAATTTGCTAAAGAAAATATGGCCTGGACTATAGGAGAAAGTACTCTTAAGAATGACTGGCGCATGGTTATTTTCACGGATGAAAAAAAGTTTAATATAGATGGACCGGATGGGTATAACTTCTACTTTCATGATTTAAGGAAAGAAGAATGGGTTCTAACGCGTCATCACAGCCGAGAGGGTGGGGTAATGGTTTGGGGTGCGATCAGCTACTATGGAGCATTCGAGTTAAATTTGACGGGAGTTACCTACAAAGGGATAAATGAAAAGTAATGCTTAACGTGAACACCTGCCTTGACGGCTTAATTTCACGATGGGCATACCCACATAGTGTCCTTGAGAAAGACGTTGACAAAACGTCCCAGGGCCAATACAAGTATTGACCCTAGTGCAATTACCGTGGCTGTTAAGTTGGCAACAGCCAACGACCCATTGGTTTGGGCGAGGCCTACCAAGACACCTCTTCGTTCTGAAAGAACGCTTCTTCGTCTCCGCTTTTGGTTAAACCACAGCCACCACGAATCCAACCTCAAATGATGGGGCTGCACCAGATTTGGCACAGAGGCTGTCCCCATCCCCGTGGTACCATTATATAGCTAATGGTCGAGCTTTCGTAACCCGAGAGTTACTACCAATTTGGTTTGCCAACCCAAACCGAGGAAAGGTCCACCTCAATGTCAGGTGTATAGAGCATCTTGAATTCCATATTGCTAGCGAAAACAAGATAACTCTCACCTATTTGTTCTTGCACTGATTAATTTGGTGATGCCCACAATAAAGGCATCACTCAAATTTGGGCAGTGCCCCACCTACAAAGGGATATTGGAATCAGCTTTACCTAAGTTTAACGAATTATTTGGATCTTTGCCTTGGATTCTGCAACAGGACAATGCACCAATCCATACAAGCCAAAACTTAAAATTATTGAATTGGCCATTCACCAGACTTGAACATTATAGAAAATGTTTGGGGTTAGCTTACCCGTAAAGTTTACGAAGCCGGAAAGCAGTACAACGATAAAGAATCACTTCTCAGGAGTATTAAGTCAGCTTGGGCCGAAATTTCTCTAAGTTATATAAAATCACTGTACGACTCACTTCCAGACCGCATCTATGAGGTGATTTCCGAAAAAGGTGGCCATACACATTACTGACTTCTTTAATTTATACTTATTTTGTAATAATCGACTATCAACAAAATTAATAAACAAAAGCAAAAACTGTATATTTCTCTTATTTATCGGGTGTGAAGCTCGATGTGATTGCAAGTGAATCACAGACGACCCATCTTCCATTGACGAGAGCAACCGGGCTAAGCAATTCGTCATGTCTACTGACTACTGGAATTTCGGTAAGCTTGAAAAGCAATGGGGTATTCATGCGGGCTAAATGTCAACCCGCGATTACAATAATCATTTTTAGTAAATTTTTCAAACTCACAATTGCGAAATTTTTCAAACCAAATTGCATATTGTGACCTACCAAATATTTAGTGTGGATGCTAAAAATGAGTATTAGTAAGGGCGAATATCATAATCGTATAGACCCTGGAAAAAAGTTTTATTTCAGACTCCATAACTTCTTCATTGAGCAAGATGAAACATTGTCGTAGTACATTAATCATTGACTGTTGAAGGTTGTAGAGTCGATGATCAACACTCAGCTACTCATATTCGGATTATAAAACGATGCGCGTGTCTCGAATGTTTAAAACATGCGGCCTTAAATCACTTTTACTCCATTATTTCAATGATCCAGATGTATGCAACGCAGCTAAGCTTATTACTGTGAAAGGCACACTTGCATAATACTAGCACATATGCATCGAAAACATTATAAAAGGTTTTCCAATGAGAGGTGTTTTTGTGAATGACCCGCTATTTCGGTAGCTGTCACTTTTGAAGCTTTTATTCTTTGACATTTGACAAGTAGAAACAACGCCATTACTAAAAATGGAACGATACACGCTTCAACAACGCATTGAAATTATTAAAATTTACAAAAATGGTGAAAATCTTGCAGTCACAGTTCGCAAAGCTAAAGCATTTTTTGGTCGTCGTGAAGCAACTTGTCAGACAGCAATACAGAAATTGGTGGGAAAATTAGAGCTGTTGGGACAAGTTAGTGATGTGAAGAATAAAACCTGTGCACGTCGCTCAAAAACAACTGAGAATATTACTGCAGTAGCCCTAAGTGTTGAAGAAAACCCAGGTTTGTCCATTCCTCGTCGTTTTTTGGAATTGGGCATTCCACAAACGTCATTACACCGTATTTTGCATAAAGACTTGGGTCTTAAGGCTTATAACGTTCAGTTAACACAAGAATTCAAGCAGGCGGCGCTAGGTGCCACACAAGCAACGAAACCATTGATCTTTTACGGGAAAAGTTTCCGGACCGTGTTATCTCTCGAAGAGGTAATCACAATTGGCCACTGAGATCTTGTGATTTAACACCTTGCGACTTCTTCCTTTGGGGCCACGTGAAAGATAAGGTCTACGCCAACACCCCAGCGTCGATTTAAGACCTCAAAGATAAAATTCGTGAGGCTATCGAGGACGTAGGGTAGCCACTTTGCCATTTGGTTATGGAAAATTTCATGAAAAGGATATGGTCCTGTATGCGTGCTCGTGGTAGCCATTTGGCTGATGTTGTTTTTCATTATTAACGGCATACCTTCCTCTTTATTATGAAATAAACATCCGATCATTTATCTCAAAAAATGGCATTTTTCTTTGAATACCAAAATAACACCTCTTATTGGAAAACCCTTTATGACTGACTGAACTAGTGGAGCAAAGATTTTGCTATTGCTATAAACACTTCTTTAATGGCTGTATTATGATTCAGCATTTTCGAATTGTACTGTTAATATAGAAAACATATTTTAGTTTTCAAAACAATGGAAAATAAATACAAAACGTACCAATATAGAGCACAATGCCTTTCAAAAAATAACGTTAGCAATAAATTTGAGTAAAATTTGCTGTCAAAAGGGAAAGGTTCCATTCATTGAATTATTATATATGGACCGCTGGAGGTGCCAAATCATCTGAACGATGAAAAGATTGAAAAGGATTCAAGATCGAAAGGAATTACCTCCGAATCTTACAATTATAGGACAGTGTAGCTATTGAATAAACTTATTTCCAAGTTCAACTTTCAATACGAAATGTGTTTTAAGTTTTTCTCCCTTCAATGTATTTTAAAACAGTTATTTTCTTATAAGGAATCAAGAAGTAAACAAAAAATCGGAAAAATCTCGAAAAATCGATGTAGAGTTTTGTACGAAGTTATGCACACCATCATGAAATGATTTAGAGATGTCATTTCGAAATTAGATTATCAACAGCTCTGACATTTGTTGCTTTCTTACTCATCGAAAGAAATGCTCTAACTCACTAGTGTAAACTCTGACTACCTGTGGACCTCGTGGGACCCAAATGTCAAAAAATATAAAAAAACAAAAATGGATTTCCAAAAGCGAAGGGAACGAATTGCCCAGGTGCCAGGTGGGAGGAAGAGTTGGGGTGATTGACGCGAATCTAGAAAAACTGGAGTTGATCGGGATGCGCCGCATCAAGGCTCTACACAGAAAAAGACTGGAGACGAAACAAGAATGCAATTACGAAATCGAAGACGCAACGCAATTCGTACGAAGACTAACCTGTTTCGGCACCATTAGTGCGAAGAGGACAACTTTAACCGAAGGTCTTGAGGCTATCTTCCGTGGCGTTGGGTATATCTAAATCAGTATGTTTCCGACTATCCAAGCAGTGACAACTGACAACAGCGGCCCGTGAGTCTGTGGTAAAGGCAATACGAACTGAAGGTATCGGCAGCCCAAGAAGCAATGCGGTCGCGTAGAGCTCAAGGCTAATCCCTCTGTGAATATCCCGCCTTCACCACTTAGGCTTGAAGCATGTAGAAAGGCAACAAGAGAGACGAACGTTTGATGGACTGGACCAGAAACTTGTCGTACTCTTTCAGTACGCGCTGGACAGAAGAAGAACTTTATAAAGGCTGCGATGATGAGGAAGCTCTTGAGGACACAACCCACTTTCTAATTTCTAGACGAACTTTCCAGCTCTTTGTCAAATCCACTGAACGGTTTGTATGCAACAGTGAGTAATTAACTACAGTTACCTATTTATAGACAGGGTTAAAATGGGTAAGGGACAAGTTTTTCTCCCAAGGGCATCACAATGGGTACTCCTCGTCAGCCCACAATTCTAACCTAACCTCACCTAGCTAGCTCAAAGATCTCTACTTTTTTTAACCTCCTAGTCAGAATGTTGAGGTGATTGACGTGATTTAGAAGTCAAAGTTGATAATATGATCTATAAGTTACTTTTTTGATTTCATCTTTGACTGTTGTATTCCCTTGTACCTATTTAATTTTGAAATGTTTGTATTTTCTGGAAATTTCTTTTTCATGTTCATACCCACACTGGTTTCAGAGTTTTCTTATAAAACAGAATTTTTATAAAATTCAACAAATTATTTGCACATCCTGTTCTTTTTTTTTACCTGACTGTAACCAGAAGGAGGGTAATGTATGTATGACCGTTTCATTGTGATCCTTTGTAGCTTAAACTTCTAGATCGATATTGAAAATTGAGTCATTAGATTCGCATTCTTTGTCGTAGACTAAAAAATTAAAAACCAAAAAGTTAATTTAAAAAAAATAAACAAAAAACCCGACTGACTGTAAGAAAGGACTAAAATTATGTACGCAAGCCTACTGAAGTATAACTAATTGGCAGTTGTCCGACTGCGCATATTTTTGGTAGACTGTTGTATAGGTACGATGACCCAAGTAGAAACTTGTGACTATTATCAAAATTTAATTTAAATTATAGTCACCAAACGGTATATACAAAACATGTGAGGTTTCCATTTAATGTTACCCCATATCAGCTACGCAAATTGACTTCGTACAGTCTGATTTGTGACCATTGAAATTACCTTAATAGTTATTTTGGCGTATAGAAACAATCTGCACTCATACTCCAAACTACTAATACAGGGTGGCGCACGAATCGTGCTACAAAAATAAAACGTAATAACTTTTTTTCTGTGTGAGTAATCGGCTTATTTTTTTTTTATTTTGTAGGTTACTATTTAGATTTATAAAAATGGATGCTTGGGATACGGAGAAAAGAATTTGGATAGTGCAACGGTACCATGCTTTGCAGTCCGTCATTTCCGTCCAAAGGGAATTTAGGCGGGAGTTTGGCGGTAATCCCCCGAGTAGATGGACCATTATGAGGTTTGTAAACATGTTTGCCGAATCTGGAAGCATCGCACGAAGGCCGTACCATCGAGATGCCAATGTTCGGGTTCAGGATACAATCGCAGCAGTAGCATCTGCAATACAGGCCAATCCGAGCGTTTCGACCCGAAACTTATCGGGGCAAATTGGAGTTAGTAGACGGTCATTACAACGGATACTTCATGACGATTTAAACTTGTTTCCGTACAAAGTCCAAATTACTAGCAAGTTAAACCCTCAGGATTTGCCTGTTCGCCTGGAATTTTGCCAAAAAATGATATCAATGGCCGAAGAAGACAACACATTGATCAATTGTTTGTTCATGTCTGATGAGGCCCATTTTGATCTTAACGGCAATGTAAACAAGCAAAATTGCCGTATATGGAAAGAGTCTAATCCAGAAATGCTCCATCAGACGGAACTGCACCCAGAACGAGTCACTGTGTGGTGCGCAGTTTCATCAAGGTGTATTGTCGGGCCGTACTTCTTTGAAGAAAACGGTGTAACCGTTACTGTCAATGGGGACCGTTATTTAAAGATGTTGAAGGAGTTTTTTTACCCAGAACTGCGCCGAAGACGTATACCATTCAACAGCGTTTGGTTTCAGCAAGATGGAGCAACTGCACATATAGCCAGACCAGTTATGGCGGAGCTAAACAAAAAATTCGCAAACAAATTAATTTCTAGGAACTCCACTCTTCGCTGGCCCCCAAGGTCACCTGACCTGACTGCACCAGACTTCTTTTTATGGGGTTATGTCAAGCAAGAGGTGTATAAAACGAAGCCCAGGAATTTAACTGAATTAAAGCAGTCCATAACGACAATAATTGAGGCGATCCCAACTTCAACTCTTCAGGCCGCAATGAATAGTTTTTTGATCAGGTGCCGCATATGCGTGGGAGAGCGTGGAGGTCATTTGCGATCTATAATCTTTAAAAACAACTAACTATTTAAAATAAAATTTAATTTTCTAACCAATAAAAAAAAAATAAATGAAATCATCGATTAAAAAAAAAGTTATTTGAATTTCTTATTGTAGCACAATTGGTGCGCCACCCTGTATCTGCTGTAGGTGTACAGAGATGAAGTACAGCATTTATTGTCACACACACACCATGAACCTAATGTAGGTATGCACGGATACTTATATGATAGTATTCCTCATCAAGCGTAAAGCATCTACACAGGGTGGCGAAGCAAAATAAAATTTGTTAAATTGTTTGGTTTTATAATAAATATCTTAAAAGAGTCGATATTATGTAACTTCAAATTGTTTATTCATTATTATATATGTTTATCATATAGTTAAGGTTGCTCCAAATGTATTAATATTAAATGTTGTATTGAAAATTGTTTGCCATTGTACACTCTGTTCCAACTGAATATGTACAAACTTTTCCAAGTATATGTGGCTCATTATTCCCACATAATGTACATGAATCTATCATTTCATGCTGCTAACTGTTTTTCTATGATTTTTTTTTTATATAATCCCATGCCCTGATGGCTGACACTGCGACCTGAAAGATCTATTGTATCAATGGGGAGATGTTATTCTAAGAGACGTGTGACCTCCCTGATGAAGGCCAATAAGTCCTCAGTAGCAGAGTTCATCAGATCTGCTGGTGCACGAGTCTCTCTATTAAGGACACGTTTTCTTAACCAATGAAAAGCCGGGCATTCACAGAAGATGTGTTCAGAGGATTCGACATCCTCCAGGAAGAATCTACATTCTGTATCCGGACAGAGGTTCATTTTGTTGAGGTGGTATCTTAAGCCATAGTGGCCTGTGAGGAAGCCCACTAGCTTTCTTATGTTATCCTTGCTATTGATTAGTCTTAGCGCAGTAGCCAAATTGAATCTGCAGTAAGGTTCTAGCAAGTTCGTTGCCCGCAATACCTTAATGACCAGGTACCCATCCAAGTTTGACCTGGTTATGTTTGGCTAGGGTTTGCAGGGCTTCGTGACAGCTTTTAACTGTATAGGAATCCATTGTATTGGACGCTAAAGCTTGTAAAACTGCCTGACTGTCTGAGAAAATTTGTATGATGGCGCCTTTAATGCCTTTACTGGAAATTGTATTAGCGCAAGTGTCTATTGCATGGATTTCCGCTTAAAAAACCGTGGGACACATTCCCATGGATAATGAGATTTTGGTGTTGGGTCCAAAGACTCCAGCTCCAACTCCGGAAACCATTTTTCATCCGTCGGTGTACCAAACTAAACTTTTAAGGTCCAGTGTCGGAACCCCATTGGACCAACTACAACGTTCTAGTAATTCTACTTCAAATAATTTCCCAAAACTATACTCCCTAACCATAATGTCAGGTACGGAGCATATCCAAGTTTGGGATTTGGTTTAGTACTTTCAGATGTCCCACATGTTCATCTGATTTAAACTTATATTCGAGCTGCAGTTTAATGGCGCATCTTCATAATGAAGAATTGCAGGGGTAAGAGCCCAATAATTGCCTCAAGTGCTGTTGTTAGGCAAGTGCGCATTGCACCTGTAATACCGAGACAAGCAATCCGTTGAAGCTTCTGAAACTTGTTTGCCGTGGTTCGTTCAAGTACTTTCGGCCACCAGACGATTGCCGTGTACGAGATAATGGGTCTTACCATCATTGTGTATCATTCTGGGATTAAGACCCCAAGTTCAGGCAATGCTTATCACTAATGATAATTGCCAAGTCGTCGGCATATCCTATGGCATCATAACCTATGTTATGTAGCCGACGATTTGCCCTTTCTATAGGCAAATTGACATGAGTGTAGAGGGTTAGATATTACTATCTGATCTCTAGTATGAACATCAATTAATCTTTCCATAGTTTTAAGAATAAAGGATGTTAGACTTATGGGTCTATATGAATTAGACAGTTCGCTTGGCCTATTGTCATTTTTTGGGATCAAAATTACGTTTACTTGTCTCCAAGTAGATGGAATGTATCCATAATTGTAACTAGCTCTAAATAAAGTTATAATTGCTGGGAGTATGACGTCAATGATCCTTTGAATAAGAGCTGGGGAAAATGCCGTCACCCCAAGGAGCTTTAAAAGGTTTAAACAAGCCAACTGTCCATTTAACCTTATCTGGACGGAAAATCTTACCAGATTGACTATTGACTCTTCTAGGTACAGAGATCCTTGGATCAATGTTATATGAGTTTTGGTGTAAAACACGGATGGTTGAACCCGGGATATGAACCTGTAATAAGGTCTTCATTGTTTCCGTTCGGTCCGTCGTGTAAGTTCCGTCTGTTTTCCAAAGTTTGTATGATCTTTTCTCAGAGCTTTATGGATACGCGCTGCAACTGGCATATCAGAAATGTTTGCACAGCATTTTTTCGATGAAGCCCTTTTGGATTGTCTTAATTCCGAGTTGTAATGTGTAAGAGATGATCTATAATCGTCCCACATTTTGGTTTGTTTTGCTCTGTTAAAGAGTTTTCTAACCTTCCTTCTAAGTTTGGCAAGCCGGTCATTCCACCAGGGAACCTTACGATTGTTCAAGCTGGTTTTACTGGTATACAGCTTCATCTAGGTCTAATATGGACTCAATAGTTGAAACAAGCATATCTGTTTTTGAGAGAACAAGTTCTCGATACATATTACAGTCCGTCGACTTGGGATCGTATCTGTTTTGTGCAAGTGTAGATTGACCAGGTAAAAAAACCTTATATCCTGGTGATCTGATAGCGAGGCTTCATCAGACACGTGCCAATAAAATAAAGGTTGGTTTAGAGCCTTTGTTTAATATATCAACGTTATAACTAACTTGAAATTCTAAAAGACACTCAATTCTCTTATTGTTATTGCTGCGGCCGCATGTCATGTTGTGTGCATTTGCATCGCACCCGATGATATAGTGTAGGTTGTTGTTTCTGCAGCACAGGATAAGTTTTTGACCTCGATGGGCGGAATATTGGTTTCGTTGCCGGGAAAGTACCCTGAGGCACATATGATGTTGTGTGTGCCCCGCTCAGTTGGTACTTCTACTAGGAGGGCTGCTAAGTCTTCTGTAATGAATTCTGGAATTGGAAGAAAGTTGATATTTTTTTCGATTAAGCAGGCCGCACGTGGCACTGGCTCGTCTCTTTTGTAAATAAGCTCACCTGCTTTATTACCAAGACCTTTTATTTGTCCGCCGATAACCCACGGTTCTTGGATAAGGCAAAATTTCGCTGTTGAAATAAGAAGGGTGCGAAGGCCAACTTTATAATAGGCAGGATTGAAGAAGTGCGGATAGATATGAATTTGCCTTCGGTTCAATACATGCAAGTTAAGATACCCCATTGACAAAGGCAACAAACGTAAAACAGATTACATAAGCAATAGCATCAGCACTGTATGACAGAGCTTCACTCTGTGGCATTGCAAATACTTAGATCAGCATAATTGGTCAATATCAAATATCCATGATATTTTTTCTTATCTTTTGCCTCCTTCTGAGACATTGAAGATTTTGCCAACGCCAACACAAATTTAACTATATATACTAGCATAAATTATTTCTCATCTCAGTTCTGTTTTGCCATTACACAGACTCTCATCGCTGACTTCCCCCCACCAGTGGTAAGGGGTTAGCTAGAGAGCTAAATAAAGACTTTTTAAAAACTTAAATGATTTAGTAAATAAATTAATTGGCGCCCAACGTGGGGCATGCTAACATTTGCAATTTAAATATTCTGAAAAAATCAAGTAAGGATTTGCAAACTAAAGCGTGCGTAAAACACAATCAAGTATTCTTATAAAAAAGAAGAAAAGAAAAAACCAACCTTAAATAAAACCAAAACAAACAAGTATTCTTATAAAAAAGAAGAAAAGTAAAAAACCAACCTTAAATAAAAAAAAAAAAAGTGTAAAAACAAAAAATTTCTATATAAAAAGTGTACCAAGAGAACATTAAAAGACAATTGAAAATATATCAAAGTGCTATGATACCGGAGGAAATATAAGAATTATCAGAAGACGAAGTTATAGGAAACTTCATAACTAACGAAGAAGACAGCTCTAAGGCTTTGAGCGACGAAGAAGCGACAGCAGACTTCCAAAAACATTTCCTGCTACTAAAATCAAAGGCAAGGCGCCGTAGGAAAAATAACGAATATTTGTAAGCAACTTATTTATATAAGAAAATATTCTTTCATACTTTAGTCTTAATTATTATAAACGTATTTGTCTTAAATAAATATTTTTAAATTATTATTCATTCTGGACGAATTAATTGAAAAATTTGACAAAATGACGACAAATACTAATACGAACGCAGAAGATTTAATAGCCAGGTTGATAGTCACAAATACTGCCACTTTGAGAGCAGAGATAGAAACTCTAAAGTCCCAACTGACTGTTATAACAGGGACCAATTCACACGTTGAATATAAAACGCAGACAATTGACGAACATATCCGGTGTGACGAAACACTGGACGTAATAAAATCCTTACCGGAATTTACCGGAAATACAAATATGTATGTTAGTTGGCGAGAAGCTGCTAACAATTCAATTAGCCTCTACACCAAAGGGAGTAAAAGGTATTTCGCTGCTTTAACTATTCTGAGGAACAAAATAACTCAGAACGCAAACAATATTTTAACGAACCATGGAACGGTTCTGAATTTTGATGCTATTTTAAGCAGGTTAGACTTTTCATATGCGGATAAACGCCCTGCTCACATAATTGAGCAAGAATTAAGCGTCCTTCGACAAGGAAACTTGTCAATCATTGAATTTTATAATTTGGTTAACGAAAAGTTAACTCTTCTAATAAATAAAACTATAATGACACATGGTTCTGAAAGTAATCTGACCAAAGAGCTTAATGATATAAATCGACGAAATGCTTTACGTGTTTTTATCACGGGGCTTAACGCCCCTCTATCAAATATAATGTTTTCCTTAGCACCTGAGGATTTACCTAGTGCTTTAGCAAAAGCACAGGAGCTCGAGTCAAACAACCAGAGAACACATTTTGCCTTACAGTTTATGAGAAATAATTCTCGAGCTAATTACGAAAATAGAAATCAAAATAATTTAAGGTTCTCGAAAGGAAATTTTGAAGAACATCATCAAGGAAGGAATACTAACTTCCCAAAACCCGAACCGATGGAACTCGGAAGTTCCAATACGAAACAACATTTTAAAGGATACCGTTGGGGTAATCCTAATGCTCAAAATAATAATTATAGACAGAATGACAATCAGCCAAATTATTGGCAAACTAATAATAATAATTATCGAAATGCAAATCAGCAGAATTTTTATCGTCAGGGAACAAGGCCAAATCATGTTGAGAAAAGATCATTAGAAAGTACTCAACATACTGGTCAACCTCCAGTAAAGAACACTAGAATAAATAACATTAACGAAAGTGCTTTTTTAGAGAGCAGGGCAGATTGCCCTACTTGTACAGAAGAAACTATGGAACAGGTAAATTATTCAAAATTTTAATAGACACTGGTGCTACAAGCTGTTATTGTAGACCACATATCTTGTCAAATAGGCAAGAATTAGTAATTAAGAAGAGGGTAAAAACCATAAATGGTTATACCATCATTACGCACTTTTACGATGTTGAAATATTTAATAGGAAAACAAGATTTTATGAAATAATAAATCTAGAAAGCGATTTATTAATAGGATATGTCTTATTGAGAGACGCAGGTATTACTTTAGATTTAGGGAGGGGAATTTTAATCCATAATGATATAAACGAAAAAATATTCACTTCAGAAAAAAACTCTGAAATACTTGGGGAAAATAATAACAGTAATGCAGAAGAAAGAACTTCTGACGAATATAAAAATACTTTGGAATTACAGAATTCTGAAACGCATGAAGAAAATTGTACGGACAGTTTTCATGACAAAGTTAAAAGATTAAAGGAACAAATCATACATAAGATTGAATTGATGCATTCAAATATAAATATAAATGCATTATTTAGAACAGACGTGAAGGCAGAAATACGCACAATTGTTGAAACTCCTATATGGAGTAAACAATACCCATACCCTTTGTCTGTAAATTCGTTTGTGAATAAAGAAATTGAAACAATGTTGAATAATGGAATAATTCAACAAAGCAAAAGTCCATATAATTCACCCATATGGGTGGTACCTAAGAAGGGTATTAATGAAGATGGGACACCGAAGCTACGAATGGTCGTAGATTTTAAGAAACTTAACGAAAAAACAATTTCTGATAAATATCCTATACCTGATATAAATGTTATACTTTCGAATTTAGGAAAGTCTAAATATTTTTCGACTATTGACTTAGAATCTGGTTTTCACCAGATACAAATGAATAAGGTAGATGTTGAAAAGACATCATTCGCAGTAAATAATGGCAAATATGAATTTTTAAGAATGCCATTTGGTTTGAGAAATGCGCCCAGTATCTTCCAAAGAGCGATGGATGATATATTGCGCGAATATATTGGAAAATTTTGCCATGTATATATGGACGATATAATCGTCTATTCAGATAATCTTGAAAATCATACTAAATACTTAGAAATAATTATTGAAACTCTTAAAAACGCTAACATGAAAATATCATTAGAAAAGTCAAAATTTTATAAATCTGAAGTCGAGTTTTTAGGCTATATTGTGGGATACAATATAATCAAAACAGACCCAAAGAAGGTCGAAACAATTTCAAATTTCCCAGATCCAACAACGTTAAGACAACTTAGAAGTTTTCTTGGCATGACCGGATATTATCGTAAGTTTATTAAAGATTATGCTTCAGTAGCGAAACCGCTAACCAAACACTTGTCCGGTGAAAATGGAAGAATTTCCCAGCATATGTCCAAAAAAATAATAATAAAACTTGATCACGAAGGTATTTTAGCTTGTCAACAGCTAAAAGACTTACTTATCAACCAAATCGAACTGGTACAACCAGATTATAATAAAAAATTTGTCTTAACGACAGACGCATCCAATAATGCTATAGGAGGGGTATTAACCCAGGAAGGTAAACCAATTACTTTCATATCGAAAACATTAAATTCGACAGAACAAAATTATGCAACTAATGAAAAAGAACTTTATGCAATTGTTTGGGCATTAAAAAATTTGAGAAACTACCTGTACGGAGTTTCAGATTTAGAAATCCACACGGATCATCAACCACTAACTTTCGCGGTTTCAACCCGAAATCCTAATGCAAAAATGAAGAGATGGCATGCTTTCATTGAGGAGTTTTCTCCCAAGATAATTTACAAACCAGGCACTACAAATGTAGTCGCTGACGCTCTTTCAAGGCAATATTTAAATAACGTATCCGATGATTCATCAAGCATTGACACGCAACATTCTGCAGAAAGCAGCGATAACTTGAATATTGAAGAAACTACAAAACCACTTAATCAATTTAAACAGCAAATACTTTTAAGTCAAGGACGATTTACTATTCATGAACAAATTAAGAATTTTAATAAAACCAGACATATAATAGAATATGATACTCCAGAGAATTTAATTGCAATTCTAAAAGAATACTTACAACCTGGAATTGTTGCAATTCATTGCACCCCAGAAGATTTATACGCAGTTAAACAAAAACTAAAGGAAACGTTTAGTAACCGCTTTCTATACACGAAGAATCGATTTTCAGGGCAGCTCAACAATATAACAAAACAATACACTCCGTTACAAATAGAAGACCCTATGAAGTTCTTTTCAATAAAGTATCACACGAAGATATACAAACAAAACTTTTATCTGCCCAAGAAAAAATGTTAAAAAGAAATAATAGAAATAGACATATAAAAACATATGCACCAAATGAAATAATTTATGAAAAGATTGTAGGTAATAGGAATAAACTTCAGCCTAAATATAAAAAACAAAAAGTTAAAGAAGACTTAAGAAACAAAGTCAGAATTTATAAAAATGATAGAATAATACATAAGGATAATATTAAGACTTAGTTTTTCCTTTCAGGAAAATGTTGATGATCGTTTTTCAACTGATTGGCATAGTGTCCACAGAAATAATTGATTATACCAGAGACAATTACGTATTAATAGAAAACGGAGACGCAATAATTTTCGAAGACTATGGAAATTTATTCCATATAACTAATTTAACATACTATAGACTATTGATACAAGAACAGGAACAAATTCTCAGCAGCAAACCTAAATACACAGATATTAACATAAATAAAAATATTATTTACTCAAGTATAAATGAAGACTTAGAAATACAACTTATACAATCACTCTTAGGACAGTTACAAATAAATAATTACAGAAACAAGAGAGGAATTAATGAATTAGGAACCATATGGAAATGGTTAGCAGGGTCACCAGACCATGACGACTTAGTTTTAATAACAAACAAATTAAATGAACTATCAGAAAATAATAATAAGCAGTTTACGACTAATTCACAGATTTTCAAAGCTATAGAATCTTTACAAAAATCAGTAAAAAACTTAGAAGGAAGTACATATAATAAAGTAACAAAAAGTATTAATAAATTAATTATTACAGAACTACAAAATATAATACAAACAATAACTTTAGCTAAGTTAGGAATTTTGAACCCGTCAATCCTAAATTTGCAAGAGATTAAAACGATTACTGAACATGAACACGAAAAACTGACTCTAACTGACTTAATGGACGTTTCAAAATTTAAAATAGTCCAGGATAAAGATACCATAGTAATATATATTAAATATCCAATTGCAAAAAACAATTGTAAATTATATGAAACCAGAGCCATCAGCCAAAAAGACGGAAAATTTGTAATAGATAAGGAAATCGTAAAATGTAAGACAAAATACTTTAACATTGAAAATTGTAAGTTAGAATTAACAAATACGTTTTGTAAACTATCTTTAAAAGAAACATGTTTATCCAAAATTTTAAATAATGAAAAAGGGCATTGTGTTAAAATTAAAGAAAACAACAAAAACATCGAAATAATAAAAGATGGTGTAATTTTGGTATCCGGAAATCATACAATAGATAGCCATCTTGTGGAAGGCGTATATTTAATAACATTTGAAAATCATACTAAGATCGATAATACTACTTATGAAAATCCAACAGCCATTATTTCCAATTACTTAAAAACAAATCATTTGAATAAATATAAAGTTATAAGATACATAGAATCTGAAAATAATGAATTAAAATTTGAAAATATAAATATAATAAATTCAATAAAAATAGAGATTAAAAAACGTCCAATGTTTTGGACAATTACATGTTTAATTATAAGCTTTTTAATAATATTTGTATTATATAAAATTAAAACACGTTGGCAAACATATAAGCAAAATTGTAGAAATAAATCTAATGAAATATTTTTTTTGGAAATGAATGACAATATTAAACGCCTATCAAAAGAATACGAAGAAACGGGACGTTTCTCTTAAGAAAGAGGGGAGTTAAGATACCCCATTGACAAAGGCAACAAACGTAAAACAGATTACATAAGCAATAGCATCAGCACTGTATGACAGAGCTTCACTCTGTGGCATTGCAAATACTTAGATCAGCATAATTGGTCAATATCAAATATCCATGATATTTTTTCTTATCTTTTGCCTCCTTCTGAGACATTGAAGATTTTGCCAACGCCAACACAAATTTAACTATATATACTAGCATAAATTATTTCTCATCTCAGTTCTGTTTTGCCATTACACAGACTCTCATCGCTGACTTCCCCCCACCAGTGGTAAGGGGTTAGCTAGAGAGCTAAATAAAGACTTTTTAAAAACTTAAATGATTTAGTAAATAAATTAATTTGCACGAATGCTTCTTTGGTTAAATAAATGTTCGAATTGACATTTTAGTGCTGTCATTTTCGATTTTATTATTTTGGTAGCCTTTGATTTCTGGGCGAATGAATTAATTCGCCGATCATAATCGACAACTAACTCGATTTACGCGAATAAATCGACTCGCAAAAGAAGTTCTGAATTCTCTTAAGAACATCGGATAAAATGCCGACGATTTTTTCAGAGAGGCTTTTTAATCCGCATCCCAACTTCCCGAGGACTTATTTGAAGTTGAATTAAGAGCTCCAAGATCTTCATTGAAACGAACAACGTGTTCCAATCCAGAAATCTCTTCTACTGAAGCCTATTTTAGAGCGTCTATACTGATTCCTTGCATAGGTTCATGGTCAACGAAAAAAATATCGTCGAGTTATCCTTCTACCGAAGTTTTGAAATATAGATTTATAGACTTCTTCCTTACGGTTTTCCAGTGACCTCAGCTAGAAAAAACCTTTTCAACTAAGAATAGGATTAAAATGTGTCCCGAAGCGTTATGGGGATGCAAGATTAATCTCACTTGCTATGATATCTGTTCATTTGGATATTTATGTGGAAACAGATAAGGTGATTGATCTCATGTCAAAAAAAATATCAAGACGTCTTCTGCTTTAAAAAACTGTGTATAAAAAATAGTTTAAGTATGTACGTTTAAGTACCTACATACGATTTAAAAACTTATAATAGGAATACATATTATATACAACTTCAAACATTATCAATTCGACTAAGGTGGCATTGTCAGTTGTTTTATTGAAAAGTTATCACTTTCATTACTCAATTTAACAAGCCCGTAGTTAATTTCGTTTATTGGTTTAAAAGCTCCATTGTCTGCTGTGCGTGGTTAACCCAACACGTGAAATTTATGAATAATCTGTTTAAAGTTTTCTTTATTACTTATATGATAAAAAAATGTGATAGCAAAGGTATCATTTATATGATTTTTCCAATAGCAATATATAAACGTCAAATATTGGAGTTGTAGAACATTCGCGATCATTATAATGCTAGCACGCCTAATATTCGGTCCCCATCATAGGCACTTACGTGATATATCAAGCATAAATTTTCAATGATGCATTAATAAAACAGGAACTAATACAATTTTTCAAATATTTTTTTTATTTTATTAATACTTTATAATTCACACTTATAAATTCTTATAGAACGAAAATAATAAGATATGCTGACAATTTTGGGAGTGTACATTTTTTACCATTGGGGTCAAATATAACTGAATAGGTGGACCATCAAATTCATTAATTCTTATAACGTAAGAGTTGTCTATAGCATCTATATCTAGTACTTCAAATGAACTAAAGTGTTCGCTAAATTCTGATATGCGAACTTATTCGCAAATATTTACGGAGTATTTTCATTTATTAAAACACATTCAATGCGGTAAATTTTAATCCCATTACAAGATTTATTCAATTCTGTTTGTACAGAAATTGATTTGTGTGATGATAGAGAGAAAGTTAAATCTGTAATTTTAAATATTCATGTATCATAATAAAATTTGGCTTCTTGTTAATTTATTAATTCCTAAGTTACTTAAAACCTATTGTATTATACTATATATTTTTAATTATTATATCACCATATATTATATCCGAAATCTGTTAGAGTTAAGCTCGGTAGATGAATAAAGTAAAGTAAAGTAAAGTAAAGTAAAGATTTGCAAACATACTACATATGTTTATATACAATCTAACAATAGGTCAAGCATTTAAAGAAACGTTCATTAGTCTATAACTCGTATCTAGGGCATCAGAATCGTCTGCATCCGTAAAAAAAATCTTGAACATACATCCTGCATATTTCAGCAAGCATAAGTTTTTATTAATTTGCAACTTTTATTCTCTTATTAATAGAGTCTATTAATCACTATCCGAAAATGTATTTCACAATTATTCACCAATGATTTGCATTAATTTACACTTCGCGAGCACTTCTGATACTATTCCGTTGCTTCGATTCGGATGACTGGATTATGCCATACATACATTTTTACCTCGAAAATGTTTGTGATTCTTGGAACAACCTCGTACTTGAACAGACTATTATGAGGATAATTATAAACGTTTGCATAGTATGTTGAGTACGTTTGTGATAATTTGATCACATTGAGAAAAAAAAATTAGTTAAACCCAGTCAAATACCCAAAATGCATTTTTTTGACTTAAGATCAAAAGTCTAGATCTGTGTTTTCTTGATAACGTTTGAGATGGCTCAAATTATTACGTGTTTAAGCAATTACATTTTCATTGTGCTTTAAATATGTTTGTGATAAATTTATTGCTTTTGAAGCTAATCAAGGGCTGATATAGTAAAAATTTAATGCTAACACATTCGTTATTGATTTACCATTTATTTAATCACGGAATTATTGACGTACACTGAAATAATACTTAAATCCATCAAAGATATTTTTAAACCAAATATTTACATGATCTTTAATATAATTTGGTTCAACAATGTTTGGATAGCTGAATTAACTACGTCTCGTTATTTGATTCAATCATATACCTACATGATTTATTTTAACATTTTGAACAAATTTCGGGTTAACCACGAAAAATTGTTAATTCAACTAATGAATTTTCCTTCAGTGTTGTTTTATATATATAGAGATATAAATAGGCGAAGGGAAATAGTTAAGAACCACTTTCCGTTCGCGCTTATTACGGCTACAGCCGTCTTATTTTGATGTTCTGTTTTTATGAACAATTAAAGAAAGAGCGATTTTGAAACTTCTTGAAGAAGTCGTAAGCAACTGCCTATCAGATATAGCTGTCAGACGTCATTTGTATGAAAAAATACTCGCATATAAGTGGTACAAATGACGACTATAGCAGTCGTTTTAAAAAGCGATTTTTATTATTACAGTCGATTTACATTTCAATTTTAGACATTTCTCTTACTTGTCAAACCTTAAATCTTATTTCTACCATGATTACCAAAAGTGTATTTCTGACAAACTTCCCACACAACATATTACTTGATATTCTTTTTGTTTGAAAGATTGTCCGGATTGCTGTGTATAATTTATTTTCCAAAATGTTGTGTTTATAATCCAGCTCACTATAATGGTAGAATTTCTATCACTGGACGAAAGCTAATTTTAATAGTCGTAGTTGTTGTTAAAAAGCACCTCAAATTCTGGACATTATCTAGTAGTCAGAAGACTAAACGTGGCCAATTTTACGAAAGGGTTGGATTTGTTTTGATATAATAATACTAAGTAACAGTAACACTTTCTCGCTCCTGCACAAAAGAAAATTACATTTGATAAAACACCAGTCCACCGAGATCACCTCAGTTTACGGGGTCATCTCACTAGGCAAATAAGCCGTGAAATGTGCTTTCTATGATTAACCACAGATCTCGTGCCGAAATCTCCTTCCCCAAATTCCCATATCAATCAATGTCGATTATTCCCAATGGGTGACTGATTGGCCCGGACGGTTAATGAGTCTATTATGTCTATCTCTATGACATTTGCATTTGACTACCACGAGGAATTTCTTTCCCACAGAGCGAAAAGTGCTGCTTAAGATCATTCGCCATGTTTGCCCTCTATAAAATGAGGCATAAATCACTGATTAGTGATTACTAAATTATTTATCACCCCGAAAAACATTACCTACTTACCACCAATAATCCCTTAATCAGACATATTGCCTAATGAGTTCACGAACGCTCACCAGCAATATATATACAAGAAGAAACATTTGTTTCTTAACGCTGGCTCCTCACGCGAAATATCGCCAACGCAATAAATTATACCACCAGCAAGAGCAAGCAGCAGGCGCGCACCGCCTCACTTGCACCCTTTTCGGGCTAAACGATCAATCGTCGTCGGCTAGGTCGGTTGCGGTTCAGTTGTGGCTACGTAAACGCCAACCGATTAACTTGGCGTACGATCTCGCCCAAAGTGATAATGTTTCGCTTTAGGTTTGCCGCCACCGGTATCGGCTGGACGAGGTGAGGCGACGAGATTGAGGTATATTCTTTTGGTCCGTCCAGTTCCAGTGTCTATGTGGTAGGGTCAATCGATTTGTGTACAAATCTAAATAAAGGGCATTCCAAATTCGAGCTCATGACTGTGCTTTTCCGTTTCCTCGTGTAATGGTAGAGTTTTCTCTCCTCGCTTCCCTGTTGAATTTTGCGAGTTTCGATTTTCATGATGCACGAACGCATGACAAGGAAAACAAAACAACAAATTTCAGACAAAAGGAGATTACAAGAGGAAGAAACACGTATTCCCCACGTACATCGAAGCCACCACTTTTTCTGTTGCATCAGCGATCTCACAAAAGATCGACTGCATTATTTTCCTCTTGCTGCTCTTGTAATGTTGTTGCTGTTCGTTGTCGCGACGAACACAATTTGTCCGTGTCATTGTTGTGCGCGCGGACCCATTGTTAGCCCGGCTACTTCAGCGAGACTATGCTCGCGTCAACACAGCGTATTGGAGGCACATATAAGGTATGTATTACATATATCTCGAGCTGAAGAACCTCCAGCACACAATCAAAGAATTAAAAAATCATGAACATACATACATATATAGATATATTCTATGTAAACAATAAGTGGGGAACAGGGTTAATCAATCTTTATCTCTTCTAAGGGGTCCGAAGTTCACTTACACCGTTTGCGATCTTTCTATCATATTAATAGTGCACATGCGCACTCCAATTGAAATGGAGATAAAGGAAACCAGTGTGACCCCCTAAAAAAGTTACACTTGGAAAAAGTGTAGGTATTTGACTTTGAGGTTCCAAGGAAGGAAGAAAAATGGTATCCTGTTTAAAATCCAACGGTCAGCGAGATCTTTACTAAAGCCTCGAAATTGACAAGAAGCCGTCAGGTATATTGTATTTCACCCATTCATCTGGCTGCTGGACAGAAGGACCAGAATGGCTATTGCATTCTACAAGCAAAAATATACCTTTTGATTTATCTGAATGACAAAGAAAGATCATTAAAATAGAGACGATCAGAAGGCTGAGACATGTGAAGATGAACAAAATAACTGTAGCCGCTGTTAGGGATTTGGAGAACAACTTCTGTAAACACGACTACAGCCAGGCTTCCAGTCCGAACATAACAATGAGAGCGCAAATAAAAAGAGTAGCGATGTCAATATCTACACTTAATTCCAATAAGGCTTTGGTGTTGATACGTTCAAATTTCGTTCTTACCTTTTTTTACAATAAAATAATCGGTTAGGTCGCTGCCAGACTTTGAGAAGCAAGGAGCTTTTCGAAGGGTTGGGTGTTCACAGAGTGAGGTAGTTCGGATCTTGAAAGCGATGACAAGAAGACAGCTGACACTGTAGTTGGCACATTTAAAGGAGTCTCCTTTCTAGGAACGGAAAAGCTGAGATTGAATAGCGCATTATTCAATTGAACCAATGCCGAAGCTTTTATGATGTCAATTAACTGCCGTTACAATCCACAGTCGCAGCCAGAGTCAGGCTTTTTGACTGTAGTCAACAAATTAAGCACCTGCGCCCATAGGGCACCCTTTTGTTGTCAAACAACCACGCATAAAAGTTGGCCACCATTGACGACCAGCACCCAGTTACGGATAAATAATAGCTATGCATCAAACAGTGCGTCTAGAGCAGATGTTGTAGCACGGATCGTCTACTGGTGATGCCATCTACTACATGGGAGACGAAACGCATTTTTTGCATACAGTACGGGGCACTATTTGTTCTACTATTTGATGACTGTTACTAACCTCCACCTAATATACTGATTTTCTGATTTCTTTTCTCAAACGTAAGTACTTTTTGGTTTGTAAACAATAAACTTGTCGGTCCAACCGGTCAGATGAGATTACACAAAATGTGCATCAAATCTAAGAAAAAGAAATAGCGAGGAATGTGTAACATAAATCACACTTTTGACGTTTTGAGGAAAAATCTATTGTTTTTTTGATCGAGATTGCTTTTCATGTTCCATTTGCCAAAAAAAATCAATTATTTTTCTGATCTGAGGCACTTTTGAGAAATCTCGATTTTTTCTCAGAATTCGCACGACGTTAGGGACACGGCTAAGGTCGACGGCTACGGTTATGCGCGGCAAATAGGGGTAATGTGACTCGCTTCGCTTGCTTGAAGGGACCTAAACTCCAGTATTTAATTTTCGGACACGAGCCTATACGTTTTAAGGCCCAACTTATTTCTTAAAATACTATTTTTAATTATTATATTACGTCAAATACACAGCCGTCGACCTAAGTCGTGTCCCTAACGTCGTGCGAATAGCCACTTCGTTAAAAATGGAAGCTATAATCGAAGCAACTGTATGAACAGATTAGTAGGTATTTTGTGACCACAACATGAATTTTTAAATTTCTAATCATCAAAATCGTCTCCAGAATCAAAAATATATATGTGGCAAGCGTCATCTAGTAGCGACTAACCACAAAGTGCACGTTAACTTTCAAGGTGATGTCCAACAGTCTCGAAACACATTAATCTCAAACCGATAAACATCCATTTTTATTCATATCCATCTACATGGATATGGAATGATATAACAAATTGCGATGTAGGGCATAATCCTAATCAGCCTTTTAAAATTATTTATTATAATTATTTCAACCCATCATTAGACGACTGTAAATTATTTGTAAATTAAGATAAATAAATACCAGACCCACAATCACAACCTACGAACACAACAAATCTTAAGGTTTTCTACTGTTACCCTTTACTTTCATGCTTTCGCTACGTGTGTACATCTTGCATTTGCTTACTGCGTAAATTATAAGAACTTGTTATCCAGCTATAATTTGTTCACAAACGTAAAGCTTCTCTTGTTTCCATAGTAAAAATATTACATTACGAAAAATAAAATAATTCAGCTCTGGTTACACTAAGAGCAATATGCGCTGCAACTGCAGATCATGTATCTCATATATACATGTGTATGTACGTAGGTATGTTAGAACTCAGCACCAATCGGTAAGGTGAGGCGAGAGCCGGTTGTGAATACTGTGAACTCACATCATCGCGAAAATCGTGATCGTGTGGTCAAACCTTTTGTGCCTTTTGCCAATCCAACAGCCAATGCTACAATTATTTATACCGTATTCATAGGTTTTTGAGCTCTTTGTTGGTGCCTCATGATGGTCTAGTTGCCGGTGTGTGATGGTTGCTCCAATTAGATTCTAATTGTACTATACATATTATGGGAATCCATAAAATCAGCAACGACGTCGGCCTGAGGATCACATTCCATATGCTATGCCTTATACCCGTTGTTTGTCAAATATTACGTGGTTGACTGTGTGGTTTCTTCTTACATGCCTGGATCTAAGGAGGCTGATTTTTTAATTATCCTTTGCAATTTTGAAAGGTTAAATTTTTGATTTCTGAAGACCCCCGTATAGACAGTTTAAAATGGATTGATAGGAACGATAGTTTGAAGTTTTTTTTTAAATATTTGCAATCGAAAATAAAATTTTTAAATCCACATCACAATTTACTTTATGAATTTTTTCTCATTGATTACTAAATGGAAACAACTGCCAAAATAATTATGAGCAAGTACTGCACATGTGAATACAACTCAGGGGAACCAAAATTGTGGAACAAATGTCTACACCACTACCATAAACTAACTATTCAATAGACTGACAGCTTCAGCCAAAAAAGAGAAATTGCCTACAAGCTGAATTTGACCTGTTTGAATTCATGTATTTGTGCCTATGTTAATCAAAGGGGACTCACTCATACTTGAAAAAAAGAAACAGCCTACACTCTTCCGGCTCCGGTTTAAACCGCCATGTGGGTAGCTTGAAGTGGACTCTCATTTCAATATCAAGGGCTGTGTTGTAAACCATAGTTTTTCCTAGTTCTAGGTTGACATTTGTCGCTACTTTTTTATATAAATAATTGTTCGATTTTCTTATAATTGAATAGAAATCAATGTTCAAATTACAGGATATAAAGAAAAGGAATATTTTTTTAAGTTAATTTATAATGAATTTTGGATAGATAGACATCATTTTTATGATATTGATATAAAAAAATTGTTCGCATGTTCGCCATAGAATTTAATTTAAGTTTCGCAACCTATTTCTCCTTTCACATTCCCATTTTTTTAATGATCGATTTGGTGAAACTATTAACAACAGTAGGACTGTTTTTTTTGAGCTTCGTTCTCAGCAAAGCAAAGTAAAGTAGGATTTTCAGCACGCAATTACAACAACTACGCTATACTTGACACTTCGAGACTCGCAATAGTTATTGTAATTTGTGTGCTGAAAATCATACTTTACTTTGCTTTGCTGAGAACGAAGCTAAAAAAAAACACGACTATTATTAAACGAGACTGACTGTCACTTAAAAAAGTTTAAGAAAAATTACCAACAAGAAATCAAGTAATAAAAATACGTCAGTTTCCTAGAAAAAAAATTGTGAAGAAACAATAATAAATGTGCAGCCATCATTTTGCAACTGTATTTTACTTTTCACATAAAAAATTACATTATTTTCATTCATAAACTTTTTTATTAAAAACTAGCACTATTCATGTTTTTGGCTGAATCATTTTTCTTCAAATGGAATTTCATTATATAAATTTTAGTTGTTTTTTTCTGCTATTAAATTAAATCTTCATGAAAAGATTACTTTCAAGTCATAATAATTGTAATTAATTCTTTACCGTTTTTCTGTTGACATTCCCGGCGAAATATTTGCTAGCATAAAAAAGAGACAACACGAAGACAGGGCAGTCTCGTTTGAATAAGCTTCGTGAGTGGACGTGTAAAGATGTGGTTGATTTAAACTGCATTATTACACCATCACACATTCCTAACACGGAAGATTAAAGGGATGCTAAATACTAAATAGCCGCGTGAAACGCAAAAATACGTGACACGTTTTTGGTCGGCCATATTGTTTACGTGATAAGAATTATGTACAATTATTTATTTATTTCCAATAACTGATTAATGAATTGTTGGTTTCATTTACTGAAACTTATTACCACTCTCATTTCAAATGTTTTGAATCAGAAATATAAATGTTATCAAGTGATTGCACAAATGTTTTTTGCCGGAACTTGTGTTTTTTTCCGTTTTACGTATCTATAATTATGGGTAAACATCCATGATACTGATCTGGTCTGATTTGTGATCTCATTCCTACGCCTTCATTAGCATTGAGTGCGGACAAACGGATCCCTCTGTCCCGTCTCGTGCAAAAATGCGCGTGCGTGATGGTATAAATGTGGCATTAGATTACTTGAGTTTTACATTGAAACTACATTTTGATTATTTTGGTGTGTTTCTTAATTTTGAGTAACTATATTTCACTAACATATTTTTTCTCCAAAAACAACAAACGAAAACAGACACAATAATTGTAGAAACAGAAATATCTTCTTTTATTTCGACGAATGAATTTTCACACTTAATCCTTTATTTATTTATGTAGATTGCATTCTCTATTTTAAATTTTGTAGAATAGAATACAAATGTTATCGTGGTGCAATAAAACAACGAATTTAAACTCTCAGAACGCATCCATCAGCTGACAGCAACTCACGAAATACACTAAATCTCAGTCAGTGTTCTTAGCACTCTCTCTTTATTCTTCCCACGAAGCGTGTTCATTTTTCCCTTTTTACTAAATTCAAACTACCTCTACTTTTGTATGAAAAATCATGCTTTTATAATTGAAATTTGTATTTTTCGGAGACAAAATAACATTAAATTAATCTTCAGTATTAAAATCGCAGTTTGCTAACATTATTTTTGTACTGGAAATTGTTACTAAAAGCACATCTCCTTTTTATGTACATTTAGTGCGTTGATATTAATGGTGAAATCTAGTTTGAATGTTTTCTTGTCAGATGGTTGATATTCCCACAATTTTGATGTTTTACGCATGGAAATTTTACCGAAAATTGAAATTCCCACAAAAAGGTAGAGATACCACAATTTAGGAACACTGCTGAGTGTCAGTATTTTTTTTGCTGCTTCACACGTATTCACCGACAGTAAAATAGCGAGCGGTGGGAGGGGCTTATATTGAAAAAAATCTGCGGGGTAAATCTGGAAGACGTAGGAAAGCTGTCAGTTTATTTAATAGTTAGTTTATGACCACTACAATATAGGACCGCGGAATATGTATACATCCCCCCTGGGTCAGTGTTGGATTTGAAATAGGCGCTAGGTCCAAGCGAAGAAGGGATTATAAGTTACAGTATTGACATTTCAGATTTGTTTTTATTATTTTAAGAAATTGGAAAAAAAACTTGTCATATTCAAAAAAATAAACTAAAACATTTTCCAAAAATTCTTGATGTGTCTTGTGTCCGTAATTTTTGTATGAACAAAAACGGGATAAATGAATGAATCATCAGTAGATTCACATTTAAATATACCTATGCTACTATAGAAATTCAAATTTGGCTGAGTAAAGAAAACAAACATTTTTTAACAACCTCGTTCAAAATAATTTCTCTTAACTTCATGCAGATTTATAACACCATACAAATTGTGCGGATAATTTCTGATTGTAATTTGTACATATTAGTAATTCTTGCAAGATTAAAACCGAAAAACTTGGTGCGCATGCAATAAATAATTGATGATGAATACTGTTGTTTGTGTTTTTTTAACTGCAGCTATTCTTCACCGGGGCTACCATTGCACAAATACTTTTTAAATTTTCGACTATATTTAATAATCATTGCTTTGCTTAGCAACTATGTAGCGCCATGATGATGTGAGTTATGACAGCTGGTCACGCTAGTGCTAAATGTAAATAGTTAATTCCAATTGAACAAACAACATAAAGACATATGTAATAAGCCGTAAAGTGAATGAGAGAGAGAGAGCTCTCTTAACAACTACATAATTAGAAACAGTTTACTACCTGTAATTAATATACTGACTATCAGCGATTATTGGTACAGTCATTTTCTTCTGTCAGTCTTCTTGTTTAGCTTTCTCATAGGAGAATATAAAATAAAAAAACGTGGTGTTTTATTTCAAATTTGAATAATAAACGTATTTTAGAAATAACAGTTTTTGAAGAATTTGTACATGTATTGTAATTAAATCACTTTGAGAACATTATTTGAGCTTACTTTTGGGTAAACCATCCAAATTCAGTTTTTTATTCCTTATTAAGGTAGAATAAATGCATTGCCTTTTGCCTTTCCATTAGCTTTCATATTGGTATGTAGTGGAACCGATCAGAGTTTAACCGAATGGTGGCATGATCAGAGCAGTGTGACATTTCCTAACCGCCTTTGATTTGATTGTGTAAGATTTAATCAATTTCAGGGCTGTTTGAATTTCAGCGAAAAGGGTGTATGTATCTTTGCATATTTTTCTATTGCCAAGATAAAAGCAGTGCCGTATTACTTTGGGTTATCAAGTTTATGGCAATAAATAAAACAAAACTCTTACAAGCAAACTTTTCTGGTTTGACGAATTTTTTTTTAATAAATGTTAAGGATCGAACTCAGGCGCCGCAGTCCGGATCACTGTAAACTCCGCCATTCATTTCACTTGAACATTAAATTTAACAAACCACATAAACCCAAACAAATAATTCAGCTTAACAAACAATGTAGGTACTGTAGATTTGTAATGAAAGTAATAATAATAAAAAATATTGTACAACTTAAAAATAATAAAATACTTATTTGTTTATTTCTCCTTCTTCCACGTCAGAATTGAGTAGCTGCCTAAATACAATGAGGCCGCGGTAGTAGCACAAATTAAGTGGCACTGCACACACAAAAAGTGTATCCAATCAAGTAGCGCGATCCGTCAAATTCAAAAAAACTGTTCTGCTTTCTTTTTAATATTTTTAAAAAGTGGATGACAAATATTCCATGAAATTTGTTTTTCTTTTACCAACTCTATTAGTAAAAGTTTAAGTAAAAGGAACTAGCTATGAACAATGATTTTGTGATATGTCGCGCAGCAGAAGTTAAAAGTTGGCCAATAAGTAGGTACTACAACTGCTACTACACACTACAGCTCGAGTGTCACGTCACTTTTAAATATGTATACTAAAAGTTTAAATTATAGTTGTACATTTTGATACAACTCTGTCGTGGTAAGTATTCTACCTAGATTGGTTTAAAAAAATATTTCACGCTTCGATCTAATAAAATAATTTTTTTTTACGGTAAGAAAGCATTGGTGGCGCCTCTCGATATAAGGTTGGAAATCTAAAATCGGTGTGTAAAGACCTACTCGAATATGCTCCTATACAAACAGAATTTGGATACGTAAAGCTTTCATATAGTTGATCCTTGGCCATTTGTTGTCCACTAGACAAAGGACCCAAGAGAGATAATAGGTGTACCTACTGATTGCTGTCTATATTCGGTGCATGATGCACGATTGCAAACCATTTCTTCTCCTAAAGGCCATTTTTACCTCTGTTACGCTGTAAATAAATGAAAGGTATAGAGCTTTATTTACACCCATTTGCTAAAAAGCTACACCCTTTAATAGTTGCACATGTCTGCCAGCGTGATAGATCCTTCTAGACTACGCTTCAAAACATGTGATTGGTAAAAGTAACAAACTGGCTCGCTTTCCGGAAATGAATTTATTATAATTCTATAATATTCGTTGTTTCTTCCGTTTACTAAAATTTCCATCAACTCTAAAGAAGAGAAAATTATTTGTCGTATGTGATAAGTGATAAATTGGCATTTGCGGTGGTCGATTGAACTCGATACCAATGCTAATACACCATGCGTGTAACGGTAATAAATACTTTGTTTTTGTGTACTAAATGTGTTCTTTTTATATTTCGAAAAAAAAACAAGTTTTTCAGATTTCTCATCTGGGAACACTGCCAAAAAGATATTGACATGGACTATCAAAATCAAGTAAAAATCTCCTAAGATGTTTTGAGAGAAAGATTCTTCGAAAGATATTCGGGTCATTTTTTATCGATGGAATGTGGAGAAGAAGATTTAAAGACGAAATTTATGGCCTATATAGGGACGCTGACCTGGAAACAACGGCTGAGATGTCTGGTGTACGTGGAGCGTATGTACAGCAACGCTCAACATTGTAGGGCGACCTCAACCAACTTGGTCTTCGTAACTGGAGGCAGCTTGGTAGGAATCCAGATAGCTGGACGGGTTTTTTGGTTCCAACCCGGACTGAAATCACCACCAAAAGTAAGTACCAGCATTTGTTGAAGATGACGACAATTAATAAATTAATTAGTTGGCGCAACAGGACCGGATAGAAAAGTAGGCCTAACTTGAGAAATGAGAAGCTTTCTTAGGATAGTAATACTGTCGAATGTTTATCAGACGCTCCCGAGAGGTGGCGCTCAGAACAGATATTGTTGATATAAATCAAAAACACTTGCATGGAAGAACTGAAATGGCCTGTACCCCTTCTCCACCCAAAAATTCTAGCCCACAGTTCCGAGTTTTTTTTATTCGGAATACAAATTAAAAAATTTAGATATATTAAAACGAACGCAAGAAGTAATTTGGATAGAAATCACCGGATTTTTTGGTTTTTAATTTGTGAATATGTAATTTTGTTATCGGCTCATAGGATTGAAAGGATTCCATGGACTCTTTTGTGTTACCTTTTTATGACCTTTTTGCATAGTCTGACTGAATTTCATTGATACGTAGAGAACTTAATTTGAGTCTCCACGAAATCTGCCAACCGTTACTACGTACTACCACAGCTTCATTATTTTTAAAATATTTTCCAACAATATATTAATTGCTGTTCTTAAGTATTGCGATCCATTTTTAATAGCTCTGAACTGTCAGTGCAACGCTGTATTTAGCGCAAAAATAAATTAAAACTAGCTTTGAAATTGGGGGCCAACATTTTGAAGGTAAAAAATACTCAATTGCCTTAGCAAAGTATAAAATTATCTCGTTTTCGATTGGGCAAAATCAATTTTATTTTTCACTTCCGTGTCAAAAATTTTCAAAAATCTAGATTATTTTATAGATCCATATCTATTTCAGTAATATGTATGACCTGGAGTCAATTGAAGATCAAATATTATTGATTAAATGTGCAATTAAAAAGTAGTTTTGACGGCAAACTCAACACACACAAAGAACAATAAAACTCGTTTTTTATGTTTGCTCGACAGCAGTGATCTGCAATCTCAGATCAAGATCTGAAATGTCCAATCAAAAACCACATTAACAAAACTTGTTTACCTATAAGTTAACTGATTTCTTTCCTAAAACAATTTACTTAGATTGCGCTATAGACTTAAGTTGTGGAACAACTAATGGAACTAGTTCTCGGAAATATATGTAGTTCCATTAAGCAATATCGTTTTTTGCGTTACAGGAAAAGAAATTGAAAGGATTGAACGAACTTGGAACTATATTAACAGGTTGATGCCGATTCAGAAAGAAAGAAAGAAAGCTTGGAAAAAATTCAGTTTTCATCGGAAAAATTAATTATATGAACCTCTTACTCACATAAGTATGTAAAACAAGGTAAAAATAAATGTTTTGCATACATATATAAATAAACAAGTAAAAGTGATATCATCGGCCTGGCCGATTGGTTTGATACCCTCAACTGCATACAAGTCGTGCAAAATTGTTTTTTTTTTTTTTTCGAAAATTTACCCTAAACGAGTGCGAGTTTTGCTCGGTTAAAAAAATGTGTTAAAATAAACTTAGTCTCTGTTGAAAAAAAACTATACACACCTACCTATTCGTTGTTAAAAACCGAGATAAAAATGTAAAAAGCATAGTACTGTTATCAGTTACCTATTATTTTTATCTTACAAATTTCTAGATTAATGAGACCAACCAAAGAGTTTTATTTTGGTTTTTACGACCGAGACAATTTGGAGGGAAAATTGATAAATCGGTTATTTTTAATGGAGTTTCCTTAAACAAGTTGACTCGGTTATTCTTCATACACTTACTTTTCTGTGTTTGATTGGTCTTCAAAAATCCCTTGTTCAGCTATTTCAATTCAATTCAATTAATTCTATATTCAAATAAGTACAAAGTATGAAAAATTACAAAAATACAAAGCAAATTTTAAATATAGATAGTACAAACAGAACACAGATGTTACTCTGTATTTGAGGAAAATATAGATGATATCACATTAGATATATTTAACTTTGTGGGGTGTACAAAGGTGGAAAAAAGAAAAAGGATAAAAGGTAAAATTGAAAAATTACTGCAATTTATGAAAGGAAGAAAAAAACAATCCTTATCAACTGAAAAAAAAGAGGATAAATTCAAACACCGGACCGGATATCAAATGGTAAGGAGTTAAAAAATCAAGTATTTCGTTTATCTGAATATTTGAAGTGCTTAGATTGGCAAATACTAAACTTATTAAGTATATCACCTATATAATACAAATTATTTACAAAATAATTAAAGTAGACGGTACGATTTTTGAGCAGTCCGCCTTAGTTCCAGTAGTCAGCCCCATTTAAATGTACACATTATAAGACATCAACTGGCTTTAAATGAACCGTTTCTTTCAAAGTTAGCCCTATTTCTATAGTAATTGTACAAGGAAAATTTTTAAATGTCTTACTCGTATGAAAAAAAAAAATATAATATTAATAGCGGATACCCTGCGTGTGCTACTACGCTAATAAAATGAAATAAGTGTGTTTGCAAAAAAAGAACATTTTTTTTTATTTATTAACTTCTTTATCTTAATGCTAGCGGATAAACAATATTTTGAGTTTTTTCGGTAGGTGTGTAAACATAAAGATTTTTTGGCGTTCCGTGCGAAAAACGGGAATTTTCTAAGTTCAAACCAGCAACACTTAGCGATTGGCCTTGAGCCAATTGATGGTTATGGCGAAAGCAAGACGCACTGGAAACTGTAATCGCTTGAAATCGAAGGTTAAATCGGTTGAAATCATTGGAATTCGTGGCATCAGCACTTCTCCTTTACATTTGCCGCTGATGATTGTGGCTTCGATTAAATTTGGAGATAGTTCTTTAAGAATTTTTGGCGTTCCGTGCGAAAAACGGGAATTTTCTAAGTTCAAACCAGCAACACTTAGCGATTGGCCTTGAGCCAATTGATGGTTATGGCGAAAGCAAGACGCACTGGAAACTGTAATCGCTTGAAATCGAAGGTTAAATCGGTTGAAATCATTGGAATTCGTGGCATCAGCACTTCTCCTTTACATTTGCCGCTGATGATTGTGGCTTCGATTAAATTTGGAGATAGTTCTTTAACAGCAAGTCTTGTTCCGTTGCACAATTTCGGTGGATCTAAGTTGCGAATGAGCATCACTGGTGAACCAACTTTTAAAGTTAAGATGTGTGGTGGCATTCCAGAAGGTTCCAGAGAGTTAAGAAACTCAATTAGATAGTTTACAGCTTGTTATTAAATAACCTTGCAAAAAGTCTTGAATGTGATAATTTATTTTAATGCTTATTTGTTTTTTGCTTTTGGTGCCACGCCCATTTATCCCATTCCGCCCATTTTCAGTTCGACTACTAATATTTGTAATTGATTGACTCGTACAAAATTTGAAGGCTATATAGCTAATATAGAACCCGAGATATTTTGTATATGAGCTAAACATTCAGTTTGTATGGGAGTTGCTACGCCCATGACTATATTCACATTAACAAATAATCAACGTGCACAAATTTCTAAGACTATGGCTATTATAGTACTGTAGATATATGATATTAAATATTTACTTTGTATGTGGGTGCTGCCACTCCCACTGGTCCGAACCCGCCTATTTTTTTCCTGATTAAATCAGGAACATGTGGGATACTGCAATGTTTCAAAACTCTTGCTATCACAATAGTCAAGATATATGATGTTATTCAATTTATGTGGGAGGGGCCATGTCCACTTGAAATATATATAGCCATAATTTAAAACATAATTTGGACTATAACCTTTCAAAAGAAACCGGTTTGGGCCAAATCGGTTGGATAGTCTTAGAGTCTATAGAGGACAAACATACAAACATTGCATTTTATATATACCTATAGATTATAGATTATTAATTGTATTATACAAGCATACATATATCC
This sequence comes from Cheilosia vulpina, assembly GCA_916610125.1. Taxonomy (NCBI): domain Eukaryota; kingdom Metazoa; phylum Arthropoda; class Insecta; order Diptera; family Syrphidae; genus Cheilosia; species Cheilosia vulpina. The sequence continues at coordinate 46,659,165 of OU744280.1, forward strand.
ATCCACGGTAACCAATTTTGGTTGCAGCTTAAAGGATGGAATAGTTTTGGACCCAAAATGTGATGCTGTTGTCGACCATAAACATTTTTTTTAATTCTTTAAACTGAATTTTTGAAGTGAATACATATACGGGCACTCTGGAGCTGGGGAATAAACTACTGAATCAGTTGATTAAATTAAATCTTAGTTGTAACTACGTGAAAACAAAAAACGTTGGATTGAATTGCGTAATGAACATTTTTTAAATAAATGAAAGCACTACTATGCGCTTCATTAAATTTATTGAGATTTGGTTTTTAAACTAAATTTCTTAAAATAATCCAAATGGAGCACAATTAAATTTAACATACATTACATACCTGTATCAACATTTAGGGAGAGAATTTTCACTGCTGATGGTGTGTGGTACATACGTAAGTACATTTGTAACGCCAAGAAGGAGTCACTGGAGACGTCATAAAGTATATATATTCTGAATCAGAAACACATTTTGAATCGATTTAGCCATGTCTGTCTGTCTGTCTGTTTTGACATGGCCAATATCGGTCAAGTAGTTCTGTTACCTCCCAAACAAAAACAGGGTATCAAAGCATCGGTCATTTTACTTGTTTTTAATAAAAATTGATCAAGTGATCACAAAGATGTAATTGGTTTATGTTTTTGAATAAGAAATCCGTATCAAACACCCGCTGACCTACCGAAGCAAAATGTGTAGTTGTATAAATAGTTCAAATATTAACGATTACCAGAGCATAACTCCACTGCCAAGTTGCTTCAATATCTACCTATACATATACTTTGAATCAAATTCATTTGTCCGCAAGTTTTGTACAGGAAATACTCAAAAAATAGGTAGGTAGGTAGGTACCTATGACCAGAAAAACACCGAGCCAGAATCTGCCTCCAGCCGCATTCTTATTATAGTAGATTAATTAATCCCTGGAATTTTTGTTCCCTCTCGCGCATTGGTAGGTATGTAGGTATATATATTTATGTTATAATTTCCTATCTCCCGCACCAAAACCACCCGTGAAAACTTTTGTGCTGTAAATACCCATAAATAATGTAAAATAGGGATCACTCATGTAGTTTACTCTCATCTCTCAATATACATCCATACATGCATGTATATAAGAGGTTTGGAAGTCACCTACCCTCACACTTTCCTTGCGGAAAAAAGGGTTGCTTGTGCCGCATACTCTGTACACTGTAGGTACAGTAGGTACATAGCCTTGTTGAAAAGAGAATATCTAGAAATAATTCTAACATACCCACCCGGGAGAGGATACAGCCATCCCCCGCAAATGGGGTCTGAGCGTCTCACTCTAGTCTAAATTCTGCCACCGCCAAATGTAGATACACATGGGTGTACGTGCAACAGTACATGAGGGGTGTAGTTTTTCGCAAAAGTATACCCACCCGAATGCCATTCCCGCGCTGCCCGTGGATGTGGCCGGGTGCAAATGGGAGATTTTTCACACGCGCTCACTAGTATTTGTAACCAAGATTGTGGATGCTAAAGAATTGGAAAAGAGCTAGACACTAATACTACACAATGTGCAGGAGCTCTCAACATCCGCCCACATCAACAAAAAATAATGCTCTATACAATCGGCGCTTTATTTTTCTCGTTCTTTAATTTAAGCAGAGCGTCATCATCCAGCGCCATCTAGTGGAGGGCCATCACCCCCATCTTCCCGTGAATGTGAAACACTTTTTGCAACCCTTTGACGACTTTTCCCGCCCGTAGTGTTTTATAGTATAGTATGTTAGGTAGGTACCAGCTTCAGAAGCAGGGCAAGAAAAATGCAGAGCTAAGCTTTTCTGTCGAGGAATTTCCGTTGCTTGGGGTGCGGCTATGGTCCGTTATCAAGTGTAGAAAAGCGAGAGCGCAGAGCGGTGCCGGCGGTAGTTGCGACAACACAGAACGAAGAGGAAAAATAACCCGAAAGCTGAAAGAAACGTTAGAGGAATGAGTGGATCCTACATTCCCATTTCCCAATCCCAATACACTGTTAGCACTGGAATAGTTGGTGGAACGTATACTTTTACTCTCTCTCACTCGCTCTCAATCTCATTTTGCTGCTGCATTCATTCAATGAACATTGATTCCATTCCAACGAATATACACAGTTTTTCTTTATCATTTCTTGTTTTTGTTTTCTTTCTGAATCGAGTCGTTGAGTTGTTGTGGGTGAATTGTGTGGCTATGAAAGTGGGAGTGTTGGTGTGGTGTCCCTACTTTAGGATGCCGGCAGTATACTCACTCCAATCCAAGTGTCACTCTTTGTTTGAATGGTGGTTCATTCGTTGTGTCGTTAGAGAAACACAAATCAGCTTCTGGAGAATAGCAACGTTAAAGAATTTCACTATACGCCAACGAACTCATTTCTAATTATTGTTCGTAGACAATATAAATGTAAGTCCGCTCTACGTATCTATCTGTTGTAAATAAGTATAGGTACGACGATGACGACAATCAGATCCGAGAGCACCTACCTACCAACCTATTTTGTCTGAAGCGAGGTGTGTTGTGTGGAGGTACTCCATTCATATACCTATATTTGATTTTACGATGCATACCCATACCCTACCCATGCCCCACGATCCGCATGTACCTACACAAACATATGTGAATGTGCATGATGAGCATAAGGCTCCACCGTTTTATGGCTCCGCCTTCGACGCTTCAGCGCTCCAATGGGTTTTGTTTTTGCCTTTTGCTTGCATTTTCTTGATACAATTTTTGAAATTTGTATTTCTTTTCGTATTCCGATTCGATTTGGTGACGCTTTGGGAATGTGGATTATTATCTATTTACTTCTGAATGTGGGTGGGGGGGATATTGCGAGGGGTAGGTATGTGCTCTGTCTTGTGTGGGTCACTCACATGAGAGCGTGTTATATGTATAATGGTATATGTACCTCTACTCCCCAATCGCATTTCCGATTCCTTTCTGAGCTTATTGAAGTGCATTTTAGAGTAAGAAGTTAACTGGAGACATGAAATGCGTTGCTTTCGATATTTGTGTTGCTGCATGTACCTTTAACACCATATAGGTACCTACCTACCTATCTAAAATATGCTAAAATGGGGCATAACTGTTCAAATAATTTATTTGTAATTTACTTTGTAGTTACTCATCCGGAATAACGGATTTATTTTTGATTAAAGGAATAGGTACCTGCATGGTTTTTAGGCGCAGTATCTTAGTGGTTAAAAATCCCAAATGACGTCAACCTTTTACTGTCATTAAACAGCTTCTCAATAAGCCTTTTGGGTTCGTCATTAAATTCGTCCCAAAAATTAAAAAAACGAGTGGTTGTGAGAAACTAACCCTATGATCCCTACGGACCTGTTGCGCAAACTATTTATTTATTTATACCTATGGGTTTTATGGGTTAGTGTGCTGGACTACAAAGCGAAGGGTTTTGTGGTTTGAAAAACTGGAATAACATTAATTGGGTAGATACGTACATCTTATGATTTTTCCACAGTTCGCATTAAATTATATCAAATCTATAGGAGTATTGCAGTATCTCCACTAAAACTAAAAAAAAATAAAAAAAAATAAAAAATAAATAAATAAATATGTTGCCGCGCCACACAATGTTAAAAGTTGGGCAATAAGTAAATATACTACTGCTACTGCTGTCATATCTCCATGTGTATTTCAACTTTGACTTTCAACTAGCTGTCATGAACGAGCTTCACAATTCAGCAGAAAGTTGTACCTAGGTCCATTATTTTTAGTCCCAAAAATAAAAATTCACACATATCAAATTGCTATGAGAAGGTAGACAGATGATATGTATATGGACCTGTCGCGACCAGGGTTGCCGTTAACTTAAAAAAAAAGTCACTAACTCGAACCTAAAAATCCACTAGCTATGGTAAAATTTAAAAAAAGAGTCACTAGAAAAAAATTTTCACTACCTACCAATAAAAAAAAATAAATATTCAGTTTTAACAACATTTTTATTTTGATCAATAAATAACTTAAAAAAAAACAAATTCAGTCTCAATGTTACAATAAAAAACAAAACAGTTTTTTAAATCACTGCAAATCAGAAATAATTAAATCGATTTCATCTTCATCACTACTTTCATTTACCTCAATATCGGAGGCATTTTCAAAATTATTTCTTAAGAGAACATTTTTTGGAATTTCATATTCATGACAACTTTTTTTTTTGTATTTTTAGTTGATTTCTGATGAGCATTATTGAGTTCAAAGTTTTCGTTGACATTTTATTTCTCAACTTATTTTTAACTATGTTCATCATACTAAAAATCCGTTCCACTTCGGCATTTGAATGTGGAAGCGACATTACAGTTCGAGCAAGTTGGAATAATTCTTCATAAGTATTGACACCTGCTGCGTTTTTATAATGCGAAACTTCTCCCCAAAACTTTACGCTATCTTGAAGCTCTTTCCATTTCACAAAATTAATAGCCATCCATTGCTTTAAAATTTGTTCTATGTTTTCGTCCTGAAAACCTAAACTTTTTGCAAGGTCAATGATAGAACGATCTTTTACAGGTTTTAAAGTATTTTCAACTGATAGTAATTCCATTTTTGTTAAAGCATTGTAATTACTTGGAACCCTTTTCTGAACCTCTTTTATTAACTTTATAGTGAAATTTATACAATTAGTTCTTATACGACTAATTGTATCGCTTGATAATTTCGATTCCGATATTTTAGATTCAAAAACATACCCAAATCAAATTGAATATTGCAATTTGCAAGTGTCAAACTCGAATACCAGGGATGTAACATCACCAGGGGCGTTATAATTTAGAAAAAACATGTTTTTACAAAAAGTCACTAGAAAAGTAACTAGAATTTTTTAGTGACAAAAAATAAATTTTGGAATGCTGGGGAATGCGTCACGAAAAAGTTACGGAATACGGAAATTGCGAGCGGAAGTTGAGAGGGAGATATAATTTAGTGAGGTAAAAAGAGAGAGAGTTACGTTTCGTTTCGAATATTACAGTAGAGGCAAGAGAGATGGATGCGAGCACACATTTTCGTTCAATATTTCTCTCAGCCAGTTACGTTTCGGTATCGAAGACACAGCATACAGTGCAGCAGTGATACCAGTTCGGGGGATTTATCACTTTTTGCTTGATTTTCTCACTAATAATAAGCTAAAAGGGACAAAAGGATTTTTCACACCTCATAGTACAAAAAGAAAAGGATTTTACTTTTTGGTAAAATTTTGTTCCTAATTGCTCACTTCATTAAGAATAAAGAAATGTTTCAACTTACGCTCAAAATAAATATTTTAATGTTTAGAAAAAAGTCATTCAAAATATCTAAAAGCTTTCATTTTTTTTTTTTTTTTTTCCCTAAACTGTTTCATAAAATGACATATGTGTCTGTGAATCACGAGTATATTTTAAAATAATAAATTTATTTATTTTGTAAACCTAAAAGGGATATTTTGAGTATAACCGTGGCATAACCTGCCTCTAAAGTCTGGTATCACTGCAGTGAAACAGAGAAAGGTGCGAGCACACAGTTTCTTTTCTTGGTACAGATGTACCAAGATTGTGAACTCGATATCATCTCATTTATATACAGACATGAAACTCTAATATGTTAAGGGTTTGTTAAAAGAAAATAGGTAGATGAATCTCCCTGTCTTCTAGCAGCTGGTAATTTTGTGCAAAATCAAATAAAATAATTTGAGTTTTTTGTGTAAGCGGCAACCGTGGCCTATTGTCTGTATCGTACTGTAGTAGCAAGAGAGAGCAGTGCGCGCTCCCATTTTCTAGCTCTCTTCCTCTCATAGCGAGTAAATTATTGAAGAAAATTGATAAATTAATATGTATAAACTAAACACATATATTATATAGCTGGAGCTAAAGAAGTTTTACTTCATTCGTGTGGTCGAAAGCACACTCGTATTTTTTTTTCATCAGATCATGAACACACTTTTTCTCATCTCTTGCAAAACTGAAACAAATAAAAGATTCAGTTTGACAATTGACATCATGTCCTGAAAAAAAACTTTTAATTGTTTCTGAAAGGCGAAAAAGAAAAGATATTTTATTTAATGGATGAAGACGAAGATGAAAGCATGAAAACCTCTTTTTCGCTCATTTTTTGACTGGACTCGACGGCGCTTACTTTTGTTTTCCATCCTCTTTATTTTTTGTTCCTATAGCTACACACAGAAAATAACAGTTTTGCGAATTGTCACCTTGACAAAGCTACACTTCAGTCTGTTTTAATTTTTCAGTTGTAATTGGGTCAGGGAATAGATAAAGTGCAAAAGTGTAACGACATTTTTGTAAGTATATTTTGTTGTTGTAGTGCGAAAATAAGTTGCACTTTCGCAATGATACAAGGCCAGTTGCATCGGATCGTGAATACCCCTAATGATAAAAATGTATATCTTCTATCCCGGTTTAGACAACAGATTGCGAACCTCTTTTATGACAGTTATATGCTTATACTCTCTGATGTTTGCCAGAAGTTCGTCAGAGGTGGTGTATATACTATATACACAGTAAAAAAAAAGGAAAAGATGGATTTTTTTTTTCCTCAATCGAACATAGGACCCCTGCTCGCTTAGAGCCGAGCACATTAACCACTATGCAAACCACTGTGCCTACCATCATGCCCATTATGGATACCAAACGGAAAAAGCAGCAATTGTTTTGTGTCACGCATCGAAATGCGGATTTTCTAAATTTAAGATCCAAGTTCTAAGACAGTTCTTCTTTAACAAATTTAACATTACATAATATTCATGTTTTCAGGTGCAATTGGAGCCAAAGATTACACTCATACCTATTGGAAATATTTCTTTTTTTAAATTTCGTGTGCTTTATTAAAATTGTTAGACTCCCAAGGGAAATTGAAATACCATTACTTGGGAATATGGGATATAAATTTGTCCTTTCAAACTTTCTTTTGCGAATGGCAGGGGTCATTCACATGACACAATACCAAGGTAATAACATTTTCGATTATTACCTGAAAGAAGTGTTGGGTATCAACTTTAATAATTGCGGTTAAGTAATATACTCGTATAATATACAATGCCTTGACAGCAGTTGTTCATCCGTTTTTTGTTCAGTTGTCACTAGTGACTTAAATTTTTCCTTGTTTTGGCAGTTCTAAGGCCCGCTGTCATTTATAAAATAGACTGACTCGAGAGATAACTAGAGAACGAGTAGTTCGATTTTCACAATTTTGGGCTTGATAGATTCGTATTGAAAAGACATAGGCTGCTTACTGTCGCGAAAACAAAACTTTAAAGGGACAAAAGTTTGTATGGGGAATCGGGGAGTGTCACTGCAAATACCTACAACAAAAATTATTTAAAACTTTCTAATTGATTGATTGATTTCCGCGGTTCCCAGTCTCATTTGATCATGCTGCCAGTGAGGAGGTCAAACTCACGCCGCAGTTTTAATGCGTAGTAGTAACGTATGGCGAAAATCCAGACGAAGGCTCAGATCGGAAAACAATAGAGCGAACAACGTGCGTTCGTCTAAACTGGAGACCGAGATAGACAACGCAATCGGAATCAGCAGAACAGCACATGCTGCTTTTAGTACCTAAATAAGTAGTATTGGAAAACAGATAACGCAGCACATCGACTTTGACATTTGTTAATGATTCGAAAAACCGACAGGTGGCGTGGCTGATACACTTGTCATTGCGCAATATGATAGGTGTCCTCTTCGTTTCGTCATTCCGATTGAATTGGGCGGACTTGCTATTGCGTGCGATCAAATATCTAGAAAAATTGCATTGTGAAGGGTGAGGTTAACCAACTACATTTGATATCGCTCCGGTACAATTTAATTTGGGCTATTTGACACAATGTTTGAAATTGAAAGTCGGCTCAGTTAAAATTTTGTTGCGCACCCTCAATGTACCGAATCTTTGTAACGGAACGCATTTGATTGTGAAGAATTTTGAGGGTAATATTGAAAGGCACTGATGTTCTCATCCCGCGGATTCCGCGTGCGTAGTGCTTTCGATATTGCAATTAATAAGAAGCAAGGACAGTCGCTTTATATGGTATCTATCTTGAATTCCCATGTTTTTCATAAATGGTCAATTGTATGTAGCTTCCTCACGTGTCGGCAAATATTGTTACGGGTATGCGACAGAAAACATAACGAAGAATGTAGCAAAAAGCGGAATGTTAGGCGACACGTCAATCATTGTGATTTGACTGAAAAAAATCGACAATTTAATACTTCAGTTTAACTTTTGAATAAAGAACTTAAATTGACAAAATTACATCGCACGGTCAGCTAGTAACTTAACCGTATGATAACCAGAGTATAGGCTCAACGTAATATAAAAGCGCCTCATTTCCATCATTACAACAAAATCCACATACCTACTACGTTCCACAACTCATAACCATATACTTGAGATTATAATATGCTAGATTCCCGGGCAGTCTCCGTGAGGTATTCTAAAATATCGGTGGACGAAATTTTGAATTAAATTTATGTTCAGAGTATAGTGAAGAGCTGTTGTTTTTTTTAAAATCGACCATTCCTTTTATAAGTAGGTATGTAAAATGTAATACTAAGAAACGTACCACAATTATTTTCTACATTTTTTTTTTTATTAACGAAAAGAGCGACATCTAGATATCGAAAAAATATGTAAATGAGCTGCTCCATTGGAAACAGGTTCTAATCTAAGATAACTTATATTTGAATACGTTACTACGGAAGTAATGTCGGCGACAAATGAATGCCGCCAAAATCATTTCAATTACCTGTTTTTGTATAGGGAATTCAAAACTTAATTTTACCAGCCTTAATGGCTTAGTAGTTAGTGTGTTGGACTACTAAGCGACCGGTCCCAGGTTCGAATCCCGAGAAAAACCCAAATTCCAACTTAAGGTTTTTTCACTGCGCCACCTCTCGCGAACGTCTGACAAACATCCGAGAGTATAACTGTCATGAAAGAGCTTCTCAATTGGCCGTTTTGACTCGGCATAAAATTGTAGATCCCTTCCATTCGTCCCAAAAAATAAAAACTCACACAAGACGAATGGCTGTGAGAAGCTAGGCTTGGGTCCATACGGACCTGTTGCGCCAATTATTTATTTTATTTATTTTTTTAATGGCGACATATACCTAGGATTTTTTGTTTGTGCACATCTAAGGCACAGTACTTTTTGAATGATATAAGTTTTATCCTCCTCATTTCATAATAAATACTTAAAAAGTGTACCGAAACTTTTTATGTTCACGTATTAATATAATGATCCTCTTTCACCACATCTATACATATATAACAAATCAGTTACTATAGTTGGAGTCGAAACAGTGTGTGTTCCCTATTATTTACAAAATGTACACATCCGATGACCATCAGGTATCACTTTAATCAAACACGCGGACTCATACATATAATTTATATAATTTCCATGGCGCTATACCCACCAGTGCAGGTCTAGCAATGCCTTTAGTCCTTTGGTACTATGGCGGTGCATCATATGGTATAAATGAGAACTTTAATCGACTTAATGACAGTGGCGATAGGCATACTCCTCTTTCTCTTCCCGAACGATAAATTTCATCACAAAAGTAAGCAAATTACGCCAGCCATAAAATGTTTGTTTACTACGTGACCTAGTACAACTGCACTTTGCATGTGTCCATGTTCAGCAACCCGAGCGAGAGCGCATTGGATTAGCTTTACAGTCACGTTCGAAATCAAAAATTATCCATATGTGAAATGGAAATCATCCTGATGCCAGTATATACTCTCGTTTGGAGTGTTATTATATCAGACTCCTTCCTATCCCATCTCAACGCGCTGCATACGAATATAATGTCTTGATGGTAGGGGGGCCAATTTGAGACGGTTATGCACATCATTGAAATTACCAGAGTTAAGACGAACAAATACACAGTTCATGATTCGATTTTAATCAATTTTGATATACGGCTATGATAAACTTGTGAAGGTAGGTTGAAATTTATATATACCTACTATTTGTTATCTAATAGCCAAATATTATATGGAGGTACTGCCCCCACCATAATTAAAAAAAAAAAAAAACTATAAAAAATGTTACGCAATTTGCACTCTACTATTTTTAACCGTTCTCTTCTGGGGGAAATATGTTTCAATAATTTATTTTTCTTGTCCAAATTCAAAATAAAAACTCCAGAAAAATCGTGATATTTAAAAACTCTAGGAGGTTGTCTACAAGAAGGAGCTCTACTTGAAACAATGGCGACTACTCTGAAGCATATGATCATGACATATAAATGCTGGAAAACATACAGAAGAGATAACCAGAAGAGCAATGCGGGCTATAATGCCCGTGATGATGCCCGTCCATTGTCAGATGGATGTATATTTCTATTGTGAGACCAATGGTCACATATGGACCAAGAACCTTCGATAACAATCAGGAGGTATGAGGCAGGCCCACAAAAGACTGAAATACTTGGGCAAGTAGCAATTATATGATAAGGAAATACTGTCACTGTTAAATGAATTATAAAAAAAAAAACAAATATGGTACAGAAGAGGAAGTATATTAAACCACCTCCATATATACTAAAGGATAAAAGCAAAAATCAAATAGAAATGAAGGGCGATCTTAGGTGATCAAACATCACTGGGCATAAAGTGTAGAAGACACTATTTCCGTTCGAAAATACTGGGAGCATTTAAATATAGTTAACAGCAGCTTATAGAGGACATCTGCAGGTACAACTTAGGATATCCAATAACTCAATAACTTAAAAGGTTTTTAAATAAATAGGCAAAATTTGAAACATTTCTACGATTTTCACCTGCATGAGTAGATATGCACTTCATTCTCAAATCAAACATACTAACCGCGCAATATTTTGACATCTCTTTTAACCTTATTTTACTCCAGTGACGGAAAGGGAGACAGACAGAGGCAGTATGCTGTTTGGTGTGTTAAGAACAAAAAAGCCATAAAAGAAATGTCAAATATGTGGGTAAGGAATGTCAAATAGGTATAGGTATCAGTGATACCAGATCGTGGTATTATTACATTAGGGAAAATTCCTGATGATATACGTCTTACCTGTTTATAAATGCTATTTGCAATCAAGATGAGGCAGTAAATTACCCGGTCGAGTTTTTAAATAGAATTACAGTTCATGGCTTGGAATTGAAAGTTGGAGTTCCCATTATGCTGCTTCGCAATTTGAATCCCCTAAACTTTGTAATGGAACCAGATTGAGAGTGATTTCGTTGCAGAAAAACGTTATTGAAGCTTTAATTTTAACTGGGTCTGGTAAAGGAGATACGGTATTTATACCAAGAAAACAAATACCTAATTCCCAGCAATTATCCATTTCAGTTTAAACGGATTCAATTTCCTATTAATGTTTGATCTGCCATAACAATCAATAAGTTAGAGGGTCAAACTTTAAGAAAAGCGGGAGTTGAATTGATCAAGAATTGGCAGTTATATCTTATATGTAGCGTGCTCCGGGGTAAGTAATGCAGCAAATATCACTATCTTAGTCGATAGAAACCGATAATATAGCATACAAAGAAGCGTTACATTAATAAAAAAAAAGTGAGTTAAATATTATAAAATTATTTTCATTGTCCAATAAATATTAAATTATTGCCGATTCGTCCAACGAGCATGTGCAATGTCATGAAGATAAAGGCAGAGTGGGCCCAGTCTACAGGAGGTTTTTTAGTACGGGTTCAAGTCCCTCACTTTTGCAGAAGGCTCTTTCTGAAATTTTTTTCCATCAATTGTTCTGAAACCACATTTTGCACGTGCGAAGCCGGGCGGGTACAGCTAGTATTGAATGAAGGTAGGGACTGTCGCAAAAGCTAACTCAGTTGTTGGCTTTATAAAACGTATTGGGAGAGAATTTAGTGATTCATTTGATTTACTTTCACTAATACAGATACACCCTCATGAACATGTGGCAGTGATTTAGAATCCTGCATTCTGAACATATTCTGATCGCGCTTTAGTAAATAAACAATTTGAAATATGGATACTCTTTGGGGTGGAACCGGTGAAAGCCAGTTTTTCGTATCATACGCTCTAAATCATCAAGGCCGGTATCGCTTCATTCTATAAGTGCCCAGAGGAATAAAGTAAGAACAGAAATAGCAAAATTATTAGTCGCATTCGAAAACTTACCAGTATTATATAGGTACATAAAGTACACTCGGTGTGCATGTTGCAATGCACACATTCTTTAACGTTCTGAATAACAAACTGACACTGAAGTTATGTAGATTATGTTCTAGTATCGACCTAATATTAATCGCTAATAATTGAGATCTTCCACCTTATGGTCCATTCTGGGAGTGCTGTACTAATCTTCTTATGTTATTTTATCAAGGCTAATACTGTACTTCAGCTTTAGTTCGTTAAGAATTGAGGATACAAGTTAGTAATCATTTCATTATCTTGCTCTGTATCCAATTCTATCGTTTTCGGCACAAACTTCTTTGCTTCATGTAACTTCGAATATTTTCTTCTTCAAATTCGTTTTGGTTTAAGAAACCGCGTGACAATAAAATTTGAGTTTAAAAGTCTCATGTCGTTTCCATTGGGATCACAAGATATTTTTTTTCAGATCTCAGATTTAACGCTGGTTTTAGAACCTACAACGAAATTCATCTGCTTTTGTAAATGGATTAGTGCGTTATTTGACAGCAATATCAGCTGTTCTAATTGCACTCGTTTTTGGGAAAATCAACTATGGAAAATACAAATAGAGTTGTTTCCATGTTTCCTATAGTTTCCAGAGGATGAGGAAGACAATGAAAACAATAATTCCTCCAAAATGATATCCATTTCTATTTATGTATTTCTTTAAATATATTTATTTCACGAAACTTTGCACATTTGTTTTAAAACAAACTTCTTAAAATGGTGTAAAATAGCTGTGCAAAGTATATTGGCATTTGTGGCAGTATGTGTAAATCTTAAAAAACATCGAGATCAGCAAAAAGTGATCCAATTCAAAAAAAAAAGTTTGATTCGGATTTTTTGTCCTAATTTAACATGAAAAGTGATAGAAATAGAAAACCACATCAGTATGTCGTTTTATTTTTTTAAGTTATTTTGACAACTAACAGCTGACAATTGAAAATATTTTTTTTGTTTGATTTGATTGTTTACAAAGGCGGTTGGAATAAAATGAAATATAAATAAATTACAATTTATAAGCTGTTTCAATTATTCAATATGCGCATATTCTATCCATCAATTAAAACATGTATAAAAAGGACTTTAACATAAAACGCAAACAAAACAAAAACTATTGAAAGAATGCATGGCAAAAAATTCGACAGAAAATTCCCAGGGAAGAGAGAAGGCAATTAAAAGATGGGAAAATCTAACCAAAATTTTAAATGAGTACGCAAATAAATATTGTCCAGCACTAAAAGGCGGCTTTCTAAAACGTTGGCCAAAACTAAACTCAGAACCAAATTAAACCCAAACTTATGTCAGGTAATGTGAGCGAATCGAATCGAACAATCGCAGATTTTTTTCTAATTTTTCTTGAGTTTACATTTTTATTTTCAACTTCACTATTGTCGCTATCACTAGCATTTCCAATCAAACACCATCAAATTCAAAAAGAATAAATAGGAAAATGATAAACGTCAAGAAAATAGCTGTCGTTTGTTTTCTTTCGTGAAGACGATAAAATCTGTTCGTTTTTAAGGTTACCTAAACCTGAAGCAATAAAAGCGAAAACATCAAATCGTTTGTTTTTTTTTCGGACATTTTTTTCGTTTTTGATGTTACATAAAGAAAACCGTTCGTGCGCACGAAAACGTTAAAACGTTATCGCCTTACAGAATGGCCGGCATTCAGTTAATACTAGTGTGTGGTTTTGGATCTGAAATCCATTGAAACAGTCCGAGTTGGGGCTTACGAGTGAGATATTGTTTCTCTCTTTTTCTTGTTGGCAGGTTTATATTCTATTTTTTTTGTTTGAATTTAAACATTTTGGCAGGCCGCTCCTTATGGAGTTAACCGCCAAAATGCTTTCTGATTTCCAGCTTCAAATGGAGGGTTTAGTGTTGCTGTTTGGTGGTATGATATTTCCCGCACTATCTATCGAGCGTTCCCCATCTGCACCTGTGAACGCGCACCCATCGAGTGTTATTAGGTGTATATTTGTGGCAACAAGGAAAGCAGCATAAGCCGACTTATGTCAAACTTGAGTTAATGTTACGATCGGATGCACTGTATCCTTTTTTTCATTCAAATATCTCTTATGGTTGCTAAGTTATGGATCAGGAGAAACGTCATTTACCCATATTGAAAGCCAAACCTTTAAACTGCGATCCTGAAAAATGACTAAAAATGATTTATGCTGTTATTCTTTGTTGTCACAGATATTATTATTTAGGTATTATTTTTGTAATTTCACTGTAAAAGTATTATGTTTATCTATTTTTATACTGACTTAATTATCAGAGTGACATTTATAACTATTGATTTAAGTGCATATAATTCATTGTGGAATAAGCATAGTTTTCAATAAAAATTTAAGTTTGAATTTTAAAATGTTGTGATACCTAACGATGTTGTTTACCAAAACCCTCCTATGTGAAACATGAAATAAAATGGTAAATAAAGAAGCTGGGAATTGCGGATGCTGGATATACCGGAGTTCTGAAACGAGAGTAAGTAGGTAGTTAGATATCCCTTTCTGACCAGGCTAAAAATATTAGAGAGTGAATACGTAGGTACACATATAAGAGATAAGTGTTATAGATTACATAGAATAGGTACTTATTTATTTATTTATTTATTTATTTCAGAATCGCTTACAAAGTAAGACAAGAGTCTTGTACATTTTTGAAAGCCTTTAAATTAATTTAAGAATTTGAATTTAATTTAATTATTATCCTATTACCATCATTATAAACTATTAAAAATAAATCGAAACTTAAAAAGATAGAACAAATAATAAAAAATTAATAAATAGGTAAATATTATCAATGATTTGCCAAATAGTTGAAAAGTAAACATTTAAATCTTCTTGTGCTCTTTACACTTCTCATACTTATGGGCATTTATTTGAAAAATATTCGAATTTGACCAATCCCCCCCTATCAGTAAAATGCAGGAACAAATTTTATCACATTTATCAGTCTAAAACAGAGCCGCTACAATTATATTTGCAATTAGGGATTAGCATATCTATAGGTACCTAAATACCATCCTACAAATGAGAATAACAGTCCAAATAGTTAATGGAACGTGCATTCCTACATTTTCCGTCTTAAATTTCAGATATGTACTTATATCCACAGAATCATACACAGTTCACATACCCATAATATGTGTCCCAATACCCATTCTGAAGTACATGGAATAACCTCTTTTGATTCGTTACGAAAACACCCATAGAAGCTCCATCGACAAAAAAAAATGTTTCCCCAACTTGTATCTATCCACCACACATTGCTCGTTCATCCCTTGGCCTTGTGTACACCATCCAAAGGATATGACAGCACAAACAGGCACCATATACGAGCCAAGAAATAAAATAAAAAAAAGCATGGGTAGGTACATACAATACATACCTTCCTAATCTATTTGAATGTTAAGCAAAAGTGGATGGGATTACAACCCACCAAAAGCTCCATAAGCATAATCATAGGTATGCTCTTAATAAAATACTAAATAGTTTATATTACATCTGTCAATATGATCGACAAATGCCGACACGAATTTTTGTTCAATATTTCTGTTCAACTGATAACATTTTCCACCTCCACCCACCGCCATAAATGCACCACACGACAACGACGAATCAGAAACGGGTGGAGCAGCCAGATAACAATTTCATTTGTATTGTGTGTGTACCTACATCCCTCAAAAAAATATGTATTCATATATGTAATTGTATCCCTGTGGGTACATTCCCGTACATTATAAGAGTTGCACAATTGTGTCTTTATATTCGCAAAAATGTGCATGCATTTACCTCCATTATATAAAAATAGAAGGAATGCTTATGAATTGAGGGGGTGGATAGCACAAAGATAATTTTTGTGACATTTAACGGGAAGTAAAGGGTTGATTGGTTGCGGCATTAAATTGATTTTTTTTCCCGACATCGATTCTCAAGTACTCACATAGTTAAAATCGTTCTCCGTCATTGGTTGTTGGACAACTTTCTGCCTTTGATATTAATAAACCCTTTGCAGAGTTTCCTTTGATAGATGCAGATTATGCGGAGAGCTCTATCACATCAAATATTCCAATTGTGGGTACCTACCTACCTACAATAGTCTTAAACTTAAATAGAATAGGTATTCGTATTCTTTTTATAGGTATCTACCTACCAATTTTATCACGTTGAAATGGGATCCTTTGAAGTGCGTGGAGTTCTTTATGCACCTTGTTTTTTTTACTGCATTTGACGTTTTTGTGGGCTCTTTGGCTATACCACTTTTGTGCACTTTTATAAACGAAGCATTTTTGCTTTTATTAATTTTTCGTTTGACAAAGTAGGTCATTTATTTTTCTAACAATATTTATATAGTTATGAGGTTTTGGTCTGTAGTGTACAGTTCACAGTCGGCATAAAAAAAGTGAAAAATCGCATTGAAGAATATTTTACCACACCCCAGAGGGATAGCTTCAATCCTTTTATAATATTCAATGCATCAATTTTTCATGGTAGGATGTATCCGTAAGTAGATCATTACGGAGCGTTTAAGATAGTAAGGCTTCTGTACCCCCCTGAGGTTATTGGGAGATGGTTGCTCTGATTACAAACGATATTTTCAAACAGCAATTGTACTCGTAGATAGGCACAAATAGAGGCAAGTGTGAATTCGAAGTAACTTGGCTTTCAATGCGAGTGATAGGTATTATTTACTTTGTTTTAGAGTCATAAAGCCTTAGCCGTAGTGTAGGTAGATTATGCTATGATAACCATTGCGAAAACTATGTGAACATGATATGTCGCCCATATATATGCTCTCAACAAGAAAAGACCCACGACATTGGCTTTAAAAGGCAATTAATTAGTAAGGCCTTATCGAGAAACACTAAGGAGACTCTATATAAGATCCTCATCATCACAGTCTTGATGCTTTATGGTGAGCATGGACAAAGGCGTATAAAGATCACCTTGGTCGCTTCCAACGCAAAATTCTTCGAGTGAATTTCTGCACCGAGCAGGAGAATATTTTTTATCAGACGTACTAATTAGTGTAGCAAAGATAATATAAATACTGACTGCAAATTTAGTGATCAAATTTACACCACCTAGTCCACTGGCACGGTTGTGTGATACCTTGCAGTTTTATGGTTAAGAGAAGAACAAAACTCATTCTAAAAATGTGTTATATGAGAAGTATATATATAAACTGAGAGGTCTATGTGCGATAGAATAGGCGTTTTTCTTTTTTAGTTCAGAGCACAACCTGAACTGTTATACAAAAAATTCGTGTTTCTTTTTTAGCTCAGATACATCAGAGCTCAGATTTGTGTTTCTTTTTTCGATCTGAGCATAATCAGAGCGCGCTCGATGAGCTCAGAATAAATTGACTGAGCGGGCTGAGTGAAATGCTGAATACACACTCACAGTCACTTTTGACAAAAAAAAAAAAACAGGATAAACAAAATAATTGAAATGGTGGACGACCTGAAACTGAATGTTAACCAAATTAATAACTAAAAATTAATAAATTTTCAAATTATACATATATTTATAAAAAATGTCAGATACGTGCTCAAGTATGTTTCAGAACGATCTGAGAACGCTCGGCTCAGAGCGCGCTCATAATGCTCGAGCTCGGTTCAGAGCTCAGCTCTGAACTAAAAAAGAAAAACGCCTAATGGGAATTTATTTTTCGTCGTAAGAGAGATGTTAATTTTAGATCTTCCTATTCAGAAGATATGGAAGCGCAATAATACAACCGTCGACCCGATGGATACAGGGGATGTTTTGTCCGATCCATAGAAAATTGCGATGCATTTAGTTCCGCTTGATTCTGATGTAGCTGTTGTTCGATTCTAAAAAGTTCGAATAAAAACTAACCAATTTTACGCGAGCGTAATACACATGCATTCACGTTATTTTGAATGTCGGTCAAAAAAAAAATAACTTATTCAACTTTTCCACAGGATGCGGTAACACAAATTAAAACAAAAATGATTGAATTACACGACGAATTGCTAAAAGTATTCAAATGTTGCGAGCAATATGAAATTTAAATTTTAATGTATAGGATTTTGACCAGGAAGCAGATCACGTATGAGAGGATGAACGTCTGGACGATATAGTTCGTGAAATTTTGATGGCCATAACAAGAATCGGATTTTTTTTTTGACTATCGTCTTCGTCAGGTTTCATTCAATGTGTGGAGAATGATCTATATAAAGCTCTCAAACTTGTACATTTTGCAGTTTGTTGCTTTACTTGAAAGCCATTTGTTTTGACGACATAAGTGCCTCAGGCTTTATTGTTGAGAGTGCAAATTTTAAGGGATCGGATGGTAGGATTTGAGTGAATTCATAAATCATATAAATAAAATTGGTGTAGTTCTGTTCGACTAAGATTGAATTTGACTGCATGTATTTAAATGCGAAAATCTTAGAAACTGCTCAGTATTTTCTGGTGCATTTTTCACAGGCCTATAGAGGATACCTAGGCCTACAATATCTACTTTGCCTCAACTCCATATCTCTATAAATTCCGGAAAAAATTGGACAAGAGTAATCTATTTTAGTTTCGTTTTGCTTTTTTCTTTGTCACACTTTCCGTTCAAAAATACTGGGAGCATTTAAATATAGTTAACAGCAGCTTATAGAGGACATCTGCAGGTACAACTTAGGATATCCAATAACTCAATAACTTAAAAGGTTTTTAAATAAATAGGCAAAATTTGAAACATTTCTACGATTTTCACCTGCATGAGTAGATAGATATGCACTTCATTCTCAAATCAAACATACTAACCGCGCAATATTTTGACATCTCTTTTAACCCTATTTTACTCCAGTGACGGAGAGGAAGACAGACAGAGGCAGTATGCTGTTTGGTGTGTTAAGAACAAAAAAGCCATAAAAGAAATGTCAAATATGTGGGTAACGAATGTCAAATAGGTATAGGTATCAGTGATACCAGATCGTGGTATTATTACATTAGGGAAAATTCCTGATGATATACGTCTTACCTGTTTATAAATGCTATTTGCAATCAAGATGAGGCAGTAAATTACCCGGTCGAGTTTTTAAATAGAATTACAGTTCATGGCTTGGAATTGAAAGTTGGAGTTCCCATTATGCTGCTTCGCAATTTGAATCACCTAAGCTTTGTAATGGAACCAGATTGAGAGTGATTTCGTTGCAGATTTTTATTATATATAATTTCAATAAGTTAGAGGGTCAAACTTTAAGAAAAGCGGGAGTTGAATTGATCAAGAATTGGCAATTATATCTTGTAGCGTGCGCCAGGGTACGTAATGCAGCAAATATCACTATCTTAGTCGATAGAAACCGATAATATAGTATACAAAGAAGCGTTACATTAATAAAAAAAAAGTGAGCTAAATATTATAAAATTATTTTCATTGTCCAATAAATATTAAATTATTGCCGATTCGTCCAACGAGCATGTGCAATATCAGGAAGATAAAGGCAGAGTGGCCCCAGTTTACGGGAGGTTTTTTAGTACAGGTTCAAGTCCCTCACTTTTTCAGAAGGCTCCTTCTGAAATTTTTTTCCATCAATTGTTCTGAAACCACATTGTGCACGTGCGAAGACGGGCGGGTACAGCTAGTATAAATATAAACGGAGTATAAACAAAATAATTTTCTGCTGACTAGTTTGACTTATAGAGCTTTTCAAAGTTTGTCAATTTTGTTGTAGAGTAAAAAAAAACAGAAAAAAGGAACTTTTTTATTATCTTTATTGCAATTATGGCATATTAAACAAAAAATATTATTTTTCTTGAATGTAGTTTAGTTGTTTTATATATTGGAAAATTACAATTTTAATGAATAAAATACCTAACATTTTTTATTAAATAAAACAAAAAAACTCCTTATAGCCCTTTTTTTGGTTTACATAGAGCTACAACAAAATACTCCCGATTTACCGCGGCTTATTGACCACGATAGTTGACCCTAGAACTATTTGCTAAACCATATGCAAAATTGTGCAATGTTCGGAGAGATTGTAATTTGCTTAAAAAAAGTAGTGTTCCCCTGGAGCTTTCAGAAGAAGCACCGGAATCAAGGAATAAAGACTACAAACAATATCGATACTCAAATACATGCAAGGTTTCAAGAAGACGACAAAATGAAGATTTATTCAATATGCTAGCTATATTTTCAGATCCACTTCTTTTATCCTTAAGACATGTTAGATCTCAAAAATGTACTATTTTTTTTATTTTATTATTTTTTTCGTCCGTTTATTTTTTCCTACACTGTTTCATATAAAATATATCACTCAAACAGTTTATAGGATATACTGATGCGCCACAAAACGAAAAAGTACTGTTTAAATACTTGCTATAAACATTAAAAATTGGTTCGTTAATTTTATGATCCACTGTTGTAAATAGCCGCAGACTTTTTTCACAAGATTCGTAAAATTTCACCTGTTTTTCAAGTTTTTTTTTAGTTCCTTTCTCTATTAATTCCTTTTTCAAATAAAATCTACCTTCGCCCTGAGATACAGAGGCACCCTGGGAAGAAATTGTAACAATATCTTCATGCGTTCAAAAGTTATGATTTTTGCAACCATAAAAGTAATTTTGGATCGCAGTGCGACGTGCTCAAGTTATGCTGCAAGTATGACAATTTCTACTCAGCGTTCTGGCAATAATCAATAACCTTCCCCGAGAATTAACGCACGCAAATTAAAAATGGTTGGAGGGTACACTTTTTAAAACTCTTAATCGCTTATCTTGGGATAAATTAAATGCACATGCTTTGTTTTTTTAGATGTGCTACAATATTAAGATAAATATATACCTTACTGCAAATAACCAAATCGTGTCATCGTGCACAAAGTTTTAAGCACATCTGTTCAGTAATTTAGCCTTAGGCGACCTACTTCTAGCAATCATTTTCAAACATCTCGTCTAAATCATAAGAAGTTTAGGAGAGATTTCCAACCCTGCCAACCCAAGTTATATACTTAAAAGAAAATGTATTAATTGAAAACTTAATTTTTATAACAACGTACCTAAATAAATTTAAGTAATTTATTTTAAAATTTTAACTAAAGGAGAGATGTTTTGTGTAAACAAACCAACAATATGTACAGCTTCTATCGGGAAAATCTAGAAATATCAATCACCTTAAATAAGAACTATAAATAAAGACTATTACATATACCCATACCATATTTGATACGATGTAAAAGTATATATAATTAAACTTGATTATGTTTTACATTTGGGTTGATTGTAGCCTGCACCTGGTGATTGGCGGTACTCGGTTTGGTGATACAATTGTATATCACTGCATGTATACATTTGTTTATATATCTTTTTATTGAAATTAAAATTTAAAAATTTAAAATTAAGTGATTTTTTAAAAGTACCCTAAAAAGAAATCTGTTGCGAGAGTAACTAAACTTTTTGTCCAATCCCCTTGTTGAATTATACACATTACAAGGATTGTTGAATGTTAATTGTTGAGGTTTTGCGTCACAAAAATGTTAAGCAGTTATTAAAAATATGTTTCACTTATTCCACAACCCCGAGGTACGTTCTTCTATGAGGCGAAAAACTGAAGAAGGACAAAACCCTTGTATTCACTCTTGAAGGTGGGATTTGAGATATGATATTGAATTGCAATTTCGCTGACGCACAAATTTGACGCGCATAAAAGTCGATTAATGCAGTATTATAATAATGTACGTAACAATACTTTTTTTTTAAATTGTTCGGGCTTCGTCGGCCACGTATATTTCCGTAATATTGCTGTTCCAAGAGCACCAGTTTTCTACCTAATTTCGCGGGCGCTCTATTTGTCTAAATAGACAAAAGCAAAATCGAAAGGGGGCAATTAAAAACAAAAAAAAAATATTAAAATTGTCAAAACCAAAAATTAAAAAAAAAAAATTAATTTTTCGATTAAAATAATTTTGAGCATCAAACTTTTTTGATCGATGACAGATGACTCCACCCGAATTTCAAATACTGATTGAATGACAAAAAAAACAGAAACTTGAAAAACAATTGAACTGCACAGTTACTAGCTATTTTGTTTAATATACATAAATTAATTTAAATTCAGTGTTTTACTTCCACCTAGCCGTTGCCTACGCCTCTGGCCTCGAATGTTATTGTGCCTACTGTAGATGGGCAATAAATTTGTATTAAATCATCACCAAAACTGCTCGGTTGTGGAAAAAATCTGTAGTTTTAAAGTTGCGTGTCGCTTGACATTGAAATTAAAATGCATTTAGAATTCATTTTTGTATGCCAAGTCTAGCTCAATTATATAAACCCGATGTGTATCTGTTGCTGCCACCCTATTGTTGATAAAGCAAACCATAGCGACACCTACTCGCGAGATAATATCAAATAATCCCTTCGTGTAGCTCATGTGCTCCACGGAACAAAAACAGTTTCAGGTCTCTTGCCATACTTAAATTTTTGAAAATAAAAATACCAGAGTAAACATTTTTTTTCAGAAATGCATACAAAAAGTGGACTAAAGAAAGACATTTGCGAGATTTAAAATATTACAGCCTAGTGTCCTTGATTATGAAAATAGTGTCCATGGACTTCGGAAATACCCGTTAAAGTTTTAAATCGAACTTCGAACAAATAAAGTATAGCCAAGTTCCAGTTACGAGCGTTCTGGGCTGGGCACAAATCCTCATTCTTTAGTCCTTCACGTGAGTGCCCGCCTGAAAATGGCTAACCGGTCAAATGGTTATAGTGTCAACCAAGGATTTACGCTAACGTTTCAATCGTTTGTCGTGATCCATATAGTTTGAGGTAGGAGTAGACCTTTAAATCCAACCTAATTCCAGTGGTGGAGTGAGCAGATAGCAAACCGTACCCAAGGATGAAAGGCTGGGGGTAAAACCAGTCGCGAACGAGCTCCCTCAGACGCCATGGCGAGGGTTTGTTGTATTTAGCCTTACCCAGGTATGGCGGCGCTGCCTGGGTCGACCTTGTTTTTTCCGGCCTTACTCGTAAGACCAAAATGAACAAAAACTTTGAAAATAAATTAACTAACACAAAAAATAGGAATTATTATTCCAGGAAGGGAGGGTACAGACTCCACAAAGCCGGCGATGGAACTGGGAGAGGGTTCTTACGAACCTGAACCACAGTCTTCCATCTCCAGCCTGGAGAGGGAACTTGAGGAGGTATTGCTAGCTAGTGACAGTGAGGATGCAGACTGCACGGTCACTGACACTAACGCAGTGGAAAGTGAGGTGGCTGGTACTCTCAGTTCCGTAGATAGGGCGGCTACTCCCACCAAAATATAACAAGGCAAAGGTGAGTTGGCTGGTACAGCCACCTTAGCAAATAGGGATAGCAATGAGGTGACTGATACTCATATTGATATCCCTAACGGCAAAAAACCGACGAAGGGGAAGGGAGGCGCAGTAGGCGAGTACTCTGCTGCTTCCGGAACCCCCGCAGTCGCAAAACCAGGGACGAACAAAAACGCACACCAGCTGAACAAGCTGCTGATGCGTAATGCCCGACGCAAAGTCGAGAGTACGAAGCCCAAAGTAGAGCAGCTCAGCGGGTGTGATGTCAGTCCACTTAGCGCCTGGGATAGGAAGCAGCTAGAACGAGCCAAGGAAACCATGGCCGCCGAGGCTGCAAAAAAATCGACAGCCGCAGCGGTCGGTACTAGGGAAACAGGTCAGGCGTCCACTACTGGATTAACACCTGCCACAACAAAGCAGGGTAAAAAGGATGTGGAGGAGTCCGTGTCTGGGACAGGGAGTCCCTGAACTAAAGGCCGATTCATAGAAGGTAGTTAAAACAGGGCCCAGAAGGCAATTTAGCCAGCACTTCATGCTGATCCTTAATAAGGAATCCAAAAAAAGGCAGGTTAGATATTTCTACATTAGGGCCACAGTTGTGCGGGACGACATTACATGGGATCTGTACATAGAAAGCAAGGAACAGTTTAAATACTTGATCAGGCAATCTAAGAGAAAATCTTGGAAGTTCTTCTGCGAGTCGATCGCAGATAATAGCGAGGCTTCCAGACTACGCAAAATGCTGGCCAAGGACGCGGTTGTCCCTAACTTTATCAAGAAATCGGACGGTTCGTGGGCTGAAACCAGCGAAGATTTGAATCTCTAGTTGAAGCCCATTTTTCTGGAAATAGCGCGCCAATGGTTCAGTTACCTATTGAACATAGCACTAGCGCAGGAATAGACGTAAGGGTTGATAGTAACATCATTACTGGGTAGAAACTGCGCTGGGCAATTAAATCCTTCGCTCCGTTCAAAGTACCTGGCCCTGACGGCATTTTGCCGGCCTTACTTCAAAGGGCTCCAGATACAGTTAAAAATATTTTTTAGATTAGATTTTAGATTTATTCATTCCATTGGAAGTTAATACAATATTTAATTACAATTTACTTAACTTTATAAAAATTAAATAAAAAGAAAAAGAAAACTGCTTCAAACCATAAGTTAATTATAAGTGTTTTTCATCAGGGAATGAATAGTTAGATACATTCTGTAGTTATTAAAAACTAGTTGTGAATGTATCGAGGTTCAGTGTAACAAGACATAATTCAATTTATAATTAAAAAAAAATTGTGTATGATATATGATAATATGATCGGATACATTTTTATACACTGCCTCCTACGGGCGTGGAGAAAAGTATGAGTGGTCTTTATACCTAAAGCGGGTAAACCGAGTCATACTTCAGCAAAAGATATAAGACCTATTAGTCTGTCGTCATTTCTCCTCAAAACACTGGAAAGACTTATTGAAACCCTATTTAATGCTCAGCATGCATATTTAAAAGGCAAGTCAAATAGAGAGCAGCCTTCACCAGAAAGAATTTGCACTAGCTGCCTTTCTGGACATTGAGGTGACCTTTAATAAAGTCAGGAGAGATGCAATTAAAAATGCCTTTTTGAGGATCAATGTCGAACAACGCATTACCAATTGGCTATGAGCAATGCTCTCGACGAGAAACATCAACTCCACTCTCGGAAACAGTTTAATAAGGAGATCTGTCACTAGGGGCACCCTCCAAGGAGGAGTCATCTCCCGCCTTCTCTGGGTTCTGGTCATAGATAAAATACTCAAAGAACTAAATACTGCAGGATTTAGCGTCACTCCTTATGCGGATGACGTAATTATCATTGTTCAAGCAAAGTTCCTTAATACGATAAGTGCACTTATGGAAACAGCCCTTAACAAGCTCAGAATATGGGCCGAATGGTGTGGACTACGAGTCAACCCGGAGAAAAGTGGATGAAAGTCTTTGTACACTTGATTTTGACACTCCATACGATGTGTCGTACCCTGACAGACAAGATTAGAAAAGGAACTTAGTCTCGAGAGAAGATGAGACCTCAATATATACAGACGGTTACGAAACCAGTAAGGGTATGGGGTCAGGTATATTTACTCCAGCCAAAGCAGACACAATATGGTCACATCTAGATGGGCATAGGGTCTCTAAGGCACTGTGGCCCGTCTTAAATAGGAAAAAGTCTGAAGAATTGAGGAATCTCAGTAGAACAAAGTTAAGATTAATGATAGGAATACTTTCTGGACACTGCCTTTTAAGGAAGCATGCCATGAGACTAGGCTTATCTAATACGGACATATGCAGGTACTGTGAGGACTTAGAATAATTTTATTAAGCTTATTAGAAAATAGGATTTGATTCTACCATATTTCAGATCGAATATGTATAAGATTGTCGACTTTTGCTTAGATTGATATCACTGAGGGGTGGAAGAGGAAGGGGTTACTTAACATTTATTGCTTCTAAAAAACAAACTCTTACATCAAGAAAAAACATGCACCACACATGAAATTCACTTCTTATTTTAGTTGACTTTCTTATGCACTACATACAAACACCAAATTGTAGTATGCAGAAAACAAGGTCTAATACAAAACACATGTCTCGGGTTGTTATAAAGGTACTCAATGAATTTTGTATTCATCTTTACACCCCATCTACTCGATTCATATTAACTTTAAATAAGAACCAAGTTCTTATTCTTATACGCAATATTGTCTGTTCGAAGGAGTCGCGCACGCGCATATTTTAAATTGTTGTAAAGGAATTTAGAAAAAAGTGTTGTCTATAATTTTGGTAAGTTATTTTATTTGAATATTATAATTGTTAACGTAATTTTGATTTGCGATATCGTGCATTCAGTTGGAAAATGTTATATTTTGTTTATTTGGATATGTCACAGTCACTATTTAGGTAAATTTTTATTTTATTTTGTTACGTAGAAAAAAGAAATGCATTTTTCAAAGAAAAAGGTTGAATGAATAATTCTTGACTCATGTAAAGAAAATGTTAAAAATTAGAAATAATTAGCTTGAACCACAACATCACTTTATATTCTTGTTTCAAGAAACTTCTACTTACAGTTTAGGAAATATTTTTTTTCGTATATTCTTTTCTATTTTTTTGTGATAACATAGATAACTTAAGTTTGTTTTATAATTTTTAAAATAATGTTTTTCCATATAAATTTTCCTTCTGTTTTTTTTTTGGAACTGAAATAAAAAAAATAGTGTTTCTAGGCTTTTTAACTAGTTTTATTCCAAAAGAGAGTTTTGGTAATTTTTGGTGATGTGTGTCCGCCTTGCAACCAATGTACCATACTGGAATTGAATCTGGAACAATAAATTTAATAAATTTAATAGATTTAAATACATTTTTTTAACGGGTGGATTCAATTTTGTTGTTCTTTTTTAAACTTAATACATTCAATGTTCTAAAGCTATAAAATGCAAAAAGCGGTATGTGTTGATAACTAAATACCCAAATCTATTTTATAATAATTTGGATATTTAGTTATCAGCACATAAAACTTTCTGTCAATACAATCAAAAAAAATCAGAAAACCAAAACTTTGGTGTTAAGCAAGCCTCTCCTGAAAATATCAGTTTTTTGGCTTTTAGGACAAATAGAAACTGTCGAGTTTATTCAGTGTGTATACATGTATAAATGATAAATCATAGCAGAAAATGTAGTGGTTTTCGATAGATAACTTCTTTTTTTTTTTCAGAAACAACTAAAAGCGATTCTGCGTATAATTCTGACACTTTTTGAAAACCAACCCAAATTTACTACAATAAATTGGAAAAAAATCCCACTATGGGTGTTATTAACAACTATGACAACGCTGATGTTTCAACAATATTGTATTCGTGTAAGTATTTTTCAGGAATAAAATCACTTTGTTCTAATGTCTTTTTTTGTTGCATATTCTATGCTAAAAAATAGCACCCCAATCCTTTTTATCAGATCCGTTTAAGGCTATGTGCTGCCGTTGCCACAGTTCACACAATGGTTATCGTCAATTATGATATCCTAAGAAATATAAAAGTTTAAAGTATGATAAACAATATGCATAAATGTATATGTACATACCTTTTATACATAGTAATAAAATATCATTATCATTGCTGCAAACAATGGCTAACGCGTTATTCCCACTCTTATTTTCGAAGATACAAATTTTAACAAATGTCCATTTGAAAATAATTACTCTTTGTATTGTAATGCATACACAACAATTTGCTGACCCTATTAGTGATGAAATGAAAAATATGTCTACACAGGATCAACAAGGGCAAGTCTGTCCAGCCCTTGTAACTATCAGCCGTGAAATGCAGTAATTGGTGTCCATAAACCAAAACACTGGATCATGACCTAGACAAGGGTGTGAAGAAATAACAACCACAACAACAGTTTCACGATAAGGGTCATTGAATGTCCACCCCTTGGGGTGTGAGAGAGTGCTGGAACCATAGCTGTAAAGTGGAATAAAAATATTAAATCCCTCTTGAAAATCAGGGGTGATTTCTGATTCGTTTGCCCCTCGAATTCCGGCAAGGACGTTGACAGAAAACATAGGTAGGTATACAACTCACCACCGTTGACCTAAGGCGAGCACATCGACACCACCGCAACAAAAACTCCACCTTTGATGTTCAAGTTTGCATTCTTCCGGTTTCTTTATACCGGATACGAACGTTATGTAAGGGAAAGGGGGACATGCCGCCGAATCGCCGTTCTCTGACCTTATCCTGTTGCTTCAGTTATCAGAGCGCACCATCACATCCCCTTGATGGATAATTGAATACAATTTGCAAATAATATATAAATGCATCTGTAAGAAGACCGGAATAAAATCCCAATAAGACACACATACATATTGGCAAACGAACGGAAAATGACGTCCACTTTCGCAAAACAGCATCTGCCGGCTACAGACCGTAGGACAAGAGAAGAAAAATCAAGGCTATAAAATTTTGTATTTCATGCGAAAAAGCCCTAATTTTCACAATTTGTTTCTCTTAGTGCTGAGGCCCGGCGCCCTGCAACCAAGGGAAAGAAATCCGGAACAACGTCCCTATCCTTGGTATGAAATATGCGGCAGACCGACCTGTTACACATCAGCCTCTACGCAGCACGCAGTCAGCACGATTGCCAGAACTGTGTATATATATATATATATTAAAAACGCAAAGTGTCTGCTTGCCATCCACCGTCACCGGATGAAAGAAAAAGTGAATGGCAGAGGTACTTGAAGTTGATGCCTGGACCTACGCTACGACTGAATGGTCCACCTTCTCGTTCCCTTAATTTTCAATTGCATGAAAGAAAACGTGACTCTCCGCCGTTCGACCCTTAGAGCTCGAAATCGTTTTGTTCGAAAATTTCAACGCATAGATTCGACAGAAACTCCCGCAAGGCAAACCACCCCCACAAGTCAGTGGTAATGTTTTCATTGGATTTTATTTTCCCTGTTGCTGTCATCGAACAAATACCCGGTGGACGGAGACATGACGACGCACCACGATGCAAACGATGCAGAAAAACAGTATACACAATGAAGTTGGCAAGCAAACCAAAACCCAAACCAATGAAAATAAACCCTCTCCACTAGTAAATTTTGTATTCACCCATTGCCTCTATTTGCAAATGGTATTATTGCTGTTTTGGTGGTTTTGCAAAAGTATCTAGTATCTTTTGTGCGTACGAGTGTGCAAAAACATGAACTATCGATGCGGATTATCTGCCAACACCCACCCCATTCGAAGTGCCGCAATTTCCGAACAAAAGAAAGAAAGCGATCCGCCAAAAAGGTGATTGTTCCTCCGTTTAGCCCGCAAATTGCCAAATGCGATTTTCTCCCGCAACCACCATAACCGAGGGGACGAAGTGTGAGTAACAGTACGAGAGGGGTGGAATGTACCAATTTTGCACAACGGCCCTGAACATCAGGAGCCAGGAGGGTGGAGTAGAGATGGAACACTGATCTGTGTCCTTCTTATCCTTGCGTTGTGTTGTTGTTATCCTTTCAAGAAAATTGGGTAATAAATAAATTTGCAAGTGTGCTGATATGTCATCGATGGATGAGGGTGGTTAGGTTACCGTTGACTGGTACGTCATTTTCTATTCCGTGCAAAAAAGGGCAAACATTAAGTGAGTGGTGGTGGTGCTGGTGGGTTGTTTGTTTTGATAATACGATTGCAATTTTCCATGTGATTGGGTGTAATTTCGGTGAATTTGTCATATGCTTGTCGATGTCAAGAGAGTTGTGACACGATTAGGGGAGAGCCAGTTATTCCCACGATTATCTGGGATCTAATAAAGTACCTAAAGGTATTTTCATTTTCCTTGTTCCTCTTCTTAACTTATGGTATTGGTCCACATTGCCCCTGCACATAAACGGAACGCGTTGCGCCATTTGGCAGTTATTATCGACTCAATGGCACTCAAAAGGGTATAATTCATGTGTAATAAATTGATTGCAAGTTTGATTGCACTCACTCGACGCAGACGGTCTGGTGAGAAACGCGAACCCCCATAATCGTGGATTCTCTCAGTGTACCTACCTAGGTTCGATCGCTGGCTGGCTCAGTTTATCACCGATTAATTAGAGTTTGATAAATATACCCGCCGTGAGTAAATAAATCATAAGCTAGCTTGTCTCTCTCTTACTTGCAATGGTGCGATGCTTGCCCAAGCAGGCATTTATTTTATTGGGGGAGTATTTTTCCTAGTCTCAGCACACGGGAATGCACGAAGGTTAGGTTCTTTGGTATATAAATTCACACACACGAATCGTTGTTTAGGTTGTGGTTTTTTAAGTGCCTATCTGCAACTGTAGATTGGTGGTTTCAGCTTTCGAGTGGAATATGACTCCGGGTTTAAGAGAGATGCAATCTACTAATTTGAGGTTGCATATGATATATTAAACGTTGTCGATGCTAAGTAGAATTGACTTGCACATTCGGGTGTGTGCGGGAGATGTTTCCTCTATATATACTTATACATACATAGAAAGGTATCTAGTTCAAATATTGATCAATTATTCGAAACAAATACTCAGTACTACTAGCATTTAGATTAGAATACGGTGCAGGCGGAGTCTATATTAATGAATAAGCTTTTAGCTTATAGATGTAATAAAATCGCATTAAAAGTTATAGAGTTCAAATAAAACCTCCACCATCACACGACTAACTGTAATAATTTGTAATAAATATGTGAACAAAATGATGTGAAGTGTTTCATTGCGGTGGGCTGATTTAGATGGTGCAGGTTCAAGCCATTCAACTTGTTAAAACCATAGTACAAATGACAATCCACGATTTCACCCACGAACATGATCAGGGGGCATCTACCTTAAGCATACATAGTAAACTGAAAGCCGTTAGAATCTCTCCAGAGATCTATTAAGGGCACCTCCGAAGTTGTCAAAGCCCCTCAGAAAATTTGTAGTATTTATATACAGACTGTTACATGATCAGAGAGGGTGTGAACCCAAAAGAGACGCTTATATAGCCTAGTAAAAGAAGAATAATGCCCATATAGAAGGAGCATACTTTGCTGAATATTAAGCATATTAAGTTATGGCGAAAAGTGATTGATAAGGCAATTGCTCTCATGTGAGTTCGAATGATCTCAGACCTATTAGCCTTTCATCATTTCTCTTAAAAACTTTAGAACGACTGATTGAAAACCATGTACTCAAAAGTAAACATGCCTATTCTAAGGGAAAATCAATAGGAACGGATCTACCCAAAGCTAACGCGTTCCATAGCAGATTCCCTCCTGCCAAATAGAGAGGTATATGTCGGGTTTTTTGGTTTTTTTAAACTAACTTTTTTTATTTTTATCTTGTTAGCCTATGACACTCCGGGAAGAATACGAATCTTATGACACCTCACTCTTCAAAATCGGTCAAGCCGTTTAGGCCTCAGGGTGTCCCGATGGAACGTACATAGGATACGCGCGAAACGCATAACCCTCTCTGTGTGCAGTCGGGTAAAAAGTTGGAAAGATTTTTTTCGAAACCAATGCCATGGTTATGGTATGGGGCGCCATATCATATTATGGAACGATCGATTTGGTTTTTGTGAACTGCAGAATGACAGCACCTTACTACAAAATTGTACTGGAATCGGCTGTACCTCCGTTCCAGGATATTTTCGGACCACTGCTAATCATTTTCCAGCAGGACAATGCGCCAATTCATACAGCTGGAATAGTTAAGACTTGGTTACAAGACCAAAATATAGAACGACTTTCCTGGCCACCCTACTCCCCAAATTTGAATACTATCGAAAATGTGTGGGGTTGGTTGACACGAAAGGTGTATGACAGTGGGAAGCTGTATACCAACAAAGAACTCCTTAATGAAGGTATCAAAGTGGCCTGGGCCAGTATTTCTCTTGATGTTTTAAAATCATTGTATGATTATTTAAAAGACCGCATTTTTGAAGTAACTCAAAATAAGGGAGGTTGTACAAAGTACTAAAATAATTGGGTAAGCTATAGTTAATAAATAAAAATACTTTTCTTAAAAAAAAAATAATTATTTGGATTTCATTTTAACTAAAAAAAAAAACAAGGTGATTCTATTCTCATGTTACAAAGAAAAAAATTGCATTTTAGTGAATCAAAACGAAATAATCTCAGAAAATTCCGTTAGATTTTCGATACTATTTGAAACTTTTCTTAGTCTAAAGTAGTACATATCAAAAAGGTAAAAAAAACTATTAATTTAAAAATAAATTATGTGTGAAGCTATTCATATGTTACGCACTGTATCTAATACTCAGTTTTCATCTAAATAGTTAAGTATTTTTCTAACTAAACATTGCAATACTTGTTAGTTTTTTGTCTGCACAATTTTATAAAAAACGCACCAACTATTTTGATCAAAATCTGTGTTGAAGATAATATGAGTATTTTTAATAAGATACGTTCTTAGTTTTTCCTAAAAAAAATACATTTTTATGTAGTTTTTAATTATTTCTCAAAAATGACTCCACAAATCCCGATATATTTTCACATATCTACGGTATATTTTAGTAATAATCTTAATGCCCGACTTCCAATAAAAATTCACCAAAAGCTACGAAATACTTATTAGCAAATATTTCTTCTTTTTTGCATGCATATTACACATGCATCTTGTAATAATTCCAACCACTTGAAGCTTACACAATCAGGTAAAATCCCACTTCATTTCCACTCGCGAATACACGTTCATATGCATTTTCAGTTTATAACTTAATGCAAATTCAAAAACAAATTTCTGAATATATATATCTATATATAAGGATATCAGTCTAACACGAACCCTGTTTCCAACCATAGACGCCTTAAACCAGCGTGACTCATCTATTCCAGTCAAAAATAAAAACAATACCTAACAGTACTCAAAAATCCAGTAAAGTGTAAGTGCTTGAAATAGTACAGTACGCGCTCATAACTCTCTAATCAGAACTTGCGACGATTGGCTGTTTGCTTAAGACTCACATTGTTATTTGATAGACATTCTGCCATATAGGATGAATAACTACAAAGTGGATTTTATTTAACACTTTTCTTTTTCCTTTATTTTATGAACTGTTTCTTTTATTTAGCATTATTTCTCAGATTTTACCTACCTAATAATATAAGAAAAAAAACCAACGAAATGATGAACGACAAAATTTCGACCCAGTCATGCACTTTATTTTTAACTGTTTTTTAATGGTTTAGAACAACAATGGGATCTCGCACTGAAAGAAATAACCTGCATAGATCATCAGAAAAAAAAGAAAGTTAAAGACCTGTATTAGATAAACTATATTTATTTCATTACGTAAAAACTAGCTCTTAACAGTACAAAACCATTAAAGTGGTTAGAGAAATATGTATATATATATACCATACGCAAGCCCTATTATCTTGTTTGAAACTTGAAATTCAAAAAAAAAACAAATGGTTTATATTTATTTTATATTTTGGTGTGGCGCAAAACCCCCATTTATTTAGCTTATTACAAGCTATTACAATGAATAATAATTAGGACATTAAAGCTTAGGAAGTCAGTTTTAAGGGAGGAACTACTGCAGTTGAAGTCAAAAGCAGTAAGGTTTAAGCCATATGAGGTGCGGTGAATTGGTAAATAGAAGAGACGAAGACGACGAAGATTCCGAGAGTTAGTGTTAAAGGAGATAGAGTTGTAAAGAGACTTACAGTCAATGAAGTCTGAGAGCAAACGGTGAATGGAGAGAATGTCTGCTAAGTCCCTGCGTTCTCCAAGGGTATTGAGGTTAATAAGTTTGAGACGGTCTTGATAGTCCCCGAAGAGCAAATCGAAGAAAACGACGTTGGATGCTCTCGATTCCGTCTATATGGAAAGGGAGACCATGCTTGGCTAGCGTATTCGAGCAGGGGGCGAACAAATGAGATGTAAGGAGATCTGGTCAAGTACGGATCGGAGAAATCTTTAGACCATCGTTTAACAAAGCCGAGTGATGAGTTGGCATTTAAGATTATTTCTTCAATATGCGAACGAAAATTTAGCTCCCTGTCGTACAATATGCCAAGGGCACGAAGAGACTGAACGAGAGAAATTGGTTGACCATGGAAAAGGTAGAGTCGGCGATGGGGCATGTTGCGCTTTCGCGATAGGGTAATGGATTGACATTTGGTAATGTTAAGCTCTAAGCAATTTTTAAGGCACCAGGTCGAAAAACGATCAAGGTCTTGTTGAAGGGGACAGGAGTCTTGAGGTGGAGAGATGATTTTGAAGAATTTACATAATCATCTGCGTAAAGAGAGAGAGAGAGAGAGAGACGAGTGTTTAATAACCTTCTCGACATCATTAACCGTAAGGATAAAGAGAAAGGAAAGATTTAAATTGGCTTCTTAAATACACCGCGACAGCGACATCGAATGCTGAGAATACAATAAAAATTATGAAGTCCACCACGACAAGAAAAAATCTCTGATAAGAAACGCATACGTAACCACCGCGTCTTTTCTCCCTTTATAAGAAACATTCGGATATAAGAAACGAACAAAAATAATCACAAAATCTATACAATAACATCGTTTCTTATATCATTTGTATTTTGAATAACAAACTTTGTTTCATAAATTTTGCCCATATACCTCATTCCATTCGAATGTTGTAAATAGATGTCTTCTCAAAGTTCATCTCAAAAGATACACTCTGTGAAAGATGCTGAAATATATTTTCCATAGACAACCATAGCAGCAGAATTCATATACAGTAGAAATAGGAAATTGACAGCCTAAATGGCATGCCGCCCCTGGCCAACTGTACCATCACAAACATGCACTGATGATCTGTACAACCGCAGAAGCAGACATGTTTCAAATGTGCACTCCATAATGCCTGGCCGAAACCAATCGTCCAGTTCGTACTTTAGAAACTTTATCAAATTCCTCCCACTTGCATGGGTAATTCAAATCCTCATAAATGCAATATGCGCCCATTGCGAAGATGCCTGCATGCATTCGCCAGATCAAAAGCGGTCGCTAAATTACACACCAAACGAGATTGTGATAATTTCATCCATCTGACCGACACAAGGATCACTACGAGTAGGTAGGTATATGCGCTGACTATTGGGATGATGATGGTAGACTGTGAACCCCAAAGAACTTCCCGTACCGGAACGAACATTTTGAACAAATATACATCATTTAGCGAAGTGAAAGAGTGTGAATGCCGCAAATGATGATGGATACGAAAAAAATAAAAAAACGCGCCGGTGAATCGCGTTCCTCTAAGCTCCATCATAGATATACCATAGTATCATACAACAACAAATTACGGTGATCGAGCTAAAATGAATTACTACTTCGGAATTCGAGAGCGATCGGTGGCTTCATGAGGTACAACATCATCCTCCTCCTCATCGTGTGTCGATTGGCAATCTCGAACGTGTTCTGCATGTGTACACATCGTTCATCTCATTCGCAAGTGGTAGAACCTTATAAAACGCACTCGGTTAACTAAACTGCTGCAATGGCCCGCAGATATATGTGGCCTAATCTGTATGTTTAACGCCACTCGTAGTTTACGTCGTGATCCGCAACATTACACTCTTTAGCTTAGTTCCATTCAACTATTTTTTCTTTCTGAATATAGGGTACCTATTATATGTTTTACACGTATGAAAAATATCAATTTATTGTTGTTGTAGACCTTTAAAATCGTTGACTTTTGGACGTGCGTGAGAGTTTATTTATTTACATAATCGAAAGGACCTGCAATTTAGATCTTTAATGTTATTTGTGTTTCTCCTCGCACAGAAGTCCAGCGCACTAACCACTGAGACACTGCTCTGCTGATGAAGTATTGTATATTAAACACAAACATTTTTCTATATTGCAAAACAAACTCAGGTTTAAATCGTAAATATGTGTTAACATTTTTTGTTGGGATCGTTCATTGTGATAATTTAATTTCATAGATAAAGGTAATGAAGACGATTTTCATTAATAAATATTTATTTTAGCAGCCTTACTTGAAACTGGCTTGTCAGAAAAGGGGCACAATTTTTCCCTGCAATTACTTCCATATGTGCGGATGATATTATCATCTCATCACAAAAAAATGTCATCCAGAAATATTTCATCTCTTCAATTTCTGCAAAACCGGATATCCTTGGTGGTTCTAAATGCAAAACTCTTCAAGCGATATCAGTTCCCGTTGGCGTCTACGATCTTATGGTATGCAGCGTATAAATGAATTACCAAATTCTTGCTACCTTAAAACCATCTCTTCATTGTAATTTTGCATGCTGTCATAGGCGTTTGAATGTTCAGTTGTGCAAGTGTGGTTAGATTAAAAACCAATGCATCAGACAGGTGATTATATAGATAATTAATTAAACTATTTTTAAAATACTGTCCATGGTGTATTACCATCTCACAAAGTGGGTGGCTTTTAAAATGACGTGCATATCTGATGTGCCATGCTAACAAATGAAGTGCTGTTTATAAAGATTCTTTACTGAGAAGGCTCAATTCGTTGCAACAAAGTGATTTTATATAAATATAAAATTTATAATTTTTGTTCAAATGACGTCCTCTCATAAGTGCGTATTCACTGAATTATTCATCTTCACAACTCGAAAACATTGACATACATCTACATACAACAACTTTATAAAAACCTTCATCAAAACAAGAAAGTCGATTGACTTCCTTGCATTATGCATGCTCCATTATTCAGGAAATCCAACTCAGTTCCCCTTCACTTTATAACAGCTAAACTAAATGCCTATAATATAACACAAAACTTTGTTTACCCTTTTTTAATTTTTGTTTTAGCTTAACTTAAAGCCCATCGTTTCATTTGACAAAAATCTTTTTACCCAACTAGATACAGAAGAACCGATTTTGAAGAGTGAGGTGTAATTAGATTCGTATTCTTCCCCGGAGTGTCATAGCGGGAGGATACCCATAGTCTGTGTAGGTAGTCTTCTCTTAATGTTTTTCAAAATTATATTTTTTTGATTTGTCGTCTCAATCGATTATATAATTTCAATTACTTTCTTTTCAACTTCTCTTTTAATTATTACTCTAACTTAAACCCTTTTAATAGCAACAAACTAATGCATTCTTTAATTTTTTATAATTTTAAAGTTTTTAAAGTAGAACGGCAAACTGCTGATAAGCCAAGCTGCGTAATAAACTTTCCTTTAAACATTGTTTCTAACTTTACAAAAAAAATATACATAAATCTGTCTATCTAATTCTATTCAATCAATCCACCAGGTGGGATTTTCTTTATTAGACCACTTCATCTGAACATCTTTCATGATTGCATAGCCCCAGGTTAACGAAAAGTCTTCTGGCCGCCAGCTGTTGCAGATTTGATGTTAGCGTGGGGTCTTCTATTAGTCGAACTGATCGGCTCTGTATCGCGCAGGTTACCTGAGGATTTTGAGTGCATGCACCATCCATACTCCATATATGGTATCAAGGACTGGTCTACCATGACCGATGAAAGAAAGATGAACCAATACCGGCTGGAGTACTTCTTTGCTCTAAGAGGTAACTTAACTTTGAGAACGCCAAAATTATTCGCTGTGATTCCAAGAATTCCTTGGGATCAATGGGCGGGCCGTGCATTGTACAGTCAATATATTTTACTTTGAGTAGTGAAATGAGTATATTCTGTGTATTAAATGTAACCAAGTTTTCTTTTACAACTTTAAGATTTTGTCCAGATCTATATCGATAAAATTCGTCCTACGAATTAAGGCCCCAAAATCAAATGTGGTTAAATACAGATTTTTTTTCATTATACTCCTTTCGTTCATGGCATATAACCAAAACTTATAAAAAAATTTGAATCCAAACACAAATGTTGTATTTTATTTCGTAGTTATTAGTGCTATATTAATTTCTGTAATTAATTTTATTTTTTGATAAATATAATAAACGTTTGAAGTTAATAAATCAATTCTATTAATTTTTGTCCACAAGATAAATAAATCTAAAAACAAAAACAACAAGTTTTTTTATAAACATCACAAATATATAAATTTATTAAATTGCTTTTTCGTAAATTCAGATGCTTACATAGATATATACGATTTATTATCTTCCGTTTACAATTGGAATGCATATCAAACGGTCGTACGTTTTTTTTTCAAATCCAATCAACAACCATTTTTCTAAGCCCTGGTCAGGCTAAATGCTTAACTGGATGCGACAAAGAATTGCCTGTGGGAACGGCGATTCAAGAAGATAATACATAGGCGAACTGAGCTGTACCCAACTGGATGCCCAAAAAGCCATGGCTCAGCCCCATGTTCGAAAAAATAATGAAGAACGAACCTCCAAATGACCAACCCATCAAGGAAAATTTCGCCATTTTTAGTTAGTAAAATCTGATTATTATCATCCTGCATTGGCTTTAAAAGGGCCTACAATACTTAATCAAAAATACTTTTCAAAGATTTAAAAATCCTCCGAAAGGGAATGAGGCCTTTAACTAAACATGATTCCTTGAAATCCTTGTAATTCAGAACCTATAGCTTATTGAAGAAGTAAATATTATGAATGATCTTTAATTTGCTGTCCTTAAAGGTACCTTAGTCAGAAATCGATTTGGTGATTTTAACATCTCTACAACAGTTCCGCAAGTGGACCTTGGAGTTAGCGAAGGCCATCATCAAAGTGGTTAAATACGACAAAAGCCTGCAAATAACTAGGAAATAAATACTACGTCGCAAAAAAAGTTGTTTTTTTACCCACATTTTTAGGCGGCACAATCGAATTTTTTTTGCCGCAGGTGAATAATAAGTATATGTACAATATTTGGAAAGATTATTTTTAAATATTTTCTTGCAGAGTAAATGTATGTTTATAAAACAAAATTGTTTCAATTGCCACCACTAGTTTACTTTATTTCCACCCTTTTGGTTTTTTTTTTGCTAGAGAATTGGCACCACTTGTCCACCGTCAATCAATTGTACAGCTGATAACAGCTGATTTGTTCTTATTTTGGTTTGCCATTTTACCAAAAGAAGACGTTCGTTTATAAAATACATGACAAGGCTAAAAAATGTTGTCAAAAAATAGATCTTAATGTCAAAAATTATCTTTCCAATTTTATTTTTATTATTTCTCCGATGTTCGCTTATTAAAAAAAAATTATTTCGAAGTCCTTATACAAGTACATAGCTAAATTTATTTATTTATTTATTTATTTATTATTTCATCAACAAGCTTAGCTTACAGACTACGAATTTAAATTTATATATAATACATTAAGTTTAAACTAAGATAAAAATACTTTTGGCATTAGTTTGAAAGCAATCTAAATAAAATGCTCTTGAAGCGTTCTCTCGAAATAAGAAAATCCATATGTCTGCTTACCACATTGAACGAATTAAGGCATCTAGTAATTGGCTCATTCCGACCATAGTTTGTTCTATGCCCCAGTTGGTTGGCATTTGAATGCAAGAAGTGGCTGACTCAAGTTTTTTCATATCTACGACATCAGTGTTTTCTGTTACATTTATTTGACAGAAAGTGCAATAACTATCAAAATAGTAATTTGCATGTTCTGCTGTCACCATTAAATTGGATGACATCTTTAGAAAGGTAACCGCACCTGTTGCGTGACGATTACTCAAACCTTCAAGGCCGTTTTCGGGAAAGTCAACGTTTATCAGTAGGCGCGTTCTGGAGCCATCGCTGCCCCATATGGTTAACAGGTTTTTTTTTCACTTCTCGTGGAAGCGCCTTACATTTTAAGCGATAAAAAATGTTGGTTTTATTCGATTTTTATATAGGGTATAATGCAATTTCGGTCAAAGGATTTGTAGCGTTTCCGTTTACTTAACACTGATATTGCACTCATTGCAAAACCGAGGCGTCTACGATCGCAACCTTGTTATTGAACTTTTATTGAGTGCAAGTCAGGTTAATAGTAAGGCAATTAGGTGTTGCGGGCGACTTTCCAAACTCAGCCTGCTCGCGACACCGGCAATTTCCTTTCATCGTATACTTTGCGCGGGCGCAGTGTCTAGTTGAATGCATCTCAATCTATCCATCGTTATCACAATATCAAAGAAGTTAATGGAGCTAGCTTGGTGGCGGCCAGTATATGCCTGTTAATATCGCACCGTTTGTAGATCGTTCAGCTGATAGTCAGGTTGATTGCACTTTGAAAATCACTCGGTTATTGAAGGAGAGAGAGAGGTACAGGTTCAATTGGTGGCTGCAACTGTATTTGGCGCCATAAACGGTAACGGGAAAATTGAAATAGTTATCCGCTCTTATACTTTAAGTGATGTTCACACTTTAAAGCGGTTTCTGCAATCATCTAAATACATTTACTTTCATATCTGTGCTGATAGCTATGTTTTAAAATAACGAAAGGGCGGAAAGCGCACACTAACGGTATCATTTAATATTTATGATTATAAGAAGGATTGAACTAACGCACCAGGCACGTAGGTAAAGTCCATTGAACTCCGTTTTAAGGGTCATATTGCATTACATTCCGGGTGAGTAGAACGCACGAGCAGATAGAAGGTAAGGGAAGTACCGAACCATAAGAGGGGGAGGGGCCCTTCTGGGCACAGGATTTCAAAGGCACTGATTCTGAGGAATGAAATAATATCAATACAACAAAGTTCAAATTACCGATAGGAGTAGGTACTCTCTGGACAATGTATATGCATTGAAGTTTGGTCTTATTTCCACTATGGCATTAAAAGGAAAGGACTTTTGCCCATATTTTAATAAGTGCACACAGCTTTGACAGTACCTATAATACAACAATTACTTAAAAAAAGTCAAAATCGAAGTACTTATTGAGTTTTGTACGAAAACTTATTTGAGTTAACGTGTCAGACAAAGCAATTGCTAAAAAAAACTTTCTAAATATGCCATATTTGGACTTACAGCTTTTTTTAAATGTTTGTAAGCACAATTTTTTATACCGTAGACTTAAATTCCTTGAGGGTTTTAAGTTCAATTTTGTTTTTGCCGTAAAACCAAGATATAAAGCAATAAAACTTGATATTGTACATCAATGGGGGCTACTCTCTCCACAGCACATTATTTTTCATTTGGTGCACATTGCCACCCATGCCCAAAAAAAAAAATCAAAAGACATAGACAGTCATTCAGTTTCCTACCACCTTTCCTGCCAGATTATTTTGGGAGTATAATGCAGTTTTTAGTGATAAAGCGACTCACGTTTTTTGCATATGATCTATGGACTGGTAGGCGGTGTTGTCGATACAAACAGAAATCTTTGCCTTCCTGTGTGAAAAAAAGGGATATTCGATAAAGGTATCGATATTTCTTCGGAATATCCTGGAGAAAATAAGATCTTTAGTAGCCCTCGACTGTCGGTCATATTTAAAGGGAATGGCGGAGCAGTTATTGGCCTTTGCTGAGTGACAGACCCTAAGAACATTAGTTACATTTACTATAACGATATAGATGGTTTAGCAAACACAGGCTTTATAAGTCCCTCAAACCTTACTCTAAGTTTAAAATGGTTCTATAATAGGTAGTTACTCTTCGGAGTTTCCTAAACATTATTTTAGCCAAACAGACAAACATATCTACATACGATTTTCAAATTCTTCCCATAAATATGTTCAGAAATTACGTATTCTTGGTATTTTACTATAAGTAGTGATATTTTAAATACACAATACAATACAATGTTCCAGAAAACTTATATTTTTGTAATTACAATTTTTTTTAATTTAAATATAATGATCCAAATTTAAATCATTCTCCTTCTAAGACAAAGTCATTCGGCAATCATTCCGGCGGACACTTATTTTTCTCATTTTAAAATGTGTTTTTAACGGAATAGCAATGGACAATCAAAGGAAAGAAAACGAATGCCTTCTCTACTCATTAACTACACAGAAAGATTTATTTTTTAAAATTAAAAAGAATCTCAAAGCGTATCCCAATGCCCATTCCTGCTATCATTTTCATTTCCAGCGTATGTACCTACTATACATCACTCATGCACTTTCTTATTGTATACAGGGTGTTCCAGTGTTACTAAATCCGAAGATAATCAGTGGTAATCTAAAAATCGGCAGTAGAATTAAAACGGTTGCAGGTCCTAGTAATTTTTTTATATTTATCTTTTACAAATAGAATATGCGAATTTTGATATTTTTCTATAGTCTGCAAAAAGTTTGACATGCGAACATTGTCATATTATTATTATTGTTCGGGAAACTAACTCACATTGTGGTTACGAGTGTGTAACGAACGGTGGACTAACAAATTTGATTCTTTCTTATTTACATCCTAAGTACCGAGTCATCTAGATAAATCTACAAAATGTATAAATACAATTTCTAAGCAGCTGTTTTGTATGAACGGTACTAGTATATTAGGGTGTAGTGACGAGGGTCACTTGCTTAATGGGTTTGTATATACAAAAATAATTTCTGGAATGAGGCAAATCAAGAACAGTGCTGGAAGACTTAGAAATACCCACAAAAGTATACGACGAGGTCTACACTATTGACCTGATATCCGTCTTTTCAAGAATTATTGTCAGAGGACTTCTGACAGTTAGAGACCAAATTTACAGGACATTTCTTTAAAAATATCGGCGACATTGATCCAAGCGAAATCTGGATTATGTGTTTATTACCCATGAAAACATTAAACAATTATAAACACTCTACTTTACAAAAATGGACCCTTTAATTTGCTAGAAGTCTAAAATATGTTGATAAATCGCAAATTTGTTAGACTTAGAAAGTAAATACCAAAATGTGCAAAGTCTAGCCTGCTATTCAACAATCTTCATATAAATTAAGCTAGATTCTTTAACAGAATAGTTAAAATAGTTAGTAGTATCCGTTTAATAACGCCAATTAATTTAAAATTATATTTTATTAATTATATCCTTGATTTCTTTCACAAATATAGGACAAGCAATAATCTTCATAGTGTCATCCCTTTGAACGAAGCCACCCTGTATTGAATATACACTAGAGTGTGCATATATATGACTGACAACGGGCTTCACAAGTATTTGTCCAAAACCAGAGAGAAATAAAGAAAAGAAAGAAAATAAAAATTAATATGGTTGTAAGGTAGGAAGGTATAGGAGTTGCTTTGCCATCCAACGCCACCCATTCCAATATCGCACCATACCACAGCTGAAAACAAAGCACACCGAATATATACAATCCCATAGCAACATGTAAATTTTGCCTCTTGAAGGATTTAGCTGACTACTTAGAACAAAACGGAGAGTTTGAGGAGAATGGGTGATTCTCTTCATATCCACATTTGAATGCGTTCAAAATAAAGGACAAAGGCTGGAAAAAAAAGAAAACAAAAGAAAATTCTTAAGAAAAAAGGACACGCAAAGAAGAAAAATGTCTTCGACTGGGGTGGTTGATGTGATTTTTTTTTGTCTTCTTCATCTCCAAATTAGTTCACGGACTTTATACCATCTTAGTCACCCACTCTTCTTATAACTTGCCTGTACATTTTTTTAGTGAGGCATTGTGTGTATATTTGTGTGTTAGCTTTATCTACATCGACGAGCTTAGACACCAAAGGA
This sequence comes from Cheilosia vulpina, assembly GCA_916610125.1. NCBI lineage: Eukaryota > Metazoa > Arthropoda > Insecta > Diptera > Syrphidae > Cheilosia > Cheilosia vulpina. The sequence continues at coordinate 46,702,738 of OU744280.1, forward strand.
GAGGGTTGATTTTTTTTTTCAATTGGTGGTAGGTACTGTTACCGTCGAGTTGTGCGTGTGGTGTATTTAGTTAGAAAAGTTTTAATGTCCCGTCAAAGAAGAGCAGCATCGGGGGGTGTATGTATGTTAGAATATAATCTCAAATCAACCTCAACCTTACTACCATCCACTTAATCATCCCCTTGTATTGAGTAATTTTCAAAACTTGCCAGGGAATGTTAATATATGAGAAGGACACGCGGTATTTTGTGCGTATTCCTTCTTTTCGTTAATTTTTATACGAATACGGGGGTGAATGAACAGAGAAGAGAATGGACAAAATGATGCCAGGGTGGAATAATGCAGACGGTATTGGGGAGCATTAATGGGGTGATTTGTATTGAAAGAGGTGTCCACATTCTTTTATTCATATACTTGTGTGTGTATATTTATGTAGCTAGGTAGATAGGTAGGTATATATGTAGATATATAAAGTGAATAAAGTTAATAGAGCATAAATAAAAGTAGTTTTTTTTTAAACAACTCGGTCATTAAGCTTTACGGCATTTAAAATGCTCACTGTGAAGGAATATTTCATGTGTAATATATGTAAATAAGTTACATATCTACATTATAAATATATTGACTTATTGTAGTATACTTGTAGTCAAAAATTGAACCTACCAACAGTTAGCACCTCGCAGTATGCCTCTGAATTAAAATTAGGTATACAATTGCTTACTTTAAGGGGTAGGTAAATTGCATTCCTCCGAAAATAGATTCTAATCTAAGATGATATACCTATATTTGAATACGTTACTATTATGGCGGCTACAAATTGAATGTCAATAATATGCGTTCAATTAACTGATAGCAATTTGCATGTGGAGTTCTTAACTTCATTTTCCCAGCCTTAATTGCGACGTATACCCACGATTTTTTGTTAGTGTACATCTATGGCACAGTGGGTACCTTTCGAATGTGTAAGTTTCATAGTACTTATTTCATAATAAATGGTGGGTGATACATTTTTGAGAGAAATCATTCGTCAGCGAGCGGAGTATCCTCTATCCCTAAAATAACTAAAAAAAAAACCAAAAATCTCTAAACAAAGATGCGGCATTTTTGCTAAAGTGAGAAATAATTGGCATTTACGATGGTCAAATCCATGTCGCCAATACACCATATGTGAAACGATATTAAATACTTAGTTTTTGTGTATTATAAATTGTATTTTTATTTCGTTCCTTTACATTTTTTTTTATTTTCGGGAAAACAAGACTTTCACATTTTTTCATCTGGGAAAACTGAACATATCTATATATCTTCTCTCATTCGTAGTTAACGCGATTTGTATCTTCGTTCGTAGATAACGTTTTTTTTTATGTCTCATTTTTTCCCCCTGGGACACTACGAGTGCGAGCTATATTATATTTTTTAATATCCATGTCCTACTGCTCCATAAAGGTGAAAAACGATCTTACCAGGAACTTTGATGTCACTGTCAAAAAAAGTCTACACAATGTGAAACGCTGCCATTTCCAAAAGTCTGTGAAACATTGACAGAACATAGCCAACTACGTCTTCACATAGCTTTTAATACAGAAACTGCAAGAATGGGATTGGTGGTGAATAAGGGAAAACAAATCATATGCTGTCAGCGAGAAGGGACATACAAAATAGACGAATCGGATAGAACGTCACCATTAACAGTTACTAAAAAACTTTATTTTTTCGATATAAGCACAAATTTTAGCAACATTTTAACCACTGAATTAATTTATTTTATTAATTAATTAATATTAATATATTAACAATCGGAGACTATATACCTACACAGCCTAACACACATATGAGTATTGAGTACCCTCAGACTGCCAAATAATTAGGTATAGGTGCATTAAATTTTCGTCGGTTTTTTTTTGGATTTAAATTATCTTTTTTTATTTTTATCCTTTTAGCCACTCCGGGAAAGAATACGAATCTAATGAGCCATCACTATTCAACATCGATCAAGCCTTTTAGGCTACAGGGCGTCACGTAGGAACGGACATAGGATACGCGCGAAACACATACCTTACCCTCCCTACATGTTAAATATTTGTTTGATATCAAATTCAGATTTATGTATATACAAAAAAAAACAGTACTCATATTTATATAAAAAAATATAGATAATACATCAATCTAATATAATCTTATGTTTGAGGTATAGCCTTTCAATTAGCCAATATCGGATTATTTATCTTTTTGTTCTAAAGCACTGCCTTTGTCTAAAAATTTATTTTTTTCTTTCCATAGGTATCTATCATCACCGCTCTTTTTTTTAGCAATTGTCACTGCTAAAAATCATTTTGAAAATTACATAGACGAAAATGCATACCTGCCAAAAAGGGAATTAACAGTTGGCGAAATAAATTCCGTAATAATAACAAACTCCTGCCAAATCATAAGCGGAATGTAAGAACGCGCGACAAGACTACTGAGAAATGATCACATTGCGAAAGTACTTTTGCGAAACAAATTAAATTTATTTTGATATTTTTATGCGAAGCAATATTTGTGAAATAAACTTTGTCCAAAAGAATGGCACCACTTTGCACACACAGTGTTGTTCTGTAGATAACCGAGAACGCGTGAACAAATAAACAGAATATCTAAAACTGTGCAGAAGTAAAGGCCTGCCTAACCTACGCCTCCCCACCTAAGCAGAACATACATAAACACATATTTGCTGTGAAATATATTACAAAATTCGACATAACAAGTCCTCTGGAATAACTATACCAAACGATATTCTCGAAGGTACACAGAAAAATTCTCGTAATTAATTACAGCACATAATTGCACCCCAGTGCGTCTATCCTACCAAAACAACTGCTGCTTCCTCATCATCCAGAATGAAAATGTCTCCTTCTTTTTGCTGCGATTTCCATAAGGTTCACAAGTCACACAAACTGATTGATTTTCTCTCCTCACCCCTATGCGCAGACTTTTATTTTGTACAAAACGGCAAACGGTTGGATTAGACACTTGCTTCTACATCCCGTCCTGTTCCGTCTCTTCTCCCATAGGGTTAAATATATCCCGCAAGCGTTGGAAAAGTCGTGATTGCACTTTAATTGAAGATTTCTAGATCGACGAACAGCACGCCTAAAAGCGGTGCCTTTGTTTTATCCATCGATTATAATCAATATACATATCAGTTCCATTCTTACAGTCGGGGCAGGAGGTACGTCGTCTGCAAGGATGTGGGAGCATGAGTATATTATATTTTCCAATTTTTTGTGTACAGATCCCATTTCTCAATCCGAATCGAATTTTATTTCATTTAGAATTTTCATTTGCTCTGTATCTATACATATTTATGTATCTATACAAGAAGGAGAAAGGCTTGGCGCCTGGGTATATGTACCAGAATGTATTGTGTGTGACTAAAATGATATAGTAGTGTGGGAGTGTATTAGCAGATGAATGTAGGGGCGCATGCTGATGATGATTTTAATTTTCACCAAAAAAATCAATTTTATTTTTGTAGCTTTTTTCCTGTTAACTTTCTTCGGATATACATTGACAGGTTAAGTGTAGGTATGCCTATATTCGTATGTGTTGTGCATGTAAATAACATTTTACTGTGAATGGGGGCGGCTTAAGGGACCAGCATCGTATAGGAATCGGTCTGATATTCCTCAAAGTATTCCTTCGCTACTCAGGAAAACAAAATCCACTTAAAAATGCTCTCGTCTTTCTCTTCCGCTCTTCACTCGTTCTTCATCTTCGTGTTCCTTATTTGGCATTCTCTGTCGCTCGCATCTGTTGGTTTAACTTCGTGACTTGAACAACGAGAAAGAACAACAAAATGCGAAGATGTTGGTACGCTCGGAAAACTTCCTTTCCACGATTGAATTTAAATTTGAAAACGGAGGCCAAATGAACTCACACCCCTTTCCGAGTGAAAAAGTTTTATTCAAAGGTCAGGACTGTTCAGCAGTGGGGTCATTACGGACAGTTGGGAGAGTAACAATAGCACTTTGCTTCGTTTGCGTTAAAATTACGATGAAACAAAAACAATGGATGGAATGGCTCATTCAAAAATAATGTTCACCATGCACTGTTTTAGATATATGCGCCTACCGGTTTCGCTAGGACTAGAGCTTTTCCCAATGCAAATTTGTTCGCCTTTAATGTTTTTGATAGAAACTGCAGTACATAATGCTAACAACCGATTACGATACGAACTTCATGTACAAATTTGTGACTCTCGTGATTGAGATCAGGACACACTTAAGGAGTTAAGTGGGATATTGACAATTAATGAATGAATTAAATTGCACTTATCCAAATTGTTGTATTCTCTTAAATTTTTGGGAGAGCATCATTTATAGCCTTACAATTAATTGTTTTTTAACTTTCTCATTAAATATTTTGTTAGTCGCAATGCGTAATTTAATATTAAAAATTATGAGTTCCTAAAATATAAGAAAATATAAATATGATTATTACAGCCCAGTTCTGGCCAACCTCATTGAACACTCACAAGTCTCAAAACCCTCACAAGCTGAGGTGAAATTTATTTTGTGAGGTATTCGTATTCGAATAGAATTGTGATCTCCTATGGAACAGATCATGAAATTCAAAGCCAGTCATAACGGCTCATAAGTAGCAATATTTGTATTTGATGGCCCTGGTTCCCTATTTCCACACACTTAATGATCCGAACACGAAATTTTATGCAATTATATATTTATAACCATTTCAGGAACAATGGATATTTGTATAAAAAAAAAATAAGGAAGCTGAGGAATTCGATTTGTGACAAATGTCGTTAATAAATTATTATTTTCAGCTCTTTAACATTTCTGTGTTAATATTTTGCGTATTTTAACCAAAAAATTTGTTCTTATACTTTTATTAACTGTATGTGTACGAGTTGTACGAATTTGAAATTAACCATATACAGAGGTGAGCTTTTCGTGAGTTTTGTTGTGAGGATTATCATATCTTAAAAAAAAAGAGTCACAACAAACCTCATAAGAGCTTGTGACTTGTGATGGAATTTATTGAGATTAGCATACGTTGCCGTTCCAGTTCTAGGGTTGAAGAGCAGGGACGTGAGTCCTGAAACGAGTATAAAAAGCTGAGGGTATAATCATCAGGCAAGGAGTGAATTGGATTAGAAGTTGTAGGTATACAGAAGATCATTTGTGACAATGAGATAGAGAGTCGAACACCAAACAGAGCCTTGGGGAATATCAGTACCTATTTATAGGAAAGTTTAAAGTTTCAGATTTGAAACCATCCAAAACAAATTTAATTGATAGGCAAGAAAGATAGTTTCTAATCCATTTAATAAGAGACGCATCGATCCCATAAGTACGCATTTTCGGCAAAAGAGCATGATGCCAAACTCTGTCAAATGCCTTTGAAATATCATGCGCAATAATCTTCGTTTCACTAGAGTGATGGAGAAATTGTTTTCATTTCTCGGTGAGATAAGCCAGCAAATCACCAGTGGATCTATTGCCACGGAAACCATACTGTCGGTCATTAGGACAAAATATAAATAAAAATACTACTTTGGATAAACAATCCAATTTAGTCACTTTTCCCGATAGTGCTGATGTAATTTACAGATAAATTTTACCTTTTTCCAGTTTGGTTAAGAGTACTAAAAAAAAAATTCGCATGTAAAAATGATTGAACAAACGAACTGTGCCCTCTTTTTATTTTGATATCATGCAACGCCTTTTGGACTCTTTCCTGTACGCTAAGTTTCCAGTTTAGTTTCCTGTCGAAAACCGTACCAACTTTGCGCTCTAAGAAAGGGAATGCTCCACTTCAGCAAGTCTGGGCAGCTTGAAGGGCGGTATTTTGTATTTTGTACTAAATAGTAAGTTCGGTTTTCTCCGGGTTGACTAGTCCGCACCCTTCGGCCCATATTTTGAGCTTGTTAAGGGCTGTTTCCATAAGTTCACTTATCGTATTAAGGAATTTTCCTTGAACAATGATAACTACGTCATCCGCAAAATCAGTGACGCTGAATCCTGTTTTATTTAGTTCTTTGAGTATATTATCTATGACCAGCACCCAGAGAAGGGGTTAGATGACTTCTTTCTTTTAAATTCATTTTTATTAATTCATTATTTATACTTATATACTAGACAAAAACGATTAAATCTAATTTAAAACTAACATTTATCTTATTCTAGCTTACTGGCCCTTAGCGAGCGCTCTAAACTTAACAATATGCTTAGAACTATTGCCTTTCGGCCTTAAATCTATCAATGTATATTTTGTTTTGTTTTTTAATTTTCAAGAAACTTTTTTAAAACTTGAATTCGTTATTATTTAATTTTTCTTAAAACTACTTAAGACTAAGCTACTTAATCTAAACTATCTATAATCAGGGAGGTGAGCAATCTCTCGATTGGTCACCCTCCTGATTGCGTCCATGGGCGCCAGACAGCCGCCAACAAGGTGCACATTCGCGCCGCCGAGACTCGAGCGAGGCCTTAGCGTCGGTCCAGTCTCGGAAGCGCTCTTTCATGCTGGCTAGCCCGGCCCCTCCCAAAGATCCCCTACTCTACCTTAACCTACAAACTACAAACTACAAACTTAAAACTAAGGAGAATGCTACATAAGTAGCGCACCGGCCCGGGAGAGCGTATCAACCCTCACCTCTTCATTCAGCCACCAAAATTCGGTGAACTGCTTTAACGTATCGACCCTGTCCCGATCCGCAATTGCGGTGCTAAAACGGAGGAGCTCCTGAGCATTGGCGGCGTACCCGTCGTGGATGAGCCGCTTATCCCTCGCGCCGCGGTGGCTGTGGTACAATACCGGCACACCATCTTTTTGCTGGACTAATCCTTTCATGTCTACATGAAGAAATGCCTCAGGCGGGATAAAGCCAGACCGAAGCGTACTCTCGTGGTACATTAAATTGGGGTAGTAAGCCCCTGAGATCAAGTTATTATCACTGGCCATCGCCCTTGCAACGTGCCTTCGAATCACCTTAATAAGGAAATTGTCAATCCTATTCAGTCGGGCCCCATTGTATAGGGTCTTGTTGGGATAGTATTTTATGTACTGAGATTCGGGAGTTCTAAACAACCCTAGACAGGCCCTGAGACATTGTCTCTCAAACACCCGAATCTTTTCCATATAGAACGGCGCTATATTGAACCACATAGGACAACCATAAGCGATGATAGACCTTATAAGGGCCACGTAGCAGATGACCTTCACCCTGGTGTCAAGTTGACTGCTGCGAAACAGTCTCCTTGCCAGAGCGTAAGCCCTCCTAGCCCCAGCAAGACAAGCATCTATATGTTTGTCAAAATACAGATACTGGTCGAGCCAGATGCCAAGATACCTGACCACGTTTCTCACCGCCAATGGCCGCCCCTGTTGTCCAATAATTGTTAATTTTCTCCAGTTTTTTCTGGTATCCCTTGAGGCCCTAGCCAATGGAGTCCTGAACAGAATATTGTTTCCGATTTTTGGAAATTGATTTTCAACTTCCAATCATCGCAATACCTCTTAATTTGCTCGAAGTCACGCTGCAGAAGGATGTTGATGACCTCGATTTTTGTTCCTGATCTGTACGCCACTAAATCGTCAGCGTACGCTATAGCATGTCTGAGGGAACCCACCAGATCACTTGTGTAAATATTAAACAGGATCGGAGAATTCACTGCTCCCTGTTGTAAGCCGTTTTTAATTTCGAAAACCCTGCTCGAAGTCACATTGCCAGCTTTGACAACGAACTTCTTTCCCATAAGCATATCGTAAATCATATATAGCAATGGTTTTTGAATGCCCATTCTAGTCAACTTATAGAAGAGCCCCTCCAACCATACGGTATCAAAGGCCTTCTCAAAGTCGACCAGGCAGGCACCCGTGTATTGGTTCTTACTTTTATTCCACTGAATGTCGGAGACCAGTTTCGACGCGGCATGAATAGTGTCATGCCCCGCCCTAAAGCCAAACTGGTTGTCCGGAATAATCTTTTTGTCCTCAACCCATTTTAAAAGAGATCTATTGACGACCTTCTCAAATACCTTGCTAACATTCGGGAGCAAACTAATTGACCGGAGATTAGCAGGTTTTGTCCTATCTTTATCCTTTTTCGGGATAGGGTGTACCACCGCTATTTTCCACTGCGCCGGATAATATGCATTATTCAGCGCATTGTTAAATAGCGTGGCGAAAATATCTATCGCCTCTAGTGGCAGGTGTCTTAATACGACGTTTGGGACACCGTCAACTCCCGCCGACTTTTTGTTCTTCAGTGATTCAAAGATGCACCGGAGTTCATCCTTTCCCACGAACAGATGAGAATTTACATCGGCGATTGTGCCATTTGCACGGTTGTCGTCATTGAACACGGTGAAACCGTTGTTCTCGGATCGCCAATTTTGGGGGTTAGATGACTCCTCCTTGGAGGGTGCCCCAAGTGACAGATCTTCTTATTGAACTGTTTCCGAGAGTGGAGTTGATGTTTCTCTTCGAGAGCATTTCGCATAACCAATTGGTAATGGGTTATTCGACATTGATCCTCACAAAGGCATTTTTCATTGCATATCTCCGTTATTAAAGGCCCCCTCAATGTCCAGAAAGGCAGCTAGTGCAAATTCTTTCTGGTGAAGGCTGCTCTCTATTTTGCCTACTACTTCGTGTAGAGCCGTCTCTACTGACTTGCCTTTAAAATATGCATGCTGAGCATTACATAGGGTTTCGCTACAACACTTGCTTTCCAGTGTTTTGAGGAGAAATGACGACAGACTAATGGGTCTGAAATCTTTTGCTGAAGTATGACTCGGTTTACCCGCTTTAGGTATAAAGACCACTCGTTTTTCTCTCCACGCCATAGGTACATAGCCTAATCGTAGGCAGTGTATAAAAATGTTTCCGATCATATTTGTAACTGTATCTGGAGCCCTTTGAAGCATGTCCTATCATGTTGCTATCAACCCTTACGTCTATTCCTGCGCTAGTGCTATGTTCAATGTCAAACTAAGATCGAAAAATGACCGATACAAGAATTGTGTTTTCCAATCAAGCCGCACAATGTAAAACTTGCATTATGGATAAAGAAAGTTCATTCATTCTGAGTGTTTAAAAAAAATAAAAGAGTGAAAAATTGAAAAAAAAAAAAAGTGCAAGTGATAATAAAAATGGATAGTGTTTTGACTTATGAGTATTTGCTGGACAGTCCGGAAGGCAATTTAATTCTCGTGTTTAGCATAAAAATAATGCGATAATCCACTGCAACAAGTTTCCCCCGATGAAGATAACGACGAAAACAAACTGAAGAATTTTCTAGAAAAATTAAATAATAGAGTGTTTTTCTTTCAATAAATAAATATGTTTTAAAAAAATAATAATTTGTTTTATTTTCTTGAACAGGAAAGTGACGCAGTTGATAATAAATTTGACAAATAAAACTGTGCAATCTTAAATTATGATATGACATTCTTGAATCATTCCAAAAAATGTAATATAAGGATAACTTGTTCTTATTTAAATTTTGAAAAGTTTATTTCAAGAGTAATTATTTTGGGCTTTAGGGAACAATATTTCAACTGCTGATAAATAGGTTAACAATAAGTTGATTTTGAGCTTAATTTAAGCTCACACACTCTTCATTGCGATATGTTTAAGAATAATTAAGCTTATTTTAAGTTTTCAATGATCAAGTTTTCTTCGAATGAAATGACTTTGGGCTTAATTTAAGCTAACACGTTCTTTATACTGTTATAGAACAATCTTAAAATAAGAATTAAAGGTTGATCAAAAAACATACTCAAGAAAGATTTTTGCACTTGGATTAAGAATTTGCGAGCTTAACAGACTTTCGTCAACGGATAATCTGATACTGATTATCTTGATTTTATCTCGTTTTTTCCCTGAGTGTAAGATATAGTAAATCAATTAAAATACTTTTCCTAAAAAAAACTATTTCGAAACTATTTGAAACTTTTCGTAGTCTAAAGACCTCAGTCCTACCTTTCAACTCATTAATCAATTACATATGTAATATCAAAAAGGTACAAAAAAAGTTCATTTAAAAATAAATTATGTGTGAGGCTATTCATATGTTACGGATTGTAATATGATATAATTTTTGTTTTATATTTTTAGTTAAACTAAATATATTACCATATTCCTTTTTGACCGGACTTCTGGTCAAAAATTCTTCTTTTATCTTTTGACCGGATTTTCTGACCGAAATTTAAAAAAAAAATAAAATTCGGTCAGATTAGACTAGATCCATTTTTTAGTGGCACACTGCTCATAAATGCCCAGCGTACCTGAAGAACTTTTCACTTCAAAAATTGAGCGGTCGGGTGCATAAAACATAAAATTCTGCATGTACCCTTACCTTGCCTACATATTTAGTCAAAATATCTGTTCAATAAGAACATTTGAAATACACGCGTAACTCATTATAACTACATATATTGCGAACTTTTTTTTGCCGACATTTTTATGGCATACCACTTCAACCAATTTATGTGCCTCAGTGGATATATGTATCTGTCGACTAAATGGTTTCTTCCAACAGAAACATAGGCAGCCTACGAGTACGAAAGCGATTACCACGATTTATTGTAGTGAGAGAGATTCAATTGAAAACATGTTGCGGTATTCACCGACGCAATGATGTTGTGCGGCCAAATGAAGATTATCATCATGCTGATACCGATTTTGATGATGATTCTGTACGCTGATGAATAAACAATTGAACGTGTCGGTCGATCACGAACTTGTGCATACATAGATTTTGCAAGTATGCCGTCGCCACCGAACATTGAAAGGGCCCAAAGAGCCCGAAGTACTCAGATCGCTTGACCATATTGTATATTAGTTTTCAGGCCGTTTGAAAATATTTCAATTAAACTGAAGACCGCACAATCTCCAACAGAGACCCCACGGTTATCATCACTTGTGTGTGTGATACATTTTGAGTTGAGTGCGGTTTCGTTTTGTAAATGGTACGCTTCAGTGCTGCCAACAAGAAATTTACTTCGTAGCAAATCAGCAAACATATCAATAGTTCAAATAGGGTGCGCACTATTGGAAAGAGGGCTCAAAGGTGAGGTGAATGCGAAAATCCCTTTAATAACTTAAAACTATCTGGACAGAACTATTTTAACGAATAGGAATGCATATAGTAATAGTATACATATAGTAATAGGACAGAAGGAGATTAGTTTTTCCAGATAAAAAAAAATACTACGAGAAGTATCCTACCGAGGAAATAAAGAGATTCAAGATCAAGGTTTGAACGCTTGACACGACTAACGGAGAATAAATTTCCTACCACGAAATCTGTAGCTGCAAAATGCAAAGAGTTGCTAATTGAAAACACAATTTATTGTGTTGTTTTTTTTTCGTTAAGGGTAAGTTTAAAAATCCAAACAGTACCCATATCTTATCAAAAATAGGTGGAGAGAAATTGTTCAAGCTGAAAGTGTAACCTGGAGTACCTTATGTAACAGGGAGAACGGGAGAACGGGTTTTGGGGGTTGAAACTTGGTTTGTTCTTGCAAGATTCTTTTGTGTCGTAAAGACAGTAACATAACTAATCAAAAGAGACCTCCGAGTAAAAACTTCAATTAAGTTTGGTCTTAGGTATTATATTAGATTGTAAGCTCAGCTGGAAGGAACGTGCTTTATATCTGAAGCAATATAATAATGGTTAGAGCAAGTTAGTACAAGGTGGGCCAAAAAGATCACCATATTGGAAGATGCTCTTATTTTTGCAAATGGCCGCCATTGTCAAATCTGTTTTGACATTTGTGGACTAGACAGATGTAGAATACAAGTGAATAAACCATGGAGCGATACACTTACCAAGAACGCGGAATAATCGTGTCTATTTTTTTGCGTAACAATTCGTCTGTAGTGTTGGCGCAGCCCGAATTCCGTCGCCGATTCAACGGCCGTCCGGCACCGACTGCGCAAACATTGCGCAGTTTGGCCATATGGCAAAAGAAAGCGAAACAGAAAAACATGTTTCGTTTCCGATACTTAAAAACAGGTTTTATATTTTAACAAACACACATCAAGCGAAACAGAATTGAACAAATAGAAACGTTTTTCTTGATTCGCTGTTGTTCGTATCTTTACAGTTGTAGATAGAGTTATCTCAATTAAAAGTAACAATTTTTTTCCATCCAAGTCCATATTTCTACAAATTTACGCACAGGATAAATACAGAAGCAAAAAAAGCTGAAAAGTGCAACGAAAGAGGAAATAAAAACAATACCGGAATCAACATTTTGTTTTGCTATCGGCAACGAAACATGCTTTGTTTTGTATGTTTCGTTTCAGTTCTATAAGATTTTCAGATAATAAGTAAAATTTATTTCTCGCTAAAAACATAGAGGTAAGGCTTGACAATCTCGATAAAATCACTTTTCCAAAACTCTTTTGGTACAGATAACCAAACTTTAGAGCTTCTTGGAAGCAGCCACTTCAGTTGGAACTAAAGTAACACTTTTAATTTGTGACTTATGAACTGGGAGTGGCACGTTGCGGAAATTAGGCAAGGGAAAAATTTTGGTGATTTCAAGTCGTTCGACCAGTCTGGAGTACTGTGGTATCAAATTATGTATTTAGATCACCGTACTTCCTTGTAGTAACTAACACGGACTATACCTACTATTTATTTATCTAATTATTTTCGTCGGCTAAGTAAGCAATGAAAATGCTAATTGAGATTGTGAATTCAAATTTACATAACTTGCGTATTTTCTTGTTTTTATGAGGCAACACTGCTCGTAATTGCTGAATGTGAAAATACACAACGGGTCTAATGATCACCAACATGGGCCTGTATCGTATGCGCCGGCCCACTAACCTAGGCAAACCAAACATGTGCATTTGTGTTTTCGTTGTGTTCGCTTGGCAGGATGTCTAGCATTCACGTACCAGCGGTGTTACAAATCGTCATCATAAGGGAAAACATTGAACAAACTCTTTTCCCGCAATACGACGTGTGTTCTTGTGGTGCGATCATGTAGTCATTTGTCACTATATTTGCCCATGTACCCACGGTTGATTATTCGATTATTGTGTTACTAAGCAAATATAGTCGATACTCAATTCACATCGTGAGATGATATGTGGAAGCTCTAATTATTATATGTTTTCATTTTGCATTTCGCATGAAGAAAACAATGAGGCAGAACTCACTTCTTACTGCACTTGGATCATAAATTTGTATTATTTTATATATTTAAGATTTGAAGACTTAAAAGTTAAAACTCCAACAAGAAACATTAATGTACAATGTTATTTGCAGGGGCTATAATTTTAGAAACGACAGACTGCCAAACCGAAAATATAAAACTTAATGCAAGGTGATCTTAAATAATATTAAATCATCCGAAAATAATTTTGAAAAGCTACCAAGGTACATTTGTTACATCATTCAACCTTCACAATAATATCTGCCCATTACACTGGTTCACCTTAGCCAGCTTTGGTAAATAATTAAGTAAAAACGTCTGCCACAGCAAAAGAAGCAAAAGCATAATAACGTTGAAAATATACAGACTGTGTATGCAAATATATATTTACCTGGAATTTGTAGAAAAACAAAGAATCTTGAACTGCTCGTCGTCGTCAGTTAGTCTCACGCGATGGATGTGTTCTCGCCTGAACCACCAACACTTTCTCCCCATACATTTTTAATTTATTTCATTTCTCCCAAAAAGAAGGCAAAAATAAAATGATGAAACAAAAGTGCATCCGCCCATCGAATGGATCCTCCACTTCTTTGAAATCATAATGGGTCCGTTGTATGCCCAGGATATGCATGACTAAAATAAAGCCGCAAAAAAAATGAAAAATGTTTACCTAACCAAACCACTGTCTCGACGGCAATTATTTATATAATTTCATATATCCTGTGCGCCCCGGATATGGAATGAAGTAGCAGAAGCAACTCCAGAAGTCGTCGCTTATCATCACTTCAGCTGCAGACTTTACGGGTCTGGCTTCTAAATTTTATTCGTTGAACGTACGATTGCATCTCTAGATGGTTGCGGCTTTTTTTACTTTTCCTTTCTTCCTCTTGAAAGGAAGAAGAACATATTTCAACATGAGAGTCACTCTTATGCTTATTTCCTGGATTAACAGGGTGATTCAAATTTAAGTCTTTGTAGGTGTTGGGGATTCAAAAAAACGTTCCCACGAGAAGTTTCAATTTTAAAGCGTATAAGGAAAACAATAGGTATGTGTGTATTAATTACACACAACGCTAGCTGAGTTTATAAAAGAAACGCTGCCTGATGAAATTTCGCAGAAAATCGAATTTGGAAACAAAAATGCATTTAATGGAATAAGTATATACATCAAAATTGACGCAAATTGCACTGAAAAAAATTAAGCAATTTTTGGTATTAATTGCGTTGGAGTTTTTTTTTAATAGCACCTTAAGCTACACAGGTCTTGCCTTTAATTTCTCTTGATAACTTACATCTTTATCTTTATATATTAAAATTTTTAAACGGAGGGGCATGGTACAAACCTCCATGGAAATAATAACAATTTGTATTTTCTACCCATGCACACGTCTTATATCGCGTCTACAGCTTTATTTTACGGTTTCAGCCAGTGGCGACAAACTCTTTTAAATTATAGGTAAAATATAAACCAACATTTCTCTGAAATACAAAATCCTTTTGCAATGTCTGCCCTTAGTAGAAAAGCAAAGCCTAGCACCTCAGCTATTTGTTGTTTGTTACGTTTTAATTTATGGTAGAAAAGAACGAGATCTTTAATTTTTACTGAATTGGGATTTGGGATACTTTCTAAGGACAGTTATACTCTCGGATGTTTGTTATAGAGGTTTGCAAGAGGTGGTGCAAAAAAAAATATAAAGTAGTGTTTTTTTTTGAGTGTTGAACCTAAGATCCCTCGCTCAGTAGTGCAATTGCCACTGCGCCCAGCAAAACCATACCTGGGTTGGAAAATATTTTTGCACCAAACCAATACAAACAATAAAACTAAATTTCCTCAATAATAGTACAATAACTATCTCTCCTGCCAAATGATGTATTTTAAGAGCCTGCGAACCATCTCATCATCTGCAGGTGATAGCAGACTACGTTGTATCTCTTCCTTTTCGAAATGTTGAAGCCTCAAAACACGTACAATATTTGTTACATAACTTTATTAAATTGCAAAATTTAGATAATAAAATAATTATTTTCTATGTCTAACAAATTAAAGCAGCATTTTCTATGATGAAAAAAATCTATTCATTCAATATTTATGCAAGTACACAAAAAGAGCCCGTGAAGAAGTTAGTACATGGAACGTTTCCAACACAAAAGCTAGGTAATAGAGTAATAATTTTGACATTTACTTGATTAAAGTCAGTGTTGTAATATCGTGGGGTATTCTTTTTTGTGGGAATTTCGATGTCCGAAAAGACTTCCGTGGGATAAAGGGAATTTCAGAAATAAAACAAGAAACATTCAAACTATAAATTGCTGCTGAAATTTCATCAAAACACCTACATTTTACCACGATCATCAACACACTGATTGCCCATAAAAACGGCTCATGTAAATCGTCGTTTACGAACATTTTCTAGTACCAACAAAATAGTCATAGTACTTTTACAAACTGCGGTTTTTATACTAAAGCTTAGTATCCTGCTCGCGCTAAATTTTAGTGTCTCTAGTCTCCACTTCGATTCTTCACACCAAAGATAAATGGTCGCTAAATAATTATTTTCTGTTTTGGTTTTGTTTTTTTTTTATTCATCTATCACGATAACGAAAAATCCATAATAATCACAACACTAACATTTCCCTTCTTTTTCTTCTGTCAACATTTATCTTCGATTTGATATACCGGACATTTATTTCGCGAGCTAAATGCGTGGAAACACTGTTTGAACTCGCACCTGCAAACAACAATTAGTAAATGAAACAAAGTGCACGACTGTGTCGAGCGAAACTTTCTCGTTCATCAAAAGTTTTTCGTTTTATTATGTTGGTAGGTACAAATCTGAGGGGCGATGCTAGAAACGGTTCATAAGATATAAGAATAGTGTTAAATAAAATCCACTTTTGGGGTATGCATTTGATATAACAGTATATATCAAATAACACTGTGAGTTTTATAAGTTGAGGCTCTCAGTAACAGGCAATTGGCGAAAGTTCTGGTTAGAGAGTTATGTGGATATAATATATATAATATATATATAATATATATATATATACATATATTATGTGTACGAATTCAGATATCTCTTTTTGAATTTGCATTAGCAGTACAATATCCCGATGGGCATGTGTGGGGGTGCAAATAAAGTGGGAAGTAAGATTTTCTGATTGTGTAAGCTCCGAGTTGTTAAGGATTTATTTTAAGGCGCATATTCAATATTGTTGAAGTAATGAGGGCATGGGTAATATTGTTTGCTAAAAGGAAGTTTTGCATTTTGCTAAAAGGAAATAGTTGTTATAGCATTTTTATTGGAAGTGCGACATTAACATAAATATACAGTACATAGTGAATACAGATCGGGAATTAGATAGTCATTTTTGAAAAATAATGAAAAAATAATTTTTTGAGAAAAACTAATTATGCAATCTTATTTAGAATACTAATATTATCTTTGGTACATATTTTGTTCAAAATTGTTGTACGAATACCTACAAAATCTTTCTCTTACTACGTAATCAAGCCAAAAAAATGAATTCAAAAGCAACGGAAACACTCAAAAATAATGTATTAAATCAGTTTTCAAAGCCAGCAATCTGTTCTATAGTGAACTTTGACAACATTTCTATTATTTGCTGTCCCCTTTCATCACAATTCAACATTGAAAACAAAATTATTTTTCTTCTTCTATTTTTTGAGAATTACAAAAATGATTTCTTTTTGGCCGGTATTCAACGACCAATATTAAACTAAGAGCTTCGTAAACCTATTCATCAATGGTTATTAGTGCATATTTAGAAGCGCTCTTAAAAATTACGAGTGGTCCAGACCACTTTTAAGTTGAGAGCTGTCGTTTTCCGTCACTACTTAAAAGTTACTGGTCGAATAAAACCGAAGGGCTATCAAAGTTTGATAACGCGCTTAGACTTGTTTTTTTTTATCCAAGTAAACCGGTTTACAACCAATTCGGCTCGAAAATTCGTTTACCATATATTTTGGCAAATGAAACCACATCTCGAATTCAGCATCGTCAAATTTTTCAATGCAGTCAATTCTTTCATGAAGTGTTTTCTTCTTTTTTGTTAACGCCAAATATTTGGTGAGCTCCTCTTCATCTGAGCTGTTTTCCGAGGACAAAGAACTCCTAGAAGAAATTGGATGAGTGGGCTTTTGAGACATTTTTGTAAGGAATTTACATTTCAATGAAAACAGCGTTTTAGACAGCAGTGTTCATGACTTTTGAGGGTTTGAACAACAGCATTTGAAATTTCTAGTAACTTACAATAAGTATTTGACTACAAAGGCTGTGAATTAATTACAAGTATTTATAAACTCTTCTACTAAGTATATGAAAAAACTGTATTATGGATAGATGAAATCCGTTAAAGTTTGTGAATCCATCGAACGCATCAGTATGTACGGGCAAGAGGAGGAAGACAACCGTCAGAGGCGGAGATTCAATGCAAGAAATATTTGGACGACATATTTTTACGCGGTGACCATACGCTAGGTGCTGATGGGTTGCATTTATGTAGGGTGATAGAAATTAAAAAAATATATATATTAGTAAATAGTTGGCGCAACTGAAGGGACCCTAGTCCTATCTTTCTACAACCATTCGTTTGACATAAGTTTTCATTTGTAGATCCCACAACAGAGTTTTTTTTTAACTTTAATGATAGTCTTGTAACCTAGTTTCCAATCATATAAATAAAATTAGTGTAGTTCTGTTCGACTAAGATTGAATTTGACTGCATGTCTTTAAATGCAAAAATCTTAGAAACTGCTTAGTATATTCTGGTGCTTTTTTCAAAGGCCTATAGAGGATACCTAGGCCTACAATATCTACATTGTCTCAACTCTATACCTCTATAAATTCCGGAAAAAAATGGACAAGAGTAATTTATTTTTTAGTTTCGTTTTGCTTTTTTCTTTGTCACGCTTTCCGTTCAAAAATACTGGGAGCATTTAAATATAGTTAACAGCAGCTTATAGAGGATATCTGCAGGTACAACTTAGGATATCCAATAACTCGATAACTTAAAAGGGTTTTAAATAAATAGGCAAAATTTGAAACATTTCTACGATTTTCACATGAGTGAGTAGATAGATATACACTTCATTCTCAAATCAAACATACTAACCGCGCAATATTTTAACATCTCTTTTAACCTTATTTTACTCCAGTGACGGAGAGGGAGACAGACAGAGGCAGTATGCTGTTTGGTGTGTTAAGAACAAAAAAATCCATAAAAGAAATGTCAAATATGTAGGAAAGGAATGTCAAATAGGTATAGGTATCAGTGATACCAGATCGTGGTATTATAACGTTAGGGAAAATTCCTGATGATATACGTCGTACCTTTTTATAAATGCTATTTGCAATCAAGATGAGGCAGTAAATTACCCGGTCGAGTTTTTAAATAGAATTATAGTCCATGGCCTGGAATTAAAAGTTGGAACCAGATTGAGAGTGATTTCGTTGCAGAAAAACGTTATTGAGGCGTTAATTTTAACTGGGTCTGGTAAAGGAGATACGGTGTTTATACCAGGAATACAAATAATTTCCAGGAATTATCATTTCAGTTTAAACGGATTCAATTTCCTATTAATTTTTGTTCTGCCATGACAGTCAATAAGTTAGAGGGTCAATTTTTAAGAAAAGCGGGAGTTGAATTAATCAAGAATTGCTTCAGCCACGTGCAGTTATATCTTATATGTAGCGTGCTCCGGGGTAAGTAATGCAGCAAATATCACTATCTTAGTCGATAGAAACCGCTAATATAGTATACAAAGAAGCGTTTCATTAATATTAAAAAAAATGAGCTAAATATTATAAAATTATTTTCATTGTCCAAAGAATATTAAATTATTGCCGATTAGTCCAACGAGCATGTGCAATGCCATGGAGATAAAGGCAAAGTAGGCCCAGTCTACGGGAGGTTTTTTAGTACAGGTTCAAGTCCCTCACTTTTGCAGAAGGCTCTTCTGAAATTTTTTTCCATCAATTGTTCTGAAACCACATTTTGCATGTGCGAGGCCGGGCGGGTACAGCTAGTATGATTATAAAGTCAAAAATGTTGTTGAATGAACTCACGCCATGCTCTTAATTTATCCACCAGTGCCAAATACCTAGGAGTCATCCTTGACGCTAAACTCAACTGGAAGTAAAATATCGAACACCGAGTGAATAAGGAAAGTATATAATATCATTAAATTAATTAGAGTCCAAAAAACAGCTGGAATTGGAACCACAGGAGCCCTACGATCGTATCTGTGCGTATCTCAGGCGGAGGTTGTCTTCCCTCCGCTGGGATAAGTTAAAACAGAAATCCTCCTGTACTGCACCTCAAGGGCGGAGACCAGATGGTTGAACTTAACGAGCTGTGTCATTTCGAGGAAGATCTGGCCAACCTACAATGAAGATGCCGTGTAGATGTCGCCATACTAACGGCAATTAGGACGGGTCATTGGCCTTAAGGAACTCACGCAGCCAAGCTTGGCATCCCAAAAAAAACACCCACTACCGTACAATAAGAGTGAAACAGTGTTTAATATTTTTTGTGAGTGTCCGGCCCTATCCAAAACCAGACACATTACTCTAGGTCATCCCCTTTATTATGACCTTTCGGCCATCCAAAGTATCCATTTCAATAAGATCATCAAATTTCTTAACTCCTTAGGCTGGTTGTAAACTCCCTTATCGTCCTTTTCCCCCTTTATTTCTCAGGTTTCCATGAGTTGTGGTCTCAAAACAGATGCGTTATTTGTGTTTTCCCTCGTACGGGAAATACAGCCACTTAAACCAACTCATGCCATGGCTAGCAGGCTGTCCGACCAAAAGAAGGTTAGAGTAGACTATATAAGCGACCTGCGCGTACACGTTGAGCAGGACTATAACATCAAATGGTATAACAGTTATAATTTAATTTATTAAATCGTTCAACTATTTATTAAATATCCTAGAAATTTTTAGGAGCCGTGGATCAGTGGTTAAAGTTATAACCAATGGAATAACGTCCACTAAAGAGGTAGCAATATTTTTTTTTACATTTGAAATGTTTCTTCAGAAGGATATAAATTGAAAAACGAAAAGATTCCCGTGAAGTTGTATTTATACGCATAGTGTTACGATGATGGGCTCATTAGCTAAATATTTTTTTTCGAGATTGGACAGCAATATGAAAGTAGCACTGGCATTTACAATAAACCATATTTGCAATTTCGTAATGTTAAGTGCAAATGCCTTTGCTTTCCGTTAACGTTTTACGTGAATTCTATCTACCTCCATATAGACTTTTCTGGAAGGTAATGTTGTATATTTCACCTATAAGATGACACTAAATATTACAAAATCTTAAAAAATATTATTTCCCATACGCGTTCATTTGTAACTCAACAATATGTTTTTGGGCAGTCACACCCTGTAAAGGAGTACACCCATGTGCTGTTGACGTTCCAATGATTTTAATTTTTCCGTGCGGTTGAGTGGAAACCGAGTGTTATATTACTTTATTTCGGCTGTGAGGTACTTCATGTGTTCCTTAAAGGAGGGTATCAGAATATACATTGTTAAGTTAGGATTAAGGATTAAGAGTTAATGGAATCAGGTACCTTATAATTGTGTCGAAAAAAAAAATATCGGCACATATAGTTTATCTAATTCTTTAGGTACTTACTTCCATTAAAATGAAAAATTGATTTTGATTAAATTGGATCGCTTTATAATAAGATTATTATTGTTCCTTACTAATAATCATTTTTAACCTTCACAATAAATATTTTGCAAGTCAGAATATACAATTTTGTATAGAAAATTTCGCTATTGATTATTAGTATCTCGGATTAAGTTATCATGAAGGAAATTAACGATAGTATCATTGGATTTGATCGCAGCATGAGGTTCCACTGGCATTGGCTTTATCTTGAATAGTAGCGACTCTGTTGGAAGTCGAACGAACTACATATTCCGCACTGAACATGCAAATCAACGAGACACTAACTTCGAACACCGCCAAACAACAACACTTCAAAAACAATAATTGGCTGAGGGAGCGAGCCATATTGACGGCGAAGAACAAAGTTTTCGAAATCCTCAACGCGACCATATAATATTTTATTTCATTCCGGGGCAGTTATCGCTGGACACAAATGGAGTAGTCAACTATCCCACAGAATCCTTGAATTCACTGAATTACGACCTCAAAATAGGCAATTGAAAGTAGGCGCCGACTATTAAAGGAGAGTACAAGTTCCGTGCAAGGGCAACTCCAATATTTCCGATCTCAATGAATTGTAGTTTGGAATTGGAAGATTGATTCATAGTTGCTTATGAATAGTTGTAGTCAAATCGATTTAAGATGCTGTACGTTGTTTGTTGGTCCCAATTTTGCAATACTCCAAATCTTCATTTATTATCTGAGCTCTGAGATTTCGGTGAAAAGAACCTTTCTGAAGCGTTTTCAGTATTCGTTGAATACTTCCATTGCTTTAATGGGACATTGGCTTTCAAATCCGCCATTTTGTTTTCCTATTGGTGTTATGTCAATTACGAATCCGTGTGACATGCAAAAACATACAAAAAATACAAAAATAAATGCTGCCAACCTGGGCAAAATAATAATCCCGCAGGATTTAGTTCAACCCACATTTCCATTATCTGATCTATATTGTTGATCAGATAATGGAAATAATTGAAGGCGCCTTAAGCCATATATATAACAGCACAACCTGCTCTCACATAGAGAGTCAGTTCTTCTATTTTATTGTTGCCAGATCATCTAATTGTCGATTTCTAATCGAGAGCAACTCGCAACAAACAACTTTGTTTCTTTCATTAATCACTTTTACAAATATACGGCCCTTTAAAAATTACCTTTAAACAAACATCGATAGAGCATTTGCGAAAACACACTACTCACTCAACTTTCACACGCTCGCCGAGGAACAGTAATATTGGAAAATATCTGAACCGGCAAACCCTTTTGTGAAATCGGTTAAAGTGTTTTGAAAGGGTGCATCACTTACATTGTTTCTATCCTTTTCCAGGTAATCACGAAATTACACCCATCAATACTTTAAAATTGCGTAACAATCCATTAACAACAACACATTGAATTTGAACAGGCACACAAAAATGTGCAACAATGCGAGAAGTACAAAGCCGGCTCTAAAGGGAAATTTAAAATTTGCAAAACAAATGAACACGAAACAAACCGCCTTGCACAAAACGGAACCCTTTTTGCATTAATGCAGCGACATTATACGAAACCACACAGCTACCCTGTTAAACAGCAAGACAATGCAATCGAAAAAAGATTGCAAATGAGGTTTGAGTCTCTTGAGAGGGTTGTGAACTCGCAAATAGACATATCAAGTCACAGCAGCAGGAATCCTTGCATTAGCCAGCTTTCCCATCCAATACATGCAAGTTGCATCTCCTGAAACACATCCTTGCTACACAAGTCCCCTTTCCATACCTTTCTAAAAAAATTCATCGTTTAACATTGCAATTTCGGTTTTCGCACCCTAAGCTATAGCCCAAAGGGCTGTGTATACTTTTATCATGTTTCCATTGCATCGCATCCCCGTGCTTATATTCATACATGTCTAGTCGCAGCACTGCAGTATGTCATCTGCATCCTTACCGTCCTTCTGAATAAGACTTCTTCGTTGGATGGATATGAATAGAGTTTAGTCGACTAACGAAGTGCAACAAATGCACGAGAGTTAACATACATAATATGCTGCAGGAGCCGGTGTCTGCATTTGCCTGCACATGAAGAAAAGGATCGTTTTAAGTGGAGCTCTTTACAACCGGTACTACCAGTAGACCACGGTCGTTTATTGTTGCTGCATACATTTACCCACACACGCGATATTGTAAGTAGCCTCCTTTGAGTTTAAGCGTCCTTACAGCAAGCATCAGAAGCAATGAATGGCTGCATATAAATACATGTATGCACAACTTTTTAAGCCTGTGTTAAGTGGGCGGCATTTTCATATGCCGGATATGAAGTGAGTGCTATAAGCGCGGTACCCCAAGGTGGTGACAAGTGCATTTGAGTGCAATTGCAGGAGAGGATGCAATTTTTTCAGCCCTAATTTTGGAATGGATGTTGTAATAATAGCTGAGCTAAGGCGCCACCACTTGATGCAACAAGTGGTATATGATGCCTGATTGAATGTGGTAATGTGTTTGGATATCCTTAGATGTAAGTGATAGATGGAAATAGGGAGACTTGTTGAAATGGTCCGGATGCCTGAAGGCAAGTCTTGATATGAAGGATGTTTTAAAGTGGATACTTAAATAATTGTGAGTGCTTTTGATGAGATTACGGTTGAATGTTGCAAGTGGAATGATATTTAAGCTGAGTTCAATATTTATGAGTGCTGATGTGTATCAAGTAAAGATCTTGTCACTAGATGCAGTCTGATGCTAATATTTTTTTGGGAGGTGAGTCAAAAAAAAAAACCATCATTCATAGATACCTTGATTTCCAATGATGGGATATCTGAAGTGACCTTAAGTGAGTTTACAAACCGCGCAAATGGATTAGCTCTCAAACGACACAGGTACATTTTTGAATATTTGGAATGGAAATGTTATAACGGCATTTGTTGCAAAGATCAGGAGTCAACACAAAAGTGGACAAACAAATATCGTCTATGCTGAGATCCTTTCTCTTGGCTTTCGTTGACACCATATACAGCCAGGCCCATTTTCGCCGCTTCCGTTTCAATACTTGCAAATGCCCTATTGACAGCTCGCTGCGATCTTCCGATAATGTGAATAAAAAAATAAATGTAGTTGGCGACCCAGGACCCAGAGCCTAGCTTCTCAAAACCATTCTGACAAATGGAAGGGATCTACAACTTTATACAGTAGCACTCCGCGAGTACCAACAGAAGTGAAAACTTGAACAATTACGTATGCATTTTTGGAATCGTCAGGAAATATTTTATTGTGAAGGAAATACTTTTCAATGAAGTGTTTTTTTATTCCTTATTATAAACCACTACTACAAAAATTCCAACTAAAACTTTTTCAAGTCTTTTAGGAATTATTTCATTAGTTAAGGCTTTAAGGCCTTTTTTTCAAAAATGAATCTTTTTTTTATTTTAGATATGCTTTAGGTTTTTTTTTTTATTCGACATAGATACTGACTTTTAAATTTTTTAAACATGCTTAAAAAATCTTTGCCAAAAAAAATGATATGTCTTGAAGACTTAAAGAATGTGTTCCACCTTCAAACTAATTTTTGATTTATTGTTCCACTTTACAAAATAAAATATATTTTAGGCATTAAAATTAATGAAAAAAATGCCTTTTTTCAAGTTATGCATTTTTTCGTCAATGATGGTTGGCTGATGTCGGAACTTTGGTGTCGCGAGTTAAATGGTTGTAAAGAAGTTTTCACTTCAAAAACTCAAGATGTATTTTGTACTACCTGAGCCGTAATGATTTATATCTTAAAATCTTTGTACGTAATTGAACTTTATTTAAAAAAAAATCTTATTACATTTGGATAAGTCACTCCAAAGCTAGGAGCTAGAAGGCATTCGAGAATTACAACTTTTCTTGGACAATGACATATTATAGCTTTTAATCTCGACAATTTTCAATGCAACTGTTCAACCCGGAATCAATTTCGTGCAGAACTTTTTTAATCTATTTCGGGCAAACACAATACGGCCGGGAAAAAAGTTACAGTTTTATTATAGTAAGGATTTTTGTTCAGGGATCGACCGATAATGTCAATATCGCCAGCATATGCAAGTAGTTAGGCAGACTTTTGAAAAAGTTGCCCTCCGATGTTGACTTGTAAGTTTTGTACAATTGCTTCAAGGATAATTTTAAAGAAGTTACACGAACCTTTTTCGACGTAAATGATTTTGACGTTTGTTTCGGTAGCAGTGAGATTTCTCCATTGTCATTTGTTGTCCATTGTTGATGAACGAACTTAAAAAAAAAAAGCTGTAACTTGACATAAATCGTCCCCATACACGCTGTCACAGGTGACTTTAAAGTCGATATGATGTGTATCGATCTGAAAATCGAAATAGCAATCCAAATTGATGGTAACACTTGGGTTACGAAAGCTCGACCATTAGCTATATAATGATACCACGGGGATGGGGACAGCCTCTGTGCCAAACCTGGTGCATCCCCATCATTTGAGGTTTGACTCGTGGTGGCTGTGGTTTAACCGAAAGCGGAGACGAAGAAGCGTTCTTTCAGAATGAAGAGGTTTCTTGGTAGGCCTCGCCCAAACCAATGGGTCGTTGGCAACTTAACAGCCACGGTAATTGCACCAGTGTCAATACCTGTATTGGCTCTGTGACGTCTTGTCAATGTCTTTCTCAAGGACACTAATATGGGTATGCCCATCGTGTAATTAAGCCGTCAAAGCAGGTGTTCACGTAAAGCATTACTATAATTTCTATGTTCCCATGTATCCCTTGCGTGGATACATGGTCGATTCGACCGATCGCTTTTCATGCTATTTACTGTTTTTCGTGGGCATCTCTGTTGCTTGTCTGCAGAACTGCTTGATATGGGCTTCGTTCTTGGCTACATGCACTCTTCTGCAACAGGGTGGTCTTCTTCTTCGTTGTGGTCTTCTTCTTTCGTTGTGGTCGTCTAGTGAGATTATATAGATGGACGGCTTTTGTTTATTTACTGTTGTTTTCGACGTTTCTTTAGCCCTTCTATCAAATACATGGTCTGGCCAGACCTTTACGGCATTTGATGCGAGTTTAAATAAATAGACCCAGCTTCTTCAAACTTCCTGATTAGGGTCAACGAAAATGTTTTCTGTGATTTCAGAATTGTTTCGTTTCCGTCAGCTGCAAAGTCTGTAGACAAACTTCAACGCAAAACAAGACTTTCTTGCATATGGAACCTGGAAAGAATCAATATCCCTGCGACATAGTCAGCAGCGCTTGGAATGTAATGTGTAAGTATAACACAAAATATGAAAGTGTAAACTTTTCTCTTTTCTTTAATATAAAATGTAAGAAGGTCTACACAGACCTTGTGGTTGACGGAAAGGTATAAAAAGTTGTAATTGACAGAAGGGTTAATACGCTCTGAGAGAAAGTCAACAAACAAATCGCGTTTGTACACTGTTGCTGGACTTTTATTAACATACATTAGTATTGATAACCGATCATATTGATCACATACATAATTATACATTTACTATCACACTATCACACACAATCATTCTTAAATCAATACAATTCGGTTTATTTCGCGAAGAGGTACTGTGCCTGCTCAATAATGCCTTTTCCAAATACCTCATGGTCATATCCCTGTGCATTTTTAAATCTTTAGGTTAAAAATCTGCCACACCCCAAGGCCGTATATTGATTTGTGAAATGGTGATAATTAAATCCGATAATTGTATGACCGACCATGCAAATGCCGAAAGACAAGAATTTAGTCTAAATAACCAGAATGTCAATGATATGCGCGCCCACGTTCTTTATGTGACTAGCTTATTCCCATTGACACGCACTTCCTGTGAACACACTAAAACTTTACTTTTAATATCCCTTGCCGTAATATTGCCTGAACTCTTTGGCTCTTATAAACATAACCTTTTGTGTCGTTTTTGCCCGTGTTAAATCTGAATTTGCTCCACAGCAGACCGGATGCGGTGCACACATTCACATGGAGTGCGTATTACGCACAAGACGTAAAAACCATGTCCATAACTTGATTAATCCTACGGCCCTTATCGACATATCAATCGGTGGCCGGTGTGTGTACACCCATGTCTACGGAACTGGCTAACAAATGATTGGTCTACAGGGTGAAGGATATATTTAGCCCACACACTTCGATCGGTATCAAAATGACCTTTCAGCTTAATGTGCGTATTTGAGTGGTTCAACATGCGACACATGCCGATTGCGGTTTGTCCCGTGACAGCCGACGTAGCTTAATGACGTGGTCATTTATGCTGCATGTATAACCTGAAACGAATATTAATATAAAACTTATTCATTATTTCTGACTGGGCTTCTCGTTAGCGTGCTAACTACCTACTGTTACATCAAAATTTGTTTTTTATCAATGAAAATAAATTCCCTAATATCTAGATAGTTTGCTGGCTAAATATACATTTTGATTTCATGAATATTTGATCAATTTGACCAGTTTCTGCAGGACGATATACTTCGAATAAGGGATGTTTTAATATTGCTCCTCGGAATGATGGTCAATCGGAGGGATTATTCGTCCATTCCCTGTTTAATCAATACAATATTTATTGTTATCCTAATTAAAATCCTTTGAATTTGGTGGTACATGATTGAGGACATGTTTTTCAAAATAAACAATAGTTTACCAATAATCATGGCGTTTTTCTTTAACATTGGTGGGGGCGGGGAATTATTTCAATAATTGTTGGATAAAAATCTTGAAGAAGTTAAGGAAATTGGATTTAAAATTGACAGTGATGACAGTGATTTCTTGTGACCCGAGGGGCGTACTGCCAGGGACTACAATACCCCTCACAGACTGGTGCGATGTTGTTCATACGCTCACATGGACTAATTCCATCAGCTATTGAATTTTAAACTGTAGGAACAGCTCAACGACGCTGTATAGCCCTTAAAGTTCGTCTCCCACAGCTACTGCACCAAAAACAGGGTTTCAAAAACTGTCCATTCGGCCTTTATAATTGTATTGCAATGTCATGGATGTATATGAACAAAAACTATTCTTCTGCAACTCCAAAGGTTGTAATCTTGAACGGTTCATTTTATACAGCATGGACTGCGCCTATACGCTATACATTTTGTATGCTATCCAGCTACACCTCCTATTGGAGGGGTCAATGCTTCGGTGGTCTAATCTTCTTAAATGAATGTCTTCAACTCCAACATCGGACCTCTACCCGTATGTGGTTTTTACCTATCGATATAAAGTCGTTGGTGAGAGTTGTGAGGGTCCAAATGAGCATCCAACTCCCGTTCCTTTTCAATCGAAAGATATGCATTGTTGAAGTTTATTATTGTGAGGTTAAAATGTCTATATGTATATTAAAAGCTGCAGGGAAATAACTTCACCTTGACTCGGAAACATACGTAAGCCCGCAATTCATAAACAGTGGGAAATGTATGGGGAGCATGCTGCCCCCCTGCAACCCCCCTATTTGGAGTCACTATTTAGGGGTGCGAAGTTGGGTGTATGCATGGTTGTTATTCATAATGTTAGTTAATTTATACTGAAATCGTTATAGAAATTATTCGATTTTGTTTTTTTTTTTCAGTTAGAATCAAAAAATACTCAAATTGTAGGTGGGAAATAATTTCACGGAATTTGGTGGTGATGTAATTGCCCACTTCGAGTGGGAAATAAATTCAAACAAAAAAAGTGAAAAAGATGGGCAGCATCTTTTGATGGCTTCAAATCGCTTGGTACCGATGAGGTGGTAGGTACAGTTTAGTTGCTATAGAACGGAATCTAGTTGCTAGAATACAATGCGCGCTTGACAGGAAAGAATACGTTTTGGGAATTTTCGTCGATAAAGGGGGTGCAAGGCAACCTAAGGCAACTTTTGCCTGCTAGGTATATGAGACAATGGTATTGTGGATCAGGGCAATACTGATAAATAGAACTGTGGTTCTAGATGTGGACTGTGGGCGCCATGTTATGTCATGGGTAAACAAGGTCCGCAAGATGGCTTTCTATCTCCACTGCTGGTGCGTGGTAGTTGACTATCTGTTGCATACCCTCAAAAGTTCGAACGTCTACGCTCAGGCAATGTACCGTGGCTTTCGCACACATGAGTCTGGATGAGCTTGCGCGACACTTATCCTACGAACTTGATCCCATGGAAATGCTGTCTGATGCAATGACGCCGGAACATCGGCTAATTTAGGGTCACCTTACCATCAGCCAGATTCTAAGGATGGATTGGGATGTATTAGAACCTTTACGGATAGCTCCAAAGCCTTGCTTAACCCTGTAAGCCGTTCCGGAAAAGTTCGGGATTGCAGAACGTCTCTGAATTCTGTTGCAAAGCTGAACTCTTTGACTCTTGTATGGAGAGGATGCTTTTTCAGAACCCCACCTGCCTTGGGTCTTCCTACGTCCTCAGTCAGGGCCACCATTGACGAATGGGTCTCTCACAAACAGAATTATGTGTGGCACGGCTCCCAAGGAAGCTGGCAGACGGTTAAAATATAAATTGTTCGCCAAACACCGAATGGTTGGAGAAAATGTTTTAATTTTAACGGTATATGTAAGCTGCCTGCTAAATAATATTGCAGACAACCCGATTTCACATCACTACCTATAAATGTAAATCCTTGAACGCCGGAGCCGGACACTTAAGGGCAGCTTAACATTTTTACTTACCGTCACCAATATCTGGAGACTTTGTTTATAATTTTCTTATCAAAACTCCGAATTACTAGCCTATTGCCTATTAAGAAAAGAGGCGCAACAAAATACCGTTCTAACTTCTTATTTCTGCCGATGCACACCGACGTGCGCCAATTTTTCATCGAAATAACCTTTAACACTTATAATAAAAAACGTGTGTTCGACTATTTGCTCACGACATAAATCAATTACTAACCCTGCAGATTACACAGTCCATAGTAAGAGATTCCCCTTCTGTCCCTTTTGAGACGCGACTACTTCGTGGTTACATCATTGGGGTTTCCTTTGCAATGGCTCTAATTCATGTACCTATTCACTACGGCTGACCCCCAAAGTGGATGCACTACAACTTCATCATACCGAAATCGATACAATTCCCATGACTTGGTTGTACAGCATTACTATACTACAGCGGGACTGGTATCCATTGTAGCGGGGCAAAGTCAGACCCATCTTTCATAATTCACATGCATTAACTTTTCTTTATCAAACATTGAATTAGACAAACATCGCTGCTCAGGATGTGAGCGAGAAGGCGAAAGAGTAAGGAAAAAAGTAAACCTGAAGAAAATGAACTCTGTGCAGCAAGTAGCTCCTCAATTCTGGTCTAAATTATATACCCAATAGAACGATAATAACAAAATTAGGTTTCGCCATCGTGGCGGGTAGCAAATGTTACAACAATCCATCTTAAGTCAGTCGTTGTCGTCGTCGTTGTTTGAGCGGAGTCTTTCGTTCGTCCACCCATCGGTTCTAATACCATCGAATGCATACCTACTATCCCACGATGTATATAGTTTAACCCACAATAGGAATGGTTCGAAACTACCAGAGCAGTAGGATTATGCTGAAGTAGTTGCAATCAATGACAACAGCTTTTGGATTCACCTCTGATCATCTCACGTTTATTCAGAAGTAAGGGAGCACTCTTGTTTCAAAATCGAATTCACATACGTGATGAGTGTGTAGCAAATTATGTGGCATTGGGAACAAAGTTTTGCTGTTCCAGAGAGCAACACCAATCTGCATGAACACGTACACATGGCAAAACATAATTATGTACACCTTCTGCACAGAGGAAAAGATGACGAAGGCGATATTGATGATGATGATGGTGATGGTGCTGAAAATGTACCTTCTGTTAAATTGAACAGATGATGATGAAAATGGCACAGATGTTTTTACTCTAATGTAAGTTATATCCCATCACTATCAAATAACTAGCAATTCACCTGCGCGCTAGTAATCAATGCTTATAATGAAATGAAGAAGTATGAATTGGCAGTATGATGATTCTATTGAAATTCATCATAAGGTGTTTAGATTTGTAGGAGAAACCAAGCCTGAGTATACCTGGATGGCTACTTCAGAGACAGCAAAAGGTTTGTGTTACGTCAGAAAGTAGCCAATGTCGTAAAAAGAGTGAAAACAGATCCTTAGATTAAAAAAGTCATCATATGGTCAGCGTTGCCAAAAGTGCAGATTTGTCTACATTTTGCAGATTTTCAACCTAGCTGCAGACTTTCAACAACCAGAAATCTGCACTTCAGATTTTGTCTGCATTCGCAATAATATATTTTATTATTTTTAAGAAATAATTTCAACATTTTTTGAACACTTGCTTTCGCTGTATGCTATCATTTTCTTATTCAGTTTTTGAAGTAATACTTCTTTAGGCACGCATGACTTGGGAGGTAAGCTGGTGCATGCGTCACGAAAGCGTTACGGAAATTGCGAGCGAAAGTTGAGAGGGAGATATAAGTTAGTGAGATAAAAAGAGAGAGAGGGACTTAAGTTTCGTTTCGAATATTACTGTAGAGGCAAGACAGATAGATGCGAGCATCGGGGGATTTATCACTTTTTGCGGAATTTTCTCACTAATCATTTTTTCAGACCTCATAGTACAAAAAGAAATGGATTTTACTTTTTGGTCAAATTCTGTTCTTAATTGCTCATTTCATTAAGAATAAAATAATTATACAACCTACGATCAAATTAAATATTTTCATATTTAGAAAAAAGCCATTCAAAATATCTAAATGCTTTTATTTTCTTTTTTTTATTTCCATAAAATGTTTCATGAAATGACATATGTGTCTGTAAATGAATCACGAGTAATTTTTTAAAATAAAAATAATTTGTAAACATAAAAGGCATATTTTGAGTATAACCGTGGGATAACCTGCCTCTAAAGTCTGGTATCACTGCAGTGCAGGCATATTGCCTGTATTACACTGTAGAAGCAACAGAGAGAGGTGCGAGCACACAGTTTCTTTTCTTTCTCTCATAGCCATTTAAGTTTCGTATATCTAAGACACGCCTATTGCAAGGTTGCCACTTTGGTAATTTTTTACCAAATTTGATAATTTTGTTTGCTTATGGAGTTCTGGTAACTTTTATCTGGTTATGGTAAATTTTTGAGCAGATGTACCAAGAATGCCAACTCGATATCACCTCATTTAAATGCTACCTTACTGCTTCTGAGTGAACGCATTGCATTATTTGCATATGCTTCATCACCATCCATATAAAACTGTTTTATTCGCTATTTAACAAATTACAGAATGCACTCATTTCCTTTTTTTGACAGATGGTGAATAATAATAATTAATCATAATATTTATATACAGACATGAAACTCTAATTTGTTAAGGGTTTGTTATAAGAAAATAGGTATGTCCCACTTTTGGGTTTTAATTAATTCTTATATTGGGACTTTGTTCATTCTTAGTTGCGTCTTAGTTTCTAAAAATCGTGGCAGTTCGTATGAACTAAATTCCGAATTTTCTAGGACTTAGTTCGTTTTGTCTAGTGGGCGTTAGTTCCAGTTGGGACTAAGTTCGTAGGGCCGAAATATCAATACGTTGCGTACCAAATAATGTTTGATATGAAAATTAAGTAATTTTTTTACCCAATATTATCTGCAAACCGGTGAAAAAGATTCACAAGTCCTTACCAGTAATAATTTTGAATCTTCACACTCAATATTTTGTAGGTCACAATGGGTAATTGATATGGTGAATTCTACAATTGTGAGTTTGTAAAATCTAGCCTGGACGTTGAATATGATTATTACAGGGCCTTACCAATATAAATTTTTAATTTCGACTTCAAATTTAAATAATTCATAGTGGCTATTTTTTCATACAAATTTCGCAATGTGAGCTTCCGTAAATCCTTATTCAAACCAGCGATGGCGAAAGCTGCTCGCTACTAGCACGTGAGTGTGTGTGCGGGCAAGAAGCCCAACGCCATAAAAATTGAATAATTTATTTCCCCCCATGACTGAAGAATCTCCCTTCAAATATTTGTTAGTTATTTTTATTATTCTGAAGTCGCGTGAACTAGCGTAGACTATCTTCCAAACTGTCAAATCTCCCTCATACTTTTTATATATTTACCTTTCCAACTCGCACACATTAATGCTTAAAACATTTCTTTATTTCCTTTGAAGAAAAAAACTGACAAAAAATTCTAGAAAAACAAATTTTCAGCCATAGCAACACCGTGTAAGCATAAATCTCCCAATTATTGATTAAAAATGTTTAACTTTAAAGCTGTTTTCACATTATGTTGTATATGTGTTAATTTGTAATTACATACACAACTTAGTCCTGTGAACAAAGAAAGCTAAAAAGTATAGAGAATCGGAGATGAAGCATCGCTAAGAAATGAGATTTCGAATGGAAAACGGAAATTTTAATGTATGCATAATAATTTGCCTGTGTTATAATATGCCAGAATTAATAGGGTGTTTACGTTTAAAGCAAAAAAAAATCTATGGAAAATAATTGTGGTATATCCTAAATAAAATATTGTGGCATGGAAATGTGGGTAGGATATTTTATAATTATCGAGTTTTGAGGACTTGTTCGCTGTTAGGTTATCATTTTTATCATTTATTCATATAATGAAAAACTGCTGGATTGCTATAGAAAAAGAAGCAGACTTTGAGAATTAATTTGAAAGCGAATCTTTTAATGAAGATGAAACACCTATTCTCGTTCCGATCCTTTTAACAACTGTGCGATTTAACATATTATCCTTTATTGTTTAAAATAAATATTTTTATTAAACACACAATTAAACTTTCCGGAAATAACAAACTTAATGATTAATGTGAACGCGAATTCGACTATTATAATAATTCCAATTATTGGAAAACTTACACAAGGCTTAAGGTAACATTACATAATGGTCTACGGTAAAGTTGCGCCCAAAGGCCAATTGGAGGGAAACCGACGAATAGCACATACATATGGAAAAAAAAGTTAAAGCGAAGGTAGTTTGACATTGCGTCCTTAATTTTCAATTCGAATCACTGAAAACGCAATTTTTAAAAACTGCCCATATCTCGAAAACCCCATTTTAAAAATCAAGTAATGCTTACATCCTGAACAGTAACTTGTACTCAGTTTCCATTATAAAATAGTAAATGTTATTACAATTCACAGTAATCCTAACATTAATTAGAGAATAGTAAGTGACAGTTTATATATAAAGGAACAAATTGAGGTAATGTCACATTACATAAATTAATACAGTGTGGGGTGAACGTACAATATAAAGGTATGTAAGTGCAAGAAAAGGAATAAAAGTGAAGAACAGAAGGTACAATTATACAATTTTAATATGACATAAGTTTAAAGTCGATTAGGTGATGAAGTATATAAGGTTTCGATTTCATTAAGTTTAATATTCAAAAGCCACGGGGCGGCTTAAGTAGAGGAACAGAACGCTAGATCAGGGTAGAAGTCCAACGCCTCTGGTAGAGCTGAATGTGTTTTGAAAAACCAAGATACAATCCGATCAATCGATCAACCCTTAACTCCAAGATGACTGGTCTGCAATGTCGAGGGAGCTGTGATGAGGTAGGTCAAACTACTGGTTGACAGGGTTCAAGGGTAATTGAATCGCTAATGGAGACTCCTCAGGGGCAGCTCAATCCTCTGTTGTAATGTGGTTGTGTAGGATAGGCATTGGGGATCTCTGCCTATTCGGTCAGTTTAATTACTCCTACCCTAAATAGAAATAATGTTCCTTCGTAAAACGAGGGGGGAGGCTTATAAGGGGCGTTGGAAGGCGCTAAAACGAACCCGAATAAGCTTGAGCGGAAGATGCACAAATAACTGAAGCAAAGGATGAAGTGGGTAAGAAAGAGACAAAGATTGGCCTTGGGCAAATCTGTCTCGACGGAAGGCATAAACAAGTCGAGGAGTTAACGAAATGTTTGCCAATATGACGTCGACGGAAACCTCTCCAGAAGACGATGGATATAGGAAACGGTACAAATGTTCCAGGACCATGAATTCACCTGAAACTGAGAAGAAGGGGACGGAAGGCGGAAGGGAGGACGGACAGTCTATTCAACATGGGGTCATTCTACATGTACCACACTACAGTGGTTATGTGGGTGTACAACATGAAATCGTGCAAGGCCGAGCAACCTGGGCTAAGCACGGTAAAGTGAAAGCTGAGCCAAGCTATGGGAAGGAGAGCAAAGCAAGCAGATGATGCAAAGCCATACACTAGGAGTGAGAGAGCCAAAGTTGACAAGGGTGTAAAAACTTTTGTTCAAATAGCGGCGAACGATCTCCAAATGGGTGTTGCCGTCATGATCGGATTCCTTTGTAATAGAGCGGTGTAGATGCTGGAAACACAGGATCATACAAATGAGGTCCTAATGGAGGTACACCTTCCAGGAAGCAATCAGTCAGATCAGCCCTGGGCTCCAAGGAAACAAGGAGCGAACAGGATGGAAAGAACGGAAGCAGAACGGATCGTAACACCAAAAGCGGTCAAGGGTGCGATAGCAACATTCTCACGCTTCAAAACTGCGGGGCCGAATGGTCCAGGTGTAATGCAATGGGGTGTAGACGTTATTCCCTTCGTAGATTAAACAAACCCCAAAACAATCTCGTGGACTCTTCATCTTTCTGATTGTTTAAACCAGTTGGTGCTCTTTGCGAATTTGAGAAGATCCGTTATCTCTGCTCCGGCCAATTGCGAGAGATTTTCAAAGAACCTAGACCCCAGGAATCGGTGTTTTCGTTCTTGGAGCGCGGGGCATTGGCACAGGAAGTGTTGCATCGTCTACATAGCTTCTGCATTGGTCGTTGGCCTCTCGATTCCTTTTCCGGAGTATGGATTTAGTTGATAATACCTGTGAGCATGCGAATTGATATTCGATATTTTGTTCTTTTTTCGTTCAGTTCTGGCCATAGGGCTCGTGCAGTTTTGCAGTCTATTTTTGTGGACCAGGTGTTGTTGGTCTCTCTTTTGATTATATCGTTTAAAATGCCGCATAGTATACCAATCGGTGGCTGTATTGAGGTGTCTGCCTCGTTTGCGTTCATCGCTGACCCCAATCTTGCGAGCTCATCCGCCTTTTCATTCCCTTCGATATTATGTCCGGAAACCCAACAGAGCTTGATGCTGTGGTTGTTGATGCTGCTTAATGAGTTTCGGCAGTTCATTACAATCCTTGATTTTACTGTGTTGGCTGTTGTTTGAGAGCGGCTTGACTGTCTACGAAAATAGTTATGTTCGAGGATGGAATGTTGCTATTACGTATATGTGCAGCTGCCTTGTCTATGGCTAGTATCTCTGCTTGAAAAACGCTGCAAAAGTCGGGTAGTCTCCAGGACTTCTTTATTGGCATTGTTTCTGAAAATATGCTTGCTCCCGTACCTACATCCATCTTGGATCCGTCGGTGTAGATAGCGATTTCATGATCGCTTAATGTTTTGTTCGTCTCCCAGTCCTCTCTGCTTGGGAAGAGAGTTTGAATTTTTTTTGTTAAGATCGTTGTAGGGAATGATGCAGTCTGTTGTGGCTTTGAGGCTTTCGAGACCATGTTTCATTCCTAGTTCTTCGACTTTCTCTAATATAGTGACATGTCCATGATTCGCCCGTTCTAGCAGGGAGGATTCTCTTAGTCTGAGAGCTCCCTTTTCTGCGGTGCTTTGCCTAACTATAGGCTATAGGCCGATTACATGAAGACAAGCCAATATGGCCTTCCTTTTAAAACAGGGAAAAAAAGGATAATGCCAAGGCAAAGTCATTCAGACCAGCCAGCCTAACATCCTCTCTGTTAAAAACAATTGAAAGGGTGATGGTGGACTATATGGAGAGCACTGCACTTAAAACGTATCCTTTGAATAGGAGAGAGCATGCATATAGGGTAGGCATGTCTACAGAAACAGCAGAAACAGTAGTACGCGTTTCTGAAAAAGAGCTAAATACCGGGGGCATTGCGACAACCACTACAATGGACATTGAAGGTTCCTTCGATAATATATGCTCTGAAAGTCTGAAACAAGCTTTGGAAAAACGTTGGGTTAACCTACTGATGGTAAGATGGGTGGACAATATATGTTGAGTACAAGGGCGATAAATATTTAGACGGGAACCTCAAAACACAGAGGAAGAGTTAGCAGAGGTTGGAATATCACTGTGGACTCTCTTCTCGACAGACTTGAGGCGACTGGCATTCACACAGTTGGATATGCCGACGACGTAGCAATAAGGGCCAGAGGAAAATTCATGGATATCACCGCAGATATCATGAGGAATGCACTCAGAGTGGTTGAGCGGTGGTGTTTGAAACAAGGGCTCTTCATTAATGCGGGGAAACAGATCTAATAGGATCGGAACTAACAATGGCCAAGGATGTCAAGTATCTGATAGTCTATCTAGATACTGGACTTACTTGGAATTACCATGTTGAGGAGAAGGTCAGAAGGCAAAAAGGGTACTACAACAGTGCAAACATGTGGACAGAAGTGGGGCTCTTGCCTAGGTCAGCATACTGGATGTATACGATGATAACTAGACCCAGTATCACCTACGCCTCGGTTGTATGGCGGGCGAAAGCCTCTCAGAAAACTGTGTGGAAGCACCTGGATAGGGTTCAATGTTTAGCATGTTTAGGAATCACAGGTGCAATACGTACAACCCCAACATGCGCATTGGAAGTCATCCGCTAGACTTATCGAGATGCTAAATGGCACAATCGTAGTTACATCTATGGACATAGAAAGATTCTGGAACTTGGAAACGGACGCAAACAGAAGAGCTGGAACTTGCATTTCACATTAGCCTCGGGAAATACACTGCAGTATGCGCAGTGGCTTAGTAGTTAGTGTGTTGGACTACTAAGCGAGGGGTCCCAGGTTCGAATCCCGAGAAAAACCCAAATTTCAACTTAAGGTTTTTTTCGCTGCGCCACCTCTCGCGAACGTCTGACAAACATCCGAGAGTATAACTGTCATGAAAGAGCTTCTCAATTGGCCGTTTGGACTCGGCATAAAATTGTAGATCCCTTCCATTCGTCCCAAAAATAAAAACTCACACAAGACGAATGGTTGTGAGAAGCTAGGCTTGGGTCCATACGGACCTGTTCCGCCAATTATTTATTTATTTTATTTATGCCAGGCTGCGTTGGACTACTTACTTCAGAGTCAGGTGGAAGGAAGAAATATCCTTATAGCAGTAGACAATCAGGCCGTGATCAGACGCATGGAACAAACAAACATCAGAACATCATTGGCACTGTGACACGTGGATACGAGGACACATAGGAATCGAAGGCAACGAAAAGGCGGACTCTCTTGCAAATCAGGGGTAAACTGAAAAGTTGCTGGGACCAGAACCATTCTTTTCCATTGGCAGACGAATGGTAGAACAGCTGATTCGCAAATGAATCACTGCAGCTTTTTGAAAGTTTTTTTCACACTTATGTCAAAATTTTCTCAATCAACTATATCAGCCAAAGCAGAATGTGGGCACACCTCGCTTCTGCCATCCGACCGAGTACATGCAGAAACGCGATTGTCCAAGAACATTGTGCTTAACGTTTGAAAAATCGTGCGCTGCGAAGTTTGCCTGGGAAGTAAGGTTCACCGCTCGAATATTTTTTTTAACTTCACTTTCGAACATTAAATAACAGTAGTTGCGACCTGTGAACGCAGTGCTAAGTTAGCTGGACTACTTAAGCGAGTGGTCAATTTGTAAAAATGATAGTATACCAATAACGAATACTATGTACCTCTCCTTCTTTCTACCAAGCAATGTTCGCCATACGGCCTACACACACTAGGCCACTTGAATGATTGCGATTTGCGCCCTCCACCTCAAGGCAGAGCAAAACGGAACTATGGGGTTCAACCATACCCATGAAATTCTGAAATTCTCGATTTTCTTATTTTACTTTTGAGAAACAAAATAATACCTCACATACGAAGGCTAAATAGGAAGAATCATTGGATGCCAAATCAGGACCACAGCGCGATTTTCCGAAAATTTCTTTCTGCCTTAACGTGAAATACAGCAATACGAACGAAACCAAAATCGTCCGAGCGGTTATCGAGTTATAATATCATCGAGTTAAACCCCGAAAGAATCATATATATAGAAGATTTATTATTAAGGATTGCTACACCGTTTAATGTAGCCTATTCTTTATTAGGTATTCTGTACATGAATTGTCAGTTCTAAGCCCATACAATAAACTTTACGCAATGCGGTTAAGGCAATATTGCACAACATTTTTCTCTGTGTGAACACAATTAAAAATTGTTGATAACATTAAACCACAATGTATACAACCATTTTGTATTTGAATTATCAAGATAAATACCCAAAACTTCATAATATTTATTTATAAAAACGGTTTTAACAGGTATAAATTTTATTTTATAAATCCCTAGAGTGGCAATTTGTTGATTAGTTTTAATAATTAAAATTTACTGCAAATTAAGTGCACATATGTTTTCCGTTATGATTAAACAATCCTCACTAATATGAAACTGTAACTGTTTTCGATTGTTCGTTTTTTTAGCCGAAATATAACTAATAATAACTTCCAAAATAGATTCTAGTCCGCGTTCAAAATGTATCGATTAACGATGTTTTATTTGCTGTCCAGAGAATCGGAGATTAGAGCTGATATCACAGCAGAGCGTATTTCAAGATTTAAATAGATTTTCTTTTATTCTAAAATTCAAATATGTAGAAACATGTTTAGAAGACATTAATCATCTTCTTAATCCTCAACTTGAACAATTTATAAATTTTATAGATACATCTTGAAAAAGTAATAAATTGAATTTGAGCTAAAGCAATGAATCTTACCAACGACCAGGGGCGGAATCACTACACCGTTCTCGGATGACACGATATTTTGAACTGTATTTTGTTTTTTAAAATTGATTTGACATCTGATCGGTATAGGTTGCTGCTATAATGCAAACACACAGTAGGCGAATTTTTTCGATCTTAACAAGCAAAATAAAGTAAGATTTTCAACACCCGATTGCAAGAACTACTGTTAGGCTTGGAGTGTCAAGTAGAGCGTAGTGTTTGTGTTCCTACTTTACTTTGCTCTGGTGGGATCGAAGCTCAAATAACAGGCCTAATGTTAATCGCAGTAAATTTAAAATTCATTAAGTTTTCATTTAATGAAAAATTGCATCTTCACATTCCTTCTTCTTTTTCTTTCTGCATCCAAAAATACTTAAAATGCTTATAATTTATAAACCCTACTATTATACGACTAAGCTTTTATTTTTTTTTGGGACGCGTATAGCGATTGAACAGATATTGACGGTTCTTTTTCTATATCAGAAAAGTTCGCGAAGTGTATTTTATTTGGGTATTTTATTTTTAAACTCTCGGATTGGCAAAGCATGGTGAATGATCTCATAATAAAAATTGTTTCATTTAATCGGGTGGATGGCAGAAAAAGTAATTTTCCCAAGACTCTATTTTTTTTGCAATACAATATCCCGACAATACTTTTTTAAATTGTCGAAATGAGATTAAGTGAACATAAGCCACAAAAATGTTGATCACCAAGTCAGATGATAGTAGAAAACCTAGGAGATGTTTTTGCCGTACATCTGCTGCTTAAAAATTTATCAAGAATCGCAATATTAAATGAATTTGATAGCAGCAGTCGGGGCGGAGGCATTAACGAGTCATATAGGGAAATTATGTTCGCGCAAAGACGAAGGTTTTTACTCTTCGTTAGTTTTGTAGCTTAGCTATCTTCTGTGGTACAATTAAAGACGCTCTCGGTCTTTCAAATCGTTCGTTACATAGGACCTACCCTGGTACCCCTAACACCTCCAAGCCACAGATACGTTTGTTCTGCACCCGCGGCTCTTGGATAGCAGTTATATGAAGTTTTATATGCACCACGGAAAGTCTACTACTTAGAAGTGCTGTAGCAGTTTGGAAATGTTGCAAATGTATCTTAAAAAATGTCATTGGCATATACTCTGAGTTTCGTCCCTTTACTGCATTCATTTTGAAATTATACGCAAATTAGTCCTTCTAAGGTGTAGCACTTTTTTTACAGTTGGGTAATAACGTAACCATATTTTCCATATTTTGCGATCGGTAAAGTCAGTTCTACCCCCAGGCACTACTTCTTTTTCACCTACCTAAGCAT
This sequence comes from Cheilosia vulpina, assembly GCA_916610125.1. Taxonomy (NCBI): domain Eukaryota; kingdom Metazoa; phylum Arthropoda; class Insecta; order Diptera; family Syrphidae; genus Cheilosia; species Cheilosia vulpina. Next base: position 46,743,765 of record OU744280.1, read on the forward strand.
AAACAAACACCAATCAGCAATTGTATTGCTGCTTCTAAAATAACGAATATTCGGACCGAACACCAGGGAAACTACTTAACAAGCAAGAGTCGTGATCTGATGCCTTACCTGGAAATCTTCACATGAACTAAACCAAAAATAATTACAAGTTATTTCTAGAGCGGCCGTCAGGCCAACCGTTGCATCATTTCTGAACTGATTGGGCGATAGAAGGAATCGGTTTGATGCCTCCGCGATTGCGATGAAAGAAATATGCAGCAATTGGACCAACCTAATTACTTTTGCAACGCATATATATTAAATGAACACCCTTTGCAGTGATTCAGCCACAGCCACCGGTTGAATTAAACTATATTTACAGTCGTATATTTGTATTGTAGCCCTTGCACACCTGTTGTAGCAAATTTGGATAGTATAGGTGTGTTTTTAACTTTATTCGATTTAAAAATATGTTTACTATTTTTTCCTTGATATGAAAACTCCCAAAAAAGCTTCGAATTGGAAAAAGTAGCCAAGAACTGAAAAAAAAGATGCATGTATTTCTTATACCTTGGCAAAGAGAAATGAATTAAAAGATTTTCTCGCTGATTCGCCTAAATAATGAGGAGATGAATAATTGCATTATTCAGCCGACAGAGCACGAAAGTTAAAATATTACAGCTTCACCAGCAGCATAGCACAGCATAGCAGACCTTCATCAACTCGGACATGTCTTGCTGTTCGATGAATTTTACGAGATTTTATTTTTGTTTCATTTTTGTCAAATCCGTTATGCCGACACAAAAGGGGAAAGAACTGTTTTTTCCACAAAATTTGTACACATCCCTTTTAAGTGTAAGGGAAGGGTATTAGCATAAACCGAAGTGTTAGTATCCCCTACCATTACCTGGCATCCAAAGCGAAAATAAACATAAACACATAAATACTTTGAAATGGAATAAGAGTTGAAAGGACGAAAAGGAAGTTCAAGCATAATACAAACATATATACAAAACTCATCTCCGCTTGAGTTTACGTCGTGTGTTATCATTCCGTGAGCTTTTTCGCGTCCACTAATGGAGTTTGATGGTGCCCGTGACACCCGTCGCGCTTTCACTTACCCATACATACATATACATCCTCTCTAGCGGATGAGACAATTGACAATCAACCCCCATGGACCAGTAGCACGGCTACTATTACCTCATCAACCCAATGGATAAACAGTTTTTTTTTTCTAATTGGATTAGGACATATGAAGAGAAGGATTCTTTGAGAGGATGAAGGGGGACAGGAAAGCGCCTTGCTCCAAAATTCATTCTGTATACGCGGGGGATGAATATTAATGATTTTTCATTTTTGCGCGCGTTTCTGTTTCTTGATGCTTTGCTTTCTTTTACTCGTCGTTTGCTTTGAGGATGAAATCCTTAAAAGACATCTAGTCGACCTGAAACAAACCAGGGAAAATGATGAGAATGATTATGGGTAATGGAACGGGCGCGCCCTTATGTACACACAACACAACATGACTTCCCCTTGCACTCCCGAAATCAAATGAACATTATTCTTGTCTTTTGTTTTGCGAGTGCTGTCTCTTCTTATTGTTGTTGTTTCTGTTACATACTATATGGTGCTGTGTGTGTCATCTGGTTAAGCTCTAAAAATTAATGATTGTATAAAGCGAATTAAGTTGCACTCTCTTTTCCCTCTCGCTCTCTCCCTCTATTTCTCTATCTTGTTAGCTTGTTACGAATACGATTTTGACGGCATGAGCTGAACTGAAAGAAGGTAGTCCATAATTTATTAAGTAAAAGTAAAAATAAGAATAAGAAGTATTATTAACAATGGTACCCAGATTAAAATATATACCTATTACGCATCCCGAAAAAATACAGGAATATTATCGATCTATTATAGATACACAATAGCAACTGAACGAGATCAATCTTTCTGAAATATATACATATATCACCATATTAAACAAATTCAATAAATAAAAAGTTCTCACAACTGTCATCATACAGAGACATGGCTAGGCTAGGTTTACAAACCCACTCGTTTGTGCTAAGCGAAAGCGAATTACCATGAATTTTGGCTGAATTAAGAAGATTTCTTAAGATAGTTATGCAATGCTCTCGAATTTTTATTAAACTTTCTTAAAAAGGGAACGGAAAACACATCAAGTTGTAGTTTGTGTTGGAGTGCAGGAAGAATTTTTCTTAACTTTAGCATGACTGTGTGTGTGTATCCCTTTCCCTAGCCGAACGTACGCCGCTCGGGTAACAACCAAAGCAAAATTGATATTTCGTTTACAATATTTTCGGTAATGTCCGGAAGAAACACGGCTCTCTACCTATAGCGACCTACTACTACTAATTCATGTAAAGTGAACATACATCTCGTCTTCGAGACTCACTTTTCCGATATCTTTTCAGTCGCAACCTTGAAGCGGACCTGCAATTCAAATAATTGGGTTATAGATAGTGTCAAACCTTTCAAGGCCCCAGGACTTGATGAGTGGGTGCCCACTGGGTGGAGGTATGGGTCTTATAATCGGTGCTCTGTAGCCTCAGCCTTCGCCAGTTTGTATTTGAGGGGATGCGTTTTACAAAACTTCCAAATCATCTCCAGCTGCAAAACGGCTATAGATTCCGTATAGATCAGTAAGAATCCATTGTTTTGTTGGCTAGTCCGGCAACGAGAGCGGATAACAATATGTAGTGACAACGGGTTTCACTGACAAAAATTAAGTTTTAGACAACAAACTTAAAAAAATATTCTTAAGGCGGTAATGACGAAAACCCACCAACTATAGTCCTGTTTAATGTTTCGGCAAGCAGCACACTGCTGTCAAGATTGGACATTTTAAGAAGCTCTTTACAGTGTGTGCTCACTAAAGATATGTGTCTTCTCTTCATGCTCACAAAGTTCACAAAATTGACACAAGAATTAAATACCCTAATGTCCAAGTACAGTGCTACTTACTTATAAATGAATAAGACCTACTTATATTATGCAAGTGGGATCACTTCTCCGAGTTCTAATAGGAAAAATGTAGAACGCCATTAATCGTAGGTATAAAGTTAACATTCGAATCAGAATATGTCAGATGGTATAAATGACAATACTTATTTGATTTCGTTCCAACTTGAATTATCATTTACTTGAGTTCAAATATCAATATTGATTTTTTTTACATTCCGAGGTCAAAGAGCAAAAATTAAATTGATATTATGCTACAGTATACTTGTCGTCGTTAAGAAAATCCTTAGACTCAGTAAGGAAAGCTAGTGGGCTTCCTCACAGAACACTGTGGATACCACCTCAACAAAATGAACCTTTGTCCGAATACAGAATGTAGATTCTGTCTGGAGGATGTCGAATCCTGAACACATCTTCTGCCCGGCTTTTCATTGGTTAAGAAAACGTGTCTTTAACCGAGAGACTCGTACACCACCAGATCTACTCAACTCTGCTACTGAGGACTTATTGGCCTTCTTAGACTAGCATCTCCCCATTGGTGCAATAGATCTTTCAGGTCGCAGTGTCAGCCATCAGGGCATGGGATAATTTAAAAAAGAATGCCTGTCGTCGTATGTACAGTAGAACCGAAAATCACACACTGGATTTAAACTGTCATGAGCAGACCCATTATAATTTATGCTTCTATATTATATTTTAGCTGAACAAAGTTACAACGCCTCGCATGCTTGGGCCTTTCCGGCGCAATGTGAACTTGTCCTAAAATGGCTATACGCCAGCTCAGCAAGTCTGGCACAAGAGAAAGAGATAAGCTTTAGGGACCATCCAGAACTAATGACTCTTATTTCGGAACTTCCGGAACTTTATATGATCTGCATGGTAACCGGTCGACTTCCAAAGACAATATGCTTTAACTAAAAATTCTCCACGGAGATCACTGAAAGAGAAGCATGGGTTAGCAATAACCCACCAAACTGCCAAAACGGCCTAAAGTGGTATACGGATAGTTCCAAAATGAACTCGGCACTGGGAGCTGGCAGACATGAACCAAACCGTAACGTCTCAATACCTATGGGGAAAAGCCCCAGTGCATGTCAGGCAGAGCCCCATGCCATTAAGGAATGCGCGAACTTTATCTACTCCCCAGGAATCAAAGGCACAAACATCCATATTTTTACAGACAGTCAGTCAAGCAGCTATAAATACCCGTGGCTCACCAACCATTGTCTCAAAATCAATCATGCACTATACTTCAATGCCCTCCAAACTCTCGGCTCCAGAAACAAAACCAAAATATAGTGGGTTCCCGGACACCAGGGTATTGAACGAAACGAAAAACCTGACGAATTGGCACAAGAAAAAGTGACAAACCCCTTTCATAGGATCAGAACCTTTCTGCGCCGTCACTAAATCAGCAATCACTTCCACTATCAAAAGCTGGGAACATCTTCCGGGCAATTTTAAGTCCAGATGAAATGAAGAAGTCCTCTGCAGAAAGTATCAACAGCTACATTAGGTAGGTAGAGACTCTGCTAACCTTCTAGGTCGACGTGCCAATTTTTACCTTGTCTTAGATCTTCAGTATTGTAATAAACAATTGAGTGTTCCGACTTTTTATCCTAATCTTTGTATATTTATTCCTTGATGTAGCTATTATTTTTAACAAAAAACTCCCAGAAATGTTTACTTTTGCTTTGGCTAAATCAGGGTTTTAGTCTACAGTTGGCTGTCATTTCTTTAGTACTTGGCGTTAATTACCTACTTCGATAGTGACCGCGATACTATAATGATTCAACGCGTTTTTCCAATGCATATTTAGATTTTGTTAAAAATTTACAAAAATGTTAAAAGAGCTAATTACCAGAAAATCATTTGCATGACTTTCTGTACTTTTGTAGTCTCTTATTAAAAATGCAATTTAGCCGAAGGCAATGAAATAGAATATTCATATCTTCCCATCTAAAAGCTTTTTGTTCCTTTTATATTTTGCCTGAAAAGAACAGCTACCTATTTATTCTTGTTATAAAAAAAAAATCCTTTTGCCTATTATAACTTTTCTCCCAATTTTGCAATTGTTTTTTGTTGTTTTATGATCCAGCTTCTACGTACATGCTTGGTATTTATTTTCTTTAGCTGTTTTCGCCCCAAAAATAAGAAAAAATAAATATTGCAAGAGGAGTTTGCTGCATCACCACTGCAACAACACAAAAAATCCCAGCATGTAGAAAGAATTCTCGTGTGTTAATTAAGCAACCGTCGTCGTCGGCCAGGTCGGTCGTCTTTGTTGTACTACAGCGTAGAAGTATCATCATACATAACAAAATGAATAAGGATGCTCATTTGGTCATGGTTCTTTTTCTACAGCTAAATGCTACCCCTTACAAAATTTACCATCACACTACACACTGCTGCGCACAGTTCAGGTGCATTTCTACCTTCGAAATAAACACTCAAGGAGACGAGCCAACAAAGGGGATTCGTTTTCTTTTCCTTTTCCTGACAACAGCACAAAAAAAAAATCAACGTCCAAAAACAAAAAGGATATGTGTATTTTGTGGCGGGTAGACCCAGTCTTTATTTCTCTCCTTTTGAAACGGGTGAAGTCTGGTAATGTGCGGATTTTCAGGCTTAAATTATCTAAAAAAAAAAAACAAATTTTCCTTAAAATAAAAATCATGACGTTGCACTTCAGTTGGCGCTTGTGATTGCCACTGCCATTTCATTTGCGTTCTTTTTTCTGCATGCGGTTTCACATTGTAGTCACACGACATGAAATGCTTTTTCGACAGTTTCTTCCCATTCCTTATTTGGGTGCCGAAAATATTTCCTTTGACTCACCTGTGCCGTCAGATGAGTCCTGCCTCTAGGGCCACTTGACAGATTTTGTTTCTTTTAGACTTTCAAATTCATGATTACCTTGTATGCTTACAATTAATTACCCGAAAATGCACTCAACTGCACATTCAAGACAGGTTATTTAGTCAGGAAGTGTGTAGGGTGGATGGTTGCGAAAACACCGCATTGCGGTCGTCAGAAGATTTGCACAACAAAGAGAATGACGGGTAGCTTTATTGAAAATTAGTAATTGTATTTTATTTTCATGGAAATCACTTATGAATTAGATCAGGAAGTATGGCAAAACTGGCATTAGGAAGCTGGATTTCAAAAGATCTTAAATTACGATTTGAGAATTCGGAAAATAATGCAAAGGTCGCCACATTCTCCCATGGTGGGAGTGACCTCACATACTGACATATTCTTTTATAAACTAAAATATTTTTTTCCTTCGAAAAAAAACGTACCTATATCACTTATTATTATCAGCTATCACTTACTTATGTTATCAAAGACTAAAGATAAATATTCCGATACCAATACAAACATTTTGTAAACTTGTATGATATATATTCGGATATTTTTCTGTTGGTGGGGAAAGAAAGGGACCCGAGTTTAAAAAAGAGGCCTCCACATAAAATACTAGTATAGTATTACATTATACTATTAGACCATACAATTAACGGAGGAAGAAGAAGAAAACCTCCTTCTCAACTCTTTCGCCAATCTTGGAGTATGGGATGGACTGACGCTGAGAATATGATTCTTGATGTTAGTGACACCTGCTCTTTCGCTAGCTCAAAACTGTCCAGATTTTCCTACTCTTCCAGACGGAGTAAAATCTTCAACAGCAGAAAAACGATCAAAAGTGCCAAGGGACGGGACGAACTCAACGACACAGAACGAAGACGTCTACATAAAGCACGTGCCTATCTGCAAGATCAGTAACTAATGGAAAATAAGTCACTTGCTTGTACACCGACAGGGGCTGCTCTTTCGGGTAAAACATACGCTAACACACCTTGATGGGCCACCTGATCCCCATCAGATAGGCAAGGGCCATACCAACGGTTACGACGTCCACGGTTACGTCATCCACTTTCCACAACGGTCACTGGATCGGACCACTAGCCAGTACGTACCCATCGGGGAAGGGGACGATCGCGCGTTATGAGAGGATGCCGTAGAAGGTGAATCTGGCTGTTAAAAAACAATTGGGTAAAACAGTGACGGTGACTTCGCACCCGACGACAATCAGTTCACCAAACAAGGAGTTGTCTCACACTACCAAACCAAGTGCTGCATCGGGCCAATTGCCTGTACGGACCTTGGGCAGGAGAAGATGACCCTATGTATACCACAATATAAGAATCTGCTGGGTCCCGGACATAAAGTAGTGAAAGGGTTCTTCACTTGAACTTAACCGAGCCGATACCACATTATTAACTCCGCTCTACAATCTCAAACAGGAAATTGAGAACAAAATACAGGCCGATGGATGTGTCATAAACAGGACAATTTGGCCAATCTATAACAAACAAAAGATAAAATGTATATGGAATAGTATTCCATATTATCAGCACTTTTTTCTTCGTTTTGATAAACGTACTAAGACGTGAACTTTTAATGAATAGATGGCTACTAAGGCCCAAAACACAGCAAGGCGCAAGCTATGGAAACCAGAGGATATGGATCAAGCCTTTCAGTGTGTTCGTACGAAGCAAATGGGTTACCTCAAAGCTTCAAAATCATTCAATGTTCCACGCGGGACACTTTTTAGATTGGCCACATCCGCAGAAACTTCCGCTAAAGTATCACGTATTCCTCTTGGAAGGAAACCTATCTTTAGAAACGAGATGGAGGCTGCACTCGTAAAGTATATCAAAGAGATGGAGTCGCGATACTTTGGGTTAACACAATCAGATGTTAAGTCGTTGGCTTTTCAATTGGCATTAAGAAACAACATTCCAAACAAGTTTTTGATTTTAAAGGAATGCGCTGGGCGTGATTGGCTTAGAGGCTTTATAAAACGACATAAAAATTATCTGTAAATTAGAAAACCGTCAGGTACGTCAGTAGCTAGAGCCACTGGGTTTACTAGAAGCAATGTTGATCTGTTTTTTTGAGATTCTGAAATCTTACAACGATCGATATAATTTTCCACCAGACCGGATCTATAATGTTGACGAAACAGGTTTTTCTATTGTTCAAAGCAAACAGCCAAAAATATAAGCTACACAGGGAATGCGACAGATTGGTATTTTGACCCCCGCTGAAAGGGGCTCGCTTGTAACTTTAGTATTAGCAATGAGTGCTGGTGGTCAGTTCGTGCAACCACTTTTTGACTTCCCTAGAAAAAATGAAAATGTGCTTTTAATGAAAAATGCTCCGCCTGGTTCAATCGCTGCATTTCACCGGTCGGTATGGATACAACATAACCTCTTTACCAAATGGTTTCAGCATTTCATTAAAAAAGTGCAACCGGTTGAGGAATCGCTAGTGTTATTAATATTAGACGGACATTTCAGCCACACTTGAAATGACAAAGGCGAATTTTGTGACTATAATTTCGCTGCCGCCTCACTCAACCCATAAAATGCAGCCACTTGATAGATCTTTAAAATCGTACTATAGTGACGCTCTTCACTTGTTTTTGCGGGAGCAGGGCCGAAAAGTAACACTATATGACGTTGCAGAACTGTTCGCCAAAGCATATTTTAGGTGTCAAACAGCAGAAATAGCTGGTAATGGATTCAGATGTTCAGGCATTTATCCTTTTAACCCACATATTTTTACCGAAGCTGATTTTATTGGTGCAGGGAAAGTTGATGAACCGGTTGTTCAACCAGAAAAATATTTAAGTAATAAAGCTTCAAAAACTCCACCGAGGACTTCTGAAAACACCTCCAACTATACTGTTTCTCCTTGGGACATAGCCTCGCCAGTTGAAATAAATAAAAACAAATCCAATAGGGGAAGAAAAGCCACACATGCTGCTGTTATAACAGAGACGCCGTATAAGCTCGCCTTAACCAAACAGGATATTTTAAAAACTGAAAACATCTGTGGAAAAAAAATTTTTAAAGCTGAAACTAAAAAAAGAAGTGTTCAACGAAAAAAAGAAGATAATAAATTACCATCCACTTCAAAAGGAGGCTGCAAAAGGCAACCGAAATGCAAAAGGGATTTGCCAAACGAATCTTCTCTTGGGGAAGTTTTGTTGCGGACGACAAAAGCTCAGATGAAATAGGTTCAGATTTCGATGCTAAACCTCATGAAAGCGTATTTTGCAATGCGTGCGACAAAGCATATTCTGATGGTCTATTATGGGATAGATGCATTCAATACAATACGTGGTCACACAAAAAGTGTTTAAAAATAAAATATATGTAATTATTGTGAAAATTCATTCATAAATTAAGACCTATAAACAAAATAAAATGGAAAAGAGAACAGTTCAATTCTGGTTAATATGGAATATTCCAATATGGAATATTCAATATTACCTACAGCTTTTGTGGAAATAAGATAATAGCATATTTTACATAAAAAGCTGTATCTCAAAAGTGGTAAGTTTTAATGTTCTGGAATGTTTGGTACCTGAACAAACATCAGTCACTTTAAATCGCTTGATAGGTTTGGTCCAAAAGTGTAGATATAATTTCAGAATAAGAAAGATGTATTCCGTATTACCATAACTTACTCTACTTCCTTATACGTAGAAAAGTAGTAGGTACTCCTATTAACGAAGTAATTCTTTTACGAACATGTTTCACCGGTTTTATCAGTACTTCTAGGTTTACTTTGAATATGTGCTCATAAATATAAGCGTTTCGATAGTATCAATAGTTTTTTTGAACCATCGATAGTATCCATATTAAAAAACTATCGATATTTAAGGAACACTAGCGGTGGGTGCAGGTTCTTCCTGTCTCGCCTACCTAACCAAATATTGACAAAAAAAAACAGCAGCAAAAACATTTATTTATAACAACAAAAAAATCGAATATATGCAATGAATATTACGACAATGAGAAAGGATTTTCCATCCTTCCCGGGTTATAATACTTTTGGACCTGTCTTCTTTAGATTTCTCACTGCAATGCCTTCAAGTCCGCTCAATAGAGCGATAATTGTGCTCTGTTAAAAGAATCTTGAGCTAACCAAGATGTCGGACGTCAAAAAACAATGAAATAGTCTTAAGTGCTATTGCCCACCAAAGATTTCCCATAAGATCTCCCATAAAAATACTAACCGTGTTTTGTTCAGAGTATCTAACGAGATTAACGAAACTGTTAGATCAGTATAGCCTTATGCATCCAGAGAGTTAAGCTTTCTTCTATTTGTGAAAATTAACAGTGATATCGCAGCTTCTGGGGCAAGTATCATGGCTCATAACGTCATAAAGACCCCATCAATTTGTTGGGAGGAATTTAGTCGTTAACGGAACAGAACAACGTCATCAACATATTTGTTTACCTGTTTTACGATTTTCTTAAGTTATTTTTGTACCCGTGTGGTGTGCATTTGCAACACTTCGTTACAGCAAGCCGCATTACCCATTTCTCCTCTTTCGCTTTGTGGACTGAGATTGTTTTGGGTGTTGCTGGTGGTCATTTGGCTTCAAAAGCCATATTTAAATGAATTAAATGACTTATTTGTCCGAACAAGCTTTTTAAATTATGTGCACATAGGAAATGAAATGAATGAAATTGTCATTGTAATTTAGCCTGCTCTCGTATTTTTTTTTTTAGATATCTAAGCACTTGCATCGGCGCAGTGGCTTGAAGGTTAGTGTGTTGGACTACTAAGCGAGGGGTTCCAGGTTCGAATACCGAGAAAACCCAAATTCCAACTTAAGGTTTTTTCACTGCGCCACTTCTCGCGAACGTCTGACAAATATCCGAGAGTATAACTGTCATGAAAGAGCTTCTCAATTGGCCGTTTGGATTCGGCATAAATTTGTAGATCCCTTCCATTCGTCCCAAAAATAAAAACTCAAACAAGACGAATGGTTGTGGAAGCTAGGCCTAGGGTCCGTTGAAGATGGCCACCAATCGTCGCACCACAAGTGACTGGCCGCATTCAAGAATCTAGTTATCTTAAGTCGACTAGATTGGTCTGGATGAGATGCAACCTGAACGCAAAAACTAGACTGGTCTTTTCCTACTTTTCCTACGTCAGCCACATATGCTGTAACTGTCAACTTAATACCCAGTTACGAATTTCTTGACTAGATTCGTCGGCTACCCCTCCATAAACGTCAACTGAAACATCTGATCATATGACCGATTTCCCCCAATCAAAACCGAGATACGTCTAGAGAGAGCTGTCAGACTTACTAAACTATATACTTGAACGTCGCCACTGATTATCGGTAACAACAACAACACAAGCGTGATGTCAAAAAATTTCCATAAACTGATAAAATGTTACCTTTTGAAATACCAACTATAGAGTTAAGTTAATTTTACACAGAAGCGAATGAAAATAGTACCGCCTTACGAGGAGATTTACCAGCAAACTCTACGAGTTGTACAGCCACATCGACTTGGTCAGAAAAGTAGGCATAAGTCGTCTAAAATTAAGGCCACGCACTGAGCGGCAAGCGCCAGAGATGCAGAGCGGCAAAAATCTGAGCGATAATCTAAAGCGGCAAGCTTCCATTTATTAAGCGGCAATTCTTGAGCGATTAGTTGTGGAAATGTAGTTTCAACATTAAAATAATTATTTTAAGTTTAAAAAAAATAAGGTTTGGTGTTCATCCAATAAACCGAAAAAGGTCTTTGTATAACAGCATAATGACCGATTCAAGTAATATCTACATATCTACATATTGTATTGACAATACTATCATTTGATTTGCTACGAATAAAATCGTACCAAAATTATAAAATGAAAGAAAGCAATTTCTGCAGCAGGCTTGTTTTAACATTAAGGTAAATTAAAAAAAAATCACTTCAACATTTGATTATTTATTCCTCCTTTGTTTTTAGTTCGCTTAAAATCGTTTTCTAAAATTCTGAACTGAAAAGTTCAATGTAAAATGTTGCAATAATGATTTCTTTCCGATCAGCAATATACTAAAGTAATAGAACAGAATTGAAAGCTGATCGACGCCTCTCTGCTGCTCAGAAACGTCGCTTGCCGTTCAGCGACCACGTGGCCACAACCATACAATTTCATATGTTTTAATATTTTTTTGTCGCTTTGCAGCATGCTGCTCAGTGCGTGGCCATAGCCTAAGATGGCTGGGACTGGGACATATAGAGCAAATTAGAGAAATTTCACTAAATAGTTATTTTCTTTTTAATAAATATAATTGTTGAAATTATTAACTCAAGAACCGGCACTTGAAAAAAGTTTTTCTGAAACAAGTACCTGTTTCTTGTTTTTGCTTTAACGAGATACCATTTCTGAATTGAGAATTTTCTTCGGTATATTTAAAAAAATGTTAACAGGTTTAGTAACAAAAAAACACTAAAAACGATAGACCATTTTGTTAGTTTGACAAAATATTTGTAGTACTAACAGACAAACGCTTTGTTGTAAACTAAACTATTCAAATTCTATTAATCTGATAAAAGCTTTTTATCATATTTTATACGATATCCCATACTTTAGTTTTCTTTCAGTGGTTTTTTTAATGCAACCTTTTCTTATTAATCACAATTTATTGAATCCTAGATGTTTAAAAAGAATTAATGTAATAATAATATTAATTAAGAGTGTAATAATTATTGAGAGCGAACTAAAAAAAGGAAGAACTTTGCAGAGTAGGTTAATAAATAAAAAAAACTACTGAGCATTTTGTGCCCAGATTACTTATCGCTAGCCCGCTAAACTAACCAAGTTAGTGTTGCCAGTAGGTGGAGAATTAGCGCTTTTGTGGAGAATTTTAGTTTCATTTGACGAAAGAAAGGAAACCGAAATCTTCCATCTTTTAGAACGAAGTGTGAGGAAAAAAAAACCCAAACCAAATTGTTCGCGCATCTGTGAACGCCCGGATTTTGTTTCCTCTATCGTTTTTTTTGTAAATAATTTTGTTCAACATCGAGTAAGTCAAGTTGAGAATTGAAAAATAAGCATGGCGCACAGTTTGGAATGAAAATGAGTGATGCAACTTTGATCGAAGTGCCAAATTTACAAAATATAAAATTTATCTGTATGGATTGTAAAACCATCTCACAAAAACGTATGCCCATTTTCAAAATTATTCGTAAATGCCTCAAGCATCGGAATTATGCCTAAAAGGCATTATTGTGTCCGATCGAACGATATGGCAATACTGATTTGAATATTATGATATTTGACAGATATTTTGTGTTTTGTATTTTTTTTTTGGAATTACATCCTCGTTGTGAATTAAACCATTGACCTTGTTATTCACGAAAACAAATTATGAAATTTGAATTCTGCGATGACAAAAAATGTAATAGATTAAGAAAGTTGTCGCCCTAGCAAATGTAGTGGTCTTATTGTTTATTGGTACCGTTTTAATAATGCCGTACATTTTTACTAAAGCTGGCAACCAGCTAATCGTCGATTATTCATTATTAATAAGGCCGAATGTAAGTTTTATTATATAAAGCATTAATATTTTATTGCAAGTATGTAGGTCCAACACTTTTTAAGAGCGGCAAGACTTGTGCGTACGTAAATCGTGTTTTTAATATTTGATATGACCAAATAATATTTTCTTTAAAAGATAGAAAATCCATCGGTGGTAAGAACTATGCAGGTCCATGATTTTAAGAAAGCACCTATATGCATCCCAGATTTTTTTTAATTTCTAAAAAAAAAACAAATTTATAGTAAAATATAGTAGCTATAACTATCTTTCACAAATATATAAATATATATATATGCATATTTCTAAGACCATATATTTTTAATCTCAAATAACTTATTCGTCAAAATGAAACAAGAATAATCTAAAAAAGTTCACAATTTCACAAAAAAAAAAAACCAACAAAATATCTTCACATCTACCTACTGACTCAACAAAATATTTTGTATCATATGTACCAGGATGTACCAGAACTACTTGACTGGCATAGCCCATTTTAAATACCAACCTAACGACGATAAAAATGAGTCCTCTCACCAAACTTCATTCGTCTAGGTTCATTCCTTTGGCCGCTATCGTACTCTCAACATACAGACGGACATGGCTAAATCTATTCAGAATGTGATCCTGATTCAGAATATTTATATACTTTATGAGGTCTCCAATGACTCCTTCTTGGCGTTATAAATGTAATGACAAAGTGAATATACCTTCCTGTGGAGGGTATGAAAAGAAGAGTCCAAGTCAGACAGTTCTTCATTTACACCGAGAGCGCATATTCATTGTTGTGTGCGAATGCTAAGAACATTTTTATAGTTGAATAGTTCTTTAGTAGTTATACATAAATGTGAGCGTTTAAACCGTCTTGGACCTACATATTTGCGAAGAAATAACAATACCCTACTATATCTATATAATAAAACGCACATTGACATTTAAGCGGAGGTACACGTCAGTACTTCTACTTGAATAAATGCAAAAAGATTATTGTTTATACGCCCGCTCCCACTCCACTCTTCCTTTTTGAATGAAATGTGAGGAGCTAGAGGAGAAGTTTGGGTATTGTGAACTCTGGAGATATATACGTCCTATCCCGCCAGGAAGGGAAAGTAGGATGTTCAAATGACATCAGGGCCTTTCGGACCAACATAGAAACAGTGTTTTCAAAAACCTAATATTACAACAACTGCTAATATTTTTTGGTTTATGTTTGCAATAGGTACGTCCACTAAGATACCTTTCAATGTAAACACAATTGAATTTGCTGCTATTAGCTCCACACGAGTTTTAATTCTTAAAAGTACTAGTTTTTATTACCTAGCTCAAGAGAAGGTAGTTATAGGTTTATAAACTAAATTTGATTAATATCATTTAAAGGCTGTAGAAATGAAAAGATTGTGTTTCAAAGATTTCAAGAAATATTAAATGTCGATTTTCTTTTATCTCCACCTTGAAAATAATCACCCCGCCAATAGCTTTTTTTTTATAATTTCTGCCTGAATGCGTTTGCTTATTAGATCACAAAAAATGCCTTCGAGGCACACACTACCCATTAGGCTCTTTGGCGTGAATAACGAGGTTCACCGATGTAACCTACAGCTGCAATATACTATAGATAATTATTCAAATATTGAGGGTAAGCATTTAAACAATTTAAGGGTAAGCATGCTGTTCGCAGTACTTCAGTGGTTAGTGTACTTAACGATGAGTCATATTCGATCACAATTAGTCCCAGCACTTGCGAACTTCTGACAAACATTCTGAGAAACTTTCTCAATACGGCATAAAATTGTATTTTTATTTTGTTCTATGTATTATACATATATCATAAATCAGAAATCACATCCAAATATCCACCAGCAATTGCATGTGAGATCTGTGAAAAACAGCGGAATAAGTATACAAATTAACAAATGCTCCTTACCAAAGACCGTAAAAGTTACCTTCAAGTAAATCGTTAGTGAATTTTACTTATTAAAATAAGTGTATTAAACAACTAAAACTATTCACATAGTACACCAAGAGAAAATGAATGTGTTTTCATTTTTGAGAAAATATCACTCAATATAGCAAGGACTCGCTCTTACTTATATTGATAGAAGAGGGGCGATTTCTAGCTCTGATCCGATGAAAGTCTAAGTAATTTGCATAATTATGTGAATGTGACGACGAGGGGGAAAATGTGTTTTGTACTACGTAACATGCTTATCCTTGCACACACAAATGTATGTATACCACATCACACATAGACTATGCTTTCCAACATTTATATGCAGAGTAGTTTAATTCGTTTTACTTTTTTTTATTCTCGTCATTATTTCTTATCGCTGGCTTTGTTTCCATTTTTTTTTCAGTGACGTATGTGTGTGTACATATACTCGTATCGTATATTCAAATGAAGTTATGCGTGATTTACACGTGTAAATTCGAGGGTTTTCTATAGCAGCAGCTGGAAAATAAATGAAAAAATAAATGAGACTTATTTCCCGGTGTATCCCTCCTAATGGTGTTTAGAACAGTGCAAAACGAACAATTTGAATAAATGCGGATTTTGTGTTTATCTGCCTTTGATAAATGAAGAAACATCGAAATGCTATGCATGGATGGGTATTTGACAGTAGCATGATGGGAAAAATGTATGGTTTTGTTTTTGAGAGCCAACACAGTCATTAGAAGAAAAACGAAACAATAAATCCTGTGTGTTTGCAAACGAAGTCTAATGAAATATCTTTAATGCGAAACAGAAAAGTAGAGAAAATGTTTAAGCTGAAAACAGGAGTAAGTACCTACACGTTATAGATTTAAGCCGCACAGGCAACGATCACTGTGCGAGCAGCAATATTGACAGACGGCAGAAGCGCACAAAAACCGATTGATATAAAAATGATACGTCCATTTCGCTAGCTATACTGTTCAGAAGTTATAGAGCGTAACCTTTAAATCATAATATACCTTTTAATCGCGCCATCATCACCCCGGACTCTCTATAACTGCCACATCCACCTTTTTAACATGTACCTCGCAACATAACTGCAATCTATTGCTCGAATAACTATTTCTGCTGAGTAGCTTTAGTAAAAATGTTTTTTAGAATCTATTACATTTGTTGTCATCGTCATCAAATTTCAGAAGGAATATATAAATTTCAAATTAATTTGCCCCAACAGGTATCTTTCAAAGGCTTTTTAAGCTAATTATAAGCAAAAAACAAAACACAAAATACGAAAGGCACAGAATATACGTCAAATATCATATGCAAATCAGTAGTTCTATCGTTCGATCGGACACAATTTTCGGCATTTTTTATAGTATACTTTTGTTTTCTAATACTCCACTGTTGATTTATGAGTTATTTGTGTCGTAATAAATTCTCTTTCAAATTATTCAATAAACGGAACACAGTTTATTGGAATGCTTTGATTTTTATTCGTAGGCTGATGATGCAAATCAAAGATTATTGGTAGTCTAAAGATCAGAAAACTCACGAAGGAAGCAATAAGCGTTCTAAGAACCTATCGCTTTCACCATTTAATTTCACTTTGGCATGCAATAGTCTCGTGGAACAAACTCCTCTTTCAAAGAGGGTTTGGTTGCAGCTAAATCTCTACCTTAGTCGCCTAAGGTACTGAGAATTGTAGAAAAGTAGCTGTTCAGGTATAAGCGGTCCAATCATAAATCAATCAATCATAAACATAACTTTCTGAGCCAATGCAATAAGGTTTATCGAAATTATATCGTTCGGTTTTGTCAGCTTAGAGCTAACACCCAGTCCCTACGAGACATAATTTCAGTCGATACTTAAGCCATCACAATGACATCAATATTAGTGTAGACCGCGATTTTGTGGACATTGCACAATTTTAGACATTTCAGTCTGACTTTTTTTCCTGGCTTCGCTGCGGACATATCTTCTGACTGAAATTCGAATAAGCTTTTCATAACCACTTTAATTTACAATACAATTACAATTACAATTTACAATTTTAACCCCGCACCTGCAACTAATTGCCAAGTTATTTGTCATTCAGAATGGGAAGCGACATCGTGTGTTGACCTTTACAAACGCAATATGTAGGTGGATACAAAACTATCGAGTCTATTACCCGAACTACAAGCCAAAAATTAGAAGTCAGCGTGAAAAAACCCTATAGCGTAGGCCTTGGCATAAATTGCTAAATTTTTGGTTACTTATACCGCGCACAACCATTCTCTCTAGAACCATAAGTTGTGACGGTGCTCTACTCTCTTCTTATTATCAAAGACACATATTTTGAACAACAAAATATGTACATCTACTTGAACCAAAGCCGTCTACAAGATTTAATTTTTTTTCGAAAACCATTCCCTTTGTCGAATTGCCAGCAAAGCTCGCGGATAGTCAAATCTTTTTTTTCAAACATCAAATAATCAGACTCTTTTAATTAGGCGGCAGTTACATCAACTATTCACTATCAATATGTAAATTATTTGTTTTTGTGTTACGGAAGCATTTCTGTGACCGGTTTAATTTCTCCGTTTTGCCTTTTTACCCACATCCAGAAGCCACCGCAGAGATATTCACAAATATTTCAATTTATTTATTCTTAAAGGGAACAAAAACACAAAACATTCTTCAACTGACCACTTTCGTTATCTTGGTATTTTCTGCTGAGTATTTATTTTAGCATGGCATGCATTCGAGTAGGCAACCTTTTCTGTATTCGCATATCGCATCAAGGAAGAGAAAGGAATGCACTCCCTTTTTGATTTTGTTTTATTGAAATGTCAGGATTAATGTGCTTTCTTGCGTCAAAAGGTGGTCGAGACGAATAAATTTCCTGCAGTTGGTGTTGCTCTATAATTTCCTATCTCCTTTTCACAACAAAGTTGGTTCTCTGAGGGTGCGAGTTTGCTTCCAAGAAAATCAGTAAGATGTTTTCTAAATTACAATATATTCTTGTATGTGGTGTAGTTAACTTCCTATCCGAATATCCTTCGTAATGGTAATGAATATCTGGTTTCAAACAAAAATAAATGTCTTTGAATTTATCCTTTTGTGTTTATTTGCAATGCATATTATTCTAGTGAAGGGCTTTCGTACCGCAAAATATTATTGTCATCATATTTCGAAGAGTTTATTTTCCAGATTCATGGAGATAGAAAAGGAAATGAGATTTGAACCAAAGAAAATAAAAAAATTAGAAAAATACGGTGACGAATATTTAGGCACATCCTTCTATGAAATGTTAGTAGGTTTTCAGAAGATGATCTACGATAATGAGGGGATTTTCTGGCAAAGTGGTAAAAGGTATTTATTCGGTAGTAGGTACCTATGAACAACATTTGAGAACTGTGTGCTATACTGATTTAGGAAGAAGAAAGCTAGTAGGCACTTTTCGTAAGGAATATTAATTGCTTAAAAAAAATAGTTGTCACCTCTGATCTATGTCTAATTGGATTGCGATCTGCATGTTATGTGCTGAGTGTGCATTAATAAACACCCTTTGTAGATACGGCTGCTTGAAGCAGTAGGACAGTGGACTCCAGTAGTGCTGTTTGCTGTCGTTTCGGTACCACCATCCTGTCCGTGTTCGTCATCCTCGTCGAAATCAAGGTCTAGCCCGATCGAGTGGTATCTTCCGGTTGCTGCATTTCCATCATTCACGAAAATCACAAAATCGCCGACTTGATACATTTTCGTGTGGCAGTGTTTCCGATCACTAAATCTTTTTGATATTCATATTTCACGAGAAGCACGAGAAATATAGTTCATTGCTAGCTGATGTACTGTATTTTTCTTTCTTGGGTAGGTAGGTACTATTAATTCCCCATTGCACATAACTTAATCTACTGAACCCATTTCGTTTCTTCCTCCATAGTTGGTAAGATAGCGTGTATACCGCTCAGCATGTCCTTTTGCCTTAAAGGTTTTTGTCGGATCTATTATATATTCGATTCAGTGGATTTGCATGAAATCTTCGAATGCAAGTGAGGTGAATGAAGATCCCTTATCAAATATCATCCGTCGGCAAAGTGTAAAATATATATGGAAAAGCCTTTATATTGATATATTTTGCAAATGCATTCTACGAACACGATGAGGTAAGTATAAAAGTATTTCTCTTCTGTATAGACTCAACAAAAGGACCCAGATGGATATTTGTGTGGGGTATCGAAAGCCATGTAAGACTCTATTCCGTACTTGTTATGGTACAAAGAGCATGGGGTGCAATCCAGTAAGGTGATAGGTGATAGTCACTGTGATCATTATTCTCCTTCTACAAAATAACTAAACAAAATTTGGCATCATTTTGCTCTTTCAAAAGTAAGGTGATAGTTTTGTTGTCAGTTGTCATTTGCATAGAAAATTCAAGGTCGCCTTGATAATAATAAAATTGTTACCTTTTTTCTGACCGCTAGACCAATTTTTATAAATTTTGGTATAGGGATAGATGGGAGGGAAGGACGGATTTTTGTCGCGAAAACAATAGGTGTAGGAAGTAGGGAATGCAATTTCGTATGACGAACCAATTATTTGTGAAGTTAGGGATAAACAAATTTTCATCATCGGTACCTATCTATACTTTTGGTAAGACATACAGACATTTGATGCGTTTTTTACCAATGACTTTAAATACCTAGAGTTGGTTGGCTTGAGAGATACGATAGTTTTGGACCAGAGAAGTGGCGTTGTTGTTGATATTAAAACTATCTTAACTGAGCTACTCTAATAATTCTACGCAGACCAAGTCGCGGGTTCCAGCTAGTATTTGATATATGCATATATTAGATTAGATTAGATTTAGATTTTAGATTTATTCATTCCATTGGAATTTAATACAATATTTAATTACAATTTACTTAACTATATAGAAATTAAATAAAAAGAAAAAAGGAAACTGCTTTAAATCATAAGTAAATTGTAAGTGTATTATTATATAAGTAAGTAAGTATATTATTATACCCACAACCTGTAGTTTTTACTATGCCAGCCGGTTTGGTTAAAAAACGTATGTTTATTTTTATTCTGGCGAGGAATCATAAGATGACATGCATCCTTTAACTATCATCTGTAAATGTTAGGGCTGTGCAATATTTGTTCAACATTATATAGGTCTGTATATGTATAATACCGTATTTTGTACATTTGTAAAAAAAAATTTTTTTTTTGGCTGAAATATGTACTATATATTTTGGCATAGTTTTGACTATGACTATTTAGGCTACAGTACGCCATTGATACATCCGAATCAGCCCCAAATGCCACCACCTCCGAAAAGGTTCAAGCTCTCAAACAGTTAAAGGAATGTGGATATGCGTAGAGTTCTACTCATATATTATTCAGACAAATCAAGTAACGTTAAGATGTTCGACCATCGTCCAGATGATATCGTTTTGATGATTGAAAATTTGCTTCGCGTAACTCAATAATCGTAGAAACCCTTTCACCCAGACAATACATGTTGAGCGATACCTATGATTTGCAAACAGCTAAAGATTTTTTATTAAATTTCAAGTAGAATAATCGACTTTAAATATTTTTCAAATGCTACCAAAATATATAGATAACTACTTATCGACATTTTAAACTTATTTTATATGAAGCTTACGCAAAAGCAAGAAATATTGTGGAAAGGTGTATTGGTGTATATAAAGGTACAAAACTTATATCACTAACTTCATATACCTAACGTTAAATTATATGTTGTCACAGTCTTCAGGTGTCGATGGAGAATTCTAGGTAGGTAGGCAGGTAGGAGTGGCGGTTTTTATAAGAAAAACCAAAGTAGCACTATGTGCCGTTTTGTTACCACAACTCATTTGACCTGGTTGTTTAAGATTGTCGAAAGGGAGAGTAGATCCAGCTTGTGGAGTTCAAAAAGGTTATCAATTCTCTAATATTACTTTTCGAGAGCTCCTCAAGGGAGTCGAAGAAGGGTTTACCCAGAGATCGCTGTCTGGCCCTAGCTAGTGCTGGACAGGCGCAAAGATAGTGAGTGAGTGTTTCCTTTTCGGCTGCGTCATTACAGCTGCGGCAGTGTGTATTATATGGGATGCCTAATCTAATTGCGTGTTCCCCTTTTGGGCAATGGCCCGTGGTTATCGCTATCCATCTGAGGTTTGCCTTCGATAGGAATTCTGAGGAGATCTTTGCTTTGGCTGCTCCGAGCGGTATGTGAACCGATTCCGCAAGTGAGCAGTGAAGGGCTGAGCCTTGCTGGCCAGCTCGTCAGCAATGAGCATGGAGAATTCTACTTGAACAAATGAAAACAAAACATGTTTATCCACTACAACGTTGATATAGCAATCGAAGAATACGAAGATTTGGCAAGTGCAATTTTAAACGACTGACAATCTATGAGTGGAAATAGTCGGAAAAAATAAGGGATGAAATAAAAAACTAGCTTTTAGTTTAATTATTTGATTGATGTTCAGCTTTCCTTTCTGTTAATCCTTGGCCAAGTCTGGATGCTCAATCATGAAAGCAATTAAAATTTTCATAGACATATGTATATACAATACATATATGTATATATAAAAATATTTTTTTTCGATATTATTCGTTATTATTAACAAACTAACGAACAAAGTTGAATTACTCACATTTTGCAATTTTCTAATTTGCCGGCACCAAATGCAAACACAAAAAAAAACCCGCACACACGTACAAAATTGTTGCAAAATTTAAATTCCAAATACAGTTTGAGAGTTTCTGAAAGATACTAAATGCGTCCAAGCTTTGTATAAAATAAACGATAGACGAGACGATAGTGATAGAGTTACGGATAGCAAATGGATGACGAGATCGTTATTCTTTAACTACTATCGCGCAAACGATTATTATTCTCAGAGTTAGGGAATAAATGCCCTGGAATTGTAGTGATTCAACAAAACAAGTTCTTCGGTGTTATTTCTTTCTTTTACTTATTTTTAATTATGTCGGAGCTAATACACTACTCCGGAAAAAACATAAAGATGCTTTTCGTGTTTTTGGGAGATTGAACCTGAGTCCCTGCACTCTGTAGTCGAGCCTACGACAGAACTACGGATATTTCTTCCTTCCAGCTGACTCTCAAGCAAGTAGTCCAATATATTTGCAGCAAAGCAATCATCTCAGCCTGGTATACTGAAGTGTATTTCTCGAGGCTAATGTAACGGGCGAGTTTCTTCTGAATAGATACCGGCCTTCATTCCAACATCCTTCATGGATCCATACGTGAAAATGTTGGTGTTGTACGTATTGTACCTGTAACTTCCAGATGTGTTAAACGTTGAACCCTATCTAGGTGCTTCCTCACAGTTTTCTGAGAGTCTTTCGCCCACCCACTGTTTTGGTTGACGGTTACCATACGATATGTCCAATTCTTGATGCTCAAACTCATAAGATGGCTTTAATATCGGCAATGACGGAAGCAATCTTGTGGTCAAAGTCGGTAATTGTTGCTGGCTTATTATAGTGGACCAGCACCACACCATAACCACACACCCCCAATCGATACTTTTTAAAAATACCTACCATCCCTATAGCATTTTCACATGTCTCTTTGTATGAACACGACTACCGAAAAAAAGGGATCAACAAACCACCATGCCGAACAAGCAACAAATCAAGCCCTTGGGCTGCCAAATGACTTTTTAATAGCCTTTATGTATATCAAACGATAATGGTAGCCAATTGAGAGGATGCTAACCAAAACTGAAAAAAGGACAATGGTCAAGCTGCATTAGGGGTTGGAAGTTCAACAAGTTACCGGGAAATTTATTACAACTTTAAATTATGGGGTTCATTGAAACGCTCTTTCTCCTTTTTTTTCCATCTTTCAAGGGTATAGATAATTGGCTTAACTGACCGTTGTTATGGTCACTTTATCTGGTCCCGTATTTAGGGTGAGCAAAAATATAACTCCGCTTTGGTCAGCGAGAAGAAAGGAGAATTATTAGGGTTGCTAAAGTCATAATCCTCTTGACCACTGCCTAAGGGGTAACCAATTTTTTGCTCTCATTTGGAGGGTCGTCTATTGATGAGAGGAAATCATACGTTATCTGTATTCAAAAAGCTATTTAATGCAATCAAACTATGTAAGTAATTTAAAAAAAAACAATGAGAGTGGCTACTTTATAGAGGGGTGACGACCAGCACTAACTGGTCATTTTATGGGATAATAAAGTTGTTGTCTGATAACAAGGTTATTGGGTGTTGTTAGTAATTGGTCAAGGGAGGGATTGATTTGATTGTTTGTTCTGGTAAATTAACTTCAAGTGCGTACATGATCATTAGGGTGTTTTTTTTTTGCGTAGGATAATATTCCTACTGTAAGTGGACAATGGATATCATTACATTGAAAATTTCGCCATTGTGACTTTGTAAAATCTATCCTGCAACATTATAAGTATCGCGTGTTTTTACTCATAATTAAAAGAAAGACATTATTAAAAAATCGATGAAATCATTTTCTTTAATCTATATGATTGTCAAGTTGTTTTAAATGGAAACAAGTTGAGCATATTAATTTATTAATTGTTTTTGAGATACCCTTATATGCAAAATCATAGGAGCATCAAATTTAGTGGAAACTGTTACTTCTAGCCCCGCTCTCCCTTATAGCGATTTATGCCTTATTAACATGTATTTCGTATCTGTTTACTTTACAAAGGTCAAATTAGAATTGACATTTGCGCCATTTGCAAAACTTGAATGACTTTTGTTCCACCTTGTGAAAACATGGAAAGAATTGAAAGGCCTCAAGTCATGAGCAGATTTTGTATATCTTAATATTTATCTATTCTATATTCTATAAAGTTTAAAAAAAAATTGTTTAAGAAGTGGTTCTCTTAAATTTACTTTCAACCGATTACTCTCTGCGCATCAATGAAAGTTCTTTTGCAGTAGTTCCACGCCAAAGCACTCATAAGTTGCAAAATTTGTATACTATTGTAGCACCAAGGTTATTCAATAAGCTACCGCCGACCATTCGGAGTATTAGAAATTCCTTTACATTTAATAAAAAATTGAAAAAATCGTTGTTATCTTTGATTTAAATGAAAATAATCTCTTATTGCGAGTGACGATATAATTTTAACGTACTATACCCTTTGTCTAACTCTTAATCTACTTTATGTTTAGATATGCAACGAAATTATAAACTGTTCCCACTCTAAAATAATAAATCGATTATCATTTATGTCCTTATGACTCGCTGTATTCGCCACTAGTTTTTTTCCCAACTACTTATACTTAAGCACATAATATATCTACTTCGTTGAGTCTCCTATGTGTTTATTGATAGATCTAATGATAAGTATTGCATTTGTATATTTAAAATAAATAAATTGAATTGAATATTTATCTAATTAATTGGATTAAGTAATGACTTTTCGTTTTTTTACGCGTGTGTGAAACCATAGTTATATTAAAAATGAATATTTTCAAATGTTCAATCAAGTTTGCGCTTGGGACTGTTGATGCAAGATATTTTCTTGGAATACAACCCAAGCCGTAGTGTATTGGCTTATTTAAGTACCTTGGTTGCGGATATATTCTCATCATAGCTAGTATTTGTTACATTGGGCAGCACAGACTGCTTAGAAAGAATCAAATTGCTCCTGTGGAGCTGTCAAAACTTGTGCTCCAATAGAGGGAAATAATTCATTAACGAAGCCTAGTAATTAATGATAGACCATTCTGCAAATAGTTGGAAACCTCAAATTTGGGTGTCGTTGAAAGCCTTTATCACCAATCCATTAAAAAGTCCAGAGTCGTATCGGTAGTGATTGACAACAACATTTTCTGCACGAAACAAATCAATCTACCGATTTTTATATTTTTTCAGCAACGTATGATTATTAATTCTGTGAAATTGTGCACACTCACAGGTTAAAGATAAATACGTTCAACGAAATAAAAAAATAATCCTTTGAAGCATGGAAAATTCCCAGTCGGACATATAGATATCTTTGCGTACTCCCTAAACACGGCATTTAAATATTTTGCCAAGGACTATACCTACACCAATATATCGTGTAATTACAAAAGTTGTTGTCAGACGTCTTCAAATTTTTTTTAAATAAGGGAAAATCAAACGTACATGCACACTTCCACACCTACACACGCACAATAATGTTGTCTAGTTTGGTTTCTTTAACTTTTAATCACCCTTGTGCACAGCTCTTCTTACCTATCCAAACGAATTTCTTAAGACAGTTTGGGCATATACATACTACTCGTCTCGTACATACATAGTACGCGCATACATAATTATATCGTTGGCAATCACCACTCGGAGGGTGAATTCTTAAAATTCTAGAAGAAAATAATGCTGTTTTTTAATATGTATCGACGCTTGCCCTTAATTCCCCCTCTCCTCACCGTAATGAGGAACTTTGCGGAGCTTTCTATTTAGGAAAAAAATCCTTAAAAAGAGAAAAGGAAACGGACACCCTTCTAGGTAAATGAATGACTCAAGTAGGGTTGCTATGCTATGCCTATAGTCTGTGGGAGGGATGTGACATCCTTAATGTAAAGTTTTTTGTTCCATTATACATACATACGAGTACGTATGCTTATAGAATCCTACATTTCCGTATACATATACTAGCGTGTCGTTGATATTCTGCCCAGTAGGTCTTATGGCTTTTTTCATCCTTTGTTTTCTTCTGCGTTTTTTTTTACTGAACTGTTATTCTGAAGTTTAAGAAGCACGTTATTTTGGCAGAGAGGATTGCATTCAAAAGATATAATTTTTAATGAACTTTTATATTTTTTGTTGGCTTACATTGTTTTGCATGTGAAAGTTTGAAAAGTTTAGGATTAAGGAATAGATTACAGTTCGTATACTGCACCATTGAGTGAGGGATTCCTCCCAGAAAAACACAAATTACAGTTTTAGTTGTTTACTTATAAAAGTCGGTAGTAAATAAAATCCAACCCAAAAATAAGATCCCATAGTCATGTGAAGAGTTGTGAAAATCTTGGCGTGAGAATGTGGACCTGGTCCGCCAATTATTTTTTTTTTAATTATGAAAAACGTAGTACATCTTAAGCTATTAATCTGAAGCATAGCTGTGTTGAGTTGACATTTGTGCTTAATGTACTCCGGCTTCTACTAAACCATCTAAGAATTATAGAAATTAATATCCACCTTACCCGCCAAAATTTTTAAAACAGCTACTACTACCGCGAACTCCATTCCAAGACTTGCTCGGATAAATGCATCCAGATCTAAGCAATCATATTTTTTATGAAGAATGAAGACCCTTCAGTCTCACATATTGTGTAAATATCAAAAGCATTCATAAATAACGTGATCGTTACATTATCTAGGATATTCCACTTTTGATCAAAATTGTAGGTACACTTCGACACATTCATCACAATTAGACAAGGTGAAGCGTTGTCAAACCTACGACTACTTTAACATCATATTTGAAAGAATTGAAAAAAAAATGTATTAATTATTTGCATACGCCAAATATATTGATATATAGCTAGTTGGTAAATCATAGTGAGCTCTCATGCTTTCAGTACTTTTCTGGGCTTTCCCCTTCAAACTTAAAGGTTTTTGTATAAAGGGGGGAAAAATTGTTTAAGTGAAATATGTTATCTTTTAATCTTATTTTATTTGTATTTTCTTACAATATCGTTTTTGAATATTTAAAATGAGATTATAGACTATGGCTTGCTTAAATTTACGTGGCCCTTAAAGTGTGCTGTCACATAAAAGAAAAAATAATTTTATAGGCATTTTGCAAATCTAAGATGCATTTATATATATTTTTTTCTGTCTGCTTCCCACGACCACCGGATACAATATAGAACATGACAATCGTGAACGCAATAGTTGTGTTTTCCAATAATTAATCATCCGTTACTATAATAAGCGTTGCCAGGCGTCCCGGTTTGAAATGAAAATCAATGATCAATATTTGTACATCATGCGGGCAAAATAAAAAAAAAACCTAAAATCCTTTGTCCCGGGTTGAGACTCATACCTATATACGAGTATATGTTGAAAGATGTACTATGTTAAGTCCTTTGCTATAGGATATGGCGGGATATCTTATGTTATGAGTTTTCTTTTGTCTCGGGAGAAAATGTCACCGTTTGTTCAATATTTTTGCGATTTGTGCCGTCTTACTTTCGGTAATACGTAGCTCATTATTTTTTTCCGTATTTAAGCTCTTACAAAATGATAAGAAACAAACATTATTTTTAAAACTATTTCCCGCTTTCCAGACTAGCCAAAAACACATTTTTGCATTCGCAATACAGTACCTATATTTACATATTGCGGGTACAAATTAAAAATTCCTACTTTATAGTATTACATAAAGCAAATGACAAAAAGTTAGTGTTTTTTTTTCGAAAAACTGACTGTCGTTTAGAGAAGATAGATATATAAGAGTTCTGTTATCAGCAAAGTTTTTAGTACTTTTATTCGGTGACCTAAGCACATCAATGATAATGTAGGGATAAATAAAGCAAGTGAAAGTATAGATCCTGGTGCACTTCGGTCTTTATGGCATATGCTATATGAAATTGGGCCCACAGATATAACTAGACCATCCATAAAAATATATTACATTGATAGCTGCGTTAATATTTTGTATGTGGGAGGCTTTTAATTACATTAACTGTATAGTAGCTACTATTTTATCCTTATCTATATGAATAAATGATAATTTTCATATGTGTGTAACGTAAAATTACTTTACCGGTTTCGATGAAAACTGAGCTTTTTTAGTTAAAAGTTTAAGTGACATCCGACAAGGGGCAGTGTTGCTTTTACAGTTTGTTCAATAGATACTTTAACTTGCCACTTGTTGATACCAAAAAAGTCGCATTGTCAAAACGCCCCAAAATATGTTATACGAAAAATATAAAGCATAGGAGTATTTTTCGATTTTTGTTTTCAATTATGTACATATTTTTGGCCAAGTCTTCCGCATGTATTAGGGTCATCGACATACAACGATTTGGAATGGCGATTCGTAGTCTATTATTTAAGAGCATATTCAAGTTCTCTTTTTCAACAGTCATAACAAATTGCAAAACATGATATTTTTAAAGTAAGATTCATAGATATATTTACATTTCATATCCAAAATTTATTGGGATTTCTCGATCGAACATTTAAATTTTAAATGAAAGATCAACATTTAGATATAATGTTCAGCCAATAATATACATAATGGTTATGTAATGTGCTCCTACCTGCCCCTTTGTGCATGCCTTCAACTCTTAGTACTGGTACAGTCACATGCCTTTTTAACCACACTTGATGTTTGATCTACAAACTTCTAGCGTGAGTAGAAATTCGCCTGTGCTAACTCATCTCTCACACTTGATCTTCTAGGAAGATGACCAAGTAAGAGATGCAGAGCAATTTTGACTGTTGAACCAACGACTAGTAGTTGGACACAGGAAATTGACATTTAATACATCTAGCATGAGTTAAGAAAACTAAGCTTATGAAAATAATAAACTAATTCAGTGTTGTTTAATTAAAAATAACTTCAAATATATAATTGTAATTTTCGTGTAGCTTTCGCTGGTTATATTCCGTGGTCCGAAATGGTTCAAAAATTCATCAAAGACTCGTCTGCCTATTTAATTCATTTCTTTACTTAGACATGTGCACTCAAATTTATCAATAGCAGAACTAATTTATGTGATTTGTTTAAATGATTGAAAAAAAAAATACAAACGTTATTCTTATTCAAGCCTACTCCAACTGACAATGGAAAGGAACAGAATGCATGCTGAATGATGCTCGAAAAGAACTCTACAATAGTAAAGCTGTAAGCGATGTCATCATTTAAAAATATTATTTATTTAAAATTTGAAAATCAAACAGCAACTATGAGAAAGAGAAAATCTTAACTTTCTTTGCCCTGGTAATTATTAAAAAAAAACTTTGTAATTTGAAATAAAAAATGGTGGGCACATAATGCTCTGCTGTGATGTCGCAGCATCATCAAACATGAAAGGGTTAACCACTGTTTCATCACTACCAACACCCCTTCGCTACCACTACTACTTACATAATTTATACTTATATAATAGAAAAACACATTACTGTTCACCACCCCCTTGTATATTATTACGCATCCTTACGCACGAATCCAGCAGGAGGCGTTATATACTTTTCACAGCGGCCGCGAAATATATGAATGGATGTGTATGGAACCCGAGCGATAAGTGCGTCCAACAACCATCGCTTGATTTTAACCCTTTTTTGGTTTTGAGAAAAAACGTAAATAAGCTACTAGAAAATTGTGTGTTCTTATGTATTTACGCAATGATAGTTATATACTGGAAATTGTTAGAACCAAAACAACGTAGGTACCTCCTTAGGAGAGTTATTGTCCTTAAGAAAGTGGTAGGCAGCCTTTCTTCTAGTTGTTCTTACTCCAGCCAGCATCTTGATGATCACAGGCAATATATACGTATACCTTACCTCTGTTGAAGATATTGTGGATACCATCCGACACTGACTTCGTTCGTATATTTGAAAGGTCATGTGGAAGAGCTTAGTACCATCTGACAGTGTGAAGATAATTTAGCTTTTATTTTTGTGTGTAAGCTTTAGGGATATTTTGGACATTTCTACGTATTTATTTCTTTTGTCTACCCTTCTCAGAAACCGAGCGAACGATTGTGTGTATCTAAATTAAATGACATGCATCTATAACTTATGCCAACATTTCTAAGACTAGTTGATGGCGTTCATGTGATATGAAGTGAGTTCTTTAGTGTTACAAATTTCAAATTGAGTTTGCAAATCACTTATTCCGTCATAGCTCGCCATGGGATTATATTAAGAACACACCGAAACAAAAATGTATAGCAAAATAATATATTTCTATCTATTTGAACGTATTAATCCGAAAGCAAATAAAGCAAATGGAATGAGCTGGGACCGAAAGAAGAAGAAAAATCATTAAGATGCCTTGGCTCGGTTTCAGAAATATTCTTCTTTTTTGTGTACTCATTGTTTTATTTTTTTATGACTTACACTTTTCCTATGTGTTGAATTGCTGATGTTGGAGAATATATTTTATTCCCCTTTCACAATTCCTTTACGTATCCGCATTTTCTTTGTCCACCTCATGGCACTTCTTCATTTCAATAATGGAAATACATTTTTTAGGATAATCTTGTAGCAGGGCTAGTGCTTGGAGGTTGTGTTGATGATAATGAAATGTATGGAGAATACAAAACATTTACAAATGCAGGTTGGATGTAGTGTGTAGCGATTTATAGGGAGATTGAATGACTCCTTTTACAACAAAAAAAGCTGGTTTTCCTATTTCCTATTGTTCCGAACTGTTGTTGCTTCATCTATTTTGTCACAGAGGCATTTGCAGGCACACGGGGTTGTCTATAAAAAGAAATTGCATTCTTTTTGTTATTTATTATTTATTCATTGCTTTTACTCTGCACTCTTTTCTATTATTTTTTTATCCCTTCTCTAGTATAATTTTTCCATTATCATATTCAAAATTTAATTGTTGTTTTCTTACATTTTATTATCTAAAGATTATAAAATAGGTATTTAGTTATATGTCTCTATTCACGAACTACTCTACTATGTAGAAGGGATGAAAAATTAATTTTTTGGACTGTAAACAAATTTTAGTTCCAAAAGATGGTCAACTTAATTCAGTTCAATTCAATTGAATACATTGGTTTTCTAAAGGTTATGTATATAAAAACGTGTAAAACAATTTTATTCAAAATTCATGAGAAATGAAAAATTTTTAAAATGATTCCGGTTTTTCGTATTCCACACGTATTTAACAATAACAATAAGTAAATACGTAATAGCAACACTCGAATACCAAATTATCGGATTTGATAAAAATGCCTGCATGCAGGCATTTCAATTTTTAGCAGTTGAAAAAGTATACTTTTCAAGCCAATATACTTTAATTTTTAAAGAAATCCACAATTCTAACCAAGATTTACGAATATTGATTAAAAGCACTAATAATTATGAATACACATTTTAAAAATAAAGAGATTAAATATGTATTCGCCCTTAGAAACAGGAAAAGAATCGAATCTAAAATCCTCTTTTGGCAGGTAATGAACTCTAAATCCCACGTAGCATTTCATAGAATCATTATATTAATACGTGAACATTAAAAGTTTCCGTACACTTTTTAAGTATTTTTTATTAGGATGTGCACAAACAAAAAAATTGTTGGTATATGTCGCTATTAATTATATGTATTTTAAGTAAAATGAGAGCATTTTGGTGACATTCAATTTTTCGCCGCCATATTCCCATAGTAACGTATTCAAATATTATATCACCTTGAATCATAACCAATGTTTGAAGGAATGCAATTTGCCTTCTCATAAAAGTAGCAACAATACGTATAATTTTAATTCAGGGGCATACTTATATATCTGCGAGGTGTCGACAAACAATTTTGATGTTTTTCGACAAAAATATTTGAAAAAAAAAATCATATAAAACATATTTTCAAAGGGACGTATTATTCTAGGTGTCGCTTTTTCGTTTATAAAATAAAATAAAAATTGTGTTACGTTTTTTAGTAAAAAAAAAATTAAAAATTGTAGGGTCGATTTTCGACCACAAGCGAAACTAGTAGCAATAAATTTAAATAAACTTCTGCTAGCTATTGTGTCTGAATTTTGTTGTTTAACCTTCAAGTTGTCGTTGATGTGACCCAAATGAACAAAAATTGTTATGAGATGAGATGGCATATAAAGAAATTTGAAAATGTGAGAATGTATGTGAAAACTTTAAGTTGTTATTACTTTACATTACTTCTTTTTAAGTTGGAACTCGCCTATTTTGAATTTCAACTAATTGGATTTGACAGATGCAGTTGATGCAGATTTTGATCTGAGATTTCAGGGTTCTATTCGCGTAAGCACAAAACGGTCGAACGACATCGTCTCCACTTCGTGTAACGGCCAAAAACTAAAATTGTGGAGGCGACGATCATCGTTTTGTGTTGCTTCACGTCACTAATTCAAACAATACTCTCGTCGAAACGATTCGTTTGAACTGTGGCTATTTTGAAATCGTTTCATCGTTTTTGGTGCAAGACAAATGAAACATGGCGGTGGAAGACACATGACACACACTTTTGCTTTCTTTGGAGAAACAATGCATTCTTTGCAAAAAAAAATTTGATTGCACTTTATTTTGAATATCAAATGACTGCACTAGAAACTTATCATACCACAAGAATGCTATGGCCAACCTTCAATGAAATCAGAACCGAGAGTCTAATGCGAAAGGATAGAAAATCTCTTTCCACCCTCGTAGGAATTATAACACTCTATGGTATCACAAGAAGAAAATACGCTTGACGAAAGAAGAACTTTGTAGAGGCTGCGGTGATGAGGAAGCTCTTGAGGACACAACCCACTTCCTATGTACCTGCCCAGGTCTCCAGCACTATAGGCATAGATACCTGAGGAGACACTTCTTCCAAGACCCAGACGAGCTTTCCAGTTCACATATAGACAAGATATTGAGCTTTATCAAATCCACAGCACAGTGAGTACTTAATCAAAGGTATTTATAGACAGGGTTATTATGGGTAAGGGACAACCTTATCCCCCAATGGGCATCACAATGGGTCAATATTGACCTGAGTGCGACACGGAGTACTCCACGCCGACTCACATGACTAACCTAACCTAAATGCGATGCATTATGTGGCTTGATATCCGTAAGCATCTGTTCCACGAAATCAATTGGACTTTTGGTCGGTTCTACATAATGTTGGGTATTTCTTTAATACCTATATAGACTTTCGCTTAACATTTCACTTCTTTGTTGGTTGTATCTGTGTTTATCACACTATTACCAGTGTTCGACTTCTTTGTTAAAGTGTTTACTTTAGTATTGATACCAGTAGAGGCCTTCTTCCAAACTAACTACCATTTCTGCATTAAATGCCCAGTTCCACAGCAATAAAAAATTAAAAACAAATTTTATGTATTTATTGGTTTTTTAGTTGTCAAAGTTTGTTTACAGTCATGTTCAAGATGTTGGAAACGAGAACGAAGAACGATTCGGTTGAATGATGCGACGGTGATGTTATACATATGAAGCAAACTAAAAACGAAGTCTATTTGTTCAATCGTTTCAACGACGATCGTTTCATAAATTACGCGATTAGAATCCAATTTTCTGCTGCCAAATCAAACATTACTTTTATTGGTCCTTGTGTGTATTCAGGTGGCCGCAAAAAACACTTTTTGTTTACTCGCATTGGTATAAATCCATTGTAATTGAAAATGTTTTCTATACGCGTAATTGTTATTAGTGAAAGTAAATCATGTAATATGCACATCTGCAAAAATGTTGAGATTTCTGAAAATTGCCCGGATTAATGTCTCCAACCTAACTATTTCCTAACTTAAAGCCAAATTGATTGCTTTATTTCTTATAATTTAGACGAAGAGTTTATTTTTTTTCCAAGAGTCGTATCTAAATAAAAATTCAAAATAAAAAAATGAGTGTAACTTTTGCGGGACGATTGTATTGTGTATTTCTTCACTTCAACTTCAAGGTTACAATTGTAACATATGTTCGTGTCACTTCTAACCGACTTCGTTCCCTTTTTTTGTCGAGGTTATTGTTAAAAGCTTTGTCACCATCTGATAGGTTGTGTTGTAGTCAAGATATTAGCAAATTCTTCATTTATGGATTAAAATGAATCATATTCAGTTCCGTCTTTACCATAAGGCAACACGGGGACCGTGCCAAGACCCCACTCTCACGGAGGCTAAGAATGACTGCTTCCTGTTTTGGTAGATATATCTTGGCAACAATTGAGAGCATAAATTAGGGGTTTGTAAGCGACTTTTTATATTATATTTGTAACAGTAACA
This sequence comes from Cheilosia vulpina, assembly GCA_916610125.1. Lineage (NCBI taxonomy): Eukaryota > Metazoa > Arthropoda > Insecta > Diptera > Syrphidae > Cheilosia > Cheilosia vulpina. The sequence goes on from OU744280.1 coordinate 46,777,994, forward strand.
AGTCAATTATATTGCCAACGCCGATTTCAACTGAAATTGTGCCATCGCGAGGTAGGAAATATGAAGTTCCACATTTCACCACCGTCTAAACTTTTTTGACGGGCTTTATTAAGAATAACCGACAGCATTTCTAAATTAGTATATCAATCAGACACCAGATCAGAAACACTAATAGCCCCGAAGTACCTACAAAGAATTTAATTCTTTGTATTTTTTAAATAACCGGCAGAAATTAAGTTTTACTGTTACTCGAAAAATTCTTACACCAGTACCTATTTGAAGACCAATTAAGTTTAATAGAAAATTACTGTTCCCCCATACAATCCCAAAAACGGAAACTCACCAAAAAGCAATGATTGTGAAAAGCTTGGCCTATGGGTTCTGTGACTTAAACTACTATTTTTTTGGGAAAGGCGGCAGAAACATGCATTTGAACAATACTTTGTGTTCACAATTACACCACGTAAAGTTAAATAAAATATCTGAACTTATTCTCTTACTCAATATATTGAAAGAAATGACCAGCTTTTTCTAAAAAAAACATATTGAGCAAGAAGCTTAATTAACACACCAGTTATGACTCAGTTCTGCAAAGGAACATTCCATGATACTAATAATCATATTTAGTGGCCAGACTAGATTTAACGAGCTCACAATGACGAAATTTTCCATATAAAATCACCCATTATGACCTGCAAAGTATTAAGTGTGAAGTTTAAAAATGATTACTAGTAAGGCACATTATCAATGAATGCTGTATGAAAATTTTGCACTTTTGTTTGTTGGTATTTCGGAGAAGTGTTTTTTAACAATATGCTTTGATTCTTGCAAGAAAAACTCTCGATAAGAACTTTACGAGACATTATTATTATTATTATTATTATTATTATTATTACTTGAGAGGAGTTGTTGTACTGCGACCTTTTGGTCTATTGTACCCCCTGCTAACGCCTCAGTGAGGTATATGCCCTCATAAGAGTTCCCCTCACATTATAATTCCTTTCGGAATCATTTCAGAGGTTCGTGTACTCTCGTTTCTCCTTGGCGGAAGAAATCCGTCCTATAGCACTCTCTCTAGTCCAGTTTCCTTTAAGAATCTTAGGATGAGAGCTGACTCCAGTGACAGTATTTCCTCATCAGATATTTGGTATTTGCCCAAGTATATCAGTCTTTTGTGAGTCAATGCCCCACATGATCCCAGCACGTGTTCTGGGATTTCGCTGGACTCATCACAGAATCTGCAGAGACCTTCTTCAGATATACCCAGTTTCCTGAGGTGTTCCTTGAGTCTACAATGCTCCGTTAGGAAGCCCGTTAGGATACGGAGGCTGTTTTTACTCATGCCGATGCAAGCTTGGAATCTTTTCCGGTTGTATTGACCCAGAAGTTTTTTAGCCTGCCTCATGCCTTGAGCGTTTTGCCAAGTTCTTGCCCTGTTTTCTTTCTCTAGTTTCCTAAATTCTTCTTTGAAGGTGTGATCCCCTATTCCGCAGAATAGTTCAGGACCTATGAAAGCCATTTCATTACCGTCTATTCCCATGTGGCCAGGCACCCAGCAGAGGGTTATTTTGTTTCTCCTACCCAATTCATTTAATTTGTGTAGGCATTCCCATACAAGTTTGGATTTGATGATGTAGGAATTGAGTTCCATAATTGCAGCTTACGAGACATATTGCCTGTGCAATGACATTGACTGTGTATATAAGCGTACTCGATGCGAACTATATAGAATCGAATGACCTGAATGTTGTTGGCGTGCGCAATAAATAAATCCGTGTACGTTGAGGACGTTAGCTATGAATTTAACTGACTGCTTGAATGTTGGTTAAGGTTCAGCACTGACATTGTGTTCTTTCGAACTAAAGCTCCTTGTATACTGGATATCTAATATTTATAAACCGACTCTGAATAAGTACATTCTGTCGACATTGAAGACATCTTGACCTTTTTACATTCATAATGAATACAGAATTCATATTACTCTATAATATACAAAACTCGACACGAAATTGCACAACATAGTACACAAAATAGTAAATTATATATAAAAAAAATCTATCTATCTATCCCTTTTAGCACTCATATGAGTACAACTATGCGATATAAAAACGCTAAAGCCAAAGCCAATCCCTGGAGGGGGAATAAATAACATATATCAAGCTGCTGATGCGCCGGTTGTTACTTGATAGCTAAACCATATATTACAATGCTTCGTCAAAACATCACATATCTTAAATGCACGGTATATAAGAGAACGAATGCTGCACAATATATACAAGCCGTAGTGGGGTGGCTGTGGTGCACTAACGAAACTGCGAGGGTGAAAACAAAAGCGAAACTCATCTTCACAATTATGTAAGATGGGGTGATTTGATTTATTTATCCACACGCGACTAGGATTCGTACCTCGAAATATATTGGATTAGTTCAAGTTGACGCCATTTTAGTACTGTTGCAGCACAGTTTTTGAAAATCTCATATTATGTTTTGGAAAGATTAATTTTCTGTGTACATTATATATATAGGCAGGAGTTCGAAAGGGGTGTCAGATTATTGTTATTTTGCGATTGATTTATGCCATTTTGAATTTGCGTATTCATAGATTAATAGATAAAATGTGTATACAAATATTAGGAAAATAATTGTTCTGTGCGGAAAGAGTGAAACCAATTACCTACCTCTCTACAATTTTTTAAACTCAAAAACTAAATCCTACATATGTGTATATCCCCTACGTGGATGGGAATAAATTAAATATTGTTTTCGAATCAAGGACCACGTATGCAAATGAGCACATCGCATAAACCCATTGATATGAGATATGTGAAAGTTTTTTTTATTCAATGGATTTACCATTTCAGATTTGCATAAAATCGTTAACACCTTGGGTCTCGAATTTATTGCACGGATATCAAATTTTAATTTATTAATATATTCCCGACTGCACGCGTATCTTAGGTAGAAAACAAACCAACATTTTTGTGTGTAGGTACCTACTGTGAAATGATAGATGGATCACAATAGGCGTTTTTCTTTTTTAGTTCAGAGCACAGCCTGAACTGTTATACAAAAAGTCCGTGTTTCTTTTTTAGCTCAGATACATTCGAGTTCAGAATTTGCATTTATTTTTTCGTTCTAAGAATAAATTGACTGAACAGGCTGAGTAAAAAGCTGATTACACACTTATACAGTCACATTTGACAGAAAAAATACATGATCAACAAAATAGTTGCAATGACGGATGAACCTTGTTGTTGATGAACTGAAGGTTATTCGATTTATATATTTATTATACAAATGACAGCTATGTGCTCAAGCGGTTTCGTAAATACATACATCAGAACAATCTGACGCTCGGTTAAGAGCGCTTGTTTATTTGTTTGATCTTGCCCCGGAAACACAAATTCAAGCAATAACAAGTAAAAGTGTTATCATCAGCCTGGTCGATGCTTTGATACCCTCCACTGCATACAAGTCATGCAAAATTGGTTTTGTAAGGGAGGTACCAGAGCTACTTATACTCAATTCTACTATAGCTTTAGACAAGAAGTCAAAGATCTAACTTGAGCTACTATAACTCTCCTAAAATAATAATTAGTAACTGGATGGTCTCAAGAGATGTTTCATTCTCGGACCACCGCTACATTCAATTCAATATTGACCTTATTAATCCTCCACTGGAAACCTTCGGGAATCCCAGGAAAACAAATTGGCAGGTATATAATTCGCATTTAAGCAAAGCTTGGAAATATAGGAATTCAACTGATTTTACTTTCGGATATTGATTATATGGTTGACAGTCACCAAATCTATGAACGATGCATTTAAAAGAGCTTGCCAGTAGGCACAGAAAAGGGAGCAAACCATACCGTGGTGAAATACTCACCTATCAAAGTTGCATAAAGCAGCCAGGATTCAATTTGGCCAAGTCCTCTTGCTTACAAGAGGACTGGGACACATATAAAACCAGTCTAAGACAATATAAGGCAGAGATCACAAAGGCCGAAAAGTAATCATGGAGACTCTCCTGTGGTAGAATAGAGAGTTCTACCGACTCGAGCCGGCTTAGGAAAATTATTTCCAAAGCTCCACCCATGCCTAGTTTTATCCAAAAACCCAACGGGGATTGAACATCGTCTAATGAGAAGACTCTGAATCTTCTCTTGAACACACACTTTCCTGGTAATTCAATAGATGATATCTCATCAACATTACCCAACTACCCGCCCCAATACCCACCGGTCTGGGTTGTCAACGGCCGTAATATTCACTGGGCTGTAATCAGTCTCTTTTCATTCTTCCTGAAGACTCTGGAAAGACTCATTGATATACACATTCGAAAGAACTTATCAGATAACTCCCTGCCAGACTCCCAATACGCCTATCGCAAGGGTTTCTAGGTGGAGACAGCTCTAAACTCGCTAGTAGGTACCATTGAAAAATCGCTTTCGATCAAAGAGTATGCATGGTATCTTTTCTAGATATCGAAGGCGCCTTCAATTATGTAAAAACAGAAGGCATTTGAAATGCACTCCGCAGGCTGAAGATTGACAGCTATATATGCGTCTGGATAGAAAACATGCTCGGTAGCAGAGTGATCTTTTCCGAACTAGGGAGCTGTCAAACCAAACGGTCAGTGTATTGGGGTACATCCCAGGGAGGAGTGCTGTCGCCACTACTTTGGATCTTAGTAGTCAATAAAGTACTCATCATCCTGAGAAATATGGGGTGTAAAGTGATAGCCTATGCAGACGACATCGCTATTGATATATCTGCAAGTTAGTTAAACGGACGCATACGGTAGGACTTGATGTCAATCCATCCAAAACAGAGCTAATCTTGTTCACAAACAGATACAAAGTTCCCATTATAGTTCCTTCAAACTTCGAAAATAGGGAGATAAAATGTAGCTATAATGCTAAATATATAGGGATAATACTAGTCATTAAACTAATCTGGAAGCTAAACATTCAGCACCGCACCAGGAAAGCCGCGATTGCGATCCACACCTGCAGGAACGCCCTAGGTCCAAAATGGGATCTTCAGGCTAGGGTAACAAACTGGCTCTATACTTCCATTCTTTTTTACGGAATCCTGCTTTGGTGGCCCGCCCTAAAGAGAAAATGCAATTCTAGATCTATGGAACGTGTACAAAGATAAGCCAGCATATGCATCACAGGGACAATTAGATCCACCCCTTCGGTCGCCTAAGACACAATACTACACCTTCTTCCTGTCGATATCTACGGGAAACTAGTTGCGTCTATGGCGGCATTAAGACTTAGAGAATCTCAGAAATGGACCAACTATAAAATAGGTCATACGGGCATTCTCCCTGATACAATCCCATATATAACGGATTATACTGTTCCCTTCGAGGACTTTAACATGAAATACAAAGCAATAATCCCAACAACGTTTCGAATGGGATAATAGCATAATAGAAAATAAGTATGCAATTGAAGTTTATACAGATGGATCCAAAATGACGGCAGGCACGGGAGCGGGAGTCTACTCTCCAACACCCGAAATTAATATTGCCCTACGTCTTCCAGACCACTGTAGCGTTTTTCAGGCTGAAATAATGGCTATACGCGAGGCAGCCTGAAGACTTGCCTTGCTTGCGATAGTCGGAAAAGCTATCGTACTATACATAGACAGTCAAGCAGCCATAAAAGCCCTGAATTCACCAACAACTAGATCAAAGTTGGTAAAACAATGCCGGGAATCTCTTAACGAGATTGCGGACAGATGTTCAGTAACCCAGTGCTGGGTTCCAGGTCACAGCGACATTCCTGGCAACTACAAAGCGGACGATCTAGCCAGACATGGCTATCTCCATAGTGGGAGCATTAACAGTACACTGTCTGATAGGAAGACACGCTCACACGCAGCCTATAATGATTTTTGTAGAAGCTGCATGGATAAGGAGGAGGAGGAAGCCGTTCTTCATATTTTGTGCACCTGCCCAGCTCTCACAAATTTGCGCAAATTAAACTTAGGTAAATACTTCTTCGAAGACCTCAGTGACTTGTCGCTCATAGACATACGCTGCATCAGCAAATACATTAATAGGACCAAATTGCTGTAATGTTCTTTCACACTTTCATTGTTAGCAGTTGGTCACTTGGGCTACGGCCCTCGACACCTTCCCCCCGGGCGGGCTGTTGTAGATTGTAATCGAGGGGTAAACTGCTTTGGTTACCCTTCGTTTATCCGCCACTCAGTCAGACTGAACTTTTGACTAAATTGAGATATCTCACAATTCGCGCAGCTAATAGACCGATTGATCCAATCACCATTACTACTACGCCTAGCTTTATCTGCCCCATCCAATTAGTTGCCAGAAGATAGAGGCGAGGGTCCAACCGTTATCCGAAGGTAAACTGTCGACTGTTCAGTCCACTTGACCGACATAGCCCATTTTCAATACCAACCTGACGACGATAAAAAGAAGTCATTTCAGCAAATTGAATTCGCCTATGTCAATACCCTAGCACGACAGCGCCGTGCTTTCAACAGACAGACAGACAGACAAACGGGCGTGGCTAAATCGAATAAGAATGTGATCCTGATTCAGAATAAAATATATACTTTATGAGGTCCCCGGTGACTACTTCTTGGCGTTACAAAAGTAATGACAAAGTCAATATACCTTCCTGTGGAGGGTATAAAAAGACAATTTGCGTTGTTAGTTTCTTTTATTTAATAACCTTCACCCCAAATCGTAAATATATGAAGTTCTCAAAATTGTCACTCAAAAACAAACTTGATCGCACTGCAACACTGCTCCGTACAGCTGTTCGGAAGAATACCTCGAAGCAAAAATCCTCCCAATCGCATAAAATCGGAGAATTTTCCATTCCTAAGAATACCTCACTACAGCCGATACTGTCGGATATTTCGCAGACATTCTCGAAATGCATAATAGATTCAAAAACTAAGTATATATGAACTACCTGAATTCCACGTGAATGTCTTCTTTAATTGTTCTATACTGTATTTTCCTTTCGAAGGCATTGTACATGTAAATATATACTTCAGTGATCGAATTGGTGAAATGTGTCCGTGTACGAGTTGCCGAATATTCACATTGTAAAAATTAATGCACACTACATTTAATAAATTTGTGCTAGTCAAATTTTACTAAGTCAATAATCTAACATGACAATGTGTATCTCAGATTATTTAAATTAAGTAAACAGTTGTCCTACAAAAGAGTATTCTCATAACCATTGTGGAAGTCTTATTTTTGGGACGAATAGAAGAATCACAATTAAATGATTAAATGTCAGAATCGAAGGGTTGAAATAAAACACCTTCTGGGAAAAATTATGCTGTTGGATGTAAGTCAGCCGTTCGGAAGAGGTGCTGTTTAGGTTAAGAAGCCTTAAGGTGTAATTTGGGTGTTTCTGGGAATCTCTTCATTGATTTGTCCGACCACACTTAGTTCTGAGCCACTGTGCTCACTTTTGTTAAATGCCATTATATTGATAACGCAAAATGGAACACATACAAAAAAAAAACACTACCGCTCTCCATGCCGCAAAGAGTTTAGGTAAGAATAATTATATAGGTATTACATATTACAATTTTGTTCCGTAACTCCAATCGACAAATATTTCGACGGTACCTAGCTATGCCGTGGATTGAATGAAAATATCGTGTCTTATTTAACTTTTTGCATGAAATATTATGAAATATTTCGAAATGAATTGACTCGGCTCTAATCGCGTAAGGAGAAAATGATCGAATGACATCCTCGATGCTTCTATGTCATGTAGAAAGAAAGGAGGGGACTGGCTCTTATAGGAGTTGTAAAAGGATGCATTCTTTGCAAAAAACTACACTTTTGCATATTAGGCCTTTTTTTATTATGCTCACATGATCTGTATAGATCATTTATTTTCACGGTTTACAACAAAAGTTGGATCTTTTACTGTTGTTGTAAACCGTGAAATTCAATGCACCATTTTAACAGGTTGAAAAAAAAAAAAACAATATTAAAATTTAAATTGGTTGGGAATTGTTGTTTTCGAATGACAAAAAAAAAAGAAGTACTACTGTATGTACCTATATATGTTTAATAAACATTTATGAGTTTTCGCAGTGGCTACTTTGGGCGATGAGCTTCGCATATGTTCGATTGGCAGTGAATTAGTTAGGTTACATCGAAATATAACCGACTATCCGAGAGTTTGGTGGTTGGGTGTTGTATGAATAGGGTAGACACTGATTGGTATCAACCTGGCGATGCCCAGCTGTTGCAACTGTTTCATACACATCAATTGTGCTTATTATACCTCCCCGTGGTAGCCACCGGATACTGGTCTCGTCTACCCGGGCTTGACTTGCTAAACTTATAAGCGCGAGTGTTGAGCACGAAGAAAATAGCAACACTATAATGCTCTGTCGGAGTCTCAGAGGTCTTACATGAGCCCCTCAGAAAGAGGACATACAGCGGATGAATCCACAAGGTTGGATCAACGGTGGTGCCCACAGTCAAGATGGCAGATACCTTACGTGAGCTACTCTGACGTATTTGGAGCTAAGGTCAGTAAGGAATTTTCAGCACTAGTCAGGGTGTTGAAATAGAGATGGTGGCGGATGAACCCTTTATGGGCCAACGGCAGCACTCATATCCTCGAAGTGGGTTACTGACAACGGAATATACGACCCGCTGTCCTAGGGTCAATCTAGGGCCTGGTCCTCCAAGTTGGGGGTTGTGCGTGGGGCTAACTACCCAACCACGGAAAAAAAAAAAATACTGTTGCGAAGCAACCAAAAGCCTCGGAAAAGGACGGATTCACTGTTGACGACCCTGGAAAACGAAAAAAGGACAACGACTTTCGTATCTGCACGTGGAATGTGAACCGGCCGCGTGCAGCCGAACAATTAGCGGAGGCCCTAGACTGCTACAAAGCAGATATCACCGCCATCCAGGAAGTGCGGTGGGATGGGCCGGGCAAAAGAAGGATGAAAACCTGTGACATTTACTACGGTGATTGCTATAGGGAACGAAAGCAGCGTCTATTTGGATGCGGATTTGTTGTAAGCGGCAGACTTAGGCAAGAAGTCTTGAGCTTTCGACACGTTAGTGTGCCAAAGAGTGTTTCTACGAGCTCCTCGACAAAGCATATGAGCAATGTCCTAAGTATGACGTTAAGATTGTCTTAGGTGATTTTAACACCAAAATAGGAAAGGAGGACATCTTTGGTAGCACAATCGGAAAGCACAGCCTACACGACATTACGTCTGGGAACGGACTTAGGCTAATTGACTTTGCTGCGGGGCGTAATGTTACTATAGCTAGCACACGGTTTCCTCACCTCAATATCCACAAAGGAACATGGCGGTCGCCAGATCATCAAACCGTCAACCAAATTGATCATGTTTCGATCGACGTAAGGCACTCCTCCAGTGTTCGAAATGTCCGAACTTTCCGAGCGGCCAACATAGACTCGGACCACTACCTTGTTGTAGCCAAGGTGCGTATGCGGATATCTCAAACGCCACAACAACGGGGAAATACTGTGAGGAGATTTAACGTTGAACGGCTACAATCGCAACAAACCGCCAGAACCTTTGCTGATCGCGTATCCCTCAACCTCTCGAGAAGTCCTATGCAGCCAGCATCAAGTGCTGAAGACCAGTGGCATAGATGCCAAGATGCCATCAGAAACGCCGCAACCGATGTGCTGGGTTTCACACGACCACCCTCACGAAACCCCTGGTTTGATGAAGAATGCCGGCAAGCACATGCAGCAAAACAAAGCGCGTACAAAGCGGCGCTGCACAGAAGGACGAGGGCAGCTCGTGAGCTCTACGAGCAAAAGAGGAGGGAAGAACATCGGCTTCTCCGGAAGAAAAAGAAAGAGCACGAGAAGCGCGCGATCGAGGAAATAGAGAGGTGCTACTCCAGGAACAATGTTCGGAAGTTTTACCAAAGGTAAAAAGAACGTGTAATCGCAACAAGACCCGAACAGAGACCTGTAGAGACGAACAAGGAAACCTTGTGGTAGAGTCACAGTCGGTGCTGAGGATATGGAAAAACCATTTCTGCAAACTGTTAAACGGCGAAGACGACCCAAATTCCGCTGTCAGGCAGAACGAACCATTCAACTTAGACGATGAAAGCCAAGACTTCCGTACACCCGACCAAAACGAAGTGACGATAGCAATATCCAAGTTTAAGACCAACAAAGCTGCTGGACCAGATGGCTTGACTGCCGAGCTTTTTAAGGCAGCGGGAGATGACTTGGTAGAGAGCATACACCAACTCGTCTCCAAGATTTGGTCGGAGGAAAGTATGCCTGATGAATGGAACCTCAGCATCGTTTGCCACAAGAAAGGAGACCCTCTAAACTGCGCCAACTTATCAGTCTTCTTAACATCGCATACAAGATCCTGTCTGCCATACTGTGTGAACGCCTGAAACCTTTTGTCAACGATCTGGTTGGTCCCTACCAGTGCGGTTTTAGGCCCGGTAAGTCCACAACCGACCAAATATTCACACTACGGCAGATCCTGGAGAAAACCCAAGAAGTCCAGATCGATACTCACCATCTTTTTATCGATTTTAAGGCCGCATACGACAGCATTTATAGAGACGAGCTGTATAGAGCTATGTCTAGTTTTGACATCCCTGCCAAACTCGTCCGATTGTGCAGAATGACGATGGAGAATGCTCGCTGCTCCATAAAGGTCGGAAACAATCTCACCGAGACCTTTGATGTCAAAAAAGGATTTAGACAAGGTGACGCGCTGTCGTGTGACTTCATTCATTCATTCATGACATCATTCTTGAGAAGATTGTGCGAAACTCGCAAGCCAACACCAGAGGCACAATCTTCCAGAAGTCTGTGCAACTACATGCATACGCTGACGACATCGACATCATTGGCAGAACACAGCGAGCTGTCACTGGTGCGTTTGCAAGTATCAGTACAGAAGCGGCAAAAATGGGCTTAGTGGTGAATGAGGGCAAAACAAAATATATGCTGTCAACAAGAAGGGAAACACAACATCGACGAATCGGTCAGAACGTCACGACAGACAGCTTTAATTTTGAGGTAGTTAGGGATTTTGTCTACCTCGGCTCGGCTATAAATTCTGACAACTACATCACATCAGAAATCAATCGAAGAATTACACTTGCCAACCGCTGTTTCTTTGGCCTAAGAAGGCAATTGAGAAGTAAGGCCTTGTCAAGAACCACTAAGGAGACTCTATATAAGACCCTCATCATCCCAGTCCTACTCTATGGCGCAGAAACATGGACGCTATCAAAGGCGGATGAAGATCTCCTTGGTCGTTTTGAACGCAAAATTCTTCGATTGATTTTCGGTCCCGTTTGCGTTGACGGGCTTTGGAGGAGGAGATTTAACAGCGAACTCTACGAGCTGTACAGCGACATCGACCTGGTCAGAAAAGTACGCATCAGTCGACTAAGATGGCTAGGACATGTAGAGCGAATGGACACCAACGCTCCGGCCCGAAGAGTCTTCGACTCAAACATGGAGGGACAACGCAGCAGAGGAAGACCTCGCCTTAGGTGGCGCGCGCAAGTGGAAGGGGACCTCAACCAACTTGGAGTGCGCAACTGGAGGTAGTTAGCCAAAGATCGCGCTAACTGGAGAGGCGTATTGGTTGAGGCCCAGGTCCACCCCGGACTGCAGCGCCACCTAAGTAAGTAAGTAAGTATCCGAGAGTTCCAAGACTGATGTCGTTTTCCATTGGGACAAAAAATCAATCTTTATTTTTGATCTAAATCACTTTTTGCATTCCACCGGGGAAAAAAATCAATTTTTTTTTGATTCGAATCACTTTTTGCCGTTCTCGATATTTTTTCAGATCTACACATACTACCACAAATACAGCACAGCTGTTTTACGTCATTTAAAGAAGTTTGTTTTAAAGCAAATGTGCAAAGTTTCGTGAAAACCAAAATAAAGAAATACATAAACAGCAATGGACATAGTTTTGAAGGAATTATTGTCTTCATTGTCCTCCTCATCATCTGGAAACTACGAATCACCAAAACTACTCCATTTGTATCAACAACAGTGGAAACATTTTTCAAGCCGATTTCCATGGTTGATTTTGCCAAAACCAAATGCAATTTGAACAGCTGATATTGTTGTCAAATAACACACTAATCCATTTACGAAAGCAGAACAATTTCGTTGCATGTTCCATGAGCCGCATAAAATCTGAGATCTGAAAAAGATTTTTGGTGGTCCCAATGGAAAACGACATGATTTTAACGAATGACACTATTTCCAAACATATTATTCAATAATATCATTCAATACGTGCTTCCATTTAAATTGTTTGTTTTACTTTAATTTGACTCTTATTTTCTCGCACACAAATCAAAAAACAACCCGTTCTTTGAAGTGTAAAACTCACAATTCCGTATGCGAGAATAAAATCCGCATTGAGAAGGCAGACTAGTATAATTCGAAGAGGAATTCTCGTATACGGATTTCGAGAATTGCCAATTTCAGTTTTTCTCATCTCATCGGAGATTTTGACAGATAAACATATACGAGCATTTTTGAGAATTGAGGTCCTGAGCACGTGATACGCGCCTTGCCTTATGTCCAAACAATGCGGTCCACATTTTCAGATATTGAGTCAAAAGCGAAATCCTCACACACTGTCAAGAATATCCACAATTTACTATAAGGGAGCCAAGCTGGCTCAATTCGTCACTGACAGATTATAGTAAACCAAATCTTAGACAAGGAATCAACTTCCGTTTGAACCTGAAAAATACAGAAATATATAAATCTATGGCTGCTATATCGATATTCATCTCCACCCGCATACACTTTTTAGAATGGTGTAGTAATCTTTCTGTATCCATTCGCATCCTCGATATGTGATTTTTCTTCTACATTGTTGTGACTGTAAACAATTAATTCACAAGTACTGACAGACATGTGTGGCAAAGGCAACTAAAAAATATAACATAACAACTTACTTTCTTTACCCAACGGGTTTCCGGACAGGTACTGAAATAGAGAATAGAATTACATTTTTTTTTATATAAAAAAAATTTTATGTGTTTAACTTACCTGTAAATTGCAAATACAGCGAAGACTGTTAATATTAATTACAAGTAATATAATATTAAGTGAGATAGTTCCTCATTAATTTGAACTTGCTAGTTTCGTGATATAAATCGTTAGTTTCTAACGTTCCTTTTGTAGAATGTTTTTTTTTTCATATTTTTATATAAAAAAGGCTTAGTCAATACAAAGACTGATCTAATATTGCCTAATAGGTACATATATAATCATCATATAAAATGTCCCACCAGCTAATATTTCGGATCAGACATCCCTACTCTTAGCTGGAGCATTTTTGTTCGTTCGCTGTCGCAACGTTATCAGATTTACACATACTTTCACTAAACGAATGTGAATGACACACATCTGGCGGTCACGAATTGTTTATCATTGGAAGGATTGCTTTTTTAACGATATTTTATATTATATTATTTCGATAAGCTTCATTACAAATGTGTGAAAATCAACTGAAATGATTTTTTTTTGTTCTTTTGAGCGGCCAAGTCAATACAAACCAATAAATTTAGGATTTTATGTTCGATTTGGCAGCAGAAATTCTTTGCTTGTTCAGCAAGTTATGCCCAACTACATGCGCAGAATTCACTGCGCAGCAAGATTAGAATACACATGTTTATCTCTATACATAAAAGAGTAGCGTGATTGAGGTGACAGACATCGTACAGGCCAAACCGCTTATTTTATGTTCATGAAACTTATAGGATATGTTCCACTAGCTGTGTAGACGCACACTAAGAAGGGATTTTTCGATAGGACCCTCTCTGCCCTTTTTAGAGAGGTTTTTCTGTTACTCACGAACCGTTAGTCGTATAAACTTGAAATCTTGTATGTTTATAGAAAATAAAAAATCATCGAATACCTACCTATTTCGCGTTATAAAGGTTGAAAAAGAGGTTGCAAACTTTTTTATTTTAACGTTACTTCACTCATCCTGGGCTATAATCGCATATAAGCACAAAACGATCGAACGATATCGTTTCGACGGTGCTTCTACTTCGTGTAAATACGATAATCGTCGAAACGATTGGACGATCATCGTTTTTTGTTGTTTCACGTAACTAATTCAAACGTCAAATACTCTCGTCGAAACGATTCGATTGAACGATGGCTATTTTGCAATCGTTTCATAGTTTTTGATTCATTTTTTTTCACTTTTAATTAGGTCTGAGAGAAATATACAATTTTTTTAAAGGAAGACATACTCTAATATTCTCTTTGGAGGCGACTCGCTCTCATCCGAGTTGTAAAAGAATGCATTCTTTGCAAAAAATAAAAAATAAAAAATGGTAAATGCACTTTTTTCCAATATCAAATGAATTTTATTTATTTGTTTTATAACTTCATAGATTTCTAATGCAATTATAGCGCCTTACCAATTGTTTAAGAGAAAAAAAGCAAACGACGATTTCAATCTAAGATTCTTGCCTTTATTCAACGAAAATTAACCTCTTCTCACAAAAAAAAAACCACGCTGATGGGAAATGTCAAAAATGACCCTTTCCTGTTGACAGTAATGACACTTCAAGGAATCTGTGTCCCACTCTAGATGTCATCGGAGACATAAGAAAGAAGACAGGGTGATCTCAAACATCCTGCCCGGTCGAGCCACCTGGCTCGAGATCCTTTGCCTCCAGAAGTCTGCACAGTTTTTGTACTGCCCGGGTGAATATCCCGGCTGTCGTCTTGATCGCGGCGTTACGGGCCAATCCATCGCTGCCCGGATGAACTCCAATTACTCGACCCAATCGGCAGTAAGTCGGGGGTAGATTTTCTTGACGAAGAATGACGATATCACCAACTTGGATGTTGTCCAAACGCCTCTGCCACTTATTCCTGGTCTGTAACGTGACCAAATATTCATCACTCCATCTTTGCCAAAAACGCTGGTGTACTTGGCGCAACCATTGCCAATGTTTGATGCGGTTAGTTGGGATCTCGTCAATACTTGGCTCTGGTACGGCGAGGAGTGGGGCCCCAATGAGAAAGTCAGCTGGGGTTAGCGCGAATTTTTCCTCTGGATCATCGTGTAGTGGAATAAGTGGGCGCGAGTTGAGACACGCTTCGATACGCGTCGCCAAAGTATGAAGCTGGTTGTACCACATAGTTTGCCCGCCGACCAAACGTACCAAATGGTGTTTTGCAGATTTCACCGCAGCCTCCCATAGTCCTCCTTGATGAGGAGCGCTGGGTGTGATAAAATGCCAATTGGTTCCCATACCAGCTAGTGACTGTTGACTGGTATCGCTATGCCAGGCTGCAAAATCCTCTTGCAGCATACGGTTGGCTCCGACGAATGCAGTGCCATTATCACTGGACCTCGCCAGCTAACAAAACGGGTAAAGGCATCTAGGAACGCCTGCGATGAGAGGTCATCCACTACCTCAATATGTACCGCCTTCGTGACCATGCAAATTAAAATGGCCAGATAGGTTTTAACAGTTGTGCGTGACCGCTTTACTCCTGTGCGTAGTACAAATGGGCCACAATAATCCACGCCAGTTGACAGAAACGGTCGAGCAGCATTGACCCTCTGCTTGGGTAGCGAAGACATTTGTTGCGTGAGGGTAGCGCCGCGATGACAATTGTGTATAAAACTGCGTACTGCTTGCCTCGCATTCAAAATCCAGTATCGGCTACGAAGGTTATGCAGCATCAACTGCCTGCCACCATGAAGTGTTTTGTGATGGGTTTGCTGAATGAGCAACCAAGCCAGTCCTCCTGCTTCGGTCCGGGGCAGGATGATTGGAAAACGATGGTCATGAGATATTGCGGCTTAATCGTCCACCCACGCGTAGCATACCGCGGTCGTCCATGAACGGGTTAAGTGGAAGCAATCGACTGGAGCTGGCGAGCTTATAACCTCTTCGAATTTGATGGGCTTCGTTCGGAAAGTCGCTGTCCTGCTCAATGTGAATGAGTTTATCGAGAACCTAATTCATCAGCGCTGACTACTGCCTTTGACAAGTACCGTCGTTTCGGAGTCCAACGTAGCACTCGTACCACTGTATGCAATAAACGAGAAAGAGAACTGAAGCGTTTAGTAAGGGGGATTACCTGGCCGTCCCGTCGTCGTGTTGCTAGCTTGAACCCAACTGTGGCTACCATCGTCAATACAGATAATTTTTCTTCTTGTATAGCACCCAACTCATCCTGATGAATCTGCTCATTCTGCTCGGAATCTGAAGGTATCGGCTTTTCCATCAACCATTCCGGACCATGCCACCACAACCGATGCTCCAACAGATCAGCGGCTCCCATTCCACGACTGGCACAATCTGCTGGATTTTCCGCTGATCTAACGTGATTCCAACACTCGGGCGAGGTCAGTTCTTGGATTTGACGTACTCGGTTAGAAACATATTGCTTCAGGGTTGTGGGTTGCTTCCGTAACCAACATAGCACGATTCGAGAGTCTGACCACAAGTAACAAGGAGTATTCAAAACAAAAGGCCACACGACCGTTTTCCAGGGTTACCGCCAAAAGGTGCGCGGCGCAGAGCTCTAGGCGAGGGATAGTAGCACCCTTGACTGGTGCCACCTTTGTGCGCGCTGTCAGCAGAGAGATACGTGTTTCTTTCCTGCAGTTCGTTTTCTTTGTGTATATAACAGCTGCGTAGGCACGCGAGCTAGCATCACAAAAGCCGTGGAGCTCTGTTATTTCTCCATCCACCATTCCCTGCCATCGGGGTACCCGAACGCGGTTGATTGGTTCAAGACCATTGCGAAATCGAAGCCAAGTTTCGCACAAGTCAGCTGGCAATTGGCCATCCCAAGTGATACCAGCTATCCAAAGGGTCTGGATAAATATCTTCCCAGTTATAACAATCGGTGCCAAAAGTCCCGTTGGGTCGAAGAGCTGAGATACTTCACTCAGTACACGCCGCTTCGTTAGACAATCATCTTGTAATTTGAGGTTCACGCTGAATTGTAACTCATCGGATACTGGATCCCATCGTAACCCCAGCACAGTAGCAGTCGAAGGACCAGTTATGAGATCTGCAGTAGAAGAACTCCCACCAGTTAAAGAAGTAATTACCTGAGTGCTGAGTTCCATTTCCTTAACTTAAAATGTCCAGCTGAGAGAATGGTGTTGACATTGGTGGCTAACGTGATTGCTTCGTTGGAATCACTGCAACTAACCAAAAAGTCATCGACACAAAATGACGTCAGAATTGTGTCCCGCGCAGTTACCGGTGAGTGCCACGCGATAGCGTCGGAAACGAAAGATGATGTTGATAAGTGACTCCTGAATCGTTGGGCCAACTAACTGGATGTCATTTAGTGAGACACCAACACTGGTTCGCGCGGACGCATTAAAAACAACGCGGAACTTGGTCGTTACCGCCAGATGTGGAATATAAAAACAGTTGGTGTGATCGCCAGGTTCATCCACACCTTCCATATGACCAAGTTCGTTGTATTCACGCATGAACGCCACATACCTTTCTCGTAGGTCGTTATCGCCAGCCAGTCGCCGTTCCAAGCAATGAAATTGTCGCAACGCTTTCGAATAAGATTCTCCTAAGACGGGAGCATCACGACGGAATGGTATCTGTACCATATATCGTCCCTTATTTGTCCGAGAGTGTGTCTCTGAGAATATACGACCACATTCGTCGTCACCAACCTCAGTCTCGGGCACTTCTTCCAACTTCCAGAATTTGTGGATGAGCGTATCTAGAGTGGTATCATCTTCAGATACCTCAGCGTGGAAGGAACGCAGGATTCGCGAAGACGATGGCCCCTGGGACGCAGGTCCAAAAACAACCCAGCCTAATTGGGTTCGCTGAGCGTGTGGCTCATCCAGCTGTCCACTGATGACTTCGCCCTGTACGATAAGACCCCATACATCCGCTCCAATGAGAACATCGATAGCGCCAGGAGTACCAAAGTGAGCGTCGGCAAGTTGAAGACCGACCAAGTGCGGCCACTGATTCACGTCGATCGGCATAGATGGTGTAATCGAAGTGATTGACGGTATTATCAGCGCATCGGTCGTCACGGTGAAGGTTGAATGGGCAAAACAGATCGTCGCGCTGCCTTTCGTTCTTGTATGGGCGCAGTGGCTTAGTGGTTAGTGTGTTGGACTACTAAGCGAGGGGTCCCAGGTTCGAATCCCGAGAAAAAACCCAAATTCCAACTTAAGGTTTTTTCACTGCGCCACCTCTCGCGAACGTCTGACAAACATCCGAGAGTATAACTGTCATGAAAGAGCTTCTCAATTAGCCGTTTGGACTCGGCATAAAATTGTAGATCCCTTCCATTCGTCCCAAAAACAAAAACTCACACAAGACGAATGGTTGTGAGAAGCTAGGCTTGGGTCCATACGGACCTGTTGCGCCAATTATTTATTCATTTTTATTTTATGGGCAGAGCCCCCGATTCCCTCCACTGTGATATCATGTTTACATCTGCGAAGATGTAAATGGTTAGCAAAACGGTCTGATATGAAACTTACCTGCGATCCGGGATCGCAGAGTATACGAGCCAAGCGCTGCTGATCTGCTGATTTTCCATATACATATGCGCGCGCAGTAGCCAGCAATATAGTTCGGTCGCCTTGAACGATGCAGCTACTGACAGCATCGGTTAGTCAGGAACTGGTTGTCTCCACAAGTGGATCAGCTGTTGGTTGCTGGTTATGGACTGGAACCTCTGTTGATTGCATAGCAGGCGTCGACTTCCTGGGTTCACAACAGAAGATCGTGTGGTGCTTACGACCGCACTGCCGACATCCACCTGATGAGCACTGCCTTGAAGAATGTTCATGTTTGAGGCAATTGAAACATAAACTCGATGTTTTGAGCGCCTCAAACCGCTGGTCTGGTCTCATAGCCAACAATAATTGGCAGCGACCAACTCTATGAGGGCCTTGGCAATGCGGACATTTTCCTTCATCCGTCGTAGCCACATACGTCTTCACTGCTGGATGATTACGATGTTGTTGTCGTGTTGCTGAAGTTTCTGATCGAGTTGTTGTCCTTATCACCTCGGTAGTCAGACTGTGTGCTCGTTTCTCCAAGAACTTTAGTAAAGACGCCAAGCTCGGAATCTCATTGGAAGAACAGCTCATGTTCCACTCCCGCTGCGTGTTGGTTGGAAGCTTCGACACCACTATAGGGACTGCCAGTGCGTCCCACTTTTCAACAGGCAGCTTCATGACACGTAAGGCACGCAACGACTCTTGAACAGTATCGACGATATTCAACAACGTCTTAGCAGTATCATCCATTGTCGGCTTGATGTTGAGGAAGCGGGAAACATGAATTTCGGCTAAAAGTTTGGGATTGTCGTACCGCTCCTTCAACGCTGTCCACACTTCCTCATATCCGCCAGAATACATAGCGCCAACAAATGCGACCTTGCTCACGTTGACTGCCTGTCGGAGCTTGCCTAGTTTATATGCCTCTGGGTAGTCCGTTTCGTGGACCAGAGACTGAAATGTGTCCTTAAAGGCTAGCCAATTATGCAATGATCGTCACGGTGGATGTAGGAATGACCACTGGATCCAATTTGACATCAAATTTTTCATAAGACGCCTTTGGCTTCCATGAGTCAGTTTTAATCCCCAAAAGTTCGCGATTGAGTTTTATGCACGTCTCGTTGTACAACGCTTCCACCTGTTCCCACAATTGCTCGTGTGCTGTGAACTCGTCTGATTTGGCATCACCAACCAATCGCTGATGGCTGATCACAAAACGATTGAAATGATCCGTGACGATATGGTGAAGATCCACCAATATATGAAGTCTCCAAAACTCAAATAAAAGTACTCGTATGCCAAGCGCAGTTGAAAGAAAAATATATCCAAGCAAGCGCCGTGAATTCAAGAAAACCAATCGAATAGTTCAAATTTATCTAATAAGATATCAAGTCCTCACAGGAGGCACCAAAATGTTAAAGACGATTTCAATCTAAGATTCTTGCCTTTATTCAACGAAAATGAACCTCTTCTCACAAAAAAAAACCACGCTGATCAGAAATGTCAAAAATGACCTTTTCCTGTTGACAGTAATGACACTTCAAAGAATCTGTGTCCCACTCTAGATGTCATCAGAGACATACGAAAGAAGACAGGGTGATCTCAAACACCAATAAAAATTCTACTACCAAGCAATCTTTTAGTTGTAAACTCACCAGCTGCTTAGTCGGCCAATGACAGTAGTCCTATTAGCATGTCAAACAATTTTCTGCACATCTGTTTTACTTGCAGCACTGTATTCTGCGCTGCGTCCAGAATTTCTGCACTTGTGTTTTAGGCAATATAGTACCTTAGCATTATCATTTTGTTCATTGAAATTTGATTTTCTTAATGTTTATGTTATTATTTTTAAAAATGTAATTGAAATACAGAACTAATAATAAACAACTGCTAAAATACAGAACATATACAAATTAATTAATAATGAACATCGTCTATAAATACAGATCTGTTCAACATTAAAATGAACGGATCAGCGTTTCCAACCAATTTTGACAAAAAAAATGCCTAACTTGAGAAAAAAATGCCTTTTTTAATTAAATAATAATGCCTAAAATATTTTTTTATGTGAACTGGAACAGTAAATCAAAAATTAAACACACATTTAAATAAATAAACATAAACAATTTTTCTTTTCAAAAAAAACTTGAATTATAAATCACAGAAGAAATTCTTAATAGGAACTAAATTCATGACTTTTTACTTGTATAAGTTAGTACAAAGTATTGAATAAAACAAACATAGCAGATCGTCTCGGTCATATATTGATTTTTGAAACAAGGATATGTGTGTTTGTTTGAATTGCAGATCATAGCAGTTTTTTGAATACAAAAAAAGATGCCTTTTTGAAAAAAAAAAAAACAAGTCTTAATAATGCAATATTGCCTAAAAGGCATGAAAAAATTGGCATCTCTGGGTAGGATGTTAACTATACAATACATCTACATTTTGGAACACCTCATAGAGTTCTCGGTTCGAACTGTCAAAACGTCTCTTACTCTCTCTAGAATTGGTATTCTGTGTGGAAAAAATCTTTAATAAATTCTGTTAGAAACAGAATAAAAGACAGAACTTTGTGCATAGACAAATCATACTGAGACCCCAACTCGCAATCCTAATATTACATTTTTTTTGCTAATTAATATCATAAGCTTTTCTAAAGCTGGTGCAGTGGCCATTTATGCAGCAGTCAAACTGTTGATTCTGGAAATAATTTTGTCCAACCTATTGCTAACACCATCGGCTTGTACCTACTTATTGATTTCATCATCTTTAATTTTAATCATTTATTAATAGAAATACGTATGTAAAGTCCTACCTCTAACTTTTCAAGATCATTTTTCTTTGGAGATCCACCACCAGTCTTTCTTATTTTTGCTTTTTCTTCACGAAGTTCATATGCGTCACTTTAAACCTACAAAAATTAAGCAAAAAACATACCTACGGTTTCCCATTCTTCTGTAGAATGTGGGACAC
This sequence comes from Cheilosia vulpina, assembly GCA_916610125.1. Lineage (NCBI taxonomy): Eukaryota > Metazoa > Arthropoda > Insecta > Diptera > Syrphidae > Cheilosia > Cheilosia vulpina. The sequence goes on from OU744280.1 coordinate 46,799,546, forward strand.
TGGCAGTTCCCTTCAAAAGTAAAGCCTGCCAACAAAATTGTACTGATGCATCGGAATGCAGATGATTGGATTTTGCTCCATGTAAGAGCAATATATTTATCTCCTTTTGCTCTTTCGTAGTTTTTCGTTGTCTTTTTCCATGAAAAATTCGAGAATAACATTTATAAAAGATCTTTTCTGGTCGAGATCTTTTACGATTCATAACATCAAAAAAGATTTCGCAGAATAGGCCTAAATATCTCCAAAGTAAGACCTTAAACAAACAGGAAACGCATAATAGGGTTGTACAAAATTATACATTTTCGACTTAAAAATATTCATTTGACGTGGCAGTATAGGGGAACCCGGGCATAACAGGCACATCGGCTCTCCTCTGTATTTCCATGTCGAGTAAAGTGAAAACTCTGAAAGTAGGCTGTCTGTTTTAAATTATCAGTGGCAATTAGGGAAAACCCTTTTTTGAACAGAAGTACCATGTGTGCGGCCTTTTGGCAAATATCATTATGCCCCATTCATTGTGTACTCATATTATTTGTTTATAATTATTCCATCAGTATTAATTAGGTAGGTATTTCTGCCTATGAAAATTCTCGAACTATTTTACAAAGATTCCTAGGGAAAAAAAGCAGATCTAAACAGATCCACTAATTGTAGCTAAAGTGGGAATTTTTAAACTTGATTTTTCGGTGTCTCAAGAAAAATAGTTTCCCAAGTATATAGGCATGGAAGATAGCAGTTCCTAAAGCATCAGCGAAAAAAAAGTTTTTCAACGCCGAGGAAAGACCGCAGTAATAACACGCTTTCCTTAAAAGGCGCAGCTTTAGATTGAAGTCCATCAAGACTCTTGCTATTAAAATGAGGAAGCCACTACAAATCTACATCTGCCCAAACACCGGTGCACAATGGGCAAATTCAGTCGTTAATTAATATTTTTATTGATCTTGCTTTATATTATATAACGTGAATTGTTTTTGAGATAAAAAACATTTTTGAAGTTTTCATTTAAAAAAACCCTAATACAATATCAAATAACAAGGCGTAAAATTGTAGTTTTGTTTTCATAATGAAAAATGTCACACAAAACAAGTGTGGATGCTTAATTTCTCGAGTTAGGCATCATATAAGTAAAGTAGTTTAGTTTGTGGCTTTTATAAGCACGTAGACGGGAGACAGCGATGGGCATTAAACATATTTTTAAGTGTAATCGACCATTCAAACCTGTAATTCATAACAGCTAAACTTCGCCCCATATCTGCAAGCGATATAATTACTGGGGAAGGGCGAAAAAATCCATAACATATCCTCAATTTCATCGTTACCGTTCGTTTCGTATCCACCCTTACCCTTTAAGCAATCCAGAAACTCTTACCAGAATTTCTTTTTTCATCTGTATTATCGTGAATGTGTGTACAATGATTTTCCTTACAACTCCACTGCTTTTTGTTTTTCCTTCATTCGTATTTTCTTTAAAAAAAGAAACAAAAAATCGCGGGAAAAGGTTCCCCGCGGCATTATCTCTCCAACTCCTGGATCCTGCACGGTGAAGTGAATTTTTTGATTATACTTTTTTCCATCGTCCTTAATGAAAACTCCATCGTCTGGAAATTTTATGAAACATGCCTCTTTCTGCGACTTCTAGTTACTAGTAGGAAATGAGCGAAGAAGCAGCTGAAATGAGTGTAGTGCGAGAGTCCTGTGTTGGTCCTTGATAAACGTACATTCATTTATAATAAGCAGACTTACGTATACCCATTTTCCTAAGGAGCGTCCCTTGGATAAGTAAGGGTTGGGAGGAGGTTGAGCGCAAATAGATGTCTACGCTATGTGAATTCACACAGGGTGAGTATTTAACGCACATAGAAGTACTTCCTTATTTTTCCTGCTCTATGAAGACGAAGAAAAAGAATCTTCCGCATTCTTTTTCCGGTTTCCGATGGTGGTGGACCATCTGAAGCCGGGTAAGCAGCAACCTTAAAATATCCTTAAGTGTTTGGCTGTTAGAGTGCGATAGAATTATTGAAGTGATTTTGGACGCATGTAAGCGGATGGGCGGGAAGAAGGGGTGAGGTTGCTGGACCGGAGAAAACACTGCCAACGTGGTAGATGGAAGTTGAAAAATATGCTAATTAGGAGCAGAAATTTATTAGGTATATGTGTATGACAGAATATGTAAGAGGTTGGGGTATAGAAGGGGGATGAAAACAAAAACACACGCACACCAGAACACAGCTATATGTAGTCGAACGAACATAGATGGCAAAATAGCTAGAAAACCTGCAATTTCTGAAAATGAACTGATGTTTACTCGAAGTTATAGCCACTAAGATAGATGGGGTGGTGGTGTTGGTGGCAGGAATCAGGAAATAAAGTAAATGACAGTAAGAGGGCAAGCGGGTGGGTGGTCATAAAAGGATCGTATCTATATTTTTTATATAGGTATATTTTAACGTTGTTGAAAATTGAAAATCAATTCTCATTGATAAGAAACACAATGTTGGTTATGCATATATATCTTTTTTTCTTATCAATAATGGTTATTTTTCGAAAGAGTGCTTATTTCCTGCAAACTTTTTAAATAATATTGTGGGTGTCGACATTGAAAAGAATACACATGCATATTACACCACAGATGAATGAATTTAAACATGTCTTGTGAATAAACTATCCCTTCGCTTTTTGGTTTTCTCTTCTTTCCTTAAAGTGAATTCATTTGTAAGGCAATTAAACGCCAGGCATAATTTGAAACTTAAAAAGTTAATTTGCTTATCGTATAGTATTTTCCACAAAAGAAACAACTGTATGCTAAGGATAGCGACGAACTGCGGAAGACAGTTCGATACCGAACAAGTTTTGATTTCAGACATCTTAGCCTGAGTTGTCTCACTTCGCTAGTCTGCCCCTTCCTAAAGTCAAAGGAATATTAATTGTTTTATTCGATTTTGAGTTTTGTGGGCTTACAGCTCGGGGCCCAATATTAACGGTACTTGCCTTATAACGATTTTTATAATTTTTTTTTAAACGACTACAATTTCAACCAAAATTGGTGCAGGGAAATACGGGGCAATAACTGGAAAACAAAATGGAATATAATATATATAAAAATTCAGCATTAAAATTGTGTTCGTTTGTCGCCCATTCACGCATATACCGATTTTAACCAAACTTTCACACATTTTTGGTATTGGGGTATATATGGTTTTTGTAAAGTTTGGTTGATATCGGAAAACGTATGTGTGTACAACACACACACACGTATGCGTGAAAAAACACACGAATTTCAGTATATTTCGTTTTTTTCCACACATTATAAATATAAAAATCAATTGCTGTGCGTTATTCGTGTACAAACTCAAGAACAGCTCAACGCATTTGAATGATTTTTTGTTTGTCTTGAATCATGGATGGTTTAAGATGAAATTAAAATGAACTTTCGGAAAATTCTCAACAGGTGGCCCTGTTGGCATATTTCGTTTTTCATCTATCTCCTTCTATAAATATATATCAAAATTAGTCGCATTGTGTTTGAATTGATGGTCTCTTAATCCTAATGCGTTAACCGATTTTGTTTGTGGAAATTTCAAATGAAAGGTGACGTCAACACCAAGGTTTGTATGGATATACGGTTTTTGTATGTTAATTGGTTATATACGAGTTGTAGGCATTTTGAACAATCCTGTGTTGTCAGTCTCCGAAACCTCTTAACCGATTTAAATGAAATTTTGTGGATGTGTATAATTGGTTGCAGCTTAAAGGATAGAATAGTTTTCCGCACGATAGGTGGCGCTGCTGTCAGTCTCCGAAACCACTCAACTGATTTCAATTTTGTGGATGAGTATGTTTGGTTTCAGCTGGGAAACTAGGATAGTTTTCGACCCGATAGGTGGCGCTGTTGTAGATGCCTCTTTGCTTTGGGGTGGTGGGGGCAAATCGCAAGCATTAAAGAACATGTGATGTGGCATGTGGCCTATGAGTGCACATACCGTGCGGCACATATCATTCCACCAAGCGATATGTGCCATACGGCATACGGAAGGGGAGGTATATTGAATTCATTATTCGTATACTATCATTTTTACAAATTGACCACTCGCCCAAGTAGTCCATCATACTAATCACTGAGCCACTGTTTTCACAAGTCGCAACTACTGATATTTAATGTTTTATAGCACCTTTATCGAATGTGAAGTGGGAAAATATTAGCTGAACGGTTATCCTTACTTCCCGGGAAAACTTCGGACGACCGCCATGACATACCGCACGATTTTTCATACAAAAGCTCAAAACGATCTTAGGCTTCATCGTTAAGCACAATGTTTTGGACAATCGCGTTTCTGTGTGTACTCGGTCTAATGGCAGAATCTAGGATTGCCGATTTCCCACATTCTACTTTGGTTGATTTGGTTAATTGGGAAAATCTGACCGGAAACTCAATTCAATCAGTAGCGTGGAAAAAATCGACCCGGAAACCTGTAAAGTCCTTTTTATGCATTGAACTTAATTGAATTCCAAAGAAGTTTTATTCGTTCAATAGACACGTTCAATTTTATCAAAAAATTTTAATAATTTGATTAATTTTAGGCTGTACGAAGTTCGCCGGGTGAGCTAGTTATTTATAAGTATTTTAGTATAACTTTTTAAACATTATTTTTATTATATTTTATTAGCAACAAAGTAAATTCACGTGATATGTCGAATATGAATGGAGGGCTTAGATACAGGGAACTCATGCAGTGTAACCGTGTGACTAAAGTTGCAATTTGGCACTTTTTTGATAGCCTGCCATTTTGGTCCTTTTTTTTAGTTGAAAAAGGCGCTTCGCAAAATTATCAAATTATATTATTTAAAAATAAAAACCTTCAAAATGTAACGCAGTTGCCTGTCACAACACTATTATAGTGTTAAGAGAGCCAATGATTGTTAAATATCGTTCGAAAATTCTAAATTTTCAGAATGGCTTTAGAAATGACACTTTTTTCTTACTGGCCCTTTTTCTTGCGACTTTTTAAAAGTTTGCAGCGGTCACCCTGAACTCATCTCACAAATAATGAAGTTGTTGCTCACTTTAAATGAGAAATACACACATAAAAAAAAGTGAAATTACTTTTCATTCGAAGTGAAGTTGTTTCCCATGTGAATTTATTTCCCTACACCACCAAAACTTCTCTTTGTGTTACGCATGGTTTATGGTACTGCATACCCATATTTTGTCTAAGAATTCAAATGCCGTAAGATAAAGTTTTACTCGAAAACGGTAGGTATATACCATTTCCTAGTTTATAGAAATTTTGTACCTAATAAATTTGATGTTTTTTAAATGATTGGTTCCTTCGTTTTCCATTGTAATTGCCGACAACGGCAAAAACAAAATGGCCCATATCTCGAAAACCACACTTTCAATTTTAATAAAAGTGTAAACGGTAAGTAATTTGTATATCCAGTATCTCAGCTAAACAATTAAAAACGGTACCTACTTTTCAAGCCTTGCAATATTTATATATTTGTTAAAATGTTGTTAACTAAAACTGCCTTACAGCAAAATATTAATTTAAGGTAATATAGGTATTCTTAAGAGATCCGATCCAGTACTTCTCAAATTTTGCTCAAAAATGTAAATAAAGCCGTTTTATAGATATTTCTCAAAAATTACTACCCGCGATCTGTGTTCACACACGCTATAGGTATTTTTGTAATGATCAATATCAGAGATGCCAGATTGGGCGCTTTTTCGTATTTTGGGCTATCTTTTTTCTTAAAAAACGATACAAATTTCTTCCATGAGCGCCCAACGCAATCTTGGGCTACATATCGTTGTATTTTCTGTTTTGTTATTTTTGATTGTTTTATTCTTTCACAAAACTAAAAAAAAAAAAATTCCAACGAATCCGCACTTTTTAAATTTGGCAGCACTTTTGCCTTCATGTGACATCGTATTGCCCGTACACCAATCTCTTTTGCATGACCTTTGGATTTGATACAACCAAGAAAAAGATAAATAGATATACATATGTAGTTTTTTTTATGGTCGCGGCGCATATAATGGGAAAGTGGGAAAAGTACAAAAAAAAAATACATAAAAAATTGGGAAAAAAAATTATTTTTAACGATATTTGGGCTACTTTAAGGGCAACGATATTGGGCTACATTTTTTCAAGGTTTGGGCGCCTAAAGCCAACAAACTTCTGGCAACCCTGATCAATATACGCCACTTCCAATAAAAATGCAATTACAACTACGAAAAACTTATATTAAGCAAACATCACCTACTTCTTCTAGTGTGTGCATCTATATCAATCATATTTACATTTTAAAACAACATGCAAGCATTGACAGCTTCCACGATTTAAACTCGCCTTTTCCCCCTCCTATCCCTATGTTTACCACTAGAATAGCTTCTAAGCTCTACTACAGATAAAGAAATAAATTGAAAAAAAAAACAACCAACCACACTTTTGATGAATGGTAAAATGCAACGACCTACTGGAATCGATATTAATCCTCTTTTTTATATTGATCGATATCTTGAACTCCACCCTAAGTGAAATTATAAATACAGAAATTTTATTCCAATCGGCTGGCATTTTAAAATTAGGGGCAAGAAGTTATAAGTGAAATCCTTTCTGCTAGACATCAAATTATATTTTCGCTTCTGAACAACGGATAACTAGATAAAAAAACTTCTTTTAGTAGCCACAACCACAGTCACTCTAGTGCTGCAGTTTTTAAATTCGGCAATCACTTTAGAGTCGGAGAAATGTTACAGTTTCATTATAGTAAAGTTCACATTCTGCAATACCAAAATATGCTAGTTAAAGTCGTCTGGATCAAAATCATGAAACTAGATGACACTACATAGGGCTGAAGTGAAACTGTGGGTTTTCTGTCATATTGCAACTAGCAGGATTCGTTTCAAGTTGATGTCAAAGCAAAGTGTTATAAATAATTATAAGAGATGGTCAATGTTGCGTTCTCTCGTAAGCCACGCTGACCATGATTGGTATAAAAGCTATGTGCTCAAGTGTGTTTCATAAATATATCAGAACGATCTGAGCGCGCTCGGCTCAGAGCGCGCTCATAATAATCGAGCTCGGCTCAGAGCTCAGCTCTGAACTAAATAAGAAAAACGCCTATAATATCGAGAACGTACTTCTCCGAACGATTCTATCCACTTTGACGTGAGTGCGTTAGTTATAACAATCAAAATTAAATTAAAAGATTGATAAACTTTATTAACAATATCAAAATGCGGCAGTAGTTGTATTCAATAATTGATGACTGGATGACAAAACGAAGAATATAATATTCTGTCATCGACAGAGGACTCTCAACACTAAAGTCTCGGAATAAGTTAGTCATATTTACAAACGTAATTCATTGTTCGAATTTTAAATACTTTATAAATCTTACATAACTTATAAATTACAATCTTTTTAGTTCAGTCTTTTTGCAGTTAAGTATTTCTTTTCACAAATTCTGTGCATTTCCCTTTATATATTAAATATATTAAATCCGTCGAAGGTGATAGTACTATCAGCGACCGATGATTTCTGCCTTCTCAACCTAAAATCATTCCAATTCCGAAGTTGGTAGGGTTGAGGCTGCCTAACATACCTGACATCATTTAGTAGATATATTTTTATTTTATATTTTATTTTGAAAACAGGCAACAACATATGCAGCTTCAACGTCTGTTCAATGTTGAGTCATATAAGGGCGTCGGCATATATCTTACTGAAATAAGTAACCTTTCGATTTGACCCTTGTTGCAACAAGAAACCATTATTGTTGAACAAAACTCAAAATATGGTTTAACTACATATAATAGATTGTGATATATAAATGAGAAATAAGTTTCTTTACAATATACCAATACTATTTTTTGTACCAAATTTTCCTTGAAAACATAAAGAACACTTGTTAAAAAATGTCTATAACGAATTTTGTATAAAACTTCTTTATAACGAAGAAATTTGTTGTTCCCTTGAAGGTTCGTTATAAAGAAGTTTTACTGCAGTTGTTTTTTCTGTCCATTTGCTTGCTAATTGGTATTTCTCGATTGTCTTTGCTTTTTAGTCATTAAGTATTTTATTTAACCATAAGTTTGTTTTGCTGTTCGAACTTATGTTTTTGATTGCAATATTGTTATTCTTATTGACTTTGTTTTTAAAATGAATTTTGTTTGTTTTTTTTTTTTAATTTTTTAAATATTTTCACTACTTTAGTTACAATTTTTTTGTTGAACTCGAACTTTCATTTGCGAATGATTCCATTATGTGTGCTCCCTATATTACAGATTTCAAGATCTCTTGGATCTAATCATTCATTCAAGTCCTTCCTTGTTTTAGTACACTTTGACTTATCTTTTACTTTTACAATAAGTTACAACTCGGAAGGAGTACCGTGAATGTGGTCTCCTGATCTTTATACTAACCGTCGACAAGACTCACATCTTGAACAGAATTTATGGTATTAAAACAATTAATAATACTGTAGTTTAAATTAAACCTATGCGAAAGATTGGTTCCTCAGCGCAAACAGGCCACGGTTTGTAAAATGCGCCGATAGGTATCTGAAGGTTAATTGTAAAGGTAGTAGTAGTAGGCTGGGAAGTAGCTTAGGAGATTAAAAATAAATGACGAACGCAACAAAAGAACTCAAAGCTTAAAACACAACCCATAACTGGAGGTCTCATAAGGTTCAATATATGTAGGTGTGCATTTTTTTAAATTTCTTCGGTTTACTGCCCCCCAAGATGTAAAATAGTGAAATATAATTAGTATAAACCTTATGAATTCCCTTTGCCAACATTTTGTATTTGGCGGTGATATTAACCCCCAAACGTTGTTTTGGGGAATCAAAACGCATATCATGGAAGGGAAGAGTATTTTACGAAGTGTGTATGCAGTAAAATTCCGATTTTCATTCGACAGACAAACCAACATACAAACCTATCTACTGTAATCAGGTGATTAAGGCGGATAAAAACACTTGATCGATAAAAATTAGCTAAGAATAGAAATCAGATAAAAGTTCCGAAATCCGACAACCGGCGGATTTTTCAAACAATTCAATTGCAATTTGGCACTTTTTTGATAGCCTGCCATTTAGGTCCTTTTTTAGTTGAAAAAGGCGCTTCGCAACATTATCAAATTATATTATTTAAAAATAAAAACCTTCAAAATGTAACGCAGTTGCCTGTCACAACACTATTATAGTGTTAAGAGAGCCAATGATTGTTAAATATCGTTCGAAAATTCTAAATTTTCAGAATGGCTTTAGAAATGACACTTTTTTCTCACTCGCCATTTTTCTTGCGACTTTTTAAAACTATGCAGCGGTCACCCTGAACTCAGCCCACAAATAATGAAGTTGTTGATAAAAGTTCCGAAATCCGACAACAGGCGAATTTTTCTTTTTAAATTTTCAAACAATTCAAAAATGAATTTTTTCTTATGTGTGAAAAAATTACTAGGGGCGGCCCCAACCCACGCTACGCCATTGCAAAAGGCCGTAGACCGCAGCGCCGCCTATTAACCCAAGACGTTTGGGCAAATATCGAAAAGAGAAGGTGCATTTTTCCGCCGTCCATCTGCAAGAATCTTTTAAGACATTCTATGGTCGAGCTGGAAATATGTATGTGTCCGAACATCTGAAAATAATGTAGTAAGAAAAGCTTAACTCACTGAGATCGGACAAGAAATAAAGGCACTTAAGCCAAAAACCAATTATTAGAAATACCCGTGTTTTTACCTGCCACCAGTTCGGTTTTAAAGGAAAATATTCTTTGAATGACTCTCGAAGCCAAATTGAAATGGAAACCGCATGTAAAAAAGAAGTGCGATGAACTTAACAATAAATAAAGAGAGCTTTATTGGTTACTCGGAAAGCATTCCAAGCTTAACAAGCTTTTATTATGATAAGCAAGTGATAAAGTCTGCTACCATTATGGGGTTGTACCAGTGACACAGTTCAACGTGGTACATTAGAAATAAATTAGAAGACCTCGGAATTTCCACGGTTAAGTATGAAACGAGAAACTGCGCTTGAAAGCATAGAAGTCGAATATTAGGACATGAACAACGAACTAAACCTTCCGACTTAAGGGCCCATAGAAATCTGCATTGCAGATTTGTCCAAACATTTGTATGGCAACACGGTTGCACCCAGTGTTCTAACTCGTGGGAAATTTACCTTTTCGTGGGGATTTCGATGGTAAGAAACCATCTCGGGGGAAAAAGCGTAAAAAATAAGATGTCGGTAAGATTTTGAGGGAAATTTGGTCAACTTACAGAAAAAAAATTTCCATCACATCAACTTCAACCTAATATCATCTTTCTACTACCTTATTCTCTGTTCACAAAACAAGCCTACCTATCTTTCTAAGTTAAGTTTTATTTATTTATAAATAAATTTAAAATATTAATTTGTGCTATTACTTTTAAAGAATTATTCTTTTTATTATTATTGTTCTTTTATTATTTATTCATTATAGAACATTTTCTTACAGAGATTATTTGCGCTAAATGTTATTTTTTCCTCATTTTATTAACTTATTCTATAGATGTAGTTTTCTTTCATAAATTGTACCAATGTGATTTTGTATGTGTATATATCCAGTAATGAACTGACTGTTTATCTTATTCTCGCAATTAAACTCCTTAATATAGAATTTTTGTTCGCTTTTTTTCATTTTTGTTAATAAAAATATTGAAAATCAACTGTTTTTTTTTTTAAATTAGACAAGTGGGAAATTTGTGGGAATTTTGAATTTTGACAAAAGGGAAAAATGGGAAAATAAGCTGTGCGAGGACAAAACCATCTCAATGACATACAACCCTTGTTGCACCCGTTGACGCGTGACGCCTTGACGATTGTCACAGCGAGAGAGGGAGAACATTCATTAGGCGTTTTTCTTTTTTAGTTCAGAGCTGAGCTCTGAACCGAGCTCGAGCATTATGAGCGCGCTCTGAGCCGAGCGTGCTCAGATCGTTCTGATGTATTTATAAAACACACTTGAGCACGTATCTGACATTTTTAGTAAATATATGTATAATTTGAAAATTTATTAATTTTTATTTATTAAATTGGTCATCCTTTAGTTCCAGAACAACAAAGTTCGTCCACCATTTCATTTATTTTGGTTATCCTGGTTTTTTTTTCTGTCAAATGTGACTGTGAGTGTGTATTCAGCTTTTTACTCAGCATGCTCAGTCAATTTATTCTGAGCTCAGCGAGCGCGCTCTGATTATGCTCAAATCGAAAAAAGAAACACAAATCTGAGCTCTGATGTATCTGAGCTAAAAAAGAAACACGAACTTTTTGTATAACAGTTCAGGTTGCGCTCTGAACTAAAAAAGAAAAACGCCTATTGGTGGAAATATTGCGAGCATGAGAGAAACTGTCATTTGCTGTCAGCAGTTTTCTTATATCGTGGGATTTCTTTTTTCGTTGGAAATAGGAAAAAGCAACATAAAAAACATTCAAACTTTAACTTTTTTTCTGAAATTTCATCAAACAAAAATATCTATCTACATTTCACTATGATTATCAACACACTGAATGTAAAAAAAGTCCTGAAAAGGCGATTTACAGCCTTTTATCAAGATTTCTTATTACCAAAATTTTCCAGTAAAAAAAGTTAATCATTATAATATTAAATAACTCTTTTTTTCTTCTTTTTTTTGTTATTGAAGGTGAAAATCTCGAAAGACACAATGGGGTTAGAAACCCAGAGTACTGTGGGACTCTATCCGCGCTAAAAGCACCTCTTTTATCATGACCAATCCAAGAAAGACCCACAAGTGATTTTAGTTTCAACGTTCAGTTGCGTTTGAGGAGGTATTACAATTTGGGTTCTCATTTTTTTTTTGCTTTTAGATTATAAAGTGAGGTTTAATTCTTACTCTACGGATATTGTTTCGTACATTTAAGACGTCTTCTATTTAAGGATTAATATGCATCTGCAGACGCTCATTGTGACGAATTGCGTACTTTTTAATTGCCTATACTTCTGTTACAAGATCAATCTTCCAAATCACGATGCAAGTCAATATTTCTATAATACCATGGGGTATTTACTATTCCCCAAAGGACTTTGTTTTGGAATGTTTGTATTATTTTTCCATTTATTTTCTGTCTTCCAGGCTTCAGTATCTGGTTATATAATAAAATGTAAATAATAAAAATATTTAATATTTAGCTCTTCTACTTTCTTTTTTACATTTGAGTTTAGCATCTAGACTCATATACAGATACTTAGCTGTGTTTGAATAAGGAACTATTATAATATAGTGGTTATTAATAACCACAAATAGTGTGATTTTTTTTTTCGTATAATACAAATTTCAATTTTAAAAGTTAAATTTGTTCGCAACAAATTACCTATGAAGGGAATTATTTAAAAGGGAATTTTAGAACGGCGAAAAGGGAAAAATGACCACGGCTGTGCTCTTTAGCCCGAAAATTATCATCCGCGTTAAAATTCTGGAACGAACTTGTATAACTTCCTGATAAAGAAATTGTCATAATTTAATTGTAGTACGAAAAAAAAAATGTGGGAGAAACCACATGAGTATTAATCAAACGCTACCAAAACCAAATGATATAAAAAATATAAAAATTGTTTGGTTTACCTAACGCCAGCGCTTCTTTACTACAAAAAAATTTTTTCACCTCAGACATACATTTCATAGTTGCTTTATTTTTTAGCTCATTGCAGATATTTTCGCCCTCCTTCCTAATGCTAATGTTTGGTACGAATGGAACTTCACAACATGTCTTTTGTGCATGTGTATCTGCAGTGTTCCTCAATTGCCTCTCCCTGCTTTTCTATCTCTTTATTAAGAGCATTATACAAGGTGGGCCAAAAGAAGTCATCCGATGTTGTTTGGCTCTCATTTTTTTTCTAAATGAAAAACTTCGATTCTGTTTTTTATTTATTTATTTATTTATTGGCACAAAAAATACTCTTCTGGTGATTCTGAGAAGAAAATTTCGCTTCTCGATTTGAAGTCAGAATCCACTCAAGAAGCACTCACACAAATGTAATTTATGTATTTTATACAGGTCAGCTGATAGCCGCCGTAGATTATTTTTTGGCATTTCACCAATACTTTTGAGGGTTCAATCAGAAGCAGTTTTGTCGCTCCATTGGATCACAGAATGAGTGGATCCGAGTGAAACCAATGGAAAACGACATATGTCTATTTGGACCTTAAGAATTTTATTGGTCAAGTTGAGAAGATGATATCGGCCAAATGGGCGCCGTCACAATTGATTGCCATACGGGCTCGTTTTATGGCATTTTGCATCACTTCGGCGAGAACTTCGGGCGACAGATTCTCGCACTCGTGTCGAATGTTGTCCTTGAGGGCTTCTAGGGTCTCGGGCTCATTCACGTAAACACGGGACTTAAAAAAACCCCAGAAACAAAGTCGAGAGCGGTTAAATCGGGCGATCTTGCGGGCCAGTGCAAATCGCCAAAACAAATGATGAGGCGACCCGGGAACGCCGCCTTCAGAATATCGGTTGTGGGTCGCGCAGTGTGTGCCGTAGCTCCGTCCTGTTGGAACCACATGCCCTCCAGTCCTAATTCGTCCAATTGCGGCAGAAAAAACTCGGATAACATGGCCCTATAGCGCGCACCGTCCACTATTGTCGTTTGACTAGCGGCGTTCTCGAAAAAAATGGCCTCGTCAACAGCGGCGATATTCTCGGCACAACGGGCGCTCCGGGGCCAGCCACTCTTAGCAACGTCTCGTGTGGTCCCATACTCTTCAAGGTTGGTGGCCAAACGGCGCTGGTGGAGACGGAATTCGCGCTGCGCCAACACAACAGACGAATTGTAACGCAAAAAATAGACACGATTATTCCGCGTCCTTGGGGAGTGTATCGCTCCTTGGCTTGTTTACTTGTATTCTACATCTGTCTAGTCCACAAATGTCAAAACAGCATCTTCCAATAGGGTGATTTCTTTTGGCCCACCTTGTATAATGCAAAAAAGTCGGATATAAAACCAAGATCCCAGAAATATACTCGCAGTTGCAATATCTTTCTGTATGTACGCTCGTATCTATACTGCTGTTCGTAGTATTATACTGTTTTTAAGACTACAAAGTCGCATATCATAATCGTATTATCAAAATATGTACTGCGTAATGTAACTTAATATATTCATGCGTTGATTTATTTGAATACCTCAAAACAAAGCCGGAATTGCTTCGTCAAATTGCTTCAAAGGACAAATACAAAATATAGAAGCAATCACAGAAGGTGATAGCTATAGAAATGGAAAACGATTCAAATGATTGAAAGGAATTGCTCGGTGGATAATTAGCTAGCTTTATTAGTTTTCATTGAATAAAATGTAGAGTAAGTTCGGGTAATGTGGAGTAGGGGGGTAATGTGGACCACTGCCATATTTCGTTTTCACTCAAAAATATAGGAGAATATATCTGTTACTACACGTATGCAAGTTAACTTATCCAGAGAATCAATTCCGGTCACATATTATTCTATAAAGCTTTCGTTGTTGTGCAATACGTTATTTGTCGTTTTATAGTGAGGTATTATTTTGACGATGAATAAATCGTGTATGAATTTAAGTTGTATTCCATCGTATCGTGCCATTTTGGTATTTAAGGCAAGTATCACAGTTCTGCTTAGTATTTATTTTAAATATTTTTTTTTTTAAACACTACCATTTCCGCAAATGTGGAGTACGCAAGAGCGAATGAAGTGTTTCAGTACTCCACATTAGCAGTCTTTTGGCCGATTGGACTTGGCATAAAATTGTAGATCCCTTCCATTCGTCCCGAAAACGAAAAATTCACACAAACTATCAACTATTTATTTATTATTTTTCATTGCGATGTTAATTTCTTAATTGAAGGTTTTTTTCGTATTTTCCTTCAGAACTTATACGAGTATTTCTTGGCCAGTGAAATAATTAAAATTACACTAATATATAAAAATCTCTGTATTGTAAAATGTGTGGTAACAAATCCTATACGAAATAAAACTATCTATCTATCTATATTAGTTTCAATTTTTGTTTGAATAATTGGATTTAATGTTCATTACTTAGATATTATTACAATATTGATTAAAGTTGTTAAAATGTCTCTTTGTCTTGAAACATTTATTTCTGGTAGTGCGGAGTAGTGCTCCAGAATACCCGAGGCTTTTGAAAATTATCAATTTTGCATCTCTTCTAAACTTTGGCAAATAATTGTTGACAACAATATTATAATGAATAAAAACTATAGCCTCTCTTAACAAGATAAGTTTCTATTTCAGAAAACAAGAAGGGTACTCCACAATACCCGAAGCTATTTTTATTTTACTATTTTTTTTTTTAGTTTTTGGGTGAAATATACTTTATTTGGTCCGAAAAAAGATACGAGCGCTAAGTATGTTACATCGAAGCTCGAACTCAAGTAACATCGGAGCACGTCTTATTCAGAGAAGACGTAAAAAATTTGCGTTTATTCAGTCCCCACCCCCGCTGCCATTATCGTATATGTACTTTCATTTGATTCAATTTAATTATATCTGATTTTTTTTGTCTGACTCATTCCATTTCGATTTTATTCTCAAATTTAACGGTTGACTAGCTGAGGTCCTGATATATTAACTCGACAGCCAGTCGTTTTGGTATTGCTCTTGCAAAGCGAAACCACCCACCTTAGTGGAAAAAATCCCCTGAGTAGATTAAAAAATCGGCAGTCTAACTTAATTGCTTTTCCACATGAAGTCTGTTGCAAGTCACTCTGTCGGAAGAATAACGTTTGGTTTGGGCTTTGCTAAGCTGATACGCATCTAACGCTATTACACATATACCAGCGGGAGCGGCAGTAGTAGATATGTTTTGTAGATGTGTAACAGGTAATCGTGGGGTCGATAAACTTTAAAATTACATTTCTTAGGTGCAGATGCTGTTATGGAATTGGGATGTGTTCTATTGGAATAAAAGTTGGGAAGTTGTTCCCCCCCTTATGGTATGACTTGACAATAATAATAATAATTATGTCCTGGAGCTTCTTGCCTAAGGTATCGAGTAAAAGAACAAGAAGTAGGTACATCTGAAAATAGAAACACACAATCATACATTATAATATGATATTAAAAAAAAAATATTTTCTGTTTTATATAATGAGCACAATTAAATATTTTACTGTTAAATACGTTAGTTACAAACTGACTTAGATTTATTGAATTGAACAATTTATACTATGGCACACACTTTTAAACATGGAAATAGAAAACAGGGAGCAAAGGGGACTTTCGTACCCCAGGCGTCGCTTCTTGCAGTGGATCCCATTTTTTTATCTATGGCTGGGAAACATATTTCAAATTAATAATTATTTTTAAGTTATTAACTATTAAAATACGTTCTAAATAAGTTTGATTAGACTCAAGTCATATGAGCTTTGAGGTGGGCGGCAGTGGGATTATAAATTTCTCTTTGGGATAGTGGTTTTGGGCTCGTTAATATAATAATTATTGAATTTTTTAGGTATGTGCGTTTTGTAGCATGTGACTATATGATTAATATCGTGGTACTGTGGTACCTATAGTTGCCCTAAAAGTCGCAACATTGGCTCGAAATCGCGAAATTTAGATTGGTTTGTTATTGATCTCGAACAAATTATCAGGGTTTTTGAAAGTGGTAGGGGGACTACCAGCATCTCTGACAACCAAGTTTCCAAAAAAAAAAACGCTAGTAGAATTTGAACTCATTACTAGATATTTTACACACTGTACTTGTACATAGTTGATTCCTTTTTAAATCGTTAATATCGTTTCGAAAAATCAACAAATCGACGCAGGCAAAAATCGGATAATCAATAGGCCATGGTTTGTTGTTATGTTCTCTTTGTTATAAGGCGTTTTTTATTTTACTCGTATGATCTATATAGATCGTTGATTTCCAAGGTTTAAAACAATAATATGAGATCCAACTATTGTTGTAAACTATGGAAATCAATATATACAATAATTTCGAAATATTTTGTTTATATTTTAATTAATATTTTTTAATGGTTTTTTGATGAATTCTTAAAAGAATCGATAAGTGTAATTTCATAATATTTTGTTTAGGTATACATATGTATTTTAAATTAAAATGTCTTGCCATTGTATTACAACATTAAATAAACTATTACTAATTGCGACGTGCTTTCTGTCTTTTTACTGTTTGCGTTTATTTTACCCACATATACATACATAGATGTATGAGATCCAACAGTTGTTGTTAACCATGGAAATCAATTATCAAATCTGTAGATTATGTAGGCAGAATGAAAATCGCCTATTATTGCAGGAGAAACATGAAAATGTTACTTAAGTAACTGTTGTAACTTTTGCATACTCAAAATACTTTTTTTTGAAAAGTTAGAATGGCTTTTATTAAATTTCCACTATTTTTACACCAAAATTTGATCACATATTCACATTACCTACAACAAATATTATCAGTACCTATATATTTTTAGACATTTTGTTAACGAATGAAATAAGATGTTAGATTATTTAAATTCAAATCTTTTGTGGTAGAACAAGTAACACTTTTCAGTTCATAAATACGGTTAAATTAATTTGTTCGCAATTCAGCTATTGCGATAGTACCGAATTATGAAATACAGACAATGTAATCAGGAGATTATGGCTGTCTAAGGCAAAGAAAATTTCGGTTTGATTTTCCACCAAAAAGTCCGGAAAAGAGACATTCTTTTAAATATAATTTTAAATAACTTTGTGATTAGGTGCAATCACATTCGAATGACGATGGGTTAAAGTGCCTGACTATTACATAAGCTAAGCATCCCTGGCCCAGGTCCACCCCGGACTGTAGCGCCACCTTAAGTAAGCATCCCTCGAGTTCTAGCTCTGCAATGTCTTTCGATGATTTTCCCTTCCAGCCAACCCTCAAATATAAAACAAAAACCTTGTCCGCGAGATAAGATTTATGCTTGGAAATGTTTTTCGCGTGTATGTATATCCGTTCCCTTGCTAC
The DNA here is from genome assembly GCA_916610125.1 of Cheilosia vulpina. Classification (NCBI taxonomy): domain Eukaryota; kingdom Metazoa; phylum Arthropoda; class Insecta; order Diptera; family Syrphidae; genus Cheilosia; species Cheilosia vulpina. The sequence goes on from OU744280.1 coordinate 46,817,559, forward strand.
CTCTAGCTTAAATGGGTTCACCGATCTTAAAGAGTGAGTTGTCGTTAGATTCTTCCCCGGAGTATCTTTTATATAATGTAAATAGGCGAAGGAAAATAGTAAGGAACCATTTTCATTGCCTTAAGCAAAAGCGTTGCCGTAAATGTCTGCATTTCGCAGATTTTCAACCCAGCTGCAGTCTTTTAACAACCAAAAATCTCAGATTTTCAGATTTTGTCTGCATTCGCATTAACATATTTTCGTCTTTTTAAGAAATAATTTCAACATTTTTTGGACACCTAATTTCGCTGTATGCTATCACTTTCGTATTCAGATATTTTTTTTATTGGTACTTAAATAAAAAAAATTGTGAAACAAGATTTTCCCATAGAAATCAGCAATGCAGATTTTTTTTTTGTCATAATTCACATAATGTTTGTCCAAATATTTTTATGACAACCCTGTGCAGACCATATTCGCTTCGGTCTTTTTGTGTTGGCAAGATTGTGCAAAGATGCAATGCTGTGAATGATTTGTTTTTGTGTAAGCCAGGTTACTATAATGGTAGTATTTCTACCACTAAGAACTCTAGTCATAGTCATAGATTGAAAAGAAGCAATTGTTGCTCAGCATGCATATTTAAAAGGTAAATCAGTAGAGACGAATTACTAAATCTCAGTAGAACAAAGTAAAAACTAACGGTAGGAATACTCTCTGGACACTGCCAGCAATTGCTCGGAGTAGAAGGAAGCACCTAAGCAGGTACTTCTTAGAGGAGGTTGGTTCCTCAACCAGTGTTGGAACAATAATTAAATTCTGCAGGTAAATTAACAGTTTGAGCGATTTGGTTAAAGTTTTTAACCGTAATGGTTCCCTGCGGATGGCGATGGGCCCGTCTTGGTGCCTGGACGATCTCACAACCCTACTCAACCTAACCTAACCTAACCTAATAAACGTAACTGTATGATTGCGATTCCTACCTTTAATTTATTTACTAAAATTTGTTCAGTGCACTTACACTTTTGGGAAGATTGGTGTTGTGTGATGATTTCAACGATTTCACCTCGTTGCTCGTTCATTGCTTTCAAGCAGCTTCAGGGTCCATCGTATAAACACGCAACTTTTAACTCGACGACAAGCGGATGTCCTCGAGATCTCGGACGAGATCGATCGAAATGCCATAAACATTAAACGGAGGTATTTAAAAACAAGCAGAAAAAACTATCATGTCCTTGTAACATGCAACCAATAAAATGCATTACCATACGAGTGCGACGTTTGGTTATAAAAAGCATACTTTCACCTCAACCTTCCCTTATTTTTTTATATGGTTTTTCCTTTTTTCGTAAAAAAATATTTCTCCTCTTCCTTACTGAGTGTGCGATGACTATTGTATGCGGTTTCCTAATCTAAAATTAAAATCAATTCATTACAGCCAACGTTAGAATATTAATTTACTTAACTTGATTGATAAGTTGTTTTCGATGGAAATCGGTAAAAGGAAGGAATAGTAAAAAAACGTACAGGTAAAAAAGTTGTAATTAGATATTCATATTGGGGTGTACAAAGACACGACCCACGATATAATGATTCAATAAGTTACGGATAAACAAGTAAAATGGAATTTTTCTTTTTGTTCGTTAAGACTAAAAAAAATATTATTGGCATGCATATTTATGTTCTTCAATTATTGTTTAGGAGGCAAAAATAGAAAAACCTACAAAAATAGGGTTGTAATCAATGAATCAATCAAATGATTCCTAATATACATATACAAATGGGTTGTTACTGTAGAACCGTAAAATAACATGGATGGAAGCTACTGACAAAGACAAAGAGGATTTTATGGCCTTATAGACAGAAGAAGATTTTGTTTGCATACAGGATACTGGTTCCAACCCTATACCAAAATGGGAGCAGCTGATTGTACAATGCGATGCAATATTTGCAGCTACGGGTTGCATCGTTTTTGGATTTTCATAAAAGTCTTACATCAATCTGGACAATAATGTAGCCCTTTTCATACAAAATGATACAAATAAGGTGAGAATGTGTTTCATTTTTCATTTCACTATTTTTTACGAATTTATAATTAGAACGTCAAAAGCGAATATATAACGCATCATAACATAACAGTGCCTAATACAAACGATTGTAGATAAATGGTGACTCCGGCCCTTAAATTCTTGCAAGTTTTAAAATTGTTCTGCAGCCAAAGAGGTTTTGGAGAAAATTGTCCGTTTTAAAGTGTATACTGCTGATAAGTAATGTGCATTGGTTGTCCGAGGAATAATATCCTAATCTTCTTTTGCCCCTTTATCGCAACTCAGTCTTCCGAAGCTGGAAAGAGTGGAACTGCATCTTTTAACCAGCGCAAAGTATCTTGGAGTTAAAAACTGTAGTTAAAATATGGTGGAAAGAAGAGAAAGCTTGGAACTAGCGGCAAAGCTCGTCTTTATTTGCCTTCTGCTTTTCTTCCCCATTATTAAAATAAAATCATACCTCATCATTTTTATTTTCGATGGTTAATACGACGCTCCGATTTTTGCTTTTTTCGCCCAATTTCTACGATTTCGTAAATACTGTTTCAATTTTTTCCGATATTATACAAACATTAAATACAATGAGTAAACCGAAATACGATCCGATAAATAAAATACAATTTCAGAAACCCACAAAAATTTAGAAATCCATTTAATTTACTTTACCCACACATCCCTTTACAATTAGCCGGCATCGATTACCGAGCATACCCTTTTTTTTTTGCGTGATGGGCTACCGGCTACTTGTTATGCTACTGATACGTTATGTCAATTTGGTAATGGCTGCTCTTACTTTTGCATATTTGTGTTGTTTCTTGCTTGTGTTGTTCTTGTTTTTGAAAAGCAAAAGGTTGGCGTTGACCAGTTATACCGACCCGAATAAAAGTTTTTATGCCTAAACCGGAAATAAATTATGCCTTTTTTGGTAAAAAAGATACAAATTGCAAAAGAAGTGCAATAAACCTACAAGGTGCTTACAATTTGTTAACAGGATGTTTATCGATAGGTAATTAAACCTTTTTTGATCTCTGTAATCCATGGTGAGTAAGCCATATAAAGAAATTAAATAATAAGCATGACGCACAGTTGTAAATGAATATTAGTGATGCAACTTTGATCAAAGAATGTACCAGATTTGTAAAAACAATTCACAAAAAATTATGCCTTTTTTAAAAAAAAAACTATTCCTCAGTGCCTCATGCATCGGAATTATGCCTAAAAGGCATTATTATGCTTTAATTGGCAATACTGGTGTTGACTTCCGATTTCTCTTATTTTCGTTCCCTTAAAAAAATTTATATCAACAAAAGGTATGGATAAGTTTTAAACAAAAATTAATATTCTTACGCAATGCTCAGTTTTCGCTTTTGCAAATAAAATTCTTTAAGACAAATAAAAGACAAAATGATTGTAAAGTATTCATATTCCGTTTTGCACGTTGTTATCCTCGTAAAATATCTTTCTCGTCAGCAAATCTTCATTGTATAGAAGGCCGCTGGAGGAAAAACTGCAAAAGAGACAGACCGAATTAACACTGAGCAAATAATTAAAGACATCCGTATATCAACCGATGGTTTGACAAGAAGTGTTTTAAGGCTGGGCAACTATCGTTTAAGTGGCTAAGGCTATTTAGGCAGTATAACGAAATAGTGATGAAAAGTATGTATCTAAAAGCCAACAGAGAGTTTAAAGCGCTATTGAGGAAAAAGAGAAGTATTTACTATGAAACACTATAATACAGTAAAAATGCACCGGACTTCTGGAAACAGTCAAAGACATTAAATGGCCGTAGCTTTATAATAAGTACCAATATCTTCCTTTCTCATTTCAAGGCCCTATTGAACCCACCACCTAGCGAACTCGCTGTCGAGTATGCTGCCCCAGGATTTATCCACCCTATTCTGGACAGATCAATAAGTAATGAGGATGAGGAATTATCGAATGCTCTTATGACTTTGAAGGATGGTAAAGCTGCAGGCTCAGTTGGGTTAACCGCCGAGTTTTATAAATATGGTGTTCATGGATTACACAGCAAACTTATGGCGACGTTTCACACAATGTTAGATAACGGCGATATCCCAACCCGCTTTAGAGAAGCTATCATTTTCCTTATTTATAAGAAAGGATGAACAACGGATCCAGCGAATTATAGAGGCATTTCCTTTCTGAATGCTTCCTATAAGATTTATACAGCAATTTTACTACGTCGAACAACTACATGGATAAAAGAGATTAATCTGCTGAAAGAATATCAAGCGGGATTCAGGTCAGGGTGTTCTACAGTTGGAGATGTGTTCGTTTTGAGAAGCATTGTGGAGTCACGGATTGAAAGAGGAAAAAAACTGCGTGCGTTTTTTTGTGGATTTTAAAGCTGCCTTTGATACAGTTGACCGAAATGCCCTATTCTACAAATTATACCGAATGGGATTATCGATTAAGTTCGGTCGTGTCATCCAAAACCTGTATGGGGATACTAAATCAGCTGTATGGAATGGCGAGGAGCTGTCAGCATGGTTCGAGTCCACCTCGGGAGTAAGACAGGGAAGTTCATTAAGTCCAAGCTTATTTGCGCTGTTCATCTATGACTAAGTAGATATTCTACCTGGGAGTGTCGATTATGCAGGATTGTTGATCAAAGCACTCCTATTTGCGGAGTTATCTCAATACTGCAGTATGGCTTTCAATTATCGCGAAAGAATAATTTATAAGAATTTTTAAAACAAACTATATTTCTTTGGTATTCAACTATTTAGTTTTTACTTTTATTTATTTATTTATTAATTGTTCTCAATCAGGCAGACGGCAAAGCCATGCTCATTGATTATTTTTTTTTTTTTTACTATGCACATACTTTGTTAAGAATGAATTTTATAAGTGTTAAAGTATTGGTTTATGTGGCTGTCCTTAGCTTTGTTTCGGTGTTGCTAGAGATTAGAAAAAGTATGTTTACGATCTGATAAACTAAAATAAAAGGTCGCAGTTTTACTAGGTCTGTTACACCAAATCGTGCATACCTCTTTTTAACTTTCTATTGTATTCGTACAAAATTTCGAACTCGAGATGTTAATCAATTCCGATATTACGATGATCGAGGAACTCAAAATGGCAAAATTCTGTCCGTCTGTCTGTATGTTCCGAAGCCTACAGCCTAATCGGCTCCCCGGATTTGGAGTTTGGAAGCTTGATATAAATGGTACTTCCCATATAAAATTTCCATACCAGTTTGATTTGTTGGAAAACGACTCTAATCAGAATTTTCAACCAAAGTTGATATTTAAGCTTAAATAGGTGAAGTTAACATGACTGCATACTGAGTTTTCCGGTGGAAAATCGAATAACAGTACTTTTGAATAATTATGGTCATTTCTAACTTAATGGCTTACTCAGTTTTTTTCTGTATCATTGTAAAACGGATTTTTGAAAAGAGTTTTTTTTTTAATTTAGTTTCCTTCAGTTTACTTGAAAACGGCAATAACTATTTTGACAAACTTAGAGTAGAATTGATGTTTTCAAAATTATTACGTCCTTATTTTTCAATTCAAATCACCGAACAAGCTAATTTTAAAAACTGCTCATATCTCGGAAACCCCGTTTTCGATTTCGATAAAACTTTAAAAACCAAGTAATGCTTACATCCCGAACAATAGCTTGTAATTTGTTTTCAGCTAAATATTTAAGCAATAGCATTTTTCAAACTAAACTTTGGAATATTTGGTATCCACTGTTTTGTCTGACAAATTTTACAAACTTCTTTTTAGCAAACATGTATTACCAAATTCTTTTTTTAAATCTTTTTGAATATGCACCCTAAAAATAAATCCAACAACTTGAAATTCACGCAATCGATCTAAAATAATTTATTTATTTATATTTGTTTTTTTTTTTGTTTAACTGAATTTTTTTATGATTTTTCTTTAGATAAAAATAAAAATGTCTGTAGCTACTCCTATTTTCTGGCTGCAGTACTACCTAATAATATTTCTCTCCAGCAACGCTGATTCATAGATAGATATTGTTTTAACAGCAAATTCATCGCCCACAGCAGCAAGTATAAGGTCTTTGTAGCTGTGTCAGAATGTTCTATGCGGCGCAGGTTTGGGGAGTATGAAAATATGATACTGTGTAGAAATTACTGCGTCACCTTATAAAAACAATGAGAGGGAGCTGACGGTCTATTCAATACTTAGTTTCTGATATCGAGTCACCCAATGTCGACTCGCTGCCTACGAAGTTTAACTTCACAAAAAAAAATTGTTTAAGGAAATTGTGCACCCTTAGCCGTGCGTTTGGGATCCAACGGTTTGTGCCATTTCCTCGCAAATTACTGCTGGGTGATGGGATACGAATCAAAAAATTAAATTTGTTCCATGGCTTCGCTATCGCCATGTAGGCTTTTATGAAAATCTTAAAAGTGTGTGTTGAGAGTTGAGAATGCAAAAAATTTAATGGCAATTTTGCATGCAGATTCCATGAACAAATTTGCAGCCGATGTAAAAAAGATTGGTTGTTCAGTTTATTAACTCAGATTAAGGGCATTCTGATTTCTGATCAATTCACTTCTTAGAAATTAATCCTCGGCAACATGCAAAGCAGCTGCTTCTTTGATTGCAAGCAAAAAAAAATCATGAACCATGGAACATTTGCGAGCACCACGTCATTTAAAATAGAATAAAGAATTTACGTTTACACTACTTTGCATATTGAACAAAGAGCTTACATGACACACATGCCAGGAACAGATGATACCCGTGAAAAGGGTTAAAACTAATTTCTGGGGGATGAAATAAAACTAAAAGTAAATTTCAAAAACATCAAACAATCAATGTCAAAGGGATGCTGTGATGAGCATCTCAATAGAATATTAATTGAGAGGCGTCGTTCACCTTTTGAAAGGATCGCTCACATTGCAAAACACACACAGAAAGCAAGTCCCAACTTCTGATGATCGTTTTCAATACATACTCGTATATGGAAACAATTTAACTAGAAGGTGCGCATTTGAATACTTTGTTGAATGATTTTATCCTTTAGGCAGAAATCCAGTGCTGGCATGGAATAAGATACGTTTTTTCATTACATTTCATTTATTTCGATATACCTATACACATTAAGATATAATATCTTATAAACTAGTGATAAGCTATACATTTGGCAAAAAAGAGCTTAAACCTAATATTAAAAAAAAGAGAAGAGAAAGAGACAAAACATGTTCAGACCTTACCGAAAAAGAAAAAAGAAAACAGAAAAAGAAGAGAAAATGGAGATAGAAAATAGAAAGGGTGGATATAGTGTGACTGAAATAGAAGGAAAAGGAAACATAAGGTAAGAGAGAATACCTAGTGTTTAGGAAATTGAAAAATAACGTCAATTCTATTTTAAATCTTGCTGGAACACTGATTCTGTTAATGAGGCGCGGCAAAGAATTCAAAAGACGATTAGTGTTAATGGAAAACTGGTGCTCAGATGTCAGGGAATCATAAGGTGGCTGAATTAATTGGTCAGACCTCACCGAAGAATAAATCTTTCATAAATGTATGACGGTTGGTGGGTAAGCAGTATATTAGCAAGCAAAGTTAAAGTTCGAAGCTCAAAGTAGCTCTCGAGCGGCATGTTGAGAGGACGAGTAGAAAAACTCGACAATCTATCGAATAGTGCTGTTAAAAACGATATTAAGTTTTTTTTGGCACACGTAACTGCAATTACTAAAAATTTCACAGCCGTAGGCCAAGTTTGGTAAAATTAAGGACTTCACAAGCATAGCACGCGTTTTTAAAGGGGTATACCGCTAGGTGACCCAAAGACTACGTAGTAATCCGTTCATTTCTCCAAAACAATCAGAAATGTCCCCTTTTATAATAGCTTACTGGACCGGTAGACCGGTTATTTAAAATCGATTAGGATTTGATTGAATAAAATGTCGATTTGGTTAAAGAACCGAATCAATTTTTTTTCGAGTTTTTTTTTTACCACCTGTATTACCATTGAAAACAGGAAATTGTTTATTTATCAGCTCAGTACGTAAGGATACGTAAGGGGCTTTGTGGTAAATGTGATGGGATAACTAAGTAAAAAATTTCATGTCCAACTGCAAATGAAAGAATAAACATACAAAATGTGTCTGTTAACGCATTTCAAACATTGCCCAGGGGCCAAATACGAATAAGAGTGAAAGCAGGTGCTGGGCGGCATCATGGTCTGCTCTACCAGCTTCCTATGGTTGCGACATTTGAAAACCTTTTCATAAGCATTGTGTCTGATGCCGGAAGAATGGCGATAAGTGTTTTATTGATTGGGACAGCAAAATTGCCGTAGAAGTGATACAGACATTCGAACAAACTTATTTTGATCTGTCTACAGCCCAAAGAGTACCAGCCAGTAAAAGCGAAGGTGTCATATGTATAGGCAATAATGCCAATGCTGACATTTAACCATAAATTGGTGAAGATAGACCGTAATTTGTGTGTATGAAAAATCGAGAGTTTCGTGGGTCGAATGAAGGAACATTAATATTGAGAAGACTTAGGTTTTCCGTTGAATCAATTTCTCCTATGAATAAAGACCACTATGACCACCGTTCTCCTAACCTCCAATGATTCTAATTTAATTAATTTTAACAATTAAGTTAAGTTCCTAAAATCTTTATATTCAATTCTAGTTATATGAACTCTATAATACGAACACCACACAATAGAGGCACATTCTAATATAGACCGCACAAATACGATTGTTCTTTAACTCATCTAAAACTTGGGAACATTTTCTTAATAATTTATATAGTTTTAGTGATAATTATATCGATGTAATATTTAAAGACAAGGGGCCAGAACGGAGTGATAAATGATGTGTTGAAATGTCTTTACCGAAAATTTTAATCCGATTTATTTGTCATCACTTAACCAAAAGTTCGGCATTCGAAATTAAACCATTATAAAGAAAATAAATATCACAACAACACCTAATAATTTTAGATGATCAAATGTTTTCTTCTATTTATTCATTTCATCAACAATCTTATCTAACAGATTAAGTCTATCTTTATTCGGCCTTAAGCCTAGTATCCTGCTCGCTCTAAATTTTAGCGTCCCTAGTCTCCACTTCATTTCTCCACACCAAATATAAATGCTCGCTAAATTATTGAACATCATATAGATGGGACAAAAACCATTTGATCATGACAGTAAACGTTATTTTAATTATTCGCGTACATACAATTTTCGAATTTCAAACTTTAAAGACAATGCATTGTTTGAATCGTTCCAAAACAATAGATATTAGCAAAATTGAAGAAGATATTATCATTGCTGCGGCAGCTCAAATAAGTTCTATATTAGCAAGCAGAAGACGACACGTTCCTTCGTGTCGGGTAAATCCCTATTTGCATTGTTCCTCCACAAGCCCTGCAATTTATTTATGTTTTTTTTTTCCCCATGAAACGGAATTTTTGGTTTTTCGTTCTCTTTTATCTATCGCACAAATGTTTTCTGCGGTTTCCTCTGAAAAAAATCCAAAGTAAACACAACACAAATTGTTTCCTCCTCTTTTATGTCAAAATTTATCTTCGATTTAATGTACCGGACATTTATTTCGCGAGCTAAATGAGTGGAGACTTTTCATCGGCCCATCTATATGAAGTTAAGAATTTAGCGTGCGAACAGGATACTGCTTTGCTAAACTGCTTCGCTAAATTTTATCTTTGTAGACTTTTTTGTATGGGAGATAAAATTTAGCGCGAGCAGGATACTTAGCTTTACCAATAATCAACTTTAGTCTGGCAGTTTATGCAAAGACTCCACACTTTTAAAATATATCGCTAATTGTAGGATTAAATGTTAATGTTGAAAAATCCATGTTTATCTCGGGCATTACCTAAATAAATCCTCGCTTAATGCCAAACCATCCAAAATGACGGTATTGAATTTCGTAATAGGAGAGAATTCAATTAAGCTTTTGTTCAGCCTGAGTGTTTATAATTATAAATGTATTTTAGTAAATTGTAAATGTTTTCTGATTTGGAAACCTTGGAAAACACAAATTATTACTTATGTATGCACAAAATTGAAAAATATTGCATTTTCGTTTTAATTCAAAACACTTGATATATTTACCTGTATCTGTGGTTTTGTCTGTTTTCTGTTTCTTTTCCCTTTTAAATAGTTTGCAAGCAACGAATGCATGCTTAGTTAAAATAAATTTGACATAAGTAAGTGATCATTCCTAGACTTCCTTGGCAGTCGTCGCAAAGATATTTAAATATATATGTTCACTTTAGACAGCTCATACTTGAATACCTACTTTTTTCTACAATTATCCTTAGACTGCCAAGGTAGATATTTGGCTGCAACAAAATCCTCTTTGAAAAAGAAGTTTATTCCCCCAGGATGAGAATCTCTCTTGTTGGTGTGGTTGATTGGTTGGTGGATTGACTTCGCGGAAAATATAGATATACGAATTGTCAGCATTCAGCAAAATCCACGCGAAATAGTAAATTTAGGAACTTCTGGAGGAGTAACAGGTGGTATGTGCGAATTCAAGATATACAGAATTCTGTATTACGTGGTGCGAATTCATAGAGGAGAAAACAAGACAGCTTTCTTGTAGAAGAATGTCCACGGATTTATATTTGTTGGTTTTTAGGTTTCCCGAATAAGTTATTATATGGTAGACAATTTTAAAAAGATCTATATGTATTTATTTTCACACTTCCATATACTTTTGCAAGCACTGTTTCCTTGCTTGGCAAATTATAATTCAAACGGAAAGGAATTAACAGGCTATTATTTTTTTCGAAAATATTCACTTGCTAACGATTCAAATGTGATCCTTAGACTACCAATAATCGTGAAATGTTAGAAAACAAAGGAAAGCGTACTATAAAAAGTACCGAAAATTGTGCCTGATCGAACGGTATGACATTACTGATTTGCTTATGGTAATTGACAGATCAGCGGATATTTTGTGAATTTCCTAAATTATATTTTGTTTTTTGCTTATAAAAAGCTTCAAAAGACTTTTAAAAGATATCTGTTGGGCAAATTAATTGGCGATTTATACATTCCTTTTCTTAGAATAAAATCCGCGTTCTGAAATAAAACATTGACCTTGTTTTTCACGAAAACAAATTATGAAATTTGAATTCTGCGATGACAAAAAATGTAATAGATTCTAAGAAAGTTGTCGCACTAGCAAATGTTTTATTGTTTATTGGTACCGTTTCACTAATGCTGTACATTTTTACTAAAGCTGGCAACCAGCTAATCGGCGACCTTAGTGTTTCATTATTAGTAAGGCCGATTATCTAGTACATTTCGTACAGTATAATAATGAAAACTGGTATCTTGTGGTCGGAAATCGACCATAGCTTTTATAAGTACTATAGAGTTCGCCCAGTGGTAGAAATTCTACTATTATAGTGACCTGACTTATACAACATTTTAGAAAACTAATTACACACAACATTACATTCCTGCACAATCTTCCCAACAAAAGGAAAATCAACCGAATATGTTGTGTTTAAGGCAATGAAAGTGGTTCTTAACTATTTGCCTTCGCCTATTTATAATTCAGATATAAATAGTACTAAGTAAAGTGCATGACTTTGTTGCACGGAACTTTCTGGTTCATCGATTGGTAGGTAGATACAAGTTCATAAGCAACCGTATATATAAAATATAAGAATAGGTAGTGTTAAATAAAATGCACTTCTTAGTTATTCATTTGATATGACATTACAAATCGAATAACAGTGTGAGTTTTTATAAGTATATATTATACAGACAATTTTCGCAAGTTTTGGTTAGAGAATTATAAGCATCTAAAGTACTATTTATAAGATCTTAGATTTTACAAGATTTTTGAGTACAGGGACCGGCTGGTTTAAGGTGTCTATGATTGCAATCTGAAGTAGGGTTCGCGTGGACTGGTATCTTTACGTAGATATATTATATAGGAATTTCTTTGCGTTAGCGGTTGGAAACTGAATATACCGATGGATGTTTATGGGGGTGCAAATGGAGTGGGATTTTCTGATTGTGTAATCTCCAAGTTATTTAAAACAAAGAAGAAGTGGGTAATATTTGCTAGAAAGAAGTTTTCGTAGCTGTCATTCCGTTTTTATTGGCAGTACGATATTGAATTTTAAAAAAATGTACGAAAACAGATGGTGGTTGGGTGTGTATGAATCGGGCAGACATTGATTGTATGAGTGTTTCAACTTTCTCATACACATCAATTGTGCTTATTTTACCTCCAAGTGGTAGCCGCCGGGTACTGGTCCTGTCCATCCGGACTCGACTTGCTGAACTTATAAGCGCGAGTGTTAAGCACGAAGAAAATAGCAACACTATAATGCTCTGTCGGAATTGACTGTCTGCCCGAGCCTCAGAAGTCTAACATGAGCACCTCAGAAAGAGGACGTTCGGCGGATGAATTCACGTGATTGAATCAACGGTGGCGTCAACAACAGTCAACAGTCCGATGGTTACCCATCATCCCTCTCCTACGAAAACGTTTCTTCAAGTGATCAGCACGATATTGCCAACCTTTTCGCCACCTTTTTTAAACAATCTTTTGCTGACAACTCCTTTGTACCGGATCCCTCTTATTTCAAATACCTACTTAACTTCTCCATTGGTCCCTTTATCTCTCAAACTTTTGAACCCTCTTTAATAGAAAATAAATTACAAAAACTTAATGATGAATATTCACCTGGTCCTGACGGTCTTCCCGCGATTTTTCTTAAAAAATGCTCCTTTAATCTTTCCATCCCACTTTCATATCTCTTTCAGCTGTCGCTCTCTCAAGGCGAATTCCCTCAGATTTGGAAATCCTCCTTCATAACGCCAGTTCATAAAAAGGGATCGAAAAATGATGTAACTAACTACCGACCTATAGCTAAACTTTCGCATTTACCCAAACTCCTCGAAAGTATTTTGTACGAAGCCCTAAGCTTTCAGTGTAAGTCTTTAATATCCCCCAGGCAACACGGCTTTCTAAAAGGTAGATCAACTACCACTAACCTCGTCGAATTCGTGTCCTCTGCACTCTCAGCCTTAGAAAGTGGTAAAGAAGTCGATGTCATTACAACAGACTTCAGTAAGGCCTTTGACAAAATATCCCATAAATTAATCCTTTTCAAATTGTCTGCTCTTGGCTTTGAACCTGTTTTGCTAAAATGGATAAATTCTTACTTGGAAAACCGCTTTTACAGTGTTCGCTTCAGGTCCGTCCTATCGACCCCTTTCTTGGCTACCTCTGGCATACCTCAAGGCAGCCATCTAGGTCCCCTTCTTTTCATCCTAACCATAAACGACCTTGAAATGGTCATTCAGCACTCAGAACTTTCTCTATATGCGGACGATACCAAATTCTTCAAACCCATCTCCTCACAACATGACTCCAGCCTCCTTCAAATAGACCTTGATAATTTTTCCACCTGGTGCCTCAAAAACTACTTAGAACTCAATGTTGCCAAATGCCAATCTATTACCTTCTCACGTAAGTGCAATAAATCTCCTCCTCGAACTTACCTCCTCCACGGTCAACCTATATCCATCGCTCAAAATATTCGTGACCTCGGGGTATTATGCGACAGAGAACTTAATTTCCGCTCACATATTGACGAGATTATTCTTAAAGCGAACTCATCGCTTGGCTTCGTCAAAAGATGGTCCAAAGAATTCTCCGACCCATACGTGACCAGATCTCTTTACATCACATTCGTTCGTCCCCTGCTCGAGTACGCTAGCCAAGCATGGTCTCCCTTTCAACGGGTCCATATCGACAGAATTGAGAGCATCCAACGTCGTTTTCTTCGATTTGCTCTTCGAGGACTACCTTGGAAAGATCCCCTAATCTTACCTCCCTATCAAGACCGTCTTAAACTTATTAAACTAAATACCCTTGAGAAGCGCAGGGACGTAGCAGACATTCTCTTCATTCATCGTCTGTACGTCTCTTTACAACTCTATCTCCTTTAACACTAACCCTCGGAATCTTCGTTGTCCTCGTCTCTTCTATCTACCAATTCACCGCACCTCATATGGCTCAAACGAACCAATCTCCCGAATGCTGCGGAAGGTTAATTCAAATCTTACCGTTTTTGACTTCAACCGCAGTAGTTCCTCCCTTAAAACTGACCTCCTACACCATCCTTAGTTTTAAGTCCTAGTTATTATATTTAGTTCTTAAGTTAGTTTAAGTCACTGTAGCTTGTAATAAGCCAAATAAATGGGGTTTTATCCCCACCAAAAGTTATGACAGATACCTTAATGAGCTACTTCGACGTATTTGGAGCTGAGGTCATTAAGGATTTTTCAATACTAGTCAGGGTGTTGAAATAGAGATGGTGGCGGAGGAGCCCTTAATGGGTCAACGACAGATCTCGAATCCCCGAAGCGGGTTACTGACTCCGGAATATCTGGCCCCTTCGGTCCAAGGGGTTAAACAAAGGGCCTGGCCCTCCAGGTTGGGGGTTGTGCGTCGGGGTAACTTCCCTACCACGGAAAAAAAATGTAGTTCCGAAACAACTACAAGCCTCGGATATGGATGATCCAAATGTTGATGACCCCTGCAAACGAATAAAGGACAACGAACTTCGGATCTGCACGTGGAATGTCCGGACCTTAAACAGACCGCGTGCAGCCGAACAACTTGTGGAGACCCTGGATAGGTACAAAGCCGACATCACAGCTATCCAGGAAGTGCGATGGGATGGAGAAGGCACAAGAAGGATGAAAAACTGTGACATCTACTACGGCGAGTGCCGCAGAGAGCAGCGTCAGCGGCTATTTGGATGTGGATTTGTGATTAGAGGAAGACTTAGGCAAGAAGTCTTGGGATTTCGTAATATTAGCGACCGCTTAATATAATTTAAAAATATCACGCTGATCTGTTCTCACGCCCCGAAAGAGGAGAAAGACGATACAGCCAAAGAAGCATTCTACGATCTTCTTGAGAAGACGTATGATAAGTGCCCGAAGTACGACGTCAAGATAGTTCTTGGCGACCTTAACGCCAAAATCGGAAAGGAGGGCATCTTTGGTTCTACAGTCGGAAAGCACAGCCTGCACAGACAACACCTCCGGAAACGGACTCAGGCTAATCGACTTTGCGGCGGGGCGAAATGTAATCATTAACAGCACACGATTCCCACACCTCAACATACACAAGGGGACTTGGCGGTCTCCAGATCAACAAACCGTCAACCAAATTGATCATGTTGCGATCGACACCAGACATGCCTCCAGTATCTTGGATGTCCGAACGTTCCGAGCGGCCAACATAGACTCGGACCATTACTTGGTAGTAGCCAAAGTATGGATGCGGATATCCAATACTCCACAACACCGAGAGGATACTGTGAGAAGATTTGACGTTGCAAGGCTACTATCGCAAGAGACCGCCAAAAACTTTGCCGACCGCGTCTCCCTAAACCTCTCAGCAAGCTCATCCTCAGCTTCACATGCATCAAGCACAGATGACCAGTGGCAGCACTGCCAGCGTGCCATTAGGACTGCCGCCACCGAAGTGCTGGGTTTCATTAGGATAGGCGACCACAACGAAACCCTTGGTTCGATGAGGAATGCCGCCAGGCAAATGCATCCAAGAACGTGGCCTACCAACTAATGCTGCAGACAAGAACCAGAGAGGCTGAGAGAGCTGCCCGCGAGCTCTACGGGCAAAAAAGAAGGAAGGAACACCATCTTCTCAGAAGGAAAAAGAAAGAGCACGAAGCGAGCGGTCGAATCAATTGAGGGACGATACTGCAGATGCAATGTTCGAAAGTTCTACCAAAGGGTAAAACGATCCACTCAAGGATACAAGGCCCGAACAGAAGCCTGCAGAGATGAGCATGGGAATACAGTGGTAGATTCACAGTCGGTGCTGAGGATTTGGAAAGAACACTTCTGCAGACTGTTAAACGGCGGAGACAACCAACAGCCCGCTGTCAGGCAGAATGATCTATTCAGTTTGGACGACGATAGCCAAAAAGTGAGGATAGCGATATCCAAACTTAAGTCCAACAAAGCTGCTGGAGCGGATGGCCTTCCGGCCGAGCTTTTCAAAGCAGCGGGAGATGGCTTGGTAAGGAGCATGCACCAACTCATCTGTAAAATATGGTCGGATGAAAGCATGCCCGATGAATGGAACCTCAGCATCGTGTGCCCCATCCACAAGAAAGGAGATACTCTGAACTGCGCCAACTACAGAGGAATAAGTCTCCTGAATGTCGTGTATAAGATCTTGTCGGCTGTACTGTGTGAACGCCTAAAGCCTTTCGCCAACAACCTGATCGGCCCATATCAGTGTGGTTTTAGGCCAGGAAAGTCAACCATCGACCAAATTTTCACACTCCGACAGATCTCAGAAAAAAAACAGGAATTTCAGATCGATACACACTATCTATTTATCGACTTTAAAGTCGCCTATGATAGCGTATATAGGGACGAACTATACAAAGCCATGTCAAGTTTTGGCATCCCCGCCAAACTCGTCCGTTTGTGCAGGATGACGATGGAGAAATCTCGCTGCTCCGTCAAGAACACCATCGATTCATTTGATGTCGAAAAAGGTCTAAGACAAGGCGACGCGCTATCATGTACTTTCCTTAACATCGTTCTTGAAGCAATTGTGCGAAACTCACAAGCCAACACCAGAGGTACAATTTTTCAAAAGTCCGTTCAATTACTTGCCTGTGCTGATGACATTGACATTATTGGGAGAACGCGGCGAGCTGTCAGTGGCGCTTTTGCAAGCATCGAAACGGAGGCGGCGAAGATGGGTCTGGCTGTTAATGAGGACAAAACGAAGTATATGCTGTCAACGAGAAAGGACTCTCAACATCGGCGACTCGGACAAAACGTCACGATGGACAGATACAACTTCGAAGTAGTTAAAGACTTTGTTTACCTGGGTTCCGCTATCACTTCGCAAAATGACATCGGCGCAGAGATCAAGCGAAGAATCACTCGTGCCAATCGCTGTTTCTTCGGGCTAAGAAGGCATCTAAGAAGTAAAGCCCTCTCTCATAGAACCAAGGAGGTACTATATAAGACCTTAATCATCCCGGTCCTGCTGTATGGTGCAGAAGCATGGACCTTGTCAAAAGCGGATGAAAACCTTCTGGGATGCTTTGAGAGGAAGATTCTTCGAGTGATATTCGGTCCAGTTTGTGACGATGGAGTGTGGAGAAGAAGATTCAACGACGAACTATACGGGCTATACAGCGACGCTGACCTAGTCAAAAAGCTGAAAGTACAACGGCTGAGATGGCTGGGGCACGTGGAGCGTATGGACAACAACGCACCAGCCCGACGAGTCTTCGAATCCACCCCTGAGGGACAGCGCAGCAGAGGAAGACCCCACCTTAGGTGGCGCGCACAATTGGAGTACGACCTCAACCAACTTGGTGTGCGTAACTGGAGGCAGCTAGCGAGGGACCGAGTTGGCTGGAGGGGCTTGTTAGTTGAGGCCATGGTCCACCCCGGACTGTAAGCGCCACCTAAAATAAGTACGAAAACAGATCCGGATTTGGGTAGTCATTTTTGTCGGATTTATTCGAGTTTTTGAGAAAAATTTAGTGGCTCCTAATTAGAACTATTTGACTATCCTAAATATGTATTAAACAGTTGCTTACTTTTAAGGGTAGGTAAATTTCATTCCTTCGGAAAAAAGGTTCTAAACTATGAACGGCGGCGGCAAATTGAATGTCACCAAAATGCTTTCATTTAACAGATAAGCATTTTGTATTAGGAATTGTTAACTTAATTTTACCAGCACCATTCGAATGACATAATTTTCATTCTCCTCATTTCATAATAAATACTTAAAAAGTGTACGGAAACTTTTGATCTTCATGTATTAATATAATGTTGATGATGGTAATAAAACGTAATTTTCGTTTAAAATCAATGTTGCAAAGATACAGACGGATAAAGCTCACTTTCAAATTATTTTAGTGCATGACAATGTCCACATTAGTATAGTTTGTTAAAAATTATATTTGACATAAGACCCAAATTGTCGTCTCTATCTGGTATTCAATTTTAAACCACGACAAGTACATTCTATCCCTTAGTATGGACTCTCAACCATCTCATATATTTGGGCTTTTAAGAAAAACAGGGAATAAATCCGAGCAATTGCTTTTTAAGATTTTAATAACGAAGAGGATAACTCTCGGTACAGATTTGATAAAACTTCTGTTCGCTTCTTGATCGAAAATCAGAATATAGAAGAGCGTCGAAAACAAAATATTAAATGTCAGTGTAGGCACGATTTATGTTTTGCTAATAATAGGTAATATTGGTGTGCGACGACAAGAACTATCACCATTCCGAGGAGCGGAGAAGAGCTAAGCTAGCGTGTCCCGTTCCTCGGATCCTTGGTTAGGAACAACATGACAAGTATTGCTTAACGTGTACACCAGCCTTGACGGCACCATTTCATGATGGACATACCCACATTAGAGTCCTTGAGAAAGACGTTGACCGAACCCCCCAAAGTACAATCTGAAATGTTCATTTCCCATCACTGATTGACCCTGGTGCAATTACCGTGACTGTTAAGTTGGCAACAGTCCGATACATTGTTAAGTGCGAAGCCTACCAACACACCTCTTCGTTCTGAAAAAACGCTTTTGTCTCCGCATTCTGTTAAAGCACGGCCCCCACGAATCCAACCTCAAATGATGGGGCTGCATCAGTTTTGGCACATTGGCTGTCCCCATCCCCGTGGTACCATTATATGGCTAAATAGCTGAACCCCCGCCGGCTTTGCCACGCAAAAAAAAAAAACCTTTTTCCAATAATTTAAATAAAAAAAATTAAAACATTTATTGCAATGCTTTCACGTAAACAACATCCTTGGTTATTTTTACCCGACTGGACACAGGTAAGGTTATGTGAATCGCGCGTATCCTATGTCCGTTCCCACGTGACGCCCTATAGCCTAAATGGCTAGACCGATTTTGAAGAGTGAGGTGTCATTAGATTCGTATTCTTCCCCGGAGTGTCATAGGCTGAAAAGATAAAAATAAAAAAAATTAAGAAACCCGGACTGACTGTAAAAAAAAGAAACAAAAAAATGTGAGCGAGACATATTCAATTACCTATACCTTACTATTTGGCAGTCGGAGGGTACTCAATTCTCATATAGGCTGTATAGGTAAATAGTATCCGATTGTGAATTAGTTAGGTATAGTTACTTGAATGTGTCTTGTTCATATGTTTTTATTTCTTTTTTTTTTACAGTCAGTCGAGTGTTTTGTTTTTTTTTTTTAAATTAACTTTCTTTTATCCATCGCTTGTATAAACTAATAGTGCAGAAAGTTTTCCGACTCGCATTCAACGTAGAGTTGGCCACGCGAGAAAACTGGATTTTCGAAATATATAGCGCATATTTGAAATGATTGTCCTTGCGACTAATTAATGGTAACGGAGAATGCAAGGCGAATAGGGAATTGAAGACGCTTAAATTCAAATGGGACATCAGATGGAATTATTGGTATACGAGGAATCAAAACTTCTTGAAAATCGAACAAAAAATCCTCCGAGTGTGATTTTTTTGCACAAAATTCATTCGCCTGAACTGTCAAACCGCTGGCAAATGTAAAGTCGCCTTATTGCGGTTTGCGAATTTGTGAAATGCCATTTAGCTTAAACATCAAATTTTGGCGAATAAACCTTTTTGGTGAATCCAGAGGCGAAAGGAATTTATGAGCTAGAGAAATTAATGAAAATTCAAGAAAAATGTATAAAACCCAGCCAATTCATATAGAAATATTATATTTATAATAAAAATCGCCTTTTATAGTTTCAAAAGAAGCAGCCAAAGCCAGAAGCTAATTGACCTCATGGAGCAAAACCCAGACATAGCCAAGGGGTTTGGACAATTTGGAGCTTCAAAAAAAAACCCACAAAGAATATTGGGATAATTTTGCTTTTGAAATAAGAAGGGTGCGTAGGCTTACTTTATAATAGGAAGGATTGGAGTAGTGCCCATAGATATGAATTTGTCTTTTATTTGGTCCAATATATGCACGAATGCTTCTTTGGTTAAACGAAAGTTGGAAATCTAAAAAAAAATCTGAAAGTGCTTAATGTGTTTATGTACTTACAGGTGGTTTGGAAGTTCTAGAATCTAGAGGATTGGAACTGTCCCTTATACTTTGTCTCTCTCTAATGCTACCTCCGTATTGTCTTTAAAAAAATAGATTAATATTTCTGATAATTTTTAAGGCATACGAATTTTTTATTTTGAAGATTTCTAGGCGAATGATAAATTCGCCGAGCATAATTGTACATTATTGTACGCCTATTAATATTACAAAAAATGCAACCATTTCGAATTAACTTTTAACAATTTTAAAAGTAGCAAAAAAGAAAAAGTCATTCCGGTATATAAGCTTCGGTTAGCAAAACGTGTCTTAGCGAAATTTAATTTCACTCACACTTATGTATTTTTTTTTTCTTGGATGCGCCAAAGGATGTGGTAATCTTCTAAAGATGCGGTAGCCCGTGCTACCAACATGTACGATTCGCAAACCCGAATAATCGATGCCAGGAGTGCGCCTGCGTACACCCTTCCACCACTCTCCCCGCGGGACTGCCGTTAGGCACCTATTACTTCGCGGGGCTGGTTAGCAATTTATGCTCTGCTAACTGAATTTGTTTCCTCTCGCCTTAGTTTTTCTATTCTTCGCAACTCGTTTTGTACATTAATTACTAGTGTGCAAATTTCCATCCAATTGTCCTCCGAGTTCACCATCTCATTTATAATTATTGATGGACTGGGCAGGTTATTTCTCCATTGCTGAAAGCGTTCGGTATCTTCTTCATCGTCTGAGCATTCTGGACAACGAGGCGAACTATCGTGTCCAAATCGGTACAGATATTTCCGATAGCCGCCGTGCCCGGAAAGGAACTGCGTCAGGTGGTAGTTGCAGCTGCCGTGAGATCGGTTTGTCCACACTTCGATGATTGGAATCAGATTATAAGTAGCTTGCTTTTGGAGTAGCTTGCCACATAGCTATTGAAGCTGACCTCTCTTCATTCCTTATTGTTTTTATGTCTTTAGCGTCTTGCTGACTTAAAACTCCTCTGGTGTAGATTCGTAGCATCACTTTCGCAAGGATGTCGATAGAAATCATACCGGCTATAACGAAAGCTGCCTCATCCGAGATAGTTCGAAAACCGCTAATCGTTCTTAATGCGCCAAGTCTATATGACGATGTTAGTTTTCTCCTGGTCTCTTTTACTGCTAGTGCTCCTTCCCAAACTGGTGCAGCATACTGCAGTACTGAACTGACCACTCTGGAAAGGATAATTCTTCTTGCATATCCTGGACCTCCTGTGTTCGGCAACATCCGGGATAGTGCTGCCTGGAGTAATGACGCCTTTCTGCTAACGTAGTCCACGTGTATTTAGAACTTTAGCCTATTGTCAAGCATAACTCCGGGATATTTAATTCATTCCTTTGATCTTATAGACTGACCTCCAACACGAATTGTTATGTGCTCTACCGCCTTCCGGCTAGAAATAAGAACTGCTTCAGTTTTATGGTCGGCTAGTTCTAGGCCTGCTGATTCCAGCCATTCTTTAATGCGTACAATGGCTTCGTTGGTAGCTGCTTCTATTTCCCGTATTTCTTTTGCTACGGTAACAACGGCGATGTCATCCGCGATTCCGATGAGCTGTACTGCTTGGGGTAGTGGTAGTCGAAGAACACCATCATACATTATGTTCCATAAGAGGGGACCTAGAACTGACCCTTGTGGAATCCCCTCAGAGATATGATAATACTTTAGTCCTTCCTCTGTTTCGTACCTCAGCCTCCTGTTGGTGAAATAGTTTGTCACCATTTTTTGCAAGTAGTATGGTGTATCCATCCTGGCTAGTGACCTCCTAATGAATATCCAATTAGCTGAATTGAAGCGTTTTTTATATCCAGCGTTACTACTGCACAGTACTCTTTGATCTCAAATCGCCATTTCTCTCCTTCTATCGCCCTAGCAGCTATATCTACTATGGCGTGTACGGTAGATCGCGACTTCCTGAATCCGATCTGGTAGCCCGACAATGCTCCTTTTTCCTCTGCCACAGCGAGTAATCTATTGTATATTATACGCTCAAGGATCTTTCCCATTGTGTCTAGTATTGGTTAGTATGAAGATGGTTCTCCTGGCGGATTGTTCCCTTTTGGTAGCAATACTTAATGTTGCAGTTTCCATGGGTCAGGGAAAACACCTTCCTCTAGGCACTTTTGCATCGTTTTTACAAAAAGCTCCGGCCGTTTTTGAACAGCAACTTTCAGTGCTTTATTTGGAATGCCATCGGGTCCAGGGGATTTCTTATCGCCTATCTTCCTGCACGCCTGGAAGAGCTCTTCTTGTGTAATCATTGGTATATTCTCCGTTGCGTTTTCTCTGATTACATTACATACGGTCGACGTTCTTTGCGGGAACAAGTGCTCAACCATTGTTTTCAACATTATTGGACATGTTATCTGAGGTGATCTATTGCCCTTCAGCTTTTTCATAACCATTCTGTATGCTGTTCCCCAGGGGTTGATGTCAGCTTCGTCACACATGCGTTTAAAGCATTTTGTCTTGCTTTCTTTGATGGCCCTTTTAAGCGCGTACCTCGCGGTTCTGAAACCCTCCAAGAGTTGTTGGAAGTTGGGTCTCCCCCTGGATCGTTGGACTTCGCGTCGCGCTTTTAGGCACGTTGTTCTGAGTGTTTTTATCTTCTCATTCCACCAGTAACTCGGTGGGCCCCCTTTGCTACCTACTCTTCTGGGCATTGCCGCGTCACACGCTGTGATGATAATGCGCATTAGTTGAAGCGCCAGGGTCTCAGCAGTTCCGTTGTTACACTGGTCGCCGGTGCTCGCCACTTCCTCAAACATATCCTCGTCAAAGAGGGTGTCCTTCCATTTTGGTCCCACTAGAATACGGTGTACCTTTATACTTTCAGCGGTTTCGAATAATATTGCCTGGTGGTCGCTCTGCGTATATTCTTCACTGACACGCCATTTCATATTCCGGAGGAGGGGGATACTAGCAAATGTTATGTCTATTATCGAACCTTTCCCTGCTTTCCGAAATGTTATTTGCTATGCCCATGTTAAGGGGTGCAAATGTTTCCAAAAGCATACGTCCTCTGGCGTTGGTAAGTCTGCTCCCCCATTCTGTTGCCCACGCGTTAACGTCACCGGCAATAATGACTGGAATTCTCCCGGAAGCATCATTGACCAGGATTTCTAGCATCGATTGGTATTCGTTCGACGAACAGCTGGGACGAGCTTAGCAGCTGTAAAAATTTATTCAATTAATTTTGGCTCGTACGATGCCCTCAGCTTGGTCGTATGTATCTAGGAATTCGTGTCTTCCACATATCCATATCGCAGCGTGATTTGTCTTGTCGCTGATCCATACGTTGCTGTCGAGGGTTTTGTACTGTTCGCTGATCAAGATGATGTCGGCTCCTTCGTCTTTTACTGACTGTTCCAGGAGATCCTGGGCTGCTTCGCAGTGATTTTTGGGTTCTCCTTTTCCTGGATACCGCTTTACCGAACTCTTCCAGATGAGGGTTTGCCTTTACGTTGCGTAGTATATCTGCATAAGATACTGACCCCTTTGCCTCATCATATGGCGTCAGGTTTAGTTCTTTTAGCCTCTTGTTTCGGCCTTGCGGAATTTTTCACTGTGGCCTTCGGCCTCTCCTCTCCTTTGTTTTTTTGTTTCCTCTTCTTTCTTGTAGTAGTGTTTTTGTCTCTAATCGACGGAGTTTCATCCCCAGTTACCTTCGAGTTGGCTTCGCCTTCCCCTGCAATGTGTTTTTTATTAGGGGCGACTCTGTTTTGTTTCTCCTTGGTGGCAGGGTTTTCAGCTCCAGTCGCTGTATCTGTCTCGTTAATTTTAAATGCCGGAAGATGCTTCTGTCTACGTTTTGGTTCTGGTGCTTCATTGTCTAGTGGATGCCTGCATTTCGGCTTCAGACTACCTTTCAATAAAGGGGAGGTCCGCGAGGAGTTGTTCTTCCTTATAACCTCCTTCGCTTTTCCGTCCTTCATTAGTATGGCCGGTCCTTCCTTTTCCGTCCTTCATTAGTATGGCCGGAAGTTCGTTCGAACGCCTTTTGCCATCTTCTAGCATATTAACAAGTTTTCGAATTTGCTCACCAAGGCTATGGAAAGCGCTTTGCTGAGGGCCTGGGCTAGGCATCATTGCGCTAGCTAGGGGTGAATCGATCTGCTGCCCATGGCGTGGAGGTGCATGGTCTACAGGTGATCTCAGCATTCTCGAGCTATTTTAGAATGGGTTTTCCATTTCTCCTTCCACTTCTCTTCATACGTTGTATACACTTATGTATAAACAAAAGAAAATGTACACATACACACATGCACGCACCGAAACTTATCCAAAACACACGCTTCTTTAAGTAAAAAGTGTAACGAAGAAGCAAAAAAGATATTTTTGTTGTGAAACTGATAGAAATTCAATATTTTCTTTCTTGCTTTTTTAAAATTAAGTTTTTTTAATTGATCACCATAATTACGGACAATTTAAAGAAAAAATCAACATACGCTTTTTACCACTTTGTTTATTGCTTTATTTACAACTAGCTGTACCCGCCCGTGCAAAATATATACTATATTAGCCGTTTTGTTTCTATCAGCTAAGATAACTGCCCGTGCCTGAAGAAATTCTTGCTTAATTAAACTCCCGTTTTTCATAAAGTTTGACCCTGTGACTTATTGATTGTCATGGCAGAACAAACATTATTGGAAAATTGAATCCGTTCAAACTGAAATGGATAATTGCTGGAAATTATTTGTATTCTTAAAATTAAACGCCCCTATAACGTTTTTCTAAAACGGAATCACCCTCAATGCTATGTAAAAACTCCACCGGGTAATTTACTGCTTCATCTTGATTGCAAATAGCATTTATAAAAAGTCCCAACGTGTAGATATCATCAGGAATTTTCCCTAATATAGATCCCCTAATCCCACGATCTGGATCACTGGTACATATACCTATTTGCCATTTTTTTCTAGACACTTTTTTTTTGCAAAACAGAGATAAACCAACCCTTCCTACATATTTGTCATTTCTTTAATGTTTTTTTTTTTTTTTCTTAGCCAGCCACACAGCGCACTGCCTCTGTATGTCTCCCTCTCCATCACAGGAGTAAAATACGGTTAAAAGAGATGTCAATATATTGCGCGGTTAGTATGTTTGATTTAAAAATGAAGTGCATATCTACTCACTCAGTATTTTCAACCGCAGAGCGTTACAAAGAAAAAAGCGAAACGAAACGAAAAAATAAACTACTCCTGTCCAATTTTTTTCGAAAATTTATAAAGATAAAGATGAGTTGAAAGAAAGTAGAGATTGTAGGCCTAGTTAACCTCTATAGGCCTGTATAGGCACCAGCAAAATTGAGCAGTTTTTAAGATTTTTGCATTTAAAGACATGCAGTCAAACAATCTTAGTCCAACAGAACTACAACAATTTTATTTATATATAGAGATAGAGATAGAGATAGAGAAGAAGAGAAGAGAAGAGATGGTCGAGCTTTTGTAACCCGAGAGTTACTACCAATTTGGATTGCCAACCTAATCCGAGGAAAGGTGAACCTCGAAAAAGTGTCAGATGAACAGAGCATCTTGGGATTGAAGCGAAAACAAGATAACTCGCCCCTACGTTTTTCTTGCACTGTTTAATTTGGTGATGCCCACAATAAAGGCACCACTCAAATTATGGCAGTGTCCCTTGGTTAGGAACAGCAGGAAATATTGGCCGTGCTGCCATTTTGGTCCCGTCTTTAGGACTCGTGCGACATAACCTCTCTTACTACTGAAACCTTCCCAGCTGGATCCCTTCAACCTTTCTACGATGTTGAGGGAACCTCCCCGGCTTACACTTGTGTTGTTGAGTAATGGATCGGCCAAAATGGCTTTTGCGCTGCGGAAAGTGGCCATTTTGGATCTAGTTTCATCGGCAGCGGATGTTTCAGCTTTCTCATCGGCAGTCTTATTATTCTGAAGATCACTCAGATTACAAGCCTTCTCACTGATGGGAATTCTAGTATAAGGGTCTTATTATTCTGAAGATCACTCAGATTACAAGCCTTCTCACTGATGGGAATGCTAGCCGAAAGTATACTTTCTTCCAATTTCAGTGCCAATGTCACCCCAGGTAGCGCCACCATACCTGAATAAAGCTGTATATAATAGACCGACACCAACATAGACAAATCATAGTGAGATCAACCAACTTGCAATCCTCTTGCGGGATATTCTCACTAATAATAAGCTAAAAGGGACAAAGGGATTTTTCATACCTCAGAGTACAAAAAGAAAGGGATTCTACTTTTTGGTCAAATTTTGTTCCTAATTGCTCATTTCATTAAGAATAAAAAAATTATTCAACCTACGATCAGTCAATCAAAATATCTAAATGCTTTCATTTTTTTTCCCCCCTAAACTGTTTCATAAAATGACATATGTGTCTGTGAATGAATCACGAGTATTTTTTAAAATAATAAATTTATTTATTTTGTAAACATAAAAGGGATATTTTGAGTATAACCGTGGGATAACCTTCCTCTAAAATCTGGTATCACTGCAGAGCGGGCCAATTGTTTGTATCACACTGTAGCTGCAACAGAGACAGAGACAGCGAGCACACAGTTTCTTTTTATTCTCTCATAGCCAGTTACGTTTCGTATATCTAAGACACGCCTATTGCGAGGTTGACACTTCGGTAATTTTTTACCAAATTTGGTAATTTTTTTTGCTTATTGAGTTATGGTCATTTTTATCTGGACATGGTAAATTTTTGAGCAGATGTACCAAGAATGCGAACTCGATATCACCTCATTTAAATGCTATTTTACTGCTTTTGAGTGAACGCATTGCATTATTTGCATATGCTTATCACCATCCATATAAAACTATTTTATTCGCTGTTCAACAAATTATAATGCACTCATTGTCTCTCACAAAATTTCACTTGCCTAGGTCGATTTTTTTTGACGATATCCTGTTTTCAACAGACAGAGAGACACATAGGCCTAATATTGATTTTGTATGGGAGCTACCAGAACTACTTGACCGACATAGCCCATTTTTAGTAACAACTTGACGACAATAAAAGGAAGTCCACTTACAAAATTGCACTTGCCTACGTGGATTCTTTTGGACTCTATCGTGTTTTCAACATAAACTAACTATTAAATAGACTGACTGCTTCAGCCAAAAAAGAAAATTTGTCGTTTGAATTCATGTATTTGTGCCTATGTTAATCAAAGGGGACTCACTCATACTTGAAAAAAAAAACAGCCTACACTCTTCCGGTTCCTGTTTAAACCGCCATGTCGGTAGCCTGAGGTGGACTCTCATTTCAATATCAAGGGCTGTGTTGTAAACCACAGTTTTTCTTAGTTCCAGGTTGAAATTTTTCGCTACTTTTATATATAAATTAATGTTCAAATTAGAAGATAAAGGAATATTTTTTAAGTTATTTTATAATGAATTTTGGATAGATAGACATAGTCTTTATGATATCGATATAAAAAAATTGTTCGCATGTTCCACATAGAATTTCCTTTAGGTTTCGCAACTAATTTCTCCTTTCACATTCCCATTTTTGTTTTAATGATCGATTTCGTGAAACTAATAACATCAATATTAAACGAGACTGACAACTGTACTGTCACTTAAAAAAGTGTAAGAAAACTTACAAACAAAACATCAAGTAAAACAAATTCGACAGTTTCATAGAAAACAACCATTGAAGAAACAATAATTAATGTGTAGTCATCATTTTGCAACTTTATTTTAGTTTTTATATAAATATGGACATTATTTTCATTCATAAAATGCCTACCAGAAACTTTTCAGTTGTGTGGTTTTTTTATTAAAAACTAGCACTATTCATGTTCTTGACTGAAGCAGTTGTTTTCAAATGGAATTATTTAAAATGTTCTAATAAATTTTAATTGTTTTTTTTTTTTTTGTTTTCCACTATTAAATTAAATCTGCATGAAAAGTTTATAACTCAAAAATCATAATAATCGTAATCAATCCATTGCCGTTTTTCTATTGACATTCCCGGCGAAATATTTGCTAGCATAAAAAAGAGACAACACGAACACATGTTTGAATAAGCTTCATGACGTCAAGATGTGGTTGATTTATAAATAAAAAGAATTACTTGAGTTTGTCATTGAAACTTCAATTTGGTGTGTTTCCTAATTTTGAGTATTTCACTAACATAGTTTTTCCCCAAAAACAACAAACGAAAACAG
This sequence comes from Cheilosia vulpina, assembly GCA_916610125.1. Lineage (NCBI taxonomy): Eukaryota > Metazoa > Arthropoda > Insecta > Diptera > Syrphidae > Cheilosia > Cheilosia vulpina. The sequence continues at coordinate 46,845,895 of OU744280.1, forward strand.
ACGCATTAATTGTACGATCAAAAATAACTTCTTTTATTTCAACGAATGAATTTTTCACACTTTATTTCTTTATTTGTTTATGTTAATTACATTCGCTATTTTAAATTTAGTAGAATAGAATACAAATGTTATCGTGGTGCAATAAAACAACGAATTTAAACTCTCAGAACGCATCCATCAGCTGACAGCAACTGACGAAATACACTAAATCTCAGTCAGTGTTCTTAGCACTCTCTCTTTATTTATCCCATGAAGCGTGTTCATTTTTCCCTTTTCACTAATCTCAAATAACCTCTATTTTTGTATGAAAAAAACATGCTTTTAAAATTAAAATTTGTATTTTTCGGAAAGATAACATTATAATCATTATTTTTGGTACTGGGAATTGTTACAAAAGGCAAATCTCTTTTTTATGTACATTTAGTGCGTTGATATTAATGCTGAAATGTAGTTTGAATGTTTACTTGTCAGGTGGATGATATTCCCACAATTTTGATGTCTTACGCATGGAAATTTTACCGAAAATTTAAATTCTCAGAAAAAGGTAGAGATGCCACAATGTAGGAACACTGCTGAGTATCAGTATTTTTTTTGCTGCTTCACACGTATTCACCGACAGTTAAATAGCGAGCGGTGGGAGGGCCTTATATTGAAAAAAAAAAATCTGCGGGGTAAATCGGGGAGACGTAGGAAAGCTGTCAGTCTATTTAATAGTTAGTTTATAGTTTTCAACAGACATTGAGACACATGGGTCTAATATTGATTTTGTATGGCATGTACCCGAACTACTTGATCGACATAGCCCTATAGTGTTAAAATAAAACTCGTGATTAATCGTGATTGTCTGATGTTCGACTGACGACCCGTTGATCGCAATAGGCGTTTTTCTTTTCTAGTTCAGAGCTGAGCTCTGAACCGAGCTCGAGCATTATGAGCGCGCTCTGATCCGAGCGTGCTCAGATCGTTCTGATGTATTTATGAAACGCACTTGAGCACGTATCTGACATTTTTAATAAATATATGTATAATTTGAATATTTATTAATTTTTATTTATTAAATTGGTTAACCTTCAGTTCCAGAACAACAAAGGTCGTCCACCATTTCAATTATTTTGTTTATCCTGTTTTTTTTCCGTCAAATGTGACTGTGATTGTGTATTCAGCTTTTTACTCAGCCTGCTCAGTCAATTTATTCTGAGCTCATCGAGCGCGCTCTGATTATGCTCAGATCGAAAAAAGAAACACAAATCTGAGCTCTGATGTATCTGAGCTAAAAAGAAACACGAACTTTTTGTATAACAGTTCAGGTTGTGCTCTGAACTAAAAAAGAAAAACGCCTAATGACACAAATATACTTTAGGCGTTTTTCTTTTTTAGCTCAGAGCTGAGCTCTGAACCGAGCTCGAGCATTATGAGCGCGCTCTGAACCGAGCGTACTCAGATCGTTCTGATGTAATTATGAAACACACTTGAGCAAATAGCTGTCATTTGTAATAAAGTATATGTATAAATTGAATATTTATTAATTGTTGCTTATTAAATTGGTTAACCTTCAGTTCCAGAGCAACAAGGTTCGTCCGCCATTTCAATTATTTTGTTTATCCTGTTTTGTTTCTGTCAAATGTGACTGTGATTGTTTATTCAGCTTTTTACTCAGCCTGCTCAGTCAATTTATTCTGAGCTCATCGAGCGCGCTCTGATTATGCTCAGATTGAGAAAAGAAACACAAATCTGAGCTCTGATGTATCTGAGCTTAAAAAGAAACACGAACTTTTTGTATAACAGTTCAGGTTGTGCTCTGAACTAAAAAAGAAAAACGCCTAATATGTGTGGGAAAAGCAGCCCATTTTTAATACCAACCTAACGACGATAAAAATAAGTCCTTTTACCAAACTTCATTCACCTAGGTTGATTTATTTGGACGCTATCGTGGTTTCACCCGACAGAGAGGCACATGGGTCTAATATTGATTTTGTATGGGTGGAACTACTTGACAATGACAAAGTGAATATACCTTCCTGTGGAGGGTATAAAAAACAGTCGCACTCAGGGAGTTCTGACAGAAGTGAAAACTTGAACATTTACGTGTGTATTTTTTGAATCGCGAGGAAATATTTTATTTTGTAGGAAATACAATGTTATAAACTACTACTACAAAAAAAAATGCCAACTAAGGCTTGTTCATGCCTTTTAGGCATTAAGGTTTAAGGTCTGTTTTTTTTTTTTGTTTAAGACACCTTTACTTATTTTAAATATGTTTTTAATTTTTTTTTGTTTGATTCAAAATACTGACTTCTTAATTTTTTAAACATTCTTTAAAAATCTTTGCCAACAACAAATTATATGTATTTTCAGTAAGAGAAATGAAATTGGAAACAAATTTGAAAGCTGTTTGTATAAACAAAAATAGTTTTTGTTTATTTTTTTATATTTGTGTTTAGTTTTTGATTTATTGTCCCACTTTACCAAAAAAAATTATTTTAGGCATTGTATTATTGAAAAGGGCATCTTTTTTTTCAAGGTATGCAATTTTTCGTCAGAAGTGGTTGGCAACGCGAACGCTAGTGTCGGAACATTGGTGTCAAGATTTCAAAGCTTTTATCCCTTTTTAAAAATGCCCAACGCGCGTAAGGAAGATTTCACTTCAAAAAATACTATCCACACGCATATAAATAATGTTAAATTTAACGGATAAAGCTCTATGAACACCGCCAGCAACTTTGCACACAGCGGAAGTAGCATATGCAAGGTGCGAGTGTGTTGGTGAGCCGAAATTTTTCAGGTTTCGTGACATTTGTCAATACGAATTTTTATGTAACAATACTAGCGCACTAGGCATTTATTCATTGAATCCTAAACCTCTACATCAAGGTCCCAGAGGGACGCAACGATAACCCTAAGTGATATCGGTTACCAGTTATTCCATTTTTTCTTGCCTGAAGTGTTACGTAATTCTGTAAGTAAGAAGAAGTAATTATGCAAAATCACATTCTTGAAATTAAGTCATCTAATTTAAAAGTGATCTTCAATGTACAATGTGATGATTATGTAAGATATGTACATAAGGGTTCTTACAAACAATTAAAGTTTAAAAGAAACGTTGTCAAAAACACATACCCGTTAGCATTTATAAAACCTAACTTCACAAAAAGGGACATTAAACCGACAACAGCAGGCCTTTGTTTAAATTGTATTGATTGTGTTACCCACTAGACTAGTCCCACACGATATCCATTAACGGGACTACAAGTAAGAAATTAAATAAAATCAATATGCGAAACACTCGTTGGCTTTCTGGTCATTTGTCAATTGTTGAATAATTTAAAGTTCTCTACTTATGGAGGAGGCCATCCATAGTTAACCCTTTAGCATCCTTTTGCGGTCAAAGCTTTTATCACTAAGGAATGTTGTGTGCAAATTCTGATGAAAAACATTTCTCAATCCCCAGAATATGAAAGTCAAATGCTGTGATATATATGGTTAACAACACATTAAGAACACCCGAACCGTTTTCTGAAATTGTCGACCCTTCTACTAGAAACTGTCCCGTATGGAGACGTTATCAGCTTTTGCAACTAAACCAATCTAACCTCGGTCAATGACTAGTAAAGTTGATCTTGGATATAGGATGGGGATGGATTTTCTCTGAGGGGTCAGTCTGTTGGAGTAATGGAAATTTGGTCACAGTGATATGGGTACGACACTTGGTGTTCGATACCGATACTGACGAGGAAATACCTTAAGGGATACAATTTCTAAATTATTTGCCATACATAAATAAGGATTTATTGTCACGTCACATATGGTGATGTTGCCGAAGTAAAGTGATACTTTCTAGGGTTGAGGTGCTTTTCAATGTTTGGCTATGCGTACTTCCTTTACAAAGATGAACTGAAAACTTTTTGAAGTGGTTTGTCACTTCGTATGTAGTTATAGTAGTCTTGAGTTGAAAAGTGAAAATATATGTATGTAATTCATATTAAACAAATTTGGGTACGTGAGCATGAGCCTGGAGGACTTGTATTTTTTTTTTTTTTAATATAATACACATTTTTTTGGGAATGGTGGAGATATAAAGCTTTGACTCGGCTGGTTAAAATTTTCTGTAGTACCTACCTATACTTATAAGACAGTCGGCCTTACCTATAATCAACTTTTTTCTGGCAGTTTACGCAAAAATTCCACACTTTCTAAAATCCCTTTGCCATAGTTGCCAGAATATCGCTAACTGTAGGGTTAAATGTTAATGTTCAGAAACCCATTTTTATCATGGGCATTAGCTAAATAAATCCTCCCTAAATGTCATTTTCAAGAGGAGTGCTGCCCAACTACAAAAAATGGTGGTATGGAATTTCGTAATAGGAGCGAATTTAAATACATTTTTGTTCAGTTTACAATTATTAACTAATTTTAGTAAATTATAAACGTTTTCGGACTTTATTCGTTGGAATACAACAATGCAAATTGTTTTTAAGTTTAGCAAATACAAAATTGAAAAGTATTGCATTGTTTTATTTCCCAACACTTGAAATAAATATTTCGAATATTTTCATTGAATGAAATGTTTGGTATCTTTTTTAACCGCTGGCGCTTGCTTTTTGATTGGTTTTCCTTTTTTAATAGTTTGCAAGTTACGAGTGCATACTTAGTAAAAAATAAATTTGATATTAGTTTCGGATGTTTCCAAGACTTTCTGGAGAGTCGTCGAGAAGAGAATAAAATACGTGTTCATATAAGATTGGACAGCTCATACCCGAATACCTATATTTTTCTACAACTTTCAGTACCTTAGGCGGCTCAGGTAGATATTTGGCTACAGCCAAACCCTCTTGGGAAATGGAGTTTGTTCCCAGAAAATGAGAATTTCTAATAAATCAGTGGTTGGTGTGAAAAGGTTGATTCGCGGAAATATTCAGCAAAATCCCCGCGAAATAATAAATTTAGGAACTTCTGGATAACAGGTGTTTGTGCTAATTCAAAATAAACAGAATTCTGTTTTATTTTGTTATTGTTTGTTTTTATATTTTGTATTTCGTGTAGAAAAATTAAGTAATTAAGTAATATGAGCTATACAATTTTAAAAGATCATTACAAGATTTTACAAGCACTGTTTCATTGCTCGGCAGATTGAAATTAAAAAAACGGAAGCGATAGGTCTTTAAAACAAAATAGCCGGCTATTATTTCTTTTTTCATAAATATTCACTTATTGGTATCGTTTCACTAATGCTGTACATTTTTACTAAAGCAAACACAACAATAATCAAACACTAATGTCGACGATTAGCTCGGTATGTATTATTATATGTTTATATGTATTTTTATTCAAGAAGTTATTAACAAAAAAGTAGTTGGTTAAAATAACTGTATTTTTTATAATAATATATGCGTTCATTAGAATATATTTTTTATGATCCAGCAGTGTCACATACTTTAAAATTATAAAATAAAAGAAAGTTTTTTTTGTTTAAATATGCTAAAAATTCAAAAAGTCAAATGGTTCGTAAAAAGTAAGCTTAATTTAAAAGTTATGGGTCAATTTTTACAGTGTATACATTTTGAATCAATAAAGCTAAAATAGTAAGCAACAAGTAAATAAAGTCAAAACAAACGGAGAAATAATTTTTTTAAGGGTGAATGAACAATATTGTTAAGCACAATGTTTTTGGACTATCGAGTTACTGGTTCAACTTTCAAAAGGGATGTTAATAATTTATTCAATTTTAGGAGGTACGAAGTTCGTCGGGTCAGCTAGACTAATATATTAATAGACAAATGGGAATACTTGTAGCTAGTAACCACTTTTACAACATTATTGATTTTTTGTTTTGCTAGAAAAAAAATTGTGTAGAGATTTGTTTGTCAATATGTTGTGTATAAGCCAAGTCACTATAATGGTAGAATTTGTTCCACTGGGCGAACTCTACGTATTATTGGAAACTTTAAATTTTTGAGAATGTATTTTTGTAGATATGACTCATGGAAAATAAATTTCAGTCCTTACAAATAGATTGGTTCTGGGTTGGTAGGCCCTTTACCGCTTGATTGCTTCAATTTTGACAAACTTGCGCGTCTTTCTTCGTCGCTTAATATCTGCTTGCCGTAGTAGCTTTGGCGATAAACTTTGCATTTCATTCTCCCTCGTATAAAATTGAAAACTTTCAGTTTAATTTAATTCGTTATTGTAATGAAAATAATAATTCCTAGCATGCACATGCTGTTATTCGGTCAATTATTCATGTTCTTTATTCAAAAGTTAAACTGATGTATAACAATGTCAATGCTTTTCAATCAAACCGCAATGATTGACGTGTCGGCCAACATTCCGTTTTCTCATCGAATTGCTTTATGGTACATTTTTTTGTTCTATTCTCGCGTGAGTAAAGTGCACCGCGCCGAGCGTTTTTTATATAAGAGAGAAAAGAAAAGCAATTTAATTATTATTTTCATCGCTTTATTGATTTGGTCACTTACAGACCTTACGTATCGATTATAATTAAAAGTTACTTAATGTGCGTTGTTGACAGCCCGCCGTCCTTAGCGTCGCTGCAGCAAGTAAATACGGAACACGTAGTCCTGGTCACTGACTTCCGCCTTTGCTTCAGTTTTATATTGGATTTCTGCTGACGCTGCGTTGGCAACTTGACCCATATTCGCAGTGTTGAAATCAATATAGGAAGGTCCGCGCCACACTCAGGTCAAAATTGACCCATTGTGATACCCGAATAGGGGACATAGGTTTATCCCTTACCCGTAGTGACCTATTCCGCGTGTGCCTTGTTGTAATTAGGAGTTTACTTACTGTGTGTTGTTGCATACAAACCATCCTGATTATTTGATGAAGTTCATGATTTTTTCTGTTGGTGTGCTAGAAAGCTCGTTCAGGTTATGGAAGAAGCGACTTCCTAGAAATTTGTTCCTGGAGTGTTGAAGACCTGGACAGTGAAGTTGGTTGTATCCTCTATAACTCCCTGTCGTAGAGGCCTACAAATCGCAGGGTGTTGTGTCCCGTGATGTGTGATCCCGTTCTGAATTTGCAAAAATATTGCCACAGCTTTATTGTATTGGCACACGTATCCGTGGATATCCACCTGGCATTCGCCTCATCTATGGCCTTCTTCCCCGCTTCTAGCTTTAGTTTTCATAGCTGTTTGTTCTAGTGTATTAGCCGAACCTTGTCGTGCTAGTTCATCCGCTTTCTCGTTTCCTGGAATGCCTTCATGTCGAGGGACCCAGCACAGTGATACCTTGTGCTGTGTTCCAAGAGCTTTGAGCTAGCTTCGATTTTCTTACTGGGGCAGTTAAAGCTTTTATAGCCGCCTGGCTATCGATAAAGAAGGTGATACCCGCAAGTGGTATTACCTTTATCGCAGACTCACGGGCAGCCCTTGTCACTGCCATGACTTCCGCTTGGAATACACTGCAATGGTGATATTGATATGTCCAGCGGTTCAGAGTAGATGCTTTGTCCATTTTTGATCCGTCTGTGTATACGTGTACTATGTTAGGTATGGGTCCATCTCTCCATGTTTCCCTGTTGGGGTAGGCGCTATAGAAGGGTCTTATGAATTCTAAACATGGCGTGACATAATCCGTGTTAGGTACATTGCCAAAGTATCTATGCAGGATCGTTGAGTGACCCTCTTCGTCATGTTTCCATTCTATTGCTTGGCTAATTCTCATGGCACTCATTGCTGCCATTAATTGCACAAAGATATCTAGCGGGTTGAGGATAGCCTCAAGAGTTGGGGTATACCGCCAACAGCAGGCAAGACAAACTGCGGGACTTTCCTCTTGTTAGTGAACAATAATACTTCAGTCTTCTGGGGATTGACTGATAGACCGCATTTCCTGGTCCAGGAGTCAAGGATGGAGAGGGCTCCGTTTAATAGCTCGGCTAGTGTTGGTAGAAATCTGGCGGTAGCCATTAGCACAACGTCATCAGCGTAGGCAATTATTCGCAACCCGGTATGTCTAAGTTGAATAAATGCCTCATTTAAAACAATAACGCAAAGTAGTGGGGAAATAACTCCTCCCTGAGGTGTTGCTCTTGATGCGTAGGCGTCAAGTCTGGATCCCCCAAGTTCAGCTTCTAGGTGCCTAGCCTTAAGTGCGTTATAGACAATTCAGTTGATGACAGTAGTGCCAATATTGAGTTTACCTAGCGTTCTGTAAATGGCGTCCGTTTTGACATTGTTGAAAGCTCCCGCAATGTCTAAGAATGCCGCTAAGTGTACTCTTTAACTCTCAGTGATTTTTCTATTACATTGACAAACAGTCTAGCGCAGTTTCAAAGCTTTTTCCTTTTGTGTAAGCATGTTGGGCTTGAGATAGATCTTCCAGTCGTAAATTGCTACGAATGTGTATATACCAATATTTCTAAGGTCTTAAGTCTTATTGGTCTGAAGTCTTTGGCGTTAACATGGCTTGCTTTGCCCGTCTTAGGTATAAAGATGACTTTTACCTCCCTCCATATTCTCGGTATGTACCCAAGAGCCAGGCTGCCAAGGAACAATTCCTTTAATACTGGAATGATGGTGTTGACAGTTTTCTGCAGCAAGAGTGGAAAAATTCCATTGCGGGAGAAAGAACGGAGAGCCCATTCTATTCTATCTTCTGTGATCAGATCCGCGTCATTTGCGTTGTGCTCCGGGTATATGCACTGTCATGTGGCTGACTGGTGCATCCTGGAAAGTTCGTGTTCAACAGTATTTTTAGGGGTTCTGAGCAGGATTCAGTCCAGTTACCGTCGGAGTCTTTGAGAGCTCCCAAAGGTTTTGGTCATCTGGTTACGCTTTTCCTAAGTCTCGCGGTTTTCGTTGTGCCTTGTAGCTCATCGCAGAACTTTTGCCACGACTGGCGTTTTGATTTCTGGATTTTTTAAAGGTTCTTTGGCTGGCCTTGTAACTTTCCCAGTCTTCATCTGATTTAGTTCGTGGCTCACCACGTGTGTTTATATCTCCACTGCCCCATTGTATATGATGCCCATTTGCATCTAGGAAGCAATCGCTGATTGGAATGCCTGGTTTGCATTCTGTTGTTGATTGCTGAAATTCGCTGAGTTGGCTTCTGATGTTGTTGCTCTGGCTGGTTTTGGGGGCACGATCGTTGTGTTTGGGTATGTTACTCGTGCGTACACTTACAAAGCGTGATGTTTGCTGACACGACGTCAGCAAACCACGTACAATTGACCATGTGAGAAACATGGGAATTCAAGATTGATGCCACAAACATACAGCGATTGTCCTTGCGATGCGACTCATAAATTGTCATAGCGAAAGCGAGACGCATGGGGAATTTAAGACGCTTAAATAAGAATATCAAATTCGGATGAAATTTGATTTGAGATTCTTCACAATCAAACGCATTCCGTTACAAAGTTTCGGTGCATTGAGGTTGCCCAATACAATTATAACTAAGCCGACTTTCAATTTCAAATTGTGTGCAAATTACACAAGTCCAATTATACTGGAACGAATTCAAATGCAGTTGGTAAACTTAACTTTTTAAAATGCAATTTTGCGATAGAAATCTGACCCCACGCAATAGCAAGTCCATCCAATTCAATTGGAATGACGAAACGAAATGATACGCCACCTGGCGGTTTTTCGAATCATCATCAAATGTCAAATTCGATGTGTAGTGTCTTCTATTTTCGAACTAATGAAGATACTAAAAAAATAATACAAAAACAATCATAAAACCCGACTGTCTGTACAAAAAATAACTAAAACGATATGAACTAAACGTATCCAACTTAACCTAATTTATTGACAATCGGAGACTATACCTACATAACCTTTAACAAAAATATGAGTAGAAACTTTTCGACTGTCAAGTAGTTAGGTATAGTTGGATATGTCTTCTTCATATCTTTTAGTTCTTTTTTGTACAGTCAGTCGGGTTTTTCTTTTTTTTTGTTATTAAATTAACTTTCTTTGTTTCTATCTTTTTCACCTATGATACTCCGGCGAAGAAGAATACGAATCTAATGACGCCTCACTCTTCAAAATCGGTCAAGCCGTTTAGGCTACGGGGCGTTACGTAGAAACGGACATGAGATGCGCGAGTTACATACCCATCGGAACCCAACAACACCATACCAGCACATTTAGAATAGTATCATATTTTTGTTCACATTCCTTTAAACAACAACCTTAGAATAATATCATATTTTCGGTTCACATTTGCTACTTTCTGTAATAAAATATACTCAGATTTCATATTCTCCAGTCACAAATAAATCCGTTCACACGCTGCAACAAATTGCAGCGTCAATATTAAAATTATATAAAACCTATATAAAAATGATTGTCATTGTCATTTGTTACGAAATAAAGTTCAGAGGTGGATATTATGAAAGAATTAAAAATAGTTATTTTTTAAAACACCGGGAAATGTTCACTTAATTCGCGTGAAAAACATATCCCTCCCTGTGTCGGGTGAAAACAGCATGTTTTTGGACAATCGCACATTGTTCTTGTGATAATATTTATTTCTCGGAGTTACGGCTCTGTATTTTCGTTTTCACGGGCAGTAGGTACGTAGTGCATTACGAGTTTACGACTGGGACGCATGTGCAACATTGCGTATACTTTTCAAACTTAAAATTTCAAAATGTTTTATTTTTATTCAATCATTTTTGGAGTGCATTTTCTTTTCTGCGGATTCAAAAATAAATATTTCCTTGTTGTTGGAGCAGAATTCAAATCTGGCGCCTAAAAATTGCATGTGTCCATATTGATAAATTCTTTTGTTAAAGAAGCTGTTTAAATAAAGAATTATTTGTTTAACTGTTTAAAAATTTTGTGTAAATCTTTGCCAAACAATAAACATTAACTCATTTGTACATAAAAACCATCAGTGGTAACACAATCGTCTGCCTGCTGCTTGTAATTTCACTCTGTTGCAGTGTAAACCAATACAACATTCTTTCGTCCTCAAACTGCAAGTGCAGCGCGGCTAGGTGAGAAGCTAGGCCTAGGGTCCCTACCGACCTGTTTCGCCAACTATTTATTTATTTATTTAAGGATTTTGTCCATCTCCAGATCTTTATAGAAAAAACTAATTGGCTCATATTTTGACTACGTGATGTGTATTGATTTAATGAACACTGGTTGAGAAATAACATATACTAATAGCGCAGGAAAAATTGTTTTTCAATATTTTCAATTTATTAAACATTTTATATTCAAATTTAATAATTTATTCCTTAAAATGCTCATTTTAATACGAATCTTCTGAACTTTAATCTCTAAGGATTAAAATCTAGTATTTTTGTCCTATAATCTAACCCGGTCTATATTAAAACAATATTTCAATCATGAACTTATTAAAATTAAGTTATAGTTGACCTGACATATAACATCTACTCTAATTACATTTTAATACGAACTTATTAAGCCATCAACTTCAATATATTTGCATTTAGTTTTAATATAGGATTTGAACCAAAGTTATTTGATTTAAATATATTATTTTGTCGCTTGGTTAAGAAGTTAGAGTTAGTTTGAGCGTCCTCTTCAATGGAGTGGATGATTTGGATAAAGATTTTTAAAAGAAAAATGTTTTAAAAATATAGAAATTCAAACAAGTATTTCCATATTTTTAAAAACGGGCTTACATAGATATCCAATAACAATATTCTTCTTAAAAGTAAGTAACTTTAAATGCAAAGTATTCTCATAAGAGTAAATAATATTTTATTTTTCTGTTAAGCTGTGAAGCGTAGGGATGTTCCTAGTGAATTTGCTTTTGATAAGGGCGGTCTAGAGATTCGAGTTCAATGCCTCAGAAATTTAACTTTTACATTGCAATATGTTATAATTGACTGAATAACTAATTACATAATTCGGGCATACATGAATTCTCCTTCATTTAAATTTCTAGAAAAATATACCAATAAAGGAAGCACAGCGGCACTCTGTAGGATTATTTCCAAATGGGGATAAAAGACCATAAGAATTTGACTACGCTTGATAATTTTCTATATGTATTGTAATATTTAAAACCAATAAAAAATAATATAAAAATAAAATACTTTCCGAATATAAAAAAGTATTAAATTTTATAAGATTGTAATATATTTTAATATTCCATGGGTTTATAAAAAGCAAAAGAAGTATTTAATTTGAGGTGAATGTATTATATTTGAATCTGCAGTTTATTTAATTCGAATACAAATGTATTAAAATTCTTTAAATTTTCAATATAAATAAGGGTTGAATTTAAAAAATCTTGCATTTAAACCCATCTCCATTTATGTTAAAATTTAATATTTCAGACATATTTTGTAATAGCAGATATTATTTAAAATTAATAAATCTTCTATTAGTTCTTTAATTTAATTAAATTTTAATATTTTCTCGGCGTTGACCTATATATACTACCAAAGTCCTTTAAAGTTTCTAAAGCTATGGCGCTGGACTAACCATTTATTTAATTGGTACCTTCTATTAATTCAATTCTCTTTTATAACAAAGAAGATTCGGTGTCCTTAATTCTAAGCAATTATTGCAAAACACATTGCTTTTATAGATTATCTCTATCGACTTCACCATGGGACTTCAAATTCATCGTATTGTGGGGACTCATATTTACTTTTTAGTATCATTTATTTATATATATAACTTGCATTAACTACTAAAGTCGTAATCACTACTAAATGAAGGGTACGCTAGTATCATCGCATCTCTTTTAGTTACACAGTTATGTATATACTTATCATGTCAGTGGTTTCTTAACCGCATCCTAGGGAGATTAAATCAGAGTGACGTTAATATACAGATCGACCGGTCGCCACCTCCCGTTCAATTCAGCAAGTATTTTGTAGCTTATTAAGTAGTATTTAACAAAACTGAATTATATCAATTATTGGAAAGAAAACATTTTATTTAAGTGTTCACACGCGATCCCCACAATTGGTGACCCCGACGTGATATAGCATATTTTCGTAGTGCGAGAGAGTGTGATATTCCATCGACGGATTTAACGTTTCGCTCTTAAAATCGTTAATTTTACAATGATGTCCGAAGACGAAAAGCGTGATAATCCTGGCGGTAGTGGTATCGGTACAGTAGGTAACGGAAGGACGATAACGGGCAACAACGACGTCGATTCTCCAGAATCGGTTTCTAGAATTTCAGTAAAAATTCCTCCGTTTTGGCACGAGAAACCAGAAATTTGGTTCGCGCAAATAGAGGAGCAGTTCGAGATAGCAAGGATTAATCGTGACTCGTCATTCGCCACCCCTGAATGACAAGTACGGAAACTTAAAGAGGGTTGTTATCGAGCAATTTGGTGACTCCGACCAGCGTAAGATAAAGAAGCTTCTTTCGGAAGTGGATTTAGGCGATAAACGGCCTTCGCAGCTGCTTAAGGAACTTCGTAGTTTGGCTGGAACGCAAATTAAAGCCGACTTCTTGAAATCTGTGTGGCTACAAAGACTCCCGGCCCAAGTGCGCGCAATTCTGCAAGCATCCAATCAAGAACTCACAGCGCTTGCCAAACTGGCTGACAAAGTTATGGAAGTTGGAGACTTTAAGCCCATCATGGTCGTCAATTCTCCACAGCAAATACACCAAGCATCTTCTACAAGACACCAATTATCCTCTACAAGGCCGCTGAACTGTCACTTCAACACCAAATTCAGCAAATATCTTGTCAATGAAATGAACTGATGAGAAAAACAAAAAGCATGCAAACTAAAGCCGCAGTCGCAGCAGTTTTTCTAATTCACATCGTCATCAGCCCAAAGCAAACGTGGAAGATTGTTGGTTTCATCAGCAGTTTGGTGTGAAAGCAAAAAAGTGTCGCGAACCCTGAAATTTTGAGTTTTCCACTTCAAAAAACTAAATCACGGCGCATTGGTCGGCGAGAGTAAAAGTGAACAACACGTCGGGCAATGTATTTGCAGGTTAGTTGTTCACGAAAAATATTATATTTCTGATATTTCTGTGCTTCCTCCAAACTACAACGACCGTTTTTCTTCTTCGAAATCAATTCGTTTGCACCGAACGGCAGCGAAATAAAAACAGGCGTGTGACGATTGACTTAGGACTACGACGCGCTTTCACTTGGACATTCGTGATAGCAGATGTATCCAGGCCAATCATTAGGGCGGACTTCATAAAACATTTCGGACTCCTAATTGATTTGAAAAAGAATCAGCTAATCGACAGCAGTACACACGTTTGAGCGCAGGCAGTGGCCGTCACTAGGAATAAAGTAAGAATTAGTACGTTTAACACTAATACACCATTAGCCGAAATTTTTAAAGAGTATAAACACCTCATCGAGTTCAATGCCAACAATTCGGTTACCGGTACTACGACAACTCATCACATAGCCATGACTGGTCCCCCCATGTTTGCCCGGCCATGAAGGCTGGACGCCGCGAAACTCAAAGCAGCTCAGAAGGAGTTCCGTCTTTTAATGGAGAAAGGGATTTGCCGACCGTCAAAAAGTAATTGGGCGAGTCCTTTACACCTGGTTCGTAAGGCAAATGGAGATTATAGACTGTGTGGGGACTACAGGGCTCTTAACTCCGTAACGAAGCCTGATCGCTACCCCATCACTTTTATACAAGACGTTTCAAATATTTTGCATGGACGGACAACTTTTTCGACGATCGATCTGCAGAGGGCATACCATCAGATCCCCATCGAATCTACAGATATACCGAAGACGGTCATAATCACACCTTTCGGACTCTACGAGTTTCGGTATATGACCTTCGGATTGCGTAATGCTGGGAAAACGTTCCAGCGTCATATGCACGAAGTACTTCGAGGCATAGAAGACTTCGCTTTTCCCTATCTGGGCGACATTTGTGTGGCATCACGTGACAGCAGTGAACACGAGGGTCATCTTCGATAAGACTTGCAGAGGTTGAACTCTCACGGCCTTGCAATCAACGCTTCCAAGTGTGTACTGGGGAGGACCAAAATACGATTCCTTGGACACACAATCAGCAGCGAAGGAATTAAGCCACTTGAGGAAAAGGTGAAACTTATTCTGGACTATGAAAGGCCGACAAAGGCCAAAGACCTGAATAGGTTTTTGGCGATGATCAACTTTTACCGACGTTTCTTACCCAATTCACTCAGCAACCAGGCAGTGCTTCAAAAGCTCGTCAAGGGTAACAACTAACAAGAAGAACGATTCGACTCCCGTCGTATGGACCGAGGAAGCAGAAAGGGCTTTTCAATAATGCAAAGCAGATCTGACAAACGCTACGCTCTTAGCGCATCAACGCACCCCTCTCGATCAGTTCCGATGCTTCAGACATTGCAGTTGGCGCAGTACTTCACCAGATCATCGATGGAGTTTCACAGCCACTCGGTTTTTTCATGAAAAAGCTGACCGAAACGCAAAAGCGGTACAGCACTTACGACCGAGAGCTGTTATCGATTTATCTGGCTGTGAAGCATTTTCGACATCTAATTGAGGGCAGACAATTCACTATTCAAACGGACCACAAACCGCTCGTCTTTGCTTTAAAGCAAAAACATGAAAAGTCTTCTCCACGACAAGTCCGACAACTGGATTTCATCGCTCAGTTCAGCACCGACATTCGTTTCATCAACAACGTAGCTGATTCGTTATCGCGAGTGGAAGAGGTCAGCACACGAGCTATTGATGCGGACGCTATCGCTTCTGAGCAAATCAAGGACGAACAATTTCAAAAAGAAATCAAAGCAGGTAAAGGTTTTCAAAATTCTCTTACCGTCAAGCTGTTTAATCTTCCAGAACCCAAATCACCTGTTTATTGTGATGTGTCGACGAGCATAATTCGACCAATTATTCCGCAAGCTTTGCGGCATATGGTCATGAAGTCACTGCACAGCTTATCACACCCAGGAACCAAAGCAACGGCACGAATCATCGGCGAGCCATACGTTTGGCCAAGTATGCGAAGGGATATTGCAACATTCGTACGTTCTTTCCCATGTTGCCAAAAAACCAAAACTCAGAGGCACAACCGTACACCACTGGTAACATATACATAGCCAGAAGGTCGATTTTAACACATTAACGTGGATATCGTCGGTCCACTGCCCTCATCGCAAGGTAACCGCTATCTACTTATATGTATCGACAGATTCTCCCGCTGGCCAGAGGCTTTTCCTTTGCCAGATATCACAGCCGAAACCGTCTCAAGAGTACTGGTTTCGGGATGGATTTCACGGTTTGGAGGTCCATTGCGAATTACGACAGACTTGGGCAGACAGTTCGAAAGTACGATCTTTAAGGAACTAACACGGCTTCTCGGAATAAAACATTTGAAGACAACTCCCTATCACCCTCAGGCAAATGGGATGATAGAGAGGTGGCATCGGGCGCTTAAAACTGCCATCCGTTGTCACCAAACGGAAGTTAAGTTCTGCCATCGGTACTGCTCGGTCTGCGGTCGACGTTCAAAGAAGATCTGAGGTCAACTCCTGCTGAAATGCTTTACGGCACATCTTTGAGGCTTCCTGGCGAATTTTTTGGTTGTCAGCAGACAACATACAGGGATTTCTGCAGCCAGATATTAAGACGGCGACACATGTTTACATCCTTATTGACGCGGTCAAATCGCCGCTTCAGCCACCTAACGAGGGTCCCTACGAGATTTTTGAAAGGAGTGAAAAATATTTCAAAATTAGATTGCCCAATCGAACAGCGAAAATATCAATTGATCGTTTGAAGACAGCGTTCCTGCAAAAGAACCATTTGCCCAAATCAACAGCAGCCACATCAGTAAATACAGCAGAGCCACAACAACATGCACCACATGTGACTATAAAGACGTCTAACAGCAATCAACTATCTAGTAGCACAACTCGATCGGGAAGAAGAGTCCGAATACCGAATAGGTATCAATAATTAGAAGAAAAGTATCAAAATTCCTAATCTTTAATTTATATTAATTTATATACTTATCATGTCAGTGGTTCCTTAACCGCTTCCTAGGGAGATTAAATCAGAGTGACGTTGATATTCAGATCGACCGGTCGCCTCCTCCCGTTCAATTCAGCAAGTATTTTGCAGCCTATTAAGTAGTATTTAATAAAACTGAATTATATCAATTATTGGAAAGAAAACATTTTATTTAAGTGTTCACACGCGATACCCACAGTATCATTCGTCTACACAGAAATATTTACAACTTGTCCCTTATTTTCGGCCTGAAAATATATTTTCTTATTAATACCGCTTACATATACAAACTGGCCGCATATTGCCAAGACAAGCAGTCTTAAGCATAACGAAGCAGCTGTATCAAATTGTATTGAAAGCAGACCATTAATCTGGTGTTAACACAAAAAGCCACCTACCAGGCAATCCTTTTATGGTGCCACATTATCTTACATTTCAGACAATCCAATGCTGCCACTGCTACATGGATGCCTAAGATCTCACATGGCTGCAACGGAAGGAGCGATTGTGATCGGGTGCACAAAATGAAAGAACAACAACGAAGCGACGAACGATCATCATCAATGATAAATGATTAGACCGCCATAATATCAGACTGGATCATCAGTTAGTCCACAGCTGCAATGTACTTTATCGTTGATTCGGTAGGTTTCAAAAAACACATATGAGTTGTTTTATTTTATACTGGCAAATTTTCTGGTATATGCTTCTCCATACTGTACGTTACCGCTACAGCGTTGAGCATATCAAAAAAGGTATCGCGGTGGCATAAAAGTGATGATGGATTGCCAGTACGTGTTCGGGTATTTAACAGTGATTGCGATAGCAACCGCAGCTCATTAATATCCATGCGAGTTGGGTACTTGCTCCCCATATCCAGCGAAAAGATAAATTGCCGTTTACCCATTACGCTTCATTTGCATACTTTCAAATGATTGCGAATTTGAATCGGAGTTTTGCCATCGACAAAAAGAAATGTTTGTTGTATATAGTATGTATGCGTACAGCTTCTGTCTTCCCTGAATCATCATCAACGTCATTTTCGTCAGAGATAAACATTTAACACGTTTTATCCTAGCCGTTAAATAAAAGTCGTCGTATATTCACTTCTACCTATAGAAATGAATGTCCTACCCTCGATGTGTAAATAATTTGCTTCGTTCTACCGGAATCGGAAGCAAAGCGACGTGAGACTTAGAACATGTCACGTTCCTAATAAAATATCGGAACTTTTTGTTTTGATAACATCTTCCTATCAAATCCAACAATCGTAAGTACGAGTATATTATTGGTATATGTCGGTAGGGTTGGGGTTCGTAAACTTGTTTTCACTTGCAGACAGACAGAAAAGCTGTAATTTTTTTTATATATATAAATGAAGGGAATTGTGACTTACATTATTCGAAAGGTTCTATGTCGTAGATATGTAGATATGAGTGTATATATGTATATCTTGATATCTTTTACCAAATTATCTTTGAAATCTTCCGTCCACCAAATTAAAGTATTCCCAGACTGTGTATATTTTTCGATATCTAGATACCTAATGATTTTCCGCTTAGAGTTAATACGTGCACAGAACACTGTGTAGTACCATTTTTAGTATTCTAACAAGCTTAGGTTTCAGTTTTTTTTTTTTTTTTTTTTAAATCGATTAATAATTCTTTCATTCACTTCTTAAAATTCTGAAACTTCGTGATTGAATATATATGCAGCATCTTCCAATCAAGAATTGCGACCAGGATTCTGGATTTAAAGAAAATTGTTTAATTTCAAATTTCATAGCTTTCATTTGAGTTTTGGCTTTTTCATAAAAAAAAAACTTTGTTACGGCACCGTGTACAATTACGTTAACAAACAGAAATTAGACAGGTTAAATATGTGGACCTCAATTTTAAGATTATAAATGGTCTCCCCTATGCCCAAAAGAATTGTGTACCCTAATAGTTTCAATTTCTCATTTCATATCCTTCATCCCCAAGTTGATAAGTAACATACCGGCTGTTGTCTAAAATTTAACCCGATTCCTCAAAACACACTGTTCGTGTGTGTGCCAGAAGTCTCTTTGCTTCATTTGCGTGGTGATTAATGAAGTGTTGACCAGAGAAGCAGACCAAATGGTAACCCTTTTCACTGCAATGCAATAGTGATGGGAGTAGGAATAAGGAGGCAGTGGTCAGTAACAAAAATAACAACGATGGTAATATCCTAAATTTCGACCTTCAAAGTTATAATTTATGTGAATATAACGGTCATAAGTATAACAAACTTGTGTCGTGTGCGTTTGAAGGACCCAAGTTGTAATGTGTGAGTGGCAAAACTCCCTTTTTGTAACCCTTAATACAATATACTGGCTTAAAACAAAAACGTAGACCTTAGACTGTTCCGACCTTCTTTGCTGATATTCCAATGAGCACTTATTCAGAAGTCAACACCTTTCTGTTGTGTTGCCATCGGATGGCTTTATGAGTTTCTCTTCTGAAACGTTTAGAATTGCTTCCGTTTCACTTTCTCCGCCTTCCGCACCAACATCTTCTTAATCTTCCCAGTTAGATGCATTTACAAAAAAAAGAAACATGTCGTTGCGTACTTCCTTTGCTAATCTCCGCGTCAAAAAAATTCAACGTGAAATATGGAGACCTTTCTGGGGAACTCATCTCTAATTTTGATCTCAAAAATACAAATGAGGGACATAAAGTCGTCCTTTTCTTAAGTTTCTTATCGCTGGAAAGAACATTTCTTCTTTCGACTAGGTACACATTTTCTTCTCTTTCAACCTTTGGGATTTGCGATCATGTGTATACGAAGTGTTATACAAGATTTCACAACTGAAACGTCCATCCATAGAATTCATTTAATGAATTTTAGATTTTTGATTTCAATTTTGAAACTGAAAACCAAACCAGATTTGATTTTCGTTGATGTTTCTGTCCCCGCAATTTGACAAATTGGTAGAACTATCGCTGATGATTGTGACCGTCTTGCCGAATCAATACCAATTTCATTTCAATTCTTAATGAAATTATGCGGGTCTCTCGAATCAATTATCTACTGTCGAAATCCAACTACCCTTATTTGACATAAATGTAGAAATAGAATGTGCTAAATTATTTTCGCTGACCACACTGTACTGTGTCATTTAAAAAAGTAACATAGAAAGACGGCTATACGAATACCCAAACACAAAGCAATCAAATTCTTTAACCCACGAAGAAAGGCTCCGAATTAAATGAGGAATGGATAAACGTTGTTACTAAATTATTAAAATCTAGCTGAGCGTGAATTATTCACTTAATACAGGAAGCGGAATGATATTTCTCATATGAGGATGAGGACTATACGTAGAGCCGTTAATTTCCGTATTGTGTGTCTTCATGCAGGCACAATGAAGGAGTATGATTACTGATATGAGTCATATGAGTCATTCCTACAACTCCTCTTCATAAGCAAAAGTACGTTATTTAATTTTGTATGTCCCTTGTTCTGCATAGGTAATACCAACCCAAAAAACATATACGCACATTGTATAAATCTTCATCTGCGCTTGGGTGCCATAATATACCCTATATGTATATTTCCAATTTTCTTTCTCAGATATATTTGCTTGGTTTCGGTCTTCTTTGTTTGTGTTTTTTTTTACATTTCTTTATAGGTAGGTAGGTATATTTTTTATATTATGTTTCATTTCATCCTAGCAACCACGACCCACGACTGTCGTATGTGACGATGATGTGAGTTATTGAGGTACGGTGAGACGCATTCAGACATAATGAAAAGCCTTCGGGATTCACAATATTTTATTGTGGATTGGGGAGATTTTACGTATGAGTGCAGGATTTCGAGATTTATTTATTTTCGAGCAAATAAAAGGAAACGGAATATAATTCCCGCCCGGAGATGAATTTCCGTGATTGCATGAACATTTCATTTTTAGGACGCAACCGAAAGGATGCCAGTACTTCATTTTTCTTAACTTGTTGTCCTTAAAACAACCAGACTAAAAAAAAAGATGTAGGTAGATATACATGTTCTTAATATGCTCGCGTGAGTAGATTTTTTGTGTGCGCTTTTTTGCACTGCATAGATTGGTGGTTTTATGTGGTGTATATGGTTATTTCTCGCAGTTGAAAAACTAAGATTACTTTAGTTCACAGCCTGGCTTAAACACAATGGGCCTTATCGATAAAGAAATTTAGTTCCGACTTTAAATTTTCGTAGTTCTAAACTAACTTACTTACCTGGGCCTCAACCAACAAGCGTCTCCAGCGAGCGCGATCTTTAGCTAGCTGTCTCCAGTTTCGCACGCTAATTGGTAAAGGTCCCCTTCCTCTTGGGACTTCACTCGTGTGTGGATTCGAAGATCTTCCGGGCCGGAGCATTCGTGTCCATACGCTCTACATGACCCAGCCACCTCAGTCGTTGGACCTTCACTCTTCTGACTAGGTCGATGTCGCTGTACAGCCCGTACAGTTTGTCGTTGAATCTCCTCCTCCATTCACCGTCAATGCAGACGGTACCAAAAATCACTCGAAGAATTTTTATCTCGAAACAACCTAGAGTTACCTCATCCGCTTTTGATAGACTCCATACATCTGCGTCATATAGCAGGACTGGAACGATTAGGGTCTTATAAAGGGCCACTTTAGTTGTTCGAGAGAAGGCTTTGCTACCCAATTGCCTTTTTAGCCCAAAGCAACAGCGATTGGCAGGAGTTATTCACGTTTAATCTCAGGGCTGGTGTCATTGTCTGAGTTCATAGCGGAGCCTAAATAGACAAAGTCCTTAACCACCTCAAAGTTATATCTGTCTATTGTGACGTTCTGTCCGAGCCGTTGGTGTTGGGTGTCCTTTTGTTGACAGCATATACTTCGTCTTGCCCTCATTAACCGCCAAACCCATATTCGCCGCCTCAGTCTCAATGCTCACAAACGCCGTTAACATCACGCTGCGTTCTGCCAATTATGTGAATGCCGTCGGCGTACGCGAGTAATTGGACGAACTTTTGAAAGATCGTGCCACTGGTGTTGGCGTTTGAGTCATATGACAGCGCATCGCATTGTCTAAATCCTTTTTTGACATCGAAGGTCTCCGTGAGTTCTTTACCGACCTTGATGGAGCAGCGTGTATTCTCCATCGTCATCCTGCACAAACGGACGAGTTTGGCAGGGATGCCAAAACTAGATATTGCTCTGTATAGCTCGTCCTTATAAATGCGGCCTTAAAATCGATGAAAAGGTGATGGGTATCGATTTGAAGTTCCTGGGTTTTCTCCAAGATCTGCCGCAGTGTGAATATTTGGTCGATGGTTGACTTTCCTGGCCTGAAGCCACACTGATATGGACCAATCAGGTTGTTTACGAAAGGCTTCAGGCGTTCACACAAAACGGCAGATAAGAGTTTAGCAAGTCATGCCCGGAAGGACAAGACCAGTACCCGGTGGCTACCACGCGGAGGTAAAATAAGCACAATTGAGGTGTATGAACCAGTTACAACGCCTGGGTATCGCCAAGTTGACGCCAATCAGTGCCTACCATATTCATACAACACCCAACCCCCACGTAATTCTAAACACTCGTAGTTATATTTTTCATTCCGTAAATTTAATGTCGAGACCAAAATTTGTTATTAGTGCGACGCAATATACAATGGAAAACAAAAGCACACAATTATACACAGCATTACATCTCTGAACAATCTTCGCAAAAATCAAGCGAATATATTGTTATTAAGGCAGTGAAAGAGCAGAGTACGACTAGGTTTGTATGACAATACCTGATTAGAGTTGCCATAGTATAGAAAGAGGACACTTGCATGAACCATTTCGTCACCTGCATGTTGTGTTCATATAACAAATTTTTTTAAATCCGTCATAGTCCTACCATCAGGATCACAAATCTGGTATACCGACGGCTCAAAGATGCATGAGGACGCCACCGGTGCAGGGGTTTATGGGGCAAGGTTCCAAAGAGCTATAACACTGGGGAAATCACCAGACATCTTTCAAGCGGAGGTACACGCCATAGAGATATGTGTCCGAGAATGCCTACGAAGGCGCACAAAAAGTATTTACATCCTCTCAGACAGCCAAGCAGCTCTTAAGGCCCTAAGATCGTATTCGATCAGGTTCTGGAATGTTTCAATCTCCTCGAAGACCTGACCAAGGACAACACAGTCACCGTTGCTTGGATACCAGGTCAAGAGGGGTTTGAAGGCAATGAACGAGCGGATTGCCTGGACAGAGGCAGGCAAAAAGATTCATAAGCCCAGCTCGTAGTAAAACAAAAAAGTTACTTGAGCTAAGCAAAGAAGATCTAAGGATCCTAACGGGTTATCTTACAAGTCACTGGCCACTAAGATACCATCTCAAAAAAATGGGACTTTCCGACTCTGCGGACAAGAGGAGGGAAAAACGGAACACATACTCTGCGAATGTCCTGCTGTGGCAAGGGGTAGAGCGATCCATATGCAAGGGGCGTATTTAAGTCCTGCAGATATAGGAAGCATGGAACCAAGAAGGGTACTGAGGTTTATAAAGAGCCTCAACAGCTCCCTGGGTTAAATAATAGAGGCCAACACAAAAGATCTTTTCTGGTCGCAGTGTACAGGGCCTATTTCTTACAATACATTACAATAGACCTACAGAATTTTTTAAAAACTGCTTTTACTTCATTAAATAGAAGGAAACACGCATTACAAACATAAATAAACTAAACGGATAGCAGAAAAAATAAAAACGAATTCAACACAACTGTAATTACTTAAGAATCATTGAAAACCATTTTTTTATTGCTCGACGCTTACTTACGTTTTAAGAATATAACGACTACATATTTACTTACGTTATTAATTTTCAATTACTAAGGCTAGCGCGACATCCTATCTTACAAAAAAAAACGCTTTCCCTTAACAGACGAACATGATAATTTATGATGTCATGTTAAATTGGACACTATGAGCAAACATGAGTAGCTAATAAAAATATAAAGGTAATACACGAACGTCCCAAAAAAAGGGGTTAATTAAACGTTTGGCGAAGGGTGCTATTGCTATCCCCCGCGAATTCGACATCGATTGTTATTTGTTATTTGTGCGGTAAACGCTATCAATTAGTCCCATTTCTACTTTACCGCACGAAAGCCTTAGTGTATGGCTGTAGGCAGCGAATGCAAACAACCCTCATAATGAAAGCGACATGAGTAAACATGACGTACATATGCCCGGTGTCAATTACAAAGAGAAATAATGTTTGACGATAACTTTTGGATCACGTGCAGATGAATTTGAAAGTTTAACCCATCCGAAATGTTCAGATTCCCAGTCTACTAACAACTGATATCAGATAGATAATTCTCGATACTACCAAGTCTTACATATCTATGACTATACATCCTTGACATGTAATAATAAAAAAACTGGTAGCACCAGTGGTTGCGATTGCGATAGAAAACTTCGCATATTCTGAGGTTCAACTTTTTATTCCTTATAATTTTCTTGAATAAGCACTGACAATGTACAATTTAACTCAATGAACTGCGCACCTCCATTTATGACGATACAATCATACACCTATTCACTTCAAGTGAATTGCACATGTGGCGCAGCCATATGAAAAAAATACGAGAGTGATGAAGAGTTGACACTTGATAACCAAAGATTATTTGAAAATCTTAGCTCAAGGTTATTGGTGGTTTTCAAGCCATAAAATTGTGAATGTTTTTTTTTTATATGAGGAACCACGTGCCTTCGTCCAATTTCGACCAGAATTTTGTAACAGTTACTTTAGCAAACCTATATAAATGCTGAATTTTTATGAAGTAATACTTCTTTAGGCACGCTTGACTTGTGGGGTAAACTGGTGAATGCGTTACGAAATCGTTACGGAAATTGCGAGCGGAAGTTAAGAGGGAGATATAAGTTAGTGAAGATAGAAAGAGAGAGAGTTACGTTTCGTTTCGTATATTACAGTAGAGGAGAAAGAGAGATGCGAGCACACATTTTCGTTCTCTCTTTCTCAGCCAGTTACGTTTCTTAATCTTAGACACAGCATACAGTGCAGCAGTGATACCAGATCATGGAATTTATCCTTTTTTGCGGGATTTTCTACTAATGTCGTTTTCGATTTGCCGTTTCAGATTTTGATCTGAGAATTCAGATTTCTGCTGCCAAATCGAACATAAAATCCGAATTTTATTAGTTCTTGTATGTATTGAGTTGGCCGCAAAAAATATTTTTTTTTCACTTGCACTGGAAATCCATTTCAATTGATTTTTACACATTTATAATATCTCATTTCGAAATAATTCGTAACCGCCAGCTGTGTGTCATACACATTGGTATTAGTGAAAGTATGTGTGAAATCTGATCAAAAAAAAAGACTGATTTTTTTGTCAAATCGAACATGAAAAGCAATCTCAAAAATGTGAGAGGACTTACTTTTATATTAAATTTGGACTATGTCGGTCAAGTGATTCTGGCACCTCCCATACAAAACCAGTTTTGCATGACTTTTATGCAGTGGAGGGTATCAAAGCATCGGCCAGGCGGATGATAACACTTTTACTTGTTTTTTTAGTGAAAAGATCTATGAAAATAGGGACTTTTCTGTTTACCTCTTTTATTTTGAATTTTGGGGTACAAACTCATTTTTGAGACGTAATAGGTGATAGATGAAGACACTAATTGCTTCTTGAAGTTTGCAATTCTTGTCTACGGCCCCAAATCGACGTGAAGTGATAAATAATTTATCATTTCAGTTTTCACAGCAGTTTTCCATTTTCTCACTTCATGAGCACGCATTATGCGATTCTTGAACTTATGATGATAAACTACTGTCAAAAAAATCTTGTCCACCAGCGTGACTGCTGTGCGACTAAAGTCGCAATTTGGCACTTCTTTTTGAAAGCCAGCACTTTTTTAGTTGGAAGAGGCACTTCGCAAATTGTTCTAAAATTGTTATTTCAAAATAAATACGTTTAAAAAGCAGTTGCCTACCAAGACTATTGTTAAGCGAGCTAATGCTTGTTAAACGCAGGGTAAATTTGCAGGGTAAGTAGCTTCAGAAATGACACTTTTTTCTCTCGTCGGTCCTTTTCTTTGAAACTTTACAGAATTATTTTCTTCAGTCCGTATTGTCGAAAATAAGAGTAATTAATATCGTATTGAAATATGGTGCTTTATGGATGGGTTGTTTTTTTCATTTAATGTGCTTTTTTTCCTATAGATAAATTTTGCGACCTTCCCTTTGAGATGGTAGTAATCGAAGTTTGTTCAACTTTATATACTTATTTCATAAACATCTTTGTGTCTTGTATAGATCTAATAAATGAATTAAAGTCATTCATGAATTTAGGGTTTCTATTGTGGGTCTCATTTGGTTTCTCTATGCTTTTCACAGTTCTTCACTAATGAAACGGATGAAAAAGTTGTTATATGAAAAAATTCTGACATGTTTTTTACTTTTACTAAACGTGGACATTTGAAAGCACTTCTCACTTCACAGTATTTCTCAATCAAATAAAATATTAAATCAAATAAAGCATACAAACAGATGCCTCTGAAACTGCATCAACGACTGGTAGTTGTTGCAGGCAACCAGATAAGATATCAATTCAGGAAGCCCCGAAGGTCAACATCACTTGTGCTGGGTACAGTCTTTGCCATAAGGGCACGCGGACCATTAACCATACATACAGTTTTTATTTAAATAATATTAATCCACAACTTAAGCTTCATGAATATCAGTTATTATTTATGATAAGATTATTTATATTCTATGTATTAGAGCTATTAGTGGAATACTCACTTATCAATGTTGGGCAAAGCAAGTAGGAAATGCTTCAATTTAGCCAAGTCCTCTCGTCTACATGTAGACTGGGACACTTACAAAATCAGTCTAAGGCAATATAAGGCAGAGATTACAAAAGCCCAAAAGCAGTCATGGAGACTCTTCTGTGGCAACATAGAAAGCACCACCGACTCGAGCAGGCTAAGGAAAATTATTTCCAAATCTCCACCCATGCAGCTGAATGTTGGCAGCTGCTTACGCGTCTGAATAGAAAACAGTACCGGAGTAATCCTATCTGAACTAGGGAGCTGTCAGACCAAACGGACAGTTTCCAGGGGTACACCCCAGGGGGGAGTATTGTCACCACTGCTTTGGATCTTAGTAGTTAATGAAGCACTCACCACCCTGAGTAATATGGGTTGTAAAGTTATAGCCTATGCAGATGACATCGCTATCGCCATATCTGGCAAATTCCCCAACACAATAAGAGACCTTATGGAATCCGCTCTCCACGAGTTAGCTAAATGGACAGTCGGTATCGATGTTAAACCATCTTAAACCATCTAATCCTTTTTATAAACGGATACAAAGATCCCAATTTAACTCCTCTAAAACTAAAAAAACAAGGTGCTAAATAGCAACCATGCCAAATATCTAGGTATAATTTTAGACAGTAAGCTTAACTGGAAGCTAAATATTAAGGACCGCACAAGGTAAGCCGCGGTTGCTATCCATACCTGCAGGAAGGCCCTGGGTCCAAAATGGGGCCTCCAGCCTAAGGTAACAAACTGGCTCTATACTTCAATTCTTTTTTTATTTTGGTGGCCCGCACTAAAGAGAAAATGAGATTCTAGATCTATGGAACGTGTACAAAGATCAGCCAGCATATGCATCATAGGAGCACTCAGATCCACCCCTTCGGTCGCCTAAGACGCAATACTACACCTTTCTTCCTGTCGATATCTACGGGAAACTAAGTGCGTCTATGGCGGCATTAAGACTTAGAGAATCTCAGAAATGGACAAACTATAAAATAGGTCATACGGGCATTCTCCCTGACACAATCCCATATATAACGGATTATACTATTCCTTTCGAGGACTTTAACATAAAATACAAAGCAATAATCCCAACAACGTTTCGAATGGGATAATAGCATAATAGAAAATAAGTATGCAATTGAAGTTTGTACAGATGGATCCAAAATGGCGGCAGGCACGGGAGCGGGAGTCTACTCTCCAACACCCGAAATTAATATTGCCCTACGTCTTCCAGACCACTGTAGCGTTTTTCAGGCTGAAATAATGGCTATACGCGAGGCAGCCTGCAGACTTGCCTTGTTTGCGATAGACGGAAAGGCTACCATACTATACATAGCCAGTCAGGCAGCCATAAAAGCCCTGAATTCACCAACAACTAGATCAAAGTTGGTAAAACAATGCCGGGAATCTCTTAACGAGATTGCGGACAGATGTTCAGTAACCCTGTGCTGGGTTCCAGGTCACAGCGACATTCCTGGCAACTACAAAGCGGGCGAACTAGCCAGACAAGGAAGCGGCTTTCACTGGAACAACAACAGTGAACCGTACACTCCTACGCAATCCATTAAATTCTCCTTATTTAAGGAGGTAATAAGGGTCGCAAACAACAGGTGGAACATTGATACCTGCGCCACATTCAAGCAAATCTGGCCAAAACTGTATGCTAAAAGGACTCAGATACTTCTCTCTATTAGTAGAAACATAATCAGCTCCGTAGTGGGAGCATTAACAGGACATTGTCTACTAGGAAGACACGATCGCAGATTAGGAGCCCCCCATAACGATTTTTGCAGAAGCTGTACGGATGAGGAGGAATAGGAAACCGTTTTTCATCTTCTGTGCACCTGCCTAGCTCTCGCAAACTTGCGTAAAACAATCTTAAGAAATTGCTTCGTCGAAGACCTCAGTGGCTTGTCTCTCACAGATACACGCAGCATCAGCAAATATATTACTAAGACCAAATGGCTGCAATGATGATTTACACATCAGCATTAGCAGCTGGTCTCAGCAGCTACTATTTAGACGGATTGATTATGGATAGTAACACATGGGAAACTGCTTCGGTTACCCCTCCGTTCTTACCCGAAACAATCCCGTCACTCCGTCAGACCCACCTTTTGACCAATTTGAGACACCTCACAATTTGCGCAGTAACTAGAACGATTGATCCAATCACCACTACTACTACGCCTCGCTTTATCTGCCCTATCCGATAAGTTACCAGAGGATACAGGCGAGGGTCCAACCGTTACGGTTACCACCCGCCTATCCGAAGGCTAACTGTCGACCGGTCACCTACTCCCTGACCAACTTTACTAAAAGTCTAGTAAGGCTCGCAACGAAAGGGCCAATCTCACAATCACTGTTTCGGTCACCCCTCGTCTATTCGCAGACATACCGTCTAATTTGGGGTCGTCCGAGGTTCACGGGCAAGGGGTAAACTGCTTCGGTACCCTTCCCCCGATCCAAGGATAAATCACACCTTCCCCCTCGACGAGGAACAGCCGTAAGCATTAGGCAGCAACAACGAACCCACTAGCAGTATTCGGGATTGTGCCAGAGAGAATAATCATATGGCATGTCTGGTAGTTGGTCCATTTCTGAGATTACTTGCCATAGTTCCCCGAAGATATCGACAGATAGGAGGTATAGCGTGTCTCTAGAGCGGCTATAAAGGGGTGGACCTATGTGCCCCTATGATGCATATACTGGATGATCTTTGTATGCGTTCAAAAGATTTTAAATTGTATTTTTTTTCCACCACCGCTATATAGAGCCAGATTGCGACCTTAGGCTTAAGACCCTAACCGGGAAGCCGACTTTTATTGTGCGGTCCTTAATAATTCTGTCTAATATTATACCTAGGTACTTGGATCAGTACATTTTAGCTTATTATTTTAAAGTTTTGGCGGAGCTATATTGGAAACTTAACAGTTGTACACTGAACTTTTGGTTTTACAACTCCCCAGTTCGGATAAAATCACTCTGCTGCTGAGCATGTTTTCCATATACAAGCACCAGTTGTCAACCTTTTGCCTGCGGAGTGCATTATAGAAAGTCTCTGTTTTGACATTGATTTCGTTGCTTCAAAGGACAAATACCTACAAAACAAAAATCACAGAAAGGGATATAGAGATTCAGATTCACAATTCAGATGATGGAAATGAATTGATCGGTGTTTAATTTTATAGCTTTCTCAATTTTCATTGAATGTATACTGCGCACCATACTTTTTATTTTTGGGCGTGAAGTAGCAAACGGCCAATTATTAGAATTATTTGTATTACTTCAATGTTACCACAAAATTAACTGTCGATGTTACTATATGTAAGTGTATGTGTGCGGCTAATTTATTTTAACAACACAGAAATACTTCTCCCAATAGTAACATTGTCTGAGCTGACGGTCTATTTAATACTTAGTTTATGGTTAAAACGAATGCGTTCCCCATGTCATAAGTAGGATGTGTCTGTCAATATATAGCGCTGGATACCGGTAAACTTTAGTCACCTTGACAAGAAGGATTACCGACTGCTTTTCTAATTTTCAAAACCATATGCTAATTAAGCAATTAGTCATTGGCGTCCTCTTCATATCGGGTTTCGACCAGACGAACCAGGAGAAATTCCACGCACTACTTCTATGTAAAATGGCACAGACGTTTTGCATATCAATATTACCCTGGGGAGGCGGATGAAAAAGGAACAATGCAATCTTAAGACTTCGTTGAAAACAAACCCACGAAATCAGCACATTGTGATATAGGCACATTTATAAGGGATGAAGTTAAGTATTGTATGAGCATATAGTTGTTGAATTTTGGGTACGTATACTGCCAAAGGAAGAATTTCGAAGATTGTAATGCGGCTGTGGTCAAACTAAAGTTGAATATAAGATCTTGATGAGAGTTAAAATAGGTAATCACTAATCATACTCACTGTCTGGGCCGCAAGCCTTTGTCTTGTGACATGGGACTGTGCGACATGGGACATGAAACGGGTCTTCCGATATAATAAAATGTGGTTAGCAAGTACGTGATAAAAATAATATTATGTTATAAACTATAAACTACTTGGACTTGCTGTCCAATATTAGTAAAATGTCAAGGACATAAAACGTTATGAAGAATTTCGTTCTAAGAGGGAAAAGAGAGACTATATCGTAGAGAGAAGGAAAAGGAGAGCTATGCGTTAATACACATATTTTAATTGACATAATACCGATAGGAAAACAAAATCGCGGAATTTGAAGAGGTTTGCGAGTTTGCTATGGTTAGCACCTGTGACGTATCTCACGAAACTACAGATATCATATTTATTACAATTTCCCATTTGCAAAATTTAACTGCCTCTATGTCTGCAATTTCCACTCAACGGAAATGCAAAATGTGCACTTGACCTAATTATCTACGATCATCAGTCAGCCATTACGATATACATTACGATGTTATAACAAGTGTCAAATATAAAAGCCCATTCTCAGTTTTCACTCTCTCTTTCGCTTTATTACTCCCAATCGGACTGGTGGTGGTTTTGGCGCTAAGCCATTGTAAGTAGATATTTCTTTTACATTCTGAGAAAATAATTAATTTTACTAAAACACTTAGACACATCACAATAATATTGGCTGAGGACGAAGCCAATAGTTTTGGGCAAAATTGGAAGCCAGTAATTCACTGGATGGCGGATTTTATCGAAGATTAATCGCGGATTAGCGTAAAAGCTCACGTGGTGCAATACTGTGTCTCGAGGTAAATCTGCTGCTTATAGGTATTTCTGCATAGCTTCTAACATCTTCCCCTTTCCTGACAGCATTACCGGGATGCCCTAAAATAGGTTTCTTTTGTGCCCTAACCGTGGAAAACATACATTTGTTTTCACATCACAAATTAAAAAACCGCAAGCATCTCAGAGTTTTGTCTTGGAATGCACCGCGTGCACGTAATTATTCTGTGTACGGGATAAATACTCCGCTATCCGCCCTCGCAAAACCCAAATTACCTCCAAACCGATCCATTCCAATTTCGCCGAAACAAAAAAAATTCAACCGTAAAATACCTACCAGACAAAATTCATCAAACTACCAACACAAAATCAAAAAAAAAACAGCTTCACATACTTACCAGAAACTCATTCATCACTCAAAATCCTAAAGCTATTCGTGGATTATTTAATACATATATATATAATCTGTGAAATTTTTAACAACGAAGTGTGTAAATTAAATTACCCTACCTACAAAAAAAAAACAAGGAGAAGTAACCTATCTAAAAATTAAAAAGTGATACTCACCTACCTAAAGTTAAAATTTAAATTTGCCTAATAATTATAATAAAATTTGTTACCTACCTATTATTATGTGAAAGCCTTAGAAAAAGACAATATTATAAATAGTAAAAGTGTGAAATTAACCTAGAAAACACTGAGGAGCATGCAGAGACAACGAATTTTGTGCACAAACTTCGGAGCAACGCATCAATAAAACGTGAGTAAAAGTATACATTTTTTCTTTGGCTTCCTAAATTCAAACATTTTTTATTGATATCTAAATTAGTAATTATATATAATACTTGAAATATACTAACGTAAAATCAGACATATAAAACAAAACAAGAGGTATTATATAAGTTAAAGTCATCATACACTAGGTACGAAAATAGTCGTATCGATTTTTGGTTTATTTTGAATTTCTAACCATAAACGCATACACACCTAAATGATCATATATTTATATATTCACATTTACATGAATATGAAATATTGCGACATTACATTACATTATGAATTAATCCTTCCAATAAACAGTAATAAGTGATGTGAAGTAAAAGTCTTCGTTATATAACTGAGATGTATTGCTTAATTTTGGTAATTTGTTGAGATTAGCCATGGTGCATATTTCCTGTTAGGCATATGCAATGGGGAGGGTCCGTCATGACGTCATACCATTCACGACGTCACTTGAAACTGATTCGTGTATGTTCATTCTACTCTAAATTTTGTCCTTGTGTACCATTCTTTAAGTCCTCGTCATCGGAACTTTATGTAGGTCGCGTTTACTATGATAATAATAACGTTCCGTTCTGTTCTGTGGAGTTTTTTTTTTGTTCCCCTATTCTAAAACTTTGACACGATAAATGTTTGATGCATAGGATGACTTATAAGCAGCAAGATCCCACCCCACCGTCGAGTTCAGCTGTGCAACCGACACTCGCTGCTTCAACGTAAAGGACAGACCCAACCTTCAAGATCCTCCGTAATAGGTTGCTCCTCCGTAAATTGAATATATTTTAGCCAAATATGATTTCAGCGTTTTTATTTTTTTTTATTTTATTTTTAAATACTTATCCTGTTTAGTTATTGAAGTACTTTTCGTTGGCCAATTTTTAATCAATGCGTAATTATGTCACCAATTCAAGGAAATATTATCTACCAAGTGAAAAGTTGTAGCATTGTCTCTTTCTTTTAAAAATAGAATCACTCTTCCTGTTGACTTCATATTGGATGGTTCTGCCTTATTCATTATCACGTAATAAAATCGCAATTATCTCTCGACATCGTTGGCCATTAACAGAATTGCGAACACTGGACGTAATAAAATCCTTGCCGGAATTTACCGGAAATACGTATGTTAGTTGGCGAGAAGCTCCTAACAATTCAATTAGCTTCTACACCAAAGGGAGTAGAAGGTATTTCGCTGCTTTAACTATTCTGAGGAACAAAATAACTCAGAACGCAAACAATATTTTAACGAACCATGGAACGGTTCTGAATTTTGATGCTATTTTAAGCAGGTTAGACTTTTCATATGCAGATAAACGCCCTGCTCACATAATTGAGCAAGAATTAAGCGTTCTTCGACAAGGAAACTTGTCAATCATTGAATTTTATAATTTGGTTAACGAAAAGTTAACTCTTCTAATAAATAAAACTATAATGACACATGGTTCTGAAAGGAATCTGACCAAAGAAACTAATAATATAAATCGACGAAATGCTTTACGTGTTTTTATCACGGGGCTTAACGCCCCTTTATCAAATATAATATTTTCCTTAGCACCTGAGGATTTACCTAGTGCTTTAGCAAAAGCACAGGAGCTCGAGTCAAACAACCAGAGAACACATTTTGCCTTACAGTTTATGAGATATAATTATCGAGCTAATTACGAAAATAGAAATCAAAATAATTTAAGGTTCCTGAAAGGACATTTTGAGGAACATCATCAAGGAAGGAATACTAACTTCCCAAAACCCGAACCGATGGAACTCGGAAGTTCCAATACGAAACAAAATTTTAAATTATACCGTTGGGGTAATCCTAATGCTCAAAATAATAATTATAGACAGAATGACAATCAGCCAAATTATTGGCAAACTAATAATAATATTTATCGAAATGCAAATCAGCAGAATTTTTATCGGCAGGGAACAAGGCCAAATCATGTTGAGAAAAGATCATTAGAAAGTACTCAACATACTGGTCAACCTCCAGTAAAGAACACTAGAATTAATAACCTTAACGGGAGTGCTTTTTTAGAGAGCAGCGCAGATTGCCCTACTTGTAAAGAAGAAACTATGGAACAGGTAGATTATTCAAAATTTTAATAGACACTGGTGCTACAAGCTGTTATTTTAGGCCAAACATCTTGTCAAATAGGCAAGAATTAGTAACTAAGAAGAGGGTAAAACCCATAAATGGTTATACCATCATTACGCACTTTTACGATGTAGAAATATTTAATAGGAAAACAAGATTTTATGAAATAATAAATCTAGAAAGCGATTTATTAATAGGATATGTCTTATTGAGAGACGCAGGTATTACTTTAGATTTAGGGAGGGGAATTTTAATCCATAATGATATAAACGAAAAATTTACTTCAGAAAAAAACTCTGAAATACTTGGGGAAAATAATAACAGTAATGCAGAAGAAAGAACTTCTGACGAATATAACAATACTTTGAAATTACAGAATTTTGAAGCGCATGAAGAAGATTGTACAGACAGTTTTCATGACAAAGTTAAAAGATTAAAGGAACAAATCATACATAAAATTGAATTGATGCATTCAAATATAAATATAAATGCATTATTTAGAACAGACGTGAAGGCAGAAATACGCACAATTGTTGAAACTCCTATATGGAGTAAACAATACCCATACCTTTTGTCTGTGAATTCGTTTGTGAATAAAGAAATTTAAACAATGTTGAATAATGGAATAATTCAACAAAGCAAAAGTCCATAGTTAGTTATTTGACTTTTATTTTCAATAACTATTTTACAGTGTAAAGATTAGCCTAAGTCGTTATTGGTTTGGCCTATGGCCGTCTACCAGTAAAAAAAAGTTCATATAATTCACCCATATGGGTGCTACCTAAGAAGGGTATTAATGAAGATAGGACACCGTAGCTACGAATGGTTGCAGATTTTAAGAAACTGAACGAAAAAACTATTTCCGATAAATATCCTACACCTGATATAAATGTTATACTTTCGAATTTAGGGAAGTCTAAATATTTTTCGACTATTGACTTAGAATCTGGTTTTCACCAGATACAAATGAATAAGTTAGATGTTGAAAAAACATCATTCGCAGTAAATAATGGCAAATATGAATTTTTAAGAATGCCATTTGGTTTGAGAAATGCACCCAGTATTTTCTAAAGAGCGATGGATTATATATTGCGCGAATATATTGGAAAATTTTGCCATTATATGGACGATATAATCGTCTATTCAGATAATATTGAAAATCATACTAAATACTAAGAAATAATTATTGAAACTCTTAAAAACGCTAGCATGAAAATATCATTAGAAAAGTCAAAATTTAATAATTCTGAAGTCGAATTTTTAAGCTATATTGTGGGATACAATATAATCAAAACAGACCCAAAGAAGGTCGAAACAAGTTCAAATTTCCCAGATCCAACAACGTTTAGACAACTTAGAAGTTTTCTTGGCATGACAGGATATTATCGTAAGTTTATTAAAGATTATGCTTCAGTAGCGAAACCGCTAACCAAACACTTGTCCGGTGAAAATGGAAAAATTTGCCAGCATATGTCCAAAAACATAATAATAAAACTAGATCACTAAGGTGTTTTAGCTTGTCAACAGCTAAAAGACTTACTTATCAACCAAATCGAACTGGTACAACCAGTTTATAATAAAAAATTTGTCTTAACGACAGACGCATCCAATAATGCTATAGGAGGGGTATTAACCCAAGAAGGTATACCAATTACTTTCATATCGAAAACATTAAATTCGACAGAACAAAATTATGCAACAAATGAAAAAGAACTTTACGCAATTGTTTGGGCATTAAAAAATTTGAGAAACTACCTGTACGGAGTTTCAGATCTAGAAATCCACATGGATCATCAACCACTAACTTTCGCGGTTTCAACCCTAAATCCTAGTGCAAAAATGAAGAGATGGCATGCTTTCATTGAGGGGTTTTCTCCCAAAATAATTTACAAACCAGGCACTACAAATGTAGTCGCTGACGCTCTTTCCAGGCAATATTTAATTAACGTATCCGATGTTTCTTAAACATTGACACGCAACGTTCTGCAGCGATAACTTGAATATTGAAGAAACTACAAAACCACTTAATCAATTTAAACAACAAATACTTTTAAGTCAAGGACGATTTACTATTCATGAACAAATTAAGAATTTTATTAAAACCAGACATATAATAGAATATGATACTCCAGAGAATTTAGTTGCATTTCTAAAAGAATACTTACAACCTGGAATTGTTTCAATTCATTGCACCCCAGAAGATTTGTACGTAGTTAAACAAAAACTAAAGGAAACGATTAGTAACCGCTTTCTATACACGAAGAATTTCCCAATAGATATAACTAATAGAGAAGACCAAAATATAATTGTTGAACAAACACATACTAGAGCACATAGGAGCTATAAAGAAAACCTTAAACAAATTTATTCTTCTTATAATTGCACTGAAATGAATAAACAATTTAAAGAATACGTCCGAAGTTTTGAAATTTGCAATAGAAATAAATACGATCGACATCCTAACAAAACACCAATTGGAGAGGCTCCAATTCCTAAGAAAGAGGGGGAGCAGTTACACTTAGACTTATTTTTTGCTCATGAATTAAAATTTATATCTTGTATAGATTCATATTCCAAATTCTTAGATGAAAAAGTTCTAGAGATACTACAAAGTTTTCCAGACGTCAAAACAGTAACAATTGATAACGAACCTGGTTTTACAACAGGACAATTTAAGACTTTAATGCAAACATTAAGTATAAAAATGTACTTCTGTGATCCCATCAGACATAGTACCACCAACGGTCAAGTGGAAAGAGTGTATTCCACACTAATCGAAATTTCAAGCAGGAATTTTATTTAATACGTGACCTAGAATCGATTTTCAGGGCAGCTCAACAATATAACAAAACAATACACTGCGTTACAAATAGGAGACCCTATGAAGTTCTTTTAATAAAGTATCACACGAAGATAATACAAACAATAACTTTATCTAAGGTAGGAATTTTGAATCCGTCAATCCTAAATTTGCAAAAGATTAAAACGATTACTGAACATGAACACGAAAAACTGACTCTAACTGACTTAATGGACGTTTCAAAATTTAAAATAGTAGAAGATAAAGATACCATAGTAATATATATTAAATATCCAATTGCGGAAAAGAATTGTAAATTATATGAAACCAGAGCCATCAGCCAAAAAGACGGAAAATTTTTAATAGATAAGGAAATCGAAAAATGTAAGACAAAATACTTTAACATTGAAAATTGTAAGCTAGAATTAACAAATACGTTTTGTAAACTATCTTTAAAAGATACATGTTTATCTAAAATTTTAAATAATAAAAAAGGGCATTGTGTTAAAATTAAAGAAAACAACAAAAACATCAAAATAAGAAAAGATGGTGTAATTTTGGTATCCGGTAATCACACAATAGATAGTCATCTTATGGAAGGCGTATATTTAATAACATTTGAAAACAGTACTATAATCGATAACACTACTTATGAAAATCCAACAGCCATTATTTCCAATTACCTACTTAAAAACAAATCATTTGAATAAATATAAAGTTATAAGATATATAGAATCTGAAAATAATGAATTAAAATTTGAAAATTTAAATATTATAAATTCAATAAAAATAGAGATTAAGAAACGTCCAATGTTTTGGACAATTATATGTTTAATTATAAGCTTTTTAATAATATATAAAATTATTATATAAAATTAAAACACTTTGCCAAAGATATAAGCAAAATTGTAGACATAAATCTAATGAAATAATTTTTTTATGAATGACAATATTAAACGCCTAACAAAAGAATACGAAGAAACGGGACGTTTCTCTTAAGAAAGAGGGGTGTTAAGATACCCCATTGACAAAGGCAACAAACGTTGCCTCCTTCTGAGACATTGAAGATTTTGCCAACGCTAACAGAAATTTAACTATAAATACTGGGATAAATTATTTCTCATCTCACTTCAGTTTTACCATTACACAAACTCTCAGCGCTGACTTCCCCCCACCAGTGGTAAAGGGTCAGCTAGAGCGCAAAATAAATACTTTTTAAAAACTTAAATGACTTAGTAAATAAATTAATTTGCACCCTAAAATACTTCTTAAATAAACCTATCTGTCACATTTAACACACAATCCTGGGATGCACTTCATGGTTTTCTTTTTTTTTAAACGGCAGCCGACCTCTGACCCAGAGACAACACTGGGATCACGAACTCCGGCCGATTTACAAGCTATATTTTTACGGAGTAGTCACGATTTGGTGCGCTTGTATTGTTACATAGAAATTCGTATTGACTAATGGCACGTAACTTTAAAAATTCTGAGTCACCAACACATTCGCAAAAAATATGAGCCACTTCCGCTGTGGGAGAAAGCTTCTGGCAGTGTTCATAGAATTTTATCCGTTAAATTTGAAATTATTCGTTACGTGTGGAAAGTATTTTTTTAGGAATAAGTGTAAATTGGCTTAAAATATTAATGAAAAATTGTCATTGCAGAATGATTGCATGAAAATAAAAACCTTTATCAGTTTCTTTTTAAGAAAAATGTACACATGAGCGGTCTTAATGATATCGTAAAGACGTAAATTCATAACCGTGTTTGTCCTAATATGTTTCTTATACATATTTAAAACATCTCCTGTAGATAGTTTTATCAACTAACAAAGTTCGCCGTTTAACAATATATAATTACTAACAAATGGCATTCAGTAATGTGGAAATGTGGTATTCCCGAACTCGAGCACATTTTCCTACGGTTGCCGATGTTGGCAGCATTTATTTTTGTATTTTTTGTACGTTTTTGCATATAAATAAATTATGGTACGCCCACCCCACCTTTTCTAAATTTATTTAAACCTTTTCTTAGGCACTTTCATGAAAAAAAATAATCCAAGTGTTGGTTGTGTGGTTGCCATTCGATAAGCAAAGTCTTCAGTTGGCCTTGCCTGCTTGTTCAAAATTATCTGATTATTTTAAAGTTGCTAAGATAATTTTTCCCCAATAGAAAAAAGAGTAAAACAACAAAAAAATAAAGTTACCTATAAAAGACTTATAAATGGGATCGTTCTCTATCGCGTCCTCGTAGTATCCTAGAATAGAACACAAAATACACTAGGCCTTACCAATAATCAACTTTAGTTTACGCAAGGACTCCACACTTTCAAAATCCCTTTACCAATAAACAAATATAATTGGCAGAATTTCGCTAACTGTAGGGTTAAATGTTAATATTGAAAAAACCCATGTTTATCTCGGTCATTAGCTAAAGAAATCCTCCCTAAATGCTATTTTCAAGAGGAGTGTTGCCTAACCACCAAAAATGACGGTATGGAATTTCGTAATAGGAGCGAATTTAAATACACTTTTGTTCAGCCTTAACGTTTACAATTATAAACTAATTTAAGTAAATTGTAAATGTTTTCTAATTTCAATCGTTGGAATACAACAATGCAAGTGGTTTTTAAGTTTAGCAAAGACAATTTTTTAAAAATGTATGCACAAAATTGAAAAATATTGCATTTTTGTTTTATTTCTAAACACTTAGAAACATACATATAACTATATTTCGAATATTTTGATTAAATGAAATCGTGTTTTTTTCTGCTTTATCTTGTTTAACCGCTAGAGCTTGCTTTTTGATTGGTTTTCCTTTTTTAATAGTTTGCAAATTACGAAAGCAACTGCCGAAGCAGTATTCAACCATTCTGGAGTCTTACATATATATCACATCGATTCTTCAGAATTAAGCAAGATACAGACTACTCAACATTAAGAGAGATTAAAGCTGGTGTACCGCAAAGCAGTGTGCTAGGCCCAATGCTATACCTACTTTTTAAGATTAAGAAAGTTGCTCGAAAGCACATAAGTAGGCTTCGCAACCAAGTAAACACAGAAATAACAGAACATTTAAATAAGTAATGACAATGTAACTAGGAGATTGAGACGGATAAAACCTGTTGATCTATAAGATTTAGCTAGGGCTAAGAAATCAGTTATTGTTTTCAAACAAAACAAGTTTAGAAATCCGTCAAATGGAGGATTTTTCTTTAAATTCATAAAATAATCCAAAAATAAATTGCTGATTAGTCGTACGACTAGGTGAAATCTTATTCGGGATGGCGAATATCAGTCCCCCGGGAGTTTTTTTAGATGAGTTAAAGACAATCACTATTGCAGAAGCATCCCTCGCGTACTAGCTTTGCAATATCTTTCGATGATTTTTTACTTCCAGCACATTCCCAACACAAGAAAGAAAATAGTAACAAGTATGCAAGTAATGAATGCTTATAGTAAAAAATAAATTGGATATACCTAAGCTTTTGATCTTTCCAAGATTTTCTTGAGAGTCATTGCAAAGAGAATAAAATATCTGTTGCCTTAAGATTGGATAGCACATACCTGAATACCTTATTTTTTGTACAATTCTCAGTACCTTAGGCGGCTCAGGTAGATATTTGACTGCAACTAAAACCTCTTTGAAAAAGAAATTCGGGAATGGCAATCTCTAATGAATGGTTGGTGCGAAAAGATTGACTTCGCGGAAAATATAGATACAAGAATTATTAGCATTCAGCAAAATCCACGCGAAATAATAAATTAACGAACTTCTAACAGGTAGTTTGTGCGAATTAAAGGTATACAGAATTCTGTTTTATTTGGGTGAATACATAGAGGAGTACACATGATAGCTTTCCTGTAGAAAAATGAAAATGGAAATGATTTAGCAGGCTATTATTTCTTTTAAAAATATTGACTTGATAATAATTAAAATGTGATATTTAGATATGCAGTAGATCTACTGCAATTGCAGTAAAGTCCGAACCCTGCTCGCGACTACTATGTTCAGCATCATACAATTGTTAGGGGACAAACAGTTGCGGAACGACAACTTATCTCAGTGCTTCTTCGGATACCCTTTAAAAAGTGAAGTTGGTTTAGCATATTCATAGCGATATCGTCGTAATGTCAATGGTACGTAACTATCACTCAAGGATATACACCAAAATCCCGCTTGCGTCTTTCCGATTTGCGTTGTTTCGAAGTTGCGTCATTTAAAAATTTCGAAGCTGCGTCGTTTTTATTTCAGTTTTTGTTATTCCTTTTTCGTCATTAATTTTTTTTTTTTTTTGTAAAAAGGGGATTGCCCAAGATTACGGCTTACAAGTTTACACTTTACGTGAAAGTAACGGCCATACTATTCACTCCATTTAATCCGGGTCAAAGGTTATACCCCGGTTTAAGTGAGTTTAACCCAAAAACTAAACCCAAGTCCATAATATTCACTCGTTAAACTCGAACATAAACCCAGTTTTTTAAACTTGACAGCGTTTAATCCGATTGGATTTCAACGCAATCCGGAGACCGGTTTAAGTACTTTTCGATGATTCGATAGAAATTTCGGCATAATTAATACACCTTAAAATATAACTGGGCCCAAAACAAATGAAATCAATTTCCAAGTGACGAACAAAAAAAAATTTCATTATTTGTGAAATTTGACATTACGTGGGTTTAAAACGGATTAAAAACTGTTTAAAGTGTTTTAAATCCGCATTAAAATCCATTTCTAATCCAGCGGGTTTAATGCGTGTTTTTCACTGAATAATATGGACATAGGTTTAAATTATCGGGTTTAAAAATTGCGGATTAATGATCGGGTGTAAAATTATCTTAAACCTGAGTTACACCCGGAGTGAATAATATAGCCATAAGAATCGTTATTTCGATTTGAGTCGTGTGTTTGTTGGTCCTAATTGAAGACCCAAATCGGGGTTTGGGTGTAATGGCATAGACGATTGTTCGAACTTTGGCACAGATCCTTGTCCTTTCGACAGTTTCGGTTCGAATACGCACCTACTTGTCTATGGTACAATACTGAGATTGCCAAAATAAACTTTTTGAATAAAAATCGCTCTGTAGCTACACTCATATTTTTGTATGGGTTTGACACAGTTGGAAAACCACGTGAGCAGCCGCATTATGGTCTGAATGAAGCTTTTGAACGTGTTCAAAGTACACCGACAACCATATTTACAGCCGATTAAAATTCATGAATTGCACCTGTGTAAGTGCTTCTTTAGTGGATTCTTACTTCAAAAAGCAAAATTGGCTTCTCAGAATCACCAAAAAAGTTTTTTTTTATGGCAATGGATCGATTTCAGCAGAATTTCTTTCGGCGTCGATGTCGACGATTAATTGGCTGCCAGCTTTAATAAAACGTACAGCATTAGTGAAACGATACCAATCAACAATTAGACCACATTTAGAGTGCGGCAATTTTTTAAGAATCTATTATATTTATTGTCATTCCAGAGTTCAAATTTCATAATTTGTTTTAGTGGAAAACAAGGTCAGTGGTTACTTTTATAATGAATATTTTATTTTCAAAAAAAAAAAAATACATAAATTACAATTAAATGCGCCCAACAGATATCTTCTAAAGGTTTTCTGTCGCATATTAAAATCGAAAAACACAAACTAGAAAATACTTAATGGATGATAATGAATATACTATAGAATAAGCATCCCAAAATGTGTATGGCAGAAATAATGACGTCATCTTCAAGTCACTAAAAGCAATACTAACCTACACATTTTATTTCTGCTTTGTAATGGAATTTTCGATTAAAGAAAAGAATTGCCTTTTCTATTAAAAGAGTGAATCTAGAAGTGTTCTTGATGTGTATATACGCTGAAGAAGGATTTTATTAAAAAAAAAGTTTGTTTAAAAAACCAAAAAACGCGACTGACTGTAAAAAAAAAAGAATTAAAAATATATGAACAAGACGTATTCAAGTACCTATAACTAATTAATTAACAATCGGAGAATATATAACCACACAGCCTAACAAATATATGAGTATTGAGTACCCTCCGAAGGTCAAATAGTAAGGTATAGGTACTTGAATGTGTCTTATTCATATCTTTTTAATTCTTTTCTTTTACAGTCAGTCGGGTTTTTTGGTTTTTTAAACTAACTTTTTTTTATTTTTATCTTTTTAGCCTATGACACTCCGGGAAGAATACGAATCTAATGACACCTCACTATTCAAAATCGTTCAAGCCGTTTAGGCTACACGGCGTCACGTAGGATCTTACATAGGATACGCGCGAAACACATAACCCTCCCTGTGTCCAGTCTGGTAGTAATAGGTCTATTCGCGTACTTTCCCGTGTCAAGCTCAAAAAATGTAAATTTAGAACTCTCTCAGAGAGCTGAAAATATACGCCAAAGACTTTGAGCAACTATCATATTTGACATCTAATCCATATTACAAATAAACAAATAACTTAACTTTTTGCAACATATGAAACGTTCTAGGACAACATTCGACCACCACCGAATTTTCTTTATTTCTCTGTGCAATTCATTTTTAAGAAATATTTTGAATTTGTTTGAATGGTTGTGAGAAGCTAGGCTTGGGTCCATACGGACCTGTTGCGCCAATTATTTATTTTTTATTTATTTTATTTTTCTAGACAACTTTGTGCATTTGATATATTTATCAGTACTTGTCGGTTAAAAATTCTCTGAGCTCTTTCGAGCCAAGAGGGGAACCACTTGTTACTCGTTATTTTCCTAATTTTCTCTTTTTCTGTCATTTTTGATGAGTACGTGTATAGACTTTGTGTGATTGCGTTCGATTCAAACCGCGTACGCGAACAAACCCAATGTATCTATTTAGACTATATAAACTTGAACCTTACACTCAACATAATATTCGTTTGATGGTTAGACTATCCACTAAAAATAAATAATGCGATTTTTGGCTGTCAGTTGCGATTTTAAGTTGAAATGTAGATGCCGCTAGGTGCGAAGCTTGGCTGGGTATGAGTTGCGATGCTATTGTGAATAGATCAGAACGTAATTTATTTCACAGTTCAGTGTATTCCATATCTTGAC
The DNA here is from genome assembly GCA_916610125.1 of Cheilosia vulpina. Taxonomy (NCBI): domain Eukaryota; kingdom Metazoa; phylum Arthropoda; class Insecta; order Diptera; family Syrphidae; genus Cheilosia; species Cheilosia vulpina. The sequence goes on from OU744280.1 coordinate 46,890,109, forward strand.
CTTTCTCACTGACATTTGGGTTTTTTTCGTTTTTTTTTTTAATTTAGATTTATATCTTTTTTGTTTAGTCTATGACAATCCGGGAAGATACGAATCTTATGACACCTCGCTCTTCAAAATCGGTCAAGCCGTTTAGGCCTCAGGGTGTCCCGATGGAACGTACATAGGATACACGCGAAACGCATAACCCTCTCTGTGTGCAGTCGGGTAAAAAGAGCATTTCTCTCGGATCTTCAATGAAAAACGCCATAAGAAATATTTTTGCCATTTTCAATCTTTGTCATAATGCAAAACTTTACTTAACTGCCTTTGATTAAAGTAAAACGAATGGTAACATTAAAAAGAAAACTCTTTTATTTTAAACCCACAAGTTGACTTAGAATAACTTGTCCTAGGAAGAGCTGCAGAAAAACCAGGAAGCTCCAAAATCCGTATCGATTGAAACAATAACAATTTAAGAGACTAATTCGAAAAACGACTCTTGTAGGAAATTTTGTGAGGAGGTCACATCATTAAGTGCAACCAGCAGGCTTGTTATAGTCCTCAAAAGGGAAAGACCAAGTAAACTGGAATCGCTCCAAAAATCTGACAGTACCTACACTGAGACAAAGGCGGAGACTTTTAGTCTCCTGCTGGAGACTCACTTCCCTGGAAATCAGGTCACTACGTGCTCTTTAGTGGTACCGGCCAAGGTGGCCACTCCTGAACAAACTAACACCTCGCGGCGTAGCTGGTATATTGCATCCAGAGTGGTGACGGATCATGCCATCAAATATGCATTTGAATCTTTTGAGGGCTTCAAGTCACCGGGTCCGGATGGAATCTATCCGGTTATGCTGAAACAAGGTTTTAGTCAGCTGATGCCGACGCTGAAAAGAATTTTCACCGCTAGCTTGGCCTTGGCCTACATACCTTCTACTTGGCGTAAGGTTAAAGTCGTGTTCATACCAAAGATAGGTAAGACTGACTACACTCTCGCCAAAAGTTTCAGACCCATAAGTCTGCCTTCGTTCCTTCTGAAAAGTTTGGAGAGACTGGTTGAGCTGCACGTGCGCAATGGCGCTCTTCGATCGCATCCTCTTTCTGTGATGCAACATGCCTATCAGCGTGGAAAATCCTGTTAAACTGCGCTTCAGAACGTTGTTGGTAGGATTGAAAGTGCTCTTGATCGGAAGGAGTACGCGCTGGGTAATTTCGTCGACATTAAGGGTGCTTTTGATAGCATGTGCAATGCAGCCAGACATCATGGTGTAGATGAAACATTGGTTTTGTTGATTAAAGCAATGCTAATGTACAGAACGTTGATTGCCGAGGCGGATTGTGGCAAATGCGTCATGACTGGGGTAAACAGAGGCTGCCCTCAAGGTGGTGTTCTGTCTCCCCTCTTATGGTGTACGGTAGTAGACTCTCTGCTAACGGCTCTCAATCTTCCTGGAACCTACACACAAGCCTATGCGGACGATGTCGCCTTTCTGTCTGTCAGTTCAGACCTAAGGACTGAGTGCTCTCAGGCGCAGAGATCCTTGGGCCTAATCGATGATTGGTGCGCAAGAAATGAGTTTTCAGATGATAAGACCACTTCTCTCGCATCGGTTGTAAGCTGGAACAGGCTTTCACGGAAACGTGTTACTGCCTCTCGATTTACGTCCATTACGTTCGATTTGAACCGTGTACGCGAATGAACTTTATATTTAAGTGCCGGGTCAGACAATGTTGCTATTTCGCATTCCCTCTAAAATTTATCTGAGCTTAACTTAAGCGAACTTATTTAGCTGGGTGGTACGCAGCTCGAGCTAAACAATCAAACTTTTGTTTCAGAATGTACTTCATGTGTATGTCTAAATTTAGCGTGCCGATTTAATGGGTCGGCAGATTTTATCAAGCTAAATTGTGACAGATCGTTGCGTATAATTGTTGTTCTGTTGCGGAAAAGTATGCAAGTATTTTTTTATTATTACATGGAAGAGAAGTACCTAGAGTCAGAAAAAGTTGAAATAAGAGAGAATTCAATTTTTGAAGGAAGTTGATGTTTGGAGAGAAAAGTTGGAGACCACATACAATTTAGTTTAGGTAGAGCAGCGTACGATCTTCTAGAAAATTAAAATTAACACGCCTATTAAAAGGCGCAATAGCAAATTTGGTTATTTTATTTCAAATTGTACTAAAAAGTTTTACATTTTTTTAGTAAAATATGTAATGTAAGTCCCTGCGCATTTATGCCTTTCATTTTTTGGACGAATGGAAGAGATCTAAATTTTATGCCGAGTCCAAACGGCTAATTGAGAATCACTTTCATGACAGTTATACCTAATCTCCCGGATGTAGAGCACAAATTTAAGGATACTAAATACATAGCGATAGCTTGTACGGTTCTCTAGAAGCAGGTGCGAAAGTGCAGCTTTTTTCATTAACTTGTCACATTTTTTAATGAAAATAGCCACAGTTTCGCGTCTGTCTCTCATATGTACATTCAAATACCAGCGCATTTTCCATTGCACATTTTTTGCACATATTATTATTCACTTCATTTAATACAATATTTTAAGTATTTACTCACACTGCTTGAAATGTAAATCAACCCTCTGGTAAGGGAACCCAATCCTGAATTTTGTGAAGTCCTTTTGATTCGATTGTTTGGTACCGCCTGTACAAATTTATATCTATTACCAGTTTAGTCTGCAAATAAGTAATACAATTTTTGTAGTTGAATAAATAATTGATTTAATTTTTACAAACTCCCATCTTTTTTTGTTTCTACGGCGCAAAATTTCTGTTTTTGAATATGCGTTGCGTGAAAGTTGCGTGTACCACAGGTAGGTACGATGCACATTTATTATTGTTTCTCCCCGCAATTTATTTTAGGAAACTGATGTTTTTTAAACCTTAATTTTTTTGTAATTTTTCTTAAAATTTTCTTAGCGACAATACAGTTTGGCAGTTTTGTTAAATGCTGTTGTGAACTGATTAACAAACAAGTCTATCATTTTTACAAAACAGTCGAAAGAGAAACCGTTGGTGAATATCGAAATGTATGTGAATGTGAAAAACTTAAAGTGTAACAGCCAGCAAGCAACATACATAATTAATTTGAATTTTTATAATTTTCTTTCAATTAATACTATTTACATATACATTTTCATTTACTTTCATAAACATATATTATTTCATAATACACAATGTTCTCAACCATTTATATCTATATTCAAATAGTTTTGCTTACTTTCCGAATTACAAAAACAATTTTCATAATTTAACTCTGTCAACGTCTTTAAAAGTTAAATTATAACGTGTAGTTCTTTTATACGTAAAATAGTCGATAAACAGAAAGCACATGAAAATAACCGCTACTATTTTGGGAATAAAAGGGCGACGCGAGATTAGTCTAGGCGCAGTCTGTTGAATAAACAATAAAGCCAAAAGTTGAACACACAACAACCTTGTTGGAGTCTCTTTCTTCTTCTAATTGCTCCCGCAGAAAGTTTGTTTGAGTACAGAAGACAGGCTGAACGAGAAATTGGTCGCCTGGCTCTGCTCATTTTGGTCGCCGATTATGCGCCGCTCTAAAGTTCCAACGTCGACAGCTCTACACACCCACGCACACCCACCCTCTCAAGCCGCATCACTCGCTTCAATTGGCGCCTAACATTGAGACCAGAGACAAATGATACTGAGACCCCCAACTCACAATCCTTTTGCCGCTGGGCCCCTCAGTTTTTTTTTTCAAATTAGCCATTTTGTTTTCCTATCGGTGTTGTGTCAATTAAGAATCCGTGTGACATGCAAAAAACATACAAAAAATACAAAAATAAATGCTGCCAACCTCTTCAACCGTGGGGAAATGTGCTAGAATTCGGGAATACCACATTTTTACATTGGTTAGTAATTATATATTGTTAGAAGGCGAATAATTTGATTTCTTTGGTTAATAAAACTAGCTATATGAGATGTTCTATATACTAACAACTTATTATGACAAACATGGTTGCGTATTTTGCGCTTTTGAATATGTATCATTAACTTCGATTTCATGCGTACATTTTTCTTATAATACTGACGAAAATTTGCTCAATATATTTCTATTTTACTTCAAATAATATTTTTCATATATATTTTAAGCAAATCTCCACTTATTCCTTAAAAAAAATATTATGCACACGTAACGAATAATTTCAAATTTAACGGATAAAATTCTATGAACGCATATGCAAGGTGCGAGTGTGTTGGTGATTTTTGAAGTTACGTGACATTTGTCAATACGAATTTCTATGTAACAATACAAGTGCACTTAGCATTTGCCACATCATAAAAATATAACTTGAAGGCAAGTAACGGGAAATAGGCCGAAGTTGGTGGTGTCTGTATTGTCTCTGATTGGGACAACTGGTTACGTCTGTCAGCACAACAATTTTGCTAGACAATACAGTAGAGCCCCGAAAAAGTGAATTAGGGTTGAAAATATTTTTCGGCTCTCACCGATTATTTGGAATACCAAAGGAAATTTTTTTTTACATGATAGTACAGTAGAGGCCCGGGAATTTGGACAGATGAGAAGAAGTAAAGGTTTGTTGATAAAACAAAAACAGAACATGCGTTGACTATCGAAAGCTGAACGCCATAACTCTTCCAGATCGGTATCCCCTACCACGGATCTTATCCACGCAGCTAAAAGCTCTCCGTATATGTCCACATTAGATCTACGTTCTGGATACTGGCAGAAAAAGGTAGCAAGAGAGGATCAGCCCAAGATAGCTTTTATAACGCCTATTGGTACCTTAATTTTCAATCGATTGCCGTTTGGACTGCGAAACGCACCAGCCACATTCCGACGACTAAACGACAAAATTAGAAACGGATTACCAAAAATCTTGATACTTGCCTACCTTGAGTATCATTATATGCTCTGAAAGTTTTGATATTCATTTAGAAGATCTGAGAAAAGATTTTCAACGTTTAAAATATTTTGGATTTCGCCTTAATCGCCGAAAATGTAAATTTTGCTGCTCAGAAGTAAAATACTTGGGTCATATTTTGACGCCGAGTGAATTTAAAGTGGATCCGGAGAAAACAGATGCTATCTTAAAACGTTCGAGCACAAAAAATTAAAAACAGGTACTGTCGTTTTTGCAAACTTGTGCTTGGTATAGGAGGTTCATACCAAACTTTGCGAATATTTCAAAACCTCTGTCGAATCTTACAAAGAAGAAAGCTGTATGGAAATGGGAAAATGAAGAGCAGAACTCTTCCGATAAGCTAAAGAAGCTCTTGACAACAGCTTCAATTTTACAACAGATAAAGGAAGGTATTCCATTCATTTTGAAAACCGACGCAAGTAACTATGCTATCGGTGCTGTTTTACTCCAGGGGTAGAATGAAATGGAACACCCTGTTGAATACGCAAGTCGGTTACTATTACCCGCTGAATGCAAGTATTCGAAAACTAAAAGAGAAGCGCTCGCTGTAGTCTGGGCAGTAGAAAAATTCCGATGGTACATCGAAGGTTCTGAAGTTAAAATATTAACCGACTATCAGCCCTTAAAATGGTTGATGACCTTAAAATCTCCTACCGAAATACTTTCCAGATGAACACTTGAACTGCAGCCTTATAATATCATGATTGGGTATAATCCTGGGAGAAATAATGCTGTTGCTGACACGCTTTCCCGCTTTGTTCAGTAGAGATCCACGATGAGGATCCAAGTAGCTTAGAGAAGAACAATTAGCCGACCCAGATATCAAAGTAATCATCGATTCATTTGAGAATAACGACGATAACTTACTTCGCTCTACTAGTCGAGGATACATTTTAGTTGATGGAGTTCTATATCGGTATTGTCCAAACGAGGACTCCGAAAATGGTCAACTGGTTATCCCCAAAACAATGAAGGCACTGATGCTGAAGAAGTACCATGATTAGCTCGCATCTCTAGCCGTTACTATTGGCATGGAATGAGAACTGACTTGGCCAATCATATTAAAGTTTGCCTCGAGTGTCAACGATATAAAACTTCAAACCGGCTGGTCTATTGCAGTCAACGGCAAGTAGCCAACGATTCGAAGTTACCTGCAAGTGCTAGTGGGCGCCACTGTATTTTAATTGTTGAAGACTTGGTGTCTTGACGACTCCATAGTGACAATGGAACACAATTCACATCTGCTATGATGCAGAAACTTACGTTTTACTTAGGAATAACACAATCCTTTACGCCTGTTTATCACCCAGAAGCAAACCCTGCCGAGAGGAAGAATAGGGATCTTAAGACGCAGCTCTCTATTTTGGTTGGAAACCAACAAACGACATAGAATCTCAAGCTACCTGCTATAAGATTTGAAATGAACCCTGCTAAAAATGCAAGTACTGGACTTTCTGCGGCATTTCTTACCTTTGGACGAGAGCTTCGAACTCACGATGTTGTCAATCACGACCTTAAGGCTATCATTCGATCGGAAAACTTTATTCCGCAAATCACTCCGCACTTGCGACGAATGGCTGATACCTTAGAAGAAGCGAAAGAATCCTGCGAGAAGTCACAAGACCGATAAAAAGTGTATGCAGACAGGAAGCGAACACCCCACGAGAAATTCGAAGTTGGCGATAAAGTTCTGGTCAAAACTCATCCCATAAGTAAATCCTCAAAAGGTTTTACATCGAAGTTCGCACCAAAGAGAGACGGACCCTATATAATTTCTGCAAAGAAAGGTTCTACAAGTTTCATCATAGCGAAAGAAGCCGATCCGTCCGTACCACTGGGTACCTCCCACGCATCGATGCTAACATCGTTTTATGGTGGTTCAAATGAACTACCTACACCTAAACCTCTTATATCTTTCAGAAAAAGAGACAGACCAGCGAAGACAACTGATGACAAATCCAAACACAAGAGACGGAACTCATCACCAATTGCTGCCACATCACCGAGACAATCTATAAGACAGAGGGGGAGAATGTAACAGCCAGCAAGCAACATACATAATTAATTTGAATTCTTATAATTTTCTTTCAATTAATACTATTTACATATACATTTTCATTTACTTTCATAAACATATATTTTTTTCATAATACACATTGTTCTCATCCATTCATATTTAAATTCAAATAATTTTGCTTACTTTCCTTTATATTGAAACGAATTACAAAAACAATTTTCATAATTTAACTCTGTCAATGTATTTAAAAGTTAAATTATAACGTGTAGTTCTTTTATACGCCAATTAGTCGATAAACAGAAAGCACATGAAATTAACCGCTACTACTTTGGGAATAAAAGGGCGACGCGAGATTAGTCAAAGCGCAGTCTGTTGAATAAAGCCAAAAGTTGAACACACAACAACCTTGTTGGAGTTTTTTTAGTCCTCTAATTGCTCCGGCAAAAAGTTTGTTTGAGTACAGAAGACATGCTGAACGAGAAATTGGTCCTCTGGCACTGCTCATTTTGGTCGCCGATTATTCGTCAATATAGCTCTACACACCCCCGCACACTCACCCCGCAAGCACCTTTAATCATCACCCGCTTCAAAAGGAAATTCTATGAAGAATTTCGATGTCCGAAAAACATTTCGTAAGATAATGGGAAAAGCGCCAAAATCGTAGGAATTTCAGAAATCTAACAAAAAAACATTCAAACTATAAATTTTAGATGACATTTTATCAAAACACCTATGTATTTCACCAGCTCATGGAAATCGTCTTTTATCAAAATTTTGTAGTTCCATAAAATAATCATAGCAGTGTTATATTTACTTAAGGTTAATTTAACGTGATTTTTTCCTTGTAATACAAATTTTACTTTTATAAACTGGATTTTAACGCAAAAAAGTATCTTGGGATTATAAAATGGAATTTGAGTACGGTGAAAAGGGAGAAATTACCACGCTTCGTAAGATAAATGAAGAGGGAGTGCTTACAACATTGCCTGAAACCAAGAAAAATTATTATTTGCAAAGCAGCCACCACACTCTATAACGAAATGATAACCCACCTGACATCCGGCTGCAACCGGAAATGTAGGCCGTTTTTTTTTTCAAATTCATGAATTCAGACTAGCCCAGTTTCCAAGATCAAATTTAGCTTAGGCAATCCCTCTTTTTTGGCCGAAGCTGTCAGCCTATTTAGTACTTAGTTTATGTTATCAACTCGCTTTCTTGGCTGTTAAATACGAATTTTGCAATCGATTTACAACTAACTTCCCATTGAGCTAGAGACTTCCAATTTTAAACACATAGCTTCGAACTGCATGTTAGCTCAATATTAATAAAGTTAAATTCATTATATTTATTTTATATTATTGGTAGGTTGGTAAAGGAATTGTATTATTCAAATAATTATCTGGTGAAGATAAACTGAAATAAACTTAAAATTTGACAAAAGTCCTTACTATTATTTAATGCAGGTGTGTTCTAAATTCATTTTGAATTTACTGAAATTTAAATGTAGGGACGTATCGAATTTCGAATATATAATAAAACGTCGTGGACTGATATATTTATAAACAGAAATGTTTGCTCTAAGTGCATACGAAATTACAATTTAGAGTTAACACCAATTATAATTTAAATTGGTATTTTGTTCATATTTTGACTTCATCTAAAACGTTATGAATCGTCATTTTCATTTTTGCACTGCTGTAGGATTCAGAAAAATTTGGCGTGGATCATTCAAAATTCGAAATGTATGCGCCCTTATTTTAATGCATCGAACAGGGCTATAATTAATTTTTTTTAATGTATTGAGTGTAATAACTATATACAACTATTGTATTAACATTTCAACCAACCAATTTACCAGAAAAAAAAGATTCGGCGCTGCAAATGAAAGTTCAACACGATTTATTTTCAACAGATAAGTTTTGAAAATCATATTCTGTTTATCAAAATAATGCAGATAATCGCTTCTGTCACTTTAGTTAAAATATACATATCACGAAATATGCCAAAAATTATTTTAGTTTGCTTATTATAATATATATATATATTTTTTTTTTTATTATAATTTAAATTGCTCATCCAAACTCTAGTTCTCATATATCTTGAAAAAAAAAACCCGAGCTATGAGTATTAAAGAAGGAATTCGCAAGTTTCACCACAACTCTTGGTTCTAAATATGCTTAATTTTCAAAATATACAGTGTCAAAATGAACATATTATTACAGAAATCCAACGCGTCATATATTATTTCACTACTGACCAAGTACCTGACTCTCAATAGCTAAAACCCATTTATCTAATCTTATCTTGTATCGATTAGATAAAGTGTTCGCCTTTACTACGGACGAAAACTTTACGCAGTAAGGTGCGGTCTATTAAGACTCACTACGATAACAACGACGAGCCGAATAAGGTGGTAAAATAGCATGTACAGTAATTTTGTTTAACGATTTTTTTTGCATCTGAACTGAAAAACGGAAAATTTAATAAAAAGTGAGTTTAAAATATGGTTGTACTTTAAAAAAATAAGGAATGTTGGTGTTCCCGTTGTGTTTGGAAAAAAATCTTAACTCCGTTGATTCACTATATGATTCAACCACGGTTGTGGAAATGGTTTTATCGAACATTATTGAAGAGATAACCTGGATTAATGTTGCTATATATGCATATGCTTGTGTTAATGTGAATGTGAGAGTGTGTGTTCATTAAAGGGATCAGCAACTATTGCCAGCTTTTGGCCATATAATGTTTAATATACGCGAATAGCGTTTGAAGGGAGTTGCCAAATTTATAACTTGAGTCATAATTAGAATGGATACGAAATTTCTTATGTGAATTAAAAAACTAGTAATTGCTAAAAAATGGGCATACACAATTTGCCTACTCTCTGAAAGTGTATGTATTATGTTCTCGCCTGCAATGGAGCAGAAAATAAAAGTTGTGAAATGTTAAGAATTGATATGTCGGAATAGGTTTATGTATATAGGCGACATCAGTGAAAGACCAATTTTGCCAGACATTGTAAATGATATCGAAGAAAAGTGAATAGTATGGTTTATCAATAATAATTTATAGGTATGTGAAAGTAAGTGAACAAAGAAAAACAACGGTACAGGGTAAACCAATGTTTATTCTGAGCGATTTGTATTTTTAGGGGCAAACATAATGACTTATTGCGTTTGTGATGAAAAAAAATAAATTCTTTTAATCAAAAGAGCAAATCTAGAAGTGCTCTAATGATGCAAACACAGGGTTGAATTGCTGTAAACAGCATACGAATGCAAACATTATTAGGTTCGATATTACACTCGTAGCAAAATCAATTTGCGTTATGTATTGCTCGGTCACAAGCTTATCTTAAATTAACACAGCCGCATAGTATTTTGAAAGAATTAAGTACCCTCAACTCACAACACAGTTGCTGAATGTCAGACTGGAATATTTGCTATTTTGTGATGTGATGTACCTACCATCCAAAAAAATTAATTAAACTATGCATATAATGAAGTTCGCAAATATATATTATAGTTTGAATAATTTAATTTCGCCCTCATATTCATATCAAGAATAGCAAACACCAATGGCATTAGATGTACCATGCGTTATTTCTCCACTACTATTGCAAAGGTCCTCTAACGATAACGTTAATATGTATTCACTTAAATTCGCGTTCATTCGATCGTACATTAACATTTTACATTATTATATACACAACAGCAAGTTATAGGTTTGATGGCTGAAGATGATGATTTTCTGTCATAGATGATGCTCGTTTTGGTCAGTAGAATACCTTACTATAGAAAAGTCAAGTTGCTTTTATAATTAATTGCTTTACAGGTTTGCGTTTGGTAGAAATAGGTAAATTCTCAAAACACTATTCTTTTTGAAGAAAAATACAAGCAAAGTAATATCATGTTAAGTAAAACGTTTTGCAAATTATGCCGGCGAAAATGATTCATTACAAGTATACGAAGAAGATGACCTTAAATCAACAAGAACATTTCTAAATATAGCTGCTACCAATTTGTTTCTTTTTTTGGTTTTATTTTAAGATAAGAATCAAACGTAATGCGTTTGAGGTCAAGCCAAACATTTATATTATTTTGCTCAGTACCTATGTTCCTAATATTTTTACCACAAACTACTAAATTGGTATGTTATGTGTCAAACGAAATAGTGACTCCCTAAAGAGCTCAGATATACAATTATACATATAAAATAACGTATATATACATAAACATTCATTATTGTAATAATCCAACATTGTAAATTTTTTCTAGTATTCCACGAAAAGGTTTTGTGTTTACTTTTTGATAAGTCGATGACTAACAATTGATATGATAACGTGGTTGAGTTCGGTAATTTTTGTTTTTTTTTACCTAACCATATCAGTAATTTGCAATGTGTACTGTATATGTAGAGCACAGGCCGGGTGCGCAAGCTGACAGGTTCTTTTTTTTTTTAGTTCATGGGCGGTGGGGAATTTATCTTGTAACATTGTAGAGGTTTCAGTAATCTACCTATACATCAACGGTTATTTATATTAACCTTGCATTACACTTTCAGACAATAATTTCGTATTGAAGCAATTCATTATAGGTATACGTTTTTATAAATAGTGGTCTCTAAGTCCTGGAACACTCAGACTCCAAGCTTGGTCCATTTTACTAGGTAATGCCAATTGATGCATTTATTCTGACGTCTTAGGCATTGAAGAATAAATTTGAAAGAGACATACATTTTTTTGAGATGTTCCTATAATCAATCCATACAAATAATTTTTGTATCTGGTACTTTGATCAAAGTCGCATAAATCATTTTCATTCACAACTGTAAGCATGATACTGTCCAATTTTCAAATTGACTTATAGGTACTCGACGTCAAATAAAATATATACAAAAAAAAAAGTGGTAACAAAATCCTTTGTTGGCTTCTTGGATTACAGAGAACAAAAAGGTTTAATTACCTATCGATCGACCAACATTTCGTTAACAAATTTGAATCACCTTGCACGATAGGATAGATTCGTTGGACTACCATTGTAAAATATGCAATTTTATGTATTATACCAAAAAGGCACAATTTTTTTTTGAAAAGGGCTTAGAGGCACATTAACTTCGATCCGAGTTGGCATCACTATTTGTACTACCAAGCAGAGATCCCTTTTTCGTGTAGTGGTGAAAAAACGTGAGTACGCAGTTCATTAAATCCAATTTTTCAAAACGAGCTTCCAGGGATGACCTTCTAATAAAATCTTTTATACTTTATATATAGGTACTAAAGTATATGTTCATTAAAGCTAAATTTTTTAGCTTTTTTGACGACATTGGGATTCTTCTTTTCGTTCCCAATTAATTTAAGAACGTATGAAAGTGTTTGTGTATAATTTATGCAATGGGATCGACTTCTTATCAAAAACTATATAAATAGAGGGCACCAAGTCCGCAAATTTTGAAAGAAAATCATCTCAACTTTCCAGTCTGTGAATAAGCGCTGAAGTATGTGGGCATTTTCCCCATTCTGAGGATCTTTGGAAGAAGTGAGGAAAAACAACCTTGAAATGGAGAATACCCAAAATGTTTTATTAGATAATTTATTTCATGATGTACGGGGCAAAGCTCTCAGTAACTCTTTTTTTGTCGGAAGTTGTTACTATCTGATGGAGCACTCAGACACAACTACAGGTCCATTGTACTGCCAAACACACACCTTACATTATTGTACTTAGTTGTTCCGTCTTTCGAAGAAAAATGAGAAGGAGTTTCAGTGATGAAGAGCTTAGATGTTCGGCACTCACCACATCAGCCCCAAAGATCCACCACCTGATGCGAGCAAAGGCGGGACAGCTACAGAGGAAGTGTTCCGCTGTGTCGTCTTCCTCTCCGCAAGCAAAACAGATGGTGGTGTCGCTCAAGCCCAACATATTTAAGTGTTTACAAAAGCTTGGTGACCCGAAAGGACGCCCACAAGCAGTCTGCAGTCGATTCTCCTAAGAGACAGAAGGAAAGACGCGGACCTTTTACAGATGTCCGGACACAGTCGTTTGGTCTGCCTACACCCAGCACAGTCACGCCACCGACGCTCGTGTTCACGAGAAACCCAAATATCTATGGATGACCTAACCACAAAAGCAGGCATGCCCAACGCAGGTTCAAGTCTGAGAAAGCTTCTTCTGAACCCCGTCTGGCAAGCTCTTCAGCGATCTCATTTTACCCTAGTCATAACCCATTTGCCACAATCCGCCTCGGCAATCAACATCCTGTACATTAGCATTGCTTTAATCCACAAAACCAATGTTTTATCTACACCATGATGTCTGGCTGCATTGCACATGCTATCAAATGTCGCATTATCAAAAGCACCCTTAACGTCGACGAAATTACCCAGCGCGTACTCCTTCCGATCAAGAGCACTTTCAATCCTACCAACAAGGTTCTGAAGCGCAGTTTCACAGGATTTTCCACGCTGATAGGCATGTTGCATCACAGAAAGAGGATGCGATCGAAGAGCGCCATTACGCACGTGCAGCTCAACCAGTCTCTCCAAACTTTTCAGAAGGAAGGAAGGCAGACTTATGGGTCTGAAACTTTTGGCGAGAGGGTAGTCAGTCTTACCTATCTTTGGTATGAACACGACTTTAACCATACGCCAAGTAGAAGGTATGTAGCCCAAGGCCAAGCTAGCGGTGAAAATTCTTTTCAGCGTCGGCATCAGCTGACTAAAACCTTGTTTCAGCATAACCGGATAAATTACATCCGGACCCGGTGACTTGAAGCCCTCAAAAGATTCAATTGCATATTTGATGGCATGATCCGCCACCACTCTGGATGCAATATACCAGCTACGCTGCGAGGTGTTTGTTTGTTTAGAAGTGGCCACCGGAGACTAAAAGTCTCCGCCTTTGTCTCAGTGTAGGTACTATCAGATTTTTGGAGCGATTCCCGTTTACTTGGTCTGTCCCTTTTGAGGACTATAACAAGCCTGCTGGTTGCACTTAATGATGTGACTTCCTCACAAAATATCCTACAAGAGTTGTTTTTCGATTTACGAATTAGTCTCTTAAATTCTTTTTCTTTCGATCGATACGGATTCCAGTCTTCTTCTGAATTGGTTTTTATTGACCGATTGAGGAGCTTCCTGGTTTCTCTGCGAAAGCACTGCCGTTCGGTATTCCACCAAGGTACCGGTTTTCTACAGGGGTTTTTTGTAACTGGACACGCTAGTTCAAAACAATGGATAATGACACTGCTCAGATCCTGAGCAGAGCTCTCTAGCCCTTGTATTGATCTAAGTTTGAGTGGCGCTTTAACAGAATTGCCAAGCTCCTCCTTAAACCGAGCCCAATTTGTTTTTTCGGATTTCTTCTTTCTAGCGAAGGTGAAACTTCACAGTACATTTGAAATTCGATATATCGGTGATCTGACAAAGTGCTATCTGGCGATACCCTCCAATTTGTGATAGCCTTGCAATGCCTGTTTGAAAGAGTAACCTCGATTACTTCCTGTCTCCTGGCTATAACAAATGTAGGTCGACAACCTACATTGTTGATGGTGATGTTGGACGATAAGATGAAGTCAAGAAGACGATCTCCTCGTATGTTACATTTGCTGCTGCCCCAAACAGTGTTTTGAGCATTAGCATCGCAACATAAGATAAGACCTATCTTTTTGGACTCACAGTACTCTACGAGCTCAACAACAGCCTTTGGTGGTGGAGGAGTTAAAGAATCGTAGGGAAAGTAAGCCGATGCAATGACAAAGGTATATACTATACGAACTGCTAAAGAACAGCAGCATCCTTATAAGAGAGCTTATTATCTCGCACCTTAGCTGTTCTGCACGCATCTTCTTGCTTTTTGGTGCGGTAGAAGAGTGGTTGGTTAGCTTCAGTTGGTGAGACCTCCACAGACCTGTTCATTTTCAAAGGCACCGCCGAAGAGCTGAGAGACGTGCTTGCGCCTTCAGCAGGTAAAGCTTCTTTGCGCCGAAGATCCAACAGCTTCTACCTTTTCCTCTTCCAATGTCCCTTAGACAGGCGCCGCTCAGAGCCCGCCTCTTCAGGAGCCCGTTCAACCATAGAGGTATCCCGAGTCTGACCGTCAGTCCCAGTGCAGTGGGCAGCAGCCTGTCCCATGCTTAATTTGTCGAGGAAATCGGACATAGAGCCGCAAGAGCCGCTTGCGGGGGCCTCCAGAGTCCGTGCCCCGGCCGTAGTCGAGAAGACTACAGATGGATTTTGGCCATCGCATTACCACCTGGAGTAGACAATTCCGTATGTTTCTCCATTCATAGCATGAGTTGAGTGTTAACCACTGGCTCCTGTGGGTTAGAATATACTAACAGTTTGATTTTTACTTAGGATTGGCTAAATACCGTTACCTAAAACCATCCTCCTTTACCCGGGCTTGGGACCGGCATGCTACTTCCGTAACAAGTATTAGGCTTTATTTAAACCTCTCAAAGTACCCGTTCGCTATGAGAAAATATTGGTGGTATGTCAAAATCAAGCTTTAAAAAAATGTATTTTCGGGTTTTGTGTAGAGCTCTAATACAGCAAAAAACAAGTGTAGCTTGGCCTAAATTCCTTAATCTTATATTTGTGATATTTTTGTTATGACAGCCTAGCAGAACTTATTTAAAAAAATATATAACGGGCTCAATATGTATTATTTAATTTATCATGATATCAAACAAAATATTATTTCACTTTAGACATTTTTAAGACGTTAATAAAAAACACATTTAACGTAAGTAAATGTATTTTCTTTAAATAAAATGAGAGAACTGAAGCTGTTATAGTTGTATCAAATAAAATAACAAATCAATTAAAAATAATTAGGTATTAGGTCTTATATATAAGGTGTGGCTAAATAACATTTTCATATCGTCACCTGAATGCAAGAAGAAGCTAACTTGGTTTTCGTAGTTTTGAGAAAATTGCAAAAAACGTATTTACCTGTAGGTCAGACCCTTATTTTTCTTTAAAATACTGACAGAATAACACTATATTTTTTTCAGCGCTACTGGCTTAAGTAAAGTATAGAAATTTGAAATCCATTGATTTTTTCATTAAGTTAATTTTGAGAAAAATATAGTTTTATAAAAAATTAGGCAGTTATCCACTTCTTGCACCAACTATTTTTAATGGATAAAATCTTAAAAATTCATTTAACTACTTATTCGTAGTGATATTATTTTGTTTGTTTGCTTCATTATTTTCATTATTAATAGAAAACAATTTAATTTTGATGTTTATTTGGAACCTGTACCTAAATTTTTGAAAAATGTTAACTAAAAATCAAATTTTGTTGGATAGAATTCGTTTTTATTTAAATTTAAAAGTTACAGAAAGTTGTTCATTCTCAAATTTACTGCTTTTAGTCGTTTTCCTCAGCTTTAGCATTCGGTAAATTGCTGTAAAAGTCAAAATAGTCAAGACTCATTGCTGGAGGCTTCATTAAAAAAAGAGACATCAGGTCTTTGTACTTAGCACTTGTAATAGGGTGCCTTTCCGGGTAACACATGTGGAGCTTTATGTTGGCAACCAATTGACTTCTTGAGACCCTCTTTGAGCAATCAACAGTTCTAAAAGTTTCATTATTGAACGATTTCTTGCATTCATATCTATATGGGCTTTCTTTTTTGAACTTAAACCAACACATTTTCTGCATAAGCACGGTTTCTTTGGATGTGTCTGCTTTCCTGATAGTGAGGTATTCGTTAACAAACCTTTTCCAATCAATTATATTTTCAGGGCTTATATCGTGGACGATATAGGGCTTATGTCCGTTTTTTCTTGACCCACGAGCTATGGTTTTCCAGTCTCCTGGCCAAAAAGCCTTTCCAACGCGCCTTGATTCCGTCCCGATCGCTGAGTGCATGGAATCGCATTCCATTTCACTGTGCCCCGACACCATAAATTTTATGTGTATTGTTTTTAAATTTGCAATTGCTTGCACTGCGTACATACACATAGCGAACACATATTGGTTTAAATTTTGCCCACCACATCGATCGCTAAAGCACCTTACTTCTTCAACTTCTTCTGGGAGAGATTTGAAATAATGAAAGAGGAAACTCGCCACCTCGCAGCTTCCTCTTCCACCTTGTCCCTCGTGCCAGATATAGCAGTTTCCTTGCTTTGATGTTACATCATAAACTGTGAAATTGTACGTTGCTAGTCTACGCTTATAAAAAAGTGCATTGTTTGTCGGGTCACAAGGGCAAAGCAAAACCTGCTGCAAATCAAAGTTGCAGCTGACAATCTTGTTTCCACTTTTTGCTGCTTCTTCCTTATCTTTTTTCTTATCATTTCGAGCCTCCTCTTTTTTTTTGATATGGACCTCATGCTCATTTACGTCGATTTCCGTCTTATAACAGTTGTTTTCAAATGCAACACACAGTCTACATTGATCTTTCTTTGGACTGTGAAATCCTAAATTGAAGTTGTCATTAAAAAGCTTTCTATACATTGAGAGTTTTGCGGATGGCAGGTTTTCTTCTTCACAATGTTGCTGGTACATCCTGTACATTGTAGCAAGATTTAAAGAAGAGTCCAAATACTTTCGGGCAGTCCCTTCTCGACAGTAATGTGACGGTACGCAAGGAAAGCTCATGATATGCTTCTTAATTCTTTCAATTAAAAGCGGATTGAGTGTCGCACTTCTTCCTTTTCCTCTTCCATCGGACGGTGCTAAATTTTCACTCGACCGCTTTTGCCTAGCGTATTCGATTACCCCTTTTTTTATGCCTAATGTATTTAGAAACATTGTCTTGCATACCTTAATCTTGTTCTTATTTACAGGAAGAAAGTACTTCACTGAAAATTGTCTTTTAGAAATGTTCACAGTGGTTGTTATTCTCTTTGTTAGCTGTTCAGTGTTTGCGTTGATAAAATCCCTCTGACGCGAGTAATCTCCCAATTTGTAGTAGGCTTTGAAAATAGAATTGCGATCTTGTTCGGAAATTGCTGAGAGCACTTAAACCTGCAGCTAACATTGCAAGCCGCCTCCATGGAAGCAGCAGGTATGGTCCTACCATTAGTGGAAACGTAGTCTTCTCCATTGAGTCTTCTTTGTTTTCTCACATTTCTTTGCCATTGGTTAATCTGCCTTTTCTTCCTCCGCGGTTTGGATGTTACTTGAGGGAACTCTTGCATGCCAGTTAACCTGTTATTATCGTCCATGTCAGAAGATGAACTACTTCCACTTGTATCCGGGTGGTATTCCGATTCATCTGGTGAAAAATCATCCTCATCTAGATTAAGCTCCACCTCTTGTTCAGGAGCCACATCTTGAACATCTAACACACCTTCAAAAACAAGAGGGAACCAATATTTAGTTAGTCAATCGAACCATTTGTTATTGCACTTCGTCTCACCTGTTACAATTACACCTTCGTTAGAACTTGATTCCACCGCTACATCACCAGCAATATCCATCATTTTTTCAAAGACGCACTCCTGCTCATGTTTTTCATCTAGCGAGTTTGAAATATTCGCCTCTGTAAAACAGGGCTATAATCTAAGCACAATTCTGGTATAATTCATTTGTACTTACTATATTTATCTACATTCTTTTGTAATGCAAGTTTAACAAGCTTTTGTCCCCTTGAGATCATTTTAATCGCACCTTAACACTTACAAACCGAAAATTCAAAGTCTCGAAACAGTACTAAAACAAACGCAAGTAAAACCAAACATGGAATGGGTCAAACAGTTAAGGCTGGTACAACTAACGGGAAATGCAGAGAACACTTGATTATGGCATGTTGAAGTTCAAATATATGAGTTATCTACTTATTGCACGCCAGATCGACACATAAAATCATGCAAAAAACAGCTATCTGAAGATATCTACTTCTTGCACTGAATTTTCATCGATTGTTCTAGTAGTCTGTTTTTTTCATAGCCCAGTAGATGGCAGCAAGTCCGAAAAACTAGTTATCTGTTTATTACAGTTAAAGCAAATCGATTCAACGAAGCGGACAACCCAGATATCTCAAAAATTAAAAAAATGGAGTTATCTGGTTCTTGCACTCGGGTGACGATATTATATTAAAATTATTTCATACAACCAATTTTAAAAATTATATAAATTCTTGGAATAAAAGCAATTTCTAACCCTTTAGAGTAACTTCGGGTAATGTGATATAGGCATTTGTTTTCTAACAATTACTCGTAATTTTTATGACATAGCTCTTGCCGAACTATACATTATAGCTCTTTGATGCATTGCGCATTATACATCGATTTTAAATTTCTCCAGAGCAATCCAATCTGCAGCGATTTAAAAAAAAATATAAAAAAGCTCTGTAATTCCACTTAATAAAACTGGCGAATAATGTGATACACTTCCTTCGGATAAAGTGATATATTAATCCAAATCACACTGCAAGCATGGAACCCATATCAGGGTCTTCTTATCCATCTGGAAGCATTTGTTACAGATACTGTCGTTGTTAGGTGGAGTTTCGGCAGAAGGATCGTCGTTTGAACTCGGTAAATCTGAATCGCTCGAGGAACTTTTCGGCTTTTTCTTGCGTTTTCAATGTTTTTTATACTCTCTTCCAACAACCAATATATTGTCAGCTCTATTCACACACTAACAAAATTGTATACTTGAGTTTTTAATTTTGCCCCAATTTTGCCTAAATTATCAAAGAAAACTCATACAAAAAAATTTCAACTGTAGCGCTGAAACTCAAACTGGTTTTACAGTTTTTATATTGACGAGATTGCCCTCTATGTGCTGACAGCGAAATGCATCGGAAGCACTAGTTCATGCCAAAACCACTGTCGGAGCTATCGGCCAACAGAACCCGCCATAATCGCATAGAAGTTGTGTTCTATAGGCGTTTTTATTTTTTAGTTCAGAGCACAACCTGAACTGTTATACATACAGTTCGTGTTTCTATTTTAGCTCAGATACATCAGAGCTCAGAATTTGTGTTTCTTTTTTCTCTCAGAGCATAACCAGAGCGCGCTCTATGAGCTCAGAATAAATCGACTGAGCATGCTGAGTAAAAAGCTGAATACACACTCACAGTCACATTTGACAGAAAAAAAAAACAGGAAAACAAAATAAATGAAATGGTGGACGAACTTTGTTGTTCTGGAACTAAAGGATAACCAATTTAATAAATAAAAATTAATAAATATTCAATTTTTTCATACATTTATCAAAAATGTCAGCTACGTGCTCAAGTGTGTTTCATAAATACATCAGAACAATCTGAGCACGCTCGGCTCAGAGCGCGCTCATAATAGGCGTTTTTCTTTTTTAGTTCAGAGCACAACCTGAACTGTTATACAAAAAGTTCGTGTTTCTTTTTTAGCTCAGATACATCAGAGCTCAGATTTGTGTTTCTTTTTTCGATCAGAGCATAATCAGAGCGCGCTCGATGAGCTCAGAATAAATTGACTGAGCAGGCTGAGTAAAAAGCTGAATACACACTCACAGTCACATTTGACAGAAAAAAAAAACAGGAAAACAAAATAAATGAAATGGTACGAACTTTGTTGTTCTGGAACTAAAGGATAACCAATTTAATAAATAAAAATTAATAAATATTCAATTTTTACATACATTTATTAAAAATGTCAGCTACGAGCTCAAGTGTGTTTCATAAATACATCAGAACGATCTGAGCACGCTCGGTTCAGAGCGACTATTGAGGATTACTCCCAGTTATTTGTCTTCATCGGCGTTCGGGATATTGACGCCTTTTAGCACTAGTTGAGTCACACCAGTGACCTTCCTCCTTCTCGTGAAGAGAACAATAGTAGTTTTAAGAGGATTCACTGAAAGCCCATTTCTTGTGCACCAATCATCGATTAGGCCCAAGGATCTCTGCGCTTTTGGTTTTCACGAAACTTTACCCATTTGTTTTAAAACAAACTTCGTAAAGTGACGTAAAACAGTGATCTGAATTTTTTTTCTCCAATGGAACATGAAAAGTGATTTAGATAAAAAAAAAGATTTTTTGTCCCAATGGAAAACCACATGTGGTATTAAATAGACCGTCAGCTCCTACACGATTCAGTTGTCTTAAGTTGTCTGATGTGGTGTTCCATTGGCACCAAAAATCAATCCTTTTTTGATTCAGATCACTTTTACCAGATCTCGATATTTTTTTCAGATTTACACATACTGCCACTAATTTCAATATACTATACACAGCTGTTTTATGTCACCTTAAGAAGTTTGTTTTAAAACAAATACATCAATAGCCATGGATATAATTTTGGAGGAATTATTATCTTAGTGTTCCTTACTGGGTGTAGTTGGCTAAAAAGTAAGCTAACTGAAGCGGTATGTTAGTCGTTAGTTGGTTCACACCGTAATGTGAAGCCACCTAAGGAAGATAGTAAAATCTAAACAAAATTTAGATCAAAAACGAACTGATATCGCTTCAGCTCTATTTATATTTAGACCATAAGTTTTTACTTATATAGCAAGAACAATTTATTTAAGAGTTTTTTTTTCAGATAACAATGCTACACCGTTTCCTAAAAAGTCAATCGATCGTCGCAGTGTATCTGCTCATCTGTGTAGCAGTTCCATTGGGATGGGCGCAGGAAAATGCCCAACTACAAATTCCACCCTCCCTTGTAGAGTGTTACAATACAAGTTACTACATGAACCGTGATAATCGACTACCATCATCTATTAATACCCTCATTGATCTTATCCGAAAAGTGGAGAATAGTGCCAATTTCAACATGGACATTCGTACATTAGCCGTAAGTTTATTACATCGTTTCCGCCAGGATGGCATCCAAAGAGCACCTGGGGTTCAATCTGCTCCTGGTGTAATACCCTACAGTCCGACCGGTTTTCAGTTTCCAAAGTTCCGCATACTTTTAACACGCCTTATACAGGGAAATGCAAATAATTTCCCAAATTCTTCGCTAACACAAGAAGAGCGGTGCTCAATGCATTTTATGCTCTCCAGCTCGTTTAATCTTCGAGTTCGTGGAGATGAGGGATCAGTTTGTAATCAGCTTTCCCAGTACCGTTCTAACCGACTCCCACGCAATGCTGGTGATAATCCATACAAATCAAATTTTTTGGCTGATGTGGAGTTCCTTGAAACTCACAAAAAAGCAAATCATAGATCAACCGATAAAATTATGGTCAACCCCTACCAAGACCTCGACTACTGGAGTGACCCTGATGTTACAAGCTATGGTAACCAAGACCAAGTCAGCCAGTGTCCTGTGGAAAATGGAGTGATTTGGACACCTTGGGGCTCGGTGACAGCTGGAAATCTTATTGCTGGAATTGCTGCAGGGCTCCAACCCCAGACTATTCAACTCAGACAATTGTTAGCACTATCTCGGCGTCCAGGTCAAGCTGGAGCTAGGCAAAGCACACTCACGGTAGACAATCGTTGGGCTTCAACTTTATCTGGCGATCTTTCTGAGGTAGCTCTGGTGCAGGTGCCCATGTCGCCATCAAATACTGCTTCGGTTGGAGCTGGCGGAGCTTGGAATGATACTGTAATGGCTAAGTGGTATTTTTTAACACAACGAGATAATTTAGAAATGACGGACGCCGAGATTCGTGGGGACTTAGATGGGCTTATTATTGCAATGAACATAGCTCAGTGGAAGAGCCAAGCATCAAGTATGAAACTTAGTCAATTACTGTCGATGTACTACTCTTTAGATGGTGTGCTCAATACGGGCATAAGGGCTTGCAACAGACAAGCACAATTCAATGCGGTGGCTTCTCAAAGTGATATGATTAGCCAAACAACCGCATTTTCTCAGGTTTTGGATGCTGAGATGCAACTTAGAGTGACCCTTCAACCAGCAGCAATTCAACAGTTCTCACAAGCCGCCGCAAACCAATTGGGTATATATGTTCGTAAGTTACATACTATATAAGTTGTTATATGTTTCTAAAGATTCCTCTCCCACAGCTCAATATCTAAATGATATATCATGCCAAGCTTCTAATCCTGAGACTGGTAGTTTTTTGGAGAATATGACAGTTATGACCGATATTTATGTCTTCCTCGATGTATCATGGCAGTATAACACAATAGTCGACATACTAGCGTACGATTTTAAAATTGATTATTAGGTCTTTTTTTTATTTATTTTTTTTTTTTTAACTTTAGTTACGTTTTAGAACGCATTAACATTGCTCCGTATGCAAGCACCGTAACTTTGGTAGGTGCAGGTGACTGTCAAATTATTGCCAATACAACTCATCATATAAGTGACGTCTACCAACAATGGAACGTGACGACACAAGCTAATTGTATGTTAAAGGCGAACTTCTTCGTTACATATAACAGAACAAATGTATAACTCTATTTACAGATAGTCCTGGTTTCAATCTGCCCCTCATATTGAAAACAGTTCAGAATCTTACCCAAAACTATATGAATGTCCAGCAGCAAAATTCATCGGTCGGAGGACGGTCTATGTTAGCCCTAATGGTACCTAATATGGCTACAATCAATGATGCAGACTCAAACTACGTGCAGATTCAGCTTCAGTACATCTACGAACAAATTCCTGACCTTCGATTCATTTACTATACTGGTGGATCGGCTATCCGTTTTAACTCATTTGTTGTCGATCCCAGCAAAGATATCTTTCCTATAAACTTAGGTCAAAATAACGCTGCATCCCAAGGCAGACCAGTTATAGAGCGTATCAAACAACGTAAGATAATATAATATTTATAATTTAAAAAAAAAAATAAGTAAAACAAAAAAATGCAAATGTTTTTGGCTTCATTGCAGTTCAACGTCGTATAATCAATCCACGTTGTGGATCCTCCTGGGTCGCTGCCTCTTGGGGACAGGACCAAATGTATCAGTATATTCGTCCGAATTTTATCACCTTCTACCGCATGGTACCGAATTACTTCTTTGGTGCTGGCACCAGCCGCTCAGTTAGCATTACCGGAACAAGCGGAATAACTCTTACAGTGTGCACTTCGCGGTACACCGAACGCCCAATGCAAAATGCCACAACAACATCTGGACAAACTGATGTATCTTGTCAACAATTGACAGGTTCAGGCAATAGTATGACTTATGACCTATCAAACTCTTGTAACGGTTACTATACAATTGGTCAATGCCCTCCACTTTATATATCCGTGCAAGCTATATCAACGTATAGTAATGTTTTAGCCTCCTGCACCGATGCCGCTTGTCAATATCCTGATCAAATAAGATACCAGGTCTCCGTACAAAATTTGGGTTGCTACAGTGGTGTTGGCAGGTTGTTAGTGAACATAGCTTTAGTTCTTATAGCAGTCATTCTGGGACAAATTGTACTTTAAAATACCTTAAACTTAAAAATCGAAGACATTGAAAATTATGAACATTGAAACTGAAGTAGTAAACTTATAGTCACAATGCCCCATTGGAATCGTTTCCAGAACAAAACATTACAATTAATTAATTTTTTTTTTCTTACCTAAGATAGATATAATAATAAGATATCATTGGTTTTAGTTTTAATTCTATTTTCATAAGAAGGCACCTACACAATATGCAATTTCTTAATAAATAACAGGAATGCAAAAGTACCTAACGAAAAGATTGAATGAGTATTTTCCAGAATAAAATGTAACAATTTTTTTTAAATGCAGACAGTTAAGGAACCACATTTTTTTTTAAGTTTTATTTTACACAATTTATAACTTAAATTAAATTTTTGTTTACATTATAATAATTTGTTTCTATGTTTTTGTTCTTGTTTTAAATAATTTGTCTTCTCTTACAGCGCCGATGGACGATGGTCATTGGTTTATTTTGTTCTTTTGCGTGCTTTACATTCAGAATTTCAGTGTTCTTAAAGTGTACTGAAAGCGCATTTTTATTATTTTGGCTGTGTTTCGTTAGGTTATCTACATCTGAACTTTCTACCACGTAGGTAAGTGTTGAAATATAAATATTAAATGAGAGAAAACGTCGCGTTGCAAAGTTTTTCCCTAATTATCGGACCTTATCATATTATGTTGAGACAAACAAACACTTTGGTAGAAATTATACCTACGTATTTTAAGCAGCACCAATGTATCTGACACATTTAAAAAAAATTGTTTTCAATTTCGGAATACTACAAGGATTCCATTATTTATGTATATTTCCCCTTAAAATGAATTTAAGTTTTCCCTTCTCAACTGAATAATAGAAGAATTGAATATCAGAACTCAAAATTATTCAAATAACGATAATTCATTAGGAGCCTGATGATGAATTAGTGGTGTAATTTGAAATAGCTATAATTCCTACCAAAGTGACTGTGTCTAACAGTTGTTGATAAAGTTCCCCAACAATAATCTAAAATGTATCGAAAATATTTAACGTCTGTTTTGCTTTTACCATAAAAGCACAGATATTAGGTCTGTTCCTTTACTTTTGTAGTAAAGTAAATGCCCTCCTGAGGCCAAAAAAAAAACCCAGTCGATAGAACAAAAATCGACGATTGTTGTATTATCTCATTTTACACTCCCTAAGAAAGAAAAAGGGACAAACAAATTGTTCTGTTAATAAGTGGAAGGTACCTTTAATACAATATATTATTAATCGTTTCTTTCTTTTAAAAGTTTAAAAGTTAGTGTAAAGTGTGTGTAATACCTATCTACTTGTTTATAAAATATGTTTGATATCCTGAACTAAAAAATGCAAAGACAGGGAAGCTCTATGGAAACATAAGAGCGCGCAATGTTTATGAAAGTAGGTAATCCAAACGTTTATAAATTCGTTTTGAATCGCAAATGAATTATCCATTGTGAAAGGAACGGGAATAAACTATAAAATACCATCATCCAAAACGGAGCATACATTTATTAATAAATACAAAATACACAAAACATTAAACATCATTATCAGCGTGTCGTGGGGCATGATCGAACTGCAGTGGTCTAGTACAGGGGTTCCCAATTTTTTTCGGCCACGGAACCCTAAATGATCAAACTTTTTTTGGCGGACCCCCATATTGATATTAACAGAAAACATCGTTCGTGAAGTGCGGTTTGGATATTTTTATGTTTGACAAGAAAAGAAATAATAAATGATACAAATATAATTATTTTAAGTTGTATAAAACATTTATTGCACAACAAAAAATACGCTGCAACTTTTTAATGTGAGGAATGAAATTTTTTCACATATTTACTTAAAATATCCTTAAAATTAGGCTTAATGTCCGACAACTGAATGCGAAGGTCTGGAGCTGCGTCCAGTCTGTTTCTGTATTTGTTTTTCGTGTAAGTGTAAGCCGAAAACCCAGCCTCGCATCGGTAAGTTGTTACAAATGGAAGGAGAACCATAAGAGCTTTGTCTGCCACTGTCAGTCCAACCCAAAATGTATTTAAATTAGAATCTTCTGATTCAAAATTTTTTTTTTAGAAGGGATGAACTTTTGATGTCGATCAAATTTCACCAGTTAGCATTGATGGTTGGCTATCATTTCCAAATGGATTCTGTACCCAGTCGATGTCGTCCTTTTTCTCGGGAAAATACTCTTCCAACGATTTTTTAAGGGCAATCAAATTTTGGTGTATACTTCTTTCATCATCTGAAGTAACCTGCAACATATTTTCTTCCAAAAATCCGTTTAAAAGAGTAAAACTTTCGTAATTTTTTTGGTTAACACATTCTATCCAGAAACCAAGTTTGGTTTTAAGCGAAGTTATTTTGTCGTTAACTGTAAATTTGGTTGTGGTTCTTCCCTGTAAGGACTTGCAAATTACATTTAGTTTATCGAATAAATCGGCCAAATAGGCCAATTTCACCAACCATTGCTCATCGTGCAAGAGTTCAACAAGCGTTCTTACGGATGCAGAAATGGGCTGTTCGACGAAGAATATCTTGAGCTCGTTGCGTAATTCAAATATTCTGGATAAAACTTTTCCCCTCGAAAGCCATCTCACTTCCGTGTGAAGAAGAAGATATTGATGCTGACTTCCTACATCTTCACACACTTTCTTAAAAAGCCTTGACTGGAGCGGACGAGATTTGACGTAATTAACTATTTGTACAGCTTGATCGAGAACTTCTTTTAAGTCGGGTGAAATTTTCTTTGAGACAAGGGCATGACGATGTAAAACGCAGTGACTGCTAGTACATTTCGGTGAAACATTCTTTATTCTTGCCACAGTTCCTTTTGTTTTGCCGGTCATAGCTGCTGCTCCATCGCTGCATACGTCAATACATTTGGTCCATTGAATATGGTGTTTACTCATATAATTATCAATGACTTTAAAAATTTCTTCCCCAGTCGTGTTCGTGTCCAAAGGTTCACAGAGAAATAAATCTTCTTCAATAGATCCTCCGAAGGGATATCTCACGAAAACAAGCAGTATTGAT
Organism: Cheilosia vulpina; assembly: GCA_916610125.1. Taxonomy (NCBI): domain Eukaryota; kingdom Metazoa; phylum Arthropoda; class Insecta; order Diptera; family Syrphidae; genus Cheilosia; species Cheilosia vulpina. The sequence goes on from OU744280.1 coordinate 46,917,379, forward strand.
AAACCGGCGACATCTGTACTTTCGTCAAGTTGTATTGCAAACATATCACTATCTTTCAATCTACAAATTATTTCATCTTCAATATGGTCTGATATCTTATGGACTCGATCAGATATAATATTATTGGAATACTGGACTGCTGCAACTTTCTTCACTGCGTCTTCTCCAAGTACGCAGCTGACGATTTCCGTCATGCATGGTTTTATTAAATTTTCTGCAATCGTGTGTGGTTTACCTACCAGCACGCGCAATTCTGTAACTTATTAGGAATAATGCCTCAGTTGCTTTTTCATTATCTGTTTTTGCATATCTGTGTATAGCAGCCATACCAGTTTTATGTACATCTTTGTGTCTTTCAAAAAAACTTAAGTTTTTATCCTTCAGTTGCAGGTGGTTGGTTTCGAGGTGTCGTTTAAGGTTTGCAGGTACCAAAGAGCTGTTTAACAGAATTTTGTTGCAAATAACGCATTGTCCATCAGGATGTCAGCATTTTCTACAGGAATAAATCCAAAGGACAAGTAGGATTCTTCATACTTCCTCTTTTTGAAGACAGTTCTCTCCTGAGGTTCACCCCTTTTGTTGGTTGGTGTTTTTTGTCGGTTTTGCTGACGACAAGAGCCTTCTGTATTAACCGTACCCTGGAATAAATTTACAAACCTAATAATAACCGACAACAACAGTAATAATAATAAATTGAACTTAAAAATTAACGCTTGTAAGGTGAGTAAGCCAACTAGTTATTGGCCGGACTGTATTTATGTAGGTATAGATTAACTTGAATAATAATAAATACAACTTTCTTACTGAAAAACAAGCAACAGGTTCTTCTGAACTATTTCCAGTACACTTTACTGGTGAACACGATACAAGACTTTTGCCACTTGTGAGGCTTCCCGTTTTGAGCCAATTGTCCATTATCACAAACTAAAACAAAAAGCAGGACAAATTATTACAAGCCGGTATCTTCACAAAAAAGTGTGGCATCAATCCCTGTAGTGATACAGTGTCACCACACTTCAAAACTTAAAACAAAGGAAAATAAAAAAAAATCACACTAACCACTTCTTTTAATACGCTCTAAAACACAAAACACTTTAATACAATTTTTGACAAATCGCGCTGTATAACTTCGTTCTGCACCGAATTTTTGCAACAAACTGGCATAAGGTCAATAGTAAAAAGAGAAGAATTCAAATCAAACAAATAAGAAAAACTCCCGTTACATATCCGTTGTAACCAATTGACATTCAGTTTTGTTTGAATGGGAATAGCTAAAACAGCATCAACCTACATAATGTACATACACAAGTGTGTGTACCCACATGGCATTCTTCCCAATCCACAACACATTGTGACACCGACACAAAAAATTCAAAATATTTTTTTCGCGGATGACTAGATGTATGAATTTGTTTGATGATGAATTTCGGTGCGCCGCGACGGCACGATTATGTTTCTTCTACGGAACCCCTTTTACCCTTCCACGGAACCCCAGGGTTCCGCGGAACACCATTTGGGAAACGCTGGTCTAGTATACCTACGGTGACCATATTTTTCAAAGCTAAATAAAGGACAAAAAATATTATTATTTTTGTATTTATTAAAACTTAAAAAAAAACATTAACATAAATTACAGTTCAATAAAAAAAAGCAGTCTTTTGGTTTAAATTCATTTTAGGTATGATAAATCTTTGTAAAAGCTACCTAAACATAGCACAATAGTTTCAAATACTAATCAGGTTTACTTTTCAAACTGGAAAGTTGCTTTACCTCTTCCATTGGCTTCCATTTAGTAGATGACTGTGTTTCTATAAGCTTGAGCATAAACTTAGGGTGTAAACACATTTTCAAGTATTTTACATTGGTATTTTTTGCCTTTTTGTACGTACATTATGAGTTATACGTAAATTGTTTTGTTGCTCAAAAATGAATGCTCGATGCATGCATGTTTTTGTCATTGTTTTAAAGGGCAGTCTCAAAAATAAAGGACAAAAACCGTCCTTTAATAAAAAGAAAAAAATACAGGGCAAAGGTGAAAAGAAAGGACTGTCCTCTTAAATACAGGACGGATGGTCACCGTAAGTATACCTGCAAGTAAAAGATATACAAAAAACACCAAATAGAAATTCACTATAATACCTTATATGTCTACCTAACCCTAATAAATACATTTATTACCCCAGCTGAGCCTTTTTCCTCTGTTATCGTATGGAAAATACGATGAAGCGATCTTACCTCAGCGGGAAATTTACCCTTGGCTAACCACCAAACTGAGATAAATCCCTCTCCGAAGAAGAACACTATCAGGAAAGAGAGGGTTGTTAAAGATTACGCTGAAGCGAGAGAGAACACCATAACTCAACTTCAATCGTAAAGGAATGTGCTGGAGAACACCATCTCAGACCATAAACCAAAGATAATGGAATACATTATTCTTTCATCTCTGCCATAAACTAACTATTAAATAGACTTACAGCTTTCCTACGTCTCCCCGATTTACCCGCAAGATTTTTTTTCAATATAAGCCCCGCCCACCGCTCGCTATTTTACTGTCGGTGAATACGTGTGAAGCAGCAAAAAAATAAGACACTCAGCAGTGCTCCTACATTGTGGCATCTCTACCTTTTTGTGGGAATTTCAATTTGCGGTAAAACTTTCATGCGTAAAACATCAAAATTGTGGGAATACCAACCATCTGACAAGAAAACATTCAAACTACATTTCACCATAAATATCAATGCACTAAATGTACATAAAAAGGAGATTTGCCTTTAGTAACAATTTCCAGTACCAAAAATAATGATTATAATATTAGCAAACTGCGATTTTTATACTGAAGATTAATTTAATGTTATTTTCTTTCTGAAAAATACAAATTTTAATTTTAAAAGCATGTTTTTTTCATACAAAAATAGAGGAAATATGAGTTTAGTGAAAAGGGAAAAATTAACACGCTTCGTGGTAAAAATAAAGAGAGAGTTGCTGTCAGCTGATGGATGCGTTCTGAGAGTTTAAATTCGTTGTTTTATTGCAACAACGATAACATTTGTTTTCTATTCTACAAAATTGAAAATAGCGAATGTAATCAACATAAATAAATAAGGGAATAAAGTGTGCAAAATTCATTCGTTGAAATGAAAGAAGATATTTTTGTTCCTACAATTAATGTGTCTGTTTTGGTTTGTTGTTTTGTTGGAAAAAATATGTTATTGAAATACTCAAAATTAGGAAACACACCAATTCCTAATAAGTATATTCCAAGTACCTAATTATTTTTATTTATAAATCAACCACATCTTCAGCTTATTCAAACATGTCTTCGTGTTGTCACTTTTTTATGCTAGCAAATATTTCGCCGGGAATGTCAATAGAAAAACGACAATGGATGGATTACGATTATTATGATTTGAAATATGATTTTTGAGTTATAATCTTTTCATGAAGATTCCATTTAATAGCGGAAAACAACAAAAAAACAATTAAAATTTATTAGAACATTTTAAATAATTGAGATAAATAATTAAATTCCATTTGAAGCAACGGTGCTAGTTTTTGATAAAAAAAAAAACACAACTGAAAAGTTTTTGGAAGACATTTTATGAATGAAAATAATGCCACTATTTATGTGAAAAGTAAAATAAAGTTACAAAATGATGACTGCACATCTATTATTGTTTTTTGACAATTAGTTTTCTAGGAAACTGACGATTTTTTTTACTTTATTTTTTGTTTGTATTTTTTTTTACACTTTTTAAGTGACAGTCAGTTGTCAGTCTTGTTTAATACTGTTGTTAATAGTTTCACCAAATCGATCATTAAAAATAATGGGAATGTGAAAGGAGAAATTGGTTGCGAAACTTAAGTGAAATTCTATGGCGAACGTGCGAACAATTTTTTTATATCGATATCATAAAAATAATGTCCATCTATCCAAAATTCATTATAAAATGACTTAAAAAAATATTCCTTTTCTTTATATCCTGTAATTTGAACATTAATTTCTATTCAATTAAAAAAAAGTAGCGAAAAATGTCAGCCTGGAACTCAGAAAAACTATGGTTTACAACACAGCCCTCGATATTGAAATGAAAGTCCATCTCAGGCTACCGACACGGCGGTTTAAACCGGAACCGGAAGAGTGTAGGCTGTTTTTTTTTTCAAGTATAAGTGAGTCCCCTTTGATTAACATAGGCACAAATACATGAATTCAAACTGGGCTACATCCAAGATCAAATTCAGCTTGTAGGCAATTTCTCTTTTTTGGATGAAGCTGTCAGTCTATTTAATAGTTAGTTTATGCCCAGCTCTCAGTCACAGTCAATGCAAAGAGCACACTTTATAAATTCTCAGCCTACGAGTGCGTGGGAAGAACTTGCCTTCAGTTCCAATTCCAATGCCAACAACAACAGCAACAGTGTTTACAATAATGTTCCAGTAACTCATGTCAACAATTCCAGTCACTCATCTTGCAACATTCCCAGCAACATTTCAGTCAACAACAACACCAACGCACTGTTTACAACTGACGAGCTAAACTCGCTAGCAATGGAAATGATTACGAAGTTATCTGTTTGTAAAACTAAAACTGAACAATTTTATGTTATCACACATTTAGCTACTAAGTTTGTGTCTCATGATGTTAAGTAATATGGTAGATAGACATATAAATATTGTTACTTGGAATGCGAGAGGTATTCGCAAAAAAATTACAGAACTTATGCATTTTTTAAATACTAAAAACGTTGACATTGCCTTAGTAACGGAAACGTGGCTTAAGCAGGACTGACGTTTATCCACACTTGAATTTAAATGCTACAGATGTGATAGAATCGGTAGAGTAGGTGGAGGAGCAGCAATCTTAATAAGAAGATCAATTCAGCATTCGATTTTACCAATTGTTTGAACTCAGTATATTGAAAATCTGGGAATTGTCTTGCAATTAAACAACCAGGGGAAAATAAAACTATATTGCGCTTATTTTCCTTGGGGTAGAATTTCAACTGACAAAAACATAGGCCTAAAAAATGATCTCCGTAAATTGTTCACTCTCAATGGTGAATTTTTAATTGGAGGTGATTTTAATTGCAGGCATAGGGATTGGGGTTGCTTTAGAGCTAATGCGTGGGGCAATACTTTGTCCAGCCTATCTCTTACTATGCCAATATCTCTAGTACACCCTCCTAGTCCAACCTATTTTTCTGGTGCTCGTCGTCGTCCTTCCGTTCTTGATTTATTTGTTACTAACGTACCTAACGAAGTTACACAGCCTTGTTCATTAAATGATCTGAGCTCAGATCATAATCCGGTTTTATGTCGACTTCTTAAGTCAGTGATAAAAAAAGTGCAATATGTGTAAGACCTAAAAAATGCTAATTGGAATCGTTTTCAGTCTGAAGTTACTACTAGGCTCCAAAACATGCCAACTAACTTAGATAATGTCACATGTAATGAAGATGTTAATTCCATTGTCACACAATTTTCAGAGGAAATTTTAGGCGTTGTTAACAATAGTGTTCCTAGAGTTCCCAAAAAAATTGTCTCTATTAAGCTACCTTCTAAAATCTTGGAAATTATTAAGAAAAGAAACACTTACCGACGACTTTGGCAAAGATATCGTCAGTCTTACTTCAAAAATCAAGTAACGCAATTAAATAAACTAATATCCAAGCACATTCTTATGCATAGAAACAAAGAGTGGAATAAAAAACTAAGCCCTCTAGAAAAAAACGCAAAACCTTTCTGGAACATAACAAAAGTAGTAAAAAACAAAAACAAACAACTTCCCTTTCTTAAGGATCCAACCAGTACTTTTTTTACTGATCTGGATAAATGCGCTTGCTTCGACTTTCGCAAGGAACCATGTGATCACGTCTAATTTAGGAGACCGCGCCACAAATGCGTTAGTAAACAATGCCATCGAAAATTTGCTAAATAATATCACCCAACCATCTATGTGACCATTGAAGACACTGAATTTATTGTCAAAAACTTGAGACTACGAAAAGCTGCAGGTATTGATTCAATAAAAAATGTATATATCAAGCAATTGCCTAGACCAGGTCTTCGACTAATAACTTTTATTATTAACGCCAGTTTAAAAATGTTATATTTTCCTGAAGAATGGAAAGTCACTAAAGTCGTTCCAATTTTAATAGCTGGTAAACCTCCTGAACAGACTGACAGCTATAGGCCAATCAGCTTGCTGAGCAGTCTCAGTAAAATTTATGAAAAGGTCATAAAGGAAAAATTGTCGAAGCACATTTCAGAAAACGGCTTATATCCTAATGAGCAATTTTGTTTTAAACGCTTCCACAATACATCTCACCAAGTGCTCAGAATATTATTTTATTTATTTATTTATTTATTTATTTATTTTTTTATTTATTTATTTATTTATTTATTTATTTATTTATTTATTTATTTATTTATTTATTTATTTATTTATTTATTTATTTATTTATTTATTTATTTATTTATTTATTTATTTATTTGTTTTGTTCATTACATGAAAATGTTCGGTAAAATCGTTAACACATGTACCTGATTTTTCTTTATTAATTATAGTCATTTTATCAGTTTGCTTTTTTTAATTTTTTTTTTCTGTATTTTAAATGAAGGTTTTTTTTTCGTTTTTTCCTTCAGAAGTAATATTTCAATTTTAAATCTTAAAATCATCCTTTTGTAGATAATAATGTTTCAGAAGAAAGATATAACTTGTCATATCTCTGAATTGTGAAATGTGTGGTAACAAAACCCTTGTAAATTTATATGCGAAATAAAGGTATCTATCTATCTATGAGGTGCATATTCAACAAGGTTGAAAAAACGATAATGTTTGCTTAAATTAAGTTTTGCGTAGTAGTTGTTATTGCATTTTTATCAGAAGTGGACAAAAATATAGCAAAAAATTGATCGGGGAATATAAATAATCAAAAAACCTGATTTTTTCGAATTTTTCGAGAAAAACTAAGTACAGAATCTTATGTCGAATACTGATTTTATCTTTAATATATATTTTAATCAAAATTGTTAGAGCGGTGTTGTAAAATTTGGCGGATAAAACAGTACCAAATATTGCAATGTTTACTTTGAAAAACAATATTGTTAAATAAACTGAGTATGCACTTATGTCGGCGCAGTGGCTTAGTGGTTAGTGTGTTGGACTACTAAGCGAGGGGTCCCAGGTTCGAATCCCGAGAAAAACCCAAATTCAAACTTAAGGTTTTTTTCGCTGCGCCACCTCTCGCGAACGTCTGACAAACATCCGAGAGTATAACTGTCATGAAAGAGCTTCTCAATTGGCCGTTTGGACTCGGCATAAAATTGTAGATCCCTTCCATTCGTCCCAAAAATAAAAACTCACACAAGACGAATGGTTGTGAGAAGCTAGGCTTGAGTCCATACGGACCTGTTGCGCCAATTATTTATTTTTATTTTTATTTTTATGCACTTATGTTAACCTCACCTACTTAAGCTTAAATATTAATTTTGAGTAAATCAAACTGGTATGAACATTTCAAAGTAAACATTGCAATATATGGGAAGTACCATTAATATTCAGGGGTATCGTTAAAAAATTCCGATGGAAATGTTTTCCTTGTCAGCAATGTTAATCAGATTGCTGAATTGAAAACATTCCGTGTGAAATATTATTCCCGCTAGGGGTGATTGAGGTTACCGTGCAAAACTGTAAACCCCCAAACTCCAAATCCGAAGTTTGAACGAAATCCGGGTAGCCGTTTAGGCTGAAGGCCTCGGGACATACAGACAGACAGACGGACAGAATTTTACCACCAACTTTTTTGAGTTCCTCTGTCATCGTAATGTCAGAAATTTTGTACGAATACAATATCCAAGCCACAGATGACTCAACCATTAGACATCACAAAAATCTTGCCAGGAGATACTTATGAAGTCGCCACCTTGAGACTTGACTCATTTGGACGAAAATTTATCGGCAGAGTTGATACTTTAAAATACTATAGTGAATTTTGTGTATAATTTCTACTTGTCGGTTTTGAACAGGAGCAATAAATAATCGAAAATAAACGTGTTATTTTTTTAATTTACCTTAATGTTAATACAAGCCTCTGTTCTGTAGAAATTGCTTTCTTTTGTTTTGTAATCTTAGTACGAGCTTTTTCTAGCAGCAAATCAAATGATTGTATTGGCATACGTAGATAGTGCCTGAATCGGTCTTCATGTTGTCGAAGATTGTTATACAAATGGTGGAATTCGCCATAACTGTTCCTTTTTTAAAACTTTAAATAATTTTGTAAATGTTGATACGACTTTCTTGTAAAAGACTGCGGCGAGGAGCACTCGACAACGACATGCAAACTTTGCAAAAAGAGCAGGTTCGTTCGTGTACTTTCAGCATAGAAAAATGAAAAACGACAAATATCAGAAATCGAGAGAGAAATCTCTCATTTTCAAGAGAAGTACCTGACCGGTTTTCTTACAAAATTTTTAAGTATTCTCATTTTAACATTATCGTAAAATGCAGCATCTACAAAGTAAGTTGGAATTGAGTTTTGTATAAGCTAAATACCTATTTAACTTAACATTTTGAATGGGCTGATATGCTCTAGGAGAAAATTCAATTACAACTTCTTCCTCCGACATCGTTGAAGACGAAAATAAATAGAGTTTTACTTGCCAAACTTATGAGCTGTCACATAGTTGTCAGTTTCCATTTTTCAGTAAGTTGAAATTCGGCGAGTATAAAATTACGTTAAAATGAAAAGAGGGGAAAAGGATTTCTCGCTTTTTTTCCTAATTTCTCAGTACATGGTGGCATTCGCACAGTTTCTTAGAACATTTTTAAAAATTTTACGTTTGCAAAAAAGTACCCGAACGAACCTAGTATTATGCATTACCCATAAAAGCATGCAATTACGTAATTTGACTAAACGAAAGTGATTGTTCAACCCTTAGTTAGCGCCATCATTTGCCCCTGAAATTGTCTCATATCGCTAAAAGTAGATATATTTATGAGAACTAATTCTAATCAAAAAGAAAAGGATGCTTTCGAAAATGCCTTTTGTCTCCAAAAAGTAGGTAACTCTATGATCGAATTAAATATTAGCTCCCATACAAAATTCCCTTTAGCCGGAAGGTACGCAGCTCGAGCTAAATAATCAAACTTTTGTTTCAAAATGTACTTCATGAAAACCTTAAAATAAAGCCAAATTTGTCAAATGTTTTGGTTGTGGTGGTACTGGGCAAAATTGTCCCAAAAGATCGGAGAACCACAGTAAGTTTCCTGTTTTCACATCATATTCTGTGCAAGGAAGGACTCGGGTGCATCATCGCACATGTACGTTCAGAGTTCTACGAAGGATTTTGTCACTTTGGCAGACGGATCGAAGTTGGAAGTTGCTGATAAAGGCGATATAATGATGCTGATGAGCGGTGAAGGTGCTGTTAATGAGATGGTTATGCGTGATGTCCTTCATGTCCCAGATATAAGTGTTAACTTGATTTCAATAAGTCACATTATCAAAAATGGAAACACAATCAAATTCAGTTTGGATGGTTGTAAAATTTTCGATAATAATCAAAAAATGGTCGCTACTGAGACTGACAAAGGTTCGGCTACTGACACTGACAAAGTATACAAACTGAATACTCCTACGATAAACACAGATCGGGTTGTTACTGAGTGTATGGACAGTTTATGGCGTAGGCGGATGGGGCATCCGAATCCAGAAGTTTTGCGAAAATTGGAACTCGATTCTGACAGGGAGGTAAGGAAAACAGTGTAGGCGTAGTTTCAAATCATGAGCAACTATTACAATCGATTTTCTACAACTAATTCATTCGGATGTTGGAGAGAGCATCGCTTGGAGGAACGAACTACTATGTTTTATTTCTGGACGATTTTTCAAAAAAAGTGTTCGTATATGCAATGAAAAATAAGAGCGAAGTGGCAAAACATTTTTTATCTTTCAAAAACATGGTGGAAAATCAAATGAAAATAAAAATAAAAATTTTTCGCTCGGATAATGGTACTGAGTTCTTGAATACAGAGATGAAGAAATGTTTTGAGACGTCTGGGATAATTCATCAAACGTGAACTCCGTATTGCCCACAACAGAATCGGTCACTGGTGGAAAAGGCCCGCTGTTTTCTTTTTGACGCTGGCTTGGACAAGCGTTATTGGGGTGAGGCAGTATACACGAAAGCTTATTTAATAAATAGATCTCCAGTAAAAAGTTTGGAAAATCGTTGTCCTGAGGAGATTTGGTCTGGTGCGAAAACTGATTCATCTCCTTTGCGAGTTTTTGGTTCGGTTGGAATGGTGTTGGTTCCAAAGCAAAAAATAACAAAATTGGATGTAAATTCAATTAAATGCATCATGGTTGGATATGCCCAATCTTCTAAAGGCTATAGGATGTACAACAATCTTAGACAAAAAGATACACATAACTACAGAAGTGACGTTTTTCGAAATCCGCACTTTCATGAGGTAATTGGTTCTAAAAGCAGTATTAATTCTTTTGATTTATCTACAGATCAGAATTTAGTGGGAAAATTGAAGAGAAATCCCGATCTAGATGTTGTTGAACCTGCTGTTGCTAACGATGTTGTTGCTTAACCTGCTGTTGCTGAAATTGGTTTCGTTGACGCCCTTTTTTGTGATGATTCTCAGTCTGGTGAAGGGGAATCAACTAATGATAAGGACGATGTTTACGTTAATGCTGAGATTACCGAAGGCGAATTCGATTTTGACACAAGCTAAGATTTCATTCCATCGAATTCATTATTAAGTAGTCATGTCATTGTTGGACCTGTGCGACGTTCGAATCGAGAGCCCAATCCCAGAACTTTGACGATTATGTTAATTTTGTGACGAGATAACAGAAACTGAAGATCCGACTACTTACGTTGAAGCAATTGCTAGATCCGACGCATTGAACTGGATCAAGGCGATTAGCGAATAGAAAAGATTCATTGAATAAAAATCATACATTGGAAACAGTTGATCTTTCTTACCGATTGGTAAGAAAGCCCTGAATTCGAAGTGGGTTTTTAAAACAAAAAAAGGCGCTTATTATGAAGCTCCTCGATACAAGGCAAGACTTGCTGCTAAAGGTTGCGCTCAGCGGAAGGTCATTGACTTTGAGGAAGTGTATTCTCCCGTCATCAGATACAATTCATTACGTTATCTCCTGTCATTTGCAGCGAAAATGGATCTTCACATTGAGCAACTTGATGCAGTAACAGCGTTTCTTCAAGGTGAGTTATTAGAAGAAGTATATAATATGCTACATACAGGTTTAAATATACAAAAAAAAAAGTTCTTAAGTTGAAGAAATCTATTTATGGATTAAAACAATCCTCTAGGACATAGAATCTCAAGTTAAGTATAGCTCTAAAGAATTTAACTTGTGTACATATTTTACCAACGATAGTTTATTTTTAATACTGACTATCTATGTAGACGACATTTTAATATTTTCAAAGGACATAGGAGCATCTGAAAAGTTAAAACATTATTTAAAATCAAAATTCCAAATGTATCTAAGAGCTTTCCAATATTAATTAATTTTGGGTATAACTTTAAAACATGAAAAAAAGTCTGGAAAACTCTATATAAATCAAGAACAATACATTCTAAAGATGCTTACTCGATTTGGTATGAACAATTGTAATTCGGTCTCAAGCCCAATGGATGTAAACGTAAAGTTGAGCAAGGATAACTGTCCAAATACAGAAAAAGAAAAACTTGAAATGGCTAAAATACCTTACCAGGAGTTAATTGGCAGTTTATTTTTTGCAGCCAAAATTGGTCGTCCAGACATTTGCTACGCCGTTATTTTATTAAGCCGCTTTAACAATAATCCAGGTAAAGAACATTGGTTAGCAGCTAAGAGAGTTCTTAGGTTTCTTAAGGGATCTTCAAGAAGTAAACTTTGTTATAACCATGACGGAAAGAATAAAATATTTGGTTATTACGACGCTGATTATGCCAATGATCTGGATGAAATTAAATCTATAAGTGGATATATATTTTTGTCACAAGGTGGCGCAATATCATGGGGCTCAAGGAAACACGCCACTGTCGGGAACAGCGATACAAGAGGCGATATGGCTAAAAGGAATCCAATACGAGCTTACCGGAAATGATTCCTCTATAAAGCTTTTTTGTGACAATCAATGCGCTATTCATCTCGCGTCCAATGAAAGTTACCGTCTATGCACAAAGCACGTTGAGCCATCATTTCATCAGAGATATAATAGCAGAGGAAAAATTGAATTTGGAACACATTTCATCCAAAGATATGGCGCCCAAATAATGACAAAATCTCTACCGAATTCAGCGATTAAAAACTTGATAAAATGAATAGGCTTGCATTAATATAAGCTTTAGTGGGGATGTTGATTTGGCATGATTTTTTTAATAATGAAAACTTATAATTAATACAAACTGGTTTCACTGATTTATGTCAAATATGACAAATAAATTTGCTTTTCCTTTTTATACTTTAAGTCGATCGTAACGTGTATTATTTAAGTCCATTTCTTTTCCAGAAATATCTGCGGCATCCAACAGAAAGGACCAATCTCCTCCGGTTAACGCGCGAGGATAATTAAAAAAAAAACATACACAAGCAAAAAATTGTATCATTGAAAAGATTGCCAAATGGCAAATTTAGTTTCACTGTATGTAAGTTGTTATCAGAGATTAATGCTTAAAAGAGATGGATATATTTCGCACATCTATCCCTCCAAAACCTATTTGTTTACATTAGGCTTTTTTTTTCTTCGATCTCAGCAAGGCAATGTAAAGTAGGATTTTCAGCACGCAATTACAAGAACTAAGCTCTAGTTGACACTTTGAGACTCACAATAGTTGTTGTAATTGCATGCTTGAAATCCTACTTCACTTTGATTTGCTGAGATCGAAGCTCGAAAAAACACCCCTATTGTTGTTTTTGTTATTTCTATCCGTGCCTGTAGATAATATACCATAGACTAACCAAACTAGACAGTCGACTTTCACTGCACCCACTCGAGCCCTCTCTCGCGCTCTCTTTTTTTTCCTGTCTGTGAATACGTGTATTAAAGGCCGTCGGGTGGCAGAATTTCATTAACAAACAAAATGTAAATGAATCTATAATAATAAAAGTAAAAAAAGTAAATGTTGAGTATGGTTTTTTAGATAGCTTAATTTGTCTTCCGTCCATCTTCGGCAGTAAAAGGTGTTCATCCATTCACATTTCATTTATTTCTATTAGGGTGAATGTTTACAGATTCGTTTCGGTGTTAAATACCATACTTGTACAAAATCAAAAAACGATTGGAAAATCTGTAGTTTAATAACAGTGAACATTGTTGAATAATGTTAATTGGGAACAGTAAGAAGGCAAATGCTATTCTTATTTTAAAAACAAAAACATATGAATATCGGAAAGCAAAAAAAAAGTTAAACTCCTAGCAAAAAGAAAATATAATGTTGTATTTAAGTGGGTTCTGCAAATTGATTTTCGATTTCAGATTTTGTGTATTCAATCGAACGTAAGAATTCAAATTGTTGGTATTCGAACGCTTTATTTCGTTTTCTATACACTTAATTCTTTTACAAATGTTAAAACAATGTATTTTGAAATGTGCACTGATTGTTTTTTATAAACCTCTCTAAATTATTAATTAACAAAAACAATTGCACCCTTTGTGATTTTGGAATATGGAATTTTAGATCTACGCGATTTTTTTTATTACGGCCTTTACGAGAAAAAGCCAAGCGCATACAAATTTGAGTTTAACAAATGCATCCTTGCATATATTATTGTGCAAGTATGCATTTTACGTACTAATAACAGATTATAAATTATGCTAAAACTAAAAAATACACGACATACAAAAAAAAAAACGTTTTTGCTAAACTGTATTAAAATATATTTTTTTCAATATGGCTTCGAAATTTAAAGCATTAAAATCAACGGAAAAAAGTGTATTTTCTTAGAATATGCAAAAAAATCCTGAAGTTACAAAATCTCTTTTAACAAAAGTGAAAAAACCGTGCTAGTTCGTTTTCCCCAATTAATTTTTTTGAGATGGATTTCTGCTAGATATTGACAAATAGTATTAATATTAATTTATTTGGCATTGTAACGAAATTATAAGAGGAATTCCATGTGAAACCAACAATTTTAAAAACTTTAAAAATTCTTAAAATAAACTGTGATGTGAATACCGCAAAACTAATGGGCACAAAGTATGCCGAACACAGTCGCACACACTTGATTTCCCACCATAATAATGGCCGCCCGAATGACATAAAGTCCCTGCAGCAAATTGTATAAGTATGAGTGCGGCAGCAATGGCGCTCCTTTGATTTGTTCAGGCACGAATTCTTATGCAATTTGCTGCAGGACAGGCAACTTGTAGGCAGAAGTACCGTTTCTGCTCTCAGTCGACTATCTAGTTTGGTTAGTCTATGATAATATACTTGTGACTTAAATAAAAGCATGTTGATAATGGCCGGCCTCCATTACTTTTGCTTTTATGCAAATCGCGCTGTTCAATTGTTTTGTGTTTCCTATTGAACTTGTTTGGTTTCTGTTAAGGCTTCGATCAAAATAAAGAAAATAGTGAAATATACATTTCAGAATAAGGAATTCATGCATTAAAGTCCAATTCATCCGTGCGTGACTTCATGAATTTTTCGGGAAAAACAGCCTGTGGGCAGCCGACTTTAAATCTTTATTTATTATCTTTGGTTGTATCATCCGACTCCGACTTCCGAGTTCTGACATAGGTAATGAAATTACAGTTATAAAGGTGGGCCAAAAGAAGTCATGCGATGGCTATTTTCACCACTTCAGCGAGAACTTCGGGCGACAAATTCTCGCACTCGTGTCGACTGTTGTCCTTGGGGGCTTCTAGGGTCACGGGCTTGTTCATGTAAAGACGGGACTTCAAAAAACCCCACAAAAAAAGTCTGGAACGGTTAAATCGAGACAAACTGAAATTTGGGTGGGGTGACCCAGTAATAAAACCAAAACAGAAAAATTATTACCAGAAAGGAAATTGTAATATAAAAAATGTAAACCAAAGTTAAACCATTATATCAGAAGTAAGAGATTCTGAAGAGCCACATTTTAACGCGTTTTAAGAACATTCCTGGAATTGCTATTGTTCTGATGGACAGAGGAATCTCATTAAATAACCGGTAAGACAAAACAGAGAAAAAAATACGACAAGCAGTAGTGCGAAAATTGGGTACAGATAACGTGTTCGAAAGGTTTCCTGTTGGAACCACATGTCCTCCAGTCCTAATTCGTCCAATTGCGGCAGAAAAACCTCGGTTAACATGGCCCTATAGCGCGCACCGTCCACTTTTGTCGTTTGACCAGCGGCGTTCTCTAAAAAAAGTGGCCTCGTCAACAGCGGCGATATTCTCGGCACAACGGGCGCTCCGGGGTCGTCCACTCTTCAAGGTTGGTGGCCAAACGGCGAAGTGTTTGCGCAGTCGGTGCCGGACGGCCGTGGAATCGGTGATTTCTGTGGAAGGGTGGAGATCTACAAGCTGTTTTACCGACAAAAAAAATCACGGCAGCTGTACAAGCCATTTTCCCGAAAAATGCATGAAGTCACGCACCCATGTTCATTTCTTTGAAATGTGAGTTCCTGAATTTGATTTTATGCAAGATTCCGGTTTTCCGTAATGTACATTTTACCATTTTTATTAAATTTACCAATTTACCGTTACTTGCCTACAAGCTATTTTTTAAAGGGGTGGTGAATGCTAGGTGCTCGAAGATTATTAGACAGAAATTCGAGTAGACAAAAATCACATAACTTCGAAATGAGTTATTTAAGAAAATGAAATGGAAGTTATTGATACCTATCCTAAAGCGGAAAATACACAATCATATTGGTCATAATATGAAAAACATATCCTTTATACCATGTTCCCACCAATGTTATTTATCCAAAATGAGACGAAAGGCGTCTCCACCGAACGACGTGTTTTAGTGTGACATTTTTGTCAACTTTGACATTAGGTGTCGAACTTTCAATATCGTAAATTCATTGACTTCGGACCATGTACCTAGTTGTTGTTTCTGTTTTTTTTGCCCTACCTGCCAACAATAAACAATTAAATTATTAAAAAATATCAAAAACTCACCGAAACACGAAGAAAAATAAGAAAATTGAATTTAAAATATTTTTTTTGACAGTTTTTTTTTGTTTGCTGAATAAAGTGCTGAAGTTAATAACAGGTATGTTTGATTTTATTTTGTGTATATTTGCAATGACAGATACGTAATTAAAATTTAAACACGTACCTATAATTCAAGTAAATATTTATGAGATGATTTAGCTAAATCAATCCCACGTTGGTGGGAACATGGTATTAAGCTTAGTATCCTGCTCGCGCTAAATTTTAGCGTCTCAAGTCTCACTTCGTTTCTCCACACCAAAGATAATTGGTCGCTAAATTATCAAATATGATATAGATGGGACAAAAACCATTTGTTCATGGCAGTAAACGTAAATTTAAATTTACGCATAATTATAATTTCGAATTTCAGACTTCAAATACCTACATCGCAATATTTGAATATCTCCAAGACAATAGATACAAGAAAAGTTGAAGAAGATATATTATTAATGCTGCAGCAGCTTAAATAATTTCTGTAGTATAAGTAGAAGGCATTTGCATTGGAATTTTTCTACAATCTAAATATTTCTGATAGTTCCTCCACAAGTCCCGCAAGTTTTTTTTTGTTTTTTCATCGCATGAAAAGGAATTTTTGGTTTTGCGTTTTCTGCGGTTTCCTCCAACAAAAAAAAATCCAAAGTAAAGGCTAGTACGGACTTGTTCCGGAACGAAATTTTCCGGTGGTCTCCAAATGGACAGCGAAACGTCTGCGAAAAGGCAGCGAAAAATTATTAAGAAAAACGAAAGATTTATATTTTATTTCCGGATTAATTTATTAAGCCTTCCTTTGACTTCTGAGTAATAATACGGAAAGTGAAGTAGAGAAGTAAGTTTTTGACAATTTTGATTTGACAGGAGAAGAGACAGTTGTGAAGTTGTTAGCTATAAATTAGGGCATGATCGCAATGATGTATTTTATTTTAACACTCGCGCTCAAGTTCTACCTTCCGTAAGAAAAGAAACAAGAAATAACTAATACAAAATCTCATAATTCATTTAAATTCATTATATAAACCAAAAAGTTACTCAAAAGACATACCCATGTCTATGAAATGTTTGTAATGTGTTGATGGTAACTGCTTCATGAATGCGTCGGCTATCATATTTTCAGACTTGAGAAACTGGATGTTGACAATTTGTTCGGCTACTGCTTCCCGAATGTAGTGGTATCGGACATCGATGTGTTTTGTTCTCCCTTGGTTTGACTGGTCACTTGCGATGTGCTTTGCGCTTTGATTATCGCAGAAGATATCAATATGCCCGTCCTGTAGTTGAAGTTCAAGCAAGATGTTAGGGAAGTATGCTGCATTCTTTGCCACTGATGATATATATATATATATATATATATATAGATTTCGAGAGATATTCGAATCAGACCACCATTGTCGGGTCTCTTTTCGTCTCTCTACCACTGTAAATCTTACTCACAGAGACTCTTTGGATTTCTCCACAGTTCTTCTCTGGGCTTAATTCCTAGTGTTAGCGCTAGCATCTGTTTATGGGAGATCTGTTTCATCGACTAGGTCTCGACCCAATGATGTCCCAAAATCCTCATTCTCCTGCCAGCCAACGCTGGACATTGATACAGTAAATTGCCGCTGTCTCAGATTCCTACAGGCATAGTCTACAGGTATCATCCTCTATAAGGCCCATTTTCCTTAAGAGATACCCGAAATTACCATGTCCTGTAGACAAGGCCACCACCCATTTCAATGTTCCTCGACTCATACTTAGAACACTTCTTTGAGTGGATCAGGTCGGCCACTCTATTGCCATTTTAGCTTGTCTACATTGTTCCACGGTTGACAACCTTCTCAGGTGTTCTGCCGTGATCCATTTGTGAATCAGCTGTTCTACCATTCCTCTGCCAATTGAAGAGAATGGTTCTGGTCCCAGCAACTTTTCAGTTGACCCCTGTTTTGCAAGGGAGTCCGCCTTTTCATTGCCTTCGATCCCTATGTGTCACCGTACCCAAGTCAGTGTTACTTCATTTTTAGATGAACACTTATTGAGCTTAAGTACAAATTCCAGTGCCAATGATGTTGTGATGTTTGTTTGTTCCATGCATCTGATCACCGCCTGATTGTCCAGTGCTATAAGGATATTTCTTCCTTCCACCTGACACTCAAGCAAGTAGTCCAACGCATGAAGCAAAGCAATCATCTCAGCCTGGTATACTGAAGTGTATTTCTCGAGGCTAATGTGACGGGCAAGTTCCAGCTCTTCTGAATATATACCGGCCCCCGCTCCGCCATCCATCATGGATCCATCCGTGAGAATCACTGATGGATCCATGATTTCTTTCCATAATACGCACCCATGTTATTCGATCCATAGGTATGTTCAGCTCCCTAATCTCGTTTTTGACAAGTTCCAGGATCTTCCTATGTCCATAGATCGTACCACAATTGTGCCATTTCGCATCTCGATGCAAACGAAGTGCCGTTTGGGCCGCTGTTTTCTTAATAAATAAGTCCAGCGGTAATATCCCCATGATGACCTCCAATGCGCATGTTGGGGTTGTACGTATTGCACCTGTAATTCCTATACATGCTAAACGTTGAACCCTATCCAGGTGCTTCCTGACGGTTTTCTGAGAGGCTTTCGCCCACCATATAACCGAGGCGTACGTGATAATGGGTCTAGTTATCATCGTATACACCCAGTATGCTGACCTAGGCGAGAGTCCCCACCTCTGTCCACATACACGTTTGCATTGATGTTGTACCCTTTTTGCCTTCCTGACCTTCTCCTCAACATGGTAGTTCCAAGTAAGTCCAGTATCTAGATAGACTCCCAGATACTTAACCTTCTTAGTCATTGTTAGTTCCGATCCGAAAAGTGTTAAGGGCCGAAATTCCAGATTTTTCCTCTTCCTAGTGAAGACTATTAGATCTGTTTTCCCCGCATTAATGGAGAGCGTTCCAGACACCACCGCTCAACCACTCTGAGTGCGTTCCTCATGATATCTGCGGTGACGTCCATGAATTTGCCTCTAGCCATTAATGCTATGTCGTTGGCATATCCCACTGTGTGAATGCCCGTCGCCTCAAGTCTGTCGAGAAAAGAGTTCACAGTGATATTCCACAGTGTAGGTGAGAGAACTCCTCCTTGTGGGAAACCTCTGCTAACCCTTCCTCCGAGTTTTGAGGTTCCCGTCTGAATATTAATCGCTCTTGTATTCAACATATTGTCCACCCATCTTACCACCAGTGGGTTAACCCTACGTTTTTCCAAGGCTTGTTTCAGACTTTCAAAGCATATCTTATCGAAGGCACCTTCAATGTCCATCGCAATGCCCCCGGTATTTAGCTCTTCCTCCGCAACGCGTACTACTTGATGTAGCGCTGTTTCTGTAGACATGCCTACCCTGTATGCATGCTGTCTACTATTTAAAGGATACGTCCTAAGCGCAGTACTCTCCATATAGTCCACCATCACCCTTTCTATTGTTTTTAACAGGAAGGATGTTAGGCTGACTGGTCTGAATGACTTTGCCTCGGTGTAGTCCTTTTTTCCCGGTTTTGGAAGGAAGACCACATTTGCTTCCCTCCATGTAATCGGGATATAGCCCATTGCTGGGCATGCAACGTATATATTCCTGAGCCTTGGTGCAATTACGCCTATACCCCATTGCATTAGACCTGGAAATATACCATCCGGCCCCGCAGTTTTGAAGGGTGAGCATGTTTCTATCGCACCTTTGACCGCTTGTGGTGTCACGATCCGTTCTGCTTCCGTCCTATCCATCCTGTTCGCTCCTAGTTTCATTGGTGCCCAGGGCTGATCTGACTTATAGCTTCCTGGAAAGTGTACCTCCATTAGGACCTCATTTGTGTGATCCAGAGCTTCTACCATCTCCCCCGCTCTATTACGAATGAGTCCGATCTTGGAAACTGGATCTCTCGAGACAATCTTTTGTAGTCTACTGACTTCAGATGTACTCCTCATACTTGAGCAAAAGTCCCTCCACGACTCCCTTTCACGTCGTCGCAGAGTGACATTTAGCTCTTTCTTTTTCGCCTTATATTCATCCCATGCTTCGGGTTCTCCCCTCCTCATGGCGTGATTGAAGGCCTTCCTCACAGCCTTTTTTAGCTTTTCAAATTCCCGGCACCACCAAGGCGCAGGATCCTGTTTTTCCACTAAAGTAGGTGTATAAGCCACTCGGTACGCATCCTCAACAGCTGATTGCAGATGCTTCAGTTGCGATTCTACATGCCAAGTGTTTTTCGGTATTCCGCATGTCCTTACATTCAGTTTTTCCTCCAACACTTCCAGGTATTTAATCCTATCTGTGTTCTTTGGAATTCTGATGTATTTCCGATCTTTTTTCCTTTTAGATCCATAGCGAACATCAAATGAAATGGCTCTGTGATCCGACAATGTAGCCTGATTACCTTCCAATTTGATACTCTTTCAATTATCTGGCTACTGCACAGGGTAACATCGATCACTTCCATTCGCCTCACATCGACGAAGGTCGGCTCTGTTCCCCTGTTTAAGATAGATAGATCCTTGCATGATACAAATTCGAATAAGGCTTCTCCTCTGTAATTATCGTTGGTGCTGCCCCACACTGTATTATGTGCATTGGCAACACAACCAATTATTAGATCTTCGTTCCTGTTCCTGCATGCATTCACCAAAGACTCTAACTCCCTTGTCGGAGGAGGTTCTGGAGAATCATACGGCAGGTATGCAGATGCTATGACAAAACTTCCCGCACCTGATCCTACTCGTACTGTTGCAAGGTCTGGGGCACACAGATCCGGCAGTTTATATGCTTGAACTCCGTGCCTTACCAAGATACAGGACCTAATTCTTCCGCTAGTTTGCGCATAATGCAACTCAGCCATGTTATTTGGGAGTCCTCTAATCTTTCCTCTAAAGATTCAATGCTCCTGTATCAGGGCTATATCAAATGAATCCCCATCAAAACATTTAGTCATCATTGCTGATGCTGCTTTGCTGTGTGAAGGTTCAATTGAATCACCCTCAGCTTTTCCCGGTACGGGCCCACCTCCCGCCCGACTTGTGTTGATCCCATCTCCATGGTGTCTATCACTTCGTCGCCCTACCGGGTGGCTTACCAGGTTGAGTCTTTTCCGATGATCCTTGGAACTTCACGAATGCTATGTCCAACCCGCAGAAGAGTCTATCTCCTGCTTGTCTAACCAGGCTCGCTTCTTCCCTCGTCAGCTTGGTTCCACCAATTTTTTTGTCGTCATATCTTCCCACATGAATAACCCTCCATTTCGAAGTGTCCTTCACACAGGAATTTTGACGACAAAGTCTGGGAACGAAGATTACCAACCTTTCCACATCCTTTAGTATGTGAAGCCTGTCTATTTTAAGGTTGATTCCCTCCCATAGGTCGGTCATCTTCCCTACAGTCTCACATAGCCAACCCTTGGTTTTTTTGGTTACCGCATTTTATTGCTATAATCCCTTCCTCCAAGGTTATCTCCTTTACACCGATATCACCTGCATTTGTCGGAAGTAAGTCTAGATCCCCCAGCAGAGTATTTTTGAAAATATTCAACTGAGAAGCTTCTATCCCTCCCTCTCGACTCATGTCGGCAACACCCATTTGGAGATCGTTCGCCGCTGTTTGACCAAAGGTTTTTACGCCCTTGTCAACTTTGGCTCCCTCACTCCTAGCGTAAGGCTTCGCATCATCTGCTTGCTTTGCTCTCCTTCCCATAGCTTGGCTCAGCTAACTGGACCATTGTAAGTAACGTGGCGGTGCGTATTCTCAGCGACCTAAGACGCTTAGAACGCCAACGGCATGTTAATAGTTCCAACAATTGAGCAAAAAGCAACAATTCTTTATACCGACCCCGCGAAGTAATGCCTTACGGTGTGTTCGGGAAGGGAGGTGGTTTTAGCCGGTAGGAATCCGGCACTATCAATGGACGTCGGACATTGGTGTCTCATGCAAGATTTCCACCTTCCATCGCCAAAAAAATAAAAAATACTGAACAGACTGTCAATCTTCCTACGCATAGCTTCGGTTCACCCAGATCGAATATGAAACTTGTTTAACAGTGTAGTATGTCAGTGAGTTCAGGATCGTTTGTTGCTATCGGGAGATCATCGACGTAAACGGTAATGATCGCAAAATTCGTTTTTGTAATCTTGTAGTAGATGCATTTATCGTAGGAAGATTGCGTGAATCTAAGATTCTTTAATGTCTTGTCCAACTTGAAATTCCACTGGCGGCCTGATGGTTTAAGGCCATATATTGCCTTTTTCAACATACACACCTTATTGACCTCGAAAATGACCGGTTGCTCCATGAAGATGACTGTGTCTAAATCCCCATTAATGTACGCTACAGAAACGTCGATATGGTGTAGCTTCAGGTTATGTTGTATTGCAATCGCCAATGTGAGTCGAATGGAATGGATGGTAGCTACCGGAGAATACGTGTCAAAATAGTCAACCCCTTGAAATTGGTCGAACCCCTTTGCAACCAACCTGGCTATTCCCCGCTCTAGTGTACCGTCTGCAAAATATTTAGTTTTAAACACCCATTTAGATTTTATTACCTGTCGGTCTGTTGGCCTGTCCACCAACACCCATGTTCCATTCCAAATAAGTGATTCGTACTCCTTAAGGCCATGCACTTGTACCACTCGTCTCGATTTTCGTTGCTTTCCAGCTGCTTCACATTCACAGGGTCGGCTCCAACGCTGTAAAATTCTTGACTGATGCTTGGTACTTGTAAACTAGTATTCATTAAGGCTGTCTCAGCATCCTTTTCAGCCGAATCCTCTAAGCTGTTTTCTTCGGAGATCCTGCCAGATATTACTAGTGCTACATCTTCACTGGTAGTAATTTGACTTTCTGGCGGTTTTTTAATCGAAAACGTAGAAGTTTGAAAGGTGTGCTTCTTCATTTCCAACGTCATTGGATTCTTCTTCCAAGAATCGCACATATCTGCTTCTGATGATTATTCGTGTTCCAGGTTTCCAGAGCCGATATGTACCATGCTCATTGCTGTAGCCTACGACGACATGCGCATTGCTTTTCGGCTCGAATTTCGAGAGATTGCTCCCTTTGTCCAGTACATATGTCCTTGTCCCAATGCACTTGAATGATGACACATCTGGTTTTCTTCCTGTCCAAGGTTCCTCTGGGGTGGTTTGGCCATTTATTTTTGTTTGGCACCTGCACAGGTAATCGGAGGTAAAACCTCCAGTTTCAAACATCAAGCCATTTCCAATAAGGTCCGGTTGGCCCTCTCTGCTATACCATTTTGTTGAGGCGTGTGTGGTGTAGAAAATTCATGGTCGATTCCGTTTTCTTCCAGGAATTCTTTAAATTTGGAATTTGTGTACTCCGTCCCGTTATCGGTTCTTAGGGATTTGATTAATTCCCCTGCTTGTTTTTCTGCAAATGCCTTGAAGATTTTAAATTTGTCTAAGGCTTCACTTTTCTTTTGCATGAAATATACAAACATGCGTCGGGAATAATCGTCTATGAATGAGATGAAATATGCTGCTTTACTTAACGACTGAGTACGCATGGGACCACACAAATCCGAGTGGATTAACTCCAATCTCTTTTTTGTCCTCTTGTTTTCACATACACTGAATGGTTTGGTTGATTGTTTAGCACAAATGCATGAAACACAACTGCTTTCGTCAGACCTAAACTTTTGTTGGTAAACCGGTCACCATTCCTATTGACTGAAGTTGTTTCAACGATGTAATGTTTAGGTGGCCCATCCTTCGGTGCCACAAGCTCAACGAATTATTCCCTTCATGTGTGGCTAGGGCTTTATGGTTTCCAGAGACGATATATAAACCTTGTCTTTGTTCAGCTGTAATCAACAACGTACCAGTTTTTCTAAACAATTTCGCCTCATTACCATCGAATACGACTTTAAAGTTGTTACTTGTTGCTTTGCTTACCGATACGAGGTTTTCTTTCAGATTTGGAATATATAGTGTGCTGAATAATTTAATATTTTTCCCAACATTGCTCAGATGTGATGGCAAGACTGCCGTTCCAATTCCAATTATTCGCACTCGCTGTCCATTTGCTAAAGTCACGTATGATTCCCTTTCGCACATTTCCAGACTTTCGAACAAATGTTTTGTCGAGCACATATGCGACGTAGCTCCAGAATCAAGACACCAGTTTCTGTCGTTATTGGATACTTTAAATGCAGATTCCTCTGTTATTATGAAACCATAGTCAGTATCGTCGGTGGTGGTCGACTGTGCAGTTTTTGCCTTTTCTTTATTATGATAGCAGTCTTTCGCCATATGGCCTTTCTTTCCACATATGCGACAGTTAAATGGGAATGAGCTACCTGTGTTGGTGTGGTTTGGCGTTTTATGTTTATTTTTCCACTTGGTGTATAACGCTGTGCTAGGTTGTCCGGTTGTTCCTTTCTTTCGGTCACTTACCTCCAAAAGTCTAGTGCATACATACATACTTGCTTTGAGCGTCGAATGCAGCTTGGACATCTTTGTATTCGTCAGACAGGCCATCCAGAAGTATGACCACTAATATATCCTTATCCAGTGTCGCCTTTATTTCCTGCAATTTGTTGATGGTCGTCTTATACTCCCGAATAAATTCGCCCATGCTTTGGTTCGCTTCCATCTTCATGTTGATTAGACGCCTAAACTCCTCCGCCTTCTGTCTGGGTCCTTTCCGTTCATACGTCTCGCTGAGGAAGTTCCAAATATCTTTTGACAATTTTTTATCTTTTACCAGTGTTGAGGATGTTTATAAAATTAATTAATATAAAGTAAAATTGTCAAGTTTAAGTAATAGCCATTGTATTTAGAGCCTAAAGCTTATAATTGACATTTGTCATAAAGTCTACACTAATTTGTACATAAGGAAAAAGTATAAATGTCAATCATTTTTTCAAAACATTTCATATTCGTAATAAACCCGCAATTATAACGTTAACGAAAATTATTGTGCGTTATTTTTCATTTCAACTGTATTAAAATAAAGTTACAACGGGAAGAATCTTTCTTTTTATATTTTTGAACAGATCGACACGGTTTTAGACAAAACAACCAGGGAAACGATACTTGGTTCTATTGCTAAAAGCAGCTCTGCCCTTGCGTCCATGTCCTTGTCGTTCCAAATCTGTTGAGAATTCGGTCGTTGTGTAGTTCCATATACATAGCCGGTTAGTCTTGCTTTATGAAAAATTGCCTCCATTTGTGGCTTCCAAGAAGCAAAGTTTTCTCCATTGAAAAGTTGAATGCGGCCTAGCATATTGCTACTCATTTTTCGAGGTGGGAACTCCAGGAGGGAATTGTTTAAAAGTTAAGCTTAAAATTTACAATTAGAATAATGACAGGAGAAGAGACAATTGTGAAGTTGTCAGCTATCAATTAGTATTTTATTTTAACAAAAATAATTTGTGGACAGTTCCATCAGCTGATACACAAGTAGCAGTGTTACCAGCACTGGCTATTTATATCTAATTTGGCTACTCGAACTTTTCACTGGCTCTTTAAAATTGTCATTTGGGATTTATCCTAATTTACGCTATTCACTTTAAAGTTTGGCGATTTTTAGGCTCATTAGGAATTTATTAAATGAATACTTCTATTGCGAACGAACTAAAACTTTCTAAGCAATTATGTAGTTTTCGATTGAGCATTTCAGATTTCTGCTACCAAATCGAATTCTTTACTCTTTTGCGTATTGAGTTGCTCGCAAAAAACACTTTTTTTCTTGCACTGGATATCCATTGCAATTGATTTTCACACATTTATACAAACCCAATTCGAAATAATTTAATATTAAAACATTGAAAAATGGAAACTAAAAAAGTCTCTCAATTATGAGTATATGTTGTATTGTTTTTTTTTTATTATAATACTGTCATCTTTAAAAACAATGTAATCAAAATAATTGTGCCTAAAGAATTGCAAAAAAATGTGCACTTTTTGTGTTTGGCAAATTTTGGCTCCAAGATTTTTGAAATTTTCGCAGCAGCTGCGTACTGCAAAACGAAAAGGAGAGCGAAATTTTTTGTACATGATTTCGTCGTGTCATTTTGTTATGGGATTTTTCGCTTCGAATCATATCCGTACCAGCCTTAAACACAACACAAACTTTTTCCCCCGATTTGTATGTCAGAATTTATCTTCGATTTAATGTACCGGTCATTTATTTCCCGAGCTAAATGAATGGGGACTTTTCGTTGGCCCATCTATATGAAGTTAATAATTTAGCGTGCGAAGGCGAACAGAATACTGCTTTGCTAAATTGCCTCGCTAAATTTTATCTTTGTAGACATTTTTGTAAGGGATATAAAATTTAGCGCGAGCAGGATACTAAGCTTAATTGGTTAATTTGTTTCAATTGTCTTAAATTGTAAATTGTAATTTGTGTTAAATCCATTCATTTATATTTATATCCATTGCACCGGCCAAATGCAATTTTTTTTCTATTTTTCACAGACCCGTCATCTAAAAGCGTATAATTATTATAACCCACTCCAATGTTTGACAAATATCAAATATTTTGGAGTTAGTGAAAGTAGGTTTAAATATAGCTAACGTGGTATTCGATTGGTCTACTTCAGATTCGCTCTCATATTTCAGAATTCGTGTGTCTAATCGAACAAACTTTTATATGTTGATATTCGTTGGAACATTTCACAAAAACGTAAACAAACCCCATTAGTTGTCAAACTCAAACGTACTGGTATTTGGTAATGTGGTTTTCCATTGGGCTTCTTCAGATTCGCTCTCAGATATCAGATTTTGTGTGGCTATGTCTAATCGAACATAGAAACTTCACTTACTTTTTTATAGCCTCCACAGGATGGTTATTCACTTTGTCATTACATTTGTAACGCCAAGAATGAGTCACCGGGGACCTCATAATGAATATATATTCTGAATCAGGATCACATTCTGAATCGATTTAGCCATGTCCATCTGTATGTCTGTTGAAAGCAAGATAACGCCCAAAGGAATTGACATAGGTCAAGTAGTTCTGGTACGTTCCATACAAAATCAATATTAGACCCATGTGTCTCTCTGTCGGTTGAAACGCGATAGCGTTCAAAGGAATCAACCTTGGAGAATGAAATTTGCTGAAAGGACTTCCTTTTATTGCCGTTAGGTTGGTATTAAAAATGGTCAATTAGTTCTGATACCTCTGTCTGTTGAAAACTGGATAGCGTCGAAACAAATCGACCTAGGCAAGTAAAATTTTGTGAGAGGACTTACTTTTATCGTCGTCAGGTTGATATTAAAATTGGGCTATGTCGGTCAAGTAGTTCTGGTACCTCCCATACAAAACCAATTTTGCATGACTTGTATGCAGTGTAACACTTTTCCTTGTTTTGTGTTGAAATTAGTTCGGTTCGAATATGTGTAGCCTTTTTTAAGCATTTTGCATTCACTGCTTACATTTTATATTAAAACATTCTAAATTTGCGCCCAGATTGATTTCTAAAAATTTGTACACAAATAATTAACAAAAATAGATCCACCCAATTCAATGCGTTTCTTTTCAGTTGAAAAATTTCACAGAAACGTAAACAAACTCTACTAGTTGTCAAACTCAAACGTACTTGTATTGGTCTAAGACCGCCCAATCGAATGCCAGATATATCTGAAGCAAATTAAAAAAAAAATCCAGATTCGGAAAAGTGCTTGAAAATTGAAAAAGATTGTTTTTTTTTCGTAGCACACAAACATAAATGTGACCTAGACCAAAAAACAAGTGCTCTGAGAGCGTCCAACATAGACTAACCAAACCATAAACTAAGTATTATATAGACCGTCAGCTCTTTCAACTTAAGAGAATTTGCCTACAAGCTGTTTTCCGCGTTACTATGTGGCAAAGTATGTGTGCCATGTTAAAGTAGATTAGACGCACGCATACACGCGCACCTAGGAACCTGACAGATGCCTGACAGTTTATTCTGTGGTAACATTGGAAAAAATTCAAATAATATAAATAATTGACCGTTATCGGGTCGTGTTAAGAAAACGGTGGGTATGGTGTGGTGAATTTAGTAATTATATATATTTTATTAAATTGAGTATAATTAGGACTTCTTATATTTTACCTAGGTAATCCATATAGGATAGGATTTTTACATTGCGGTAATTAACAATGGAAATTGATGGATAATCTGCCAAAATCAAAAAAAACAGTATCTACAAATTTGCTGATATACATTTCTTTCTGTTCTTTACCAGACAGTTTAAAAAAAATACATTTTTGGTGATTGTACCTATAAGCCATGTTTGTTGTAAAAGTTCAATAAAAAATTAATTAAAAAAAATGGAGGGAAATTTATTTTTCGTCAGCCATAGTGCTGTTTCGTTATACTCCATCTACAAGACAAATTTTCCTCTTCATTGATTTTCAACTACAAATCGTATGGTCATCAGAATTTCTAAAAATTTGCTTGATATGTCCTACTAATTGTTAAGTGTTATGAAGGTTGCATATAATTTTGGAAATTAACATTTCGAAAAGTCCTAATGATATTACATATTTCGTTTAGTCATTATGCTATGTTTATGCATAGAATATTATTATTTTAGATACATTAAAAAATTTTAATGAAGAATTCATAAATTATAGTTTTAGTAGTCTGCATCAAAATAGTCAAAAAACAACAGGCCGAATTTAGTGGATACGACAAAAAAAAAATTTTATTTAAGCATTTTTCATATTTTTTGATGACTAACATATTTTTGAGAAAAAATAATTATTTTTTTTTGATCAAGATTGCTTTTCATTTTCGACTTGCCACAAAAATCAATCTTTTTTGTGATCTCAGATCACTTTTGAGGGATCTCAATTTTTCCTCAGATTTTACACATACTTTCACTAATACCGATGTTTATGACACGCAGCTGGCGGTTACGAATTGTTTATCGCTAGAAGGATTGCTTTTTTTAACTGAATTATTTATTTTTTGAGTATGGAAAGGATTTTTTATATTAAATTATTTCGAAATGAGTTATTATAAATTTGTAAAGATCAATTGAAATGGATTTCCAGTCCAAGTGAAAAAAAAATTTTGCGGCAAACTAAATACGCACAAGAATCAATAAAATTCGGATTTTATGTTCGATTTGGCAACAGAAATCTGAAATCTCAGATCAAAATCTGAAAAGCCAAATCGAAAATGACATTAATCTTTCTAGGTACCCATATTAAACTGTTTCAAATTTTTTCATACCTAAACTTCATAAAAATTTTGACATTATGACTTAAAAATCGTACCCACTCAGTAATGTACATATATCTCCCCTGAACCGCAAAATTCAATTCTTTCCTATGAATTCGTTGCGTTTTTTCTGTCGACATTCGCCAGCGATATATTTTTTTTTAAACAAGGAAAACAGGCACAATAATTGGAGGAACAAAAATGACTTATTTTATTTCCACACATGAATATGTCACATTTTATGTCGATTACATTACTGATCAACCATTTTGTGAAATTCTTGTTCTCATGATATAACATATAAGAAAATAAATTTAAAATAAAAAATAAGCCATTTTTTGAACGCATCTATAAATTGCACAAAATTCACCACAAAAACCAATGTCAGTATGACATTCTGTCTGCCGCGTAAATATTATTTAATGTCATTTGTGAAAATAGATAGCGGTACTTTTAAAAATTAGTATATATGTGGCAGAAATTATTCTTAAGTATAAGTATATATCAATTATAATTGGTAAAAGGTAAATATATTGCGGGTATATAATTAAAAATGTTGCAGTATGTACTTAAAATACAATATTTATAGATGGAAACGGATTAGAATATTGGAACAATAAGGGACACGTCTTCGTGGCAACCAAAGTGTGTTCTTGGCTGCACGAATTTTAAGTGAACGTTTAGGGCGCCAAAGGATTTGGAAAGGTATGTGAAATTAAAGAAAGCGTTTATTTGTGTATTTCATGTTATTGAAAATTTGCCCTAAGTATATCCTTTACCTATATTATTATTGGCTGTTGCTATTCGGCCGTCGTTTGGGACACGTAGACGTAACGTTAAATCGGGTTAAATAAGGGTATTTGGCTCGCAGCCAGATCGAATTATATTCGTGTCAACTCAGAACAGTTATCCGATACATTTTGGTATCCCTGAGTTTGTCTGACTGTGCCCTATAAGAATATGTAGGCCGATTAATGTTTCAGCTGTTATACCAAAAGTTCACCTTACTCGGTGCGCTCCATAAATTTCCTTAAAAATGGGATACATTATTGTGCACTCTGAGATACTCAGAACAGCTATCCGATACATTTTGGTATCCCTGAGTTTGTCCGACTGTGCTCTGTAAGAATATATAGGCCGATTAGTGTTTCAGCT
This sequence comes from Cheilosia vulpina, assembly GCA_916610125.1. Lineage (NCBI taxonomy): Eukaryota > Metazoa > Arthropoda > Insecta > Diptera > Syrphidae > Cheilosia > Cheilosia vulpina. The sequence goes on from OU744280.1 coordinate 46,947,903, forward strand.
GTTATACCAAAATTTCACCTTACTCGGTGCACTCCATAAATTTCCTTAAAAATGGAATACATTCTTGTGCACTCTGAGATACTCAGAACAGCTATCCGATACATTTTGCTATTCGCACGACGTTAGGGACACGGCTTAGGTCGACGGCTACGGTTAAACGCGGCAAATAGGAGTAATGTGGCTCGCTTTGCTCGCTTTAAGGGATCTATTTCATTTTCGGAAACGAGCTTGTAAATTTTAAGGCCCAACCTGTTTCTTAAAATACTATTTTTAATTATTACGTTACGTCAAATGCGTAGCCGTCGACCTAAGCCGTGTCCCTAACGTCGTGCGAATAGCCACTTCGTAATTATGGTCACTGTGTCTGAAACAAACATATAGATATTAGTAACCAAAAATGTGTATATGTATAATGATATCTTACTTGACTGCTAGTGTTTCGGCAAATAGCGCAGAGAATGTTGTTTTTTCTGCTGTGTTCCTACTGCGATACACAAGGCAACACTCTGGTTTGTCGATGTGGTATCGCTTCCCTAGGTTTACAGATTGTAGGTATACCGAATTTATAGCTTATATAAAAGGTGGCGCAAAAGTAATCCTCCTATCAGAAAATGCTATAAATTTTGCGATTAGCCCCTAATGTCAGTTCTGTTTTGACATTTGTGTAGTAAACACATGCGAAATACACGTTAATAAACAATGTTACGATACACTGCTCCAGAACGCGGAATATTGGTGACTATTTATTTGAGCAATAATCGGTCGGTGACTTTGGCACAACGTGAATTTCGTGGCAGATTTCCTAGCCCTCCAACGCCTACTGGTGAAACACTGCGACGTTTAGCCGCTCGCCTCGAACAGACTGGCACAACACGAGACGTTGCCAAGAGTGGCGGGCCCCGGAGCGCCCGTTGTGCCGAGAATATCGCCTCTGTTGACGCGGCCATTTTTTTTTCGAGAACGCCGCTGGTCAAACGACAACAGTGAACGGTGCGCGCTATAGGGCCATGTTTACCAATTTTTTTCCACCGCAATTGGACGATTTAGGACTGGAGGACATGTGGTTCCAACAGGACGGAGCTACGGCACACACTGCGCGAGCCACAACCGATATTCTGAAAGCGGTGTTCCCGGGTCGTTTTTCGCGATTTGCACTGGCCAGCAAGATCGCCTGATTTGACCGCTCCAGACTTCTTTTTGTGGGGCTTTTTGAAGTCGCGGGTTTATGTCAACAAGCCTGAGACTCTTGCAGCTCTTAAAGACAATATCCGTCAAGAATGTGAGGACCTATCGCCGGAAGTTTTGGCCAAAGTGATGGAAAATGCCATAAAAAGGGCTCAAATTACAATCAACTGTGGCGGCGGCCATTTACATGACATCATATTCTCGACTTGATGTAAAAAAAATTAAAAGACCAAATAAAAATAATCCACAAGAAAAATCAAAGTTTTTCATTTTTTTTTAAATGAAGCCAAAAAACATCGGAAGGTTATTTTTGCGCCACCTTGTATAAAAATAAAATTAATACCGAGCTCCGGTATCAGTAATCAGTAGTGGATAGGTATTTGCGCGCACGATGAGCACACAATTAAAATTTTACATTATTATAGCACGAATGACTTGTGTTCTGCAAGATTTAACAATGAAAATATACGGTTGCATCGGTTTCGTCTCGTCTCAGTTAAGAACTAAATAGAAATACCGAATACAGGCTCCGAACAGACAAATCACGGAACGGAGTGCGTTTTTCGTAATATTTTGCTTCTTTAAACTTTTAAATTACACGGGAATTAGGGAAAATTGACTTATGTTTGGAATTTAATTTATCAACTAAGAAATTTCAACTGTCAATTCGAATACATATTCACCACGGTATAATGAGAGCGTGATGACATTTCTTTTATTACACCTTCTGCCATTTTGAATTTCTTTTTTTGCTGCTTCACACGTATTCCCAGATTGGAAATTTAAGAGAGAATTTTCTTTTCAAAATTTGTGGGTGGAAACGGTTGGATGAGCTGGAGCTGACCGTCTATTTAATACTTAGTTTATGAACCAAACCATAGACAAATCAGTATTGTCTCTGAACCAAACTAGACAGTCGACTAATTTGTCCTCTATCCATCTTCGGCAGTAAAAGGTGTTCGTTCATCCATTCACATTTCAGTTTATTTTTAATTTTGTTTGTATGAATTCTATGTTTGGCAGCAAAATGCATAAATGAAATCCGTAGGGGTTGTTCCAAAATGAGTCAACAACATGCAAGTTAAGCCCTAGCTTCCACTAGACAAAAGTGAATTTTAGAAAATGTTCATGAATATTGTATAAATTTCTATTAGGTCGGATGAATTTTTTCAAATTCATTTATTCAACACCATATTTGTACAAAATCAAAATATTATTGAAAATTCTGTAGTTTAATAACACTGAACATTGTTGATTAATGTTAATTAGGAACAGTAAAAATGCTATTCTTATTTTAAACTCCTAACAATAAGGCAATTGGTATATAATGTGGTATTTAAGTGGATTCTGCAATTCGATTTCCGATTTTGCGTATTCAATCGAACGTAAGAATAAATTGTTTTGTTAACAACTTGACACTTGGAGACTCGTAGTAGTTATTGTAATTGTGTGCTGAAAATCTTACTTTACCAATTTAAGAACGATTCACACGAATGATTGATTTTCAATTAATAATTTAGTATCACAGGCATATTTATAAAACTGGTCGTACGCGCATCTTTCAATTATTTTTTCGAGTAGAGGCATCATGTTAACGGGTCTAAACTTATCACAGTCGATTGTATGAAATTCTTTAGGTGTGGGAATAACGGTAGATTCTTTTAATTTTTTTTCGGAAATTCACCGCGGTTAAAAGTATCGTTGATTATTTTAAGTATTATGGGACCATTTATGTCAAAGCAATATAGAACAATTTTGGTATTAAGAATGAATGCACTTTTTGTGTTAATTTTTTTACATGTTTCTTGTAGCTCATTTAAATATATTTCCCTAAATTTAAACATTTTGTGACTCAAGCAACGTACTGATTCTTTGGCTATTGTTTCGAGGTATTGAATCGTAGATACTCTTTATACTTTCGACCTACGTGTTAAACCTACTAGCGATCACACCGCTGTTATTTTCTAATTTATCACTGAACCGAATTTCACTTATTTCAGCTATTTATTTTTTTAGCACTAATTGTTTCCCACATGGATTTTTGGTTACGACACGATTCAATTTTATTTTTATATGTTTCTATAAATGTTCCAGTCTTCGGGTCTATTGAATATCCTAGCTTTCCTTAAGCACAGAATTTTTTGGTTTTTTTTAAAGCTCTAAGTTCTTCTGTAAACACTTTGATACAACGTATTACTCTCATTTTAGTAGTTCGTTACTTAACACAATGCATCATATTCTCATGTAATAACGATGAGACACTATTAAAGTCGGTATTGTTGTTTATTTGTTCGCACTTTTCACTTAGTAAAGCTCTAAACTGAATCTTATTATATTTGAAACGGTCGATGTATTTATTGTCATATTTAATTTGTTTATTACTTACAGGAATTTTAACCAGAATTGATTCGTGATCGCTAACTTTTTGGGTCCGTATCAGCCCAAATATTTTTTTTTTCATAGGAGATAAAACAAAGTCAATCAAAGTTTTTGAGTTTTCCATTATTCTTGTTGGTTTGGATATAACCTGTTTCAGATTATTTTGAGTTAAGATTTCATTGATAACCTTTGTGTATGTATAGTTTACATTAAATAAGTCAATATTAAAATCCCCAAAAATCACTATGTTATATTTTGTTTGTAATTCTTCATCCAGCCAATTTGAGAAAATTGTACAGAATTCCCAATTTGAGCTACTTGGTGCTCTATAAAAAATTGCAACTGTTTCTCTAAAATCCGTATTGAATATATCACAGCACAAACACCACATCTTCATAGGAATATTAATTTCACTAATAACATTGTACTGAAGTCAATTTTTGACATAAAGTACTACACCTCCTGTGTGGCTACTGGTGCTATTGCAGCGTAAAGGAATGTACCCCGGTAGGTTTATTTCTGAGTCGTATACTTCATCAGTTAGGTGCGTTTCAGAAAAATCAAGTATTTCAAACGTAACTATGCACTAAGAATTCAATTTCATTAAAAGAACTTGGACATTAACATACCTTTCTTTCTTTATATACTTTTATTTTTCTTTGAAATACAGGACACATTCTGTCATTAGCTGAGTGGTCAATTTTAATATTCATTCCCATTGCTTGATTCAGTTCTTTGCAGTAAACACAGGACAATTCTTGACTGTTGTAGTCCTTAACTTGGTGATCGCATCCACATTTCAAACATGCAATTTTGTTTTTGCATGCACTTGATTGAGTTGTTGAATTGAAGTATTCTCTAATTGGGCATTTCACCCAGCCTATTTTTAAACTTTCTAATTTAATTATTCTATTAAAGCATTCACTATCAACTTCTAGAATCGCACTTTGGTTCCTATATTTGTTTTTATTCTTAAATAGTTGAACAATCGTTTTCTATATTCATTACACATATTTTAGGGTTGGACTTTGTAGGAACTATGACTTTAAATTCTTCTTTAAATTTCGATTTAATTTCATTTTTTAATTTTTAAGACGAAATTTTATCACCTCACTTAATTGCTACACCACCATCATTTTTATTCACCACATTATTTATGTTTAATTAGTTGGGTCGATTTTTTCTTTAATTTGCTTTCGCGTTTCAGCTGATTGTTGTTTATTTTTTGGGTAAATAAGGACAGACGATTCGTATGTTTTTCTATGAAAAATCAAGACGTTATTGTGAAAAATTGTATAATTATGTCAAAATATACATTTAATATAAGAAAAAACTCATTTTATAACAGAAAAATTATATCCTAAAAGTGAGTGCGATAAGTGTTGATATAAAAGTGAATACTAAGTTTTATTTTTGTAGAAAATGCAGAAAATAATCGGAGCTCAGCATTGTGGCGTTCCTCAATGCAATTCATATCGAAATGAGGGAATAACATTGCACCACCTTCTAAAATAAGTTCGAAACTCTAAACTTCTTTTGATTAAATGGGAAAACAAATTCCCAAATGTTTTTCCATTTTCATTTTAGAGATAAAGACATTTTGCGACCAAATACACGGGATGGTGTTCAGCTCAGTTCAGCTGCTTTAATGACAATAAGGTACAATAAGTTGCTATATTTCGTTTTTAATTTTATTTAATAATATGCTTTTAATTTATCCTCTAGATCTACTCAAGAATATATTATGACACATCATCCCATAAGTTTGGCGGAGAATCCTACTAATACAGAAGAACCATCTACCAACTGTACTAAGAGTGTTCGTAGTATAGGGGTACAGACATGCTTAAGCCCTTTCACTAGCTTCATTGCATTATGGGATACTGAGAAAAAATTAAAAACCATGACTGGGTTGCATAATAGCTCCACTTTAGATATCTTAGTAAGAGCATCCGAAAAGATTTGAAGTGATGATAAAGCTAACATGTCAATGAGAGAGAGAATCCTGCTAACTATGTAGAAGTTAAAGTCAAACCAATCCTTTGAAGAACTATCAGTATCGTTTCAAATAAGCAATAAAACGGCAAAACTGTATTTCGCAGATACAATTCAACTTTTATCGAAAATCATAAAGCCCTTAATATACTGGCAGACAGTTGACCAAAATAAAAGGTGTTGCAGAATGTTTTAAAAGCTTTCAAAATGTGAAAACGGTACTCCACTGCACGGAAATGAGAACAGTCACCTTTCGGTGCTTGAAATGTCGAACGTGCACTTATTATCATTACAAAGGCTCCCATACACTCAAAAAAACTTGTTGAAGTGTCACCATCTGGATCAATTAATTATAATTATGGCAGTAAAGTTGCGACTGGGAAATCTTCAGATAAGGCCATATTTAATTTCACGGACTTATTGGAAAAACTTCAGTCCGGGGATGCTGTGATGGTTGATGAAGAACTTTCAAAAGCCGGAATAGAGATTATCAGACCAGAGATTCATTTTCAGAACTTCTCAAAGGAAGATGTAGAAAGAAGTACGAAAATTGCTACGGCTAGAGTTCATGTTGAGAGGAGATTCGCAAGAGTGAAAATGTTCAAAGTCCTCTCGGAAAAGGTTGGTGTTTCCATAATACCGTATATTGATGATATTATCACAGTTGTATGTGGATTATCCAACCTAAGTTCTCCCTTACTGAACGATCAAAAGTTTTTAAAATAAGAATGTGAAATTAAAGCAAAAACACTTTTTCAAGAAACAAAAGAAATGTGTATTAAATAAAAAATAACAACTTAAATCTATTCCCAAAAAATAAATAAAAATGGAATTCAATTACAAAAAAAATAACAAAATCAGATACAAAAAATAATACAACAAATATTCAGGCACAAAAAGAAAAAGAGAAAAAAATTTATTCATATCACATACATATAAATAAAAAATAAGTTAAAGTGTCTAAAATAAACTTAAGAATAAATCACATTCTTGTTTTTTACTTCTTGAAATAAAAAGGCATCACTTGTTGGAAATATACAAGAGTTAATTATTAATAAATGAGTTCACAAAGCACTCGTCGATAACTACTTTAATAATTTTCATAGAATTATCATAGGAACTGTATATTATGAAATCACAAACTTTTAGTTCTAAAATTGCTAAGCCTATATGAACTTGTCCAAAGTAAGTATGATGTTTTTTTTAAACCAATTCCCTGTTCACTGGATTCCAAATAATCGAGTGAATGCAGGAGCTCTTTAGCAGAAACCGTCCGGGCCAAAGTCAAAGACAAGATACCTTCTGGCGTAAAACTTCTTTGCCAACTTGTCTGCATACTGTCCATATTTGCCAGTTTGGTGACTTGTTTTTTGTGTAGGTGTATAAGTTGTAGGCTATACTCCCAGTAATGCGCTGCTTCCTTGCCACCAGCCATTGTGCACGATTTTGGCTCTGGGTGTTTTTGCAAATTTCAGCAGCTTCTTCCACAGCCTTCGATAACCTACAAAAATGTACAGAATTTTCCGAAGTTAGGTAGAACTTCATAATGGGAACGAATTCATTCAACCAAAAAAGTCACTAGCTGCATCTTTCTGTTCCTTTCTTCTGGCACATTCTCCTGTAGATCGACGACCGTAGAAGAGCTTGCTGAGTTCGCTGTCAGGGTTGTCTAAAAGGATAACGTTAAATGCATACCATTAACTTAAATTAAATGCAAATTAGATTTCAAAAGATCCACAAAAATGTCCTTCCTGTTTTCCTACATTACGACATCGTTTTTTATAAATATTTTCTTGCGGACGTGACAACTCCATAGATCCAACCGCATCATACTACTGTTGACTGATTTTTTCTCCTTTTTTCCCCACATTTGCGTCAATTCTGTGGTGCTTAGCTGTCGATGATGGGGTTGTCTAAAGAATTTCGGTTTAATTGTATGCATAATACTTAAATAATGAAACTACCTGTTTACCTGAATAAGTCATGCAGCTATGTGCTTGCACTTTCTGCCATTTCCAGCTTTACAGGAGCAAAGCTTTTTCGTATAGGGATTTTCGATCAATAAATACTGATGCCCTTCAACTTGCCGCTTTATCTGCCCCATGGAGTAGTTGCCGCCTTTATGCTGATCCTGAAGTGAAACTAAAATATTTCCAAGAACTGATTCTCGATTTATATAATCAATTTGTGCCAACTAAAACAGTGAACATCAGAAATAGAAGCTGTCCTTGGTTTACAACTGAAGTAATCAATACCATCAAGGCTCGTAACAGGCTTTACAGTAAATGGAAACATAGTCCGTCAAATGTCAATTGGCTTGCGTACAAAAATATGCGAAACCATTCGACTGCTGTCATACGTAATGCCAAAATTAACTACTATGCCTCCAAGCTGAATACATCGCTTTCCCCCAAAAAGCTTTGGACTAATCTGCGTCAAATAGGTGTTTCCAGTAGTAAATATAGTTCCAAGTGTCAAATTGATCCTGATGAACTGAATAATTTCTTTCTTGAAAATAGTTCTGAGAATCTAAATTTTAATTTATCTGAGAACTCTAGTCAATCTTTGGTAAGTGGCTTTGAAATTGAAACGGTTACTGAAAACGAGGTCATCGGCCATATCTCATCCATAAAATCAAGTGCTGTTGGGGAAGATGGGTTACCCTTACGATTCATTAGGCAAATCCTGCCTTTTATTATAAGCCATTTAACTCACATCCTAAACCACTGTATTACAACGTCCTATTTTCCCAAATCCTGGAAAATTGCTCGAATCGTACCTGTTGCCAAAAAGTCCACTCCGGTATCTGCTGCTGATTTTAGACCAATAAGTATTTTGCCGTGCTTGTCGAAAGTTTTTGAGAAAGTGATAGAGAAACAGCTTCTACAACACCTATCGCTGAATAGTCTTATCTATGAGGGACAATCTGGTTTCAGATCTAAACACAGTTGCTCTACGGCTATGGTAAATATATTAGAAGATATAAGACAGTGTTTTGATAAAGGACACGTTACGCTTCTTTGCCTACTTGATTTTTCAAAGGCATTTGACAAAGTAAACCATAAAATTCTTTGCTGGAAACTGAAAAATTTGTTTCGTTTTGGTAACTGCGCAGTAAATCTAATAAAAAGTTATTTGAGTGATCGATTTCAGAGAGTGGTAACTTGCAATTCTTCTTCAGCTCTTCTGCCAGTAAAACTAGGTGTACCACAAGGGTCAATCCTGGGTCCAATTCTCTTCTGTCTGTTCATAAATGACTTACCTTCTGTTTGCAAACATTCCACGATCCACCTCTATGCAGATGACGTCCAACTGTACTCATCAAAGCCAGTTAATGATAGGGATGAATTAGTAAATAATATAAATGAGGATCTTGCCAGTATTAACTTATGGTCTGTTACTAATGGATTACATCTAAATCCGAAAAAGTCTCAGGTTATTCCCATATCCAGCAAAATGATAGCCCTTAACTCCTTCCAGGGTGTCATGCTCTCTTCCAATAAACTCTCAATTGTTGAAACTGCAACAAACCTCGGATTCGTTATTAACCATAAGTTGTCAGGGTACGACCATATTAACACCGTTATCAGACGAATATATGGTTGTCTTCGCAAGCTTTGGATAACAGCAAGTTTTACTCCTACTAATGTTAGACGAAAACTTGTTACAACCCTAATTTTGCCACTTATTACTTATGCAGAAGCTGTTTACAGTAATATTGATTCTCTCTCCCTACGGAAGCTACAAGTCGCATTTAATGACTCTGTTAGATATATTTATGGCCTGCGGAGATATGACCATGTATCACAGTATTCAAAAACATTACTCGGATGTTCGCTCAAACACTACATCGACGCAAGAAATTGTATTTTCCTGCATAAGATTATAATAAAGGGTGATTTTTTAAGAGGTTTAGAACTTTAAAAAAAAAAAAAACACAAAAAATTCGAAAAAATGAATGAAATATTTATTTGAATCGATAGTTTGAACCTTGCAATTTAATGTTTAAAGATAATTTCATGCAAATGTTGACCGCGGCTGCGTCTCAGGAAGCCCATCCGCTGAGTCCAATTTTGGCATACTCTTTCACACATATCGGCCGGTATCTCACGAATGAATGCATGGATGTTGGCTTCCAGTGCGTCAATCGAAGCGGGCTTGTCCCTATACACATTAGCCTTGGCATACCCCCACAAAAAATAATCTAATGGTGTCAAATCGCACGATCTAGGCGGCCAATTGACCGGCCCGAAACGTGAAATTAACTGTTCACCAAACTCGCCTCGCAATTACGCCATTGTTTCGCGTGCTGTGTGGCATGTGGCACCGTCTTGTTGAAACCACATATCATGCAAGTCAAGAACTTCCATTTCGGGCAAAAAAAAGTTTGTTATCATCGCTCGGTAGCGTTCACCATTGACAGTAACGCTGCGATTCGCATCATCTTTGAAGAAATATGGCCCAATAATGCCGCCGGCCCATAAACCGCACCAAACAGTGGCTTTTTCGGGATGCATTGGTAGCTGTTGCAATGCTTCTGGCTGATCTTCACTCCAAATGCGGCAATTTTGCTTATTTACGTACCCATTCAACCAAAAATGAGCCTCATCGCTGAACACAATTTTTCGATAAAAAAGCGGATCCTCGGCCAGCTTTCCAAGAGCCCATTCACCAAAAATTCGGCGTTGTGGTAGGTCGGCTGGCTTTAGTTCTTGCACCAGCTGTATCTTAAAAGGCTTTACGCCCAAATCCTTCCGCAAGATTTTCCACGTAGTGCTGTAACAAAGGCCTAACTGCTGGGAACGCGCCGAATCGTCATTTCGCGGTCTTCTGTCACACTAGCTGATACGGCCGCAATATTTTCTTCACTACGCACAGTACGTAAACGTGTTGGTGGTTTAATGTCCAACAAAGTAAATTTGGTGCGAAATTTGGTCACAATCTTCCGAATAGACTGCTCAGAAGGTCGAGAATGCCGATCATAAAATGGAAGCAGCGCGCGATGAACATTTCGAACCGAGCACGAATTTTGATAGTAAAATTCAATAATTTGCAAGCGTTGTTCATTTGTAAGACGATCCATGGTTAAATTGCAAACCAAACTGAAGCTGTTTGACAGTGACACAAGGTACTAAACACACGTCAGCTGTCAAAACCGGTGTTGCCAAAACCAAACCAGCTAAAAAATCACCCTTTATATCAGACTCCATCGTATTTGTATGAAAAACTAAATTTTGCTCGTTCTCCCAGAACATGTGCCCTAATACCATCACGCTGTCGGACTCTTAATTCATCCCGTTTATTTTTTATTCACGCAATTAAATTGTGGAACTCTCTGCCACTAAGTATAAGAACAATTTCTAATGCCACACGCTTTAAAAATGCTGTCCTCCATCATTTCTCCTCCCTACTTTAAATTTCCATATTTAATATCTTTGTTATATATTTTTATTTTCTTCTTTAATTATTATTTATATTTTAATATAACTGCTCAATATTATAACTAAGTACTATAAAAGATGTATATCTTAATGTATGAATATATGAAACTTACAAATTAAAAAAAAAAAAAAAAAAAAAAAAAAAAAAAAAAAAAAAAAAAAAAAAAAAAAAAAAAAAAAAAATTAAATTAAATTAAATTTCTCAAACCTATCCTAATGCCATCATTATAATTTCTCTTAACTCAAACTATCATCTAACTTATTCTATTTACTTATATTTAGTCTATCTTTCTATTCTCTCCTTTCGTCTTCTTCTTCTTATCCTTTATCTTTAATTGTAAACTTAATTATAATTGTAAGATTAATACATTGTATTATTGAAATTATATTCTTATTGTCTTAACTCTATGTACTATAAAAGATATTTATCTTAATGTACCTTAATATTGTATAATAATAATAATAAATGAAATGAAAAAATAAATGAAATTCTTGCGCTAAGTTTTTCATTTTGACTTCATGTGGCTTTAATGTAATTGATGCAGCTACCACCAGCCCAGTAACTTCATCTATGGATTGAGGTGGAGAGAGGACAATCTTATGTATCCAGACAGCTTTCACTATTTCTTCGCCTTCCCGGATAGACCTTTTAACACCACTGAAATATTGTGACAATTGGCTGGATCGTCCATTATCAAAAAAGCAAATCTGTAAAAATCATAATTAGCACACTTGTTATAAAATAAAAAGCAACCAAAATATATAAACCAAATCAAATTTACTATTTATATACAATACATTCACCACTACTTTGAACATACTAACAGCCCTATTATGGCTATCAAATATCAATTATTTAATATCAATTATTTGATATTTGATAACCTCTATCAATTCGTCGATGATTTGGTATTATGAGTATCAATTGATCATTTTTACCCCATTGTGAATGCTAATCAAAATATCATTGAGAATGGGTACTATTTTGAAGTTTGACGTTTCTAATTGGTATTTGGTTTTTGTTTTGTGGCTGAAGTCTAATTTTGGTGAAATAATGTAAGTTGTTTTTATTAAACAAAATCCGCCTTTTTCTTAATAATTGTTTATTTATTTAGGAGTAGAGTGGTAAGCAATAAGAAACAAATCGAAAAATTGATTGAATTGATGGAAGAAAGTCCGGACCTCGCGAAGGGAATTTTATCAAAGCCAGTCCTTATCAGAAAGTGGGAAGCTATCACGTTGGAACTCAATAGCTTAGGACCTCCGGAACGAGACTCAGCCAAGTGGCAAAGAGTGAGTGTTTGAATTTGCTAAAATTCGATGTATTTATTTTTTGAAATAACTATTTTAGGTATGGATTGATTAAAAAACAAAACTAAAAAAAAAAAACTTACTAACAACAAAATTGAAATGACTGCAACTGGTGGATCTAGTAACATAAGCCGATTGACTGACGCTGAAGAAGCAGTCAGTCGTCTTATGCATTTCAATGACTGTGTAGATCCCCCAGGATTCGAATTTGGGTTGGAGGAACTTCCCAGTTTTATAATTGAAGATGATCAAGAGGACGAAGAAATGGTCGCAGTGCAGGCCGAAGAAATTGCCACAGTGCAGTCATCGAATTCTAGTCACAAGAAATCGTCATACAAGCAAAAAAATTAGTGTAAAAGAATTGTGCTCTTGGAAAATCAGACGTCGGCGCAAGAAAAGTTTTATAACAATATGTCAAATATAATGAGTGGCATCGATACAAAATTGGAAACTATTGAAAAGAGTATTCGCAACACGGAATATTATTATGGTTTGAGTTTATCCTCAATATCGGTCAACACTTCTACGAAGGCTTGTTTTGAAAGTCGGAAGTTCTGCACGAATCTGGAACCGAATCACACCAAGTAAAAAAAAAAATATGTTAACTGCTTACATATGTTCGTCCAAACACATTGCGTTTGATGCATCTCGTAAAGTCCTACGTATGATAGCTTGTTCCCTCACACCTAATTCATCATAATGCCCTTCAAAAAATAACTCTACCGATGACATTTCGGTCTAAAGTTTTTTTTTTTAATAATAGGCACAAGGAAATAATTTGTATGATTCGATATCAATAGAAATTTTGAACCGCCCGAATATTTGATATGTATCAACAAGAAATTTGTGGTTGATAGAAAATTTGATGAATATCAATCTTTTTGACGACCGTAATACCAAGTTTACAGATAAAACTATTCACAATATATCTTAAATCTTATACAATTCACAATTCATCAAAAATGTTGTTAGATTGATAACCATAATACCGATTCGTTCATTTTGTTGATACGTATCAATAATTATCAAATATCGTGTTGATATTTGATAGCCATAATAGGGCTGTAAGTTTGTTTTCGATAAGTTGGTTAAATTTTGAATAGATGAATAATAAATTGTCTTACACGAAAACACACTAATTCCTTATCCAAGTCCTTTGCAAAACAAACAGACGTCAAAATTCTATAGGTCTCTACATATTCCTTTTTAATCCACAAGGTGTCGCAGGAAAACTTTTCCACACGTCAATAGAACCGTTGTTTTTCTTTTTTACTTCATGTGTCAGTGCCACTACGGAACGGACTGAGAAATGTGTTTGACACTCTCTTTCAGCTGATCATCACTTTTGCTCACTTGTTTTTTAATCTCCTTTACACCATCACAGATTTGTTCACTTTGCTTTTTTAAAAGCCTCACGAAACTCATTTATTTTTTTCTTTCACACTACTTTCGCAAGCCTGCTGCGCAACTTTCATGGAATGAATTTGTCTAAAAATAGCTTCCAATAAGCTTTTTATTTCCCTCTCATTTTTTTTATGGATTCATCAAATTCTTGTTTTTACTCTTTTAAAAACATATTATTTTTTTCCAGTGTTTATTGCATTTCTTTCACAACTGCATCAATTCATCATCATCAGTTTTCACACATATACCGCACTCTCGCACACGAATCAAAAATTCCACTACTGTACGAGTATAAGCCACTACATTTGAGTGTATAGTGGAATACTTTCCGACACACTCCTGCACATCTAATGCCAAATTCCCCAGGAATTGCATTTGTTCATTTACTGCAATTGTTCATGATTTGCACTTAAAATGTTTTTATTTTATTATTATAATTCTGTTTTATTATTATATTTGATTTTCGTTCAAAAGCGCTTGCGTGGGCCGAACTGCCTGCGCACGGGCAAACCGTCGTATATGTTCGATTAACGAATTCCAACACTTTTCACATGGATCGATCCAAAAACACGTCTACCGCCGATGACAAAAACAACAATTTTTTACGCTATTCACTTTAAAGTTAGGCGATTTTTATGCTCCTTGGGAATTTATTAAATTCGAACGTACTCTTTTCGTATAACTAAAACTTTCCAAACAATTATGTAGTTTTCGATAGTATTTGAGATTTCTGCTGCCAAATCGAATTGAATCCGAATTTTACTGGTTCTTTTGCGTATTGAGTTGTCCACAAAAAAAAAACGCTTTTTGTCACTTGCACTGGAGATCCATTGCAATTGATCTCAATTATGAATGTGTTGTGTTGTTTTTTTTTAATTCAATATTGTCGTCTTTAAAATCAATATAATCAGAATAAGTGTGCCTAAAGAATTGCAAAAAATGTGCACTTTTGATATTTGTTTTGCGTTTTTTGGCTCCAAGATTTTTGAAATTTTCCTAAATATCCTTATAAAATTTTACCAAGCAATCTACTACAACTATACCCAATTTTCCGCCATTATTTCGCAGGAGCTACGTACTGCAAAACGAAATGTTTCGTTCATAATTTCGTTGTGTCATTTTTGTATGTGATTTTTCGTTCCGGAACAGGTCCGTACTAGCCTTATACTTTCAACTGTTTCAGTACTCAAACGAGAACGAATTTTTGTTTTATTCAAATTTACAGCAGTTACAGAGGAGGAATGTGGAAGCGATTAAATATTTTAAATAAAATCTTTAAAGATTGGAAGTTTCAATCGGCTGTTTTTACTAAAACATATTACATCAGTTACTTTATAAAATTCGTTGAAGCTCGTTAGTAAAACAGAAATTATTGTACATGGGCTCTGTTCGACTCACATTACATATAATAATGGAGTTAATAGAAAACGGTTTTCTCCAATAGTTGTTTTAATTTAAAAAAAATCGAAAACTATTGATATTTTGAAATTTAATGAATTTGAGGTAAAAAGTCTTGTATACCTATTTGGCGCTCAAAAATAAATATATTTCTTGAAATCTGGCATCACTGACTGCAACATAGTTTATAAATACAATACCTACAACATTCATATAAATGCTTAAACAAATTTCCTCTTATAAAATCAAAAAAAGAGAATGTGTAGAATTTCTAAAACAAATACAGGACGCGGACACTGTTTTGTGTGTGAAAAGAGGACTTTTGAAAGTGGTCGTCTGGTTCTGGTCAGCCTACTTGTACTGTGCACTGGCCGAGGGGGACTCTACTAATTATTTTCTGCTGTATTTTCGTACACGTTTCGCTGCCCCTTTGGAGACTATCGGAATTTCGTTCCGAAACAGCTGCATACTATTCTGAAATGTCAAAAATTGATTACCTAGTGTAATTTTTCACGTGAAAAGTTCATTTTGACATTCCGCAGTGATAAGTTTGAATGAAACATTGTATTTCCCGTAAACTACGTCTCGATAAACATCATAGCATTCCAAATATTGCAAAAGCGCTTAGGCCTAGCGGAAAAATGCTGTCGCATACACAAATAGAGACAAATATCTTTCCAATAAAAGTTTTTGTGTTTTTTATTTATACCTACCTATGTGGAATCTGCTTTAAATTTGTCACTCTGCTATTGAATTTTCAAACCCTCACAATGACTTTATCTTAATCGTTTCATTACGCATAAACAATAGGTAGGTAACGATTTGGCAAAATTCTTTTGCGCGCAAGCTATCTTGCTTCCCATTCTATACCGCAATTGTCAGCTACATACGTAAACATCCATCTCCTTTCAACATTTTCATAAACCAAAACAAAATTTGACAAAAAAAAAATAAAGCTAAATAACTTCAGTCCGATTTATCTATTGATTTTCCACACACTTTTCCCAACATACACGGTCGGAAAATCAGCAAGTGCGGGTCGATGTTGTTTGTTCGCTGACGAAAAATGTGGCCTCTGTGAAGAAATTAAGGAAAAGAAGACATATTTATTTTGTTTATCAACATTATTTTGCAGTAGGTAACTTATCTACTAACATTTGTAACGAACGTGAAAATCCGCGTATAACTGCAGAAATAAAGAGTACCTACTTTAAAAGGGTATAAGCTCTAAAACTTTAAAGTAGACAATTTAAGAAAAGGCGATAACAGTGAAATCAGTAAAAATGAATTTGTTGGTGGTATGTACTAATTACTAAATTCTATTAAATGCAGAGACCAAAATATTGATTATTATTGATTCATTTATAATGTGTAAAAGATTTAACTTTTTGTTCAATAACTGCATGCAAAGGTGTGTATGAGTATCCAAGTCCAGGGGTTGAAGCTCAATTATGCGCCCGTCATTAATGCACTCATAAACTACCAATGTGTTTTTGCATTGGATGCTGTTCGTACTTGCACTTCTTGTGTCGGCTCTTTTTTATTAAATACGTATTTTTTGTTTGTCGTTTTCATTAGTGGTAAATTTGTTTATTCTGCTTAGAAAGCCTTAATCGTGATTTATCGTTTTACATTAGACGTAACCACAGACGGAAGTCGCTTTTTTGTTTTAGTTCTGCAACATATATGTATTTTGTTGTTATAATTTTACTGAACACTCGCTTACTGCGATGATCCTGTAAAATATGTTTCTATGTTTGTAGTCTACATAGATAATTATTTAATTAGTTATTTGTTGTTTTTTTAATTCTAGACCATGTAATTCCAAATGAAATTGAAATAAAGTTCACGATTGGGTCGCACAAAACTTTACCCTTTATCAAAAGCTTGGTTGTTATTTTTTTATTTTATAAGATAGGTAGGTAAAAATCGTAGTAGCGATAAGTATGTAGTAGATACAAGAAACGGTACATTAATTATAAGAAATAAAATCCTTTTTTGGCTTGTTCATCTGATAAGGCAGTTACTGTTGCCATATGTCCGGGACTCGTCAGGATTCTCCAAATATTTCCAGTCATGTCCAGAATCCCAATTAAAAATAAATTGTAAATCTTTGAAACTGTGAATTTTTTTTAATAACGAGATAGGTAACTGTATTCTTTTTGTAGTATACAACTATCCTGTTAAGATGTAAACAAATTTTATAGTTTCAAATGGTACTACTTTGAACAAAATACACAATCCTAGAAATACAACAAATTAAAAAATACAATACAGCAATCTTTTTGCGAACAAAACATTACCAACTTTCCAAGTTAACCGTTTTATGCAACCGCTTTTTATTTAAAACCGAATTTCAACATCATATTATATGTCAATATACTTTATTTCATAGTGCACATTGTATCTTTAATACATACTTTTGTCAATTAACTTCAAAGTGAAATATAAAAGTAGGGTTTGCGCCGATACACATTGCCTGCAAGGATTGAAAACAAGCACCCAATTTGTTTTAATTGATTTGTGTTGGTTTTGTTTGCAGAGGGCTGTTATACGTTGTTATTGTTAGATTTGGCTCGAAATATTTGTGGTGAGCTCTCATTTGCTTTGTGGCAGCACTGCAATCGCAACTGCGCGCCCCAGCCAGCTTAGATATGGGTCTTTTCATTACCCCCGACGATGTCTACACCGTGGCTGTTCCAGGGGACGCTCCGAGCCATGTTCGAGTCGCAGACGATCACCAGGTCCCCGACGGCCAGAGGAGCTACTTTGGCGTGAGCGGTTCTTCCTCTTCAGATGTCAGCGGTAGGTAAATGGTTGCGAGTCGACAATGTTCTCGGCTTCAATTAAAACGCTTCGTAGAGTTTCTTCTTTGGGTACCGTTGCTTCTAATGTTACGAGAAGCACTCGTTCACACTTCAAAAATTCTGAGTCACCAACACACTCGCAAAAATTGTAGTTGTAAAATGTGGTATTCCCAAAATCTAGCATATTTACCAACGGTTGCCGAGGTTGGCCGCATTTATTTTTGTATTTTGTGTATGTTTTTACATGTCACACGCCGATAACCCGATAGGAAAACAAAATGACGATTTTTTAAAAAAATGTTTTGCTATATAGAAATTCGTATTGACACGTAACTTCAAAAATTCCGGCTAACAAAATTATTCGTTACGTATGGATAGTATTTGTTTTTAGGAATAAGTGTATACTTGCCTTATATATATGCATATATGAAAAATGAACAATGTAGATTGGTTGAAGGAAAATAAAAACATTTTGAGCAATTTTTCTTCAGTTAATTAAGAAAAATGTACACATGAAATCGAAGTTAATGATATTTAAAAGCAGAAAATACGCAACCATGTTTGTCCTAATAAGTTTCTCGAATAGAGAATATCTCCTTTAGATAGTTTTATTAACCAAACAAATCAAATTATTCAAAAGGGCCGGACAAATGGAGTTAGACGATCTGCTGTTTTTGTTGACAGGACTTTGCATATTGACAGCCTTTACAGTCAGGAATCTTTCGGCAATATGATTGGTCTTCTTGTTTCCATCGGAACACACACCGGTTGCTTGATTTTTCGATCTGCTGCCTCAGTTTCAAAGTCGTATAGTCGTCAGTATATGACTGCCTCTGCATCATACTATTTCTACTGTAGATCTGTAGCGTACAGTGATTTTCCCTTTGATCGATAACTACTACGCCTGCGCAGCACCCAGGCGATAACCCGTTTAAACTTTAAGAAACAAGAAAATATATTTCTGTTGATTCTAGAACTACTTGCATGGAAGAAATCATGTATGCAGTGCACACGAATTTCGTCATCAGACGATTGGATTGTGCTTGTTTCATTACCCGAATTCATAGGCCACCCGGTTTCTTCCGCTGACAAGAAATCCGGACCGATTGTTCACCTTCCTCCTGGCTGATAGGTTAGGTTAGGTTGGGAGGGCAGTTTTGCACCCGATTCAAATTTTACCCGGAAGCCGTGAAGGCCCATTGTGAGTACCCTGTTTGTACATATAAGGACATGTGGCTAACAAAACCACTTCGATCTTTTTAGGAATAGTTTTATGTCTGATAGAGGTACCCCCGCCAAGTCTTCCAAACTTTCGAGGAACCTTGCTCCCATACAGGATGAGCGGCGTTCCTGTAAAGATGAGCAGTGGCATGGACTGTATTTCCTCTTCGTCTCTGCAGCTTCTGCAGAAGTCATTTGCAAAAAGTCCTAGCCTTTTAGCCATGTTTCCTATGCAGTGTCCGGTTAAAACCCCGACGAGCATCCGGATCTGACTTCTATTAAGGGAGACTAGGAACTTTGATTTTTTGGTGTCAATCACAGGCCACAGACTTCGGGTTATGACGCAACCGATGGTGTTGCTCCATTGTCACTTAGCCAGTTGTGTGGTGACGCAGTCAATAAAAGTCTTAGCACCGTCCGCTAGTTGAGGGTTCATATCAGAGCCGTATCTGGCTAATTCGTCCGCTTTTTCGTTCCCTTCCACCCCAACGTGTCCCGGAACCAGTAGAGTAGAACTGAGTGATGACGTATAGCCCTGAGCGCCAAGAGGCAATCTGAAACACATTTCGCATTAACAACGTTAGAGCCGATAGCTTTAAGTGCTGCTTGACTGTCCACACAGATGGTTATTTCCATTGCTGGTAGTCCCGGAACCCAGTTGAGTAGAACTGAGTGATGACGTATAGCCCTGAGCGCCAAGAGGAAATCTGAAACACATTTCGCATTAACAACGTTAGAGCCGATAGCTTTAAGTGCTGCTTGACTGTCCACACAGATGGTTATTTCCATTGCTGCTAGTCCCATCGATAAGATAGTCTGTGCTGCTTTCTTAACAGCATAGATCTCAGCTTGAAAGACACTACAGTGATCAGTCAGTCGAAGCGACTGGCTAATAGCAAGTCTTTCTGAGAATACGCCGACTCTTGTACCATTTTCTGTTTTTGAACCATCCGTATAGACGGATATACCTTTAATGATGGTACTGGGTGAGTTCCAGTCCTGTCTTTTGGGTATAGCGATTCTGAAATTTTTCTCGAAGTCATATCTGGGTTTCTCGTAATCGGTGAGTGACATGAGACCCTTCCGATCAAAGATTTCAAGTATGCTTGAGTGTCCGCAGTAACCAGGCTTCCAAGTTTTGTTCTCTCTTAATCTTAGAGCGATTTGGCTGCCACATTCTTAGTGAATAGCTCAATGGGTAGCAGGTTTAATAGCGTTTCCTGACCTAGTTGTGGTGTGGATTTAATTGCGCCTGTTATACCCAAACAAGCAATTCTCTGCACCTTGTTCAGGTTCTGAAGATAGGATTTGGTTTTAATCGCCTCCCACCAAACAACTGAACCGTATGTAAGAATGGGTCTAACAATCGCGGTGTACAGCCAGTGCACAATGTTCGGTTGTAAGCCCCAGTTTTTCCCAAAGGTTTTTCTACATGCATAAAAGGCATTTAGTCCTTTCTTCATTCTTCCTTCAGTATTCCGTTTCCAGTTCAGTTTGGAGGTGAATACCACACCCAGGTACTTTGCCTCGGAAAGATTAAGTCGGACACCTTTAAGCTTCGGTGGGTCCCATTTTGGTACCTTATATTTCGAGAGTATTCCTAAGGTGCAGGTCCAATAACCTTTCCAGTGTTTTCAAAAGAAAATATGAAAGGCTAATTGGCCTATAATCCTTGGGTGTGGAGTGACTGGGTTTCCCTGCTTTGGGAATAAAGACTACCCTCACCTCTTTCCAGCAATCAGGAACAAGCCCGAGTGTCAGACAACCACGAAAGATTGCCTGCAGCCATGGGACGATCCTTTAACTGCTCCTTTGTAGCATGGCAGGTATAATACCGTCCGGTCCCACCGACTTTGGTTGTACGGTTGGAAGGATTGAAGAGCCCATGTTATTCTATTCGTGCTAGTGCAGTCACTAGCCAGTTCTTCATCCGAAAGTGACGAGAGGCTGCCATCAGAACTGTGTCGCAAGCTTTCCTGGGATTCTCCGCTGTTGCGATATTTACTCCAGTCTTTATCGGTTTTTGTCAGTTTGGCTCTATTAAAAAGTTTCCTGGTTTTGGTCCTAAGAAGTCGTAGTTCCCTAGTCCACCAAGCCGCGTGTGTTCTGTTGGGAGGACGACTAATAGGACAGGATTTTTTAAAGGCGTCAGTTAGGGTCTTGGTGAGAAAATTGACTGTTTCGTTGACGAGTGTCGCCTTCGACAATGTACCTATGGGGTTAGGTGGAAGTCGACGTTCAACCAGTTCAGAAAATTTACTCCAGTCAGTCTTGACAGGGGAGTTCTTTGGGTGATTCAAAGTCAATTGTGAATGTTATCCTGAAGTGATCAGAGAAGGAGCACTTCGAGGAAACCTTCCAGTCATTGACCCTGAATCTGTCTACTGGGAGCGCTAAAGTTAGATCAATTACCTCTTCCCTAATTTTGTTGTGAAAAGTAGGATGACTACCCCTGTTACAAATATGGAGGTTAGAAAGTAATATAAAATCAAGTATAGACTAACCTCTTTTATTTATATCTCTGCTGCCCCACTGCGTGTGATGAGCGTTGGCGTCCATACTTACTACTAAGTTGGCTCTGGTCGCGCTGGCATGCTGTACCAGGTCCCTTAGTAGTGGTGATGGGGGTCTTCTTCCTCGTAGGGCAGACATGCGGATGCAAGAATGAGTTGGGGCTCGTTCTTGCGGTCGCATATCACCACTGTCAGATCACTGTTGCTGAAATGATAAGAGAAAAGAAAGTTAATTGATTTCTTTATCAGAAAACAACTCCTAAGTTTACCTTCACAGCTAGAGTGCCAGAGTGTGTAGTTTTTTGATCTCAGTCCTTGGATTTTGACTTTATATAGCCATGGTTCCTGGATTAGGACCACGTCCACCAGTCATGAAGAACAGCAGGTCATCGGTGGCAGCTTGAGAGTGGTGCAAATTAATCTGCACCACCCTGAGCTTTCCGGCGCTTGTCATCGTTACTAGGAAAGGAGAACTTGATGTTCCCCAACCCAAATTTGACGACCCCTTCTCAAGATCTGAGTTGGTGGATTTTGGATCCACCACAATGCGTAGGTCTCTACCGCCACCTTTCTGCCGCGGTTTGGAACTCACTATTTTCCATTCAGCTACGTTCAGCTCCTTGTTCCGCAGATCTACCAGTTTGAGTATGGATTGTTCCTCCGGAACCGGAGGAGGTATCCATACGTACACCAGGGTCCGCAGAGGTATGGTTGAGGTAGGAGTGGCCTCCAGTTTGGCACCAGGCCACAGTTCTCCTAGACCTCGAATGCAGCGCGTTAAAAATGACTCTTTGTTACCACACCCGACGACCTTTACTCCCTTCCGCCAACCTGCCATTGTTGATGTCAGCAGCTTCTCCCTCTGATATCATGGCCTCCAGGATCTTTGCCTCAACCTTGAGTCATTTGTCTGTCGCAAGCGATCAATAATGGCTAGGGTGAGGTCTTCGCTGCTTTTAAGCTTAGCTTTCTTTGCCGAATTCCCTGTTACCTCATCGGCTGAGCGGATTCTTTTGGAGGCCTGCTTAGCTGCTTCCTTACATGCGGCCGTCGAGTCCTTGGACTTTTCCAGCCGTTGGTGGGATTGCTTGGCATTGACCTCCTTCGGAATAGTGCCCGGCTTTCGTGGTGGTAGGACGGCGGGAACCACCGCCTTAGAGGTCGATGGGGTGGGGATTGCCTCCGAAGTAGGCCGTTCCTCCCTCTTCTCGAGTCCTGTAGCTTCTTCTCTCTGGCTTCCTCCTGGCTGATGATTGAGCAGGTACTTGGCTCGAGTAGCTAAATCGGCGACATTTTCTTTGGTGGAAACTAAACGTCACTCGCTTACTTCCGACAGCTCTGAAATTTCAGCTATTCGATGGCTTGTACCTTCGGGGATCAAATGACTTGATCCAGGACAACGCTGTTTTTGAATCGCTTTCAGATCGAGACGCGAAATCGATGTAATGTCTATGCACCACTCTGATAGACAATTCTAGAAAATCCAATCGCAGCAAACTCTTAGTTGCTTGCGTCTACGAAGATATGTAGTTGGATATTGGCGGCCGTGAACGCTTGAGAAGCATAGCAGCGCTGTACACGAACTATTTGAACTGCATCATAACCCATTGTTTCCATCTCGGTTGCATCCCGGACAGTATCTCTTCATCCCATGCGGTTCTTATCTTCCATAACGACTGCAGCATCAGTTTCCCATGTATTGCAAAATCGGCTAACAATCTAAAAGGGTCAAAGATGGACTAAGGCACTCTCTCTTGGTAGGAAAACGTTCGCACCCTGCTTTTCCTGTAGAATCTTTAATAGCTTGGATGAGTCTGACGAAAACTTGCACATCTGAAAACCTACACTTTGGTGAATTCGGATGACGTCGGATATTACTGCTAATGATTCCTCTTCATTTTCGAAGTTGCACGAGATTATCAACAAAATAAGGGTATTCACTTAATCTCATAATTTTATTCAGCTCGAAAATTCATAAATTTCGGCGGTGCTTTAAGTGAATACCCCTCTGAAATATCATTGCATAAAACGCGTAAATCGACTGTCAAGTCGGTTGTCAAACTCCGCTTTGACATTTGTGATTTGCGCAACTTTCCGCGGTTGATTTCCGAGCCTAAATCGTCGCGGAAAATTATGGGGTCTGCGTAAACTATTCGCCATACAAAATCTGACATAAATTTACGAGGTGGTAAATTTCTGCAGTTTACGCTTTAAGTGAGGCTTTTACGCGTTTAAGTGAATAACCTTAGTGATTTTCTTTGATAATTTTGATTGCTTGATGGAATTCATTGGCGAATTGTTGAGCGTTGTGGCTCTTGACGTACTCGACGGAGTAAGGTGAGCAGGTGGCACCAAACACCATTACCTGCTTCACATAGGTGCTCATAGTGTCAGGGATGTCCGTCCATTGTCACAAAAACCTTTGTGCATCCTGATCCTCTTTCCTGATGGTGATTTGATGGAGCATCTCACGAATGCCCGCACACACTCCGATGGGCTTCTCGCGGAATTCGTGCAAAACCGCTAGCAGATCTTGGCATTGTTCTGGTAATTTTAGCAGGAACGAATTCAGCGATATCCCATTGACCTTATCCGCAGAATCAAAGACCAATCGCAGTTTACCGCCTAAATGTGAGTTACGTACACAAAAATGTGGAAGGTACCATGTCCACGGCACTTTCGCCTTGGCTTCGTCGGCTGACAGTAAGCGAGATTAACCTTTAGCAACATATTCCCTGATGATTTTCTCGTAACCAGCAGCGTACGAGGAATCCTTCAGCATGCTAGAGAGGCCTTCGGCAAAAACGATAAACTAACGTTCAATGAAAAGTAATCGTAAAAAATAATCGTTGTCGTCTCCAGAAATGTGGTTGCCGGATTTCTCACCGTTGCTATCACATTCATCGTAAACCACACAGCAAAGTTTGCATTGTTTTGTTCCCCATTATCAACCACCAGTTGTCCAGGCCTATTAAAATTTGTGGCACGGCATTTTTAGATCCGCAGATAGGGATAGATCTAACGTCATCACATCATTTCAGTTTGTTGACGTCCATCGTTTCCGATCTCTGTATGTACTTAACTTTTTCATCTCATAGCGCTTACTTCCCTCTACGATTCCACTTATCTCCAAGCTGACCGAACTCGATGGCTGTGAAGTCCTGTTCTTGCCGATCCAGGTAAGTGATAGTGTTTGGCTGCTACCCGTTAGTCCCAATTGTGAAGCAATGCTGTCGTTCATGATTGTCGCCGATGATCGATCATCATATAACTTTACTAGTAGCACTCGAAATAGGACTTTTGTGATGGTGGTGGCCCGCGCATGTAATTTGGGCTCTTGCCCAATTCTGATTTTGCTGACGATGAAGGTTCCGCTCATAAACGAATTTTATTTTTAAAATTTGAGGGGGTGGTAGGTGCGCGGGAGCTGGCCCCATTGTTGTCGGCATCAAATAACATGGTTGGTCATAGACTAACCAAAATAGACAGTCGACTGAGAGCAGAAACGGTACTTCTGCCTACAAGCTGCCTGTCCTGCAGCAAATTGCATAAGTATTCGTGCATGTACAAATCAAAGGAGCGCCATTGCTACCGCACGCATACTTATACAATCTGCTGCAGGGACTTCATGTCATTCGAGCGGCCATTATTATGGTGGGAAATCAAGTTTGTGTGACTGTATTCGGGATACTTTGTGCCCATTAGTTATGCGGTGTTCACATCACAGTTTATTTTAAGAATTTTTAAAGTTTTTGAAATTGTTGGTGTCAAATGGAATTCCTGTTATAATTTCGTTACAGTGCCATATAAACTAATATAATAACTATTTGTCAATATCTAGCAGAAACCCATCTCATAATATTAATCAGGGAAAATTAACTACCACGGTTTTTTCACTTTTGTTAGAAGAGAAAATAAACTTTTTCCCGTTGATTTTAGTGCTTTAAATTACGAAGCCATATTGGAAAAAAATATATTTTAACACAGTTTAGCGAAAACGTTTTTTTTTTGTATTTCGTGGTGAAAAATATTTTTTTTGGTTTTAGCATAATTTATAATCTGTAATTAGTACGTAAAATGTATACTTGCACAATAATATATGCAAGTATGCATTTGTTAAATTGAACAAATTAGTTCGCCCTTTATTTTACTCGTAACGATAAAAAAATGTTTTGATTACTTTTCGTATTCCAAAAACAAAAACAGTGCACTTGCTTTTGTTAATTAATAATTAGGAAGGTTTATAAAAAAATCTGTGCACATTTAAAAATACATTGTTTTAAAATTTGTAAAAGAATTATGTGTATAGAAAACGAAATAAAGCGTGCGAATACCAACAATTAACAAAACAATTTGAACTCTTATGTTCGATTGAATACTCAAAATCGGAAATCAAAATGCAGAACCCACTTAAATACAACATTATATTAGGCGTGTTTTTTTGAGCTTCGTTTTCAGCAAAGCAAAGTATAGTAAGATTTTCAGCACACAATTACAATAACTACTACGAGTCTCGAAATGTCAAGTAGAGTGTAGTTGTTGTAATTGTGTACTGAAAATCCTACTTTACTTTGCTTTGCTGAGAACGAAGCTCAAAAAAAAGGTCTTTTGTTTTTTTGTTAGGAGTTAAAGTTTTTTTTTGCTTATTTTTGCATATTTTTTTGTTTTTAAAATAACAATAGCATTTGCTTTCTTACTGTTCCTAATTAACATTATTCAACAATGTTCAGTGTTATTAAATTACAGAAAAACCAATCATATATTGATTTTGTACAAATATGGTGTTAAATAAAAAAATTTAAAAACATTCACCCTAATAGAAATTTATACAATATTCATGAACATTTACTAATATTCGCTTTTGTCTAGTGGAAGCTTGGGCTTAACTTGCAAGTTGTTGACTCATTTTTGGAACAACCCCCAATGATTTCATTTTTGCATTTAGCTGTCAAACATAGAATTCATACAAACAAAATTAAAAATAAACTGAAATGTGAATGTATGAACCCCTTTTACTGCCGAAGATGGATGGAGGACAAATTAAGCTATCTAAAAAACCATACTCAACATTTCCTTTTTTTACTTTTATTGTTATAGATTCATTTACATTTTGTTTGTTAATGAAAGTCTGCCACCCGACGGCCTTTAATACATAGTTCGGTTATACTATGTTCCCACCAACGTAATTTATAAATCACGAAAGGTGTCTCCAAGGAACTTTAAGTGATTTAGTGCGACATTTTTGTCGACTTTTACATTAGGTGTCCAACACCAGATAGTTAGTTTTTTGTTGTTCTTTCTGTGTTTTTGCCATACCTGCCAAAAATAAAACAATTTTTCATTGCATGAACTTAATAAAAACATCAAAAACTCACCGAAACACGAACAAAATTAGAAAATTGAATTTGAAATAATTTTTTTGACAGTTTTTCTTTCTTTTTTGTTTGCTGAATAAAGTGCTGAAGTTAAGAACAGGTATGTTCGATTTTATTTTGTGTGGATTTGCGATGACAGATACGTAATTAAAATTTAAACACATATAAATCACGAAAATGTATGATAAATCACGTAATTTATGAGATGATTTAGCTAAATCAAGTTGATTTAGTTAAATCATGTTGGTGAGAACATTGTATTAGTCTATGGTGGTTGGTTATTGACGGCAGTCGAAGGCTGTGAAAGGGCTGCCGCGGCACTTGTCATAGCAAAATTTTATAACTGCATTGGTACCAGGAGCTGCTTCTAACAAGTCTATACAATTTTCTGTGGCGAAATTTCACAATTTGTGACTGAATTTGGCGGATGGCTGCCAATAGAAACTATACTCGTATCTGCCGCATTGATATCTGAAGCGGTACCCTCACCAACGGTGTTAAGCAACTGGCTCCTCATTTGTTTCAATGAGTTTGAATGTTTTATTTCTGAAATTCAAATCATCAAAAGACAATTTAGTTACAATGAATGCTTACGATTACTTGTGGAGAAATATAATTTTAACATTTGTGTTGGTTTTTGGTGTTGCACAGGGGTGTTATACGTTGTTATGTTTGGCTCGAAATATTTGTGCTGAGTTCGCATTTGCTTTGTGGCAGAACTGCAATTGCAACATCTATAAATAGCTGTTTTTTATTATCAGCTATGATCCATATAGATCATCGATTTACATGCACTTACAACAACAGCACATGATCCTGTTTCTCATCGGGATCAGATCACGCTGATAATAAAAAACAGCTAATATCACATAACTTATATTGGACTTATTGTATATGCATCCATGTAAAAGGCAGAGCAAAAGTATACTGCCGATTCGGCCAATTTACAGTACCTTGAACACAACCTAAATCTGTAAGCACTGGAGAAGATAAGGTGCGGCATAGTATTGTTCCATAGAAATTCGTAATATTATTATTATTAAACTTTTTATCATGTAAGAACTTAAAGGTAACATTTGGTTTATTAATTCTAAAAACAAACTATCAATATTTGCTTTTAAGTTCAATGGAATAGTTAGGAGCATTCAATTGTGAACAGACAAGTGTGTAATGACGCATTTAGATTTAAAATCATGTTAAATTGACTTAAAAATGAGGGGGGTCAAAATAAATGTATAGTGTTGTTACAAAATTTCAGTTAATCCAATTAAAGAAAATAAAAGTTTTAAGGGTGACAGGTACGTTTACTAAACTAAGATTATTAACATTTAAATTGTGTGAACCATGCAACATAAATGTTTTTAAAACTTTTTAAAAATATAAGTGCTTAAATGGAAGTTCTAGGGTTCTAGTTCTAGTTCTAGTTTTTGAATAACACAAAACTGTGAGTTCTGCGGTTAACTCTAGATATAATACCAATAACATGCTTTTGCTTAGGAAGCAAAGGTTGAGCGTTACGATAATGAGTATACTATCTCAACCCATATTTGGGCTAAGATTTAAATAAACTATTATACACTGATTTTAAAATATGTTGACTGCAATAAGAGGTTAGATGATAAATCATCCTGAAAACGTTGTTTATTAAATGCAAAGTATGATCCAGTATTATTCCTAGAAATGAGCCAACACGTTCAATATTAAAGTAGCCATCCGAACATATTCGGCCTTACCAATAAATCCTGTAACTACCAATAAACCAAAAATATAGTTGCCCGAATATCGTAAGGTCAAATGTTAATGTTGAGGAAGCAATGTTTATCCCAGTCTCGGGCATTAGGTAAATATATACCATAGACAAATGATACTGAGACCCCCAACTCACAATCCTCTTGCCGCTGGGCCCCTCAGTTTTTTTTTCAAATTCGCCATTTTGTTTTCCTATCGGTGTTGTGTCAATTAAGAATCCGTGTGACATGCAAAAACATACAAAAAATACAAAAATAAATGCTGCCAACCTCGACAACCGTGGGGAAATGTGCTAGAGTTCGGGAATACCACATTTTTACATTACTAAACGCCATTGGTTAGTAATTATATGTTGTTAGAAGGCGAATAATTTGATTTCTTTGGTCAATAAAACTAGCCAAATGAGATTTTCTATATACTAAAAACTTATTATGACAAACATGGTTGCGTATTTTGCGCTTTTGAATATCAAGAACTTCGATTTCATGCGTAAACTTTTCTTAGAAAACTGACGAAAATTTGCTCAATATATTTCTATTTTACTTCAAACAATCTGCATTGTTCATTTTTCATACATATTTTAAGCAAATCTACAATTATTCCTTAAAAAAAATATTAACCACACGTAACGAATAATTTCAAATTTAACGGATAAAATTCTATTAACGCTGTCAGCAACTTTGCCCACAGCGGAAGTGGCATATGCAAGGTGCGAGCGTGTTGGTGAGTCGGAATTTTTGAAGTTACGTGACATTTGTCAATACAAATTTCTATGTAACAATACAAGCGCACTTAGCATTTGCCACCCCATAAAAATATAGCTTGTAGGCTAAGTAACGGGAAATCGGTCGGAGTTGGTGGTCTCAGTATTGTCTCTGATAAATACTCCCTTTATGCCAATCTGAAGAGGAGTGTTTCCCAACCATCCAAAATGATTATCGAGATTTGTAATAGGACCGAATTTAAATACCCCATTGTCCAGCCTGAGCGATTAGAGTTTCCTGATTTTATTCGTTGGGATACAACGTCTGCTGAGTTCTTAAGTGTTCAATCTCCAATTTTTTCGAAAAAGGGATTATTATTGAACGCTTTTTCGATTGGCGCAGTCAGAAATAGTCTATCTTTAATAGTTTGGGAAATATTTTTTTCCCATTTTGTTCAATAGACCAAAAATACACGTTTTTTTGTCCACCGATTAGTTCTTAAATGTTCAAAGTGCCACTTTAGTGTCTGTTTGAATAAATTCACATAGGAAATTACACAACGTCTATATATGTATAATTTGACTGGACTGTGTAATCTTAACAAAATAACGTATTGTGCGGTTTGGTATGAATCTCAAAGCGGACGTAGTGGTAACGACATTGCTAGTGCACTCATCGAAATATTGATAGCTGTACTGGTTGACAATCCAGATATAACTAGTATTATTCTCAGGTCGGACTAATGTATTCCGCAAAACAGGAATCGAATAACATCTTTAGCAATATTAAAATTCCTGGAAGAAAATCCACAGGTAAAAAGTATTGAACAAAGCTTTTCCGTACCTGGACATTTAATAATTCAAGAATTGGACGCTGTTCATAGTGTTATCGATAGACATTTGAAACATATTTTTTATTACAGCCCTTTATCACTTATTCGTGAACTCAAAGACATGAATTACGCAAATGTGTCCTTAAAACTTATGCAGTGCACGGCAAAAGATTTTTTTAATTATAGCGCAGCTACTAATGGACTATAATTCATACCATATACCAAAGCAAGAGAAATTATTTATGACAAATCGCCACATATAAAATTTCGTGAGAGTTATGGTGAAGAAGCAAATAGTGTTTCAGTTATGCCACAACGTATTAAAAAGAAAGAGAGGTCAAATAAATCAAATGAAATAAAACGTG
This sequence comes from Cheilosia vulpina, assembly GCA_916610125.1. Lineage (NCBI taxonomy): Eukaryota > Metazoa > Arthropoda > Insecta > Diptera > Syrphidae > Cheilosia > Cheilosia vulpina. Next base: position 46,978,582 of record OU744280.1, read on the forward strand.
ATCTTCCGAAAGTACCTACAAACCACAACAAAAGTACCTATTAAATTTACTTTCTAAAGAGAAAAAGAATGATATAAAATCAATGCTCCCTTGGATGCTATTATGTGACGTTGAATTCTACAAAATATTATTAAACCAACGAAGTTAACTTTAAGAATTCCTTTATTTATTATCTTTTTAAGTTTGTTTTTGTTGATTGAATTTTGTTTTTTACTTTTTAAAACTGGACCACATACCTGAATTTAAAAAGACTGAATTATTAAAATAATAATAAAATAAATGTTTGAATTTTCATTTCTAAGTATAAGTCCATACATACTCATGTTGTTTCAGGAAAAGTGCACTGAGTTCTTGTTTGTTCAATATCCAAAAAAATGTTCAATATCCAGTACTGTTCTCAAACGTTTAGTATATATATGGGGGCTTCTTCAATTTCCTTTTTGGAGATCATCTATCAACTTTTTTTTTGTACATAAGAGAAAGGCATTTTATCGTTCCTTTTGTTACTATTAGCACTAAATAATATATTCTTTTTCTTTATTTTTTGGTTGGAGACGATTGCATATTTAGGAAAAAACTTAAAGCAAAATGAAGACAAAAAGTCGTCTGCTGAACAATTTAAACTTTGGTAGATTGAACACTTAAGAACTCAGCAGACGATATGTATACACAAAATTGATAAATATTGCATTCTTGTTTTATTTCTAAGCTAATAAAAAATGCATTTTTGTGCGAAGTGCAAGCGTGCCAAATTTTCAAAGCTTCAAAAGGAGTTAAAACTACCCAACATGCGCAGTAGCATTTCCCTAAAGAGATAACTTCCTTCAACGCTACTCCGATTAATGAACTGGCTAGTAAAATCTACTTGATCTTGTTTAACCGCCAGTGCTTGTTTTTTATTAATTTTTCTTTGCAACAGTTTTAAGGTTTGCAAACATCGAATGAATGCTTACTATAAATTAAATTTTATATAAGCTTGTTTCCAAGAATTTCTTCTTTTATTACACTTCCCGCCATTTATAATTTTTTTTTGCATAAAAGAAATGTGAAAACGCGTGACAATTTTCTAAAAAAAGGGCGGCATGGCGGGACATTTTAAAAATATTTGTAAATTAAAGACAAAGCGAAAACTAGAAGTTATGTCGTTTTCGATTTGGCAACAAGATACATTTTTTTTGAGAAAAAATCAATTTTGTTTTTCATCGAGATTGCTTTTCATGTTCTGTCTTTGGAGAAATCTCGATTTTTTTCTCCGATTTCACACATACTTTCACAAATACCAATGTGTGTGACACACAGCTGGCAGTTACAAAGTGTTTGTCGTTGGAAGGACTGCTTTTTTAACTGAATTATTAGTTTTTCGTGTATGGAAACGGTTGTTTATATTAAATTATTTCGAATTGAGTTATTATAAATGTGTAAAAATCAATTGGAATGGATTTCCAGGCCAACTCAATACACACAAGAACCAACAAAATTCGGATTTTATGTTCGATTTGGCAGCAGAAATCTGAAATTTCAGATCAAAATCTGAACAGCCAAATCGAAAACGACATTAATGAGCGCAAACGCAAATACCTACTGACAATTACATGGGACAGTGCAGGTTTATGTTTTGACAACAGATTGAGTGTGTTCAATAACAATTGTGGCGAAACTTCAATTGGTAGCGTTCTGTCCAGAAAATCAAATAGTTAAAATATCTTTTTGTAAGATTTAGTCAACTCAATAATACAAAATTCACGTTGACAAATTATAAAAAATTAAATAAAAGACTATATGGAAATAACAATGAAAATGTCGAAAAAGTGGGACATTAGCGAGACAAAGGTTCAAAAGCGGGACTGTCCCGCCAAATGCGTGACATATGGCAACCGTATATTCACCGATAGGAATTTTAAGATAGAAATTAATTTTCAAAATTGGAATCGGGTATAGGTACGATTTGACTTTTCATATTTTGATCTGAGATTTCAGAACTCAAATATTTTTTTTCACTTGCACTGGAAATCCATTTCAATTGATTTTCACACATTTATAATACCCCATTTCGAAATAGTTTAATATAAAAAATCGTTTCCATACTCGAAAAATTAATAATTCATTTAAAAAAGCAATCTTTCCAACGATAAACAATTTGTAACTGCCAACTGCAAAGATAATGGAATACAGAGATATATAACTTTCCAGTGGAAAGGCGGCTGCCTACCAAAGATAAAGAATACAGAGATATATATCTTTCCAGTGGAAGGCGGCTGCCAACAAGCTGTTTTCCCGAAAAATTCATGAAGGCACGCACATATGCTCATTTCTTTTCTATTTAGTATATGTGAGTTCATGAATTGAACTTTAATGCAAGAATTCGCTATTCCGAAATGTGTATTTCACTCTTTTTTTATTTTAATCGAAGCCTTAACAAAAACTAAAAAAGTTGAACACAAAACAATTGAACAGCGCGATGCCTATAAAAGCAAAAGGAATGTTGGCCGGCCATTAGCAACATGCTTTTTTGTAGCTCACACGTATTCACAGACGGGGGTTGATATTACAAAAACAACAATGAAAGCAAATGGGTTTTGGGGGGATAGACGTACGAAAGATAACCATCTCTTTTATTCATTCATCTCTGAAACTAATGGGGTTTGGGGGGATATATCCATCTCTTTTATTCATTCATCTCTGGCCAGCTGTGTGTCATACACATTGGAATTAGTGAAAGTATGTGTGAAATCTGAGAAAAAATCGAGATTTCTCAGAAGAGAGTCAGATCAAAAAAAAAAGATTGATTTTTTGGCAAATCGAACATGAAAATCAATCAAAATCAATCAAAAAAAAAATTATTTTTCTCAACAAAATTGATCTTGTTGCCAAATCGAAAACGACATTAGGTTATGGTTTGGACGGCCTATACCTGAATTGAATACTTTTCCCCAAAACTCTCAGTAACTTTGGCGAAACTTTGAGGGGAATAACTAGAAACAAAAATAGTTAAGGAAATTTGACGAATAAACATCTTCGAAAAAGGGATTTATGATAGATTTCTGTCTGTTGAACCAAGCAGTGAATTTGAGTATTTATCAGGAACAAAGTAAGCAAGAAAATATTTTATAGCTTTTATTTAAGCTAGAGTTACATCTGTCACCAAGCTAAGTGGGACGTTCAAGTATCCAGTTTAGTAAGTCTGACTAGATGCATCTCGGATTTGATTGGCTGAAATCGGTCATATGAGCAGCTACTTCAGTTGACGTTTATGGAGTGGTAGCCGACGAATCTAGTTAATAAATTCGTGACTGAGTACTAAGTTGGGATTTCGCGTATGTGGCTGACTTTCCCGACCCATCTAGTTTTTGTGTTCAGGTTACGTCTTATCCAGACCAAGTTGCGAATTGCGCTGAACCATGAAAAGCAATCTCGGTAAAAAAAAGTTTTTTTTTCTTTCAAAAAAAATTATCTGTTTTTTGCGGCCAACTCAATACACACAAGAACCAAAAAAAATCGGATTTAATGTTCGAATTGGCAGCAAAAATCTGAAATCTCAGATCAAAATCTGAAAAGCCAATTCCAAAACGACATTAGTTTATACCTAGTACCTATAGACTGCGCGATTGATTCATGTCGATCTCGATTGCGTTCGATTTAAAGCATGTACCTACTTAGGTACCTACTCGAATGATACTAATATGCTTCTTTAAAGCTCAGGTCTCACGTGTATTTATATCGTAATTCGACTTGTAAAACTTTAAAATTATGATTAATCGTTAAACATGGCAACGCTAGTAGGTATGTCTGCTTTGCTTTCCTTGTTGTTCTATATTCTTCTCCTCCTTTTTTCGTAAACAAAAAAAACTCAAATCAGATTCGATCCGAACAAACCAAACTAATCGAACGAAGCAGAATCACGCAAAGGCACAATGAAATACCTATGCAAGCACCAATCACTCAGAAGGCAGAAACACTTTTTTCGTGTTTTTATTTTTGTTCTTAAATATTTTTCTTTCTCGTGGAAAAGCAATATGCTCTCTCTTCTAGCCTTGCTCTTGCGGAAAGCAAATGTGTTTTTTATTATCGACCCTCTCCATAGATTGTATTTGTGATTGTGACCGCTTTAGTTAGGCTGCTTGACGGCCTGTGGCCTGCCTGAGCGGTACCCTACCTTACATCTACATCTTCACTACTACAACAGTACAGCTACAGCCGCCTGTTTGCCTGCCTGCCTGCCTGACTTTCGTATGCTGTTATGGGTTGCTCTTTTGCAACCAACAACAACACGGCGTCATCAGCGGGTGATGAAGATGAGGCGCACAGGCACAATGGTTCGCTTCATCGCCACGATCAGCAGCGGGTGGGTGTTTTTTCGGGTTGGGTATGGCTATGCTATGGGTTGTGGCGGAATTGAGATAATAAGTGTTGGGTTTGGGTTGTGTGAGGTTGATTGTCTGACGCCAAAATTCGCTTGGGCAGTCTAAAGGAATTTTTCATTGCGTTCGTTTCGTAGGTGCGCGATTAATGTGTGGAAATTTAAAAGACAGGAAGTGTTAAACTTGATATTTTTTTAAGTAAATAATAATCGTGTGAAAAATTATATCTGTTTTGTGGTATTGTGATCCTAAGGGCCTGTGGATGCAAAATTGGATGCTAAATTGCTAAGCAGTAAGGTATGTGGGTGGAATGAAATTAGTTGCCTATTTATGATGAGAGTAACAAATACGTACACATATATATTCAGTTTTCATTTTTTTAATAATAATATCCATATATATACGTATACTTGTAAAGTGGGTGGTATTTTTATTTTAGTTTTTGTTTCAAAATGTTGGAACTGTATATTTAATTAGCATTTATTATTATGCTTTCCACTAGCTCATATATGATGCGTATTAAATGTGATTACATCCTACCACACAATATACCTACAGCGTTACATACACGTTACCTATATTATGAAAGTTGAAAGTGTAGGTGTATGTAAGGACAGCCGGCGAAGATTGTTTTGTTCGGTTTCCTTTTTCTACTTGTCCGCGAAATGTTTTTTTTTTTGTTTGTATTACTGACTACAGGGTGCACCTTTACCCATCTTTTTTTGAATTTAAAAAAGGCAAGGTTTGGCCGTTTTTTGTATTTTTTTGTGTTTATTAGGCATTGCCTGCCTTGGTTAATATAACGGTATGATCTCGTTGCTACATTATTTTGTATATATAAAAAATGCCTTCGTATACGAAGTTATCGCGTTAACAATAATATTGTACTGGTTGATATTGCAAAAACGATTAAAGGTAATACCACAATGTAGCATTTTGCGTTTGTAGGAGTTGAAAATCTTAAAAATATACAGTTTACACAGCTATTTACAAAAAGTGTTCGACTACTGGGAGTGTTTGGAATTAGGCGAACCTACTCTATACCCTTCTGTTGCTCGTTAAGTGGTGGTTTCTTTTGAATTTTCATTTTTTTTAAATGATTGGCTCTATTGATAACCCTTCGCACTGTTGAAACGCTTGCAGTGACACGGGGTTTCTGCTTTAATTTTGCCGCCGAGTCGCAATAATTGGAAGCACATTTTCAAATTGCGCTTTTGTCAACTGCTGTTGTTGCCGTTTTTTGACCTCCTTACATGTTTTTTCCATAGAATACACATGTTTATATCGATATGCACACGTAGATTCTGCACTCACCGCAGCACTGCAACATTTCTCTATTTCTAAATTCACTGCAAAATTCAAGCATACCACAACACAAAAGAAAATAAATTGCAATATCAAGTATTTTGACATCATCGGCTTTTGGCATTTGCTTTTGTTTTGGTTGCAAATACATCAGTTGCTTAGTCGGTAAATGACAGTAGCCATATTAGCCGATGCTATGCATGTCAAATAATTTTCTGCACATCTTATTTAGTTGCAGCACTGCATTCGTGCTGCGTCCAGAATTTCTGCACATGTGTTTTGGGCATAAAACTTCGTCCAATTTTGCCAACTATAGCATGCTCGGTTAGTCCTTGTTCTTTTAGTAAATCGATTTTAGCTATTTCGACATTTTCTAGAGATTTTGATCTACCCACTTTTCTTTAAAATACAATTAATCAAATAAAAGTCACCTAGAGCACTTCAACTGTTTATCTTATGTGTCAATCTCCACAGAACGTTAATAAACAATGAAGTCTTGCAAAATAAAACTGCATTTTTCCATATTGAATGCTTTGCAAAAGAGTCAGAGAAAATATAGATGTACTTTTTGAGTTATTCTTTCTGATTTATTTTCTCAACATCAAAAGCAAACAGTTAGCATCATCAAATGATAACTTAAAGGTTTTGAAAAAAAATGGACAACGTAGCTTAACAAATGCTTGTGCTTATTCAGTTGAAGCGAAGTGTATGTCTGTTTCCATATCACCTGTAGCCTCGGAGTATCATAGACTAAAAAGCTAAAAAAGAAATTAATTAAAAAAAAAAAAACAATAATATTTTTGTTGGTTTGTGTAGACAGTCTCCGAAAGTTATAGGTATTTGAATGTGTTTTGTTTATATTTTATTTAGTTCTATTTTCACAGTCTGTCGGGTTTTTTAAATCACCTTTATCTTGAAAATTTTAAGATCAATTGGTTTGAAGGTTTCAAGCAGAGACAATACTGAGACCACCAACTTCGGCCGATTTCCCGTTACTTGCCTACAAGCCATATTTTTATGGGTTGGCAAATGCTAAGTGCGCTAGTATTGTTTCATAGAAATTCGTATTGACAAATGTACTAGCACCTTGCATATGCCACTTCCGCTGTGGGCAAAGTTGCTGACAGCGTTCATAGAACTTTATCCGCTAAATTTGAAATTATTCGTTACGTGTGGATAGTATCTTTTTAAGGAATAAGTGTATATTTGCTTAAAATATATATGAAAAATGAACAATGTAGATTGTTTGAAGTAAAATTAAAAGCAAATTTTCTTCAGTTTTCTAAGAAAAATTTACGCATGAAATCGAAGTTAATGATATTCAAAAGCGCAAAATACGCAACCATGTTTGTCATAATAAGTTTCTAGTATATAGAACATCTCATTAGCTAGTTTTATTAACCAAAGAAATCAAATTATTCGCCTTTTAACAATTTATAATAACTAACCAATGGCATTCTGGAATGTAAAAATGTGGTATTCCCGAGCTCTAGCCCATTTCCCCAAGGTTGCCGAGGTTGGCAGTATTTATTTTTTGTATGGTTTTGCATGATAGGAAAATAAAATGGCGAATTTGAAAATAAATTGAGGGTCCAGCGGCAAGAATTGCGAGTTGGTGGTCTCAGTATGATTTGTCTCTGGTTTCAAGTATGTAGGTATCACACTTTTGCAGAAATAGGTATTTTTGCTTATTGCTGAGGAACTTGGCCGCATAAAATTCTGTCTGGCGTAGGCACCCACCGTACGATTATGAATTCGAAAAAGTCTGTAAAATTTAGAGGTGTTGATAAATCGTTTATTTGTTTTTATTCATATTTTGTAATTGTTTGGAAATAAAATAGATCCGAAAAAGAAAAAAACACCCACTTTTTTATTTTTGCAATATAAAAAATGAAACCCTTGCTCTTAAATATAAATTTGTGGTTCAACGCATTATGGTTATTTTTCATTACGCTGAGGGAATGTCCTCCACTGATAGAAATATGTACGACAGTTAGGCAATATTGGTCCAGAAAATATGGGAACATACGCAATGTATACAGTACCTAGTACATATCCTAAAATAAAGTGCACGGCTGGGTCGAACGAAACTTTCTCGTTCATTAAAAGTTTGCTTGGTTTTTTTCATATTTTATTAGGTAGGTATATGTAGGTAAAAAAATTAAAAAATGCTAGATAAAAGCAACAGTGCATAGATAGAATATAGGAAAAGGTATAGTGTTAAATAAAATTCACTTTTAGGTAGTTCATCATAGGCAGTACATAAATATAAATAACAATGTGAGTTTTTAAAAGACGAAGCTCTTAGTAAAAGGGAATTGTCGCATGTTCTGGTTAGAGAGTTATAAGTTCCTACTGTACTCTTACACTTTACAAGATTTTTGAGCGTAGTATGAGTTTCTGTTTTCTAATCTGTTACGTCATGTTCTTATTTTTTGATTAGTAACGCTGGTATAAGGTGTCCCGGATTGGAAGCAGGGTTCGTGAAAGATCTATATCTTTACATAGATATATATTGTAAGAATTGGGAGATTTGTTTTTGAATTTGCATTAGCAGTTATAGACTGAATATCCCAATGGACGTGTGTGGAGTGCAAATGAAGTGGGAGTTTCTGATTGTATACACCCCAAGAAGTTGGCATTATTTTAAGGTGGATACTCAATATGGTTATTAATCTGATTTATACAAATTTTCTGAGAAAAACTAAGTACGAAATCATACTTCGAATACTTTTATTATCCTTAATAAGCATTTTGATCAAAATCGTAAGAGCGGTTTTTGTAAAATTTGGCAGACAAAACAGTACCAAATATTGCAATGTTTAGTTTGAAAAATACTATTGCTTAACTATTTAGCTGAAAACCAAGTACAAGTTATTGTTACTTTGTTATTAAAGTTTTTTTTTTCGAAATCGAAAATTGGGTTTCCAGGTATGAGCAGTTTTTAAAATTAGCGTTTTTGGTGAATCAATTTGAACATCAATTTGACTCTAAGTTTGTATTTTCCGTTTTCAAGTAAACTAAAGAAAACTAATTTTTTAAGAAATGATTTTCTGCAGAAATTCATTTTACGATAATACAGAGAAAAACTGAGTTTGCCATTAAGTTGGATATGTCCATATTACCTTAGAAATTAATTTTTGTTACAATCGCTTGGACCATTTTCGAGATATATCCAAATTTCAAAAGTACCGTTATTCGATTTTTTTTAGCGGAAAACCAGTTAGAGCCGTTTTCGAACAAATCAAACTGGTATGAAAATTTTATATGGGGATTACCATTAATATTGAGGTTACCGTGCAAAAAAAAAAACGGACCCGAACTGTAAGCCCCCAAACTCCAAATTCGAAGTTTAAACGGAATCCGGGTAGCCATTTAGGCTGTAGTCCTCAGGACATACAGACAGACGGACAGAATTGATTAACATCTCGAGTTCGAGATTTTGTACGAATTCAATTTCTTTTTCTTACTACGTAGTGGAGAAAGTTAAAAACTTGTAGGTCACCAATCAATCTGTCACACTATTGTCTATAATGTATAAAAGTGGCCTTCGCTATATTGTAGGTACCTATAGTGAACATATTTTAGAATTCCAAAAAATTAATAAGACAAAAAAAAGTACAAATTGGACACAATTTTTAACAATAACAATAGAACAGAACACGTTTTTTACTGGTTTGCGCGTTCAGCAAGTTAGAATTGGAATATAGAAACAACTGAATGTGACCAAATAATTTGTCTTAAATCCCTTATCCCTCAGTTATTCGGATATTTACTTTTTGACTTACTTGTTTGTTTTGAAATAAGTTGAGTCCTATTAATATTATTTAAGACAGGTTCGGATCATTTAAACACTGTTTTTATCTTTTATATTTTTGTTTTAAATTATCTATGTACGAAAGTAGATGGTATTTTTGTTACAATCTACTTCCAGACAAACGCTAAGGAAAAACTGACTGAACTATAAAAATGTAATTGAATATTTCGGACCAAACAAATTTCAGAAAATCCTATTTAATAATAACAACTAATGCAAAATGGATAGTTTTCATAGCTATTTCATCCTTATGAAATAGCTAAAACTAGAGTTCTCCCAATGGTAGAAATTCTATCATTATATTGACCTTCCTTACACACAACATGGAAAACAAATTAGACAGCATTGAATCGCTGTTCAATTTTCCCAACAAAAAAAAAATCAAGCGAATGTGTTGTGTTTAAAGTGGTGAAAGTGGTTCTTAATTATATGCCTTCGCCTATTTATATCTGTGGCAAAAAGAAAAAACAGCATAAGTCGACTAATGTGAAAATTGAGTTAATTACGATTGGATTGGATGCACCGTATCCTGTTCTATATGTAATTTTTTTTATTCAAATATCTCTTACGGTTTTGGTGTTATGGATCAGAGGAAAAACGCATCCCAAATCTGAAGTCAGACCTTTAACCTGCGCTCCTGAAAAGAGCAAGATTTATATGCGGCAAAGAGGTGTTTTTTAGGAAATCTTAACCAAATTTTAAAAAGCTCATAACCGTTTTGGAACAGTGCTTCGACTGTACCACGAACCAGAATGGGCGACCAACCAAATCAACAAAATATACAAATTTTTACTAATAATCCTATTTAACATTTACACTATATTTTTTATTGGGAGTTTATATAATCTACCTAGCCACTAAGTGTGATTATCAGTATCGCGCAGTGTCTTCAAAGTTAATTTACGTATTTAAATCAAAGCTAAAGCGCAGGTCCAGCTCCAAAACATTCATTTAAATTACATGACAGCATACTGAGATCTATTAATAGGCGATCCTAACAAACATCAAATCTGCCAACGGCGTCGCACAGAAGACTTTTCAATGACGTATGTATATCTATTCTTTATGTATCTTTATGGCAGATGTTCAGAGAAACTTAGGAAATCGCTCCTAAATGAATGCCGTTCAAGATAGACAACTAGGGAATCCATATCACCAAATTATAAATTTGACAACTGCGATTATAACAATGAATGTTGACGTTTTGAGTAAAGCATTATATTCCATTTACAAAACTGAAAGTATTAGGTATACAGATCCAAAATAAGAACATGCATTAACCATCTTATAACCGACATATGAAATCGACTACGAGAAAAATATTCCCGTTGACAATGAATTCATTGGTGTCAAAAAATGCGTTCCAAAATTTATATCTACATATATAAGCATATTCATTTGCGAAATAGCCATAATTTGTATCGTTTATCCGCTTTTCCAAGATATAGTTAGGTATATAAAATAATGTAAATACATCTATAGGAACAAAACATTTGCATTTCTAGATCATATAAAAATTGAAAAACCGAACACATGTTAGTGTAGCTATATGAAAATCAAGGGTTGGTTTTATTACAAGTGCTGTTTTGTAAGCCGAAGAAGTACGTATACCATGCTATATGTAGTAGTAAGTTGAGGAGCAAGATCACCCGTCCGTGAACCGAAAAATAGGGGTCGATTTTTTTCCCCCGCTGAATCTACAGATACAGGGTGTAGTTTATCTTTCATTTTCTGCTATGTCCTCTTTTTTCGAAAGCAGGTTTTTCTTTGTTAACGTACACACACATGTATAATATGCAGGTACTTAGTTGTATAGTGGGATGGCAGGTGGCCGCTTACCAACATAAGTAGGTAGGCAGAAAGTTGCTTGCTTTATTGGGTTACCTTCATCCCAAAAACAATTTATGATCTCATATTGCTGGCCTTCATAAATTTTACCATCGTCTTCATCACACGGCTGGTAGATCGTTGCTGAATGCTGTGAAAGAGGCGAGAGAGGACGTCTTTTAATATGCAACACCTCCCTAACAAACAGCAAACTCAAAGTCCATGTTCAAAACTGCATTTGTATCAGATCATTTTCTTGAATTCCGTTACAGCAGTGCAGACACCTTCTGCTGTTTTTATGTTGCGCTCGCTATATAAACTTGTTGAATGAAATTCACAAAAATGAGGTTTTGGTGGCGGATATGTTTGTATTGGCGAGAGTTTGTATACGTTTTTATTGTATTATTCATCCGTAGGGGTATATTACTATCATTCCATTTCGATTCGTAGTATGGAATTCTGTCGTGGGTGAGTTTGTTTTCTCTAAAATTCAAAATAAATTTTGTAAGCAATGACGACTAGTGCCGTTTGACTTTTGAGATCATCTTTTACAATTTAATTCATAGTTTATTATTTTCTTTCATAACAGAATTTACCGACCTGCAGTCGTACTGAGGTATATGAGACATGGCAGCGCTAATACCATCCGCAAATGTGGAGGCTGCATACGAAGATATGTTTAAAGAAATTACACGTAAGCTGTATGGAGAAGAAACCGGAAATGGGTTGCATACATTGGGCACACCGGTTGCGCAGGTGGCCACTAGTGGCCCAACTGCGCCAGAAGGCGAACGTTCCTTTACGAATTTGGTAAGATTCTTCATTTTAACTTGAATTTTAAATTCGGTTGTGATTTATATTAATTATGTACATGTAGATTGATCGTTCAGTGGCGCCAACTATTGAGTATGAACACAATGGCGGTTCTACAGGCAATGTTGGAAGTGGAACAGGAAGCAACCCAACAGATTCGTCTGCTACAACAACAAATGCTTCGAATTTTAAGCCTGATGATCAACTTAGCACTGCGTTCGGACTAGCTGCTCTAATGCAGACTGGGTTTACTGCCGCTGGAACAATTATCGGTGCGCAAACAATACAGAAGGCTGTTAACCCATCCACATCCAACTCTAATGTCGGAGGAACCTCCAATGCGGATACGAGATGGAATGGATCAATTCCCGCTACAATGCCCAGTGGTAGCGAAGATGTTGTTCAATGGCCTACAAGTGGAAAACTGGGCAGTTACAATGGATTACACAAAGGATCAAAGTAAGTAATCAAAAAAGTTAAAGGGCCTTACTAATAATCATTTTTAACCAAAGATAATTAAATTAACATTGATAGATAATTTTCCAATGGAAGGGCATGCTCATTTCTTTTCTAATATAAGTGAATTCGTAAATTGAAGAACATCGGGAAGCCTATAAAAGCAAGGAGATAGGAGATAGATAATGGAGGGTCAATTAGCATGCTTTTTTGTAGCTCGCACGTATTCACACCAGAGACTAAATTTGCAAAAACAACAATGCAAACAAATGGGTTTTGTGGGGATAGACATACGAAAGATATGAATGAATCTCCTTAAATTTATTCATCTCTGTGTTTATACTTCACACTAAATATTTTGTAGGTCACAATGGGTAATTTTATATTAAACATTTTACCACTGTGAGTTCGTGAAATCTATCCCGGACAATGAAAATGATTAGTTGATTAGTAAAAATATTTGGTATAATATTTTTACCTACCAAAATTTCTTCAGAATTGTTTTAAGTATGTAGATATAACAAAATTGAAAGCCGCAGTAAAATAATACCTTAGAATCTTATCAAATGCATTGCAGTCAAGAAGATTGCCCGCGCTGTGGAAAAGAGTTCGTCACTTTCGCTTGGTGTTCTAAAAGTTCCATTCTGAATCCCCAGACATAAGTGAGACTGAAAATATATATAAAAACAAAACAGAACCCACCTAACCACAGGTCGGGTTGAGGACTATTCGGCACTCTTAATGAACTGTAATAGATCCGAAATTTGAGAGCCAGGGGACTCATAGTCTTGCAACACGTATCACGTTACTTTGGAAATTACTGTTGCCTGGACTACCTACATCGTTTCGACGAAACAATATTTGCTTCATGTAACTCAATAATCAACAGATTACTATCGTCAAGACTATAGCTTTTGCGCGAGAGCGAAAGAGTTATCGTCTTGCATTGATTTCAATTTTATTTCGAACAATTGACTTTGTTAATTATTCAATGATTGCAATTACTTATTGATATTTTAATTAAGAAATGTTGAAGGTAATTCTTAATACTGCTCATAAAAAAATGTAAACGGTTCCGAAATGCGGAACTACATATTTCCTACCTAACAATCCCACATTTTCTGTTGAACTCGGCGTCGGCAATCCCACCTCTAATTTTTTTTCTAAAAAACTAAAAAATACTGTATAAGTGAAATATCAGCCTTTTGGTGCATTTATGATAAAGACGGTACTGCATGTGCCTATGAACTTCTGATCTTCATTCAATTGCGGCAATAGAGTTCCTGTACGATGAGAAAGTTGTTCTTGGTTCTGAATAGTTGAAGAGAAATGGGACAATTAATCCACTGGGAAAGTTAGTCCGACGACATTGTCTGGCGCATGTTAGCCATTCGTAAACGTTATGTCGTTTTCCATTGGGACCACCAAAAATCTTTTTCAGATCTCAGATTTTATGCGGCTCATGGATCATGCAATGAAATTGATCCGCTTTTGTAAATGGATTAGTGCGTTATTTGACAACAATATCAGCTGTTCAAATTGCATTTGTTTTTGGTACAATCAACCATGGAAATCGGCTTGAAAAATGTTTTCTCTGTTGTAGATACAAATGGAGTAGTTTCGGATGATGAGGAAAACAATGAAGATAATAATTCCTCCAAAACGATGTCCATTGCTGTTTATGTATTTCTTTATTTTGGTTTTCACGAAACTTTGAACATTTGTTTTAAAACAAACTTCTTTAAATGATGTAAAACAGCTGTGCTGTATTTGTGGTAGTATGTGTAAATCTGAAAAATATCGAGATTTGCAAAAAGTGATCCGAATCAAAAAAAAGATTGATTTTTTGTCCCAATGGAAAACGACATTATTGTTCATTGTAATGTGCACGTCCTTTTCATTCGCACTTACCTACATTAGACAATTGTCTCGTACTTGTATTGCGAGCTCCAATTGTTTGATCGGCTTTATTGGAGGCATTTAAGCTAACACAGTAAAGTCCTAAATGGAAAATGTCAAAACCGTCAATCAATGCATTAAACACGAATTGGTCGTTAACAGAATACCTTATTGAAATTCATTACCCAGAACCTTCAAATGTTGTCTCCATTTATTTATAGATCAGAATATTTGTTTCGATGTTTTTTTTTAGAATATTAATTCGTAGACCATTGCATCGATGCAAGCCAGGCCACCAATTTATCCATGAACTCTGCTGTAAAGTCGGGATACAGGAAAAAGGAACAGTTGAGTTACGTTTTTGATAAAATGCAGGTTCCCAGACACAAAAAGTGTGTCGTTTGAAACTCCATAACGACACACTTTTTGGTAATTGGGTAAAAACGTTGGCATAACAACCTTACTGTGATGGAGGATTATCTCGATTATCCGGATCATTGTGGCTATTAGATTAAAGCTTAATTGGCCGTAATTCTTCTGTCATCTGAACCAGATGTCTGTCCGCAGTTGGAGTTCGGTATATTTTTTAATAATATAGAGGCAGCGTGGTTTTTTTGGAAGGCAAGGATTCCCTCCAGCTTGTTTATAAACGATTTTGTTAAGGCAGTAGCTGACATCGTAGCTTTTCGCTTGTAGCGTGGAAGCGATTTGGGATTCCGGATCCAAAATAATGGTGATAGACCTTCCTGAACCCTTAACGACCCTCTATTTCACCACCATCCTCTTTTATGTTGGGATATATATATATATTCTGTTCCTGAAGTGTCACCAAATTGCCCCTGGGTTTTTGCCAAGAAATTAAAAAATCTAATTAGCAATTGACATTTACAATTTCCTTGTCTTCGTTCCCCGGGAAAAATCTTACTATGAAAGGTTAAGATTTTGTTTATTATCTACTGCCTGCATTTACTGATCACATTCACTTGCTTAGGTAGGTTCGGTACGAACTTACTCATTCAACATCTCCTCTGGACTAAATCTGGTATATCAAGGGAGATTTAAAATTTAGTTCACGGCTTATGCGGCCATTTTTACCTTTTTATCCACAAGGCTCACAACCATGTGGGGTGAAAAACAGTATAACCTCTAAGAGGCACGCTTATATTAAGGACTTTTAATGAAAAAAA
Organism: Cheilosia vulpina; assembly: GCA_916610125.1. Lineage (NCBI taxonomy): Eukaryota > Metazoa > Arthropoda > Insecta > Diptera > Syrphidae > Cheilosia > Cheilosia vulpina. The sequence continues at coordinate 46,994,244 of OU744280.1, forward strand.
CTCGGAAGGAATCGTCCAGAATCTAGTAATTGTAATACTAAATTCAACACACATGTTTTAGTGGACTTATGACTTTATATTTGCTTTACTAATTCTCAGAATGAACTTATAAAATAACCAAAACACACCACCATTAAAAAATGTTGACATTAGAAAGAATAACTCCATCCAAGTAACTAAATAAATAATTATTGTTCTTGATAATTGATGTTCAAATCTACTAATTTGGTTTTCGATTGTGCAAGCAGAGCCCATGTTTCGTAACTAATGAGATACATTTCCGCATTGAAACCTTTGAAATTACAAACTATACATAGTCAAGTTTTAATTAATACTTATAAATTTGATTACAGATCGTCAAAAACTCGTGATCAACCACATACTGAGATATATGCGACTAGTGGTACTGCCAACAACAGTACACCGAACGGCGGCAACTCCACTTCAAGTGTAGTCCAGCATTCACAACAGCATGCGAATATAACCACATCATCATCCAGCACTCGTAAAAAGACTAGTGCAGCGGTGGCCGCCGTTACTGCAGCTAGCCAGCAAAATGTCCAATTGCAAATACCAAAACGATATGCCTGCACACACTGCCCATATTCCACCGACCGCCGAGACCTCTATACTCGCCACGAAAATATTCATAAGGACGAGAAACCATTTCAGTGTTACGCCTGTCTTAAACAATTCAATCGTGCCGATCACGTGAAAAAACATTTTCTACGTATGCATCGTGAAATGGTGTATGATATTAATAAAACGCGTCGCAATGTTTCGAGTACGCCTTCAGCGCAGCAACAATCCCACCAGATCGATCAAAAACCAAATATATTTTTGCAACAGCAGTTGCAGGTCGGAGCTCCCGTTGGAGTGCATGGAGAAAATTTCATGACAAGTCAACGACAAGAGACTTCATCTAGTCTAAGTATAACACAGACAATTGAATCGGTTGCAACTGCTTCACATGCTGACACGATGCCCCCCATGAAGCAAGAAAAGATTTCTGGCGATGATGTTGGTAATTTAGGCGGTGCAAAAGTAAAACGCGAAAAGCGATTCACATGTTGCTATTGTCCCTGGTCGGGTGCAGATAAATGGGGGTTAAAACGACACTTAAATACACATACAAAACCATTTGTATGTATGCTATGTGACTACAAAGCAGCGCGTTCCGAGCGTTTGGCTACTCACGTCCTGAAGGTACACAATAAGAAAGCATGTAACAAATGTTCATTCTTGGCAGATAACCAGGACGAATATCAGACGCATATGAATGATGTACAGTAAGTAATGTTGTATTGTATCTATTAAGTCTCAGATGTTTAAAAAAATATTGGCTGCAGAAACGTTTAATTTCGAAAGGAAGAATGTTGCAGTGCGCCTTACGAGCATAAAAGGTTTTTTTTTCACTGAGTTGGATGAGAAATTATAATGTTTTACGGATATAAGAAACTTTGAATATCAATTTGCCAGCAAAACTATATATATATACAATATATTAAGCAAAAAGCAGTAAATATTAGCTACAGAGGGTTTCAGATACAGTTCTTATAAGTACGTAATTAGTCACATACAAATTAAATTTGTTCGAGGGAATTTTGCATTGGCGAAAAAGTCATGTGCAGTTCCCAGCGCAAATACGTAAAATCCCAAGTTTGCTCTCCTAGCTTCTACTATTTCGGGGAGTTGAGAGAACCCAAAGTTACATAACTTTCGGTTTTCTCAATTCCGGAATATTCAGATTTGAGCGAGTGAACTTAGAGTGAATAAAAGCAAATTCGCAAGTTAAAAATAAAAATCCCCAAGTTGTGTTCAACTTCAAGTGAATAAAACCGACCTTAATACACCAATTTTTATATTATAACTAGCGGACGACTTCTACTACTGTTTCAGATACATTGCATTCTGTCGAATGTGACTGTAAAGCCTAGTAAGCTGTTCCAGGAAAGCTAAAATTAAGCGCCTCTCCAATGTTTCTCCCCACCACTTCGCTTAATTTTGACTGCTTTGCTTAATTTTATCGGTGGAGACATTTTTGTATGGGAGCTTAATTTAAGCGCGAGCACCATACTAGGCTTAAGTGTGTAATCAGCTTTTCACTCAGTCTGCTTAGTCAATTTATTCTGAGCTCATGGAGCACGCTCTGATCATGCTCTGAACGAAAACAGTTCGTGTTTCTTTTTTAGCTCAGACCCAGAACTCAGAATTTGTGTGTTCTTTTTTCGTTCAGAGGATGAGCAGAGCGCGCTCTATGAGAATAAATTGACTGAGCAGGCTGAGTAAAAAGCTGATTACACACTTACAGTCACATTTGACATTTGATTTGAAAATAGTTGAAATGTCGGACGAACCTTGTTGTTCTGGAACTGAAGGTTAAACAATTTAATAAATAACAAATAATAAATATTCAATTTATACATATATTTATTACAAATGACAGCTAAATGCTCGAGTGTGTTTCATAAATACTTCAGAACGATCATGTATGCACGGTGTATAACAAAAAAGATAGTGTGCTTGTGATAACACACCAGAAACTTCTCCCGCTGAATGTGGATACATAATAATGTATGTTGAATTGCTTTGTCTTGTATTTGGATTGTATTAAGAAATTTAATTTAAAAACCAAATCTTAAAACGAACCAAATGCACTTTATTTATTCATTCATTTGAAAGTTTTCACAACGCAATGCAATTTGACGGTTTCGATTTTTTAGGTTACAACTTAGATTTAAGATTCAATCGTCTAGTGTCTGTGTGAGACCTTACCTTAAATCTCACTTTCTTAGGTTCAATTTTCAGTTTGAAACTGAAATGTTTTAATATTCAGAGCAAAAATTCGAAAGCATTCACATCCGTTGCTTCGCTAGATCACAATTTTCGTTCACCTCCAGCGCGCCCACTTTTCACTTCAAAAATTTATAAAATATTCATATCTCGACAACAACGGCAACTTTTTAAAACAATCCTATCTATTAACCATACACATCCACAAAATTCCATTGAAATCGGTTAAGTTCAGCGACACACAAGGCGTTTTCCTTGTTGTTCAGAAGAGAACCTGCACTGTTATACAAAAAATTCATTTTTTTTTAGCTCAGAGGCATCAGAGCTCAGAATTTGTGTTTCTTTTTTCGTTCAAAGCATGATCAGAGCGCGCTCTATGAGCTCAGAATAAACTGACCTAGCAGGATGAGTGAAAGGCTGATTACACACTTACAGTCAAGTTGAAATGGCGAACGAACCTTGTTGTTTTGGAAATGAAGGTTAACCAATATAAAAATATTCAATTTATACATATACTTTATAACAAATGACAGCTTTGTGCTCAAGTGTGATTCATAAATACATCTGAACGATCGGAGCACGCTCGGTTAAGAGCGCGCTCATAATGCTCGGTGGAACAGTTCGTGATATATTTGTGAATATAAACATTTTGGATTCAGTTTTAGTTTAAGTGAAAAAAATCAATACTATTTTAAAGTCTAGTATCCTGCACGCGACTGATTTCATCTTTCATACAAACATTTCTACAAAGATAAAATTTAGCTACGCAGTTTAGCAAAGCAGTATTAGAGATAGCCCGATAAATTTTTACATAAAAAAAAACGGAGGAAAGAAACCCTTTTCATACGATGAAAGAAAAGCACTTGCGGGGTAGGAACGAAGAGCAACATGATATTTTCAGGACAAATCCTACTGCAAATAGGTATTTATGCGACACGAAGGAAAGTGCCGTCTACTACTTTTTACTACAGTAATTATTTCAACAGCTGCAGCAATGATAATTATCTTCTTCAACATTGTTTCATAGATATTTAAACATTGCGATGTCTTTGAAGTCTAAAATTAAAAAAATATAATTAAGCGCATAATAAAATTTAAGTCTACTTAAATCTGCCTCTACGCTCGTAGTTTGGTGGGTTATTGTTAACCCATGCTTCTCTATAATGATCTCAGTGGAGAATTTTTTGCATAGCATAGCGTCTTTGTTGAGCTATCTGAGATTATGTCAAGCTCAGGAAGTTCCGAAAGCATTTCCATTAGTTCTAAGTGTTCGCAAATGTTAAACTCTTTTGTTTGTGTCAAACTTGCTGAGCTGCGTATTTCCACTTTCTTGATGTAGGGTGTTTAAGGCTTCTATAGCCGCTGGAGGACAGGTCCGCATGGCAATGGAGAGTCAAAGACACGAGCCTTTATAGCTTGTTTAGCTTTTAATGGCGGTTTTGTGGTTGGTTTTATTCCACCATACTATAGAAACATATGGGGCCTATCCATTATTGTGTGATCTTTGGAGAGTTCCGTTACGTTCTACCGATCATGTGGCGGCAGGCCCAAAAACCAAAAAGCTGTCTTTTTTGAATTTTGTTGTTTATGATGTAGTTCCAACTATGTCTTTTATCCATGGTTCTTGACACTTGTGATAAGTTGTCGTATGCGCTCGGCCCTTTAGCTGACACTTTTACTTTAGGGTAAACACCTTTCTTGCCCGGTTCGTTAATTTGTCAGCACTCTTCAGAATAAGTCTTATCTGCCCAAAACGATAGGAGACCATTCCCTTGGGTTCTTTTTTATTTTGCTTTCATTTATACCAAATACCATATGTGCGATGTCTCTTTCGTCAGATCTTTTCAGGACTCTCCACTTTTTCGTGTATGTTCTGGCCGTCTAGCATTGCCAGGATTCTTTCACTACAACTCTGGTACTTTGTAGAAAGAAACTCTTGATGACATATGGCTTTGGTAAATTTGCCTCTTTCCTTCTTAAGCGAAGTTTTTTTTCATCCACTTGGCAGTTGAAGCGTTCGCACAAGTTATTAGCAACCATCCGGCTTTAAAAGCTGTGCCGCGGAATGTTCAACGGAGATGACGGTTGCGCAACCAGCTCGAGCTCGATTCGCATCGGATTATTGTCCCCGGTTCGCGTACGCTTCACCTCGGGACCATTGTGTCCACCCGCTGATTTTGCGAATTCTCTCGCCTGTTTGAAGCGACGCCACTCGGAACGTGTAAATATGACGAAAATAGACTCACCTGTTTTTTAATGTCGGTTTTGTCCATGTCATCTGGAAATTCATCCGACAAGATGCTCTGAAATACACGAGACGAGACATATTCTCGTCTATTCGTCTAATCTTTTGGCTGAAACTACCCGTTTAACCACAGGAAGGCTATCTTGAAGTCGAAGGTTGCCTGGTATCCGAAGTTCGCAAACTATCGACTAAGCACCCTCCTAGCCATGTATCCCTCGGCGGTTGCTGTTCATCCTTGGATAAGGGAATTGATTAAAGAGGTTTATTCCTCTTGCCTGCTCCTTTATCAGGGCTTCGGACCGGCAAGTTACATACATATGTGTAACCAGGCGAAGTGTAGCTTCCTTTGGTTTCAGGACTCATCTCAAAAAAAATCTCGAGAATCATTGGCCTTACTTAACCTCGAAATGTTCGACGCTCATGAATGGGGCATATAATGTTGAACAATATTAGATATTATTGAGAGCGCAGGGACATAAATCCCGAGTCATAAGACTCGAAAGAAAAAATTGTGACTTAAGTCCCAAATAGGTGACGCATAATACTCGAATCGAATTAGGGACTTCCGTCCCACCTTATGGGGTCATCAATTCAGGTATTATATCCCATCTAACATATTTTTTTTTTAAAATAAGAATTCAACCAACATTTTTTCTAAACTTTTTTATTGTGGTTTAATTATTAATAACAAATACATATGTATAACTAAAATACAGTTAGGTTTTAGCAATTCGCGAAAAGTATGCAAATCTTTTAATAACTGATACTTCCATCGTGTGAATGTTGGCAAATATTGATCGGGTATATGCGGGATTTTGTTTATTCTTTTCTTGAGAAAAGATACTTCCATCGTGTGAATGTTGGCAAATATTGATCGGGTATATGCGGGATTTTGTTTATTCTTTTCTTGAGAAAAGAAAATTTAAAAACTCGCGCAATTTTTTTGGTTATTTTCTCAATTTCTCAAAAACTAGAAATGTTAAAGTTGCTTTTCTCAAATTCCTAACAACTAGGATTTATTTAAATTTCATCTCTCGCAGGCTACATTCGGCCTTACCAATTATCAACTTTAGTCTGGCAGTTTGCGCAAAGACTCCATAACTTCCAAAATCCCTTTACCAATAAACAAATTTAGTTGTCGGCTTATCGTTAACTGTAGGGTTAAATATTAATGGTCAGTAACCCATGTTTATCTCGGGCATTAGCTAAAGAAATCCCCCCTAAATGTCATTTTCAAGTGGAGTGTTGCCCAACCACAAAAATAGGGGTATAGAATTTGGCAATAGGAGCGAATTTAAATACACTTCTGTTCAGCCTGAACGTTTACGATTATAAACTAATTTTAGTAAATTCGAAATGTTTTCTGCCTTTATTCGTTGGAATACAGGAATGAAGTGGTTTTTAAGTTTAGCAAACACAAATTTGTACAAAAAATGCAAGCACAAAATTAAAAAATATTGCATTTTTGTTTTATTTTTAAAAACTTGAAATATATTTTTGATTGGTTTTCCTTTTTTAATAGTTTGCAAGTTACGAATGCATAGTAAAAAATAAATTTGATAAAAGTTTAGGATGTCTCCAAGACTTTCTTCAGAGTAGTCGAGAAGAGAATAGAATAAAATATATGTTCATTTAAGACAACTCTCAGTACCTTAGGCTGCTCAGGTAGATATTTGGCTGCAACCAAACCCTCTAATTTCTAATGAAATGGTTGGTGTGAAAGGGTTGACTTCGCGGAAATATAGATATAAGAATTATTGTCAGCATTCAGCAAAAAACCCCGCGAAATAATAAATTTAGGAACTTCTGGAGGAATAACATACTATGTGCGAATTCTGTTTTATTTGGTGTGAATTCATAGAGGAGTACGCATGATAGCTTTCTTGTAAAAAAATGTTCACAGGTTTATATTTTTCTGAATGAATTTAACATTTGGTTGTTTTCTAAGTTTCCCGAATTAAGTAATAAAAAGCTAAACAAAGATCAAATTGAATTTATTTTTACACTTCTATATACTTTTACAAGCAATTTTTCGTTGCATGGCAGATTGCATTTCAAAAACGGAAGCGATAGGTCCTTAAAACGCTTTTGACTTCCTAATTTATTCTAAAATAAAATTTCTCTTTTCAAAAATATGCACTCGCTAACCATTAAATCTTTAGATGAATAAGCTTCTATTTGCATAATTAGCCTAACAAAATGTGTTCCGTTTATTGAATAATTTGAAAGAAATCTTATTACGACAGAAATTCACTTATAAATTAATCGTGAAGCATTAGGAAACAAAGGAAAGCGTACTATAAAAAGTACCAAAAATTGTGTCCGATCGAACGAGAAGGCATTACTGATTTGCATATGATATTTGACAGATCAGCGGATATTTTGTGCATTTCCTATTTTGTGTTTTGTTTTTTTGCCTATAATAATCTTCAAAATGCCTTTGAAAGATATCTGTTGGGCAAATTAATTTGCGATTTATATATTCCTTTTCTTAATAAAATCCTAGTTCTGAAATAAAACATTGACCTTGTTTTTCACGAAAACAAATTATGAAATTTGAATTCTGCGATGACAAAAAATGTAATAGATTCTAACGGCCATATTATTCACACCCGATAATTTCAACCTATGATGGACATATTAGTCACTAAAAAACACGCATTAAACCCGCTGGATTAAAAATGGATTTAAATGCGGATTTAAAACACTCTAAACCGTTTTAAACCCACGTAATGTCAAACTTCACAAATAATGACATTTTTTTTGTTTGTCACTTGGAAATTGATTTCATTTGTTTTGGGCCCAGTTATATTTTAAGGTGTATTAATTATGCTGAAATTTCTATCGAATCATCGAATGTAGCCTCCAAAATGATTCTTTTTCAGAACGAAATATTTTCGAAAATATACCACATCGTAATCGCCGGCGCAAGCCCGCTTGTGCAATCGATATATTCGACGACAAGGACGACGTTAATTTACCATCAACTGCTGTTTCATCAGCTCTTCGACAAATTTGTCTTCTGACCACGAAGACATCAACATTAATTGTCCTTTTCTTTTCTATACTTTTCTTATTTCTTGCGAGCGAAGAAATGTCAATATTATGAAATTGAGTTGGGTTTATGTTCGGGTTTAACGAGTGAATACTATGGACTTGGGTTTAGTTTTTGGATTAAACTCACTTAAACCCGGGTGTAACCTTTCACCCGGATTAAAGGGAGTGAATAATATGGCCGTAAGAAAGTTGTCGCCTTGCAAATGTTGAGGTCTAGTTGTTTATTGGTTTCGTTTCACTAATGCTGTAAATTTTTTTTAAAGCTGGCAACTAGCTAATCGTCGACACTATGCTGTTTGATTATTAGTAAGGCCGATTATGTGTACATTCTGTTTACATATTATACAAATTTTTGTCTCAAATGTCTTGTTCGAAAAATGCGTAATAATGGAATACTTTCATTCATGCTATTCTTAAATCAAGGTATTTCTGTTTATAGTTTGTGGAAAAAAGCAGTCCAAACTTCAAATGTAAGGAAAAAACTTGAAAAAAAAATTATTTATGCTGATTTTCAATATTGTGAATATAAACACTAAACTTGTTTCTAGTATCTCCTGCCCCTCGTAATTCTTAGGTCCGTTTGCTGATACGACTCATAGCGAATTTAAGTGCCACATAAACTCTTATGTGACAGTTTATGCCCTGAAAAAAGTAGCCCATATGTATTTAAGTAGAACTTAAATCGTTAAGAGTCGTATGAGCAAACGGCCCTTATTGGAATACTGAAAATCAGATTGATGTCAGAAATAACTAGATTTAAAAATGATATGAAAGAACAGATTCCTGACATTTAAACATGATTTAATACTTAATTGTAAGTTGACAATGTTTTTTTAAGTACCCCTCTAGCCTAAACAGAGCGAGATAGATCCCACCTAAGTTATCGTATTCTCCCCTTATCTAACAAATATGAGAAAGTCTAAAACTATAAATTAGAATTTAAAAATTGTGCTCTATTCATGCCGATATATGCATGAATTTGCAGTTCTAGATGCCTTCCGATCGTCGCACACACTGTTTCTAAAAACTATTCCTGAGGTTCTGTATGGGTTCCCAAAATCCATTCGATCCAACAGCTCGAAACGGAAGAGAACCTGGCGGCATTGCTGAATCTACAGGGTAACATTTTTTTCCAATATATATCCAATAAATAGTTTGGTCCTATGCTTTCTGGGCTAATTCTGTTTAAATGTCACGATTCTCTCAGTACAAGAGAATTCGCTTACCGCAATTCAACACAACAAAAAAGTAGAGGAACGCCTTGAACCACAAATTTGCAAATTAAACAAATCTACGAATTCATATTTAAGAGCATGTCATTACAAATTTGTTTCCATTGCTGAAATTAAAAAGCTAGCTTCTTTTTTTACGTTTATATTGTTAAACATGCACAAAATGTAAGCGAAATCATATAAATCAACACACAAACTGGCGTCTAAAAGATTTGACTCTGTCTGCTTTAACAAAGTTCCACAAACAAATTTCTTGATCTAAAGTGTGCATTCATTTTAATAAAGGAAAAATGTTTTTCTCATTTTGGTGGCTGTATTCTGCCCAACTATTGCGCACGGGAACTGAGTTTGACCAAATACTCCCAAATTTGACTAAAATATTCGATTGCGTTATCGAAACATAAGATAAATAATTTTCGTATTATAAACTCTGATGCTTTACTTTTTGCTATATATTTATATAAATATAATTATATACGTATTTGGCGATGTGGCATTTTTCTTTCAGTTATTAGAAGTGAGTGTTTCTTATGATAGGTTTTCTTGTATCCGTTAAATACTTTAGTTTTCTTACAATATTTAAGAAAAAAGAAGAACATATTACTCATATAATGTCATATACATATTTAGTTAGTTTCATATTAAAATATTTTTGTAAATATGTATGATTGTAGTAAGTATATTTCTATATATTAATGCATTTGATTCCTTGACAATCAATAACTTTCATGAACTTAATATAAAATTAAATTACTATTTCTCATCTACCTCAAACAAACAAAAAACTATATATTTTATGCATTTATTTCCTATTTCTCTCTCTCTCTTTTTCGCAAGCAGCCCTCATGATAATAAACCACCAAGAAATAATAGCACTAATAATAATATAAACGTTCTGAGAACAATTGGCAACACTTTAGTATCAAATGCTCATTTAAGTAACTTCCAGAATCCGAGCACCTCGTTTGGGTAAATATACTAAAAGCAGCTTCACACGATCATAGAAGGCATATGAGACATGACAAACTAAAAATCAACTATAATAGGAATAAAACACGCAGTTATAGAAATCATGCAATTTCTAAAATGAAAATACATTGTATTATTAAACATTTTGTTGCCTGTGCACGACTGACGAAAAACGTGTGTTTGGACTGACATTTTTCACATTTAAAACTGAGGCTATGTAATCTGAAAAGTTATATGTGTTTAATATCTCTTCGTCGGTTTCAAGGAAACGTTACTTCTTTTTCACATTTTATCAAATGGAAGCTCATAGCGTTGCGATCATTAAAAAAATAAGACTTCATATGCTTTCTATTATCGTAAAACATGAATTTACTTTTTTTCGAGAATTTATATTTGCGGCGGGTCAACCGAGTTGCCATGTAGCATGTCATTTAAAATTGTTCGCAGAAGAAAATAAATTTAATTCATCATAAAATTGACAATTTATTTTCTTAATTTGTTAAGGTGCATTCTGGAGCAAATGTGGTTTGATACATGGCATATTGCTTAAATATGCTAAAAATGTAACTAAGACATCAATCATGGCTTCCGTTAATCCCCCATTGAAGATGAAACGCCTATGTTTTTCTTCCCCTTATTAATAAACTCTGCGTAAAAGTTATGAAAAGGTTACACAGCAGTTACGAGACATTGTTGTATGCTAACTGATGTTTCGTAGCTATCTTACTTCTACAAATTTGTTTATTAATAATATATGAACCCGTTCTATTTATCGCTAGATGTCTACCAAATGCCAAACTCCAAACAATTTCATAGAACCATTTCTATAAGAGTGATTTTCCCTGAAAGAGAAATTTCTTAACCTGGCCGGTAATTTTGCTCTAGATTGAGAAAAAAAAACATGTAAAAATTTTTTTCATTCAATGTAAAGAAATGTTTCCAAAAAATTGGGAATGAAATTTGTTTAATGTATATTTTTATACTATTTATGTAAAAAGACATTTCGTACCCGAAATTAAATATAATTTTCATTTCTATAGGAGGACAAATCACACACTATGTGCTAAACGTTTAGCGGTCAATGGAACGCGGCCTATATATGTCTATATTTTAATGCATTTTATATTCAAAATGTGCTTAAACTATTTTTTTTTTCTAATTTTCTAATTTTCTCAAATGAACTCAGGAGGACATAAACAATAATAATAAATAAATAAATTATACTCATACATCACATAAAGTGCGGTAAACCTATTTCCACCAGCAAATTTGTATTACACAATTAGATTGCGCACGTCTTCCACAAACGCCCAGAATTCACCTTTATTCTTCACGAATATAATTATTAGCGGTAAAAGAGAGAGATTGTATGTATGTGTGGCAAGCAGACAAAATATTTGTTTTCTCTTACAAATACTGTGAATTTTTTTTTTCGATCCGTCCCCGTCACTTTCAAAAACAAAAACAATATAACGCACTGACAACTTCAATATTTGTAATACTTAAAAAAAAAATCGAGAAAAAACGTTCTTCACATTTACTACCTCTTCAAAATCATAGTGGCCAATCAGCAACTAACAACAACGGCAACAATAGTGGAGGAATCAACACATACACAGCTAGTGACTTAAACAGCACGAATAACGCTATGAATAACGGCAATACTGGACCACTTCAGGAGATTATGGTTAATCCCTCTTCTATGGTCGGTTGGCGTTTAAGCGCAAATGGTTCGTTAATACCGCCACACGATTTAATAACCGGTGGATTAGCGGTAAATGCGAATCAAAAACGTGGCGCCGAAAGGCTTTTCCAATATCTTGAGGCTGAAGGGAGCGACCCAGAAGACTATGCGCGGTATAAAATGATAACCTTTATCTGTTTTTTTTGTTTTTGTTTGGATTATGATTTTCTATAAAGTACCAATGTGAAGTCACAAAATGTAGGCTTAATTAGAACCCAGCCGTAAAACATATGTGTCGCACATACTTGGTCCTTGATGTACTAACTCTGTTAACTACATGAACTGCCTTGATTAGGAAGATATGTTATATCTACTACATAATAACAGACACAAAATACACAATTTCCTTCAATTATATTTGCAATCTAAATATGTTTTAAATATTTTTCGCAAATGTACACAGCTCACTATATAACACGTTTCACTTATTTAAGCATCGAATGGTGCAAAAAACTACATTCAGTATAATTCTTAGGTTGATCTACCGAATCAGTGTTTAAGTTATCAATGTAAGAAAAATATGTTCTATTCGTACAAAATTTGAAACTCGATTCTGACATTACGATGATAGAGGAGCTCAAAAAAGTGTGTCTCGCAATTCTTTCCGTCCGTCGGCTCCTGAGCTCTACAGCCCAACCGGCTGGACAGCCTTGTTTAAACGTGCACGTTAGGTCTATTTTTAACGGTACTTCTCATATAACGGGTTTAAACAAGTTCAGCTTTTTACCCAAATTTGAAATCTGAAAACAGAAAAGCTTTGGTTTATTTTGTTATTTTTGCAATTTTATAACAGCTTATGTCAATAATAAACAGAAACCACTCAAATGCTAATATATATTTTAAAATTAACTACCACTTTTATAAAAAAAACAATAAACGAAAAATTACCAAAATTGAAATAAACTACTTTAACTTATTATCACAGAATTAGTTATGGATTATTTGCACAATTATCTTATATAAATAGACGAAGGCATATAGTAAGAACCACTTTCACAACATATTCTCCTAATTTTTATTGAAAAGATTGTGCAGAGATGCAATGCGTGTAATTTGTTTTCCAGTATAAGCCAGGTTGAATTTCTACCACTGGAGAACTCTAGTTATAGTAAATATACCAAGTAAATTTTTAACTGGTTCGGGGACTGTTGTTAACATTGACAACTACCCTTTTAAATATGTACCTACAAAATTATTCAAAAACTGTCTATTAAATAAGGAAATGAAATTCTGAATTACGTAAAATACAGAAAGTTATCCACTTCATTCTTTCCAAGTTTCTTAACTTGGAATTTTCGAAGCTCGTTGTTCACTTTCCATGGAAATACCAATCGGAATTTCTAGTTATAAGATCTTACGTTATGTATTTAAAAATGTTCTCATTTTTTAACATTTACGTTCACATTTCTGGATAAACTAAGAAAATGGACATTTGTGAGAAATCAGATACATTTACAAATTTTTAAACATCAAAATTGATCGCAAGATTTGAAATCAATGTCCAAGTAAAATGTCTATAATATTAATATGACATTAAAATTATTATTATACTTTTTCTTAACGCTGTTGACATTAAAAGGTTCGTTTACCATTTTCATTAGTAATAATATATACTCTCAGCTGTATAGAATTCGCCGGCTTAACTCTTTAATGTTTTATGCATTTTTTTACCATTTTTTTTAAATGGTGTTAGAACAGCTTTTATGGAGATTTGGATTGAGTCTAATAATACACATTCATTTTCATTCCCTACTAAAGGCAACAGTAAAAGATCGAATAAAAATGTTTTATATTTGGCAAACATTTTGACATGATTTCAAAATATTCAATTATAAAACATATTTTTCTATGTTAATTGAGCTTAGTACTGCAGAAAACGAACAATATTTAAAACCTATATGTTTCTTTGGCACGCCGCTATGTCACAAAGAATGTTATAGTAAATATATTAAAATCAGGTGAAGTGATATGAATAGTTTTTACTATTACTGTAATATTAGCAACTGAATATTCCAATATTTGAAATTTAAAAGCGTTGCATAATATACACCCTCTCCGAGTGAAAATGGTAACTGTTGTGCCTTCGCCATGTAATATAATGATGATTAGTTGTAGTTAATTATTTGGGACAAAAGCCGTGCTGTTCTTTACCAACAATTTTGCAATGACCATCATTATAGCGCGCAGGGACAATCTTTGCAAGTGTGTGGTTTGAATTTGGACAATTATTGTTTCTCACATATATAATTGTATGTAGCCTGTTCACGTGTACGGAAACCTGCCAAAAAATATTGTTTATCACAGAATTGGCTCCGTAAGTTTACCTTTTTCGAATCAATTTATCAATTAATTCCACATAAATAAATCTTTTTTGGTGGATTCCATACCGGGAAAAAATTCTTGCTTCCGATTTGCCTTGGGGTTAATTTTTTCGTGATTTATATAATTTGCCTACTCTTTCGTGTTTTTACGTTTACTTTTCTAATAGCACTAGCCTATGTCCTCACAACCGAATGAAATAAATAATATTACTTGATAAACCTTAACTGATTTGTTGATACCTGAAATACTTAGGACCAAGTTAGTGCGAACCAGTCCTGTACCTTTTTTCAGTTTTCTTTTTAAACATTTTATTTATTTGCTATATCATTTGAATAAATTCTTACTGACTTTCTAATTGTAACTAAAACATCTTTGTCTTCCTTTCTAGTCTTCTAAAAATGGACGCACTCAGTCGTAACACAGCATCGGTCGCTCAGGATTTTCATAAGGCGGGAGGCGTTGACTTGAAAGATCACCATCAATTTTTCAACAAAACCATAACCTCAAAACAAGTTGCTCTGCTACACCAACAACAAAAGCAAAAATATAGAAGTCATAGTCGTAATCTTCGTTCGCAAAAAAACGTTTGCAGCAGTGGACATTTATCTGAAGAAGACAAGTACGAGAGTTTCGATTTGCTAAGCGACCAAAGAAAGGCGATGTCCGCATTCTTAAGTCGAAATTTTGGTTTGCAAGAGAAAGTACAAGCAAACAACAACAGCAGCATACAAATTAAAAAAACACCACAAAACCAAAGAACTAACCAATCGTTACTTAAACATCAAAAACAAAATACTAAGCAGCAGCAAATCAAATCGCCTCCCGCACAGCCAATTAACTTAACAAACAGTAATAACCATAAACAACTTAAAACCCACGTGAAAATTAAAAATAACAACAGTGATAACAACTGTCACAAGACTTTGAAAACAACATTAAATAATAATACGGCCTATAAAGGACATCGCCTTGATCTAATCCGCGACAAAGAAAATTCTAATTCGATTTTCTCTACAATAGAATATCAAAATCTATCCAAATTTGGCACTCAATTTCAGAATTACGTGAAAGACATTATAAATAAGTATTATGCTGAACCACCACTACTATTTCCGATAGCACCTTCGCAACAATCGCATTATAATGTCTTACAGAGTGAACTGTCAGCTCCAACCAAACGTCAGAAGCAAAGTGAGACTGAAGAGTATATTGAGTATTTGAAAAATAAAGAAGATATTACACTAACTATAACACCAAAGATAAACAATAATACTAAAAGAATCTGTAACAACAGTAAAAGTTCAAAAAATCAAAACAACAGCAGCTGTGACCCATTGCGACCGGCTCTTATTTTAAAGCGATTTCGTACATCATTCGCAGAAGAGGAGCCCAAATGTCAAATAATACCACTTAGTAATGATACACCAATTACTAGTGGCATTGATTACTCCATATCAGAAGGCACACCGTTATTAAACCACAACCTGGTTCCAATAGACATGTCATCAAATTCATCGCCCAGTGATTCTAGACGTAACATCCGCAAACAGTCGCAGCCAAAGAAAATTAAAGCTCCGCCAGAGATAATAATAACGCATATGCGTGACAAATATCTAAAGAAAATGGTAGACCGAAAGAAAAGCTGCTCCATCTGCACGAATAATTCTCGAAAATCAATGCTTGTATTTCCTTATCATACACCAGCTTCGCTTCTCCTGCATCGAATCTGGAAACATGCTGAACGATCGCAAAAGTGTTATCTCTGTAGCAAACAATTTAGCAAGGTATACAGCTTAAAGGTCCATTATCGACTTATTCACAGCATATGATCCTAAACGATTGAACTATGTATATTCAAATTTTGTCATGACCGTCAAACATTGTAGTGGTTTTTATCTTTAGGTATGACTCGAATAAGAAATCGAAGAAGCTGACTTTTATTTAAGTAAATTTGTATATTCCCCAACATTTTTTTTATAATCAAGCTGTATAACTTTTTATTTTGTTTATTTATCGAGTACCTGAAATATGCTTTAAAATTTAATTTGTCTTAATATGCCTTGTTATCACTGCAAGACAAAATGTATCTGTTAGCATTATTTGACTAAACTTTTACAACTCTTAATATGATGCCATTTTTGTTTATCATGTAGGTCTGCATGTTTATGTATATTGTTCATTTATTAATAATTACAAAAAATACATTGCCATTAATTGCTTTAAACATATAACTATGTAATTAGTTTATAGGATAAGTTATGAAGTTTTCATTATGTTTACATCGCCGGTCGTTATCCATGATTCATTTTTCCATAAAACCTGAGTTCGTAAATGAGATTTGTATAAGTGATAGTTACATTCGAATAGCCAAAAGTATTTATTTTTCTGTTTAAGAATGCGTTGCCATATTAAAACGTCATCCCTTTGCAACTTTTGTACCATAAATGATCATGAATTGTCAGATTATGAGTCAGAGCTAATAAATTCAGAAAACTTTGTTTCTTCACCTATCGATGACAACAATGTGTTTTTATTAAACTATGGGCATTTAAAAGAGAGCGGGTTGTTATTCTATATTTCAAAATTCTTTAAATTTCTCAAAAAGTGCGTACCTATGTTATGAGTTATATTTCTTTAGTTCTTTGTTTAAATATAACATTTCATAATTCTGTGTTCAAAAGAACACGCCTAATAGCAAAAACGTGAATATAATTTAATTCAGAAAAACTTATAAATATTAATTACACCGTAATTAGGTTCTTGTGAGATAAGCAGTGACACTGTACTGCAAAATATTGTAAATAATGAAAAGAAATCGTTTTCACTTTTTACATTATCAAAACGATTTTTGAAGAACAGAATTTCATCCATTCAGAATTATGATCCCAATTATAATCACAAGTATGCAATGACAATGTTAAATATTTTTAAATAAAATCATCCCACTTTGAGATATCTGGAAATACATATTCGATACATGAAACAGCTGTTCTGTAAATAACATCAGTTATGTTCTCGTGATTTTCTCAGTGAAATTCGTAAAGCATTCAAGAGTTCTTCTTTATTTTGGTTTTCACGAAACTTTGCACATTTGTGGAACGCGAAAAGTAATTTAGATCAAAAAAAATATTGATTTTTTGTCACAACGGAAAACTGTTGAAGCAATAAACAACCACACGGTAATACTGTCAACTGTCGTCTAGAAGACACAACCCGTCAACAGAAGAGAGCAGATGTATATATAGATACTGAATATATCTATCCTTTGTTTTTTATTTCAAATGCAACTGCTTTCCGAATTTCTCTGCTAATAACAACGCGACTTTTGTGAATGCCTTTAAACTAAATAAAACTTATTTTACTTTTACTACTCTAAAACATTTATTCCACTTCAGGTTATGGGACCAGATGCGTGAAAATTGCATAAATAAAGTAAAATTGTTTTGAGTGTTCGAATTAATCGAAAAGTCGATGTAAAAGTTGTATATCGGCTGCAAAATAAGTAGATTAAAACATGTCTTCGATGGACTATAAAATTTCATTGGATTCCCTTGAAAGTCCAAGCGATTGGGCGAAATGGAAATGGCAAATGAAAATGTTATTGCGTGCATATGATTTGCAGAAAATTGTCGATGGCGAAGTTGCTTGTCCTGAGGAGAAAGATGGTGCCTCCGATGCAGACAAAAAGAAACGCACAGATTGGCTGAAAGCTAACGCAAAAGCGGCCGGTTTGATTGCAGCAGCCTTAAGCAAATCAGTATCTGAGCTAGTATTGACATGTGAAAACTCAAAGGATATCTGGGATAAGTTGTGTGCTCGTTTTGAGCGAAGTAGTACTCCAAGGTTACCTATGTTAATTGATTCATTTTTTCAAGCACGAAGAGACGAAAAAGAAGACATCAGTACACACGTAGCAAAATTGCAGAATTTGTTCGTCGATCTCAATACCGAACTGGCAAAGCATAATGAAAATATTCTGTCAGAAAGAATATTAATGGACGAATCATGTCCACTCTTGGAAAAGAGTTTGACAACTTTCGTGATTTATGGGATACTATACCCGCAGAAAATCAGAAGTTGAATTTGCTAATTGAAAAATTGTGCTCAATTGAACTACGTGAAACTCGCACCGACAAGGAGTCGACAGAAATAACAGCGAAAGGAAATTTTTACAAAAAAAGACAAGCAGAATCACAGAGGCAGAAGAATGACAAAATAGAACGCGCAAAGAAAAAGTTTCCGTGTAACAAATGCAAGGAGCTGGGTCACTGGGCAGCGGAGTGTCCACAAAATAAGTCTTCAGATCGTCGAAGAATGAAAGAAAATGCTACTTCAAAGAAAAATTACGACCTATTGGTATTCTCATTAAGTGCAGCAACCAACGATGACATTAAACCTGATCAACGCCAAGTAAATCATGTTTTGAAAACTTCACCGAATTTGCTGTTCCTGAATAATAAGTCTCGGAAAGCAGGGCGTCACGATGAAAGCATATGGCCAAGGTAACGTCAAAATTCAAAGGTATGTAGAAGGAGCATGGCGAGAGTACTTAAATGTGTGTGGTACGTGCCTGATGCAAATGCGCATCTTTTCTGTGAAAGCAGCAGCTAGTAAAGGTTTTACTACGACAATCGATAACACAGGTGTTAAAATTCACGAAAAGCGTACGGAACAACTAGTAGTCACTGGATATCTTAAATCTGAATTGTACGCGTTGAATATTCGAGTTGTAAATGCAATAAAACCAGTTGAAGTGTATATGGCAAATATTAAAGATACGTTGCAAGTGTATCATGAGCGTTTTGCACACCAGAACAAAAGGCAATTTAAGAATATTTTAAAGAAACAAGGCATTAATGTTGCTGAAACCGAAGAAAATTTTTGCGATGGTTGCGCTGTCGGTAAAATGCATCGACTTTCATTTAAGAAGCGCAGTAATCGACCAACGAATGTAGGCGAAATTATTCATGCGGATTTTCTTGGACCAGTTGAAATAGCATCTGTAGGAGGTTCTCGTTATTATGTTTGTTTCAAAGACGACTACAGAAAATTCCGAAGATTGTTCTTTTTAAAGGACAAAAGTGAAGTTTGTAAATCATTATAACAATTCTTGAACGAAGCTGAAACAAATGGACACACTGTCAAAAGGCTAAGATGCGATGGTGGTAGAGAATTTGATAACAAACATGTCGCCGAAGTGCTAGCGAAGAGAGGAATTGAATATTGCATTGGACCACCTTATACGCCACAACAAAACGGATTGGCTGAACGAGAAAATCGTACTATTGTTGAGGCAGCACGATCCATGCGACTGTCAAGCAAATTGTCAAAGGCATTGTGGGCTGAGGCTTGCAATACAGCAGCATATATTCTGAATCGTACTGGAGTAACTGCAGTTGAAAACAAAGTTCCTTACGAGTTATGGTACAAAAAAGAATGTGGAAAGTTAGATCATTTGAGAATATTTGGCACCTTATGTTATGTGCACATTCCAAAAGAGCGTCGCAAGAAATTTGATAAAAAAGCATTATTTGGAAATTTAGTTGGATATGTCAACGACAAAGATGGATATCGTGTGTGGATTCCAAAATTAAGAAAAGTGGTCTGCAGTAACGATGTTATATTTAAGCCAGAAGTGGTATGCACCATAAGCATGAACAGTGAAACATATGAAACAGTCGTGGAAAATGAAATTGAAATAACCAAGGAAAAGCCGGAAATGAAAGATGAAAGTTCATCAACAGAAAATTTACCTGAAGACGGCGATACAAGCGGTGAGTACGAGAGTTTGGATGAGGAGGAAGACGAATCCCAAAATGATGTCGAAGAGACCACAGTACAGAAAGTTCGAACTAGTTTACGAGAAAAGAAGAAACCAGGTTGGACTAAGGAGTACGTGATGCTTGCCGAACTGGGTCAGTCATGTGAAAATCCAACATCTTACCATGAAGCAATCAAATCAGCAGAGAACAAGCAGTGGCGTGCAGCGATGCAAGAGGAATTGGCTTCTCTCAAAGAAAACGAAACTTGGGAGCTTGTTGCTCGACCAGCTAATACAAAAGTTTTGCAGAATCGATGGGTATTTAGATTGAAAGACTCTGAAGATGAAAGCAACCCTCGTTATAAAGCTCGGCTTGTAGCAAAAGGCTATGCGCAACAAAAAGGTATTGACTATACTGAAACGTTTAGTCCTGTGGCACGTTATGGTACAGTTCGACTGCTGTTAGCCATAGCTGCATCGAACAATTTAAAAATCCAGCAGTTTGACGTAAAGACAGCTTTCGTCACAGCTGTCGATTAAAGAGAAGCTTGTATGGACTCAAACAAGCTCCGCGTTGCTGGCACAAACGTTTTTTGAAATTTATGAAGAAAGCAGGATTGAAGAACAGCACAGCAGATCCGTGTCTTTTCTATTGCAACCGCAATGGAACTATATTGTATGTTGTTATATACGACGACGATGGACTGGTTATTGGCAACAATCAAAAATTAATTCAGAGCTTTTTAGCAGAACTGAAATCTGAATTTAAAATAACAATCGGCCATCTAGATTACTTTCTTGGCATGAGAATAAATATTCAATTACTGTCAGTCAGGAAAAATACACGAAGAATGTTTTCATATGAGTGAATGTAATGCTGTGACAACACCTATAGTGTATGGCGAAACAAAAGAGATAAACAATGTGAAGGAAGAAGTTCCTTACCGTGAAGCTGTTGGAAGCTTGTTGTATTTGGCAATAGCAGCACGACCTGACATTGCATACGCCGTTGGAACAGTAGCACGAGCAGTAGAAAATCCAAGCAAAAAGGACTGGAATGATGTCAAGCGAATCTTTAGGTACCTTCGTGGAACCACCAACTCATGTATCGAGTACAAAAAGGACTACGAACAGTTAAAAGTCTACAGTGATGTAGATTTCGCAGGTGATATTGAATGAAGGCGATCCACAACCGGAATTGTTGCAATGTTTGCTGGTGGAGCAGTCTGTTGGACAAGTCAACTTCAAGGAACAGTATCGTTATCTACTACTGAAGCTGAAATTATGGCTGCGAGTGAAGGAGCGAAGGAGGCTATGTGGCTCAAACGTTTGATGGCAGAATTAACTGGACAACAAGACTTTACACCTGAGCTTTTCGTTGACTGTGCAAGTGCTGTCAAACTTGAACTAAGCATATTGACATTAGACATTTTTACGTTCGAGATCGTTTTCTGGAAGGTGAAATCAACCTGGAACACATTCCTGGAGAAAATCAACTAGCAGATTTGCTAACTAAACCATTGGAACGAGTTCGTTTTGGACTAACAATTGGTCAACAATGAAATTTTATCACGTTTGGTGTTTATGGAGGAAGTGTTGAAGTAATAAACAACCACACGGTAATACTGTCAACTGTCGTCTAGAAGACACAACCCGTCAATAGAAGAGAGCAGATGTATATATAGATACTGAATATATATATCCTTTGTTTTTTATTTCAAATGCAACTGCTTTCCGAATTTCTCTCTGCTAATAACAACGCGTCTTTTGTGAATTCCTTTAAACTAAATAAAACTTATTTTACTGTTGCTACTCTAAAACATTTATTCCACTTCAAAAACGAAATTTCATGAAATTTTTCAACTGTAAAGAAACGCACACATACTAGGTACCACAAATACAGCACAGCTGCTTTAAGTCATTTCAAGAAGTTTGTTGTAAAACAAATGTGCAAAGTTTCGTGAAAACCAAAACAAAGATATACATAAACAGCAATGGACCTAGTTTTGGAGGAATTATTATCTTCATTGTCTTCCTTATCATTTGGAAACTACAAATCACCAAAACTACTCCATTTGTACCTACAACAGAGGAAACATTTTTCAAGCCGATTTCCATGGTTGATTTTACCAAAAGCAAATGCAATTTGAACAGCTGATATTGTTTATTATTCGAGTTTATACGATATTTTAACAACTTTTTGTACGACTTTTTTTTTCTTCAATTGGAGTTTTTCTTGTGGCGAAAAGACGTATTAATTCATACACCCCTATCGAGGTATCCGTTCCGATACAACTTTCGGAAAAATTCTGCGATGACATGTAGCTTACCTTGCCGCATTACGGGGAACCACGTTATACCCATTACTTTTGACAGCTACGCTGCACATTTTCTCCGAAGCTCTCCAACAACTGCTGCGGGATATTTTAATGTGAAATGAACGCGTTTATGTGCTTCATTCATTTTGTTCCGAAACGGATACTTCGAACGCAATTTGAGTTCCGATTAGATTTGACTTTCGTATCGGAATTTTTTCCGAACGGATACCTCGATAGGGGTGATAAATTGGTTTTTATTGGATTTTATTTGGTTATTTGTTGTGGTTGTGTTGTTCAGCGCAGTCGATGTAACCGAAGCCAGAAATATACCACTACAAATAATCGAATTGATTGGTTGACATACGAAGGACATTGCGATATAGTTCAGGTTCTTCTTCGCGCAATTCGAGCAGTAATTCAGCACAAAATCCACTCTTCTCTCGAAGCCTCAACCACTTTTTTTGCCAAATACTCTGCTTTCGTTACGTTGACTCGGTATCAAGATCGTTGTCACCAGGAACGTAACCAGGGGTGGCTTGAGGGGATGTTGGCAGCTGTAAAAGCTGAGTGCAATCTTTGGTGCCAAAAAATGTCGTTGAGTGATCCTTCTACCGAAGTTTTGAAATTGCTTTATATATGTAACAAGACTTACTTTAGAGGTATAAACTTCTTGCTTACGGTTTTGGTCACGCTTAGTGACCACGTTAGTGTTGATTGTTGAAAGAACCTTTTCAAAAAAGGATTAAAACAGTGTCCCGAAACGTTATGGGGAATGCAAGATTAAGGTCCTTGCTATGATATTTTTTCATTCGGATATTAAGGTGATTGATCTCATGTAAAAAAAAATCAAAACATCTTCTGCTTTGTAAAACTGTGTGTACAAAAATAGTTTAATGTGGTATTCGAATGGGCGCTCTCAGAGCCCTTTTTTCTGCTCTCAGAGCACTTTTGGTAAAAAAAAATCAGATCATTTTTGCTAATCTTTTGTACGTTGAGTTTGACAATTATTGGAGTTTGCTTAAGTTTTCGTGAAATTTTTCAACTGCAAAGAAACGCTTTGCATCGGGTGGCTCTATTTTTGTTAATTATTTATGTATAAATGTTTAGAAATCAATCTGTACCCAAATTTAGAATGTTTTAATACAAAATTTAAGCAGTGAATGCAATATACTTAGAAAAGTGTAGAAGGCTACACATATTCGAACCGCACTAATATCAACACAATCAATCCATCAAAGAGCAAGTGACGGTTTTATGTTCGATTAGACACACGAAATCTGAAATCTGAGAGCGAATCTGAAGAAGCCCAATCGAAAACTACATAAGTATGTTCGTTTAGGTTAGGTTGGGAGGGAAGTTTTGCATCAGATGCAAATTTCACCCGGAAGCCGTGAAGGCCCATTGTGAGTACCCTGTTTTTACATATAAGGACTTCTGCAGAAGTCATTTGCAAAAAGTCCTAGCCTTTTAGCCATGTTTCCTATGGTGCAGTGTCCGGTTAAAGCCAAGGATTTGACTTCTATTAAGGGAGATTAGGAACTTTGATCTTTTGGTGTCAACCACAGGCCACAGACTTGGGGTTATGACGCAACCGATGGTGTTGCTCCATTGTTCCTTAGCCAGTTGTGTGGTGACGCCGTCAATAAATGTCTTAGCAGTGTTGAAAGGCGGTAGCACCTCTATGTACGTAGCTCAATGGGTTACAGGTGTAATGTTTGCTCTAAGGCGGTGAACTAGGCTATTTTAGCATAGCACGTTTGTGTAGCTGTATAAAGCGCAGCTCGCTAAATATGAAGACAAAAATGGCGCAATTAATCCAGAGTCAAGAGTGTGTTCAAGACTGTCATTATTAATCAACTTCATTCCCATTTATACAAAATTCTTATTACTCATCCTAAGCAATAAAATATTCAAACAGCATAATAAAATAAATTTGATCCCTTTGTCCCACATAGTGCACTGTACTGTAAACAATAACAAACACATGAACTCTACGTAGCATGAATCACTGTCGATACCGATCAAATGCAACTCTATGCTATCTATGGCGTTCAGTGTGACTGCATTGAAACACTACATCCTCACCCACAGAAAAATTATATTTATTTACATTTCTTAAAATTTAAATAAATAGCTAGCATTCGTATTAGTGCATTTTTTTGGGATCGGTGCGTACGTAATATGGTAATATTATAATAGCTATTATGCTTTTAGTCATGCGCATGCTAATTTCTTACATATATTCTTAATCTTGTCTAGATTTAATAAAATTATTATTATGTATCTTATAGTTCTTATTATCTATCATAATGCAACTATTAGGAACTTCTTGTGATACTATTTCATATGGACCTTTTAATGGTTTGTCAAACTTTTTCTATTTTGAGTTCTTAGAAATAC
Source organism: Cheilosia vulpina (assembly GCA_916610125.1). NCBI lineage: Eukaryota > Metazoa > Arthropoda > Insecta > Diptera > Syrphidae > Cheilosia > Cheilosia vulpina. The sequence goes on from OU744280.1 coordinate 47,019,085, forward strand.
CTTATCGCCTACTTTAAAATTAGATTTATTTATATTATTTTGTTCTTTTATTCTTATCTTCTAACAAATTATCTTTTGCTTGCTTGTGCAAGTATCTTAGTTTACATTGCAATTCATTCAAATAATTATTTAAATCATACATTTTTTGTTTAAAAATAAATAAATAATGGATTCTCACAACCATTCGTCTTGTGTGAGTTTTTATTTTTGGGACGAATGGAAAGGATCTACTACAATTTTATGCCGATTGAGAAGCTCTTTCATGACAGTTATACTCTCGGATGTTTGTCAGACGGTCGCGAAAGGTGGCGCAGTGAAAAAAACCTTGAGTTGGAATTTGAAATTTTTTGTTTATTCGACAATATTTCACATGGTAGAGTGCTTATCTTACCAAAAACTAGTTCGAACGGTGAATATGAAGTGCTACTATGAGGTGTTGAATTATAACAATATGTACCTATAGTATGGCAACCACTCATCCCAACTATCCTTGTCTCCTATCGTCATCAGATAATCATTTAGAACCCTATGGTTTCTTTCTAAGGATCCTAATGTTTCATGATGATACGGGGTTGATATTATCTTTTCTATGTTTAGTAGCTTACAAATGTTTTTTAGTAGTTCGTTCGTAAATTCAGTTCCTTTGTCTGTTTTAAGTTTTCTAAAACATCCGTACTTTATTATGAATTTCTCTACTATTGTCCTCGCAATATTAACGGCATCTTTAGTTTGTACTGGGAATGCCTCCAAAAACTTTGTTGGTTCACATTGTATTGTAAGAATATATCTAAAGCCTTTCGAAGGTCTCAAAGGTCCTACCGTGTCTATGGAAATGGTTTCAAATGAGATACTTGGCGTATCTGTTATGACAACATTTTCTTTGGTGTACCTTATAATTTGATTACAATCTTCACATTTGTTGATGAATGGTTTTACCATTCGATTCATATTCTTCCATACATATTTCTGCTTTAACTTGCTGTTGCATCTTCTAATACCGCAATGTCCTCCTATTTTTGAGCTATGATATTCTTTAATTAACCTATGCTTTTCTTCTTCATCTCCTACCTTTTTTTAGAGGTTCATATATCAATATACCCAGACATTCTCCAATTGTTCTCTTCTCTTGTAGCTTATTAAATATCTCTTTGAATTCATGTACCTACGTATTAGCTTATTCAAAATCAATTTTACCTCTGATAGAGAATTATCGCTAAATTCTACAATTACAGTGTTCACTGCTATAAATTTATTACTTCGTTGTTGAGGGTACCCAATTCTTTTCATTTCCTTAAATTCAATCTTCTTCCTCCGCCTTATATCCGATATTGATGTACAGTCCCATATGTGGAGGTGATCAATCCTTGCATTTGGGTTTAAGGCTTTCGCACAGTTTTCAGTTGTTCTTGATGTTTCTATCTGCTCAGTTTTCTTTTTCATTGCTCTTGTTACTCTATCTACATTGCATTTTGGTATCATTTCATTTAGTTTCTCCGAATTTATTTGTGTTCTCGAGAGTGCATCCGCACTTGTGAAAGCACAGCTCCTACCGCAAAATTAGAAGTTTCTGTTGTTAGAATAAAAGGTTTTTAGAAATCCGGATAGCTTAGCACTGGAGGTGACATTAACTTTTGTTTGAGTCTCTTGAATGCTGCATCGCAATCTTCTGTCCAAGTAAATAGTTGTTTCTTCTTTAGTAAATGATTAAGAGGTCTCGCTATATTCGCAAAATCTTAGAATAAACTTTCTATAATAGTTGCAAAATGCTACGAATCGTCTTACGTCGTCTGCATTCATTGGTTCTGGGTATTCTTTTATCAGTTCGTATTTTTCTGGATCTGTAGTAACTCCTTCCGCTGTTAATAAATGTCCAAGATATACGACTTCTGGTTTCAGAAATTCACATTTTCCCGGGTTTAACTTTAGATTGTATTTACGGAGTCTCTTCAGTGCCCTCATCAAGTTTTCATGGTGTTCTTTAATGTTTGGACCAAATACTACGATGTCGTCCACGTATAAGAATGCTGCTGCTTGCAATCCACTTAAAGCTATTGACGCCATCCTCTGAAAACTGTGTGTTGATATTTTTAGTCCAAACGGAAGTCTTTTGAACTGATAGTGTCCTTCGGTGGTAGAAAATGCTGTTAACGGTCTTGAGTGTTTGTGTAGGAGTATTTGGTGAAATGAGGTCGTCATATCCAACGTTGAGAAAAATTTTGCATTGCCCAGTTTGTCCAGTACATCTTCCACTCGAGTTCGTGAGAATTTGTCGTCTACTACCTTTTTGTTTAGGGATCTGAAATCTACTACTAGTCTTCATTTTTGTTGACCGTTTTTACTTTTCTTTTGTACGATTAGAAGTGGCGAGTTGTACGGACTCGTTGATAAATTTACGCTATTCACTTTAAAGTTTGGCGATTTTTAGGCTCTTAGGAATTTATTAAATGAATACTTCTATTGCAAACGTAATGTTTTCGTATAACTACCTTTCTAAACAATTATCTAGTTTTCGATAGTATTTCAGATTTCTGCTGCCAAATCAAATTGAATCCGAATTCTGTTTATTCTTTTGCGTATTGAGTTGCTCGCAAAAAAACACTTTCCTTCTTGACATCCATTGCAATTCATTTTCACAAATTTATACAAAACCCATTTCGAAATAATTTTATATTAAAACTCGTTTCCATAGGCGTTTCTTTTTTTTACCACTTTTAACATTGAAAAATTTAAACTAGAAAGGTCTCTCAATTATGAGTATGTGTTGTGTTTTTTTTTTATACAATATTGTCGTCTTTAAAAACAATGTAATCAGAATAATTGTGCCTAAAGAATTGCAAAAAATGTTCACTTTTGATCTTGATCTGACCTGGTAACACTGCAGTACAAATGTAAAATTTTCGCAAGCAAATAATGTCCCGGACAATAAGCGTGAGCGAAAAGAGAGTGGAGAATTGTACTACTCACTTTTCCGAAATCATTTCGCAGCAGCAGCGTACTACAAAACGAAAAGGAGAGCGAAATTTTTCGTTCATGATTTCGTTGTGTCATTTTTGTATGGGATTTTTCGTTCCGGAACAGGTCCGTACCAACTTTAAGGTTTCGCCTTCAAAATGGAATACGTCTTAAAAATCCTCTCAAATTTTTCTGATCATTTTTGATTCTGCGTTGCCAGCTTTTTCGAGTTATATATCGTTTTTCAAATGTTGAAGTCGTTCAGATTGAGCTTTGGTTTTGTTGTATGATAATATCTCAAATTTTTTAAAAGGTTGTATTCCGAGTTCATAATCCTTATATGTGTATATATATATAAGTATACTCCCTTTTTTATTTCCTTTCCAATTACACACTGTCTTCATTCAGTTGTATTTCTACTACCTGGATTATTTCTGTGCTTGGTGGTACCGTTAACTTGCCTATATTCTTCATGTTCATGTTAATTGGTAGTGTTATTTCTTCATCTTCTGTATATAAATACAGTTTCCAATAAGAGGTGTTATTGTGAATGACCCGCTATTTCGGTAGCTGTCACTTTTGAAGCTTTTATACTTTGACATTTGACAAGTAGAAACTACGCCATTACTAAAAATGGAACACGCTTCAACAACGCATTGAAATTATTAAAATTCACTACAGCAATGGGGAAAAAACACAAGCAACGAAACTATTGATCTTTTACGGGAAAAGTTTCCGGACCGTATTATCTCTCGAAGAGGTGATCACAATTGGCCACCGAGATCTTGTGATTTAACACCTTGCGACTTCTTCCTTTGGGGCCACGTGAGGCTATCGAGGACATAGGGCAGCCACTTGATTTGGTTATGGAAAATTTCATGAAAAGGATATGGTCCTGTATGCGTGCTCGTGTTGGCCATTTGGCTGATGTTGTTTTTCATTATTAACGGCATACCTTCCTCTTTATTATGAAATAAACATCCGATAATTTATCTCAAAAAATGGCATTTTTCTTTGAATACCAAAATAAAGGGTTATTGCAAAACCCTTTACTACCAGCGCGTAGGTCTCATAGTCAATTTTGCAGTTGTATTTTCTTAGGAAATTTCTTACTAATATACCATCAGTTGCTTTTTTCATGTTTGTATTTACAACGTGAAATTCATGTTTTACAATTTTATCTCCAATTTGTAATTCTAACTTGGCTGTACCTTCCGAAAATATTGTTTTATCAGTTATGCCGTTTATCTGACACACCTCGTTTGGGTTTAACTCATTTATCATGTTACTTCTACAACTAAGAAGTTGTATAGCTTCTTGTGGTCTCCATCAAATTCCGGAACCAGCTTTGCAGCTGTTAATATGTCGAACCTCGTCATATTTGGTGTCTTTACGTCTATTTTCTTAATTGCTTTTGGTTTTAGTAGTTTGTCTATTTCCTCAACTATTCCAAGGAAGTATTTTTTAGTTTCTGCTACTTTTATCCTGATGTCTTCCCAATTCTTTTCTATTTCAGTTTTTGTTCTGGATATGTAGTCTGCTGTATAATTTCTGTTTGGGTTTAAAATTGTCCATACTTGTTTAAAAAAAAACAATTTGTTTTTTACTACTCTTTAGTATTTTTACACATGGTTTACTCTACCTTTTATTATTTGCTTTTTAGCAAAATTTTTGTAGTAGCTATTAATTTTAAAAAATAATATGACTACTAATAATATCACACAGCAAAACCAAAGCTCAATCTTAACGACTTCAACAATATAAAACTCGAAAAAACTCTGGCAACGCAAAATCAAAAATGATCATTAAAATTTGTGAGGATTTTTAAGACGTATTCCATTTTGAAGGCGAAACCTTAAAGTTGGTACGGACCTGTTCCGGAACGAAAAATCCCATACAAAAATGACAACGAAATCATGAACGAAAAATTTCGCTCTCCTTTTCGTTTTGTAGTACGCTGCTGCTGCGAAATGATGTCGGAAAAGTGAGTAGTACAATTCTCCACTCTCTTTTCGCTCACGCTTATTGTCCGGGACATTATTTGCTTGCGAAAATTTTACATTTGTACTGCAGTGTTACCAGGTCAGACCAAGATCAAAAGTGAGCATTTTTTGCAATTCTTTAGGCACAATTATTCTGATTACATTGTTTTTAAAGACGACAATATTGTATAAAAAAAAACAACACATACTCATAATTGAGAGACTTTTCTAGTTTAAATTTTTCAATGTTAAAAATGGTAAAAAAAAGAAACGCCTATGGAAACGCGTTTTAATATGAAATTATTTCGAAATGGATTTTGTATAATTTTGTGAAAATCAATTGTAATGGATGTCCAGTGCAAGAAGAAAAGTGTTTTTTTGCGAGCAACTCAATTCGCAAAAGAATAAACAGAATTCGGATTCAATTCGATTTGGCAGCAGAAATCTGAAATACTATCGAAAACTAGATAATTGCTTAGAAAGGTAGTTATACGAAAAGAGTACGTTTGCAATAGAAGTATTCATTTAATAAATTCCTAAGAGCCTAAAAATCGCCAAACTTTAAATTGAATAGCGTAAATTCATCAACGAGTCCGTACAACTCGCCACTTCTAATCGTACAAAAGAAAAGTAAAAACGGTCAAGAAAAATGAAGACTAGTAGTAGATTTCAGATCCCTAAACAAAAAGGTAGTAGACGACAAATTCTCACGAACTCGAGTGGAAGATGTACTGGACAAACTGGGCAATGCAAAATTTTTCTCAACGTTGGATATGACGACCTCATTTCACCAAATGCCCCTACACAAACACTCAAGACCGTTAAAAGCATTTTTTACCACCGAGGTGGTAAAGTTCAAAAGACTTTGGATATCAACAAACAGTTTTCAGAGGATGGCCTCAATAGCTTTAAGTGGATTGCAAGCAGCAGCATTCTTATACGTGGACGACATCATAGTATTTGGTCCAAGGAAGTATTTTTTAGTTTCTGCTACTTCTTCTGTAAAATCTCTGTTTGGGTTTTTCTTGAGGTTGTCTAATTTTTCTGACAGTGGCTTAAAATTGTGGCGAAGATGGCAGGATCGCCATGCAATGTTTGCTCTAAGGAGGTGCCCTAAGCTTTTTTTAGCGTAGCACGCTTTGTGTTGCTGTATAAAGTGCAGCTCGCTAAATATGAAGACAAAAATGTCGCAATTAATCCAGAGTCAAGAGTGTGTACAAAACTGTCTTTATTAATCAGCTTCATTCCTATTTATACAAAATACAAAATAAACTAAATTTGATCCATTTGTCCCACATAGCGGGTGGGAGCGATGTACAAACTGTAAACAAGCACATGAACTCGTATGAACCTCTACGTAGCATGAATCATTGTCGATAACGATCGAATGCCACTTGACACTCTATGCTATCTAGGGCGATACAATGTTACGTAATGGTTCTCCGCGTTCAGTGTGACTACATTGAATCACTACACAGGTTCAATAGCGTTTCCAGACCTTGTTCAGGTTCTTAAGATAGGATTTGGTTTTAACCGCCTCCCACCAAACAACTGAACCGTAGGTAAGAATGGGTCTCACAATCGCGGTGTACAAACAGTGCACAATGTTCGGTTGTAAGTCCCAGTTTTTCCCAAAGGTTTTTCTACATGCATAAAAGGCTTTAAGTCCTTTCTTCAGTCCTTCTTCAGTATTCCGTTGCCAGTTCAATTTGGAGGTGAATACCACACCCAGGTACTTTGCCTCGGTCGAAAGATTAAGTCGTACACCTTTAAGCTTCGGTGGGTTCCGTTTTGATACCTTATATTTCCTGGTGAACAGAATGAGTTCGGTCTTTTTCGGATTAACCGCAAGACCGTTGTGTTCCGTCCATTTGGATAGTTCTGATAATGCAGATTCCATAATATCTCTAATGGTGGAAAAGTATTTTCCTGTTATTAGTACAACTATGTCATCCGCATCTATCATCCATCATCTACGGACATAGAGAAATCCTGGAGGCTTTCAAAAACGAGATTAGGAAGCTGAAAATACTTATGGATGGGATAACAGGGGTATGGAAAGTAATAGAAAATAAATGGTGATTTTCACAGATGAATCCATAATAGATGACGGATAGGGGGCCGGTATCTATTCAGAGGTGCTGGAACTAGCCCATCACGAAAGCATCGGGAAATACACTTCCGCATACAAGGCTGAGATGATTGCTTTGCAGCTTGCTTGTTGGACTACTTGCTTGAGAGTCAGGTGGAGGGAAGAAATATCCTTATAGTGTTATTGCACTGGACAATCAGGCGGTGATCAGACGCAAACAACATCATTGGCACTGGAATGTGTATTTAAGCTCAATTAGTGTTCATCTAAAAATGAAGTAACTGGGTTCGAGGGCACATAGAGATCGACGGCAACGAAAAGCGGACTTACCGAATCATTCTCTTCAATTGGTAGAGGAATGCTAGCACATAGAATAACAGCTGATTCAATATTGGATCACGGCAGTACACCTGAGAAGGTGCTCAGCAGTAGAACATTAGGCCTTTTTTATTATGCTCACATTTTCACGGTTTACAACAACAGTACAAGATCCAACTTTTGTTGTATACCATAGAAATCAGTGATCTATACAGATCATGTGGGCATAATAAAAAAGGCCTAAGTGTCAAAAGTGGCTGAGTTGAAACTCAGTGGATGTAACAGATCTCACATAAACAGATGCTAGCATTAACACTAGGAAACCAACCCAGGGATGAACTCTGGAGAAATCCAGAGATATTCTCTGAATAAGATTGATAGTGGTAGAGGTACAAAAAGAGACCCGACAGTGGTGGTATATCCGAACTCTATCACATTCCCCGGTGGGCATAAACTAATATTGTTTTCCTTTTACACCACCAGATATTTTTTTCAGAAGGATATTTTTAATTGAAGGACGATGAATGTTCAAATTTCCCTTTCTATGAAAAGAACAAATCTAGAATTGCTCTTTCGATGTATTCTATGATTCATTAAAAAAAAAGTGGACTTCCAGGTCAATTCTTAACACAACAGAAGTGTCCGGAATATTTTTAGAGAATTTCCCTGAACTCACCAACACACACTAGCAAAATGTCATATTGAAATGTTTGTTGCGTTATTAGAAACGAATTATTCGCTTGTAATCCGAAAAAATACAATTATGAGTGCAAAATGTAGACTAATATATGGTGTCTACCGCTATTACAAAAGGGCCCCAACGAATTTCATTGAAAAGAAATTCTTTGCCCAGAAAAAAATTTCTGGGAAAAACACTATAAGAAATTTCGTACATTTTAAAGGAAATAAATAATTTTCATTGATTGTATCTATTAAGCCCGAATGACACTACATTTTTACCTCATATTTTTCATGTTAGCGGACTGAAGGAGTATATTACGAATTTATTTTCAAATAATCTTGAAATGTCAAAATAAAAAACTGTCAGCAGCTGAAAAATGTAATTTGAATACATTTTTAATGCATTTTATTATGTTTCTACACTAATAAAGTTGGTGTGTACACGACGCACTTACTCCTATCGGAAATTTTCGTTCTAATTTTTCGTACTGCTCTAGTTTCATTTTAAAAGTAGAAAAAAATGCAAAAAATGTTGTGTCATACGGGCTCTAGTCTTTTTTTTACTATAAATACTCGTCTGAAGCAATTGCTTTCAAATGTAATTTCTTGCTTTCAAATGTAAATTCATTAATATGTCAAATATTTAAAATTTACTAATGAATTTAAAAAGCTTTTTTTTTCCCGAAAACGAAATCTCCATGAAAAGATTATCGGCGTTACCAATGTATAGTTTTAGTTTAGACTTTAAATTTTAATAGTTCACAGTTTTGCGGCTATGTTTTGCTATACAAATTTCGCAATTTTGACATTCCGTATATAAAGTCGACTAAAATTTATTATTTGAACGGCGCTATAATTCAAAAATCACATTTCTAATATTAAAACATGTTCATAATCGTTTCTTTTCTTTAATTCTTTGCTGTTTTTCTGTAGGCATTCTCGAATGATTTTCCGCCAAAAACAACAAACGAACACAGACACATAATTGTAACAACCAGAATATCCTTACCTTACCAATAAACATTTGTAGTTTCAACTCTTAATTTAAGTAGTTAACACTAACAGTGGTTATATTTTCAATACAAATTTAGCAATTGTGAGCTTTTGTAAATATAAACTCGAGTCTAAAATTTGTTATTAGTACTAATAAAATTTGGAGTCGAAACTAAAAATGTTTATTGGTAAGGCCGTTGTCTTTACGTTCGAACCGCCAAAATCAGTTGCAGTTAATTTTTTCTAGTATTTCGTGGAAAAAAAATCAATGCGTTCATCCATTAGATTTGAAAATAATTTAAAATTATTCAGCCACTCGGTGGTTTTAATAAATTTATGGTGAGGACACGATAGGAATGGAATCTGACACATCAATCGTACCAATATTAACCATTGTTAAGAAACCGAACGCACTGCAGCTATAATTTAAAGTGTATTATGGAAGTTCAAGAATCTAGTTTAGTAAGTCTGACAACTGGCTGACTTGAGTTGCCTCATGTGGTTTTCGATTATGTATTTCACAATTTGATTGGAGATTTCGGATTTCTGCTGCTAAAGATATATAGATATAACATAAGATCCGATTATTTTTGCTTCTTTTGTTTATTGTGAGATGACCTCAAAAAGACTATTTTTATTAACTTGCAGTCTTACACTGGTAAATCAATTGTATTTGATTTTCACACATTTATCCTAACGCATTTCGAAATAATTTAATATCAAAACTTTAAAAGAATAATTCAGATAAAAACCACATCCTTTCAACAATAAACAAACATAAGTACATCTGTCCATTTCGTAATAAAGTTTGAGAGCAATAGAAACTTCAGTTTAATAATATTTTTCTACCCTTTTTTACATTTCCATTTAGATATTTTTCAAAATTTTTGTTACACAGGTGCACAGTAAATCAAAATTGCAATTGCGACTTTGACTGATTATGGGTTATGACCACAGTAGGTCTAGGTAATATATACATACTTAACTAGAGTTGGCCCAGTGGTAGAAATTCTACTATTATATTGACCTGGCTTCTACACAAAATTTTGAAAAACAAAATATATACAGCATTGCATCTCTGCACAATCTTCCCAACAAAAATTCAAGCGAATATGTCGTGTTTAATGCGTGTAAAAATGGTTCTTAACTACTTCCCTTCGCCTATTTATATACTTAATAATTACGTCTATTAAAAATTATTAAACTAGTTTTAGAATGTTCTCGAATATTAAGAATAAAAGTAACCGACTGAAACATCCAATAACTCCTAGACATGAAAACAATTAGTGTATTAAGAAAACGTGTGAATATGAACTATAATGTTTTGTTTTAATTTCTGAATAAAATAAAATTTGGTTAACAAAATTGGAATTATGAACTGTTTAATTATATAAATCGGGTGGATGTGCATTACGACTTAATTAACAGTTACTTGCTTTATCCGCAGGTACAAGCTGAAAATAGATGCACCTATTCATTTTAACTTTGTATCAGGGGAATCATCTTTCTTTTTTTTAATTAAAATTTAAAGTTAGTACGGGTATTGGAACATATTTGTAGTGGTTTCGGGTTGTTGGAACGCCCTATAGGAATCGTCATTAAGTCAGCAGCATGAACCGGGAACATCTTCCAATGTATCTCGGAAAATGTTGACTTTTTGAGATAAATTAAAATTTGACTTTTGCCAAAGGGTGACATTTGCCTACATATTTTTTTTGTAAAACACATTCTATCCTTTAAGATATCGTTCGTAGCTTAAGACTTGACGCTATGGTATAAAGTATTTGTTTAACGTCGACTTTGTCAATTTATGTATTCAAATAACAGTACTCGCCCGACTTTGCACGTCTCTTAAAATAAGCAAATATCAACAACATAACGTGGTATACCAAATCGCCGACATGGGTAAGGACTACGGAGGGACTACAAAAAGAGCGCTCTCTAACGATCAGCTGAGCACAAGGCAGACATCAAAAAATAAAAAAAACACCAAGGGGATTTTAACAGCAAATTTTTGATTCTATTATTATTATTATTATTAATATTTTACTAGCATAAAAATACATTTTTAACTAATACAAATGTAAAAAAAGAGCACTAGCTACAGAGGCTTTCAGCTCTAATCAAGAGTTAAATTATTAAGAAAGTAACAAAAAGAAAATCTTATATAATTAAGTTTTTTTTTTTTTTTTTTTTTTTTTTTAGATAGATAGATACATTTATTTCAGGTAAGATCAAATCAAATACAATACATAATTCAATAAGTTTTACATTTTATAATGCAGAAATACAGAAATAAATTAGCTGTGACATTTTTTATTTTTATATACGTAGGAAGTTGTAAACTTTTATTACATTATCCTGATTGATTGTATTTATAAAAGTGCAGACTGATTGATTTTCTGACAAGAGGTACTTAAATGATCTAGAGATACGGCAAGGAGTATTTCCGATGATATGTTCAATATTAATAGTGTTGTTGCAGACTGTGCAGATGGGTGGGTTTTTTCCCTTTAGGATGTGTTGATGCGTTGCAATAGTATCACGTAAGCGAAGAGGGCGAAGTTGGAGTTCATTTCCTTAGAGGTTGATGTCGGGTAGATCGGGATGGATCACCCAACAGATTAATAGGTTCCGAATCTGTAGTTGGCAACATTTTTGATTCTAGTAACACAGCTGACTGAACCGCGGGCGATGTGGGCGAGCCAATGTAGTCGACGTATTTTGCCCTTTTGGACTACATTCACACCTTTGTACAGCTCACAGAGGTCGCGGTTGTATCTTCTACTCCATTCGCCTTCCTCGCACACAGAACCAAAAATCCGCCGAAGAATTTTTCTTCCGAAGGAGCCCAGTATCAGCTCTCCCTTCCTGCTTATCGTTCATAACTCAGCGCCATAAAGCAGAATTGGCAGGATAAGGGTTATGTAGAGCATACATTTTATGCTTCGAGTTAGGAGTTTTGAACCCAGTTGTTTTGCCAAACCGAAGTAGCAGCGGTTTCCTAGAATAATTCTTCGCCGGATCTCCACTAGGATGTCATTTGTGGAGTTCATATTTACTCCGAGGTAGATAAACTCCTTAACTACCTCGAAATTATTGCTATCAATAGTGACGTTCTGTCCTAGGCGGTGGACAGATGCTTGTTTGTTTGTTGATAGCATGTACTTAGTCTTGTCCTCATTTACTACAAGACCAACGAATTTCGCCTGTTCTTCAATCGACGTAAAAGCCTCTATTAGGGAACGCTGGGAGCGACCAATGATGTAGATAAATATCGTCTGCATACCCCAGTAGCTGGACGTATCTGTTGATACACTATCACATGATAGTGCTTCCCTTGCCGAAATCCGGTGCATGTTTGGAATAGTTCAGAGGAACTACTTCCAAACTGCACGTTGCATCGTGTGTTCTCCAGCGTCAAGCTACATAGCTGGATCAGTTTTGCCAGGATCCCGAATTCGGCCATCGCCATATAAAGCTCCAGACTATGAATGCTATCATATGCGGCTTTGAAGTCGATGAATAGAAGGTGAGTCTCGACTTGAAATTCATTGGTCTTTTCCAGGATTTGCCTCAGTGTGAAAATTTGGTCTACAGTCGATCTTCCGGGCCGGAAGCCACACTGGTACGTGCCAATTAGTGTATTGCAGAACGGTTTGGTAAGTTCACACAGTACGTTGGATAGGATCACATATGCGACATTAAGCAGGGATATGCCTCGATAGTTCTTGCAAGACATAGGACCGCCTATTTTTGTAGATGGGGCATATGGAGCTGATAGTCCAGTCATCGGGCATACTTTCTTCCAATCATACTTGGTTAATGATTTAGTGCATGCGCTCTACCAACGACAAGTCGTCTTTTAGTTTTGGTCCATGAGGCTGCACGTCGTTGAGTGATATGCCATTGTCGAGACGCAATGATGAGAGTAGTAGTAGTATGTAGTTTGTTTTGTTTGCTTGCTGTGTATTCGCGCATGAAGTTGCCGTATTTCTCCTTCAGCTCGCTATCTGCACTTGGCCGAACTTGGTTGGTGGTGTAGCAGAACCCGGAATAAACCGCAGAGACAACACTCTATGATTTTTTTCCTGCGTAAGCCGATTGATAAGCCCAGCCCAATTAACCGTACCGCATATCACAGCGAAAACTATAGCGTGACTAACGGCTTAGACAAGTTTTCGTTTTGACATCGTCCGAGAAAACCAGTTAGTCTTTGGCTGCTTACCTCCACACGCACACGCACCGCGCTCGTTTTTTTGCCAAACCGATTTACCCATATGTTAGGGAAATTAGTAATAAGAATATTTGTCAATAAGTAGAATCGACTCGTTTTATTCTTATACACTAAAATTGGTGACCCCGTTAAGAAAATTCGCGATTTATAATAAGCAATGATTGGAAATGACATCAAGTCAAGCGACGACGACAGAGAACCAGGCAACGGTAGTACTTCTCAACAGTATAACGGAAGTGAAAGTATTAGGAGCGATTTAGCGCATGTCTTTAATTCGTCGCGTATCAAAACGCAAGATTTTTTTACATCTGACCCCGAGCTGTGGTTTTTTTGTTAGAGTCCCAATTCGCCTTTAATCGCATTTCCTCGGACACTACCATGTACCACGCTGTGGTTTCCCAGTTAAACCAACAAGTAGCGGAAAAGGTGAGGACATTTTTGCGCAACCCCCCAACGTCAGGGAAATACATGGCGCTTAAGCAGAAACTCATTCAAGAGTTCACACCAAGCAACCAGGGCAGGATCAAAAAATTGCTGTCGCAAATGGAACTGGGCGATAAAAAGCCATCACGATTGCTGGAAGAGATGAGAAGTTTAGCTGGGGAGACGATCGATGAAAAATTTCTAGTAATGCTTTGGCTGGGGTGTTTGCCGATGACACTTCAGCAAATTCTGTCGCCGTGGGGTGAGGAAGCTCTCGATAAACTAGCGAAAATGGCTGACGGTATAGTAGAGACAACAAACGTAGTTTCTGTGTCAGCTGCATGTTCATCACTAGGCAGCAACTCTCGTACAGCAAATGAGTCAACGCTTGAGAGACTGACTTCGCAAATGGACGACATCTGCAGGCGTTTCCGGCAGTTGGAAAGAAGATGCCGAGGTCAACGAAGTAATTCAACATCACGCTCAGTTAGCCGACAAAGAAGCATCTCAGAACGACGAACCAAGCCGAATGAGGAATGCTGGTACCACGCCAGGTTTGGAGCAAAAGCAACTAAATGTCGTTCGCCATGCGCATTTCGGGCGGAAAACTAAAAAGCCGAGCTCATACAGAGGCGACTGAGCTTGGCGCTGCTTCTGCTCGCCTTTTTATTTTTGACGATGCAACTGGAAGGAATTTCCTTATCGACACTGGTGCAGACGTTTCCATCATTCCACCACCAAAACGTTCGTTCTGCACAGTAAGTAACCAATCAAATAACATAAAACTCTACGCAGCCAACGGATCGGTGATCAACGCATATGGACAGCAGCGACTTATCCCATCGCTCGGCCTCCGACGAAATTTTCCATGGCACTTCACAATAGCCGACGTTCAGGTTTCCATAATTGGCGCAGATTTCCTGAATTTCTACAATTTAACGGTCGACCTTCGGAGACGAAAGCTCATCGATACGTCTACTGAACTATCAAGGATTGGAGAAATGCATCCATCTAATGCGCCGCAGGTAACTATTATAGACAAAAATAACCAGTTCTCCTCTCTTCTAAGGGAATTCAAGGATATTCTCGATGACCAGCCCACGAAAACCCATCAAGTACAGACAGATGTTACGCATTGTATCGTCACAAACGGCCCACCGGTGACAGCTAAACCTCGACGACTCCCGCCCGAAAAGCTGGCAGCAGCCAAGGCAGAATTCCAGGAACTTATGGCACTCGGCATTTGCAGGCCGTCTAAGAGTAATTGGGGCTCACCTCTACACATGGTGCCTAAGAAGGATTCCACTTGGCGGCCATGTGGTGACTATAGACGCCTGAATGCAGTTACGGTGCCGGACAAGTACCCGGTTCCTCACGTCCAGGACTTCGCCCACATAATACACGGACGGAGAGTGTTCAGCACCATCGACCTGAAGAAGGCATATCATCAAGTACCAGTAGAGCCAAGCGATATACCAAAAACGGCGATTATAACCCCATTTGGGTTATACGAGTTTATGTTTATGACGTACGGGCTTCGAAATGCAGCGCAGACGTTCCAGCGGTTAATGGATGAGGTACTTCGAGGTTTGGATTTTGCCGTGGCCTACATCGACGACATACTGGTCGCCTCCGAGACGTTAGCAGAGCATGAGCTACATCTGAGAATCATCTTTAAACGGCTCAAAGACAACGGACTGATTATCAACCTAGCGAAGTGCACATTTGGCAAGGCCGAAGTGCAGTTTCTCGGTCATTTGGTTCTCCCCGAAGGAATTAAGCCCTTGCCAAGCAGGATTGTCGCCATACAGGATTACAAAAAGCCATCAGTTGTCAAAGATTTAAGAAGATTCCTGGCGATGATCAACTTTTACAGGAGGTTTATCCCGAACGCCATTGCTATTCAGAATCGTCTGCAAGTTTTAATCCAAGGTAACGTGAACGATAACCGTCAAATAACGTGGACATCCGATGCTGAAGCCGCTTTTGAACAGTACAAGACAGCACTATGTAACGCAACACTGCTGGCTCATCCAGCGAAGGATTCCGCAATTTCAATAACCGTAGATGCATCGGATCTCGCCATCGGTGCAGTTTTACAACAAACAGAAAACGCACAGACTAGGCCACTATCATTTTTCTCGAAAAAGCTATCCATCCCGCAGCAAAAATATTCAACGTACGATCGTGAATTGCTAGCTATTTACGAAGCCATACGATACTTCCGCCAACTACTGGAAGGAAGGAACTTTGCGATATACACCGACCACAAACCATTAGTTTTCGCGTTCCGGCAGAAAGCAGAGAAGGCGTCACCCAGGCAAGCCCGCCAGTTGGATTTCATCAGCCAATTCTCGACCGACATACGCCATATCGCTGGAAAAGAAATCATCGTCCCCGACATGCTGTCGAGAATTGCAGCAGTGGCGGTCGAAAACGACATCGATTTTAAACAGCTAGAAGCAGACCAGCAAGTTGACTCTGAACTGCAGTCATTGCTCAGCGACAACAAGACGTCACTACTGTTAAAAGCCGTAAAAAACACAGAATCGTCAAGCAACCTCCTATGTGACGTGTCAGGCATGTACGTGAGACCTTTCGTTACTAAAAATTTTCGACATTCTGTTTTAGCGAAATTGCATGGTTTGGCGCACTTGGGTACCAGAGCAACCACCAAGCTGATCCAACAAAGATTTGTATGGCCGAATATGCGTCATGACTGCAGAGAATTTGTGAAACATTGCATTGCATGCCAGAGAGCGAAAATTCAACGACACAATCGGGCACCATTGCAAGCTTTCGACGAACTAACTGAGCGTTTTGACCACCTCCATATCGACCTGGTTGGGCCATTGCCGCCATCGAACGGTTTCTCGTATATACTTACTATCATCGACAGAGCAACTCGTTGGCCGGAAGCGATCCCCATCAGCGACATCACTGCAGAAAGCGTAGCGAAGGCGTTCGTAGCAGGCTGGATATCACGTTTTGGCGTCCCATCCCGTATAACGTCAGACAGAGGGCGGCAGTTTGAATCGAGTTTGTTCGGGCAACTCAACAAGATGCTAGGCGTTCACCATTTGCGAACAACCGCCTACCACCCTCAAGCGAACGGGATGGTAGAACGGTTGCATCGCTCTTTAAAAGCAGCGTTTAAAGCTAAGATGCCAGCCAGCTGGTCGGAGGAGCTACCGTTTATATTACTTGGCATCCGGGTGGCCTGCAAAGAGGATTTCAATGCAACTCCAGCCGAGATGCTGTACGGTAAGACTTTAAAAATACCTGGCCAATTTTTTGTATCTCGACAGGAAAATATATGCGATAATGATTTCGTTCGACAATTGTCTACGTCCCTGAAAAAATTCCAACTCGGAGACAACGTCCATCATGGTTCTTCAACAACTTTTTTCATCCAGCCTGCGTTAGCCACATGTACACATGTGTTCGTTAGAGTAGATGCAGTCCGCAAACCTCTACAACCGCCGTACAATGGTCCGTTTAAAGTCGAACAGCGTCATCAGAAGTATTTTAAGGTAAATATCAACGGCAGCGTACAAAAAATAACAATCGACCGTCTGAAGGCAGCTTTCATCTTGGTTGAAGAGAATTCCAACACAACTAGCTGTACACAAACACCTTCATACAGAACGCGCTCTGGGAGAACAGTAAAGCCGCCGAAGACCTTCCGACTAGAGGGGGAGTAGTGTAGCAGAACCCGGAATAAACCGCAGAGACACCACCCTATGATCTTTTTCCTGCGTAAGCCGATTGATAAGCCCAGCCCAATTAACCGTACCGCATATCACAGCGAAAATTATAGCGTGACTAACGGCTTAGACAAGTTTTCGTTTTGACATCGTCCGAGAAAACCAGTTAGTCTTTGGCTGCTTACCTCCTCACGCACACGCACCGCGCTCGTTTTTTTGTCAAACCGATTTACCCATATGTTAGGGAAATTAGTAATAAGAATATTTGTCAATAAATTCGTGAAGTAGAATCGACTCATTTTATTCTTATACACTAAAGTGGAATCGTTTTATGGCGACTGCTCTGGAACTACCTAATGTCTGCGCATGTGGATTAATAGGGATGGTGACAACGTATCATCCGGACGAGTCCCTCCAATATGTGTTCTACAAGTTTTCTTCGACCCATTCATCGTCCGGCGATTTTGCTCTTGATTCGCTCAGCTCTTCCATCTCCTAAAATCTTCTCAACCAGCTCGTTAAGCTGCACGTCTGGGGATTCTGCGGCTAAAACCGTGGTTCGGTTTCGCTGGATTCGGTTGCATCTGGCGAAACAATTTCCAACCGAAACTCGTGTCTTGCGCCGTTAGTCGTGATTTGTATTTTTTGATGCCCATACTTGCGCCCTAAGTAGAATCTCTATTCTGACTGGCTTGTTGCAGTCCTCGTCGGGCAGTTTCAGCTCGCGTGTTGCATTTGCGGTAAATGTACGGTGGGGAGGTACGAGGTTATATTCGTAATGATGAACAGCTGTCAGTTCATTTCGAACGTTGGCTTAATGCGTGATGGTAATCTGACGTATACGGTTGATACGCACGCCAGCGTTGGGACTGATTCCTTGCACTTGGAAATCGCACTTGCGCCTTATGATGCCCGTTCTTTGGACGCATCTCTACGTGATGAGGCTGATTTGACTCTCGCAATTTAGGAGGGCCCCTGCCTCCATCGGTTTACCTGCTCCGCTCCTTACCTTGATGCATGCAGTGGCTAATAGTGCGCAATTAAGAGAATTCAGCAATATTTTCTATGTTACATTTAACGTAATCGATCATATAATTAATGTTCTCTTTTTATATACTGACTCTCTTTTGTAAGCTACTATTTACCTAAATGATGTTCATCATACATGTACCAAATGAACTCCATCATATGAATTAAATCACTCTAGTTTTGTACTCCACAGTGGTCGGTCGTTTTCTTTTGCGTTTAACTTTAACAGGTTATGGGCCCAGTCCCAAGTTTATTGTATTAACAGTTCTTTTTTATTTAATAAGTTATTCATACTAAAGCGTTGAATATACATTTACCTTTTTGCTTGCACAGTGAGCGGATAGCGGATATTCGAAAGCGCGGTTATTTAGCTTGGGTATATAGTTAATATAAAATATCGTAAAATGGAAAGCGATTTAAAGAAAATTGATAAGCTTTTGAATGCATACCAGATCAGAGTCATGCTTAGTGGCAGCGATATGTACGACATCGTTAATGGAAAGATGGCAAGTTCTGGTGAAAGCGAAGTAGTCAAGATGTTAGAATGGGAAAAACTAGATAGGAAAGCACAAAAGGTTATAGTAATGAGTGTAGGTTCCCAAGCTCTAGTGCATATAATGAACTGTGCTACATCACATGCTATGTGGAAGAAATTAGAATCGGTCTATGAACAAAAGGCCGATACTAATATCCATCTCATTCAGCAAAAATTTTATAGTTTCTCGAAAGATCTGATATTTCAACACATATCTCAAAGCTTGAATCAATTGCCCAACAATTAAAAGATTGCGGTTAATCAATTTCTGAGACCATGTTAATTACTAAAATAATGATGACATTGCCAAAGGAATATAACCATTTTTTAACTGCGTGGGAGTCAACGACACAAAGGCACAAGACAATTGAAAATCTAACGGCGCGTTTGATAATGGAAGAGTCACGTTTAAATTTGCAGGTGCATGGTGGTGAAGCGACGACAACGAGTGCGCTGGTTGCCAAAAGGCGTTCACAGTTTTCAAGGAGCCAACAAAAATTCAAGGACAAGCCAGGGAAATGTTTTCTTTACAAAAAGTCAGGCCATTGGAAAAAGGATTGTCCATCAAGATATGGACATGTTGCTCAAAAGGAATATCATCGTGATGCTTTTGTATGCATCGTGATGCTTTTGGTTGCTTCAACTGAAAGCGGGTGCGAGGAATGGTATTTAGAGTCCGGAGCAAGCGACTGGACTGGTTTGTTGATTATGTGCCGTTCAAGAATCCGCAATTTGTGCGCGTAGGTAACGCAGAGACTATTAGTGCACTGGGCAGTGGAAAGATTAACATACTCTCATTTAACGGTGAAATCTGGTTGCCGAAATTTATCTCTAACGTTTTGTATGTTCCTGATATTCATATAAATTTATTTTCCTCAATTGCAGCAATGGATAAAAACCTGAAATTAAAATCAAATAAAGCTAAATGTCAACTTTTGCAGGACGGGCGTATTGTGGCAGTGGGAGTACGGGAATCCACACTATTTAAGATGATATTCAAAATTATTGCCCAATCGCAAATGTAAGCGAAAAAATTGAAGACATTAAAATCTGGCATGAGAGATTAGGACACCAAAGTGTAAATTATGTTCGCAGTTTTTTAAAGGAGCGGGGTATAGGTTTTTATGATACAAATAACCATTTTTGTGATGCATGTGCATTGGGAAAGTTGCATCGATTTCCATTTGAAAGAAGTCACAGTAGAGCAAGCTCGGTAGGTGAACTGGTGCATGCTGATTTGTGCGGACGAATGCAAAACACCTCAGTTGGCGGTTCCAAGTATTTTCTTTTATTTAGAAACGATTTCTCCAGGTATAGAGTTTTATACTTTTTAAAGAAGAAAACCGAGGTTTTGGAATGCTTCAAAATGTTTGTAAAATGTAAAATGAAAGTAGAAACTGGAAACGGTTCTGAAAACAGTTCGTACGGACAATGGTTTAGAATTTGTAAATGCTGGTATCAAGAATTTTCTCGCAAAAGAATGCGTTCGACATCAAACATCTGTACCTTATTCTCCACAGCAGAATGGACGGGCTGAGAGAGATTTGAGAACAATTGTCGAGGCAGCAAGGACTATGATTCATGCACGAGGGCTATCCCTACGACTATGGGCGGAAGCTGTGAGTTTTGCATGTTTTTTATTGAACCGCACGGGACCGACAGATAGGAATGGGAAAAGCCCGATCGATTTGTGGGCTGGAATTGATCAAAAACGTGATTATAAGGGCATTAGGGTATTCGGGGATGAATGCTACGCTCACATTCCTTCGCCAAAACGTCGAAAATGGGATCCAAAGTCTCAGCGAGGCATTTTTATTAGATATCCGGAAAATACAAAAGGATACCGTATTTATTTCCCAGCAAGCGATAAGATCGAGGTAAATCGGGATGTTGTTTTCAAAAGTCCATCTATCTCAAATACTGTGGTTCTGCATGAATTCGGTAAACATCCGGAAGACGACAAAAAGGAGCACCTCAAGACTGAAGCACCAAATTCACCAGCTGAGGATGCTGAGAAAGCTGATTGTTCGCTGGACATGTATGACAAGAGTAATGTGGAACCAACTACTGAAAAGAACCTAATCCAGAAAATCACATTAGTATGTGTTTGAGAAGTGCCAACAAGGGAAAAGGAAACTCGTTGGTGTCTATTTTGGAAGCAGGAGCTTGTGTGGCTACAATGTGCGAACCAAGAAATTATGAAGATGTTCTTAAATCCGGAGACAAGGAAAAGTGGCAAACGGCTATGGCAGAAGAAGTTGAACAACTCAACAAACACAAAACCTGCGAACTAGTCAAACTTCGAGGAAAGAAAGTTATTGACAATCGTTGGGTGTTTAAAATTAAGCATGCAAACACCAATGAACCCGACAGATACAAAGCGAGGCTAGTTGTTAGAGGATTCTCGAAACAGCATGGCGTTGAAACATTTAGCATTGTCGCTAGATTTGGATCAATTCGTTCAATTCTTGCTGTTGCCGCAACGAAAAATATGTCTTTAAAGCAATTCGATATAAAAACGGCTTTTCTCAATGGTGATTTGCAAGATGAAGTATACATGCTCCAACCGAGTGGCTTTGAAGATAACACGGATCGTATATGTATGCTAAAAAAGAGTCTCTATGGCTTAAAACAAGCATCAAGGTGTTGGAACAATCAAATTTACAAATTTTCTGCGTTCGTTTCAACTTAAGGCCATTGAAGCTGATCCGTGTGTGTTTGTTGGTGAAAACATCACCATGGCAATCTACATCGACGACGTTTTGATCGCGGGAAATGAAGATAACATTAACAAACTTATTGAGCACTTAAAGAAAATTTTTGAGGTGAAAGTGTTTGAGGCTCGATGCTTTTTGGGATTGGAGATTGTACGGCAGAGAGATGGTTCGATTTTTCTTCTGCAATCTGTTTATGTAGATAGAATTTTTATGAAGTTCAAGATGAATGATGCAAATCCTGTTACAACACCAGCTGATAGCAGTACCTACAAGGACTTAACAAACTTGAAGGAAGAAGTGAATAATTTTCCCTACAAAGAGGCTGTAGGAAGTTTGATATACTTGGCTATTGGA
The DNA here is from genome assembly GCA_916610125.1 of Cheilosia vulpina. NCBI lineage: Eukaryota > Metazoa > Arthropoda > Insecta > Diptera > Syrphidae > Cheilosia > Cheilosia vulpina. Next base: position 47,041,105 of record OU744280.1, read on the forward strand.
AGCAGACCCGACATCTCCTATGCTCTTGGAGTTGTTAGCAGACATTTGGACAAGCCCACTACACACGATGTTACTGCTGTTAAACGCAGTATTCGATATATTAAGGGAACAAGGCTTCACGGTATACATTTAAAGTCAAATATTGAATTAATCGTTATTTGTTTCAGCGACGCCGATTATGCCAGGGATGTTAAGAATAGGCTGTCAACGAGTGGCTTTGTGTTTCTTCTTGGCCATCGCCAATATCATGGTCTTTGCAGCGTCATCAATGTGTTGCCCTATCCACGATGGAAGCCGAGTACATGGCGGGTTCCAATGCAGTGAAAGAGATCGTATGGTTGTCACGACTGATGACCGAATTACTAGAGGAAGGATACGGCAAACCAAACCTATACTTGGATAACCAAAGTGCCATCAAATTGATGCGCAATCCAGAGTTCCACAAACGAAGCAAACATATTAAAGTCAAGTTCCATTTCATCCGGGAGAAGTTCGCTGAGGGTCTTTTTGGGATAACATAAGTTCCGACTGAAGGTCAGCTTGCCGATATTTTCACGAAACCATTGCCTAGGAGTCGATTTGAACTCCTGAGGGAAAGGCTTGGTATTATTAACTTAAATTGCACTTAGGGTTCTAATAATTTTTTTATCCTACACTAATGTTTTCTTGAATTTCTCCGTTTTTCTTATTTCGCACTCCACTCGATTTCAAACTCCCTGGATTTCCTTTTATAATTTTTTCTTTTAATTAATGAACTCAAAACCACATTGATAAAATGAAACCACCTCTCTTGGCAATTATACAGAATTTTATTTTTAACCAAAAAAAGTTTAACCTCAAAATGTCATTAAAGTGACATAAAAAAACATAGACTTCATTTTGACATATTATTGTATTAAAAGGCATTTGCATGAGTAATAAATACAAACGAGATTGAATCAAATTGAAATGTGAAATTGAAACAATAAATTATTTAAATTGAAAACTTTATAAACAATAATTAATTTACTCCAACATTCTCCCCCCCCCCCCCCCCCCCGTGAACTGCGTTCGCAACAAGCACCATCATCATCATTGAACAATCCCCAGCGAGGTAATGTGATAGACATCCCTGCACATCGAAGCTCTTCTTTTTCGCCGCAATCATTATCTTTTTCTTTTCTGCGAATATATAATTGCATTGATTAGTAGAGAAGACAAGACACATACAACAAATTGCAACCATAGGTAAACAAACAACAAGAGAATAGTGAACATTATTACTATCTCTTTTACCCTAACGTGGATAATGGTTCTGCTATGACAGAGGCTCCATTCATCGTGATCGTTATCAGTGTTTGTTGGCGTGGGTCGGGTTTTTTATTTTGATGATTTCGGTTTGTTTTTTCGTGTACTGCAGTCGGGATTCGAGTGTTAATATTAACGTAAATTGACTATTTTATATTGTGTAGTGTAATTCAGGTAAGTAATATGAATTCATAATACATAATATGTAGGTATAAATAGAATTTAATTCGGTGTTGATCATTCCGTTTCAAAACGTAAACATGTTACCATTAGTGTGTGTGTGGGGCTTGGGGGTATTATGAATGGAAATCATAAACAACGACGTCATGCAAGTGTTGAGTGTAATTTAATCGTACTAGTGATGGGACTTTTGTGCATTTAGTCTTGTGTATATTTTTTTGTGTTTTTTTGAAGAATAGTATTAATTAGTAGTATTATTTTTAATACGTTGGATTTTTAATAAGTGCGGTGATATGATGTGGATTTTATTATTTCATGTTATCCGTATTAAGTTTATATGTCTATATGTGTTTGTTTAAATAATCGTGTTTTCCGTGTTGAATTAATTTGAATGTAATCGGCATAATTTATTGATAGGTCGTTTTAATTCGCCATTTTGGGTCTTCAGCGTTACGACGCGTACCAAATTATCAGCTCCGGGATGTAATGCTGTGACTCGTGCTTACATCCATTTCGAAGGCGGTAACCTTTCGTCCTTTATTAAAACCAGGTCCCCATTGGCAATTGCATGCGAATTCTCATTAAGCCATTTCGGCCTGTGTTGTAAACGGGTGAGATACTCGCTGCTCCAACGCTTCCAAAAGGATTGCATAGTTTCCTGTACCCTCTTCCATCGATCCAAATGAGCAATTTTGTCGACTGCATACTCCGGTTGTGGTGCGGTGATGATGGCTTCTCCTATCAAGAAGTGTCCTGGTGTTAATGCGTTTAGGTCCTCCACGTCTTCCGATAAAGGGCATAAGGGACTCGAATTGAGGCATGCCTCTATCTGCGAAAGTAGGGATTGCAGCTCCTCGTACGTCAGCATTTGGTTTCCAGCAAGTCGTTTGAGATGGAATTTTATGGATTTTACCCCTGCTTTCCATAATCCTCCAAAATTGGGGGAAGCCGGTGGAATAAAATGCCATTGCATTCTTTCCTTGCCAAGTGACTCGACTACTTGGTCCCAGTCGAATTTTGCTGCTTCCAAAAGTTTTTTAAGCTCCTTACTCGCGCCGATGAAGTTCGTACCGCAGTCGCTGTACATTTGACTACAAAGTCCCCTTCGAGAAATGAAGCGCCTAAATGCAGCTAAAAATGACTGAGTCGTCATGTCGCTGACGACTTCGATGTGAATCGCCTTGGTCGCCATGCAAATGAAAACTGCAAAGTATGCTTTGAAACTCTTAGCGTTTCGTCCTCTCCAGGTCTTAACGTCGATAGGGCCTGCTTAATCCACTCCTGAGTGACTTAAAAGTCTTGAAATTCGTACTCGAGAAGCGGGTAAGTTTCCCATCAGCTGCGTCATCGGTCGAGGTTTATACCGGAAGCAAGTGTTGCAGTTATGGATGCATTTCTTTACTACATTCTTCATGCTGAAAATCCAGTATTTGCTTCGCAAGTATGACATCATCAACTGAACTCCACCGTGTAGGGTCCGTACATGCGCCTCATTTATAACCATACGCGAAAAATTATGGTTGGGCCTAAGTAGAATTGGGTGCTGTTGGTCGTATTTGACTGCGGAGTTTTGAAGCCTGCCACCTACTCGCAAAATATTGTCTTTGTCCAAAAACGGTTTTAACGATTTGAATCCCTTAATTTTTGCGCTTTTTAGTCGAATATCTGTTACCTCCAGTGAAAACATTTCCTGTTGCACGACGTAAACTGCTGTCAACAATGCTGAATGAAACTCCTTCAACAGTAGTTGGCCAAACTTTCTTACAATCGTAGCCAAATCCGACTTCCTGTTAATTAAAGAGCTAAACTGATTTTCATCTTGTGTAATGCAGTGTACCCTCGTAGATCGCATCCCTTCGTTAGTCTCCAATGAAGTGGGTTGAGTGGTAAAAGGAATTTCCCAAGAATGGTGAAGGAATTCTGGCCCGTTCCACAAAAATATGTTTTGATCCAGTGATGAAGGAAGAACGCCACGAGAAGCAAGATCTGCTGGGTTGTGTTTGGATGGAATGTGTCTCCATATATCGCATTTAGTTAGTCTTTGAATTTCCGCAACTCGGTTGGACACGAACATCTCCCATCTCGAAGGAATAGCTATAATCCAGCATAATGTGATCAGCGAATCCGTCCATGCGAACATCCTGCTAATTTGTTAACCTAATGCTTTATACGTCTCGTTTAAGAGTTTGGCTAAAAGCACGGCGCCGCAAAGTTCCAGGCGTGGTGAAGTGATCCTTTTTAGTGGCGCAACCTTAGTCTTAGAAATCAATAGATTCATGTGGATATTGTTCTTCTCATCCAGAACACGCAGGTAAATCACCGCTGCATAAGCTTTCTCGGAAGCGTCACAAAATCCATGCAATTCCAGATTTCTGCTTCTGCGTTTGGATCCACCGAGGAATTGGAATCTGCTCTACAACTGGAAGATCTTCTCGAAATGTAAGCCATTCCTGCTTCAGCTCTCGCGTAATGGGCTTATCCCAATCCAAACCTCGTGACCAAAGTTCCTGCATCATCAGCTTTGCCTTCACGATGCACGGAGAAATCCACCCAAGATTCAAAAAGCCTGGCAATCGCGGAGAGCGTTGTGCGCTTGGTGACTTCTGCTTCTCCCAACTCGATGTTCTGGAACGAGAATGAGTCGCTCAACGGTTGCCACTTTATGCCGAGGGTTTTGACGTGTGTGTTGGCTGAGTCAAACGGCACTGAAAAGTCGACTTCGCAGTCTGAAGGTGGAAGCCGTTGCAGAAGGTCCAAGGAGTTACTGGTCCATTTCCGTAAGTTAAAACCTGCTGATGATAACATAGATCTTAACTCATCTCTCTTTTGTAGGGCTTCTTCAACAGTGTCGGCTCCAGTGATAACATCATCAACGTACGTGTCCTCACGTAAGACAATAGCAGCTTTTGGAAAATTTGGTGATTCTTCAATCTCCCAAAATCGTTGCATTTGAGAATCTAAATCGGAAACTTGCATAAAGCTTTGAACAAGTGCCGGTTTCAATGGAAGTTTACCTACAAGAATCCATCCTAGAAGAGTGTTTTGGGCTATCGGTGATACATTTTGTTTGTTACGGATGATTTCTGGAAGAATGATTTCCGGATATACGTCACTTCCCAGAAGTGGCGGGTTTGAAGAAGCATGGATTAGCTAATTGTAGACCATCGATGTGATCCCACTTCTTAATTGTCAGTTATTTGGCCGAAAGAAGCCCAGTCAGTGATTTCAAAATATATGCTCGTATCCTGGTCACGAAGTTCGAGTGGTTTGACCCGAATGTTATGTCAACCGAACTGTGACATGTACCGCTGCTGACCTTCCCCAGCCCTGACACATTCAAAAAAGTACGACGACGTTTAAGTTGTAACGCCTGAACGGCAACCTCAGTGATAAAAGTGGCTTCTGAGCCTGAATCAATTAAGGCACGAAGATTTAAAAATGTTCCTCTTGAGTCCCTAACCTTGATTACAGCAGTGGCTAAAAGGACCTGAGTATCCTCATACTTTATAGAGTGACAAGATCTAAATGCAGCTAATGTTGTCGGCTGCTCAGACGGCTTGAAACACGGTGCAGATGGGTTGATAGTACTGACTTGGTATGAGTTTGTGTGAGTGTTTGTGTGTGGGATTTGATTTATGGACTGTAGTGGATTGCTATTGTGTGGTGTGTGGTTTGAGTTAGAAATTTTACATTGTGTGGAGTTTGGTATTTTGTAGGGAGTGGTGTGTTGTGTAGGGTATGAGTGGGAGTGTGAAGTGGGGTGCTGATTATGTAGATTGGTTGGATAATTACTGAAATGGAGTAAAGAATTGTGCTGTTGTTGGCAGTAATAGCAACGCATTTGACTAGGGCATTGGTGGGTAGTATGGCTATAAGCCACACAATTTTCGCAGACGCTGATTTTTTTTACAATGTTGTACCGGTCCGATATGTTCATTTTCAAAAATTTGTTGCATTTCCGCAATGAGTGTTGGCCTTTGCTGCACACTTTGCAACTAAATTGCTCTTTTTGCCGATTTTTAACGTGAAACGCTGCTTTTGATGTGGCATTCTTACTCGATAACTTCGGCTTCTGCTGCTCCAGAACCTCCAGTGTCCGGAATCTGGTTTCCAAGAAATCTGAAAACTCGGAGAATGTCGGCAACTCCTTGCTTGAACCCAGTTTCTACTCCCATAATTGCTGCGTTGAACCCAGAATCTTTTGCAACATAATGTAAATCAATATTGAATCCCAGTGCTCCACTGGGAGTCCTAAGTTATTAAGAGAGTGTCGACACTCGGTGGAAATATGTAGCAAACTTTTTAACCCTAATGCAATTTCATTATGCGAAACTGCCTGACCAAAGGAAACCTTAAATACGCGCTTATGATCATAGCGTGATGTTAGAATTGTCCACGCCATCTCATAATTCCCTTTCTTCATCGTTTAATGTTGAAGTAGGCGATCAGCTTCACCTGTCAGACAAGATTTGAGGTGGTGAAATTTCTTAATCTCAGTCAACGATTCATTGCTGTGAACTAGTGATGAAAACGTATTATAAAATTACCTCCAATTCTCGTAACTCCCGGCGAATGTTGGCAAAGGCGATGTTCTGCAACCGGAATTCTGAACGTGAAGATGCAGTTGGTTTCTTGTCCACTTCCTCCTTGTCCATTTCGTCCAAAAGTTCCGTTTTGTACTGTATGTACACTTCTCTGGCCATATCATAACGCTCGTCGATTTCCCTCACCTTCTCTTCATAGTCCATAGAATCAGCGAACTCTTCACAACGCTTGGTTATCCTTGTAAAAGTTTCTTCCAACAAAGTTAAGCGGATGGAAACAAAATTTTTCACACTTCGTGTCTTGGAAGAAGCTTCTTTTTTGGTCTTAAAACCTTTTCCATTTGAAGTATTGCGTTTTTGATTGCCTTTTCACCCATATTATAGAATTTCTTTTGTTCTTTTATATATTTGCAGGTATATAGAGTAAGTATATAAAGTAAGTAGTGGTACTTACGGTTTTTCCAGACAAAAGAACCTCAGCCGGCAAATGGATTCCAATTGATGACATGAATTCTTGGGCAATTTCAGCTTCCAACAATCTAAAAAAGGCTCGATGGACCAATGTTTTCTTGAATTTCTCCGTTTTTCTTATTTTGCACTCCACTCGATTTCCAACTCCCTGGATTTCCTTTTATATTTTTTCTTGTAATTAATGAACTCAGACTTCATTTTGACATATTATTGTATTAAAAGGCATTTGCATGAGTAATAAATACAAATGAGATTGAATCAAATTAAAATGTGAAATTGAAACAATAAATTATTTAAATTGAAAACTTTATAAACAATAATTAATTTACTCCAACACTAAGTAAAGTAAATTCTCGAAATAGATATCTTGAAGTTATTGAATTTTAATATTAATTTAAATATTGATGAAAGTGGGAGTGTGAAGAGAATTCAGCAATATTTTCTATGTTACATTTAACGCAATCGATCATATAATTATAGTTTTCTTTTTATATACTCACTCTCTTTTGTAAGCTACTATTTACCTAAATGATGGTCATCATACATGTACCAAATGAACTCTATCATATGAATTAAATCACTCTAGTTTTGTACTCCACAGTGGTCGGTCGTTTTCTTTTGCGTTTAACTTTAACATCTGCAAAAACTGTACAAGCTCCTTCAATGTTTCTATCCCGGAACTCACGATTTGTGGTGTAATCGCCCTTGAATACTGGAATCTTTGACAGCAGCTCTTACCGAACCTGTATAACGTTAGGTCGAGGGGTGGCCGATCCACTAGCCTCTTCACTAGATTCTAGTTGCGATATTTTGCGATAGCAGTGTGATGCGCTTCTTCCACATAAAACTATTTTATTTAAATAACATAAATTAATAATATCTGAAAATGGATGTAATTGTTGGTGAAGAAGATGTACTTTTGGTGGTGTGGAATATCGTATACGAGTTGTAAGATGCCCAAGAACATTTTCAGAACTAGTAAATTTTAACTTGAATGATCCTTATTTCGTGGAGAAATTTAGGATGCCCCCGACGTGTGATCAATTTTTGTTGGAGCGTTTGGGTTCATTTATTGTACACTCAACAAATTCCAATGCAGATTAAACACTATTGCATCAAATTTTGTTTATTATATATGACTTGCAGCAAAAAAGATTGTTTTATGAAATGTATGATGAATTTTAACTATGTTGTCTCAAAATAATGTATTATAAAGTTATATGAAACACAATTATACATTATTCCAATAATACCAATTGATTCTCCTCACATGTTGATCAAACAACCTCACACAAATACTAGTATATATCTCGACTTTTAAATTAATTTGTTTTGTGAATGAAGCTAATTTGTTTAAATATTGTTTAAAAGGGCACAATTCATATTACTTTAACATCTCGTATTTTACCTAATACATTTGATAAACATAATTTTTCAATTTTACAAATAAAATAAAACACGAAATACAAAAAGAGCAAAAAGAAACCAAACCAGACGACCCATTTGAAATTAAAGACATTATGAAACAGCTTATAACACAAATGTCTAATATGATGAACATTTTAGCCTTACTTACTACTAAAATAAATGGACAATAATACAGACCTAAAAATACTACTATGGAATGCAAATGGACTTAGCCAACACGCTCTGGAACTAAAAAAACAACAACTCTATTGACATAGTCTTAATATCCGAGTACCATTTCACAAATAAAAATCACATACAAATTCCTAAATACCGCACATACAATGCTAACCACCCTAGTGGACGAGCTCATGGTGGTGTAGCAATAATAATACGAAGAAAATTCAAGTACGTGGCACTAGAAAAGTTCGAAAAGGAACATCTACAAGCTATGTCACTTCAAATAGAACACACACAATTATTACTATTCAATATTCAGACTACATGAAAACAATAGGACCACGCTTTATTGCGGGAGGTGACTTCAACGCTAAAAAATACAGACTGGGGATCAAGACTAACCAACAAAAAAGGGAAAAATCTTATGAAAGCATTAACCAAAAACAACTGCAAATACATAACCACTTGAGAGCCCACCGATTGGCCTACTGACAAAGGAAAAACCAGACCTCATAGTCTTCTGCATCACTAAGGACGCTGTGCTGGTTAGCGGAATACCAGTTAATAAACACGCTCGCCAGTTTCAAACGCACCGTAATCTCACAGTGATCGTAGATCGAATCGAATTTTCTGACAATTAGTTGAAGTGAACTTTTGTGACATTTTTAATCTATTTTATTGTGTTGTGCACAAGTGTTTGGTGCAATTTTCATTGAGTCCCGCATATATGTATGCGTCAGACAACACAAGTGATTAGGAGAAAACGGGGTTACCACGTGTAATAAGCTTATCAAAATTGTATTTCCTTTCGATAGCGACGTAGTTTATATAAATATAAGAATGGTCTGGTACGTATGCACCTTTGCTCATTCATTTCGCGCGAATTAAGTAACCCTTTTTTATAGGATTTCTATGATCCTTTTGATAAATTTTATTTAATTCATTTTTATTGTCCGACTAATACATTACGATTAATAACGTTTATAATCACCGAACTGTGGTCTCGGTAGATGTAATTCCTCTACTGACGACTCCGTGTTCGTTTTTGTCTATTTATATCCTACTTAGTAATCTATGTGTTTGGTTCAAACACAATCTTTCCTTCATTCTTTCCTTATCTACTGTTGTGTTTGGATGAAATAGAATCTTTCCTCTATTCTTAATCTATTTTTTCTTATCTACTGTTGTGTGACCCATTCAATATTGAGATAAGTCTTAATAATACTTAAACTATGTGGTTAAGGGTCCTTAACTCGCGCGATTTTTAAGCTATTTAAATACAATTTTAACATTGACCTTGTGGAAAAATTGTTGCCACTAGTAGTCTTTCTGCTCTTCGTTCAGCTCGGGGAAATTAAAAGGGCTCGCTAACAAAATTATCAACTTTTATGGAAACCATCACCGAACTCATTACACTTGCAATTTGGAGAGGGCAAATGATTTGTGGGCCAAGTTTTATTCTTCCCAACAGCAAATGTATGAGCATAAAGATGAAGATGGATATGTCGATCCTGAAGAGGAATTCGAAGAATTTGAAGCTAAATACATTAAGGTTAAGTCGGCTCTCCTGTTCGTGGTTCAGAATAGGCGGAAATGTACGCAGGGTAACATCTGTAATGCTGTCCCTAATTCGCCAGCGTTGTGCGCTCAGCAGGCAGCCGCTGCTCCATCCCCTGATAATGCATATTTACACAAAATTAATATTGAGCCGTTCTCGGGCTCTTATCATGGTTGGTCTTCGTCCCGCGAGATGTTTCAGAGTTCGGTGCACAACAAGAACCACTTATCGCCCACTCAGAAATTCCATTTTCTGAGGTCCACGGAGTGGCGAGGCACTGAATTTGCTCACACACATTCTGGTGTATGATGCTACGTGTATATGAAGATATACACGCGAGGAAAAAAAAACAGACCAAAGAAAATGAAAAAACAGAACCAAGCCAACAAGTGTTGTAAGTAGAAGCGTTTTATTTCAACTGAACTGACAACGGAGAATTTGTCAAAGCAAAAACATAATAGCCAGCAAAAACCAAAAAATGCACTCAGTGTGTGCGGGAGAACAGTTGCTGCATGTCAAGGTCACGAAAGATGTGTTATGTTGGTGTTGCCGGCTGCGTTTTTCTTGTACATTTACTGCCCGGCTGGGCCGGTAGGCTCAGGATCACTGCTGAATAGTCGACACACTTTCTGTGCCGGTCGCGTTGTGCTCTTCAGCTTGCCCTCCAAGCAATATTGAACAGTGATGTTGCGAACAAGTCCCTCACTGCCCGGATGAACAGCAATGATGCGTGCCAGTCGCCATTTGGTCGGCGGTAGATTCTCGTGCCGAAGTACAACGATATCTCCAACCCGCAGATTTCCGCAAGGTCGCTGCCATTTTTTTCGCTGCTGCAGCGAGGCCAAATAGTCATCGTGCCAACGATTCCAGAACGATTGATGCATTTGACGTAAAAGGCGCCAATGTTGAAGTCGATTCGTAGGCACTTCTGGTACGGTAGGTTCGGGTAAGGCCACGAGCGAACGTCCGATCAAAAAATCAGCCGGAGATAATGCCAGGCGGTCATCCACGCCGTCATGTACCGCAATCAACGGTCGTGAATTTAAGCAAGCCTCAATTCGCACAAGCAGTGTATGCAATTGATCGTAATATAGCGTCTGGCCACCAACTACGCGTATCAAATGCCTCTTTGCTGACTTAACGGCAGCTTCCCAAAGACCGCCTTGATGGGGCGCTGCAGCTGAGATGAAATGCCATTGAGTCTGTTGGTTCGCCAATTGCTGTTGTGTGTATGCACTGTGCCATTCCACCAAGTCCGTTTGAAGAAGTTTGTTCGCCCTTTTGAACTGTGTGCCATTGTCGCTGTAAAGATGAGCGCATGGGCCCCGTCGACCAACGAAGCGTGCAAACACGTTGAGAAATGCTCTTGCTGATAAATCCTCCGCCAGCTCGATGTGCACAGCCTTGGTTGCCATGCAGACGAAGATGGCCACATATGTTTTCTTCGTCGTACGTGTGCGCTGTGTCCCAATGCGTATGTTGACAGGTCCACAGTAGTCGATGCCAGATGATGAAAATGGTGGAGATGCCACAACCCGCGCCGCCGGTAATGATGCCATTTGTTGTTGAGCCATTCGCTGGATGTGTCGTCGGCATATGACACAATCATAAACGCATTGTTTGACGAGCGAACGGCCACTGATGATCCAATATCGATGCCGGAGTACTTGCAGCATGAGGGTAATCTGCGCGTGGGAGTTATTGAGATGAATATCTCGGACGATGAGTCGCGATAGGGTGCTTTCCTTTGCCATAATAATTGGATGTTTTTGGTCCGTCGATAGCTCGGAATTCCGTAACCTACCACCGACTCGCAATAGGCCCTCTGAATCCAGATATGGCGCCAACGTCGTCAATTTGCTCGTGACTGCAACCTGTCGGGAACGGGTTAATTGTTGAATCTCATTCGGAAAGTACCTGTCTTGCTCTGCTCGAAGATGCCATTTCAAGGCCATAGCCATTTCATCACACCCTACCACGGTGTGATGCCAATATTGTTGTCGAGTTGGATTACCACGAAGCACATATGCCGTTGTTCGGATTAGTCGACCAATGGAAGAGAATCGTTCGACTAAATCGATGACGATCACTTTACCGGCACAGCGATATCTCGATTGTATGATAAGCTGTGGGGAAGTACGCGCAATATTCATATGAGCCTTAATAGGTCTAGATTCCACTGCCATCACCTCTACGTCTGCCTCTGAAGGAGTTGGAATATCACTTGACATGTTGGTTCGCATTAGTTCGATCGGGCCATGCCACCATAGCTGGTGGCCGACTAAAGAATCCGCTGATATTCCGCGACTCGCACAGTCGGCTGGGTTTAGATGACTGCGGACATGCCGCCAATCAGCCACGTTGGTGTGTTGCTGTATGTAGCCAACTCTGTTAGCAACATAAGGTTTGAGAGTAGCAATTGGTTTGCGTAGCCAACAATGTACAATCGCTGAGTCGCTATATAGCGTACAGGCTGCCTGGTCCAGATCCAATGCATGTCTTGTACTGCCAATAGTCTCCGCCAAAAGTCTAGTCGTAGAATTGCCTTGTTGATCGGCTCGAGATGGTGCAACTCGCGTTTTCGCAGTAACGAGTGCTGATGTGAAGTCGCCATTGCTGCTCGTCGTACAGACATACACGACAGCTGCGTATGCCTTGATGCTAGCATCGCAAAAGCCATGCAAATGAATGGTGACCGATGCTTGCATCTGCAAACACCGTGGAATTCGTAAACGTTCCAACCGATGCAAATTATTGCGATAATCCATCCACTCTTCAATCAATTTCATTGGTAATTGAGAGTCCCATCCTAACCCAGTACGCCATAAAGTTTGAATAAATATTTTCGCCACTATGATAACGGGTGCAAGCATGTTTGTTGGATCGTACAGTCTTGCAGTATCGCTCAGCACCTGCCGTTTGGTAGTAGACGTCGTTTCGCCAATCTTGATTCGATAGAACAACACATCTGCCGTTGGATTCCAATGCAAACCGAGTACTGTCACCTCCGGCGATTTCAATTCAACGTCAACTGCTGTCCCCAGAATGCCTGTGATCCCAGCCAGTGCCATTTTATCGTTGGACTGCCATTTGCGAAGGTGGAAGTGACCTTGCTGCAATACTATGTCAACGTCATTGGCCAATTGAATCGCCTGATGAGTAGTTTCGACACTTGTTAAATAATCGTCGACGTAGAAGTCGCGAAGAATGCTTGTGAGAGTGGCCGCCGCTCGGTTCTCGTTCGCCAATATATAACTGTTGTCGCGGCCGCACTGCTGCATTGCTCGAACAGCGTTGTACGGACCTGATGCCATGCCATATGTGACAGTAGTCAATTGATATGTGCGAATTGGTTCAGAAGTTGATTCACGCCATAAGATGTGCTGCCAGCGTTGATGACGTTCATTGATTCGGACCTGCCGAAACATTTTCTCCACATCGGCCGAGAGAGCCACTGCAAAGCGTCGAAAACGGAAGATGATCGTAATAAGCAACTCTTGTATGAGCGGTCCGCTTAATTGTGTGTCGTTTAAGGAAACGCCATTTGATGTCTTCGCCGAAGCATTGAAAACAACGCGGAATTTTGCCAGTACAGGATGATGTGGTATAACGTATCGCTGTGATGGTTCAGATGAGAAGTTCAAGACATGCTGCATATGTCCTAAAGCCATGTACTCCTTCATAAATGCAGCATACTTCGCCTTTAGTTCTGGATCTTTCGCCAATCTACGCTCTAACTGATGAAATTGACGTAGGGCCAGTGGATGAGAATTGCCAAGAGCCGATGCGTCTGGACGAAAGGGTATCTGGACGACGTAATGGCCATCAGAATCACGTCGATGCGTAGCCATGAATATATTTTCGCATATATCGTTATCGACAACCGTTGCCTTGGCGGCTGCGTCAACTTCGAATATACGAGCCAGTGCCAAGTCGAGGCGTTCGTCGTCACCGTCAACCTTGCCATGGATGGTGTGTAGTGAGCGCGGTGATGCCGCACATGAAGTGTCGACTGTGGCTGGTCCAAAAACCACCCATCCCAATGAAGTTGATTGTGCAAATGGTTCATTCACTGTACCGCGTACTATGCCTTCTTGTAAGATATTACCCCACACGTCGGCGCCAATAAGAGCATCTATTCGACCAGGTCTGCCAAACGACGGATCTGCCAAAGCTAAAGTGCGCAAATGGTTCCAGCATGACGGTGCAATGTCGGCTGCTGGAGTCGGTGTAGTGATGGTGGTGAGCAAATAGAAATTTACGTCGATGTCAAATGTTCCCTCGCACGACGCCAAATTGAGGGTAGCGTGGCCACGTGTGTGTGTGATGGCCGATCCGACACCTTCTACTTGAATTGTACAGGGTTTCCTGCAAATATCCAATTGATTAAAAAAACGGTACTTCATAAAACTGACCTGACTGCCCGGGTCGCAAATGATTCGGCACCGATGTATGGAGCCATAGCCGTCCTTTATGTGAACAATTGCGGTTGCCAATAAGACCAATCGTTCGCCAATTACCACAAACGTCTTAGCCTTCGAAGGTAGTCATGCTGTATAATTTTGTGGTGGCTGCGAGGTTGATGCGGCAGGTGTTAGCACTGATGTCGAAGTAGGTGTTGATCTAGCAGTTGGTGCGGAGCCAGACGAGTTCCCGCGGCATAACAATGTATGATGTCTGCCTTGACAATTCCGGCAGTTGCCACCTGAACACACCTTAGTCGCATGTCCTGGCTGCAAGCAGTTGAAGCAAAGATTTGAGTTACGTAATTTGTTGAACCGTTCAGCCACAGATAAAGCCAACAATTTTGGACAACTACTGATGCGATGTATACTGCTGTCGCAAAACTCGCAATTGCCAGGCGAAGTCGCTGCCAACTTGGACTTCACCAACCGTGGAGCATTCGTTAAACGCCGATGCGATGAGCCAATTGATATGCCATTGTTCGAAGAGCCAGGCCAATGGATAATGTCGAGAGATAGACTCTGTGCTCGTTTCTCGACGAATTCTAGCAAATGATCCAATTTGGGAATATCCTTTTGACTTGTATGCATACCCCACGATGGGTACGGATAATGCATCCCATTGATCGACTGGCAATGCCATTACACGCAATGCACGAAGTGATTCGCGTACGGTATCCACGACCGTCAAGAGCCCAGCCCCAGTTTCGATCGCAACTGGTTTAATGCCAACGAAGCGAGAGACGTGTAATTCAGCCAGTTGTTTTTTGTTGTCGTAGCGTCTCATCAACTCATCCCAAGTAGCCTGATAGCCACCAGTGTATAGATTCCCGACAAGTGTTTCGAGTGAATCGCCAACCAATGATTCGCGCAACTTCTGCAGTTTGTAGTACTCGGGAATTTCTGGTTTGTCGATGAGCGTTTGAATTGCATCCTTGAACGCTAGCCAGTTGCGGAGTGAGCCATCAAATTTCGGAATGGTAACGGGATCCAATTTAAGATTCATGGCAGCAGTTCGCAGTTCTGCCGAATCCTCCTGAATCAACGGCTCAGTCTTAGGAGCCATCAATCGCTTAAGTTTTGCCACCGCTGGGTTGTACAAATCTTCCAGATCATTCCACAGACGCTGGTGTGCCTCTAACTCTTCATCATTGTCTGCGTTGTCAACTAGCACATCATGAGCGGCAGAAAAACGTTCAAAATGTAGAGTTAAGCTCGCTAATTCCTGTGAACAGGTGTGGTAGTCGCCAGTGAATTCATCAGCCAAAATTGCCGTTATCTTACGGCGCAATATGTTCGCTTGGGAGGTGCGTTGATTTAACTCAGCCATTGTCAATGCGCACGCCGAATCACAACCGTACTTACTGTGTAGCGTACGAGTGCCAAAGTCCAACGAGTAGCAATGCGCAAACCAATTTCTCCGTCTAATGGAAATATCCACGAATTCGATCGACTCTTCTCCAACGTGGGCGAATGTTCTAGAGCGGTCGCCCAAAGCCTAACCAGTGGCCTTTTATGTAACTCACAAAAAAAATTCCTCACAGGAGGCACCAAAAATGTATATGAAGATATACACGCGAGGAAAAAAAAACAGACCAAAGAAAATGAAAAAACAGAACCAAGCCAACAAGTGTTGTAAGTAGAAGCGTTTTATTTCAACTGAACTGACAACGGAGAATTTGTCAAAGCAAAAACATAATAGCCAGCAAAAACCAAAAAATGCACTCAGTGTGTGCGGGAGAACAGTTGCTGCATGTCAAGGTCACGAAAGATGTGTTATGTTGGTGTTGCCGGCTGCGTTTTTCTTGTACACTACGTATGAGCAAGCATGTGATAGGATTGAGAAAAGGTATGATAGGCCACGGTATATAATCAGCAGCCTCGTAGAAACACTTATACAGCTTCCATCAATACAAGCTTCGAATGTCAAAACCCTAAGGAAAATTTCAGATGGAGCTGACGAGGTAATTAGGGGCCTTATTTTATTAGATTCGTATGAAAGAGATCCGTGGATAATTGACGTGCTGATAGGTAAATCGTCGATTTCTTAAACGATATCAATAAAACTAAGCCAGCCGTTTTGAGAAGTATGCATGTACCGTCCGCCACTCAGTGTCAAAAGTGCAACTTATCGCATGCGCTCCCGGAATTTCCCGCAATTCATATAGAGGCAAGAAGAGATTTTTTGAAATCGAAGAACCTTTGCTTCAACTGTTTGCGTGGTAGACATAATGCGTCTAGCTGTCTGTCCAAGTTTCGGTGTAGAAGTTGTAATGCTAGGCACCACAGTTTGGCGCAACCCCCTTCTACCCAAACAAATCCCGGTGCTACCTATATCGCGTTCTTGAACCCGCCGTTGTTCAAACAATTTGGACTAATGCCAATACTCCATCAACCTCGGCAAATCACAACCCAGTTATAACAAACCACTCTCTTAACTGCTGCCAACGGCTGTTGGTAAGGTATTGGATCAATTCGGGAATTATCAGCTTGTGCGCATTTTGATCGATACCGGATCACAGGTTTCTTTTGTCACCGAATCTTGTGTCCAAAGACTTAGACTTAAACGGACAAAAGCCCGCATACCAATTAGCGGAATCGACGCTATCTCCGCTGGCCAATGTAAAGGTCTTGTTCCTCTAACAATAGCTTCCCGCTACGACTCAGCAAACCTCTCGGTGGACACTTACATCTTACCACGCGAAACGTCAGCATTGCTAACTGTTTCCTTTGATGTGAAAAATTGGCATCACATCTCCAACCTAAATTTGTCCGATACGTCGTTTAATAACTCCAATCCAGTAGACATATTGCTCTGTGCAGACAAGGCTTGGGACATTTTTGAAGGTGAAATTATTCGCAGCACAGAAGGACACCCTATGGCGCAAAAAGCTTTATTTGGTTGGGTGTTGGCGTGGAAATTGTTTTCGGACACAACAGAATGCAACAATAATAATCGCTCTATACAATTGCTTCACACAATCCTCGACATCGAATCGGCGTTACAGGCTTTTTGGACAATCGAAGAGGTAGATCCCCGATCACTCGTTTCCGCAGAGGATAGAGCTATTGAACAGCATTTTGTATCAAGCCATCGACGTGACGACCAGGGAAAATAAATTGTTCGACTTCCTTTCAAATACCGACCAAACTTCATTGACACTCGCGGTTGTGCCATTTCGCGTTTAATGGCCATGGAAAGAAAATTTCTCAGAAATCCTGAACTTCTAACATCCTACTCTTGGTTTATGGACGAATATTTATCATTAGGTTATATGGAAAGAGTTCCTTCATCGGAGGTTGATAAACCTAAAGTTTTTTATTTGCCTTACCATGCGGTGTTTAACCCTAATATCTTCTCGTCGTATTCGATGGTTCGGTTAAGGATGCCAAAGGGAACTCTCTAAATGATTCACTCATGATAGGGACGCCGATTCAACGAGCCCTTTCCCGATGTGTGTACGTTTTCGCCGACACACCTATGTGTTCACCGCAGACATCGTGAAGATGTTTCGTCAGATCTGGATCGCCAGCGACGATACTGTCTACCAACGAATTGTCTGGCGTACATCTCCAACAAACCCCTTGGAACATTTCCGCTTGTGCACGGTGACGTATGGCACATCGTGTGCCCCATACCTTTCGGTTCGGGTTCTCGAGCAATTAGCGTATGATTATCGCGAAAGCTACCCGGTAGCGTCCGATATAGTTCTCAATGACTTTTACGTCGATGGTATCAGGAGGTGACTCACTCAGTGGCGTTGTATTCAAACGGCAACGCCTCATTAAACTTCTTTCGAAGGGTGGCTTACAAACAGGAATATTGGATAATTGGGTATAGAAATCTTTTACGTAAGATTACCTATGACTGTGTAAAATGATTCCGCCAACGAAAAGCGACGGCTACGCAAATCATGATGAATCTCCCGAAGCCAAGAATCAACCAAAGCAAACCATTTACTCATTGTGTTTGTGGCTATGCCAAATTTCGCACCTAGCGCCATCTACATCTCAACTCCACAACTGAAATCCAATAATCGCATCACTCACCTTTAGAGGATAGTGTTACCTCAAACGAGTATTATATTGAGCGTTAGCTTAAAGTTTATCAAAGTTTAATTTATATATATTGCTTAATACAAGCGTAAAAACAAAAAAACAAAAGTAAACAATTGAGTAAACTTAAGATTAAAATACAAATATTGATGGTAAAGTCGCACAACTAAACATATAACATGAATTTTCGGTAGTTAGAAGGAAATGGTCTTTGGTGCAATTGAAGTGTATAAAAAGACTAGCAGCTTTGAAACCCCTAAAAGGAAGCCAGTGGGTCGTAAAACAACTCCAAAAGAAGACAGACTGATATGCCGAATTAGCAAAGCCGATCCTTTCTTGACTTCTGCAAAAATTAAGGAGATTGTTTCGCCTCAAATTAATCGGGATCTATCAGCTAAGGCGTCGGCTTTTAGAACATGGTCTACGTGGATGTATTGCACGGAAAAAAAACATTTCCAAAAAGAATCTAAGGAGGCGTTTGGTTATTGCTAAGCTTAACAGAAATAAAGCATTAGGATTTTGGAAAAATATACTTTGGAGTGATGAATCCAAAATATTAAGGAGGTCTGGGAAGGTATACCACAATCAAGATGCCGCGCCTTGGTCGAAAGTATGCCAAGAAGATTGGCTGCAGTTATTAAAAATAAGGGATTCTCTACAAAATATTAATATGAATAGTATATTATATCGAAGATTTTTAATGAAATGTTAACTTATCCCTTCTGTTTCTAATTGTGCTCCAGGTGCAATTTGGATTAAATAATTTCGCATTTTTTTGTACAAATGTTCAAAAGTGTACTTAAGATCATGGGATATTAATAGAATCACTAATCAACCTCAAGAGATTTCTTATAAAAAAAAACTATGGAATGTAACATTGCTATAAAATTGTCGTTTCTAATTGTGTGGCCACCACGGTATGTTTCCGGATAGTAAATAGGATAGTTTTAAGAGGTTGTAAATCGAGCAGCTTTGAGCGATTCTCGTAGGGAGGTAAATTGTGAGGGTCATCCCAGTAAAGCCCACATAAGGCAAAACGAATGAATCTACGCTGGACAGCTTCGATTCTCAGAATGTGTACCTGATGGTAAGGTGACCACACCTGGCTGGCATATTCAAGAAGTGGTCTTACAAACGTCGTATAAAGTGATTTAGTGACATAGGGGTTAGAGAACTCCTTTGACCAACGCTTTACAAAGCCGAATGCAGAGTTGGCTCTGCTAATAATGTTGTCGATGTGAAGACGAAAGTTAAGTTGAGCATCGCAGATGATGCCCAGATCACGAATAGATGAAACACAGGAGATATACTCGTTGTTAATGAAGTGTGATCTTTGAGGCAGGGGGTGACGTTTGCGAGAGAAAGTAATAGCTTGACATTTTTTCACATTAAGCTCCAAACGATTCTGTTGACACCAGGTGTGGAAATGGTTAAGGTCAGTTTGAAGTGAGAGAGAGTCAGCTGTGTAAGAAATTTGTTTAGAGAATTTCATATCATCTGCGTAAATCTCCAGGAGAGATAGTAATATGACACGTTCTACATCATTTATTGTCAAGTTAAAGATCAAAGGTCCTAGATGCATTCGTGGAATTCGGAAAAATCTATGGCGGAAGGAAGGAGGTACGGACCAAATTTATATAATGATAGGAGGAAGATATAAGAATGGGAAATGCTTTGTGTTTATTGTACCTAAATGGCTTTATAAGATTTGAAGACTGTAAATATTTAAGTAATTTAAATCTGAAGCTACAACAATAAGTTGCTTGAGAAAATAAATTGACTTTTAGCTTCAGATAGTTTGAGAAAATAAAAGTAAAAAATTCGCGCGAATAGAGAATTAAACACAAATTTCGCAAAGATAATCATCCAATTATGTGTGTATATATTCACAAAAGAATATAACCTGCCTTTATAGCTCCTACTCTATTTCTCAAAATGGTTTCCAAACAATACCACAAAATGAATTATAATATGGTAACACTTATTTCCCACATTAAATACCATAGATCACTACTCGAACGATAAAGGCTAGTACGGACCTGTTCCGGAACGAAATTTTCCGGTGGTCTCCAAATGGACAGCGAAACGTCTGCGAAAAGGCATCTTCAACTCGAACTGTTCACTGGCTCTTTTAAATTGTCATTTGGGATATATCCTAATTTACGCTATTCACTTTAAAGTTTGGCGATTTTTAGGCTCCTTAGGAATTTGTTAAATGAATACTTCTATTGCGAACGTACTCTTTTCGAACTAAAACTTTCTAAACAATTATGTAGTTTTCGATTGAGTATTTCTGCTGCCAAATCAAATTAAATCTGAATTCTGTTTATTCTTTTGCGTATTGAGTTGCTCGCAAAAAAACACTTTTTTTTTGCACTGGACATTTCACACATTTATACCCATTTCGAAATAATTTAATATTAAAACTCGTTTCCGCGTTTCTTTTTTTTAACATTGAAAAATAAAAACTAGAAAAGTCTCTCAATTATGAGTATGTGTTGTGTTGTTTTTTTTTAATATAATATTCTCGTCTTTAAAAACAATGTAATCAGAATAATTGTGCCTAAAGCTAATTATCCTGCTCGCACTAAATTTTATCTCCCATACAAAAAAGTCTACAAAGATAAAATTTAGCGAGGCAGTTTAGCAAAGCAGTATCCTGTGCGCACGCTAAATTCTTAACTTCATATAGATGGGCCGATGAAAAGTCTCCACTCATTTAGCTCGCGAAATAAATGTCCGATACATTAAATCGAAGATAAATTTTGACATAAAAAGGAGGAAATAATTTGTGTTGTGTTTACTTTGGATTTTTTTCAGAGGAAACCGCAGAAAACATTTGTGCGATAAATAAAAGAGAACGCAAAACCAAAAATTCCGTTTCATGCGATAAAAAAACATAAAAAAATTGCAGGACTTGGAGGAACAATGCAAATAGGGATTTACCCGACACGAAGGAACGTGTCGTATTCTGCTATTAAAGAACTCATTTGAGCTGCTGCAGCAATGATAATATCTTCTTCAATTTCGCTATCTATTGTTTTGGAACGATTCAAACAATGCATTGTCTTTAAAGTTTGAAATTCGAAAATTGTATTTACGGGAATAATTAAAATAACTTTGACTATCATGCAGCAGCTGCGTACTGCAAAACGAAAAGGAGAGCGAAATTTTTCGTTCATGATTTCGTCGTGTCGTTTTTTATGGGATTTTTCGCTTCGAATCATGCCCGTACCAGCCTTAAGGGTGAATACTGAAGCTTAGTATCCTGCTCGCGCTAAATTTTAGCGTCGATAGTCTCCACTTCGATTCTCCACACCAAAGATAAATGCTCGCTAAATAACTAAACATGATATAGATGGGACAAAAACCATATGTTCAAGCGTAATTTTTATTAAATAAGTAATTCGAAATTCAAACTTCAAAGACATCGCAATAGGATTTAAATATCTAAAAAACAAAAATGGATACAAGAAAAATTGAAGAAGATGTTATCATTGCTGCAGCAGCTGAAATAATTTCTATAGTTGCAAGTAGAAGACGACACTTTCCTTCGTGTCGCGTAAATCCATATTTGCAAAAAAGAAAAACAAAAGGCCGATTTTAATGATTTTCCATTAATATTAACTTATTTGCAGTTCTCGGATTTGGTAGCCAACCCTCGAAGTTTTAAAGAGAATTTCCACATGTGTCCTGAAGCGTTCCAAAATCTTTTTACAATGGTGGAACATTTGATATTGCCCAAAAGAAACTCGAGACCAAATGAAAGCATAAGTCCTCTTAAAAAATTTGCTATTGTGATAGAGTATGTATAAATAAATAAATATTTCATTCGCGACCAGACTCAAGTTACTTCTTTTTTAGATATCTCGCAAGTGTAACAATTCAAAGACATTTGGCATCTGTCTATAGAATAAGCAAGCAATACTTTGGGAGAATAATCGATGAAGTTTGCTCTGCCATAACCCAAGTATTGACCGCTGAAGTTCCAACGCTAAGTGAAACTGAGTTTGTGAGAATTGCAAACGAGTTCAATGCAACGTGGAATTTGCCAAATTGTTTCGGTGCTATCGATGGTAAGCACGTTGCCATAAAGTGTCCAAAAAATGCTGGAAGCTTATTTTACAATTATAAGGTATATACATAAATAGATAGTTCTAAATGGTTTGTCTTAATAAATCTTATTTGATTTTTAGGGATTCCACATCATTGTGCTGATGGCAATATCAGATGCTAACTACAAATTCGTGTACATTGATGTTGGTGCATACGGAAGTGAGGGTGATGCTCGGAAGAGATATTTTGGAAGACAAATTGGCATTTTCCGAGGATATGGAAGTTGGTCCACATAAGCTTCCATATTTCTTTGTTGCAGATGATGCATTTGCTCTTAAGAAAAGGATCATAAAACCATTTTCACCCAGGAAACCAAACAAGTTGGACGATGATGAACTCATCGCTAATTACCGAATTAGCAGAGCCAGACGTTGTGTGGAAAACGTCTTTGGAAACTTGTGTTCCAAATAGATTTGCTTAGGGAGAACAATGTTCTGTAATCCAGACAGGGCTAACAAAATTGTAACCGCTTGCTGTTATCTTCACAATTTTTTGTTACGAACTAGTAAAGCTGCATATTGTCCGCCACATTATGTCGATTATTATAGCAGTACTGGATGCTTGGTCAGAGGTGAATGGAGGAAAAAAGTTACGGAAACTGCATTGTGTAACTGCGTACTTTCATCAAATGTTGGAAGACATAGTAATGATGGAAAATATATACGCAATAAAATAAAAGATTTTGTAAACTCGCCTGTTGGGTCTATTCTATGGCAGCAAAATGCTGCATTTTTTAATAAAAAACAATGTGTTAAATTTTGTGTTTCTTTTTTTTTAATTATTTTTTTAGATTTCGCAGCTCATGCAGTGCCTCATGGTGGAATGTCAGACCTAACTCCTCAACAACATCGTCTGGCAGCTGCTTTAAGATCCTGTCCAGGTTGGCGAACAGGGTAAAGTTTGTCAGCACAGGCTGAGTAGCAATGTTCTCCTCTTTCCTCAGTTGCACTAACTCTGAGACACTTTGAGTTAGCAAAGCCACATTTTCTAACATAGGATCCTTGCGCTGCTTTTCTTTATCCTAAAATCAAATACGTATTTAACTAAGAAGACAAACATGTTATTTTTCAGTAATAATTACGTAATTATAGCTGGAGGAAGGAGTATCCTGTGATAATGCAGGCGATATATCCGGAATACTGTTGATATTGCTTGAAAATGTCCTATTAAATAATAAATACGTTCATTAGTTTATACTTTAGTAGTTCAAATAGTACTCATATCTATTTACCTTCGCTTTGAAGATGCTGGAGTAAGAAATGATAAGCACTCGGAAAACTCCCAGCTGACGCTACTTTGACTTTCGTCGTCCAAGACATCGTCATCGACACTTTCATTTTGTATATCATCAGCAGCACTCCCTGACTTAACCTTTTTCTTGCTGGTAGTGTGATAAGTGCAACACAAGATATGCCAGCTTGTAGAGCGTTCTGCGACTATAAAAGAAATACTAACTACTCAGTGGTAGCTTATCTAGTTTTGAAGAAACAGATCAATTTGTTCATGACCACAGCATAAAATCGGCAAAATCACGAAAACGAAGATTATATCGAGTCTGCTTTTTGGAATCCAGATGAGCTACCACTACTTATGTGGTATCTCTGATGACTTAATCTGATAGATTGTTGTAAGGCAAAAGTTCAAATTTAACAAACTACATTTTATATTTCTCATCTCGTAACTCACTACTTGCTAAATATTAAGAAATGGTAATAATATTTTGTGGTAAACTAATACCTAATCCTGAAGGAAGTCTAACTAAAAGAATGCAAAACTACTATTTGAAACAAGCAAAAAAAAATATATCATAAAATTCGGATGGATGAGTCCAGGTCACCAGGGTCAACTTAACTGCGATCAAGCAGCTAGAGGGAACGGAAATCCCGCCAAAAAGAAAAAGTATCAGAAAGTTTACTGAATAACAAAGGAGTTGGTGTATTTATCCCAGCGCAACAATTCGGTTGTTTGAAGGAAACTCAAACTCTGTAGCTGTGCATCGTTCCTATATAACAGCAATACTGCAGGTCAATGGATGGCCTCTTGCAAGTTTTCGGATCAAATCAGGCTAGAGCGAAATGGAGAAGTCTAGGATACGTTGCTGAATTAGAATAGGGGGGGTAACATCTACCCAATTACTGGACATACGTATCCGCTTCCCTCTCTTTACCTGAAGAATAATACTAATTAAAACTTCACAAGCGGTGTATAGCAGTAAGAAAAAAGACTCATTCACCGAAGAAAGTAAGAACCCTTCACAGGGTTCTTCGAATGAAATAAGCAGAAATCCGAAAATTGAAAACCGATTTGGGAACACCTCGATTAACACTTCCCATGCTCATTGTCTTTAAGAGAATGTTCACAAAAAAAACCAAATGATCTAGAAGTTTCGGACCCCACGTTGGGCGCCACCTGTAACGAAATCCTGGAAACTATAGACTGCCAGTTCGTTCATTCTCGTAGTATGAAGACGAAATAACACAACAGTTCACCGCTCCCTAACCTCCCACCGCCACCGCCAACCTTATGACTCACGACTACAGGTCTCCGCAAGTCAGTCCTGGTAGCAACGATAGAAGTATGTCTAAGTTCAAGCAACGTAGCACCCGCACGTTCTAGCTCATCGGGGGCTTTGTTGCTGACCTATAGACGCTGTTACGATTCCATGCCTAGATTAGTTGGAATTATCTCAAAAAAAAATTTTAATTTTGAGACGCGCCAAAATTTTCTGTTTTTGCGCTTAATTAGCTAGAATTTCCTGTTTTTCAGGGGTATCCGTGAGGAATCTACTTTTCCCCAATCTTCGTCCACCTCTTTTGGCTAATTTTCTGGCTGGAGCTTTGGGGAATGGTCTCATTTGAATTGGTGAAATAATTTCTTTTGGGACCTCATCTGAAAAAGCAACTGCGGATGTTGAGGGCCCGATTTCGTAATAAGCCGGCGGCGCAGTTACGGTTGGTGTTGGTGTTAAAATACCTGGCTCTGTTACAGGTTCAATAACGAGAGGCCTATCAGTTACGTATGATGACAAGAACACATCATCACTGAAAATATTTTCATCCACCGGCCAAATTGCGCTTACTTGAAAGCCTTTTATAATATTTTGGCAGGTGAAAGCTTTCGGGAAAGCCTTTCCAACAATTTGCGCCACATAATTTTTTTTTTTTTATATACCCATGCCCAGCTGGCTGACACTGCGACCTGTAAGATCTATTGTATCAATGGGGAATAACGAAGGTCAATAAGTATTTAGTAGCAGCGTGCGCTATATCTGCTGGCGTACGAGTCTCTTTATTAAAGACACGTTTTCTTAACCAATGAAAAGCCGGACATTCACATAAGATGTGCTCAGAGGACTCGACATCCTCCAGACAGAATCTACATTCTGTTTCCGGACAAAGGTTCATTTTGTTGAGGTGATATCTAAGGCCACAATGACCTGTGAGGAAGCTTTCTTATGTTATCCTTACTGAGCCTAAGGATTCCCTTATAGGACTAAGGCTTAATTAATCGCTTGGATTATCTTAGACCAGGGACATGTTCCCAGTGATCAAGACGAAGTTGTTTCTCCCAATCATTAATTTACCTTAGCGCAGGAGTCCAATTAACTGTGCAGTAGGGTTCTGGTCCACAGAGAAGGGATTCTGAACCAGCCCTAGCTAATTTGTCTGCATGTTCGTTGCCTGCAATACCGCGATGGCCCGGTACCCACCCAAGCCTTACCTTGTTGTGTTTGGCGAGGGTTTGCAGAGTATCGTGACAGCACTTAACTGTTTTGGAGTCCATTGTATTGGATGCCAATGCTTGTAGGGCTGCCTGACTGTCTGAAAAAATTTGAATGAATTCGCCTTTCATACCTTTTTTGGAGATTAGATCAGCGCAAGTTTCGATCGCATGGATTTCCGCTTGAAAAACAGTGGGACACGTCCCCATGGGTATCGAGACTTTGGTGTTGGGTCCAAAGACACCAGCTCCAACTCCGTAATCCATTTTCGATCCATCGGTGTACCAGACTAAGCTTTTTGGGTACAATGTTGGAACTCCATTGGCCCAGCTAGCGCGTTCCAGTAGTTCTACCTCATATAATTTACCGAAACTGTATTCCCTAACCATAATGTTCGGGACGGAGCGAAACATGTCCAAGTTTGGTATAAGGTTAAGTATCTTCAGATGACCCACATGATCAACTGAATTAGACCTATTTTCTAGCTGCAGCTTAATGGCGCATCTAGCAGCAGTCTTCATAATGAAGAACTGCAGAGGTGAAAGCCCAATAATGGCCTCAAGTGCTGTAGTTGGGCAAGTGCGCATAGCACCTGTGATGCCGAGACAGGCAATTCGTTGAAGCTTCTGAAGCTTATTTGCCGTAGTTCGTTCAAGTACTTTCGGCCACCAGACGATTGCCGCGTAAGAGATAATGGGTTTTTTTTTTTTAAATCATTTTTATTACTTCATTCTTTATGCTTATATACTAGACAAAAACGATTAAATCTAATTTAAAACTAACATTTATCTTATTCCAGCTTACTGGCCCTTAGCGAGCGCTCTAAACGTAACAATATGCTTAAAACTATTGCCTTTCGGCCTTAAATCTATCAATGTATATTTTGTTTTGTTTTTTAATTTTCAAGAAACTTTTAAAACTTGAATTCTTAATTATCATATTTTTCTTAAAACTACTTAAGACTACCTAAGCTACTTAATCTAAACTACCTATAATCAGGGAGGTGAGCAATCTCTCGATTGGTCACCCTCCTGATTGCGTCCATGGGCGCCAGACAGCCGCCAACAAGGTGCACATACGCGCCGCCGAGACTCGAGCGAGGCCTTAGCGTCGGTCCAGACTCGGAAGCACTCTTTCATGCTGGCTAGCCCGGCCCCTCCCAAAGACCCCCAACTCTATATCTTAACCTACAAACTACAAACTTAATTTCTAGCTTAAAACTAAGGAGGATGCTACGTAAGTAGCGCACCGGCCCGGGAGAGCGTATCCACCCTCACCTCTTCCTCAAGCCGACAAAATTCGGTGAACTGCTTTAGAGTATCGACCTTGTCCCGATCCGCAATTGCGGTACTAAAACGGAGGAACTCCTGAGCATTGGCGGCGTACCCGTCGTGGATGAGCCGCTCATCCCTTGCGCCGCGGTGGCTGTGGTACAATACCGGCACACCATCTTTTTGCTGGACTAACCCTTTCATGTCTACATGCAGAAATGCCTCAGGCGGGATAAAGCCAGACCGAACCGTACTCTCGTGGTACATTAAATTGGGGTAGTAAGCCCCTGAGATCAGGTTATTATCACTGGCCATCGCCCTTGCAACGTGCCTTCGAATCACCTTAATAAGGAAATTGTCAATCCTATTCAGTCGAGCCCCATTGTATAGGGTCTTGTTGGGATAGTATTTTATGTACTGAGATTCGGGAGTTCTGAACAACCCTAGACAGGCCCTGAGACATTGTTTTTCAAACACCCGAATCTTTTCCATATAGAACGGCGCTATATTGAACCACATAGGACAGCCATAAGCGATGATAGGCCTTATAAGGGCCACGTAGCAGATGACCTTCACCCTGGTGTCAAGTTGACTGCGGCAAAACAGCCTCCTTGCCAGAGCGTAAGCCCTCCTAGCCCCAGCAAGACAAGCATCTATATGTTTGTCCAAATACAGATATTGGTCGAGCCAGATGCCAAGATACCTGACCACGTTTCTCACCGCCAATGGCCGCCCCTGCTGTCCAATAATTGTTAATTTTCTCCAGTTTTTTCTGGTATCCCTAGAGGCCCCAGCCAATGGAGTCCTGAACAGGATTGTTTCCGATTTTTGGAAATTGATTTTCAACTTCCAATCATCGCAATACCTCTTAATTTGCTCGAAGTCACGCTGCAGAAGGATGTTGATGACCTCGATTTTTGTTCCTGACCTGTATGCCACTAAATCGTCTGCGTACGCTATAGCATGTCTGAGGGAACCCACCAGATCACTTGTGTAAATATTAAACAGGGTCGGTGAATTCACTGCTCCCTGTTGTAAGCCGTTTTTAATTTCGAAAACCCTGCTCGAAGTCACATTGCCAGCTTTGACAACGAACTTCTTTCCCATAAGCATATCATAAATCATATATAGCAATGG
Source organism: Cheilosia vulpina (assembly GCA_916610125.1). NCBI lineage: Eukaryota > Metazoa > Arthropoda > Insecta > Diptera > Syrphidae > Cheilosia > Cheilosia vulpina. Next base: position 47,069,496 of record OU744280.1, read on the forward strand.
TTTTTGAATGCCCATCCTAGTCTTATAGAAGAGCCCCTCCAACCATACGGTATCAAAGGCCTTCTCAAAGTCGACCAGGCAGGCACCCGTGCATTGGTTCTTACTTTTATTCCACTGAATGTCGGAGACCAGTTTCGACGCGGCATGAATAGTGTCATGCCCCGCCCTAAAGCCAAACTGGTTGTCCGGAATAATCTTTTTGTCCACAACCCATTTTAAAAGAGATCTATTGGCAACTTTCTCGAATACCTTGCTAACATTCGGGAGCAAACTAATTGACCGGAGATTAGCAGGGTTTGTCCTATCTTTATCCATTTTCGGGATAGGGTGTACCACCGCTATTTTCCACTGCGCCGGATAATATGCATTATTCAGCGCATTGTTAAATAGCGTGGCGAAAATATATATCGCCTCTAGTGGCAGGTGTCTTAATACGACGTTTGGGACACCGTCAACTCCCGCCGACTTTTTGTTCTTCAGTGATTCAAATATGCACCGAAGTTCATCCCCTCCCACGAACAGATGAGAATTTACATCGGCGATTGTGCCATTTGCACGGTTGTCGTCATTGAACACGGTGAAACCGTTGTTCTCGGATCGCCAATTTTGGATTTCGGTCCGCAGATAAAAGTGGTTAAGAAAGGCCCTCTCCCCGAGGTCGCGGTTCCGGCGAACAGGGTTGTTCACCGTATACACAGCCTCAAAGAAAGCTCCCATCAAATCCACCCTCTCCTGCGGGTCTTCGACCACGAAAAAACCGTCGTTCGAGTCAGCACTTTCCGGACTTATGCCAGCAGTCAGTAGTGTCTGTCTGTTCTTGTTCGTCCGAGGTATTCGAACACATGAAATGTCGTTATGATCTTTCCGCCTGAACAGTTTATTTATTTGTGGGAACAAATTCGGACTACTGGATTTTATAGCCCGAATTTTATTGCCCCAATACAAACTTAGAGGTTTTCTCTAATTCTCGGTGATCAACTGTTTCAAGTTTTTGATCATCGACTTCAGTGTTCTTAACTCGGGATCATTCCTGTCGGTAAACTGTCTGTGTAGCCGTTTAAGCCTCGAGAGCATTCTACTTTTATGTCTGTACAGAGCATCGATTGTCGCGTTTCGATACTTTTCAGTTTGTTCTTCGTCTGTGGAACGTCCTACCCGAGGGATAGTCCGCTCCATTGTCTGTTTGATGACGACATTCATTTGCCGTAAATGACTGTCGATCTCATCGTTCGTTAAGTTCCTTTTTGTCGGTGGGTCGATCTCGCATGAGCGTATGTCTCGCTTTAAGACTCTGGAGAAGCGCGACCACTGCGCTTTTCGGTAATCGAAAGAACGCAATTGGTCGTACTGCTCCAGCTCCGTTAGCTCGTTCGGGATCAGTATTACGGCGGCAAGTCCGTAGTGATCACTATCGTACTTAACCGCACGTAAACAGTTCCGCGTGCTTAGATCACTGTTTGTTAGTTCTAGTCTATCGTCGACTAGCGCCAAGTCCAAGAAAGAACCATCTCTAGGGAAAGACGGGATATCCGTCGCGTACAATTCGAGTTTGTACTCAATCATATTATGACGCCACCAGTCGTAAAACTGGTTGCCCCTAGGGTTCGGAATATTATTTCCCCATGCCGCATGTTTAGCATTGAGGTCTCCGCCCAAAAAGTAATAATTATCTTCCTATTGAAGCTGTAAGCAACGAAAAAGCGTCTCGATCTCATTTAAAAATTCAATGCGAAGAGGAGATTCAGGTGCGTAAAGCGACACCACATACACCCGCCTGTGGCTATTGAGGGGAATGCATACGATGCATGCTTCCAACACCTGGAACCTACGCACGTCCCCGCTATATATGACCTTATGGCGCAGGCCTTTATGTATTAAGATAGCGACACCCCCTCCTTGTATGGAGAGGGGCCGGTCTCTTCTAACTACATGATAATTTCTATAGCCTAATTTGCGCTTCGGAGTTAGCTTAGTTTCGCTAACCAAAAGAACATCTGGCTTTTCGGCTTCCAACAGATTGGAAAGATTCATCCTTCTCTCGATCCGGATTAGTGAATTAACATTCACCGCAAGGATCTTTAAGTTTACCTCATCCAGCGTACCCATCATATTTATGGCGCGGCAGACTCGGCAAACAGCGTCGAATAGATAACGTCTATTCGAGCCGCTTGCTCATTTCATTGTTTCTGGAAATGATCGATCTTTCCGTGCAATGACAGGAGGATCGTTTTCAAATCCAGATCCGCTTCCGGTGTAGGAACCTTCGGCGCGCTTTTTGTTATTGTGCTACTCGGTCCAGATACCATTTGGGCAAAGGACACATTGGGTGCAACAAAATTTGAGAACGAGCGACTCTTTCGACCCTTCTCTTCTTCTGACTTCTGTTTTCGAGCCTGCACATTCTGTTTAACCTGCTGATACTTGGGACATCCCTTGAAGTTAGCGGGATGTCCTGAGCTCTTGCAGAGTACACACGAGAGCTGGCCTCGATCTTCTACCCTATCGCTACCTAAAGCACATTCCCCATGTTTGTGGTCGTTGTTGCACTTCACGCACCTGAACTGCATATGGCAGTTAGCTGCGGCGTGCCCGAACCTTTAGCAGCGCATACATTGAAGTACGCGATCTGACCTTTTTTAATTTTTCCCAACGTACTGCATGATAGTACAGGAATCTGATCCTTTTCAGACTATCAATTTTGCTGTTGGGTGTTAGTTGCACCAAAAAGAATGGTAATTTGCGGCTACCACCCCTGTCCGCAGGCGAGGAAAACGGCTTGACCCCCACGAACTTAAGGTCGTCGCACTCATAATTCTTGAGCTCGTTTTCAAGCTCCTCTATTTTAATATTAGGGTCGATACCCTTAAGCAGCACCGTTTGCCGTTTCTCTCCTTTTGGAGTATACGTGAAATATTCGGTCTCTGCTTTCTCCAGAGCGGTGCGTACTTTTTTGTGCTCCTCCATATTTGTGCACATTATTATATGTTTTGTGGCGTTAAGCCTTTTTATATAGAAATTCTTAGTAACTAGCCTACATAATCTTATGCTATCACTTATATCTAAATAACTTACATTTATTGGAGGTATCTTCTCCCTCCTCGTCTGTTGTTGTTGTTGCTGCTGCTGCTGTTGCTGCTGCTGTTGCTGCTTCGGTTGCTGCTTCTGTTGCTTCCACTGCTGTTGCTGTTTCTGCGGTTGCTGTTTCTGCTGCTGTTGTTGTTGCGGTGGCAGCGGCTGTTTCTGTGCCGGCTGCTTTTTCTGGTGTTGTTGTTGTTGCTGCTTCAGCATTGCTTGTTGTTGCTGCTGCTTTAGCAGTTTTTGTTGTTGTTTATGCTGTTGCTGCTCAGCTTGTATTTGCTTCAGCTCTTGTTGTTGCTGAAGCATTTTTTGCTGGCGCAATTTCTCCCTCTTTGCGAGGAGCTCTTTGATTAGACGATCGAGCTGGGCTTCTTCGTCTTCTTCGTCTTCGGCATCTTGTTGTTCTTGTTTTTCTGTTTCCTCGTCGGCGGCCAGTAATTCTTGGAAGGAATTACCTTCGCCCACATACCGGCCCTCACCCCCTTCGGACTCGTATGAGTAGCTGAGTCCATCGGTATCATCGCCGTCCGATTCTCTGGCAGATGACGTTGCTAGTGACGTCATCGCTTCCTCATTTGGCCTTGTCTTTCGCTTGTATGACAAGTTCGGCGTGGGCTTGAGTTTTCTTTGCCTTTTCTCAACTTTCGTTGTTTCCAGCGACTATACTACTTCTTCCATTGCAGCTGCACTTGTTGTTGGCACTGCTTCTGCTGTAGCTGTTGTTGTGTTGTTTTCAGTCCCCATTTGCTTGGCTTTGACTTTGACTTGACTTGTCAAAACTGTCTTCGGCAAAGGGTCATCACCTTGCGGTTGCCGATGGTTGCTCCACTGAGCCAAATGGCTTATTGGATATTGCTGTCCAAAAACACTACTTCACTTTTGCTTTCACTTGCACAGCCTCACTATCAAAGTCGTCTGATCACCATGGATGCTGAAGAGCGACTGACGAGATAATGGGTCTTACCATCATTGTGTACAGGCTTTAGTGGCACGCTCTGTGGCAGACTTGATGTGTAAATTCCAGTTCAGTTTCTTATCAAGGATAATACCGAGATATTTTACTTCGATGGAGTAGCTTAACGTAGTTCCATTAAGGATAATGGGTTGTAAGTTTACCAGTCTCCTTCTGGTAAAAGGAACTAGAATGGTTTCGTTTGGATTGATGGATAAACCTTCCGTATTACACCATTCCATAACATGCAATAAAGCATTTGTAGTTCTACTATTAATGGTAGCACAGAGCTTTCCACTTACGACAATTGCCAAATCGTCAGCATATCCGATGGCGTCGTAACCAAGATTATGCAGACTGACTAGTAGGCTGTCTATGACGAGTGACCACAGCAGCGGGGAAAGCACGCCCCCTTAGGGGCAGCCTTTGACTGCTGCAATGTCACAGCCACTCCCCCTAACGAGGATGAAATAACCCGTCTTTCCAGCATGGCACGAATCCATCGGTTAGTCGAGTCTTCGATACCCTTACTTCTGATTGCCCTAGCAATCGAGTCGTATCCGGTATTCTCAAAAGCACCCTCAACATCTAGAATTGCGCCCAAGGCAATAATCTTGTGTCGAAAGGCGTCTTCTACCTTTTTGACAAGATGGTTAAGAGCACCTTCAGTGGATTTGCCCTTTCTGTACGCAAACTGACTTGAGTGTAGAGGGGTAGATATTATTACCTGACCTCTAATATGAACATAAATTAGTCTTTCCATTATTTTAAGAACAAATTATGTTAGACTGATAGGTCTATATGATTTAGGTAGTTCACTTGGCCTATTGCCATTTTTAGGAATAAAAATCACGTTCACCTGTCTCCAAGTGGCCGGAATATATCCCCAATTGTAACTAGCTCTAAACAGAGTTATAATTGCCGGAAGTATAACGTCAATAACCCTCTGAAGAAGGGCTGGGAAATTGCCGTCTTCACCTGGGGTTTTGAAAGGTTTGAAAGAGCCATCTGGACTGAAAATCTTCCCATATATACTATTAAATCGACAGGGAGCAGAGATCATGTGATCGGATGATCGAACCCGGGAAATGAACCTCCAGTAAGGCTTTAATTGTTTCCGATTGGTCCTTCGTGTAGGTTCCATCTGCTTTCTTAAGTAGGCCTACACGGTTAGAATGATCATTTCTCAGAGCTTTGTGGATACGAGCTGCCACTGGCATATTAGATATGTCTTCAAAGCATTTTCTCCAGGAGGCCCTTTTAGATCGTTTCAATTCTGAATTGTATTCTGTGAGAGCGAATCTGTATTCGTCCCACAATTTGTTTCTTTTTGCTCGATTGAAGAGTTTTCTAACCTTCCTTCTGAGTTTGGCAAGTTGGTCATTCCACCAGGGAACCTTACGTTTACTCAAACTGGTTTTGCTGACACAACTACCATGGTAGGAGGTTATCAACGTGTTGGTGAGCTGGTAAGCAGCCTCATCCAGGTCCCATATGGATTCAATTGGAGAGACAAGCATATTTGTGTTTGAGATGACAAGTTTTCGATACAAATTCCAGTCCGTCGACTTGGGATCGTATCTGTTTTGTGCAAGTGTGGATTGACCAGGTATATCAAACCTAATATGCTGGTGGTCAGATAATACGGCTTCGTCCGACACGTGCCAATTTACAATGAAGTTAGACATAAATGGACTGGCAAGCGTCAGATCAAGTACCTCTTCGCGTATCGCATTTATAAAGGTTGGTTTAGAACCTTTGTTTAAAAAATCAATTTTATTACTAAATAGAAATTCTAAAAGACACTCACCGCTTTTATTATTGTTGCTGCTTCCCCATGTCGTGTTATGTACATCACACCCGATGATGTAATGCAGGTTGCTATTTCTGCAGTAGCCGATGAGTTTTTGGACCTCGATGGGCCGGGGAAGTACGCTAAGGCACATCCGATGTTTTGTGTGCCCTGTTCAGTTGGTACTTCTACTAGGAGGGCCGCCAAGTCTTTTGTTATGAATTCTGGAATAGGAAGAAAGTTGATATTTTTGTCGATTAAGCAGGCCGCACGTGGCACTGGCTCATCTCGTTTGTAAATAAGCTCACCTGCTTTATTTCCAAGACCCTGTATATGTCCGCTGATAACCCACGGTTCTTGGATGAGGCCAAGGGCTATCTTTTCCTCGGCGAACCTTTTGGTAAGGGTAGCGGACGCGCCCTTAGCATGATGGAGGTTCGCCCGTTACACCTTGAAGGTGTTCATTGGGCCTTTTCCTCTGCGGCAAGCAGCCTGATTAGGTCGACCTGATTTCCTGAACCTGTCACACTCGTCGTTCTTAGTAAGAGGCTGCGCTACTCTTCGAGTGGCCGGTTTTACCACTAGTTTTGTGGGCCACATTACCCTTTAGTTGGAAAAAGGGGCTGGTTGATGAAGCACCGATCGCTGACCCTGTACCACACCCAGAACCACTCGGAGGGGTATGCCCAACAGCATTACCACTGCCCAATTCTTGGGTGCGGTCCACGGCAACGCTCGACGCCGTCACCTTTCCGCTAGTTCCGTCACTGGTTCGACGGCATAGTGGCACTGCTCTTAACTGCAGGTGCCTGTTGGTATGGCACAATTCCAGAGAAAGGTGCCGACTCCGAGCTGGCTTCTACTCCTGCCGAGGGGGTACCGTTATCAGGCGTAGGATTCTTGTCGGTGCTCTTAAGAATCAACTTAATCTGCCCAAAGCGGTAGGACACTTTCCCCTTCAACTGAAGTAGCATGGCCATGGAAGCATCGTCAATTGGCAGAACTAGGTGAAGGAATGCACCATCCTTAACCCTCTTGACGGCCCTCCAAGTGTTAGCCTTTAATGCGGCATTTTGAGCCGTCAGGGTGGCAAGCACTTTCTGATTTGAGAGTTCCAGGCTATGCGGAAAGAAACCCCGAACGATGTGTGGTTTTGGAAATGAATCCTCTTCCACCAACGTCAGGTCCAGACCACATTTGGCTCTGATACTCTCAAAATTTGAGCGCATCCATCCCGCGGTAGCACCATCTGTGCAAATGAACATTACCCACCCCGACTTAGGAGAACTAGATCCAGAGAACTTGGGCCATATACGATACCCAACCTGACTATGTTCGCCACCTGGCTAAAGGTGGGGACCTCAGGCAAGGGACCTCTCCTAACCTTCTTGGCAGCCGATGTCGGTGGGGTGTTGTCTTCCGACCTAACTCGTTTAGAGATCGACTTATCTTTGGGAGCAGATTTGACTAGGATGAGAGCATTTTCTCTGTCTAAGCCTCGTCGCAATGCACTTTTAAAGTGTCTTTTTTCGAATCCGCTCAGCTTTGCGAACCCAGTTTGTTGAACCTGTAGTCCAGCCAGACTCTTCCCAATAGAAGAGCATCCCGACTTCTCGGATACTACACTGCAGGAGTCAACTATAGTGGATGCGTCGGAATCGGAAGTTGATGATTCTCTGCGCTGGATTCTGTCACATCCCTGACTTATAGACGGAGCCCTCATGTCATCGACATCTATTTTTAGGGGGTTCGGTTGCCTGTCAACAGACCGAGAGGTAAGGGTCACATTTGGCTCTAAGGCACAAGAAGTGTTGACCGTCGGGGCTACCCGAATTGTTTGTTCCTCTGATTGCCCAACAGCAATGTCAGAGGTTGATGCGGTTTCAGAGTCATCTGTCTGTAATTCTTTTAAATTTAATTGAGAAATATTGGTCCCACGAGTACCCGGGAAAGAAACATCACCCATGCCGGAGCCCGGTACGCCACGGGAAGGCTACTGATGAAACCGAAGGTCGCCAGGTATTCGGAGTTCGCATACTTATGACTAATCTCTCTTATAGCCATGCATCCCTCGGCATATGCTGTTCCGCCTTGGATTAGAGATTTATTAATGAGGTTTACTCCTCATGGGTAGTACTTAGTTTGTTGCTCCTCTAGCAGCCTTTCTATCATGGGTGACCCTAGACGACTACCGCCTCCGACAGCATAGCCTACTGAGTCTTTGCAACATTAAGCCTGCGCACCAGCGCACTTTAAAAAAGCGCCCACGTCAAGGTGACTACCATCCCGGAGGTCCACATTTGATCTTTTTTTGCCAAGAAGAATTTTCCTTGAAGAAAATGGAAAACAAGGCTCTTAAGCAAATTCAAAAGCATGTACCTTGGACCGGTCCGAAGTACATGCTTAGATTTAGCTCCAAGGTACATTCACTATACTTTTTTTACAAATAATAAAATTTAACACAAATGTAGCAAATAAACTATTGACAAATAAAATTAAGATACTTACACTTCGAAACTAGTCACTTAAAAAGAATTTAATAACTGAATGAACAAAACACATAAAAAAAAATACTTTAGAGGGTGTAATTTGTATAGGATGTTTTTTTTTCACACCTCCATCCCATATGTCAACTGAACACTAACTGAAATGAATCACATAGAAGTACTGGAAAATTTATAGAAGATCTTGTTGCAACATGTTTAGCTAATTTCCAGGAATTGGCACTCAGTCCAAGGTAATCTAGGCAATTCTTAAATCAATTTCCATTAAAACAATGCGATCTTTTTATAAACGTTAACTGAGTTTCTAATTTTGTTTTGCAATAACTATATGAAGGTGCCCAGGAATGTAATATAAAACAAAACAAAAAAAATCTCCACAAGTAATCTCAAATTTTTCTCTAGTACTCTTATGTTCTCATTCGAGATATTCACCACCATCAATCGTGCTAATTAGTCGCTACACGATCATAAGAGAATTCCCCACTGTCACTTTGATCGAACTCCCGATTCTGACCACCGATAACAATAACATAGTAAGGAAGTAATAATTCTTTTTTCCAGATGATAATAATTGATAATAATAGTAAGTTGAAAACAAATGCATAAGCATAAGGGTAATAATAAAAAAAAAATCTACCAAAAATAGCTCGCTGTTACATAAATATATATTATAGACTGGATGGACTTACCCATGTATATTTCTAATTGTTAATGTGATGTTTGCTTTGTTGTTTTTTTTGTTTGAAGCGTTGAGTGTCCAGGGGTGTGGTGACTTTGCGCGCAATTTCTCCAGCCAGTGGGATGCTTGGTTGTAGATAGACATTTTTATCTGATGACGATGTTATATGGTGATGCACACATCAATTTGGCGTGTACCAAAAAATATAAGCGGGTAAAGGACCAACAGAGGATAGCTATTTGAAAATTTTACATACATATATTTAATAGGCGAGCTTTACAAAGAAAACTTGGTCAGATACTTAGCTTTAGATAAATTATACTTAAGGTGGTCATTCTTATGGTGATAGGCGCCGCGCTGGTGGAGGTGAGAGTGTGCACTGGTCTTGCAAGTGATGATGGTGACAGTATGTTCGAGTATGTATCATACTGAATCACACCCGGGTAGTCTGATACGAAATTGTCTCTTATTGTTTTCCTCTATATTGGTTGATACTATTGCGGAGGGTGGCGGAGAGGGGTGTGCGAACCTTGCCATGCGTTGGGGGGGGGGGCTGCACGACACCCGATTAGCAGGTTGGAGGAGGCACACTTCACAAACGGGTAGCTTCGTCGTACAAGCTGGTGCGTACAAGCTAGAGCAATGCGTCCAATTGGGATTAGCGGGATAACTCGCCTGTGATGCAATACCTGCACATGCAAATTGGTGGCTACTTGTTCGCTACACTTGCATGGACGTACAGGTTCACAAATCGACGAGCTGATCCCCGTCCCGAATTTAGTTGATGTAAAGAATGCTGAATGAATGAAGAAAAAAAGAAAGAAAAAAAAACGATAACGTGGCAATGCGACAGGCTACGTAAAGCCCGGGGTTTTAGGTTACCTCTTCTACTGCAATAGCTTTGGCTCTAATAGGTGAAGCGGAGAACAGTGTACACCCCAGATTATTCCATACCAGCTCCTATCTGCCGATATATATTATTTGGCTCACGACAAATTTGTGAGGAAATTCCACCGGCTTTACGATTAGGTGTGTGCGGCCGATCACACACGCTGCACTCAAGCTACTATTTCAACTGAAAATGTGATAACCAAGAACTGGCGGAATGTGCGTGAGTCTCTTATATAGATAATGGTTGTGCTCATGGTCTCCCGTATCATCCGATAGGGACCGTTTTTTTTTGTATTGCTAATCGCATAGTTTAATCTTCCTACTTCGCGCACGAAGACTAAATCATAAAGGCCCTTTGCTCCTTTACCCGCTTATATTTTTTTTTGTTACATGATCTTCTTCTGTATTTTGTGCATGTTTTTCTTTTTCGGATAAATTACCTGACCTGCCTTCTGACATAGAGATGTGACTACTTAAACCCAATATTTTCACACACTCCGCAAAAACAAAAAAATTATTATGCAAGAGCAAAATTAAAAACTACGCATCATCGTTCTCTTCGGGCCGAGAGCACAAACACTAGTGTGGAATGTCTGGAATCTGGATCATAATTCATAAACTAAGTATTAAATAGACCGTCAACTTAAGAGAATTTGCCTACAGGCTGTTTTTCGTGTTTCTATGTGGCAAAGTATGTGTGCCATGTTAAATTAAATTAGCCGCACGCATACACTTGTACATAGAAATCTGACAGATGCCTGACAGTGTGGTAACATTGGAAAAAATTCAAATAATTGCCCGTTATCGGGAAGTGTTAAGAAAACGGTGGGTATGGTGTGTTGAATTTAGTACCAAATTTTTTAAAACGCAAAGGTATAGAGGATTTTACATTTTACCTGGATAATCTAAATAGTACGGGTTTTTTACATTTATGTTGCATACAGGATATCGATGAACTATATGAACAATGAATAAAAAAAAACGCTTATTAAGATAAAAAACTATCCGCTTACTAATTATTATGAATTCGTATGAATAGAAAGAAAATTGTACGCAGCAAAACTTAAATGCGTGAGACATATCAAAGTACAAATCAGCAAACATGTTTATTTAAAATTTTGCTTGAATACATTTTGAGTTTCGTTCTTTCCCGTACGTTTTAAAGCAAATAAATTTTTGTTGATTTTGTCTATTGACTTCTTCTTTTTATTATAAATGAACATTATTCATATTCTCGACTGCCATAAAATGCGGCAAATGTAATTTCAATAATTATCTATGTCATTTGTTTCAAATTTTCCAATATATTTAATTTGTTTTCCATTAATAAACGAAATCTTTATGGAAAGATTGGGCCTTACCAATAAACATTTTTATTTTCGACTCTTATTACGAGTAGTTCATAGTGGTTTTATTGTCCATACAACTTTCGCAATTGTGAGCTTCCGTAAATTTAAAGTCGATACTAAATTTGTTATACGCGCTCTATAACTAAAAAATTATACTCGAACAGAAATGTTTATATCTTTCCCCGCTGAAATAATTTTTCGCCAAAAACAACAAACGAAAACAGACATAATAATTAAAGGAAACATCTTATTTTACTTCAACGAATCAATTTTCTCACTTTATTATTTTATTTATTTGTGTTGATTACATTCGCTACTATACATTTTGTAGAATACATGTTTCAGTGGTGAAATACAATACGAATATAAACTCTCTGAACGCATTTATCAGCTGACAGAAACTCACCAAATACCAAAGATAATGGAATACAGAGATAATATAATTTCCAGTGGAAAGGCGGCTGCCTACAAGCTGTTTTCCAGTGGAAAGGCGGTTGCCTATAAGCAGTTTTCCCGAAAAATTGATGAAGTCACGGACCCATGCTCATTTCTTTTATAGTATATGTGAGTTCATGAATTGGATTTTAATGCAAGAATTCGGTATTTGCTAAGGTGTATTTCAGTATTTTTTTCAGTTTAATCAAAACCTCCACAAAAATCGAACAAGTTCAATATGAAATTCAAAACAATTGAACAGCGCGATGCCCATAAAAGCAAAAGGAATGTTTGCCGGCCATAAGCAACATGCTTTTTTGTAGCTCACACGTAGTAACAGACAGGGGTTGAAATTACAAAAACAACAAAGTAAACAAATGGGTTTTGGCGGGATAGACGTATGAAAGATATCCATCTCTTTTATTCATTCATCACTGGTTTTTGAGTCGCACGTCACAGTGGTCAAAGATAATGGAAAACAGAAATATACAGCTTTCCAGTGGAAAGGCGGCTGCCTACAAGCTGATTTCCCGAGAAATTCATGAAGTCACGCACATATGCTCATTTCTTTTCTTATAAATGTGAGTTCATGGATTGGACCATAATGCAAGAATTCGCTATTCCGAAATGTGTATTTCAATTTTATTTTTATTTTAATCGGAGCCTTAACAAAAACCACACAAGTTCAGCACCAAACACAAAGCAATTGAACAGCGCGATGCCCATAAAAGCAAAAGGAATATTGGCCGGCCATAGCAACATGCTTTTGTAAACAAATGGGATTTGGGGGGTACGAAAAATATCCATCTCTTTTATTCAATCATCTCTGACAGTGGTGTTGCGTGCAAATAATCGGTGGTAAATCATCGATAATATCGAAAATAAATTATCGAGTGAAAACATCGATATTTTTATATGAAAATATCGTTGAATCGAATGATTCGATATATACCGCTAATTCTATTACCTTTGGCATTCACTTGCACATAATAACAGAGATGAATGAATAAAAGAGATGGATATCTTTCGTACGTCTATCCCCCCAAAACCCATTTGTTTACATTGTTGTTTTTGTAATTTCAACCCCGTCTGCAAATACGTGTGAACTACAATAGAGCATGTTGCTAATGGCCGGCCAACATTCCTTTTCCTTCATCCAGCATCGCGCTGGTGTTTGGTATTGAACTTGTTTGGTTTTTGTTAAAGCTTCGATTAAAATAAAAGAAATAGTGAAATATACATTTCGGAATAGCAAATTTTTGCATTAAAGTTCAATTCATGAACTCACATATCCTAGAAAAGAAATGAGCTTATGTGTTTGGCTTCATGATTTTTTCGGGAAAACAGCTTGAAGTCAGCCGCCTTTCCACTGGAAAGTTATATATCTCTGTATTCCATTATCTTTGATAATAGCCTGTTTCAGAGATGAATGAATAAAAAAAGAGATGGATATCTTTCGTACGTCTATCCCCCCAAAACCCATTTGTTTACATTAGTCGCGTTTTTTTGAGCTTCGTTCTCAGCAAAGCAAAGTAGCTGTCTAGACCATATTTATGGGCGTCTAAGTAATGTTGAACTTAAGGAGTGTGAGAAATGTGTTTTCGATTTTAAAATTACAGATCACTGCATGATCGGACTTGTTTTTGACATTTCTAAAACTAGATGTTGTAATCCTTCTAGGTCAGTTGAGAGAAAAGCAAAAATTGACTTTGCTAAACTTAATAATAATTTATGTTTTGAGTTTTGGGAAGATGTGTATGCTTCCAGCGATTCATCTGCTGCATACTCAATTTTCATCGACTCTCTGAAGAAACATATATCGTCCGCCTCCTTTTTTGTATCACCCAAAAAACTTATTAAGCATCTAAAGCCCTGGATATCCAGATCAATTGTGAATAAGGTTGCAACAAAAAATAAGCTTAGAATGAAATGCAAAAAGAATCCTGGTAACCAACTATTAAGAAGGAGGTATAAGAAGTTATGTGCTGAGTTAAAAAAAGAGATCCCTATATGCCGAGACACCTATTACCGTGCGCAATTCAACTCTGTACAATATAAAAAATGAATGGCGTGTTGTAAATAGCATTTTGAACAAAGCTTCTGTTTCTAAGAAACCTACTGTTTTGCTTGTGGATAACTCCGTAGTCTGCAATAAGCTCTGTATTGCTGACGCTTTCAATTACCATTTCTCTAGAATTGGTTGTAATGTTGGACCGAGTCATAACCATCAAATGTGTTGTAGTTGTCTTTCTATATGGCAACGCTCTGAGAATTTCCAAAGTAGGAGTTTCGTTTTTCAGCCTATATCTTCTTTTGAAATACTGAAAGTTATTGGGAACTTACCTAAATCGTCTTCGTGTGGAGCGGATGGTATTTCAAGTTATGTAATCAAAAAAATTGCGTATTACCTGGTAGATATATTAGCATATTTATTCAATCGCTGCGTATTTGAGGGTGTATTTCCAGAAGAGCTCAAGTGTGCTGATGTCTTACCGTTATTTAAAAAGGGTTCTGCTACTGAAATTAGTAATTATAGGCCCATCTCACTTCTTTCCGTCTTTAGTAAAATTTTTGAAAAACTCATGAAAAATAGAATAATGAGTTTTTTAGATAAAACCAAGTTTTTCAATCCAGCTCAATTTGGTTTTTTAAAGGGCAAATCGACGGAAGATGCTCTCTTACAATTTTGTTCGTTAACAATGTCACAACTTGACGAGAAAAAATGTGTAGCTGGCCTATTTGTTGACATTACTAAAGCATTCGATATGGTCAATCACAATATATTGTTAAGGAAGCTGGAGAAAGCAGGTTTTAGGGGTTTCATGCTTCAGTGGTTCAAGTCTTACCTTGAAAACAGGGCGCAAAGAGTGAAAATCGATGATACAAGGAGCGACGTAAGGTTTCTTAATTTGGGTGTACCACAGGGTTCTGTCCTGGGTCCAATTTTATTTTTAGTTTACATCAATTCTCTTTTTGCTCTTAGTTTTAAAGGCTTACCAACTGCTTTTGCTGATGACATTGCGTTCTCATATGGCACTTATAGTCCTTTAGACCTCGTTTCCAATATTAATTGGGATTTAGACCTATTGCGACTCTGGTTCCATGAACATAATTTAGTAATAAGCTCTAAGACCAAGATAATGTTTTACAGTTTATCTTCATCTACCATGTTGAATGCAAATGTTTGCTTCCATGCTCCTGAATGTTGTAGATTCAAACTGTTTACTTGCCACTGTTCGTCTGGTTTCTCTCCTCCCTCCTTTTATTGTGATTTGAACTGTAGTGATAAATGTTTTGTAGTTGAGAAAGTCAACGAGTTTAAATATTTGGGACTGACTCTAGATTCTCGGATGAGTTTTGCTAATCATGCTGAATCCCTGAAGAAGTATCTCCGCTGTACCCTGCGACATTTTTATTATTTGCGTAAAGTATGCTCAACTAAACTGTTAAAGACAATTTACTATGGTATTTTCCACTCTAAGTTACAATATGGAATTGCTTGCTGGGGTGGTGTATATCGTAACAAAATACAACCACTTTTGATATTGCAGAAATATGTGGTTAGAAAAATTTGTTGTAAGGCTGGTAGGCACTCTAGCTTTCCTTTGTTCTGTGCTCTTAAGATACTACCAATTCGTCATTTATACTGTTTCAAGGTGCTAAAAACTTTCTATATGAAGTCTGGCAATCTCAATTTTCGTTTAATTTCGAGATACAATCTTCGAGGAAACCTTTCAAACTTATTATCTGTTCCTTTTTTCCGTACCACTGCTTATCGTAACTTTTTCTCTATAATGTCTTATCGGTTGTTTAACAGTCTTCCTCAATCAATAAGGACTATAACTGTACCTGGAATGTTTTTTAAAACCGTTAAAATGTGGCTTCTTTCCTTAGACTATGTTGCTCTGGAATCTTATATTTTTGATGTTTTGGGTTAACTTTACTTTAACATTTCAAATTTTTAACTACATACTTATTTTAACTTAGTTTTTTGATATCATTTGTATTATAAAAAAATTATGTGAATTCTACATATAAGGGTCACCCCACCCAATTACTTTTAATGCTATTGCTATTGTAATTTGAAGTGGCATTCAACTCTATTTTTTTAATTTCTCAAAAATATTGAATGTCACCAACCTTTCTTATATTTTTCTTTAAATTAATAGAATTTTTTATATTTTTCTATTATTCAATAATTGTTAAGAAATTTATATGAAATAATAAAAATGAAAAAAAAAAAAAAAAAAAAAATTAAGTAAAGTAAGATTATCAACACACAAATTACAATAACTACTGCGAGTCTCGAAGTGTCAAGTAGAGCGTAGTTGTTGTAATTGCGTGCTGAAAATCCTACTTTTCTTTGCTTTGCTGAGAACGAAGCTCAAAAAAACAGGCCTATTGTTGTTTTTGTAATTTCAACCCCCGTCTGTGAATACGTGTGAGCTACAAAAAAGCATGTTGCTAATGGCCGCCCAATATTCCTTTTGCTTTTATGGACACCGCGTTGTTCAATTGTTTTGTGTTTGGTATTAAACTTGTTTGGGTTTTGCTAACGCTTCGTTTAAATTAAAAAAAATAGTGAAATATACATTTCGGAATATCGAATTCTTGCATTAAATTTCAATTCATGAACTCACATATACTAGAAAAGAAATGAGCATATGTGCGTGACTTCATGAATTTTTCGGGAAAACATCTTGTAGGCAGCCGCCTTTCCACTGGAAAGTTATATATCTCTGTATTCCATTATCTTTGGCCTGTTCATTCAGTGTTTTCTTTTATTACGCCTCCCGCCATTAATAATTTATTTTTTGCTGCTCTATGGGACTGCTGCGGAAACCATTTGTTTTTTTATTTATTATGTATTTTAGTATGGTTTGTCTGTTTTTTTTAATCGGGGTTCCGCTGAAAATTTTTGAGAAGTCAATGTCCAATGCCCAAATATTATTGGGACAAGGAAAGTTGTACAAAATTCCATACATTAGCTAGTGCGCTAAGCTTTGACCGACGTTTCGTCTACCATGCTTGCGCCTTTGAGGTAAAATCGAACAAGATTTCTCTCTTTATACTTCAACCGATGATAAAACACAAATACCAGAGCTACATCTGGCATTTTGTCCCACAAAGATTTGATTAAAATTCGTTGGTTGCATCCAATTGGTTAGTCTTTGTTTTGTACAAAGCAATAAGTTACAGGCAAGATTAGTTGTGCGTGGAAGGCACAAATCGATACTGAGTAATCCAAGAAAATAGTTGTTCCCTTCATTTTATAATAGAACTGTAAAAATGTTCTCAAAGCGGTACGACGGGTTTTGAAACCATTTGAAGTATTCAGTATTTGAAACTTGAGAGTGCCTAGTTAGGCTTAGCTACATATAAAATCGAACAAACGCATATATATTCCAATGCACATGTTAATACCCTCGTAGGCGTAGCGGTTCCAACCCTAATGTAGATTGTTCGACAAAAATAGGAACAATTTGTTTACCTTATAAAAGTACTCCCATAATGTCACATCAAATGGCTAACAATTATGTGACTTTAAGCAGCTTGTAACAAAAAAGTTGCCTTCGCATTAGTATAGCATTAAACGTATTATGCCATTAAGCAATGCGACATAAAGTGAATAATTGGCGACCGCTCCAATAAATAAAAAAGTATTCCAGAAATATTGTACTATCTTACACTTTTTAATTGGAAAATAAAATTTAAAATTGAGTAGTTCTTATTAACGAGCATCGAAGACCACCACTGAAAAAAGAAAATATGTAGGTATATCACAAATACAAGTTTTGAGCCAGACTTACATCTCTTAGTACGTTTCTTGTACATAATCCTGTAACCGCATTCACGACAGCGTATGGGATCTCTCGGACGCATTTCGTTTTCATGGTGGCATTCTGAATTTAATATAAGAATGGAATATTAATAAAGAAAAACAATGAACGTAAGTGTATAACGTACCACCGCAAATGTAAGTCATTGCTGTCTTCAAAACAGTGTCCTTAGAACTTGTCTCAGACATTTTATATTTGTCTTATTAAACCAAACTATTTAATAAAATGACAGCCAGAGACAAACGATATTGTATTGTCTCTGATGACAGCTTCATCACCAAGCATTCTATTCTATATTTCTTGCTTCACCACGAACCACATGTAAAAATCAAAAGCCGAAAACTATATAAAGTAGACTATAATCTTTGGCAAAAACGAGTAACAGAGATGATTTTAATTCAATTCGTACGTCTATTCCAGTGTTATTATATGGTGGGATTTATCCCTTTTTGTGGGAATTTTGACACAGTTTAGCAAAGCAGTATCCTGTTCGCTCGCTAAATTCTTAACTTAATATAGATGGGCCGATGAAAAGGCTCCATTCATTTAGCTCGCGAAATAAATGCCCGATACATTAAATCGAAGATAAATGTTGACAGAAGAAAAAGGAGGGAAATGTTAGTGTTGTGATTATTATGGATTTTTCGGAGGAAACCGCAGAGAACGTTAACGTGATAAATAAAAAAAACGCAAAACCAAAATACAAAATAATTAGTTATAGACCATTTATCTTTGGTGTGGAGAATCGAAGTGGAGACTAAGGACGCTAAAATTTAGAGAGGCAGTTTAGCAAAGCATTATCCTGTTCG
Source organism: Cheilosia vulpina (assembly GCA_916610125.1). Classification (NCBI taxonomy): domain Eukaryota; kingdom Metazoa; phylum Arthropoda; class Insecta; order Diptera; family Syrphidae; genus Cheilosia; species Cheilosia vulpina. Next base: position 47,087,825 of record OU744280.1, read on the forward strand.
CTCGCTAAAATCGGAACTTCATTTAGATGGACCGATGACAAGTCCCCACTCATTTAGCTCGCGAAATAATTGTCTGGTACATTAAATCGAAATAGAAAAAGGAGGGGAAAGTTTGTGTTGTGATTATTATGGATTTTTCGGAGGAAACCGCAAAGAACGTTAGCGTGATAAATACAAAAAAAAAAACAAAATAAAAATAATTATTTAGCGACCATTTATCCTTGGTGTGGAGAATCGAAGTGGAGACTAGGGACGCTAAGATTTAGCGCGAGAAGGATGCTAAGCTTAAAGGTTAGTTCGACGTGATTTTCATTCCGTGTAATACTTACTTTAAAAACTGAATTTTGACGCAAAAAAGTATCATGGGATTTTAAAAAAGGAATTTAAGTACAGTGAAAGGGGAAAAAAGTGAAAAATGATCCGCTTCATGAGATAAATGAAGAGAGAGTGCTAAGAACACCTACCATAAAACCATTTGTTATACCATGTTCCCACCAACGTGATTTAGCTAAATCAACTTGATTTAGCTAAATCATCTTATAAATCACGTGATTTATCATACATTTTCGTGATTTATATTTAAGTGATTTATATGTGTTTAACTTTTAATTACGTATCTGTCATCGCAAATCCACACAAAATAAAATCGAACATAAATCACGTGATTTATCATACACTTTCGTGATTTATATTTAAGTGATTTATATGTGTTTATCTTTTAATTACGTATCTGTCATCGCAAATCCACACAAAATAAAATCGAACATACCTGTTATTAACTTCAGCACTTCAGCAAACAAAAAAAAAAGAAAACTGTCAAAAAAATTATTTCAAATTCAATTTTCTAATTTTCTTCATGTTTCGATGAGTTTTTTGATATTTTTATTAAGTTCGTACAATGATTGATTCTTGGCAGATCTGGTGTTGTACACCTAATGTCAAAGTCGACAAAAATGTCACACTAAATCACTTAAAGCTCGGTGGAGACGCCTTTCGTGATTTATAATTCACTTCAACTAAATTACGTTGGTGGGAACATAGTATTAACATTGTTGTTTTTGTAATGTCAATACCTGGACGCTGGACCCCAATTCTCACATTCCGCATAGCATAATTCGTATACGAGCAAATCCGCCTGAAATGTTCGCATAGCGGGAAAATTGGTATTCTCAAAGCAGTGCGTTTTTTTTACCTATGCGAAAATTATATTCACCTCTCGAATGAGGTAGAATTTTAGAGCACGTCACGTAAACCATTTTAACAGGTTATGACAAAAAACAATATTCATTTTTAAATTGGTGGGGAATTGTTGTTTTTGATTAACAAAAAAAAAAGAAGTACTTATGTATCTATCTTTAATGAACATTTAAATGTTTTCACAATGGCTACTTTGGGCGATATGAACTCCGCATTTGTTCGATTGTCAATGAATCAGTTAGGCTAAATCGAAATATTCCGGACTATCCGATAGTTCCAAGAGTGCTTTTAATAAATCGCACTATTTTCAAACATATTTATGGGAAGGTATATCATTCAATAAGTACTTCCATTTAAATTGTTTGATTTACTTTAATTTGAATCTTAATGCCATATTAAAAGCTTGTTAGTCGTTCCCACCGAATTGAAGTGTTGGAAAAAGAAATAACTAAAAATGATTTCTGAAAATATTAAGGAAATAATTGAAGCATTTATAAATATTTCTCTAAAAAATATTACTTACCTCTTTTTTGATTCAGATTATTCTCTTCTTTTAATATTTCTTTGAATTTTGAATTGGTTTATTGAGACTCTTACAGTTAAAAAGATAACAATTCTTAAACGATTATAAAACGAATATACGCGGCTGTAAAGTATCGCCTGCACAGTAGATTGCGTTATTTAAATTATTATGCCATATGGCTGTCACTTATATTATTGAAAGAATAGCTCTTGCTCACGGAGCTGTCAATTTGCGTTTGACTCATATGTCATAGTGTTGAAAGACTTAACCTAACTTAAAAACTATTTGTACAAAGGTGAAGGGTATTATATCTTTGATAGTTATAACTATTTTGGCGTTTAATATTTTTACATCCACAAATGAACACAAAACAAACCAAAGTTCACGCTATAGGCATGTTCGGTTTGATAACCTCTCACGGACGGAAGAACTCAGGGGGGTTTCAAATAGGTTTTGCTGAAAACCCGAGGTTTCGACACCTCAAAAATGTATGGCAGAACCTCTGGGATTTGGAAAAAATTTACGAAACCTCGCGCTTTCGGTTGATGGGATCATGTCATTTTTTTCACACACAAATCAAAAAACAAACCGTTCTTTGAAGTTTCAAACTCAAAATTCCGTATGCGAGACGCAAATCCGCATGGAAAAGGCAGACGATTACTCGAAATTCTCGTATACGGATTTCAGTTTTTCGATAATTTGTGAGAATAGGGTAGTTCTCGACAACGTAAGTATCAAATGAGAAAAAAAAAAAAACATAGTGGCATCTGAGAAACTTGTAGGAAAACAAACTAAATTTTATGTGGCGGGCGATAGGTATAGATTTGGATTTAATCAAAATTGACATAAATGTTTTGAAATCGGATAAATTCTGTTTGTTTTTTTTTGTGACCTACTACATTAGTGTTTGTTAAAAGTAACTTAAAGCTAGTAATTTTAAAGTGCATAATATATATTTTTTTTTTATATATAGATATATCTGTCTACGGGCTAAACCTCACCCCTCAGAGAGGCACTATGAGATCCGGTTGCGCGCGCTCATAGTAATAAGAATTTTTTTTCATTTTAATGGAGACTACAACTAAGTTACCTTAATAAGTAGCTTACGCTTCTGTAGTGTTAATCGCATTTGGTAGGTAGCTTTCCAGCGAACGCACCTACTAATACCGTCAGGTCGAAGGGTCTTGTTCTTTGTAGTCGGCGCTCAAGGTATGTCACGTCCATAGTACGAATTATTTCATTATTGCTTGACCATGAATGCGAGTAGCGAAGTTTGCGACCAAAATTTGTTACTTCGTTACTCACGGTAGCAATTGCTAGATCTCTGAGAATATAACTATTCCTTATATACCATGGAGCATTCACGATTGCTCTTAGCGTTTTAGACATTTTTATCTGATGACGATGTTATATGGTGATGCACACATAAATTTGGCGTGTACCAAAAAATATAAGCGGGTATAGGACCAACAGAGGATAGTTATTTGAAAATTTTACATACATATATTTTATAGGCGAGCTTTACAAAGAAAACTTGGTCAGATACTTAGCTTTAGATAAATTATACTTAAGGTGGTCATTCTTATGGTGATAGGCGCCGCGCTGGTGGAGGTGAGAGTGTGCACTGGTCTTCCAAGTGATGATGGTGACAGTATGTTCGAGTATGTATCATACTGAATCACACCCGGGTAGTCTGATACGAAATTGTCTCTTATTGTTTTCCTCTATATTGGTTGATACTATTGCGGAGGGTGGCGGAGAGGGGTGTGCGAACCTTGCCATGCGTTGGGGGGGGGCTGCACGACACCCGATTAGCAGGTTGGAGGAGGCACACTTCACAAACGGGTAGCTTCGTCGTACAAGCTGGTGCGTACAAGCTAGAGCAATGCGTCCAATTGGGATTAGCGGGATAACTCGCCTGTGATGCAATACCTGCACATGCAAATTGGTGGCTACTTGTTCGCTACACTTGCATGGACGTACAGGTTCACAAATCGACGAGCTGATCCCCGTCCCGAATTTAGTTGATGTAAAGAATGCTGAATGAATGAAGAAAAAAAGAAAGAAAAAAAAACGATAACGTGGCAATGCGACAGGCTACGTAAAGCCCGGGGTTTTAGGTTACCTCTTCTACTGCAATAGCTTTGGCGTGAGTCTCTTATATAGATAATGGTTGTGCTCATGGTCTCCCGTATCATCCGATAGGGACCGTTTTTTTTTGTATTGCTAATCGCATAGTTTAATCTTCCTACTTCGCGCACGAAGACTAAATCATACAGGCCCTTTGCTCCTTTACCCGCTTATATTTTTTTTTTGTTACATGATCTTCTTCTGTATTTTGTGCATGTTTTTCTTTTTCGGATAAATTACCTGACCTGCCTTCTGACAAAGAGATGTGACTACTTAAACCCAATATTTTCACACACTCCGCAAAAACAAAAAAATTATTATGCAAGAGCAAAATTAAAAACTACGCATCATCGTTCTCTTCGGGCCGAGAGCACAAACACTAGTGTGGAATGTCTGGAATCTGGATCATAATTCATAAACTAAGTATTAAATAGACCGTCAACTTAAGAGAATTTGCCTACAGGCTATTTTTCTTGTTTCTATGTGGCAAAGTATGTGTGCCATGTTAAATTAAATTAAGCGCACGCATACACTTGTACATAGAAACCTGACAGATGCCTGACAGTTCATTCTGTGGTAACATTGGAAAAAATTCAAATAATTGCCCGTTATCGGGAAGTGTTAAGAAAACGGTGGGTATGGTGTGTTGAATTTAGTACCAAATTTTTTAAAACGCAAAGATATAGAGGATTTTACATTTTACCTGGATAATCTAAATAGTACGGGTTTTTTACATTTATGTTGCATACAGGATATCGATGAACTATATGAACAATGAATAAAAAAAAACGCTTATTAAGATAAAAAACTATCCGCTTACTAATTATTATGAATTCGTATGAATAAAAAGAAAATTGTAGCAGCAAAACTTAAATGCGTGAGACATATCAGGGTACAAATCAGCAAACATGTTTATTTCAAATTTTGCTGGCATACATTTTGAGTTTCGTTCTTTTCCGTACATTTTAAAGCAAATAAATTTTTGTTGATTGTGTCTATTAGACTTTTTCTTTTTATTATAAATGAACATTATTCATATTCTCGACTGTCGCATTTCATTTCAAATGTAATTTCATTAATTATGTATGTAAAGTTTAGAGAAAAATATTGCAAGACCCCTTACCGCTGGTGGGGGGAAGTCTAATGATAATTCTCTAAGGTCTTTTCTTTACGAATGAAATCGTTTTTATTATTCTTCCTCCTTATATACTAAAATATTGCTTACGTAAGGTACAAATATTTACATCTTAAATTACTAGGTGTCAAGCAGAGCCAGCGATAAGTCGTGAGAAATTTTATTCTGCTGGTCTCGCTGAGAACAGATATATGAAATTTTACACGTTAAAAAATAAAGCAAAAAATAATAGATAACGTTGTCTGGTATGGTCACCATGACATGCTGGGGCCGCTCCTTACGTCACAGCGAAATCGGCTGTAGAAAAACGCCGAGTTGCTGGTATTGGTGGTAGTTCGTGAGCTTGGACCTCTATCTGCATAGTCCTCTTGATCTTGTAGTATCGCCATATGATGTAGGAAATTATAAAAATAAACAGTATAGTTATTAGGCTGTAAGTCAGTCCATGATGAATCGGATGTACTGCTGCACTATTGGACAAATGCTCCTCATTTTTTATATCCGTTATCCATTTGCTAAGAATTTTGATGTCTTCATTGTCTGACTTAAGTATGACGTGTGGAATAACTAGTGGTTTGGATATATTCCTAGGGCTTTCAGACAACAGCTCTGTCAAGTTTGCCAATGGAATGAATGCTGCGTTTATGCTACTGGAACTACTGCTATATGATGTAATAGTCATTGAATCGTGTTTAAGGATACAATTTGGTTGTAGTGTCAATATCCCGTCGTTTTGCAATGAGATCTCTAAAATCTGTCTGCCACAAATAACGTTAAATGTATACAACCTGTCTAAGACGTAAATCCAGCTATTGCCGTTGTTGAGTTGAATCCAGACAGGAGATGGTTTGATGCTGCGCAATTTACAGTGTGATGACAATTCCTTCTCATGCGTCAGTAGATCCATTTCACATTTGCTGATATTGGAGCGGCGATTAAACATCGGATGCTGTTGCTTGCACAAATATTTTTCACTGGTTATTGTGCATTGTCCCAGCTCTTCTCTTGTTAATCTGTAGTAGGCTTCTCGTAACAGGTTAACTGTTAAATAATCCAGCGATGGTTCAATAAAAACATATTCATTGTTATGGGGAGTTGGAACGGGTATGACCTTGAATAGGTCAAAGTCTTCTGTATTTACTAACGGCACTCGTAAGTCGAATATGACACTCTTATCAGTTATTCTTGCTCTTGCTGTGAACATTTTATATAGTCCTAGCAAGCTCGAGTGTGTTTCGTCTCCTGCTACAGACAACTGCGGGGGCAAGTGGCTTCTTATTAATGTCAGCTGTGATCTCAATTGGTCTGGTGTTATCACCAAAGGGCTAATTTTGGCTTGATGGATATCTGTCAGAACATTCAATAGAGACGTCTGTGTTTGCTGATAATTCAACATAGCTAACGTTGCGTAGGTTGTCACTGCTAAAAATGTCTGTTTTGCTTCGTTCTGGTTGATTGATTTGGATGTCATGCTCTTAAGATTTTCAAGATCGGTTTGGAATGCTTGCAGTTGTGCGGTAATGGTTTCAGTATTTTTCTGTAATATATTGTTTGTTGCCTCCGCTACTGACGTCTGATTTTTTATCAATTCAAGTAGATGATTCTCATTTGTTCGTGTTTGCTGAATTTGTTGCTCATAGTGTTCAGCATACGACTCATCTAGTACGCCGAAAAGTTTGTTTGCCACCGTACCAAAGTCGAAAGGAGATCGTTTCATTCTAATCCTTTTTGAGTTTCCAGCTCCTTGCGTATGCAGTAAGTCGTTGTTGCTTTCTATAATCGTTAACTGATGGTTAAATTGATGGACTATATTGTGAGTTAGAGCGTCAGACTTAGTTTTACAAAAGTCATTCATATCCCTCACAAGGTCTTGGAATCCTTCAAATTCTCTCCAATAGTTGGTCATATTGTAATAGATGATTATTTTCCAGTCGCTCGTAATCAGGTTTACACTTCCAATCTTCTCAAAGTAAATTCCTGGACGGTTTTTAAATGGAATCACCTTTACGGGATCATGTTCTTCGTTCAATGTCAATGTGTTACCATGCCCAAGAACAATTATAACCAAACTGGTGAACAATAGCCACCTTATTGGGCTTATCCTAAACGTTGTTTTATTTTCATTTCTCGATGTGTATATGCCTTCGATGGAGTCTATGGCCGAGTGGATTTTGTCTATGGGTTCCGATCCAATGTGAGTTAGCGCAAGATGTACATTAACTGTTCGTTTTGGATTTTCAACATTGCCTGGTAACAACCCTTCATCTTCAATTGGGAGTAGGCATAGTTTTGTAATGGGTCTCTTTATAAACTTCTTGTTACTGTAGACAGTTGCAGCTCTAACATGATTATCCTTCCCCGGGTGTGTTTCGGTAATGCGGCCCATCAACCAGCTTGTTGGGGGTAATCGATCTTCCTTTATCAAAACGACGTCGCCAATGTTTACGTTTGCTTCAGTGCCCTTCCACTTTATTCGCTGTTGAAGATGTGTCAAGTACTCCGTAGACCATGTCTTCCAGAAATCTTGAGTCATCTTTTGTAATAACCGCCAGCGTGATCCATAGTTTCGTGTATCGTCTAAACAGGGCTCGGGTGCTGCATTCAGAGCGGATCCAATAAGAAAATGACCAGGAGTGAGAATTGGTGTTTCTTCTATGTCATTGCTTACTTTTATCAGCGGTCGAGAATTCAGGCATGCCTCTATCTGCGTTAGAAGAGTGGATAATTCTTCAAAGGTAAGTTTCGTATCACCAATTATTCTTTTGAGGTGATATTTTATTGACTTAACTCCAGCTTCCCACAGGCCGCCGAAGTGTGGTGCTGCTGGTGGTATGAAATGCCACTGTATTCCATTCATAACTTACCTTGTTGAAGCATTTTTCTCCGCTTGATTGATGGTGAGTATTCGAAGGTTTTGAAGTTCCTTATTGGCTCCGACGAAAGTTGTTCCATTGTCACTGTATATGTGACATGGCAATCCTCTTCTTGATATGAAGCGCCTCACAGCTGCGAGAAAAGCTTCTGATGTTAGGTCACTAACAAGCTCAATATGAATAGCCTTTGTAGCTAAACAAACAAATATGGCTATGTAGCCCTTTGTAGTCCGAGTTCCTCTTCCCTTTGACATTTTAATTGTCAATGGTCCTGCATAGTCTACTCCAGAGTGCGTAAATGGCCTAGATGGTGTTACTCTTGGAGATGGCGGCATTCCCATTATTTGGTGTGTGGATGACGCATTAAAACGATAGCATCGGACGCAGTGATGAATTATTTTCCGGGCTAACCGTTTAGCGTGAGGGATCCAATATGATTGTCTTAGTGTGGCCATCATCAGATTGATACCGCCGTGAAGTGTTTTCTTGTGTACATATTCTGCCAGTAGTTTGGTAAAAACGCTACCATATGGTAAAATATACGGGTGTTTTTCGTTGTAAGTCATGCTGGCGTGCTCTAATCGCCCTCCAACAACTAACATGTTGTCATGGTCCAGATGGGGATTTAGCGAAAGTAGGCTGCTCTTCTTGGGGATATCGTCTCCGTTCCTTAAGCATTTCATTTCCTCCGGAAATGCTTCTAGTTGCACCAAATGGACTATTCGCTTGTTTGTCTCTTCAATTTCAGTTAGTGAGAGCTCTCCTGTTCTTCTGTCTTTCTTATGGTGCGTAATGTTGAACACAAATCGTATACAGTAGGCCATGGTCCGGATCAGCCTTGTGTAAGAAGAAAATCTGTGCAATATGGCGTCCTTTATTATCATAGACGTTAACACAACTCTTGGTTCAACGGTCTCACTTACTGACCGTACCTGCTCGATTTCTGACTGTATGGGCCAGTATTCCATGCTACCCCTTAGCCAGTTTGGTCCACTCCACCATAATGAGTGATGTTTCAATTGCACTGGAGTTAAACCTCTCGATGCACAATCTGCGGGGTTGTCTGCCGATCTAACGTGCCTCCAACAATCTGGATCTAATGTTTCTCGAATTTGAGATATTCTGTTGGCAATGAATACCTTTTCCTTGGATTCATTTTTTCTTATCCATGACAGCACAATTGTTGAATCTGTCCATGCGAATACCTTATTGATCTGTGCCCCAAATATTAGCTGCACCTCCTTGAGGAGTTTTGACAATAAATGTGCCCCACATAATTCGAGCTTGGGCGTAGTAAGCTTGGTTTTGATGGGTGCAACCTTTGTTTTGGATGTCAACAATGTAGTTACAAATTTTGTATTATATGTGGTAGTTCTTGCATATACTACGGCTGCGTATGCGCCTTCAGAGGCATCGCAGAATCCATGTAACTCGATTTTCTGCCGTTTGTTGGTAACAATCCATCTTGGAATTTTAATGGATTCAGCATGCGGAAGTTCATGCCTGAACCGATCCCAACATTGTTGCAATTCATCTGTTAGTTGATCATCCCAATCAATGTCTGCCTTCCAAATCCGCTGCATAAGTATCTTGGCAGTGATGGTTACTGGCGTCAGCCATCCTAATGGATCGAAAAGACGTGCTATTTCCGATAGTGTGGCACGTTTGGTGGATCCATGCTCTTCTTGTAAGGATGTTGTTACGTGGACCTTAAAGTGAAATGTGTCAGCTAATGGGTTCCAATGTATTCCCAAAGTTTTAATTGTCTCTTCCTTATCGAACTTAACTTCAGGTTGGTTATGTGCATCTGATATTGATTTTAAAAGTGACGAATGGTTTGCTGCCCATTTGCGAAGATGAAATCCACCACCCCTTAGTAGCTTTGCTAGCTGTCCTTGGGCTTCCTTACATTCCCGTAGTGTATCTCCTCCAGTCATAACGTCGTCTACGTAGAAATCATTTTTCACAATCTCTGCCGCCTTTGGAAATTCGTGTTGTTCATCGGCAGCTAATTGATGCAAGGTTCTTACAGCTAGGTATGGTGCTGATGCAGTTCCATACGTCACTGTTGTGAGCTTGTACTCCCTTATTGGTTCATTTGGGTTAGTTCGCCATAGAATGCGTTGGTAGTCTTGGTGCTCACTATTGACCCTTATCTGCCTGTACATCTTCTCAATGTCTGCAGTGAAGACGTACTTGTGAGCTCTCCATCTCATAATAATAGTTGTAATGTCGGCTTGGAGTCTGGGACCCACCATCATTAATTGATTCAGGCTCACTCCAGATGATGTTTTTGCAGATCCATCAAACACCACCCGTAATTTAGTCGTGGTACTATCGGGTTTAATTACAGCGTGATGGGGTAGGTAGTAACACTTGTTGTCGAACTTATCCATATTGGAGATTTCCACCATATGACCCAGTTGGAGGAACTCATTCATTACTCTTATGTAATCAGCCCTTAATTCCTTGTTGATGTTGAACTTCTTTTCAAGCTGTAGCAACCTGGCTAATGCTCTCTTTTTGGATTCTCCCAGCCTTTCTTCTTGATCCGTTGACTTCTTTTTAAATGGAATTTTAACTACGTATCTGCCATCGTTATCACGAAAATGAGATTCCTGATAAAACTCTTCGCATTCTTCATCAGTAGACTTCTGATGACCTTGTTGAGGAACTTCTTCAATTTCCCAAAATCTCTCAAGTTGTTTATCTAATGTTTGAACGACAAGACCATTGATTTTGATTTTGTCATTTCTTTGAGTTGATGTCCGACCGGAAATAAGCCATCCTAGTCGGGAATTCTGTGCTATAAGAGAATTTCCAGTCCCTCTTTTCAACCCATCAAGGATTACATCTCCATAAAAGTCTGCTCCTATGATTAGGTCGATTCCTCCAGGGATATTGAACGTTGGATCTGCTAGTTTTACGGATCCAAACTGGTCATCCATCATATTATTAGCTTCTTCATCTGGTAGAGTTCTTGTTAGTTTTGGTAAAACAAGGGCTTCTATCTTAACTTCGAAGTCGGATGAGAATCTCGGGAGGATTGTTAGTTCTACCTTATTTCGCGCTGTTCCTGCTTCAGTAGCTCCCAGACCGCTTACTTCAATGTGCACCTTCTGCTTCTTCAGTCTCAAGGTTTGGGCAACAGCTTCTGTTACTAGGGTGGCTTGTGACCCTTGATCAATAAGTGCTCGAAGCTCAGTGCATTGACCATGTTCAGAAGCACCGCGTGCCCTTACAATTGCTGTAGCAAGCAAGATGTTTTGGCTCTGATGACCATGATTAGATTGAATATGTACGTCAGCTTGGGCATGATCAGATTGTCGTCCTTCCATCCTATCAAAATGCAGTAAGGAATGATGTTTTCTATTGCACTGCTTGCATTTATTTTTGCTCATGCATGGAACTTGTTTGTCATGTCGTAAACAATTTATGCATAGTCTCGTTGCCTTAACCTTTTCACTGCGCTCCTTCGGGTTCCAGCCCATGAATTTACGGCAAGCATATATGTTATGCTCACCTTGGCAAAATACACAGGTTGATTTTGTTGACACGTGAAAGTTTCGCGTCACGTTCTTTGTTTCCTCTGAAGCCTTATACTGCCTTTGCCTTGTGGAAGCTAGTACCTCCAATGCCTGATATCTTCTTGCTAAGAAATCGTATAGCGTTTGAAGCGATGGCATCTTGTTCGGTTGTTCCAAACTTTGTTCAAAAAGACTTCTACTGTCTTGGTCTAGTGCCCTTGTTACTAGGTGCACAATTATCGGATCCCAGGATTTTGTGTTCAGACCCATATTATTGATTGCTGACAGCCCTTCCTTTGTTGTGTCTAGGATTGACTTAATAGAGTTCGCTGCTGAATGGGCTCCTTGATGACCAGCCTTAAGCATTTTATCTAAATGCATTGACACTATTTTTCGTTCATTATCATATCGTGCCTTTAATGTCTCCCAGGCACATGCATAATTAGCACTTGAAATTGTTAGGTGCTGAATTAATGCCATTGGTTCGCCTTCTAAATGAGTTTTCAGATACTCCATCTTCTCTGTCGTGTTTAAGTTTGGCTTGTTGTGTATAATGGTTGTAAATATGTCAGCAAATGACCGCCATTCCAGATAATTTCCCTTAAATGTCGGTATCTTCAGAGGTGGCAGTTTTGTATCTGAACGATCTGTATCCCGTGGTTTGTTGGAATAACCTAATGCCGAAGCCATTCGATGGAGGCATTGGTTAACATCTCTCTTAATGTCATTATATTTATTATTAATGACATATGGTGATTGCAAATCTTTAGATGTTGCATTTGACATGAAATCTTCATGTAATTCTGTCATGTTTTTCAGTTGATCCAACAATATTTTTTGTTGGTATTCACAGATTTGTGAAGAATATTCTTGGAAGGTTTCCTCAAATTCTTCCATGTTTCCGATTATAGCTTCTATTTTTATGTTCAGCTTTCTTAATCGTAGAGTCTGGAGGTTGTTATCTGTGGAAGTGGATGGTGGAGAGCAAGATGGCGTTTCTTCTGAGGGTGTAATCTTTTCGAGCAAAGTTTTTAGATCGAGAAACAGATCTCTAACCCTTCCATATGTATCTCTCTCCATGTATGGAGTATCGAATTTTATTTTATCCTTTATCTTACTGTGATTATCGTCGAATTCTTCCCAAAGCGACTGAATTTTGTGAAGGCGTTCTTCCTTATAGCGGAGCGTCTTCCTAGACGCGCTATCCTTTTTGAAATTTATAGTTGCTTTTTCTAACTCCTCGGCAAGAGTTTTTTGTCTAGCAACAATTATAAAAATGTCCATTTCATCATCCATGATTGCTCCGGCTTATTTTTGATTTCTTTCACTGAATTGAATTATCACTACCAGTGTTAGCCCTGGCAACGCTTGTGACTTGATATTTATGTTTCCACTACCAGTGTTAGCCCTGGCAACGCTTCTTACTTGTTTAATGTTTAATGTACTAGTGTAGTATATTATGCAAAATGTATTTACTGATTCGTTTTAATGACTCGAAGGACCATTTGTAAAGTTTAGAGAAAAATATTGCAAGACCCCTTACCGCTGGTGGGGGGAAGTCTAATGATAATTCTCTAAGGTCTTTTCTTTACGAATGAAATCGTTTTTATTATTCTTCCTCCTTATATACTAAAATATTGCTTACGTAAGGTACAAATATTTACATCTTAAATTACTAGGTGTCAAGCAGAGCCAGCGATAAGTCGTGAGAAATTTTATTCTGCTGGTCTCGCTGAGAACAGATATATGAAATTTTACACGTTAAAAAATAAAGCAAAAAATAATAGATAACGTTGTCTGGTATGGTCACCATGACACCTCGAATGCAGCGCGAGTTAAGTATCCATAGCAAAACATATTGAGAAAAAAGATAACATTATTTGTATTCAATGATATCTTTAGTCTCTAGTACAGTCTTGCACACAACGCTACAATGATAACATATGTAAAAGAGATAATATCGTTTGTATACAATGTTGGAATATTATCTCTTCTTCATTATCAAGCAAGACGATTGTACGCTTGGGTCTCCTTGTAGATAGATAAGAAAAGTATATAAATACGACTGTATGATGAATTTATCGACAGTCTTATTGTAACTACATAGTAGCCTTAAGCTCCTTTTAGAATTAGTAAAAAGTATTTCAATAATAAAGGACATAGTTCCAAATAAATATTGTTTAATTTTAAAAGTAAGAACCAAGTGTTTTAATTGGCGATCCTGCCAGGAGGTTAAATATACTTTTTAACTTCAATCGAGCGGACCTCGGGAACAAGTAGTGAAATCTAGTATAAACAGAACACTCGCGTTACCGGTTACAAGAATTACCTAGCATAGCAGGTACAAATATAGCTCCTTCGTACGAAGCAGCAAAGCAATTCAGTGAAAGTGTATATGTGAAAAAAAAAACACACAAATTCGACGACAACAGACACGAGTTCAAAATGGAACAACTCGCAGTATTAATGGCAAGATTAGAAGCTTTAGAAACCAGGTGCAACACAGTAACACAAACCCTAGAGCACACACGCACAGAGAATGCAAGGTTAGCAGCAATAATAACTAACCAAAATCAAATAAACACTAATTTAGAAACAAAACTAAATGAAGTAAAATCTGGATTAGGCATAGTACCAAACATACCTGTGCTAGAGGAAATAAGAACCACATATACAGATGGTAGTGAAATACAGTTAGACGCATTTAAAAGCCTACCTATTTTCAACGGCGATCAATCAAATTATCGGTCGTGGCGCGAAGAAGCATCCAGATTAATGGACAGCATTAAAAACCTCAAAACACACAGTAAGTACGCAGCAGCATTGACTATAGTGAAAAGTAAAATACAGGGTGCAGCCGCGAATGTGTTAACTAATTATAACACAATTTTTAATTTTGAGGCGATACGTAACAGATTAGATTATACGTACTCTAATCAAGAACCTCTATACGTGCTACAAGACATGATGAAAGCCATCACGCAAAAAAGAAGCACACTGTCTGAATACCACGACGAGATAAATAAAAATCTCAATTTAATAATATCAAAAATCACTATGTCAGGTGATCCGCCGAATATAATCGACAGACTAATTAAAAATGCTAACGACGACGCAGTTCGTATATTCATTGATGGTATGAGTGACAACTTTACAAGAGGATCATTATATTCAGCTACAATAAATGATCTAGAACACGCATTCGCAATTGCTCGCAGAATAGAACATGATAATGTGCACAGGCATTTACATCTCACTCAAGATAAGCACCACAAAAATATGCCACATGAACACAGAAACGAAAGAAGACCAAATTATTCGAGCCAAACAACGAATTATCAACCCCAGAAGCAATACGATAATATGCAGCAACACAATCAAGGACCACGCCTAAACCCTTCCAAGAGAAATGACGGACCACAGCCGATGGAGATAAACTCGAGACAAATTGTACATGCACAGCGACAAAATTGGAATCAATACAAACCCGATGTATATAATCCACCAGCGAAACGTGAACACAGCGGGAGTTTCAACACACACAACAGACCGCAACGATCTTATCAGCAGAACTTCAAGCAGCAGAGAGTAAATAACTCCCGACAACAACGCAGAGACGATGTCAGCAGTACATATGCAGAAGCAGATGAAACGGAATGTATGGTAAATAATAACATAAGAATAGATCATTTAAACTAGTAGACGGGTTGCCCTGCTTAAATTTAACTAGTACTATTTCTAAGAAAATTTATAAAATTCTTATTGATACTGGTGCAACCCATAATTACATTAATAGAAAATGCGATTCTAGCGAAAAAATTAAAATTAAACCTATAAAAATAAAAACAATGCATGGTTATTCTATGGTAGATACAAAGAAAGTAGTTAGGATATTAAAGAAAAATATAACATTTTTTGAATTAGAGGATATTCAGTCTTTTGATATGATATTAGGATATGAAGGACTTAAAGTTCTAAACGCGGAAATAAATTTCAGTAATATGACTCTAACTACCATAAGCAGTGTCGAATCTATTCAGAAAATTAATTACATAATTGGGGAAAATAATATTTATAAAGCAGACATAGATAGACTGATGAAGATTAATAACAGCATAGGACCGTTACCCTTTACAGATACTATAGAAGCAAGCATTAGGACGACCAATGATAATCCGGTTTATGTTAAACAATATCCATATCCCATAGCAGATAACGAATTCGTAAACAAAGAAATACAGAAACTCTTACATGACAATATAATAGAAAAAAGCCATAGTCCTTATAACAGTCCCATATGGACAGTACCTAAAAAAGGTTTGGACGAAAAAGGAAAACCAAAACGGCGCATGGTTGTTGATTTCCAAAAACTTAACGCTCACACTGTAACAGACAGATACCCCATTCCGGATGTCAACATGACAATTCAAAATTTAGGTAAAGCCAAGTACTTTACAACGTTAGATTTGGAGTCAGGTTTCCACCAAATTAAAATCAAAACAGATGATAAAGAAAAAACAGCTTTTGCTATAAATGGCGCAAAATATCATTTTAAACGAATGCCTTTCGGGCTCAAAAATGCACCAAGCATATTTCAGAGATGCGTGGACGACATTTTGAGAGACTTTGTAGGTAAATTCGTACACGTTTACATTGATGACGTATTGATATATTCTTCATCTGAGGAAGAACATATACAGCACATAAGTCAAGTATTCGACGTACTCAATAAAGCCACATTAAAAATATCTGATGAGAAAAGTAAGTTTTTTCAAGAAGAAGTAGAATACTTAGGTCACATAATCAGACATGGTAGAATCACTACGAACCCTGAGAAAATAGCAGCTATAGAAAATTTTCCAGTCCCACAAACGGTAAAGGATTTGAGAGGATTTTTAGGTCTTACAGGTTACTATCGTAAGTTTATAAAAGGATACGCAAGCATAGCCAAGCCCCTGACATTATATTTACGAGGAGATAACGGTAAAGTAAACAAAAAACAAAGTAAAAATATTAAGTTAAATCTGAATGATTCAGCATTAGAAGCGATTAGAATTTTAAAAAATTATTTGAAAGAACAAGTCGAACTTTTTCAACCGGATTATAGTAAACCATTCGAGCTTACTACAGATGCATCCAACATAGCTATTGGAGCCGTACTAAGTCAGAATAAGCAACCTATACACTTCTTGTCAAGAACACTGAGTAAGACAGAAGAGAACTATAGCACAAACGAGAAAGAGCTATTAGCGATCATATGGTCCTTACAAAAACTCAGAAACTACATATATGGTATAGCAGACTTAACCATATATACCGATCACCAGAGCCTTATATATTCTGTATCAGAAAAAAATCCCAACACAAAGCTGAAACGTTGGAAGGGAATCATTGAAGACTTTGGAGCAAAATTAGTTTATAAACCAGGAAACCTAAATCTTGTAGCTGACGCATTATCACGTCAACGCATAAATACTTCTACCATAGAAACAGCACATTCAGCTGAAAGTTCTTCTAATGATATAATAAAAACTGTGAATCAGCCTTTTAATGCATACACTGCACAGTTCGAACTTATTGAAGATATAACAAATAATATCGAAACACAAATCTATTTTAGTAACAAAATAAGACTCATAATAAAGTTTAAGGACAAAGACTCTTTACTAAGGCAGATGAAAGAAGTTATACAACCCCAAAAGATTGTAGCTTTGCATACGAAATTTGAAAACATATACAAATATGGTGAAAACATAAAAAAAGAATTCCCACTAGTAAGATTTATATTCACACCAAGAAAACTTCAAGACGTGACAAATTTGGAGGAACAACTAAAACTTGTAAGGGTAACTCACGAAAGAGCACACCGAGGGTTACGTAACAATATACAAGAAATCTCAGAGAAATATTACTGGCCCGATCTAAATAAACAAGCAAAGAGTTTCAACAAAAAATGCATAGCATGTCTATTTGGAAAATATGAAAGAAAACCTATCAGAGAACCTCTGAATAATTCAGAAATACCAACACATGTGGGAACACACATTCATATGGACATATACTTCAACGACAAGTATACTTTCCTTGTAACAGTAGATAAGTATTCTAAATATACAATCCTTCGGGAAATCGAAACTCGAAACAGACTGTACGACGTTATGGAAGAGGTCTTATCTAATTATTTCCCAAAATGTGAACGACTCATGACAGATAACGAGAAGGGATTCAAAACAGAAATGGTGAACCAAATGTGTTTGAAATACAACATAACTAAAGTAGAAACTCCAGTATACAGATCGACAGCGAACGGTCAGGTAGAACGTGTAAACGGTACAATAACTGAACTGTCTAGAATATTCACAATTCAGAATAAAACAAGACTTATCGAAGAAATATTTAGAACAGTGCGTGAATTAAATAATTCTATACACTCAGTTACCGGTTTGAAACCTAGAGACATTTTCTTTAATCAAAATAAATATAGCAATAGTGAAATTATAATAAATAAACTAAACTCAGCATCCAAAAAAGTGATCGAACGTCTAAATAAAGGAACTCGACACAGAGAATATAAAAAAGGAGATAAGATAATGGTAAGAATCACAGGTCTTAGAAAGAAATCTAACGCCAGATACATAACAAGAATAGTAGAAGAAGATAAAGGAGACACTGTAATCTCTAAAGAGGGAATAAAAATTCACAAGGATAACATAAAGAATTATCATTTTTTAGATGACGAAAATATTAATATTCCTAACATTACTAGGAATTGTACAGAGTCAAGAAGGGCAAGGAAACGTTCAAATAACTGAGTTACTAAACAAGAAGTTTATACTTACGCAAACAGATGACGTGTATTTATTCAAAGAACAAACTTATTTGTTACATGCCACCAACCTGACTTCGATATTTCAACCTTACGTAAATATCGTAACTAGTAACTATCAACCTACACAAGAAGAAAAAATTTGGTTAAGTAAAATTAAGAATTTAGCAGACCAATTACAAGAACATACTAGGCATACTAGATCAATTAACTTTTTAGGAACAGCTTTCAAATATGTGTTTGGTAATCCTGACCATTATGACTTAGTTAACATAGAAACGAGTATAAATAATCTCATAGAAAACAATAATAAACAAAAAACTATAAATTCTAGATTCGAACAAATTTTGCAACAATTCGAAGGTCAGAGCCTTAAAGAACATTTAGTAATAGAACAAGTGTACGAACAATTATTATTATTGACCAGAACAATTAATGCAGCAAAAAATAATGAATATTTATCAGAAAGCCTAGACTTAGATGACATTAAAAATATTATTCAACATGAAATAATTCAAGTACCCATAATAAATATACTTGAGTACTCTAAAATATTATTAGCTAGAACTGATGAATTCTTCATCACAATATATAAATATCCAGTTCTAATTAAATCATGTAAATTGTATAAAGTAACACCCTTAAATTCAAAACATGGAAAAATCATTACAGATAAAACAATTGCCTTATGTAACCAAACTTATTTAAGAACAAGAAATTGTCAAAATCATCTAAGTAAAAACATTTGTGAAATTAACTTTGAAGAAGAAAATTGTCTTATTCCACTTTTAAAGAATATAACTTCAAAATGCAACATTAAACAAGAATACGATTACGACTTAGAAATTGAATCCGGTGTTATGTTATTAAGCGGTAAGCATAAGCTAAATAATCAAACAATTAATGGTATAAACTTAGTTACTTATGAAAATACTATAAATCTAGATGATAAAATATACAAAAACATGCATAAGCAAATTAAAGAAGTTATATTAAGAAATCATAATTCAGAGTCTTACATCGACCAAATAATTAAAGAAGATACAATGTACAAATTCGATAACATAGATACTTTAAAAAAACTAATTATTCCTTTTGAAGAAAAACCGATATTATCAACTATATACACAATTGTAACACTGATTGTTATTCTAGCATTTACGTACGTAATGATAAAAACTATACAATGTATAACAGATCGTCAAAAACAAAAAAAGATTGACGCATATAACAAAACTTATGAAAGAGAGATGTTAAAAATAGCGTCGAAAAATCGGGACGATTTCGTTTAACAAGGGGGGGAGTTAAGTATCCATAGCAAAACATATTGAGAAAAAAGATAACATTATTTGTATTCAATGATATCTTTAGTCTCTAGTACAGTCTTGCACACAACGCTACAATGATAACATATGTAAAAGAGATAATATCGTTTGTATACAATGTTGGAATATTATCTCTTCTTCATTATCAAGCAAGACGATTGTACGCTTGGGTCTCCTTGTAGATAGATAAGAAAAGTATATAAATACGACTGTATGATGAATTTATCGACAGTCTTATTGTAACTACATAGTAGCCTTAAGCTCCTTTTAGAATTAGTAAAAAGTATTTCAATAATAAAGGACATAGTTCCAAATAAATATTGTTTAATTTTAAAAGTAAGAACCAAGTGTTTTAATTCGCGTTAAAAATGACTCTTTGTTACCACACCCGACGACCTTTACTCCCTTCCGCCAACCTGCCATTGTTGATGTCAGCAGCTTCTCCCTCTGATATCATGGCCTCCAGGATCTTTGCCTCAACCTTAAGTCATTTGTCTGTCGCAAGCGATCAATAATGGCTAGGGTGAGGTCTTCGCTGCTTTTAAGCTTAGCTTTCTTTGCCGAATTCCCTGTTACCTCATCGGCTGAGCGGATTCTTTTGGAGGCCTGCTTAGCTGCTTCCTTACATGCGGCCGTCGAGTCCTTGGACTTTTCCAGCCGTTGGTGGGATTGCTTGGCATTGACCTCCTTCGGAATAATGCCCGGCTTTCGTGGTGGTAGGACGGCGGGAACCACCGCCTTAGAGGTCGATGGGGTGGGGATTGCCTCCGAAGTAGGCCGTTCCTCCCTCTTCTCGAGTCCTGTAGCTTCTTCTCTCTGGCTTCCTCCTGGCTGATGATTGAGCAGGTACTTGGCTCGAGTAGCTAAATCGGCGACATTTTCTTTGGTGGAAACTAAACGTCACTCGCTTACTTCCGACAGCTCTGAAATTTCAGCTATTCGATGGCTTGTACCTTCGGGGATCAAATGACTTGTTCCAGGACAACGCTGTTTTTGAATCGCTTTCAGATCGAGACGCGAAATCGATGTAATGTCTATGCACCACTCTGATAGACAATTCTAGAAAATCCAATCGCAGCAAACTCTTAGTTGCTTGCGTCTACGAAGATATGTAGTTGGATATTGGCGGCCGTGAACGCTTGAGAAGCATAGCAGCGCTGTACACGAACTATTTGAACTGCATCATAACCTATTGTTTCCATCTCGGTTGCATCCCGGACAGTATCTCTTCATCCCATGCGGTTCTTATCTTCCATAACGACTGCAGCATCAGTTTCCCATGTATTGCAAAATCGGCTAACAATCTAAAAGGGTCAAAGATGGACTAAGGCACTCTCTCTTGGTAGGAAAACGTTCGCACCCTGCTTTTCCTGTAGAATCTTTAATAGCTTGGATGAGTCTGACGAAAACTTGCACATCTGAAAACCTACACTTTGGTGAATTCGGATGACGTCGGATATTACTGCTAATGATTCCTCTTCATTTTCGAAGTTGCACGAGATTATCAACAAAATAAGGGTATTCACTTAATCTCATAATTTTATTCAGCTCGAAAATTCATAAATTTCGGCGGTGCTTTAAGTGAATACCCCTCTGAAATATCATTGCATAAAACGCGTAAATCGACTGTTAAGTCGGTTGTCAAACTCCGCTTTGACATTTGTGATTTGCGCAACTTTCCGCGGTTGATTTCCGAGCCTAAATCGTCGCGGAAAATTATGGGGTCTGCGTAAACTATTCTCCATACAAAATCTGACATAAATTTACGAGGTGATAAATTTCTGCAGTTTACGCTTTAAGTGAGGCTTTTACGCGTTTAAGTGAATAACCTTAGTGATTTTCTTTGATAATTTTGATTGCTTGATGGAATTCATTGGCGAATTGTTGAGCGTTGTGGCTCTTGACGTACTCGACGGAGTAAGGTGAGCAGGTGGCACCAAACACCATTACCTGCTTCACATAGGTGCTCATAGTGTCAGGGATGTCCGTCCATTGTCACAAAAACCTTTGTGCATCCTGATCCTCTTTCCTGATGGTGATTTGATGGAGCATCTCACGAATGCCCGCACACACTCCGATGGGCTTCTCGCGGAATTCGTGCAAAACCGCTAGCAGATCTTGGCATTGTTCTGGTAATTTTAGCAGGAACGAATTCAGCGATATCCCATTGACCTTATCCGCAGAATCAAAGACCAATCGCAGTTTACCGCCTAAATGTGAGTTACGTACACAAAAATGTAGAAGGTACCATGTCCACGGCACTTTCGCCTTGGCTTCGTCGGCTGACAGTAAGCGAGATTAACCTTTAGCAACATGTTCCCTGAAGATTTTCTCGTAACCAGCAGCGTACGAGGAATCCTTCAGCATGCTAGAGAGTCCTTCGGCAAAAACGATAAACTAACGTTCAATGAAAAGTAATCGTAAAAAATAATCGTTGTCGTCTCCAGAAATGTGGTTTCCGGATTTCTCACCGTTGCTATCACATTCATCGTAAACCACACAGCAAAGTTTGCACTGTTTTGCTCCCCATTATCAACCACCAGTTGTCCAGGCCTATTAAAATTTGTGGCACGGCATTTTTAGATCCGCAGATAGGGATAGATCTAACGTCATCACATCATTTCAGTTTGTTGACGTCCATCGTTTCCGATCTCTGTATGTACTTAACTTTTTCATCTCATAGCGCTTACTTCCCTCTACGATTCCACTTATCTCCAAGCTGACCGAACTCGATGGCTGTGAAGTCCTGTTCTTGCCGATCCAGGTAAGTGATAGTGTTTGGCTGCTACCCGTTAGTCCCAATTGTGAAGCAATGCTGTCGTTCATGATTGTCGCCGATGATCGATCATCATATAACTTTACTAGTAGCACTCGAAATAGGACTTTTGTGATGGTGGTGGCCCGCGCATGTAATTTGGGCTCTTGCCCAATTCTGATTTTGCTGACGATGAAGGTTCCGCTCATAAACGAATTTTATTTTTAAAATTTGAGGGGGTGGTAGGTGCGCGGGAGCTGGCCCCATTGTTGTCGGCATCAAATAACATGGTTGGTCATAGACTAACCAAAATAGACAGTCGACTGAGAGCAGAAACGGTACTTCTGCCTACAAGCTGCCTGTCCTGCAGCAAATTGCATAAGTATTCGTGCATGTACAAATCAAAGGAGCGCCATTGCTACCGCACGCATACTTATACAATCTGCTGCAGGGACTTCATGTCATTCGGGCGGCCATTATTATGGTGGGAAATCAAGTTTGTGTGACTGTATTCGGGATACTTTGTGCCCATTAGTTTGTGCCAAATGTTGCTATGGCCGGCCAATATTCCTTTTGCTTTTATGGGCATCGCGCTGTTCAATTGCTTTGTGTTTGGTGTTGAACTTGTGTGGTTTTTGTTAAGGCTGCGATTAAAATAAAAATAAAATTGAAATACACATTTCGGAATAGCGAATTTTTGCATTAAAGTTCAATTCATGAACTCACATATCCTAGAAAAGAAATGAGCTTATGTGTTTGGCTTCATGATTTTTTCGGGAAAACAGCTTGTAGTCAGCCGCCTTTCCACTGGAAAGTAATATATCTCTGTATTCCATTATCTTTGATAATAGCCTGTTCCAGAGATGAATGAATAAAAAAAGAGATGGATATCTTTCGTACGTCTATCCCCCCAAAACCCATTTGTTTACATTAGTCGTGTTTTTTTGAGCTTCGTTCTCAGCAAAGCAAAGTAAAGTAAGATTTTCAACACACAAATTGCAATAACTACTGCGAGTCTCGAAGTGTCAAGTAGAGCGTAGTTGTTGTAATTGCGTGCTGAAAATCCTACTTTACTTTGCTTTGCTGAAAACGAAGCTCAAAAAAACAGGCCTATTGTTGTTTTTTTAATTTCAACCCCAGTCTGTGAATACGTGTGAGCTACAAAATAGCATGTTGCTAATGGCCGCCCAATATTCCTTTTGCTTTTATGGACATCGCGTTGTTCAATTGTTTTGTGTTTGGTATTAAACTTGTTTGGGTTTTGCTAACGCTTCGTTTAAATTAAAAAATAGTGAAATATACATTTCGGAATATCGAATTCTTGCATTAAAGTTCAATTCATGAACTCACATATAAATACTAGAAAAGAAATGAGCATATGTGCGTGACTTCATGAATTTTTCGGGAAAACAGCTTGTTGGCAGCCGCCTTTCCACTGGAATGTTATATATTATGACAATTAAAGATATAATACCCTTCACCTTTGTACAAATAGTTTTTAAGTTAGGTTAAGTCTTTTAACACTATGACATATGAGTCAAACGCAAATTGACAGCTCCGTGAGCAAGAGCTATTCTTTCAATAATATAAGTGACAATCATATGGCATAATAATTTAAATAACGCAATCTACTGTGCAGGCAATACTTTACAGCCGCGTATATTCGTTTTATAATCGTTTAAGAATTGTTATCTTTTTAACTGTAAGAGTCTCAATAAACCAATTCAAAATTCAAAGAAATATTAAAAGAAGAGAATAATCTGAATCAAAAAAGAGGTAAGTAATATTTTTTAGAGAAATATTTATAAATGCTTCAATTATTTCCTTAATATTTTCAGAAACCATTTTTAGTTATTTCTTTTTCCAACACTTCAATTCGGTGGGAACGACTAACAAGCTTTTAATATGGCATTAAGATTCAAATTAAAGTAAATCAAACAATTTAAATGGAAGTACTTATTGAATGATATACCTTCCCATAAATATGTTTGAAAATAGTGCGATTTATTAAAAGCACTCTTGGAACTATCGGATAGTCCGCAATATTTCGATTTAGCCTAACTGATTCATTGACAATCGAACAAATGCGGAGTTCATATCGCCCAAAGTAGCCATTGTGAAAACATTTAAATGTTCATTAAAGAGAGATAGATAAGTACTTCTTTTTTTTTGTCAATCAAAAACAACAATTCCCCACCAATTTAAAAATGAATATTGTTTTTTGTCATAACCTGTTAAAATGGTTTACGTGACGTGCTCTAAAATTCTACCTCATTCGAGAGGTGAATATAATTTTCGCATAGGTAAAAAAAACGCACTGCTTTGAGAATACCAATTTTCCCGCTATGCGAACATTTCAGGCGGATTTGCTCGTATACGAATTATGCTATGCGGAATGTGAGAATTGGGGTCCAGCGTCCAGGTATTGACATTACAAAAACAACAATGTTAATACTATGTTCCCACCAACGTAATTTAGTTGAAGTGAATTATAAATCACGAAAGGCGTCTCCACCGAGCTTTAAGTGATTTAGTGTGACATTTTTGTCGACTTTGACATTAGGTGTACAACACCAGATCTGCCAAGAATCAATCATTGTACGAACTTAATAAAAATATCAAAAAACTCATCGAAACATGAAGAAAATTAGAAAATTGAATTTGAAATAATTTTTTTGACAGTTTTCTTTTTTTTTTGTTTGCTGAAGTGCTGAAGTTAATAACAGGTATGTTCGATTTTATTTTGTGTGGATTTGCGATGACAGATACGTAATTAAAAGATAAACACATATAAATCACTTAAATATAAATCACGAAAGTGTATGATAAATCACGTGATTTATGTTCGATTTTATTTTGTGTGGATTTGCGATGACAGATACGTAATTAAAAGTTAAACACATATAAATCACTTAAATATAAATCACGAAAATGTATGATAAATCACGTGATTTATAAGATGATTTAGCTAAATCAAGTTGATTTAGCTAAATCACGTTGGTGGGAACATGGTATAACAAATGGTTTTATGGTAGGTGTTCTTAGCACTCTCTCTTCATTTATCTCATGAAGCGGATCATTTTTCACTTTTTTCCCCTTTCACTGTACTTAAATTCCTTTTTTAAAATCCCATGATACTTTTTTGCGTCAAAATTCAGTTTTTAAAGTAAGTATTACACGGAATGAAAATCACGTCGAACTAACCTTTAAGCTTAGCATCCTTCTCGCGCTAAATCTTAGCGTCCCTAGTCTCCACTTCGATTCTCCACACCAAGGATAAATGGTCGCTAAATAATTATTTTTATTTTGGTTTTTTTTTTTGTATTTATCACGCTAACGTTCTTTGCGGTTTCCTCCGAAAAATCCATAATAATCACAACACAAACTTTCCCCTCCTTTTTCTATTTCGATTTAATGTACCAGACAATTATTTCGCGAGCTAAATGAGTGGGGACTTGTCATCGGTCCATCTAAATGAAGTTCCGATTTTAGCGAGCGAACAGGATAATGCTTTGCTAAACTGCCTCTCTAAATTTTAGCGTCCTTAGTCTCCACTTCGATTCTCCACACCAAAGATAAATGGTCTATAAATAATTATTTTGTATTTTGGTTTTGCGTTTTTTTTATTTATCACGTTAACGTTCTCTGCGGTTTCCTCCGAAAAATCCATAATAATCACAACACTTACATTTCCCTCCTTTTTCTTCTGTCAACATTTATCTTCGATTTAATGTATCGGGCATTTATTTCGCGAGCTAAATGAGTGGAGCCTTTTCATCGGCCCATCTATATTAAGTTAAGAATTTAGCGAGCGAACAGGATACTGCTTTGCTAAACTGTGTCAAAATTCCCACAAAAAGGGATAAATCCCACCATATAATAACACTGGAATAGACGTACGAATTGAATTAAAATCATCTCTGTTACTCGTTTTTGCCTAAGATTATAGTCTACTTTATATAGTTTTCGGCTTTTGATTTTTACATGTGGTTCGTGGTGAAGCAAGAAATATAGAATAGAATGCTTGGTGATGAAGCTGTCATCAGAGACAATGCAATATCATTTGTCTCTGGCTGTCATTTTATTAAATAGTTTGGTTTAATAAGACAAATATAAAATGTCTGAGACAAGTTCTAAGGACACTGTTTTGAAGACAGCAATGACTTACATTTGCGGTGGTACGTTATACACTTACGTTCATTGTTTTTCTTTATTAATATTCCATTCTTATATTAAATTCAGAATGCCACCATGAAAACGAAATGCGTCCGAGAGATCCCATACGCTGTCGTGAATGCGGTTACAGGATTATGTACAAGAAACGTACTAAGAGATGTAAGTCTGGCTCAAAACTTGTATTTGTGATATACCTACATATTTTCTTTTTTCAGTGGTGGTCTTCGATGCTCGTTAATAAGAACTACTCAATTTTAAATTTTATTTTCCAATTAAAAAGTGTAAGATAGTACAATATTTCTGGAATACTTTTTTATTTATTGGAGCGGTCGCCAATTATTCACTTTATGTCGCATTGCTTAATGTCACAATACGTTTAATGCTATACTAATGCGAAGGCAACTTTTTTGTTACAAGCTGCTTAAAGTCACATAATTGTTAGCCATTTGATGTGACATTATGGGAGTACTTTTATAAGGTAAACAAATTGTTCCTATTTTTGTCGAACAATCTACATTAGGGTTGGAACCGCTACGCCTACGAGGGTATTAACATGTGCATTGGAATAAATATGCGTTTGTTCGATTTTATATGTAGCTAAGCCTAACTAGGCACTCTCAAGTTTCAAATACTGAATACTTCAAATGGTTTCAAAACCCGTCGTACCGCTTCGAGAACATTTTTACAGTTCTATTATAAAATGAAGGGAACAACTATTTTCTTGGATTACTCAGTATCGATTTGTGCCTTCCACGCACAACTAATCTTGCCTGTAACTTATTGCTTTGTACAAAACAAAGACTAACCAATTGGATGCAACCAACGAATTTTAATCAAATCTTTGTGGGACAAAATGCCAGATGTAGCTCTGGTATTTGTGTTTTATCATCGGTTGAAGTATAAAGAGAGAAATCTTGTTCGATTTTACCTCAAAGGCGCAAGCATGGTAGACGAAACGTCGGTCAAAGCTTAGCGCACTAGCTAATGTATGGAATTTTGTACAACTTTCCTTGTCCCAATAATATTTGGGCATTGGACATTGACTTCTCAAAAATTTTCAGCGGAACCCCGATTAAAAAAAACAGACAAACCATACTAAAATACATAATAAATAAAAAAACAAATGGTTTCCGCAGCAGTCCCATAGAGCAGCAAAAAATAAATTATTAATGGCGGGAGGCGTAATAAAAGAAAACACTGAATGAACACAAA
The DNA here is from genome assembly GCA_916610125.1 of Cheilosia vulpina. Lineage (NCBI taxonomy): Eukaryota > Metazoa > Arthropoda > Insecta > Diptera > Syrphidae > Cheilosia > Cheilosia vulpina. Next base: position 47,115,504 of record OU744280.1, read on the forward strand.
ACAAACAAAAGTTCACGCTATAGGCATGTTCAGTTTGATAACCTCTCACGGACGGATGAACTCAGGGGGGTTTCAATACGTTTCGCTGAAAACCCGAGGTTTTGACACCTCAAAAATGTATGGCAGAACCTCTTGGAAGAATTTTACGAAACCTCGCGCTTTCGGTTGATGGGATCATGTCATTTTTTTCACACACAAATCAAAAAACAAACCGTTCTTTGAAGTTTCAAACTCAAAATTCCGTATGCGAGACGCAAATCCACATGGAAAAGGCAGACGATTACAATTCAAAGAGAAATTCTCGTATACGGATTTCGAGAATTGCAAATTTCAGTTTTTCGCATCGCATCGGAGATTTTGACAGATACACGTATACGATAATTTGTGAGAATAGGGTAGTTCTCGACAACGTAAGTATCAAATGAGAAAAAAAAACAAAGTGGCATCTGAGAAACTTGTAGGAAAACAAACTAAATTTTATGTGGCGGGCGATAGGTATAGATTTGGATTTAATCAAAATTATCATAAATGTTTTGAAATCGGATAAATTTTGTTTGTTTTTTTTTTTGCAGCAATCAAAGATAAAAAGTGACCTACCACATTAGTGTTTGTTAAAAGTAACTTAAAGCTAGTAATTTTAAAGTGCATAATATATATTTTTTTTTATATATAGATATATCTGTCTACGGGCTAAACCTCACCCCTCAGAGAGGCACTATGAGATCCGGTTGCGCGCGCTCATAGTAATAAGAATTTTTTTCATTTTAATGGAGACTACAACTAAGTTACCTTAATAAGTAGCTTACGCTTCTGTAGTGTTAATCGCATTTGGTAGGTAGCTTTCCAGCGAACGCACCTACTAATACCGTCAGGTCGAAGGGTCTTGTTCTTTGTAGTCGGCGCTCAAGGTATGTCACGTCCATAGTACGAATTATTTCATTATTGCCTGACCATGAATGCGAGTAGCGAAGTTTACGAGCAAAATTTGTTACTTCGTTACTCACGGTAGCAATTGCTAGATCTTTGTGAATATCACTATTCCTTATATACCATGGAGCATTCACGATTGCTCTTAGCGTTTTATTTTGGTATATTTGTATTATAGCCATATTGCTTGGTTTGGTACAACCCCAAAGTTGAATTCCGTATGTCCATGAAGGTTTGCACTTGCTTATACAGGAGCAGTTTGTTGTATACGCTTGTCTTCGAATAACTTACGAGTAGCCAATACATTTCTCTAAGTCTGATTGCGAGCTCGTCGCGCTTTTTCTTAACGTGTGGCTTCCACTTAAATTTTGCGTCTAGGGTCATTCCTAGATATTTCGCCTCGTTTGCGTATGGTATTTGTACCGAGTTAATGAAAACAGGTAAGTTGTTTATCCTTTTGTACGTGAAATTGACATGCGTTGACTTGGTCTCGTTAAGGGCAATTCGCCAGGTCTTTGTCCACTCGCATACTTTATTAAGAGCCCGTTGGAGTTTTCCAGTTGATGTTTTGACTGACTCATCCATTGCGAGGATAGCCGTATCGTCTGCGAACGTTGCTACGATGGTCCCTTCATCTTGTGGTATATCTCTTGTGTAGAGCAGGAATAATATTGGGCCGAGAACGCTTCCTTGCGGAACACCGGCGTGGATTTCCTTGTATTCCGAGAATTCAGTCTCATGTCTAACACGAAAGAGTCTGTTTTCAAGGTAGGATTTAAATATTTTGTATAATTTTTCCGATAGGATTGTCCTTAGCTTATACATTAGGCCTTCATGCCATACCTTGTCGAAGGCTTGCGATACGTCGAGAAAAGCGCTAGAGTAAAACTTTTTGCACTCTAGAGCTTTTCCAATTTAATTTGTTATTCTATACACCTGATCGATTGTGGAATGTTTGTCCCGGAAGCCAAATTGATGATCTGGTATCAAACGTCTTTCTTCAATTATTGGTTGTAATCGTTTTAGCAGAAGTTTCTCATAAACCTTAGATATTAACGGCAGTAGCGAAATAGGTCTATATGATTTCTTATCATTTGTATTGTTCCCTGGCTTCGGAACTATAATGACTTCGGCTACTTTCCATTGTCTTGGAACATATGAAAATCTCAGAGAAGCATTTATAATGTACAGCAGCTTAACTAGTGCTCTTTTCGGTAGCTCCTTCAGAACTTCGCCAGTGATTAGATGGTATCCTGGAGCTTTGTTATTTTTGAACTTTCTTATTGTCATTCGAAGCTCGGACAGAGAAACGGCTTTTACTTTATAGTTGTCAGATCGCGCATTAGCAATCGGTTCTTCGTTTAAAGGTCGTCCATCGAACGGCCTGAATGTTTCTTCTAGATGCTCGGCAAATAAATCTGCTTTCTCTTTGTCTACTTTTGCCCATTCGCCGTTATCTTATCTTTTTGGTTTTGTTATGGATTTCCAGGCTTTCCAAAGTGAGTAGTTTGAGCTCTTTTCAGCAGTCAATCCTTCTAGGTAAGTTGAAGTTTCGAGATTTCTTAGATCCTGTAGGTCATTTTTAAGTTTGTTGCAAAGATGGTTCAGATAAGTTTTATTAAGGGGTGCGCGGGACTGCTGCTATTTCTTACGCGCTCTCCTCTTTTCTCCTATGAGGTCTTCTATTTCAGGCATGTACTTGACTTTATTGTTCCGTGTAGCTGTCTTCCGGAAGGGAGTGTTTTTCCATGCTGCGCTCTGAATGGCCTCCACAAGAGTGTCAACTTCATCTTCTATTTCGAGCGGTATCTTTAGTGGCACATTTAAAGCGACGCTTTCTTTGCACTCTTTTCGGAAAACGTCCCAGTTGGTTTTGTTACTACTTAACCTGGGCGGTCCTACATTTGTTGCTATACTTCCACCCATTTTCAGGGTGACTGCTGAGGGGTCTGAGGATAGATCGTAGCGTTCTTTGACTTTCGTCAGAGTTTTGTTTAACCATTTTGCAATGAAGAAGTCGACGAGGTCAGGGATTTTATTTTTGTCAGTTGGCCAATATGTTGGCTTTCCCGTCGAATAAAAGTCCACACCACGCTTCATACTGGCTGTACAAAGCGAGTAGTCTGCCTTTCGTTGAGTTGCATCTTGAACTCCAAAAAGTGTGTTTGGCATTAAAGTCCCCACCGATAATAAAATTAGACCCAGATGAGTCAAAGAGGTGGTCAAGGTCGTCGTCTGCCAGTCTATATCCTGGGAAGTAGCAAGATCTGGTAAGATAGTCTAAATGGTTTACTTTTACGGAGACTGAACTTATTTGCATAGAATCCAGTTCTATTTTTATGTCTGTTGAGTACTTAATACAATATTTGATGTTAAGAGAGGATCCGCCTGTGGCATTTTCCGAAGGATGTTGCGCGTGATAATCTCTGTAACCTTTTATTTTGGGTCCAAGTCCTTTTTTTAAGTGGATTTTCCGATGTCAAGCAAATGTCAATATTGTTTTTCCGTAGAAATATTTCTAGTTCGTTAATTTTGTTTAGGAGGCCGTTTGCGTTCCATGTCAGTTTTTTAAGAAACTCTATCATATTTGTTATTAATCTTGCGAGGTTTGAACTCGGGCTTGCTCAATTTGTCAAATATAACTCGATAAATCTTGCTTTGCTGTAGATTCTGTCATGGGAAGGTAAAATAAAATAAGAAATAGGCATCACAAAACAAATTAATTTCACTGTAGTACCTTTCACATTTTATGGTTTTAATCCTGTAGTCCATGAATTTGTCCATCGTCCACCACAAATAGTTACCTGAAATAATAAAGAAAAATCTATTAAAGAGAATAAATAAATATTACTTACCCCTGCAAATCCATGCGTGTTGTTTTCCTTTTTTTGTTGACAGTCTGAAGTGTCAAAATGAGTACGTTGAACCGGTAGAGTTCAGGGATACATTGTAGCTTGAACCTTTAGAGACATGTTGGCAGAATTCAGATGCAATGTTGATTGAGTGGGTTTGAAATTTCGAAGAGCAGGACGCGGAGATGGGGTGAAGAAGGTTGCATGATTTCTAGCGGCTACTCCAGAAACGGAAGGTTGGCCAAGTATTTGTGGCTATATGATGTGTGGGGCATTGTTGGCTGTAGAAGCCGAAGAGCTGTTTCTAGCTGGAACCATTCGTGTTCCGAACTAAGCTAAGTCAAGAAGTACCTATAAACGGCCCTAGTGCCAATTTCCCTGGCAATATATTTTTTTTTGATTTGATTTGAACACCGCAGCGCCCTCAGTGTGGTAAGACCAGTCCGTCCGTTGTTTAGAATGTATTTTTGGCATGTTTTATGTTTTGTCGTAGGCTTCGTCGTGTAGCGGGGACAAGAACCACCCCATTCGACGAGCTTAGCCTTGCTTCGCCATCATGCCGCGCTCTTCGCTATCGACACTCATTCCCTTTCTGTTCTGATCCCACCCTTAAGTCCCATCCACATCCTTGCCTCCTATCACACATTCGCTCCCAGCGCCCTCTACATTCCACCTATAGGCCTACTACAAATGGCGCCCAACGTTTTTTTTTTTTTCTTTTTTTTTTGTCTAATGTTCGTCCTAGTGTCTTGTCCACAGTTGATCTTGTTCCCATCACCAAGGGATCCGTAAGTCTTTAATTGGATAGTTCTTCAACATGCCAATTGAATTGCGACGGATTGCATTGATGATGACAACAACAACAATTGGCATCAATTTTTTTTTTATGTTTTTGTCTTGTCTTTCTACTCTTTACTTTTAAATGTGAATTTTACTTTCCTGTCCAAAATTTTAAATTTCTTTTCCTATTTGTTTCGTCGTAATTTCACGAGTATAGTGGCCGTGTTTGATGTCGTTCTAGTTATATCATGTAGCACTGTCTCGTCTTTAAATAGTTTAGCCCTCTCTTTCATGTTTCTGTATTGGACCATCTCATGTCTTCCAACAAATGTCCTTTGGCATGTTTGGAATTTGCGGAGATGTGAAGATATGTAGTTTGTGCATCCTAGTCTATATATGTTTGAATGTTTAACACACTGAGGGATCAACAACAACACCCTCCGTCCGCAGTCTTTTATCTCAGCTATTGTCATCGCTTATACTAGAAAACCCATCAAGACCGGCGAAGATCACTACCCGAAACACCCCTATTATGATATATACACATCGATTCAATCCAAAAACAACCATATTATTTTATTATCTCGTTTATTTCAATACACAAACACTTAAACACTTTATTCTTAGTTCACTATAGTAGAGTATTTCTTCTTCTAGTAGGATCATTTTTTTTTTAAAGCAAATTTCCATTGATAATCTTAACTACATATATATATTTACTACACTTAACTACACTTGTTTGGCAAACTTTTTTTTTTATCTCTCCAACGCCAATGTGAATGTTCGTGGTCTGAGATTTTGCGAGATTTTCATCTGCTACTCTCAGGTACTGCCTACGAATGGTATTGGCAATTTCAGAGAACGAAATGTCATTGATCCGTCAGTTCCGTAATACAAAATCGGACTTTGAGATTATCCGTGATATAATGGATCGTAGGCAAAGTATCTGGGAGTCGTGTGATGATTACTTAGCTGCAATCTCAATTACGGGTACAAATACCGGAGGCTGAGTTGGTTAGAATAGCAAAAAGAAACCTCAACGATAAAATAGGCAAGTTGATATTTCCCATGTCGATATTCTCCATGGATCAACTGAGACATGCATGCAAGGAGGCTGAAAACGCTTTTCCAATAAGGGATGTACCCAAACATCATAAGCATCCAACTAAATATGTAACACATGAAATAGAATATGTCGAAGAAGCTGCTTATGATGGAGATGAGCAAGTTGCGACAATTCAGCATGCTGGTGCTCGGCCTAGAATCGATACCAAATTCGCAGAACCAAGAGTGCTTACTTGTTGGAACTGCAGGGCAGAGGGACATACATTTATGGATTGTCCATCCACAACGCGCAACATTTTTTGCTATAGGTGTGGAAAAGAGGGGGTAATAACTCCTAATTGTAGGAAATGCAATCCGGAAAACAGGGTGAAGAACGTGATGTCATCGGGGGAGTCGCGTTCGACCCAGTTCCCCGAGAAATAAGTAAACAAATAGAAGAAGCAATTCCGGAAACACCGCAGGGCCAAATTAAATTTCTGGTAAGAAAAAAAAACTGATTTAGAGGATACCAAGAGGAAAAGATTTGTTATTAGACCACTTCACGTTAGACTTAAGGAATATAATAGGATTAGAGATAGAATTTTTAATGTTAACGTCAAAAAAGTGTCCCAAAGAATCTTAAACACAAGAAAGAGATACCAATTGAGAAAGGAAGTTAGGAAGAGCATATCTTCAACAGTAATAAATACTTCAACAGACCCTAGACCATATGCCAAGATTAATATCACAGGGAAAGAAGTTTTTGGCCTACTAGATAGTGGTGCCAGTATAAGCATACTAGGTAAAGGGTGTCTAGAATTTGTTAAAACAATCAAACCAATTTATTATTTTAGATCCGAAGTCAAAACTGCAGATGGTAGAAACCAATCCATTGATGGTAAAATTCTGGCTCCAGTTGTCTACAAAGGTCACAGCCAGATCATAACATTTTACTTGGTCCCTAGTTTGGACCAAGAACTTTACTTAGGGGTGGACTTTTGGAAGTCGTTCTGGATAGCACCTAATATAATAAGCTCAATCTCCATTCCAAATACTTCAAACGATGCGAATACTCACCAATTGTCTTTTGAACAACAGGCTAGGTTGGAAGCAGTCAGGTCGAAGTTCCTCTGTTACACCCAGCATGGGCTCGGAAAAACATCCTTAGAAGAGCACGTCATCGATACCGGAGATTCGGAACCTTTGAAGCAGCGTCACTATCCCGTTTCTACAGCGATACAGTCACTTTTGTATAATGAAATCGACAGCATGATTAGTCTCGGTGTTATTGAGGAGAGTGAAAGTCCTTGGTGTTCACCCGTTGTTCTTATACGGAAGCCAGGCAAAAATCAACTTTGCCTGGATTCTCGTAAGGTAAACGAGTTAACTAAAAAGGATAATTGGTTGTGATGCCAATGCACATAATACAGTGTGGGGCAGCACCAACGATAATTACAGAGGAGAAGCCTTATTCGAATTTGTATCATGCAAGGATCTAGCTATCTTAAACAGGGGAACAGAGCCGACCTTCGTCGATGTGAGGCGAATGGAAGTGATCGATGTTACCCTGTGCAGTAGCCAGATAATTGAAAGAGTATCAAATTGGAAAGTAATGGATCAGGCTACATTATCGGATCACAGAGCCATTTCATTTGATGTTCGCTATGGATCTAAAAGGAAAAAAGATCGGAAATACATCAGAATTCCAAAGAACACAGATAGGATAAAATACCTGGAAGTGTTGGAGGAAGAACTGAATGTAAGGACATGCGGAATACCGAAAAAAACCTTGGCATGTAGAATCACAACTGAAGCATCTGCAATCAGCTGTTGAGGATGCGTATCGAGTGGCTTGTACACCTACTTTAGTGGAAAAACAAGATCCTGCGCAGTGGTGGTGCCGGGAACTTGAAAAGCTAAAAAAGTCCGTGAGGAAGGCCTTCAATCACGCCATGAGGAGGGGAGAACCCGAAGCATGGGATAAATATAAGGCGAAAAAGAAAGAGCTAAATGTCACTCTGCGACGACGTAAAAGGGAGTCGTGGAGGGACTTTTGCTCAAGTATGAGGAGTACATCTGAAGTCAGTAGACTACAAAAGATTGTCTCGAGAGATCCAGTTTCCAAGATCGGACTCATTCGTAATAGAGCGGGGGAGATGGTAGAAACTCTGGATCACACAAATGAGGTCCTAATGGAGGTACACTTTCCAGGAAGCTATAAGTCAGATCGGCCCTGGGCTCCAAGAAAACAAAGAGCGAACAGGATGGATAGGACGGAAGCAGACCGGATCGTGACACCACAAGCGGTCAAGGGTGCGATAGAAACATTCCAAAACCGGTAAAAAAGGACTACACCGAGGCAAAGTCATTCAGACCAGTCAGCCTAACATCCTTCCTGTTAAAAACAATGGAAAGGGTGATGGTGGACTATATGGAGAGTACTGCGCTTAGGACGTATCCTTTAAATAGTAGACAGCATGCGTACAGGGTAGGCATGTCTACAGAAACAGCGCTACATCAAGTAGTACGCGTTGCGGATGAAGAGCTAAATACCGGGGGCATTGCGATGACCACTATAATGGACATTGAAGGTGCCTTCGATAAGATATGCTTTGAAAGTCTGAAACAAGCCTTGGAAAAACGTAGGGTTAACCCACTGGTGGTAAGATGGGTAGACAATATGTTGAATACAAGAGCGATTAATATTCAGACGGGAACCTCAAAACTCAGAGGAAGGGTTAGCAGAGGTTGTCCACAAGGAGGTGTTCGGTCACCTACACTGTGGAATATCACTGTGGACTCTCTTCTCGACAGACTTGAGGCGACGGGCATTCACACAGTGGGATATGCCGACGATATAGCAATAATGGCCAGAGGCAAATTCATGGACGTCACCGCAGATATCATGAGGAACGCACTCAGAGTGGTTGAGCGGTGGTGTCTGGAACAAGGGCTCTCCATTAATGCGGGGAAAACAGATCTAATAGTCTTCACTAGGAAGAGGAAAAATCTGGAATTTCGGCCCTTAACACTTTTCGGATCGGAACTAACAATGACTAAGAAGGTTAAGTATCTGGGAGTCTATCTAGATACTGGACTTACTTGGAACTACCATGTTGAGGAGAAGGTCCGGAAGGCAAAAAGGGTACTACATCAATGCAAACGTGTATGTGGACAGAGGTGGGGACTTTCGCCTAGGTCAGCATACTGGATGTATACGATGATAACTAGACCCATTATCACGTACGCCTCGGTTATATGGTGGGCGAAAGCCTCTCAGAAAACCGTCAGGAAGCACCTGGATAGGGTTCAACGTTTAGCATGTATAGGAATAACAGGTGCAATACGTACAACCCCAACATGCGCATTGGAGGTCATCATGGGGATATTACCACTGGACTTATTTATTAAGAAAACAGCGGCCCAAACGGCACTTCGTTTGCATCGAGATGCGAAATGGCACAATTGAGGTACGATCTAGGGACATAGGAAGATCCTGGAACTTGTCAAAAACGAGATTAGGGAGCTGAACATGCCTATGGATCGAATAACAAGGGTGCGTAGTATGGAAAGAAATCACAAAACTCGTATTGAGGACGGATTACTTCCAGAAAAAAGAAATGGTGAAATAGTGATTTTCACGGATGGATCCATGATGGATGGCGGAGCGGGGGCCGGTATCTATTCAGAAGAGCTGGAACTTGCCCGTCATATTAGCCTCGGGAAATACACTTCAGTATACCAGGCTGAGATGATTGCTTTGCTTCATGCGTTGGACTACTTGCTTGAGTGTCAGGTTTAAGGAAGAAATATTCTTATAGCACTGGACAATCAGGCGGTGATCAGAAGCATGGAACAAACAAACATCACAACATCATTGGCACTGGAATTTATTTATTTATTTATTTTATTTTATTTAAAGAAATAGTTTCACAGTAAGATTACAATATCTCATAATTTGTGAAAGGCTTAAGATATAATTCAAGTCATAAAAAAAATTAAGAATTAGAAAATTTAGAGCTAAGAAGTACAATTTATTTTTAGGTTTAGATGGAGGGAACATTTTACAAAGTACCTACATGAACTGACTATAGATTGACATTATTTTAAGTTTATTGTGTATCACTGGCCAAGTGTTTAAAAAGATTAGTTTTTAATTTGTTTGCGCTTGTGACTCTCCTGAGTGCCGTGGGTAATGAGTTCCATAAGCGAGTGGCGTGGACGAAAAATGTACGTTCAGATTGTAGGCAATTAAATCTGGGCTGTATCAGAACAGCTGTTCTTTGTGAGGTGGCAAAATTTAGTCTGCTGTATAGATACTCGGGCTGTCGAGTTTGCATAATTCCATGCAGTAGAATTAATGACCTAAACTTAATAAGGTTATCAAAACTAAGATTCATTATCTGATTAGAATAGCTAGATATATGGTCATGATATCGTTTGTTAAAAACGTACCTTGCTAAGTTATTATAGATAACATTTAATTTTCGTCGAGTATTGTAGTCAACATTACAAAAGACTTCACACCCATACAACAATATAGGCAAGAGTAGTGTCTTAACAAGTAGTATCTTGGTTTTAATAGGCACAGAGTTTTGGGTTAGCCATAACAAACGGAGACCATTGTAAACTTTTCCGATTGTGACAGTTGCATGATCGGTCCAAGATAGCGTATCATTGAATACTATTCCTAAGTTTCTTGCCGTGTGAACGTATTCTATGGAAGATTGTCCCAATTTTATGGGCGGAAAGCTGGATGTATCCGATTTCTGTTTATAAATACACAGAACTTTTGATTTCGCTGGATTAAGGGACAAATTATGCTTAAGTGCCCATCGCTGAATAATTTCCAAGTCTTCGTTTATGTTATCTATAGCACAATTAGTTCTATCTAACGGACAGCTAAGATAAAGTTGGACGTCGTCTGCAAACATGTGGACACAGCAATGTTTTACTAGTTGAGGGAGTTCATTTACATAAAGCGAGAACAACAACGGCCCGAGGATGGAACCTTGTGGTACCCCTGCGACTAATCCAAGAAAGGAAGACGTTTGATTTCCCACTCTCACACATTGCTCGCGATTTATAAGGTAGGAGTGCATGAGTTTGACAGCAAGAGAATGTGTACTTAAGCTCAATAAGTGTTCATCTAAAAATGAAGTAACACTGACTTGGGTACGGGGACACATAGGGATCGAAGGCAATGAAAAGGCGGACTCCCTTGCAAAACAGGGGTCAACTGATAAGTTGCTCGGACCAGAACCATTCTCTTCAATTGGCAGAGGAATGGTAGAACAGCTGATTCACAAATGGATCACGGCAGAACACCTGAGAAGGTGGTCAACCGTGGAACAAGCTAAAATGGCAATAAAGTGGCCGACCTGCTCCACTCAAAGAAGGGTTCTAAGTATGAGTCGAGGAACATTGAAATGGGTGGTGGCTTTGTCTACAGGACATGGTAATTTCGGGTATCACTTAAGGAACATGGGCCTTATAGAGGATGATACCTGTAGACTATGCCTGGAGGAATCTGAGACAGCGGCACATATACTGTGTCAATGTCCAGCGTTGGCTGGCAGAAGAATGAGGATTTTGGGACATCATTGGGTCGAGACCCAGTCGATGAAACAGATCTCCCATAAACAGATGCTAGCGCTAACACTAGGAATTAAGCCCAGAGAAGAACTGTGGAGAAATCCAAAGAGTCTCTCTGAGTAAGATTTACAGTGGTAGAGAGACGAAAAGAGACCCGACAATGGTGGTCTGATTCGAATGTCTCTCGAAATCTATATATAACTAAAAAGGACGCATACCCTCTCCCCCATATCGACGGACTTCTCAGCCGACTTCAAGACACTTATTTTATCAGCAGTGTAGATTTAAAGAATGCCTTTTGGCAAATACCGCTGGAGAAGCGGAGTAGGGAGAAGACTGCTTTTACGGTTCCTGGAAGACCCTTATACCAATTCAAAGTCATGCCTTTGGGCTGTGTAATGCGGCCCAAAGGATGTGCCGACTGATGGATAAGGTTATTCCTTCGCGGTTGAAAGACCGTGTCTTCGTGTACCTCGATGACTTGCTAATCATTGCTCCCGATTTCGAGACCCATCTGGCGTTGCTTGAGGAGGTCGCTCAGTGCCTGCGGAAGGCTAACTAACCATCAACCTGAGCAAGTCGAAGTTCTGCTTCAAAGAGCTCAAATACTTGGGTTTTATAGTTGGTGGTGGGATGCTCAAAACCGATCCCGCTAAGGTTGAAGCGATCGTCGACTTCCCGGTTCCGAAGAACCCACAGGTACGCAGGTTACTTGGCCTCGCTGGGTGGTACCGACGGTTCATAAGGGACTTTTACAGACTAACTGCCCCATTAACTGACACTCTGAAAAAGAGAAATGAAAAACTTAAAATAACTGAAGAGGCTCTGGAAGATTTGAGCGATTAAAGAGCGCATTAACGACAGCTCCAGTACTCACCCATCCAGATTTTACCAGAAGATTTTTCATCCAATGTGACGCCTCAGATCTGGGAATAGGTGCGGTTCTATTTCAGATAAATGATGCCAAAGAAGAATCCCCTATAGCATACTTCTCCCAAAAGCTAAATAGTTGTCAGAAGAACTACAGCGTTACGGAAAAAGAATGCCTGGCGGCTGTGATGGCTGTCCAAAAATTCCGCCCCTACGTTGAAGGAATGGCATTTACCATAATTACAGACCATTCCAGTCTAAAATGGCTGATGGCGCTCAAAGATTTAAGCGGTAGATTGGCGAGGTGGAGCCTTAAGCTCCAGGCTTTCAACTTTGAGATAGAGCATAGGAAGGGTTCATTAAATGTAGTCCCGGACACCTTATCGAGGGCTTATGTCAATAGCTTGGACATTGAGGAAATTGCTCCACTCATTGACGTCAACTCTAAGGAGTTTGAGTCCGATGAGTACCTTGGTTTTGATCAAGACCATCAAAGATCATAAAGAGGAACTGCCAGATCTGAAAGTAGAGGAAAACTTCGTTTATAAGAGATCACTGCCACCTACGGGAGACGAGTCCACGGTCGAACACACCTGGAGGTTATGGATTCCGTCGGGTCTCACCGAGGAGTTGATTTCTCGGGCACACAACCCTCCAAAAGCTTCCCATGGTGCCATCGCGAAAACCTTACACAGGGTCCGCCAATACTTCTACTGGCCAGACATGACTGTTCAAATTAGTCGTTACGTGTCCGATTGTGATATTTGTAAACAGTGCAAGCCGTCAAACCTCGTGCAACGTCCTGCAATATCTTCTACGTTTTGTACTGATCGCCCATTTCAGAAATTGTACATTGATTTCTTGGGTCCTGGATCTTCATCTCAGCGATATAGCATGCGCTTTGAGAACTTCTGTCCATAGCTCCATCGGTGTGTCACCATATTTCGCGCTTTTTGGAATGAATATGATGACACATGGAAGTTGCTATGAACTAGCAGAAAAACTGAATGCAGTCGAAGACGGCGAACTGTTGACCCTCTCCAGACAAACTCGTTTGCAGTGCCTGCGTGAAAAAATCAAAATGAATATACAAAAGGCAAATGAAAAAAGTGCAAAGATATACAATGTGCGAACTCAAAACATTCGCTTTGTACCAGGGCAAGAGGTGTTGCGAAGGAATTTTATCCTTAGCGATTCCTCAAAATACCTATCAGCCAAACTGTGCCCGAAGTATGTGAAATGTCGAGTTGTTAAGTTGATCGGACAGAACATGTACGAATTAGAGAATCTTTCTGGGAAGAAAATTGGTATTTTTCACGCGAAAGATATAAAGCAATAAAGTGACTTACAAGCGCCACGTATTAAGTATCTGCTTCATAAGTTTATATCATTCAATATCTATTCGACTTATAATCATCATTATTTTAATATGTTTGTTTATTTATTTTTGTCTAGGTATCAACGTATTAATTTATGTATCTCTATGTTGTATATTCAGCTTTGTTACTTTTATTTATATGTATTATTTTATCTTGTTTTTTTTTATGTATGTACCACAATGAACCCGATATTGTATTTTTTTTTGTAATCAATCTTTATTTATATATGCATTTGCAATTACACCTAGGATTAAGTATTCACATATGTAAACGTCCTCTGGCACTGTGATATGTATGTTTATTTAATTAATTAGTTCTTAGATTTATTTATTTATTATTCTACATAGTTTGTCTATTGATTTGCATGTTAATTTATTAATAGTTTAAGTATACTTATTTTCTTTTGACGTAAACATATGCACTAACAAAACTGCACTGTGATATTCATGTTCATCAGCACTGTGATATGAATGTTTCCTTCGTGCAAAATTGTTATCGTGTTTACCTTATTTAGTTATTTGTGTATTGTCCATTTATGAATTTCAGTGTTAATTTATTATTATTTTTAAGTATTCACCGAGGCATTATCGCCTTTTGTTTTTATACACACGTTCACTTACACTTGCACTGTGATATACATGTATATTCACTGGTACTATGGTGGTGGTTGACTGTTTACACTTCTCTAATTTTCACTAATTTATGTCGGGCTAACTCATTATTATATTATGTCCACCTTTTTGTTCACAAAGTTAAGCTAAGTATTTGGCGTTGCACAAGCACACTTTATATACTGAGCAGCTGATTAGATGGAGAGTCCACTGCACTTTTATACATAATGTACATACCTCTTTCCAATGTTTTGCCCGGCTTTCATATAGTGGGGTTCTTCACCACGTTGAATCAACAAAAACCCACTAGTAGTTGACCTCGTCTCTGTCCCCGTTGTCGTCAAAACCTCCAACAAATCCAGAGATTTGTTACAGTCACCTTCTTGCCATAAGACAAATCTGAAAAATACAACAAAAATAAAATTTCATTTCGAACCAAAATCGCTACCTTACCTGTACTTAGATCGAAAACTCCTTGTCCCTGTCCCCGGTGCTGTCCCAAGGGTAGATTCAGTGATGGGAAGGTAAAATAAGAAATAGGCATCACAAAACAAATTAATTTCACTGTAGTACCTTTCACATTTTATGGTCTTTAATCCTGTAGTCCATGAATTTGTCCATCGTCCACCACAAATAGTTACCTGAAATAATAAAGAAAAATCTATTAAAGAGAATAAATAAATATTACTTACCCCTGCAAATCCATGCATGTTGTTTTCCTTTTTTTGTTGACAGTCTGAAGTGTCAAAATGAGTACGTTGAACCGGTAGAGTTCAGGGATACATTGTAGCTTGAACCTTTAGAGACATGTTGGCAGAATTCAATGCAATGTTGATTGAGTGGGTTTGAAATTTCGAAGAGCAGGACGCGGAGATGGGGTGAAGAAGGTAGCATGATTTCTAGCGGCTACTCCAGAAACGGAAGGTTGGCCAAGTATTTGTGGCTATATGATGTGTGGGGCATTGTTGGCTGTAGAAGCCGAAGAGCTGTTTCCTAGCTGGAACCATTCGTGTTCCGAACTAAGCTAAGTCAAGAAGTACCTATAAACGGCCCTAGTGCCAATTTCCCTTGCAACATATTTTTTTTGATTTGATCAAAGTAATTAATAATAAGTCTTAGATAGGCATGTACATTTTTTTTTTTTTTTTAAGTTATATTGTTTACTGGTAAGTGTATAATGAAGTTATGTGAGATATAGACTTTGTAGTAATTTTGGTCAAATTTACATAGATCTCGTTCGTTCAGTATAGAGGACAAGTGGCGGTCATGGACTTTACTCAGACGTTCTACACTAAGAAGGTCATGACCGCCATATAAAAAGAGTGTTTCATGACCTGTGCTGCATCAAAACTGTTCCTTGTTGTGACAAAGTCATTTTGAAGAACATCAGAAGTGCGTGGGATCGCCAGAAAATACTTTCATCAAGTCGCCAGCCATATATTCGCCTTCCAGAAACGCAACCCCTATGACGTCACCAGGTTTGGTTGTTTTACATTTTTTTGTTTCTGAAGAGTGGTTATTTGCGGGGAATAGTAGTGAAAATCCGAAATTTTATCCACTCCACCCCCCTTTTTGTACCCACCAACGCAAACAGCAATCCAACAGTTCCTAAATGAACAAAGATAACGTCACGAACGGAAATTAACAATTCGAATTTATATATGTATAATACCTGGCTAGGAGCATCCCGTCAAATTTAATCGTTTTTGTGTGTAATTGTTTTAGTTTTAAGTGGCGTGAGTTAGGTTTTAAGTTTTTTTTTGTGATTTTCATTGTTTTAATTAAGTAATTTCAAGTTAATTTTAAAGTTTCGGCAAACAATTTGATTTCCGTGGTCCGTTTTGTCTTCGCATATATATTTTTTTTTTATTATTCTCCCCACCCCTCCCAAACTGAGCTCACTCTGTGCATCGACGCTTGATGGGTAATTAAATTGCAATTTTCAGGGGGTGTGGAAAGGTGTGTCGTCGCTTTCGGTCAATGGCTTGATCTGGTGGAGCTGATGTAATCGTCTTTGGGGAAATCCAAAATGGCCGCCAGATTTCCATGGTGGGGAGGGAGAAGGCCATCGCTGATTAACACCGCAGCGCCCTCAGTGTGGTAAGACCAGTCCGTCCGTTGTTTAGAATGTATTTTTGGCATGTTTTATGTTTTGTCGTAGGCTTCGTCGTGTAGCGGGGACAAGAACCACCCCATTCGACGAGCTTAGCCGTGCTTCGCCATCATGCCGCGCTCTTCGCTATCGACACTCATTCCCTTTCTGTTCTGATCCCACCCTTAAGTCCCATCCACATCCTTGCTTCCTATCACACATTCGCTCCCAGCGCCCTCTACATTCCACCTATAGGCCTACTACAAATGGCGCCCAACGTTTTTTTTTTTTTCTTTTTTTTTTGTCTAATGTTCGTCCTAGTGTCTTGTCCACAGTTGATCTTGTTCCCATCACCAAGGGATCCGTAAGTCTTTAATTGGATAGTTCTTCAACATGCCAATTGAATTGCGACGGATTGCATTGATGATGACAACAACAACAATTGGCATCAATTTTTTTTTTATGTTTTTGTCTTGTCTTTCTACTCTTTACTTTTAAATGTGAATTTTACTTTCCTGTCCAAAATTTTAAATTTCTTTTCCTATTTGTTTCGTCGTAATTTCACGAGTATAGTGGCCGTGTTTGATGTCGTTCTAGTTATATCATGTAGCACTGTCTCGTCTTTAAATAGTTTAGCCCTCTCTTTCATGTTTCTGTATTGGACCATCTCATGTCTTCCAACAAATGTCCTTTGGCATGTTTGGAATTTGCGGAGATGTGAAGATATGTAGTTTGTGCATCCTAGTCTATATATGTTTGAATGTTTAACACACTGAGGGATCAACAACAACACCCTCCGTCCGCAGTCTTTTATCTCAGCTATTGTCATCGCTTATACTAGAAAACCCATCAAGACCGGCGAAGATCACTACCCGAAACACCCCTATTATGATATATACACATCGATTCAATCCAAAAACAACCATATTATTTTATTATCTCGTTTATTTCAATACACAAACACTTAAACACTTTATTCTTAGTTCACTATAGTAGAGTATTTCTTCTTCTAGTAGGATCATTTTTTTTTTAAAGCAAATTTCCATTGATAATCTTAACTACATATATATATTTACTACACTTAACTACACTTGTTTGGCAAACTTTTTTTTTTATCTCTCCAACGCCAATGTGAATGTTCGTGGTCTGAGATTTTGCGAGATTTTCATCTGCTACTCTCAGGTACTGCCTACGAATGGTATTGGCAATTTCAGAGAACGAAATGTCATTGATCCGTCAGTTCCGTAATACAAAATCGGACTTTGAGATTATCCGTGATATAATGGATCGTAGGCAAAGTATCTGGGAGTCGTGTGATGATTACTTAGCTGCAATCTCAATTACGGGTACAAATACCGGAGGCTGAGTTGGTTAGAATAGCAAAAAGAAACCTCAACGATAAAATAGGCAAGTTGATATTTCCCATGTCGATATTCTCCATGGATCAACTGAGACATGCATGCAAGGAGGCTGAAAACGCTTTTCCAATAAGGGATGTACCCAAACATCATAAGCATCCAACTAAATATGTAACACATGAAATAGAATATGTCGAAGAAGCTGCTTATGATGGAGATGAGCAAGTTGCGACAATTCAGCATGCTGGTGCTCGGCCTAGAATCGATACCAAATTCGCAGAACCAAGAGTGCTTACTTGTTGGAACTGCAGGGCAGAGGGACATACATTTATGGATTGTCCATCCACAACGCGCAACATTTTTTGCTATAGGTGTGGAAAAGAGGGGGTAATAACTCCTAATTGTAGGAAATGCAATCCGGAAAACAGGGTGAAGAACGTGATGTCATCGGGGGAGTCGCGTTCGACCCAGTTCCCCGAGAAATAAGTAAACAAATAGAAGAAGCAATTCCGGAAACACCGCAGGGCCAAATTAAATTTCTGGTAAGAAAAAAAAACTGATTTAGAGGATACCAAGAGGAAAAGATTTGTTATTAGACCACTTCACGTTAGACTTAAGGAATATAATAGGATTAGAGATAGAATTTTTAATGTTAACGTCTAAAAAGTGTCCCAAAGAATCTTAAACACAAGAAAGAGATACCAATTGAGAAAGGAAGTTAGGAAGAGCATATCTTCAACAGTAATAGATACTTCAACAGACCCTAGACCATATGCCAAGATTAATATCACAAAGAAAGAAGTTTTTGGCCTACTAGATAGTGGTGCCAGTATAAGCATACTAGGTAAAGGGTGTCTAGAATTTGTTAAAACAATCAAACCAATTTATTATTTTAGATCCGAAGTCAAAACTGCAGATGGTAGAAACCAATCCATTGATGGTAAAATTCTGGCTCCAGTTGTCTACAAAGGTCACAGCCAGATCATAACATTTTACTTGGTCCCTAGTTTGGACCAAGAACTTTACTTAGGGGTGGACTTTTGGAAGTCGTTCTGGATAGCACCTAATATAATAAGCTCAATCTCCATTCCAAATACTTCAAACGATGCGAATACTCACCAATTGTCTTTTGAACAACAGGCTAGGTTGGAAGCAGTCAGGTCGAAGTTCCTCTGTTACACCCAGCATGGGCTCGGAAAAACATCCTTAGAAGAGCACGTCATCGATACCGGAGATTCGGAACCTTTGAAGCAGCGTCACTATCCCGTTTCTACAGCGATACAGTCACTTTTGTATAATGAAATCGACAGCATGATTAGTCTCGGTGTTATTGAGGAGAGTGAAAGTCCTTGGTGTTCACCCGTTGTTCTTATACGGAAGCCAGGCAAAAATCAACTTTGCCTGGATTCTCGTAAGGTAAACGAGTTAACTAAAAAGGATAATTGGTTGTGATGCCAATGCACATAATACAGTGTGGGGCAGCACCAACGATAATTACAGAGGAGAAGCCTTATTCGAATTTGTATCATGCAAGGATCTAGCTATCTTAAACAGGGGAACAGAGCCGACCTTCGTCGATGTGAGGCGAATGGAAGTGATCGATGTTACCCTGTGCAGTAGCCAGATAATTGAAAGAGTATCAAATTGGAAGGTAATGGATCAGGCTACATTATCGGATCACAGAGCCATTTCATTTGATGTTCGCTATGGATCTAAAAGGAAAAAAGATCGGAAATACATCAGAATTCCAAAGAACACAGATAGGATAAATTACCTGGAAGTGTTGGAGGAAGAACTGAATGTAAGGACATACGGAATACCGAAAAACACTTGGCATGTAGAATCACAACTGAAGCATCTGCAATCAGCTGTTGAGGATGTGTATCGAGTGGCTTGTACACCTACTTTAGTGGAAAAACAAGATCCTGCGCCGTGGTGGTGCCGGGAACTTGAAAAGCTAAAAAAGTCCGTGAGGAAGGCCTTCAATCACGCCATGAGGAGGGGAGAACCCGAAGCATGGGATGAATATATGGCGAAAAAGAAAGAGCTAAATGTCACTCTGCGACGACGTAAAAGGGAGTCGTGGAGGGACTTTTGCTCAAGTATGAGGAGTACATCTGAAGTCAGTAGACTACAAAAGATTGTCTCGAGAGATCCAGTTTCCAAGATCGGACTCATTCGTAATAGAGCGGGGGAGATGGTAGAAACTCTGGATCACACAAATGAGGTCCTAATGGAGGTACACTTTCCAGGAAGCTATAAGTCAGATCGGCCCTAGGCTCCAAGAAAGCAAGGAGCGAACAGGATGGATAGGACGGAAGCAGACCGGATCGTGACACCACAAGCGGTCAAGGGTGCGATAGAAACATTCTCACCCTTCAAAACTGCGGGGCCGGATGGTATATTTCCAGGTCTAATGCAATGGGGTATAGACGTAATTGCACCAAGGCTCAGGAATATATACGTTGCATGCCTAGCAATGAGCTATATCCCGATTACATGGAGCGAAGCAAATGTGGTCTTCCTTCCAAAACCGGTAAAAAAGGACTACACCGAGGCAAAGTCATTCAGACCAGTCAGCCTAACATCCTTCCTGTTAAAAACAATAGAAAGGGTGATGGTGGACTATATGGAGAGTACTGCGCTTAGGACGTATCCTTTAAATAGTAGACAGCATGCATACAGGGTAGGCATGTCTACAGAAACAGCGCTACATCAAGTAGTACGCGTTGCGGATGAAGAGCTAAATACCGGGGACATTGCGATGACCACTATAATGGACATTGAAGGTGCCTTCGATAAGATATGCTTTGAAAGTCTGAAACAAGCCTTGGAAAAACGTAGGGTTAACCCACTGGTGGTAAGATGGGTAGACAATATGTTGAATACAAGAGCGATTAATATTCAGACGGGAACCTCAAAACTCAGAGGAAGGGTTAGCAGAGGTTGTCCACAAGGAGGTGTTCGGTCACCTACACTGTGGAATATCACTGTGGACTCTCTTCTCGACAGACTTGAGGCGACGGGCATTCACACAGTGGGATATGCCGACGACATAGCAATAATGGCCAGAGGCAAATTCATGGACGTCACCGCAGATATCATGAGGAACGCACTCAGAGTGGTTGAGCGGTGGTGTCTGGAACAAGGGCTCTCCATTAATGCGGGGAAAACAGATCTAATAGTCTTCACTAGGAAGAGGAAAAATCTGGAATTTCGGCCCTTAACACTTTTCGGATCGGAACTAACAATGACTAAGAAGGTTAAGTATCTGGGAGTCTATCTAGATACTGGACTTACTTGGAACTACCATGTTGAGGAGAAGGTCCGGAAGGCAAAAAGGGTACTACATCAATGCAAACGTGTATGTGGACAGAGGTGGGGACTTTCGCCTAGGTCAGCATACTGGATGTATACGATGATAACTAGACCCATTATCACGTACGCCTCGGTTATATGGTGGGCGAAAGCCTCTCAGAAAACCGTCAGGAAGCACCTGGATAGGGTTCAACGTTTAGCATGTATAGGAATAACAGGTGCAATACGTACAACCCCAACATGCGCATTGGAGGTCATCATGGGGATATTACCACTGGACTTATTTATTAAGAAAACAGCGGCCCAAACGGCACTTCGTTTGCATCGAGATGCGAAATGGCACAATTGAGGTACGATCTAGGGACATAGGAAGATCCTGGAACTTGTCAAAAACGAGATTAGGGAGCTGAACATGCCTATGGATCGAATAACAAGGGTGCGTAGTATGGAAAGAAATCACAAAACTCGTATTGAGGACGGATTACTTCCAGAAAAAAGAAATGGTGAAATAGTGATTTTCACGGATGGATCCATGATGGATGGCGGAGCGGGGGCCGGTATCTATTCAGAAGAGCTGGAACTTGCCCGTCATATTAGCCTCGGGAAATACACTTCAGTATACCAGGCTGAGATGATTGCTTTGCTTCATGCGTTGGACTACTTGCTTGAGTGTCAGGTTTAAGGAAGAAATATTCTTATGGCACTGGACAATCAGGCGGTGATCAGATGCATGGAACAAACAAACATCACAACATCATTGGCACTGGAATGTGTACTTAAGCTCAATAAGTGTTCATCTAAAAATGAAGTAACACTGACTTGGGTACGGGGACACATAGGGATCGAAGGCAATGAAAAGGCGGACTCCCTTGCAAAACAGGGGTCAACTGATAAGTTGCTCGGACCAGAACCATTCTCTTCAATTGGCAGAGGAATGGTAGAACAGCTGATTCACAAATGGATCACGGCAGAACACCTGAGAAGGTGGTCAACCGTGGAACAAGCTAAAATGGCAATAAAGTGGCCGACCTGCTCCACTCAAAGAAGGGTTCTAAGTATGAGTCGAGGAACATTGAAATGGGTGGTGGCTTTGTCTACAGGACATGGTAATTTCGGGTATCACTTAAGGAACATGGGCCTTATAGAGGATGATACCTGTAGACTATGCCTGGAGGAATCTGAGACAGCGGCACATATACTGTGTCAATGTCCAGCGTTGGCTGGCAGAAGAATGAGGATTTTGGGACATCATTGGGTCGAGACCCAGTCGATGAAACAGATCTCCCATAAACAGATGCTAGCGCTAACACTAGGAATTAAGCCCAGAGAAGAACTGTGGAGAAATCCAAAGAGTCTCTCTGAGTAAGATTTACAGTGGTAGAGAGACGAAAAGAGACCCGACAATGGTGGTCTGATTCGAATGTCTCTCGAAATCTATATATAACTAAAAAGGACGCATACCCTCTCCCCCATATCGACGGACTTCTCAGCCGACTTCAAGACACTTATTTTATCAGCAGTGTAGATTTAAAGAATGCCTTTTGGCAAATACCGCTGGAGAAGCGGAGTAGGGAGAAGACTGCTTTTACGGTTCCTGGAAGACCCTTATACCAATTCAAAGTCATGCCTTTGGGCTGTGTAATGCGGCCCAAAGGATGTGCCGACTGATGGATAAGGTTATTCCTTCGCGGTTGAAAGACCGTGTCTTCGTGTACCTCGATGACTTGCTAATCATTGCTCCCGATTTCGAGACCCATCTGGCGTTGCTTGAGGAGGTCGCTCAGTGCCTGCGGAAGGCTAACTAACCATCAACCTGAGCAAGTCGAAGTTCTGCTTCAAAGAGCTCAAATACTTGGGTTTTATAGTTGGTGGTGGGATGCTCAAAACCGATCCCGCTAAGGTTGAAGCGATCGTCGACTTCCCGGTTCCGAAGAACCCACAGGTACGCAGGTTACTTGGCCTCGCTGGGTGGTACCGACGGTTCATAAGGGACTTTTACAGCCTAACTGCCCCATTAACTGACACTCTGAAAAAGAGAAATGAAAAACTTAAAATAACTGAAGAGGCTCTGGAAGCATTTGAGCGATTAAAGAGCGCATTAACGACAGCTCCAGTACTCACCCATCCAGATTTTACCAGAAGATTTTTCATCCAATGTGACGCCTCAGATCTGGGAATAGGTGCGGTTCTATTTCAGATAAATGATGCCAAAGAAGAATCCCCTATAGCATACTTCTCCCAAAAGCTAAATAGTTGTCAGAAGAACTACAGCGTTACGGAAAAAGAATGCCTGGCGGCTGTGATGGCTGTCCAAAAATTCCGCCCCTACGTTGAAGGAATGGCATTTACCATAATTACAGACCATTCCAGTCTAAAATGGCTGATGGCGCTCAAAGATTTAAGCGGTAGATTGGCGAGGTGGAGCCTTAAGCTCCAGGCTTTCAACTTTGAGATAGAGCATAGGAAGGGTTCATTAAATGTAGTCCCGGACACCTTATCGAGGGCTTATGTCAATAGCTTGGACATTGAGGAAATTGCTCCACTCATTGACGTCAACTCTAAGGAGTTTGAGTCCGATGAGTACCTTGGTTTTGATCAAGACCATCAAAGATCATAAAGAGGAACTGCCAGATCTGAAAGTAGAGGAAAACTTCGTTTATAAGAGATCACTGCCACCTACGGGAGACGAGTCCACGGTCGAACACACCTGGAGGTTATGGATTCCGTCGGGTCTCACCGAGGAGTTGATTTCTCGGGCACACAACCCTCCAAAAGCTTCCCATGGTGCCATCGCGAAAACCTTACACAGGGTCCGCCAATACTTCTACTGGCCAGACATGACTGTTCAAATTAGTCGTTACGTGTCCGATTGTGATATTTGTAAACAGTGCAAGCCGTCAAACCTCGTGCAACGTCCTGCAATATCTTCTACGTTTTGTACTGATCGCCCATTTCAGAAATTGTACATTGATTTCTTGGGTCCGTACCCGAGGTCCAAGTCGGGTAACTCTTATGTTTTCGTAGTCCTCGACCATCTGTCCAAGTATGTTTGTCTGAAACCTCTGAGAAGCGCAAATTCTTCAAGTGTTGTCCGATTTCTGAAAGATGAAGTATTTAATATGTTTGGTGTTCCTAAAATCATAAACTCCGATAATGGGAAACAGTTCCTATCAAAGGACTTCCAACACCTTTTGTCAATTTTCGGAGTGCGACATTTAAGAACTGCAAATTATTCACCACAATCGAATGCGTCGAAGAGAGTCAACAGAATTCTTTTAGCAGCCATAAGATCTTACCTCAAAGAGGATCAACGCAACTGGGATCTTCATCTCAGCGATATAGCATGCGCTTTGAGAACTTCTGTCCATAGCTCCATCGGTGTGTCACCATATTTCGCGCTTTTTGGAATGAATATGATGACACATGGAAGTTGCTATGAACTAGCAGAAAAACTGAATGCGCGACGTATTAAGTATCTGCTTCATAAGTTTATATCATTCAATATCTATTCGACTTATAATCATCATTATTTTAATATGTTTGTTTATTTATTTTTGTCTAGGTATCAACGTATTAATTTATGTATCTCTATGTTGTATATTCAGCTTTGTTACTTTTATTTATATGTATTATTTTATCTTGTTTTTTTTTTATGTATGTACCACAATGAACCCGATATTGTATTTTTTTTTGTAATCAATCTTTATTTATATATGCATTTGCAATTACACCTAGGATTAAGTATTCACATATGTAAACGTCCTCTGGCACTGTGATATGTATGTTTATTTAATTAATTAGTTCTTAGATTTATTTATTTATTATTCTACATAGTTTGTCTATTGATTTGCATGTTAATTTATTAATAGTTTAAGTATACTTATTTTCTTTTGACGTAAACATATGCACTAACAAAACTGCACTGTGATATTCATGTTCATCAGCACTGTGATATGAATGTTTCCTTCGTGCAAAATTGTTATCGTGTTTACCTTATTTAGTTATTTGTGTATTGTCCATTTATGAATTTCAGTGTTAATTTATTATTATTTTTAAGTATTCACCGAGGCATTATCGCCTTTTGTTTTTATACACACGTTCACTTACACTTGCACTGTGATATACATGTATATTCACTGGTACTATGGAGGTGGTTGACTGTTTACACTTCTCTAATTTTCACTAATTTATGTCGGGCTAACTCATTATTATATTATGTCCACCTTTTTGTTCACAAAGTTAAGCTAAGTATTTGGCGTTGCACAAGCACACTTTATATACTGAGCAGATGATTAGATGGAGAGTCCACTGCACTTTTATACATAATGTACATACCTCTTTCCAATGTTTTGCCCGGCTTTCATATAGTGGGGTTCTTCACCACGTTGAATCAACAAAAACCCACTAGTAGTTGACCTCGTCTCTGTCCCCGTTGTCGTCAAAACCTCCAACAAATCCAGAGATTTGTTACAGTCACCCTTCTTGCCATAAGACAAATCTGAAAAATACAACAAAAATAAAATTTCATTTCGAACCAAAATCGCTACCTTACCTGTACTTAGA
This sequence comes from Cheilosia vulpina, assembly GCA_916610125.1. Classification (NCBI taxonomy): domain Eukaryota; kingdom Metazoa; phylum Arthropoda; class Insecta; order Diptera; family Syrphidae; genus Cheilosia; species Cheilosia vulpina. The sequence continues at coordinate 47,140,893 of OU744280.1, forward strand.
TCGAAAACTCCCTGTCCCTGTCCCCGGTGCTGTCCCAAGGGTAGATTCAGTGATGGGAAGGTAAAATAAGAAATAGGCATCACAAAACAAATTAATTTCACTGTAGTACCTTTCACATTTTATGGTCTTTAATCCTGTAGTCCATGAATTTGTCCATCGTCCACCACAAATAGTTACCTGAAATAATAAAGAAAAATCTGTTAAAGAGAATAAATAAATATTACTTACCCCTGCAAATCCATGCATGTTGTTTTCCTTTTTTTGTTGACAGTCTGAAGTGTCAAAATGAGTACGTTGAACCGGTAGAGTTCAGGGATACATTGTAGCTTGAACCTTTAGAGACATGTTGGCAGAATTCAATGCAATGTTGATTGAGTGGGTTTGAAATTTCGAAGAGCAGGACGCGGAGATGGGGTGAAGAAGGTAGCATGATTTCTAGCGGCTACTCCAGAAACGGAAGGTTGGCCAAGTATTTGTGGCTATATGATGTGTGGGGCATTGTTGGCTGTAGAAGCCGAAGAGCTGTTTCCTAGCTGGAACCATTCGTGTTCCGATCTAAGCTAAGTCAAGAAGTACCTATAAACGGCCCTAGTGCCAATTTCCCTTGCAACATATTTTTTTTGATTTGATCAAAGTAATTAATAATAAGTCTTAGATAGGCATGTACATTTTTTTTTTTGAAGTTATATTGTTTAATGTGGTAAGTGTATAATGAAGTTATGTGAGATATAGACTTTGTAGTAATTTTGGTCAAATTTACATAGATCTCGTTCGTTCAGTATAGAGGACAAGTGGCGGTCATGGACTTTACTCAGACGTTCTACACTAAGAAGGTCATGACCGCTATATAAAAAGAGTGTTTCATGACCTGTGCTGCATCAAAACTGTTCCTTGTTGTGACAAAGTCATTTTGAAGAACATCAGAAGTGCCTGGGATCGCCAGAAAATACTTTCATCAAGTCGCCAGCCAAATTTTTTTGTTTCTGAAGTGTGGTTATTTGCGGGGAATAGTAGTGGAATCCGAAATTTTATCCACTCCACCCCCCTTTTTGTACCCACCAACGCAAACAGCAATCCAACAGTTCCTAAATGAACAAAGATAACGTCACGAACGGAAATTAACAATTCGAATTTATATATGTATAATACCTGGCTAGGAGCATCCCGTCAAATTTAATCGTTTTTGTGTGTAATTGTTTTAGTTTTAAGTGGCGTGAGTTAGGTTTTAAGTTTTTTTTTGTGATTTTCATTGTTTTAATTAAGTAATTTCAAGTTAATTTTAAAGTTTCGGTAAACAATTTGATTACCGTGGTCCGTTTTGTCTTCGCATATATATTTTTTCTGATTATTCTCCCCACCCCTCCCAAACTGAGCTCACTCTGGGTAGTAGATTAGTAGGGAATTAGGTAGTTTTTTTTTGACATTGACCTGCGGGAATCGGATTAAAGAGATTTTTTTTTTTTTTTTGTAAATTACTTCTATTGCGTAATTTTTACCTCGCTTTTACCTTTTTGTCACTTCTGCCGTTTTTTTTTTTTTTTAAAGAATAGTAAATTTATATGAGTAAAAAAAAGATTAAAATGAATAAATGTGCTTATCCACGCCCAAAATGAGAGCCATCAGTTTTATTCAAGTGCACCGACGCTTGATGGGTAATTAAATTGCAATTTTCAGGGAGCGTGGAAAGGTGTGTCGTCGCTTTCGGTCAATGGCTTGATCTGGTGGAACTGATGTAATCGTCTTTGTGGAAATCCAAAATGGCCGCCAGATTTCCATGGTGGGGAGGGAGAAGGCCATCGCTGATTAACACCGCAGCGCCCTCAGTGTGGTAAGACCAGTCCGTCCGTTGTTTAGAATGTATTTTTGGTATGTTTTATGTTTTGTCGTAAGCTTCGTCGTGTAGCGGGGACAAGAACCACTCCATTCGGCGAGCTTAGCCGTGCTTCGCCAGCATGCCGCGCTCTTCGCTATCGACACTCATTCCCTTTCTGTTCCGATCCCATCCTTAAGTCCCATCCACATCCTTGATCGCACATTCGCTCCCAGCGCCTTCTACATTCCACCTATAGGCCTATTACAAGAGTGGAAGGCCGCGTTTGATAACGATATCTCTCCTTCCGTGCATTGCTTTTCCTTCTTGATAATATTCACGGCGTCAATAATTTTTAGGCCTTGTGTTTGCATGTCTTCCATAATATCTTCTTTTATGCAGGTCGCATGGAGTCCGCTAACGATGACTCGTATCGGTTTTTCGTACTTATTTTCATAAGTAAACCATTGGATATTCTCTGTGTTTAATTTAAGAGACAGTGGTCGGTAAGAATCAGAATCCTCTACGTTGATTATATTGTACTTCGTCTTCAACGTATTTGTGAGAAGGTTACGAAGTTTTCCGTAGTCCTCTATCCCGACTACATTTATTGCGGATGGAGGGCGAGGTTTCGCTTGAGTTTTTGTCGTGTTTGTTACAGCCGCCTCATATTTTTCCTGTAAGACTGAGGTTACAGTCTTACGCTTTTTGCTAGGCATTTTTTTACCGGCTTTGCGGGCAAGTTCTTCTTCGTCCGTGAAATATTCCGTTGCTAGACAGTTCGACATTGTCTCGAGATCTTTCGGTACACGAATGTTTTTAAAATCCTCGTTTTCTTTTCGCAGAGAATCTACTTCCTTCTTAAGCTCATAGAAGAGTCACTCCATTTCATTAAGTTTAGCTCGTAATTCTCGTAATTCGTTGTTCTCTTTTACGAAGCATTATATTTTCACTGAGTCCTGATTAACCGGAGGACTTATTTTTCCGGAGACATGCTATCCAGGTGGAGATCGATATATCTTCTTTCTTTTTTTAGAGGGATCTATAGGCAATATTGTTGAAGTTGTCCATGACGCTATCGGTGGTGATCTTAGCATATTATTTTTCGCTCTGAAAGCGTCTCTTAGAAGCAATAGTTGGTCATACCCAGAATCCGAGTGACCGACCTCCGTAGAGGGTGGATTTTCCAGTGTAACTGGTCTGCCACCTGGGGTAATAATTCCATGTGTTTGTTCCATTGCATCTTTTCGTTGTTGTATTTTATACCTTCTACCAGGTTTTAACACTGACGTCCTTCTAGGATCAGACGCAGACCAGGAAGCCGCCTACTATAGGTCAGACGCTCTTGGATTTGTGTTTGCCGTCAGTTTTACCCTTCAACAATAACCTGGCTTGGGTGGCCCTACCAGGAGAATACACTCCCGACAGCATAGCTTATATCATCTCCAAGGCTATTCCCTCTGACGTTAGATTTTAGTCGCCTCTTACGACAGGCATACATTACCTCAAGGCTATTCTAACCCCGACCTTGCAGGGGGGTGCATAATATATAACTTAATGAATAACTTTTCTTTAAAAAATTGGAGCTATCTGCTTACGCAAAAGGCTTTGATATGCTGAATGAAGTCCTCTATATAGAATTTAATATTTTAAATTTTAAATTATTATTTCATAAGAACAAAGCCCGGCCTTTTGAGATAGTGCTATTTGCACTGGAAAGCATTTATAGAGACTTTATTGCCAATCCCGTGAGCTCTTTTAAACATATACCTAATACATTTTGTTCAACTACGGACATATATATTTCGTTTTGCTTTTGTAAATATAATTCTAATTTCTTAATTATATTCCACCTTTCGGTAATGTTTTAAGGTAGTATTTTGCCCTTATTCATAGACTTTAAGTCATAAAACGAAATAAATCATATCTCCCGCCATATAAAAATTGGTTTGTTTTCCTACAAGTTGGTTTGACGTTTAAGTGAAAGAGAAAGCACAGTTGTGAAAGGGATAGCTTCGTGAAATACTCTATTGGGATCCTGGCGAAACAGCTTTTTGCTAATTGCCGGTCATCAATCATCTTGCTCTTATGTTTTATGGACTGTTAAATTGTTTTGTTTTGTATTGAATTTGTTTGGTTTTAGTTGAGGCTTTGATTAAATTGAATAAAATATTAAAATAATTCTACAGAATATCGAATTCTTGCATAAAATCCAATTCATGAACTCACATATACTAGAAAAGTGACTTCATGAATTTTTCGGGAAAACTTGTAGTCCAAAGATAATGGAATACAGAGATATATTACTTTCATACAGAGATATATTACTTTCTGCCAGAGATGAATGAATAAAAGAGATGGATATCTTTCGTACGTCTTTCCCCCCAAAACCCATTTGTTTACATTGTTGTTTTTGTAATTTCAACGTGAATACGTGTGACCTACAAAAAAGCATGTTGCTAATGGCCGGCCAACATTCCTTGTGATTTTATGGGCAGCGCGCTGACAGTCGACTGAGAGCAAAAACGGCACTTCTGGCTGTCCTGCATAAGTTTGCATAAGTATTCGTGTCTGTATAAATCATAGGAGCGCAATTGCTGCAGCACGCATACTTATACAATCTGCTGCAGGGACTTCATATCATTCGGGCGGCCATTATTATGGTGGGAAATCAAGTTTGTGTGACTGTGTTCGGGATACTTTGTGCCCATTAGTTATGCGGTGTTCACATCACAGTTCATTTTAAGCATTTTTAAAGTTTTTGAAATTGTTGGTATCAAACGGAATTCCTGTTATAATTTCGTTACAATGCCAAATAAATAAATTATTTACTTATTAAAATAATTATTTGTCAATATCTAGCAGAAATCCATCTTATAATATTAATCAGGGAAAAATGAAGTAACACAGTTTTTTTCACTTTTGTTAAAAGAGATTTTGTAACTTCAGTTTTTTTTGCATATTTTTAGAAAATACACTTTTTTCTGTTGATTTTAATGCTTTAAATTACGAAGCCATATTGAAAAAAATATATTTTAACACAGATTAGCGAGAAAGTTTTTTTTTGTAGGTCGTGGGGAAAAATATTTTTAGTTTCAGCATAATTTATAATCTGTATTTAGTACGTAAAATGCATACTTGCACAATAATATATGAAAGTCTGCATTTGCTAAACACAAAAAAATGAATTCGTATGAGCTTGTCTTTTTTCTGGTAAAGGCCATAATACAAAAAAAGATCGCCCTTTATTTTACTCATAACGATGAATAAATATTTTGATCACTTTTCGTATTCCAAAAACACAAATAGTGTACTTGTTTTTGTTAAATCTTTCTAAATTATAGAAAGGTTTATAAAAAAATCTGTGCACATTTCAATATACATTGTTTTAAAATTTGTAAAGGAATTATGTGTATATAAAACGAAATAAAGCGTGCGAATACCAACAATTTGAATTCGTACGTTCGATAAAATACACAAAATCTGAAATCGGAAATCAAATTGCTAAAACAACTTAAATACAACATTATATTGTCTTTTTGTTAGGAATTTAACATATTTTTTTTGCTTTCCGATACTCAGATTTTTTTGTATTTTAAATAATAATAGCATTTGCGTTCTTCCTTTTCCTAATTAACATTATTTAACAATGTTCAGTGTTATTAAACCACAGAATTTCCAATCATATATTGATTTTGTACAAATATGGTGTTAAATAAACGAATTTGAAAATATTCACCCTAATAGAAATTTATAAAATATTCATGAACGTTTACTAAAATTCGTTTGTCAAGTGGAAGTGGTTTAACTTGCATGTTGTTGACTCATTTTTGGAACAACCCCCACGGATTTCATTTATGCTTTTGCTGTCAAACATAGAATTTATACACAGAAAATCAAAAATAAACTGAAATGTGAATGGATGAACACCTTTTACTGTCGAAGATGGATAGAGGACGAATTAAGCTATCTAAAAAATCACACTCAACATTTACTTTTTTTACATTTATTGTTATAGATTCACTTACAAATTGTTTGTTATTGAAATAGTGCTACCCGGCGGCCTTTAATACACGTATTCACAGATAGGAAAAAAAGAGAGCGCGAGAAAATGAATGATAGATTCAAAATAATCGGGTGGGTGTACTGAAAGTCGACTGTCTAGTTTGGTTAGTCTATGGTGTTTGGTATTGAACTTGTTTGGTTTTGTAAAGGCTTCGATTAAAATAAAAAAAATAGTGAAATACACATTTCGGAATAGCGAATTTTTGCATTAAAGTCAAATTCATGAATTCACGTAATTCTAGAAAAGAAATGAGCATATGTGCGGGACTTCATGAATTTTTAGGCAGCCGCCTTACCACTGGAAAGTTATGTAGGATTTTTTGCCAGGACCCTACGATCCTTTTCCTTGCTCGTTGTCCAGTTGGAAACACGTTTACTCAAAATTCAGTGTACATTTATTTAATTCACTTGGTGGATCTAACATAAAGTTTGGCGACTTTTAGGTTGCGTTGGCTACAGACCAACGTCTAGCGACTATGGAGGTAGAATGCGAACTGTATGGCCGTAAGTATTTTGGCCTAAATTTGATGCAGGTGCCAAACTGAGTGCGCTTTATTGCGACTAACTCATTTAGTTTGTACTCCCTCTCGGCCCGCCGTTTCCTTTCGAAGTTCTTTTTATTTGCTTGTTGTATCCGTTGTATGTTATCAAGGGCCTCTTCACGTACGGCGTTGCCATCTGCATCTAGCTCACGCATCGCATCCTCCGTCAACAGCTCCCGAATATCTGGATACTTTGGAACACGCATCTCAAGGCCAGTCAGCACGCGAAACGGGCTGAACTCCATGCTCCTGGGTGATGTGTTATTAATCACTTGCTGGATACGATCAACGTGCTTGTACCAATTCGTTCCCGCGTGGGACCCCTGTTGCTATAACTAAATGTTGTATCCCCTCTTCCTTGCAGTAGTCATTGCGGCTGATTGCGGATTACCAAACGTTGCCGCCTGTTTCCTTAGCTTCTGGATAACCTCTGCTATTCGTGTACTTTTGGTCGGGTACAACAAAGAAACTTAGAGAACGCGTCTACTATGACCAGAACGTGGTTGTATAGTTAATGTGTCGCCTCCATTGGTCCGACGTGATCGATATGAAAGGTACTCAAAGGTTTTTCGTCTTTGTCGATGGGGGTATCCTTCCTTCCTTTCCACCTTTGCATACGCAACTATGCATTTCAGACAGCTTTTCACTGCAGCTGCCGTCTTTGCCGCAGCATTGGGAATGTGGAACGTCTTTTATAGCAGGTCTAGCGGCTGAAAAGTGTCCTTGCTGATGTGCCACTCCTATTATTTCTCGCTCCATTTCTTCAGGTACCACCACTAGCTCCTTGACGGGATCCCTGTGCAGCACTCCGGCTCTCATATTCGTCCTTTTCCAGAATATTCATTACCGCTCTTATCCAATCACCTTTCCTCTGCGCCTCTCTGACTTAGGGCATCCACATGTTTCATTTTGGACCCAGCCCGATGCTCGATCTCGTAGTCCAACTCCTGCAGAAACATTGCCCACCGGGATACTCTCAAAGGAACGTCCTGCTTCTCCATTTTCATTGAAAACGCGTTGCAGTCGGTAACGATCTTGATCCTGACACCCATCAGATAGATCCTCCATCTCTTCAAGGCCTCTATGATCGCGAGTATTTCCAGTTCAGAGGAATGGTACTTCTCCTCCGTTTGGCGACTTTTAGGTTGCGTTGGCTGCAGACCAACGTCTAGCGACTATGGAGGTAGAATGCGAACTGTGTTCATTCTCGTTGTTCGTTCGTTCTTATCTGTCTGTTCCCTAACCGGTTCGTTCGTTACTGTTGCTGTCTGTCTCTGTGTGCGTTATCCGTTAATGCGTTCTGTCTAGTGTGATGTGAGGAAAATCTAACCATGCTTTTTCATCGTCTGTGTTTAACAGCTAAATGCATACCTCCCACACTGGCGAATATTTTTCGCTCACGCTCTCGAAACAGTAAGAGTCCAGTTCCGCCACCTGTAATACTAAAATTTATTAGTGTGCAAGAGAGGAACTCAATACTAAAGGGCATCACTGTCTATCGAAAGCAACAACAACGCCAACAACTCTCACTGCGCGACCTGGGTATAGAATCCGATAGTTCTTGTTTTCTGAATGAACGCTTATCCAAAAAAACTCGTACTCTTCTCCACCATGCTGTTCGCATGAGGAACAACCACCAACTGTTCAGTGCGTTCACAAAACATGGTTCTGTTTTCATCAAACTAACAGCTGTAGGAGAAAGCTTCGCTGGGTACAACGTTGAAGGTTTAGAAGCTGCCGTAGTGACGTCAACCTAATTTTGCTGTAAGCAATGACCAACACAACAAATTGTTTTGTAATGTTTTTATTGTACAGCCTTTTTTATATTTCTTTTTCCGTTCTTTTATATTTCTTATTCTCTCTATTTAATATTCTTTATTTTACTATTCAATTTCATTCTTCTACTATACCTTATCCCAAAATTCTTTTTAATGTAACAATTTTTTGCCAAATTTTCCTTTCAAATATTATTTTTCTCATGATTTTTTCCGTCGCCTCGAATTACTTCTCATACTTCTGCCTTGTACACAACTATAATGCTTGCAAGTGCAAGCGCAGCTAACGACACCAGGGGGTTCACTGGCAGTAGCTTGAATACAAATTTGTACAATATGATTCGAATTTTACAGGCTCAAAATAATGGATTAAAGATATGTTATTTAAACGCGCAAAGTCTGGCCAATAAATTAGGGGAGTTTAGATACCTGTTCGTGGAGTCTAAGATAGACATCGTTTCTGTGTCTGAAACCTGGTTTCAGCCAGACATATGTGACGATTTCTATAGTTTGAAAGGTTTCAAACTTTTTCGAGCCGATAGAAAATTTACTTCTGGTGGTGGCGCCGCTCTTTATGTGCGTGAGGGATTTAGTTGTAGGTTGATATGTAAATCCGATGACGATTGTCCTTTAGAATATGTCTTTGTGAGTATCATATGTAACATGGAAAATATCCTGGTGGGATCAGTCTACAGACCATATAATCACATCAGCACGTTACCTTTGGTTACGACCTTGGAGTCGATTTCTTGTTGTTACCCTTACGCCTTACTGTGTGGTGATTTTAACTGTAATCTCTTGGATAAACATTTACCTGCAAGCTTTCTAAGTCCATTCAAGGCACTCAATCTGAGCCCCGTTAACCACTCCACCCCTACCCACTTTACTAAAGAGTCTAGCTCACTATTGGACCTTTATCTTGCTAGCGATGTTGGCAGGGTAAGGTTTTACACACAGCTTTTGGCACCTGGTTTCTCCAAGCATGATTTAATTTTTGTAAGTTTGGATATGGCTTGTCGGGTTGATCAACAAATTTTCCAATATCGAGACTATGAAAATTTAAACACATCCGAACTAGTACGCGACCTTAATTGCATAGACTGGAACTCAATATACCACATGTTTAATGTAAATGAACATATTGTTTTTTTACGGCATAACGTTAATCAACTTTTCGAAATTCATGTTCCTTTAAAAACCCGTCTCATCAGGCATACATCTCCACCTTGGCTGAATGGCGACATCTCTGCTCTAATGTTGAAACGAGATACCGCTTACATTCAATGGAGGCGGTACAAATTGGAGTACTTCCACAAATCTTATTGCAGACTTCGCAATCAAGTCGTCGTATTGATCAGAAGAACAAAATGGCTTTACTATGAACACAAAGTTGGTCCATTAGCTTCTGGAAAAAAGTTATGGAAAAACCTGCGAGAAATCGGCATTGGGAAGCAATCTACGAAGTCTGTTGATAACATCAACTGTGATGCTCTCAACAAAAAGTTCACCTACACGCCTCAATCCTTTGACGTTGTTACACCTATTGATTCCCCTATTGAAGAGGAATCAACAGGTGTCAACTGTTCGTTAAGCTTTATAAGAATACAAGAAGAAGATATAGTTAAGGCAATATTATCTATCAAGTCGAATGCTACTGGCCTCGATCTAATGGAACCTAAGTTCGTCAAGTTATTGCTTCCTCATATACTGCCCTTTATAACTTATATATTCAATTGTATCTTAACTACATCCGAGTTTCCTTCAGAATGGAAGAAGGCTAAAATTATTCCCGTTCCTAAAAAGCAAACGGGTATCGATACGCAGTTCCGACCAATTGCCATCCTCCCGTTTCTATCAAAGGTATTTGAAAAAACCATTATGAAGCAGATACAAACATATCTATCGACTAACAACCTGTTAACTACCTGTCAGTCTGGTTTTAGGCCTAACCGCAGCTGCAAATCTGCCCTACTTTTTGTTACTGACGAAATAAGAACCGCAATGGACAAGAATCATATTCTAACGCTTTTAGACTTTTCAAAGGCTTTTGACACTGTTAACCATTCAATTTTATGTAAAAAACAGCGTAATTTCTTTGGGTTTTCTATAGAGTCATGTAAGTTGATTCTCTCGTACCTTAGCGGAAGGCAACAACGTGTGGTGGCAAATGGTCAATCATCGATCTTTCTCAATGTTTTGAATGGAGTGCCACTGGGATCAATTCTTGGCCCAATTCTCTTCACACTTTACATAAATGAGCTTCCAAAAGTTGTTAAACATTGTCTTATCCATCTTTACGCTGATGATGTGAAGCTTCTGATAAGTCGACCGTTTGGGGAAAAGAATGATGCCGTTGCATTAATGAATGAGGACCTTTTTTCCATTTCTCGTTGGTCTAAGAGAAATCAACTGTGCCTAAACCCTGTCAAATCAACAGCCCTCCCCATCTATCGCAAAATCTTTGATTTATCAGTCTTAAGACCACTGAATATTGAAAACGAAGGAATCGAATATGTCAGCAGCGCCAGAAACCTTGGAATGGTTTTCAATCGTACCCTCACATGGAACGACCACCTAATTAAAGCAATTGGTAAAGTATATGGTAGCCTCCGTGTTCTCCAAGTCACGCGAAGCTACAGCCTCACAAAAACCAAACTTCTTCTTGCCAAAACGCTTCTACTACCCATTATGTTATATGGATGTGAAATTTTTTGCAACTTGGACTCTGCCACTAACCGCAAATTAAACGTCGCATACAACTTTTATATCCCGCGTTAATGAAATGAATTAAGAGACTCAAGACTTTCAATACAATCTTTATTCCAATCTTATTCCTAGGACTTCTCAACTTACACAGACCGTGGTCAAATCAGAAGACTCCGGAAATCGCCATCATAGAACAAGTCACTTAATTGACAAGTCCATCTTAGAAGATGGTGCCAACATTTCAGATACATGTTCTCATGACAGCGTTGCCAGAGTTACATTAAAGTATAATACACTAAAATCTTTCCCCCTTTTAACCAAAGAATTCACCCAACAAGATATTAGCTTAATTTATACTCTGATGGATTTCAATCTACTAGATCGTCTAAGCTCTGAAGGCCAATTCCATCTTACACGATTTCTTTGCTTATAGCTTGTTGGAGGAATACTTTTTACAACAATATTTTCTTTGTTTGAATTCGTTAAACATTCTTCTTTATAAATTAAGGGGTCAACTCTTGGATGATATTTATCTTCTAGTTTAGATTTTCGAATTTGATTTAAATGCACAAATTTAATAACATTATTAACTTTTATCAATACCGTCCTAGGACTTAATATTTCCATAATGATTCCAGAGATCCATTTAACATAATCATTTCTAAAGTTATTTAAGTATAATATCTTATCACCGTTTTTATAATTGTTACTTGGTAACTGCATTTTCATTTTAGAACTACAAATTTTAGGTGTATAATTTTCAGCATTTTTTTTATTACTTTTTGCTTTTGATTTTTTATTTATTTCTTTTAGTTTCCTATTATTAATTAGATCTAGTTTAGTTCTAGTCTTAAAAGAGAAAATCAGTTCCGTTGGAGATTTATTTGTGGGAGCGACCGGGATATTTCGTTGGAAAAATAAGAATTTGGAAATCATGCGTGTGATATCTAACTGTTTGTTTTCCAAATAAAACTTTTTAAATGCTTTCTTAACTGTCTGTACATTTCGCTCAGCAGAACCATTACTCTGGGGATGATATGGTGGTGATTTACTTGCCTTAATGTCATAATCCTTACAAAATTTTAAGAATTCAAATGACCCAAAAGGTGGGCCATTGTCGGACACGATTTCTCTAGGCAATCCAAAAATTGCAAGTCGGTAACGATCTTGATCCTGACACCCATCAGATAGATCCTCCATCTCTTCAAGGCCTCTATGATCGCGAGTATTTCCAGTTCAGAGGAATGGTACTTCTCCGTTTGGCGACTTTTAGGTTGCGTTGGCTGCAGACCAACGTCTAGCGACTATGGAGGTAGAATGCGAACTGTGTTCATTCTCGTTGTTCGTTCGTTCTTATCTGTCTGTTCCCTAACCGGTTCGTTCGTTACTGTTGCTGTCTGTCTCTGTGTGCGTTATCCGTTAATGCGTTCTGTCTAGTGTGATGTGAGGAAAATCTAACCATGCTTTTTCATCGTCTGTGTTTAACAGCTAAATGCATACCTCCCACACTGGCGAATATTTTTCGCTCACGCTCTCGAAACAGTAAGAGTCCAGTTCCGCCACCTGTAATACTAAAATTTATTAGTGTGCAAGAGAGGAACTCAATACTAAAGGGCATCACTGTCTATCGAAAGCAACAACAACGCCAACAACTCTCACTGCGCGACCTGGGTATAGAATCCGATAGTTCTTGTTTTCTGAATGAACGCTTATCCAAAAAAAACTCGTACTCTTCTCCACCATGCTGTTCGCATGAGGAACAACCACCAACTGTTCAGTGCGTTCACAAAACATGGTTCTGTTTTCATCAAACTAACAGCTGTAGGAGAAAGCTTCGCTGGGTACAACGTTGAAGGTTTAGAAGCTGCCGTAGTGACGTCAACCTAATTTTGCTGTAAGCAATGACCAACACAACAAATTGTTTTGTAATGTTTTTATTGTACAGCCTTTTTTATATTTCTTTTTCCGTTCTTTTATATTTCTTATTCTCTCTATTTAATATTCTTTATTTTACTATTCAATTTCATTCTTCTACTTTACCTTATCCCAAAATTCTTTTTAATGTAACAATTTTTTGCCAAATTTTCCTTTCAAATATTATTTTTCTCATGATTTTTTCCGTCGCCTCGAATTACTTCTCATACTTCTGCCTTGTACACAACTATAATGCTTGCAAGTGCAAGCGCAGCTAACGACACCAGGGGGTTCACTGGCAGTAGCTTGAATACAAATTTGTACAATATGATTCGAATTTTACAGGCTCAAAATAATGGATTAAAGATATGTTATTTAAACGCGCAAAGTCTGGCCAATAAATTAGGGGAGTTTAGATACCTGTTCGTGGAGTCTAAGATAGACATCGTTTCTGTGTCTGAAACCTGGTTTCAGCCAGACATATGTGACGATTTCTATAGTTTGAAAGGTTTCAAACTTTTTCGAGCCGATAGAAAATTTACTTCTGGTGGTGGCGCCGCTCTTTATGTGCGTGAGGGATTTAGTTGTAGGTTGATATGTAAATCCGATGACGATTGTCCTTTAGAATATGTCTTTGTGAGTATCATATGTAACATGGAAAATATCCTGGTTGGATCAGTCTACAGACCATATAATCACATCAGCACGTTACCTTTGGTTACGACCTTGGAGTCGATTTCTTGTTGTTACCCTTACGCCTTACTGTGTGGTGATTTTAACTGTAATCTCTTGGATAAACATTTACCTGCAAGCTTTCTAAGTCCATTCAAGGCACTCAATCTGAGCCCCGTTAACCACTCCACCCCTACCCACTTTACTAAAGAGTCTAGCTCACTATTGGACCTTTATCTTGCTAGCGATGTTGGCAGGGTAAGGTTTTACACACAGCTTTTGGCACCTGGTTTCTCCAAGCATGATTTAATTTTTGTAAGTTTGGATATGGCTTGTCGGGTTGATCAACAAATTTTCCAATATCGAGACTATGAAAATTTAAACACATCCGAACTAGTACGCGACCTTAATTGCATAGACTGGAACTCAATATACCACATGTTTAATGTAAATGAACATATTGTTTTTTTACGGCATAACGTCAATCAACTTTTCGAAATTCATGTTCCTTTAAAAACCCGTCTCATCAGGCATACATCTCCACCTTGGCTGAATGGCGACATCTCTGCTCTAATGTTGAAACGAGATACCGCTTACATTCAATGGAGGCGGTTCAAATTGGAGTACTTCCACAAATCTTATTGCAGACTTCGCAATCAAGTCGTCGTATTGATCAGAAGAACAAAATGGCTTTACTATGAACACAAAGTTGGTCCATTAGCTTCTGGAAAAAAGTTATGGAAAAACCTGCGAGAAATCGGCATTGGGAAGCAATCTACGAAGTCTGTTGATAACATCAACTGTGATGCTCTCAACAAAAAGTTCACCTACACGCCTCAATCCTTTGACGTTGTTACACCTATTGATTCCCCTATTGAAGAGGAATCAACAGGTGTCAACTGTTCGTTAAGCTTTATAAGAATACAAGAAGAAGATATAGTTAAGGCAATATTATCTATCAAGTCGAATGCTACTGGCCTCGATCTAATGGAACCTAAGTTCGTCAAGTTATTGCTTCCTCATATACTGCCCTTTATAACTTATATATTCAATTGTATCTTAACTACATCCGAGTTTCCTTCAGAATGGAAGAAGGCTAAAATTATTCCCGTTCCTAAAAAGCAAACGGGTATCGATACGCAGTTCCGACCAATTGCCATCCTCCCGTTTCTATCAAAGGTATTTGAAAAAACCATTATGAAGCAGATACAAACATATCTATCGACTAACAACCTGTTAACTACCTGTCAGTCTGGTTTTAGGCCTAACCGCAGCTGCAAATCTGCCCTACTTTTTGTTACTGACGAAATAAGAACCGCAATGGACAAGAATCATATTCTAACGCTTTTAGACTTTTCAAAGGCTTTTGACACTGTTAACCATTCAATTTTATGTAAAAAACAGCGTAATTTCTTTGGGTTTTCTATAGAGTCATGTAAGTTGATTCTCTCGTACCTTAGCGGAAGGCAACAACGTGTGGTGGCAAATGGTCAATCATCGATCTTTCTCAATGTTTTGAATGGAGTGCCACTGGGATCAATTCTTGGCCCAATTCTCTTCACACTTTACATAAATGAGCTTCCAAAAGTTGTTAAACATTGTCTTATCCATCTTTACGCTGATGATGTGAAGCTTCTGATAAGTCGACCGTTTGGGGAAAAGAATGATGCCGTTGCATTAATGAATGAGGACCTTTTTTCCATTTCTCGTTGGTCTAAGAGAAATCAACTGTGCCTAAACCCTGTCAAATCAACAGCCCTCCCCATCTATCGCAAAATCTTTGATTTATCAGTCTTAAGACCACTGAATATTGAAAACGAAGGAATCGAATATGTCAGCAGCGCCAGAAACCTTGGAATGGTTTTCAATCGTACCCTCACATGGAACGACCACCTAATTAAAGCAATTGGTAAAGTATATGGTAGCCTCCGTGTTCTCCAAGTCACGCGAAGCTACAGCCTCACAAAAACCAAACTTCTTCTTGCCAAAACGCTTCTACTACCCATTATGTTATATGGATGTGAAATTTTTTGCAACTTGGACTCTGCCACTAACCGCAAATTAAACGTCGCATACAACTTTTATATCCCGCGTTAATGAAATGAATTAAGAGACTCAAGACTTTCAATACAATCTTTATTCCAATCTTAATCCTAGGACTTCTCAACTTACACAGACCGTGGTCAAATCAGAAGACTCCGGAAATCGCCATCATAGAACAAGTCACTTAATTGACAAGTCCATCTTAGAAGATGGTGCCAACATTTCAGATACATGTTCTCATGACAGCGTTGCCAGAGTTACATTAAAGTATAATACACTAAAATCTTTCCCCCTTTTAACCAAAGAATTCACCCAACAAGATATTAGCTTAATTTATACTCTGATGGATTTCAATCTACTAGATCGTCTAAGCTCTGAAGGCCAATTCCATCTTACACGATTTCTTTGCTTATAGCTTGTTGGAGGAATACTTTTTACAACAATATTTTCTTTGTTTGAATTCGTTAAACATTCATCTTTATAAATTAAGGGGTCAACTCTTGGATGATATTTATCTTCTAGTTTAGATTTTCGAATTTGATTTAAATGCACAAATTTAATAACATTATTAACTTTTATCAATACCGTCCTAGGACTTAATATTTCCATAATGATTCCAGAGATCCATTTAACATAATCATTTCTAAAGTTATTTAAGTATAATATCTTATCACCGTTTTTATAATTGTTACTTGGTAACTGCATTTTCATTTTAGAACTACAAATTTTAGGTGTATAATTTTCAGCATTTTTTTTATTACTTTTTGCTTTTGATTTTTTATTTATTTCTTTTAGTTTCCTATTATTAATTAGATCTAGTTTAGTTCTAGTCTTAAAAGAGAAAATCAGTTCCGTTGGAGATTTATTTGTGGGAGCGACCGGGATATTTCGTTGGAAAAATAAGAATTTGGAAATCATGCGTGTGATATCTAACTGTTTGTTTTCCAAATAAAACTTTTTAAATGCTTTCTTAACTGTCTGTACATTTCGCTCAGCAGAACCATTACTCTGGGGATGATATGGTGGTGATTTACTTGCCTTAATGTCATAATCCTTACAAAATTTTAAGAATTCAAATGACCCAAAAGGTTGGCCATTGTCGGACACGATTTCTCTAGGCAATCCAAAAATTGCAAAAAATTTAAATAGACAATCTGTTACACTGGTAGAGTTAGTATTTTTTAAACGTACTACATCTACGTATTTTGAATAAGAGTCCACTATTATCAAGAATTTAAAATTCAAAAACTGAAAGAAATCCAAGTGAATACGTTCAAATGGACTTTCCGACTTTGGCCACTCATGGTACTGCATTTTTCGTGGTACATTGGCAATGGCTTGACACTGTGGGCACTGTTCTACTCTTTTGGCAATATCTGTATCGATGTGGTTCCACCAAATGTACCCTCTAGCTAGACACTTCATTTTAACTATACCGGCATGATTCATACCATGAACCATATCGAGTATTGTCTTTTGAAGGACTGCCGGAATAAGAATACGATCCCCATAGAAAATACATTGGTTTTCTGTCGATAAACTATTTCGCTTCCGAAAATAAAGAGTAAATTCGGGACTTATTGGATGCGGCCATGTGTCGCTTATTACATATTGAAATACTTTATGTAATATAGGATCTGATTGCGTTTCTCTTGCTATTACGTTGCTATTAATTTTAAGCTCACTTGGAAGTTCACCTAAACTATCCACCATATTTATGCTCTCTACATTCGTTTCTCCTTCTAAGGGAAGTCTTGAACACGCATCGGCATTTGCCATTAATGACCCCTTCCTATACTCCACCCTATAATCATACATGGACAGTATTATAGCCCATCTTTGCAGTCTAGCTGCTGCTACCCCTGCCATTCCCTTGTTCGGATTAAAAATTTCACGTAACGCCTGATGATCCGAGTAAATGACAAATGGCTTTCCAAAAATATATTTGTGAAATTTTTTCACAGCAAACACAATAGCCAGAGCTTCTTTATGTAGCTGCGAATAATTTTTCTCAGCCGACGACAAAGTACTCGAAATAAACATCACAGGTTTCTCAACTCCTTCACAAATATGAGATAGCACTGCTCCTACGCCATAAGGGCTCGCGTCGGTTGCTATTACTATGGGTTTATTTGGATCATAAAGTTCCAATACCTTATTCTTTGCTAGTAGACCCTTCGATTTTACAAATGCCTTATTACATGCAGAAGACCAAATAAATTCGTTACCTTTTTTTAGTAAACGGTAAAGACTAACTAACTGACTTGACAGGTTAGGAATAAACTTATTGTAATAGTTTAATAACCCTAGATATGATTGTAATTGTTGCAAATTGGTGGGGGCAGGAGCTTCCTCAATGGCCCGCATTTTTTCTATGTTTGGGCGAATTTGCCCATTCGAGAGTATGTGCCCTAGATACTCTACCGTTTCCACAAAAAATTTACATTTCTTTTCATTTATTTTAACATTATGTTCGTTAAGTATGTTTAACACTTTCAATACATTCTCTTCACATTCCTGGTAGTCCTTACCCCCAACCAAAATGTCATCCAAAAAGCAAAATACGTTATTTAGATTCTTAAGCATTTGATCCATTACGGATTGAAAAGCGGAGGGCGCATTTTTTAACCCGAATGGCAAACGCTGAAATTGAAACAATCCCTTGAATGTGTTAATTGTAAGCAACTGGCAACACGACTGTGATACCTTCAGTTGTTGATACGCTCCTGACAGGTCAATGACCGAAAATATTTTGCAATTTGCTAAAGAAGCGAATATTTCATTGATGAGGGGAAGAGGATAATGCTCCGTAACTATGGACTTATTTAACGTAACGCTGAAATCGACGCAAAGACGAATTTCCCCCGAAGATTTGGGCACGCAGACAATTGGACTTGCCCATGCACTATACTTCACCGGCACTAATATTCCTAACCTGACTAATCTATCTAATTCTTCTCCTACCTTGTCTTTAATTCTAAGGGGAACGTTATATGGTTTGTGAAATATTGGCGTAGCGTTTTCTTTTAGAATAATATCCACCATAAAGCCCTCTATCGCTTGATTCTGCTGCCGATCAATAATCTTTTTAAATTGTCTCCTAATTACACAAAAAAAATCCTTGGACACTGAATTAATAAATTCTGACTCACTATGATTTCCAAGTAGCTTTGTTCTCCAATTCGGTACTAAGGCATTTAACCAATATCGCCCCAAGAGCGGCTTAAACTCCTTTGCTGTGTCGATGACAATCAGCTCCAACTCATGTATATTATCGCGAACCTCCACACGGACTCTGATTTTTCCCTTGCACAATATTCTCTAACCTGTAACTGAACACAATTCTTGATTAAATGACTCTAAATTTATATGTGAAAATTTGTTATTGTACTCCCCATAGCTAATTAGTGATGAGCATGTTCCCGTGTCAATTTCCATGTTTAGATTTTGATCTTCTACTTTAAGCTGCCACATCGCCCGATTTGACTCCACCGCATTCACCTGATCAATTGCATTCACTGATTGTATATGTCCCGGATTGATTGTTGCATTATTTTTGCATACAACCGATGTGTGGCCCATGCGGTTGCATGTAAAACACTTCCAATTGATGGCTGGGCACTTATTTGGGTTATGCTGCTGCCCGCACTTCTTCTAACGACGACTGGTTTGGACTGAGCTGACTGACGATTATTATCTCTCTTAGACGAAGAAGAGGACCTATGATATGCTTTCGTAACTCTCTGACATATTTCTGGCGCTCCATATGGTCGAATAGCGTGTGCTTCCTTCCGAGACATCTCCATAGTGAGAGCTAACTCGCAGCATTGTTCAAAATTGAGCTTTGAATCATTTAATAGTGCTCGCTGAATTTCTTCAGAGCGAACACCGGCGATAAAGCGATCCGTTAAGGCATCGTCTAATGCCTTTGACTTTAACTGCAGGGGGGATAAAAATTGCGGTGCCTCATACGCCTCACAGCATTTTGTTGAGACCACTATAGGTATTTCCTCCAAGAACTTTCCGAAACCACATGTAGCTGCTAAGGCTTTTAGACGAATTATAAAATCGTTAATACATTCCCCCTCTTGCTGAGATGACTTGTTAAACTTGTACCGCTCTGCCCGTATGTTGACTCTCGGAGCAAAATGGTCTTTTAATGATCTTACTATTTCGTCGAATTTAAGCTCATCTGGCTTCTTTGGCTGGACTAAGTTCTTCAATATTGCGTACGTATTTTTTCCGATTAAACTCAATAGAATTAAGGATTTTCGCTCCTCTTTTACTTCATTTAGTTGAAAATAAATTTTTAAGCGATCTTCGTATGACTCAAAATCTTCACCTGGTTCGAATTCTTCCAATTTCCCGAGAGAGTGTTGCGATGCCATTACTGCACGTGGTGAATTCAACTTTTTCTTTGACAAATGAGAATTATAGTTTCTCTAGTTTTTCCTCGTCGCCACTTTTATATCTTGGATAATGAAATGAATTAAGAGACTCAAGACTTTCAATACAATCTTTATTCCAATCTTAATCCTAGGACTTCTCAACTTACACAGACCGTGGTACAAATCAGAAGACTCCGGAAATCGCCATCATAGAACAAGTCACTTAATTGACAAGTCCATCTTAGAAGATGGTGCCAACATTTCAGATACATGTTCTCATGACAGCGTTGCCAGAGTTACATTAAAGTTTAATACACTACAAAAACAACATTGCCCGTTATGTCTATAATCTACGTCGCTATGACCACGTTTCCACTTTTGCTGCTCGCATTTCTGGTTGTAGTCTAGACAACTTATTGAATTTTCGCTCACTTAGCTAACTACATGAAATCATTCAAACAAAACAGCTTGATTATTTACACGGTAAACTGAACTTCCCTCATTCAACAAGGTCTTTTGCCCTTATACTACCTCGATACAATTTTCTTATTACTGAGCATCAATTTTTCGTTCATGTTATTCGCCTCTGGAACTCCCTGCCCATAAGTATGAGAAGTGTAAAGAGCACAAGAAGATTTAAATGTTTACTTTTCAACTATTTGGCAAATCATTGATAATATCTACCTATTTATTAATTTTTTATTATTTGTTCTATCTTTTTAAGTTTCGATTTCTTTTTAATAGTTTATAATGATGGTAATAGCATAATAATTAAATTAAATTCAAATTCTTAAATTAATTTAAAGGCTTTCAAAAATTTACAAGACTCTTGTCTTACTTTGTAAGCGATTCTGAAATAAATAAATAAATAAATAAAATGTTCGTTTGTCTGGCCCAATCCCACAGTTATATGTCTCTGTATTCGATTATCTTTGGTTCCTACATTTTTGTAGGAATTTCGAATTCCGAAAAACTTTCCGTGCGTAAAAGGAAAGACAACAAAATTGATGAAATATCAATAATCTGACAAGAACACATTCAAGCTACATTTCACTATATCCGTAAAAAAAGGAAAAGGGGTAGCCGACGAATCTAGTCAAGAAATTCGTGACTGCCTACTACACCTACACAAAAAAGACATAGGGTTTTCTTCTTTGCCTGCTCACACATTTATTTCAAATTTCATGAATTTAAAAACGCATGTTTAATTGCTAATCATATCTCATCAACTACGGATAATTTCCCCTATTTTTTTTAAATATCTACAAAAAAAAAACTTGAAGTAATCGTAACAATAAAATATATCTGTATCGAATCACTCACACATGAGTTATATTGGTTTAATCATGTGTGGGCTTTTTTCTCTTAAATATTAGCATGCTGGCGGTTCTCCACTCTTCGAGTGAAAACCCGTCACGCAGTTCAGTTCCTATTCCTATCGAACCAAAGAGCAACAGCAGTACAGACGTACAGAATCGAAGTAACGTAGGTCAATTAGAAGTAGAGACGTAGAGGCAATAAAGAATTAACCATAGTCGGGTTTTTATATATTTTCCCGACTCTAAACAAAGTCAAGTGTTTTCACGAGATATACAATAGCTGTTTTTTATTATCAGCGCGATCTGATCCGGATCAGATCACGAAAGTAAAGCAAGACGGATCATTGAAAAGTTTAATTTTTGAGTTGTGCTTGTGCCAACAGTTGCTTTCAAAAACAAAACAGATAATACAGGGTATTACAAACTTCACATTGCCACCAGCCATATTGCAAATATTCTGCTCAACGTAACGTCACACAAGGCACATGTGACATGTCATTTCGCTTGCAATGTCGGGGGTGTCAAGAAATCATTGTCCTACTAGCTGACCTGTGCTCTCCTTTCTTCGCCAGAGTTCCACAACAAATTTAAAACAAAATAATTAGCGTTATACAAACCCACTCCGCAAAATTTTCCGATAGAAAAAGAACTATTAATATCGGTTAATAAGTGCAGTGTAGCCAGAAACAAAACAAAGGAAACAATGAGGGAGTCACACTCAATTGTGATTTAAAATGCGCTATAGTGATTCTTAGTTTTATAATAGAAGGACTTTATTAATTACCTCCAGGATAACTTACGAAGATGATTTTAAAAAAGAGAGCCAAAAAAACAATACTCCAAACTGAAAACACTGCACATTGCCGGAAGTTTGGAACTAAAATTTTGGGGAAATGGGAAAGAAAAAATGTTTAACAGTGGAGGAAAGGGCTAGAATCGATGTTTATTGCTCTGAAGGTCTTTCATGCCGTGCTATAGCCCGAAATATATTGCTAAGTGATCATTGTGTCAACAATTATTTAAAAAACCCTACGTCTTACACAAAAAATTATAAAGGAAACACTTCTTTTGCCTTAACACGCCGCGAAACGCGAAGTATCCTTAGAATAGCGTCAAATTCAGCTATATCGGCTGCTAAAATTAGGGAGAAAGCTAATGTTAAGGCCAGCTTATCCACTGTTATCCGATTCATTCGCCGTGCTAAACAATTAAAGCGCCTGAAGCTAAAGAAAAAAACCACCATTTAATGGCGCAAGGAAGAAAAAACGCTTGTTTTTCGCGAAAGATCACATGAGCTGGGATGTGCAAAATGGAACAAGCACAAATTATTGGCGGAAGGTAATTTTTTCGGACTTAAAAAAATTTAACCTAAATGTGCTGGATGGTTATAATTATTATTTTCATGACCTGAGGAAAGAGGAGCGGTTTTTGAACCGTCACCATAGTAGAGAAGGAGGCGTTATGGTCTGGGGTTCAATTTCATTTTATGGAGCTATAGACTTGGTAGTCGAAGATACCAAAACGACTGGAAACAACTATAAAGCCTTTCTGGAATCAGTATTCCCCAAAATTGCCGAGCTTTTTGGACCAATTTCATGGATTTTTCAGCTGGAGAACGCCCCCATACACACAGCCCGAGTGGTAAAATCCTTCATTGCGAGCCAAATCGTCCACTTGCTGCCTTGGCCACCGTATTCCCCGGCCCTTAACATAATCGAAAATGTGTGGGGCTGGCTTACACATAAGGTATATGAGAGAGGGAAGCAATACGATGACAATGAAGCGCTTATTCATGCTGTCAAATTGACCTGGAGTGAGATTTCATTGGACTACTTGGAATCGCTGTATAAATCCTTAAAAGATAGAATTGTTGAAGTTGTTTTAAGGACTGGTGGCAGCACACATTATTAAACATTTAATAAAAGCTAATATGAATACCAAAATATAAATAACTGCATTTTATTTTCATTTATGTGATGTGCCTCTAATATAATGAACCGATTTATTTCCGCGTATTTTTTACTCAATTTACAATTTGTCTTCAAAGTTCCGTTAGCTAAATCTCTCCTATACACTCATTTCATATTTTG
This sequence comes from Cheilosia vulpina, assembly GCA_916610125.1. Taxonomy (NCBI): domain Eukaryota; kingdom Metazoa; phylum Arthropoda; class Insecta; order Diptera; family Syrphidae; genus Cheilosia; species Cheilosia vulpina. The sequence goes on from OU744280.1 coordinate 47,164,217, forward strand.
TTGCTAACAAAATGTCTCTCATTTGCCATAGTCGTTTTTTTCTAATCCATCGTGTAAAAATATCGATTCTACTTCTTAAAAATACATGCTGCTAATCTTAACACTCGCAGTGTATCAGCGGTATAGGTTATCTGGTAATCGAAATTTTCGATTAATTTCTAATTACAATTTACGTGGAAACTTTTCTTATTTGGTATCTGTTCCATTTGCTCGTACTACTGCATACCGTAATTTTTATTCCGTTTTGTCTTTTCGGCTATTTAACAAACTTCCACAGTCTATCAAAGCTATAACAACACCTGGAATGTTTTTAAAATGTGTGAAAAATTGGCTTTTAAATCTCAACTACGCTAGTTTAGACTCTCTTACTTTCGACATTCTGATTTAACTCTTACTTAAATTTCTTTGTTTTCTTTGATCATTATTTATGAATTTAATTTAGTTTTTTTTTTCTTCATTCTGTTTTCTTTTTTTTGTTTTATTGATTTTCACAACTTTGATGTTTATGGCCCCCCCATCATAAACTTAAATTTAAATTTCATCAATTGTTTGAAGTGGCATTCAAAACTATTTTCACTACTTTTGTTAGTAAAATATCGAATGTCTCAACTTTTCATATAATTTTATCATTTTACCATTTTAATGAATAATATTGTACTTGAATTATACTTTATAATATTATATGAAATAAAATGTATTATCTATCTATCTATCTATCTTACTTCGGTAGGGCATCACCGAAACTTTATAGAAGCTCAAACATTAAAAAGAAAAAATTATCATGTTTTTTATTATATTTTTCAATTCTGCATTTTCTTAATTCTTTATTTTTTTTATCTTATTAATAAATATTTTCAATGACTTTTTGCAATTTTCATGCAGTTTATATTTATGTACTCGTTATAATTTACATTTTACTTACATGCGTCGGCACTGAGAATCGAACATAGGTCCACCTGCGTAGTAGTCCAATGCACTACCCCCTAGTCTAATTCGTCATAATGCTGTAGTATGGGTAAATCTGAACTACTTGATACATTTTAGAGTTTCGTTAAGACTTGCAATAAACTTGCAGCTTACTCGACCGAAGCTGTAAGCAAGACATTTAGTGTTACCTAAAAAAAGTGTTCATTTAAAATCACATTATTGACATATCTTTCACTGTGCTAAAGTGTTTTATATTTTGTCAGTTTTCCCCGATGTATTGATGGTTTCTTTAGACAGCTGTAATTCATTTCATATGATACTAATTTTTACCTCTATAAAGCCTCCATATTTAAGTTAGGAGAAAGTACGAGTAAGTGCTTCTGTACAGCTTCCAATCGCAAGCGGTTGACTGCGTGACAGTTCATTGCTTCTTTAATGCCATTGGTCAGAAGTTTTAAGGAAGCTTTTATAAAACGCTTCGGACCACAAACATTATCGAAGCAATTCACTTTCCACACATCTGCAGACACATTTTCAGAAGTCTAATAGAGATCTTATCGAAACTTAATTTCATATCCCTCTATAAAACCTGTGTATATGCGTCGATAAGATCTTACTGAGTTATTATCGAAACAATTAATTCGAAATGGATCAACTTCGGTTAACAAAGACTATAGAAGCTCTATCGAAGCTGTTGCCTACAGAAATTACAAATTTGAACCTTACCGAAGTCAAATTGTTACTTGCCACACTCTGACTAATAGTTAACAACAAAATTCTTGTTAAACTAGACAGGGAACGAGTCAAAGTTGTCGCGTATGTGGATGACGTGGCGGTACTGTGATTATGGGGGCCGCTTTAGAAAAGAAATACCTGGGCTGCAAGCTGAGGCCTCGGCGTCAACCCGAGCAAAACTGAACTGATGCTGTTCACTACCAAAACCAAAATACCCGATTTTACCCTCCCCCGTCTAGATAGTCAACCACTCACACCATCCTCCAGCGCTAATTATCTGGGCATTATGTTTGATAGAAAACTTAATTGGATACAAAACATCGAACACAGAGTAAGCAAGGCGTGTGTTGCCTTCTACGTCTGCAGCAAAACCTTTGATAAGAAGTGCAAACTTCAACCAAAGATGACCTTGTGGATGTACAGAGCTGTTATGCGTCCAATTCTGACCTATGGTTCACTCGTATGGTGGCCCGCGTTGAGTAAAGGCTATAACCTTACAAAACTAAAAAGACTGCAAAGAAAATCCAGTATAGGCATCACGGGTGCAATGAGGTCGGCCCCAAGGATGCCCTTACTGGGCTCCTGCATTTTTTACCTCTTAAACTACACATCAAAGATACAGCGCTATAAGACTCAGGGAGTCTGAGTGCTGTAGTGAAAGGTCGTATGGCCACTGCAGCATCCTGGACTCATTACCAAACGGCACGGTCAAGTTTCCAACCAACTACATCACACCACAACTTCATTTAAAAACAAGCTTCCAGGTAAGTTTCCCTTCCAGAGCTCAGTTAAAGAGGAATGAAATAGTGCAGGGTTTCGAAACGGTCATATACGCTGACGGATCTAAGATGAACTGTGGTGTGGGGGCCGGGGTCTACTCAGAATTGCCGAATATATCAGTATCATATAGTTTGCCGGCGTTTTCCAGGCTAAATTACTGGCTATCCGAGAAGCCTGCGTGCAATTAGGGCGTGACACAATGCACAGACAAAACATTGCTTTCTTTAAAGACAGCCAAGCCGCCATCAAAGCCATCAATTCGGCAACCATTTCCTCTAAACTGGTGCAGGAGTGCCGGAACGAGCTTGCCAGTCTGGGCGAACGTTTCAGTGTCACACTTCTCTGGATACCAGGGCATAGTGACATAATAGGTAACGACCGTGCAGATGAGCTGCCCAGGCGGGGGTAAGCACTACATAGCTCACGGTCAGGGTCCACGTGCTACTAGGAGTGGTCAAAGGACAAATTCATTCACATTTCCTAGAGGGGGTTCATCAAAATAGAACAAGAAACCTGCTAAACAGAACCCGCCCAGATATTGCCAGTCACGGCAATAATCACGGAGCATTGGCTAATTGGAGACTATGCGGCCAAACTTAGGATCCCACACAACCCTCATTGCCGAAGTTGCAGAAATGCAAATGAGATAGAAACTCTCACATTTCCTCTGCAAATGTCCTGTCCAGCACTAGCAATAGCCAGATTGCGGACAATGAACCAACCTTTTTTCGACGGCCCTAGCGACATTTCGGTCAAAGGGATATTGGGTATAATCCGTTTCCTCAACTCCACAGGTTGGATATAAGTACAGAATGCATCACACCCTTAACAATCATCACAAACTAGGTCACACGAGTCGTGGAAACAAAAAAGGCACATCATATTGCTACATGGGTTTAAAGTTGAGCCCCCACTTCTACCTACCTAGATTTTGTTATTTAAATACATATGTTAACCAGATAAATAGAAGAAATAATGCTTTTAATTTAGTTTTACAACCATTACAGTGATTTTGAAAGTCCCTGGGAAAACAGAAATAATTTGCAAATAAAACGGAATATTATAAATACTCAATTTTTCTCGAGCGCCACTCCAACTTAAAAAAAAAAAAAAAAAAAAAAAAAAAAAAAAAAAAAATTACCCGCATTACCATTTTCCTGACATCTTCGTTTAGCTATTTGAGCATCCCCAATAAAGTGGAAGGTTATGTGCGTAGGTTTGTAATTGGTATCAGTTTTTTTATTTCCCAACCAACTTACAAATCCATGAAAACAAATTTGGCAACTGACTAAAGTTCGGTCACATTTCGGTTACAAGTCATAGCCAAAAATACATTATGTGTGTTTCCCGAAATAGTAATATAAAGAGGTAAAACTTATTCCCCAGTTTGGTCAACGGTCCATCCTGCACAGTACGCACGTCGATACTCTATAGTCTATACGAACTGTTGTTGTTACGGTAACATTTCTGAAATGTAGTAACAGCGATGAAACTATAACCATCAATTTTTACTTGGGTTGCATAATGTGTGTTTTTTTTATATAAGGAATATAGTATCGCTTTGACAAGTTAGTGTTATCAAGCAAACACGACCGCTATGTCCGTTAATTGAAATTCGACTCCCCAATTCTCCAAGACCTACCTGGAACTTATCTTTGGTCACTTCGGGAAAATGCATTTGTCAGTATGACGCGGAAGTGTTTGCATTTGCTTAGTAGGTCGTGGCCTACTGTCCACCTGTTTTTCGTCTTTCAAATGTTCAATTTGTTCTATTTCTCAAATTTTCTTGAGTTTTTCAACTGTTTCTTGGAAATGACTCTATATTAGGATTACAATTTCCTTCATTAAATTTTAATTTCATGATTATTCTGTCATTATACGTGACTTTTTGTTTCAAATTTATGCATAATTGGATTCTTTAAGAAAATCTATCCCAAGTATTCCGTCATAACGTCCTATAACGTCATCCGTTACGACATGGAAGAATATGTCGATAAGAAACGTATCCCGATTTTCATCATTGTATTCTAAAGTTATACCTACAAAATTTATTCTGTCAAGGCAATTTACATCGTCTTCAAAAACGCATTTTGTGTTTATGAGACTAATGAATGCTCCGGTGTGTACTAAAAACTTGAATTCATTGTTGCTGTATTTTAAAATTACATGAGGGCTTTCGAAGATATTAGAAACAATACCCTCTTTTATTGTTCCTTGTTCCGAAAATTCACACGTTTATTTGTTACGTACTTTTTCTCTTCTTTCTTATTTGTTTGATTGTTCTTGTTGTTATTGTATGTATTATTGTTATTTACTTTTCCAGAATTGTTCCTATTAAACTCTTTCCTAGGAGCTCCTTAATCATATGCCCTAATTTTGATGAGATTTCTTGACGTGTAGCCCCAATTACAATAGGTAGTTATAGGTCGCCCTTTTTCCTATCAACCTTGATTCTTCTTGAATCGCCAATGAGGAGGCTTCCGCTAAGGTCGATGGTCTTTGGCTATTTACAAATGTGCCAATTTCCTCTTTAAGACCGTTTATGAAAGTATTGAGAATATCCTTCTCAATCATGAATAGTTGCCCTTCGATCAAACTATTGCTTTCATTGTTCAAGTATATATCCTGAATCCTACGTCTTTGTAAAGTTTAAACCTTTTGAACATATTGTAAAATAGTTTCTGTTTTACCTTGCAGAAGACGGGTCATTTCCAGATGCAATTGCATTGGAGAATATTTTTTTTGAACATTCTATTCAATTCTGCCTTCAGTTCCATCCATGAATCTATTTTTTTGTATTCATAAGCAGAGTTTCCGTATTTCCTGATATTTTGCCTTTAATAAATGGGAACAAGTATCGCTGCTGTTCAATAGTAGCTACCGACATCGCATTGTCTACGTTAGTTAAAAATTGATGGATCTTATTAGGATCACTATCGAAAGGTGTAATGAGTTTGCATAATAACTCAAGACTCATTTGAACAGGCATGATACTGGGGGTGTTATCCCGAACACGGTTTAAAGGCTCACTTCTTAATATCCATTGAACTGGGATATTAATATATTCACTTGTCATGCTCTTGCTTTGTTTAGGTACCGCTCCCGTATCTATCTTATAGTACCTAATCTTTCTAATAGCTTCATCCACAGATGGTGAAACTTCTTCCTTTCTGGTGTTATATTCTTCCTCAATTACATGTAAAAACAAATTCCGCTTATAGGTTCTATCACTTAATACTCTTCCTCAACATCATCCTGACTAATTTTACAATTATCGATTATTTTCGCTAATGTTAAATGAATTACACTTCCACTAACTTTTGTTATACACGCATATTCCTTCGCTAAAAGCTCGCTAAACTCGAATCCTGACCGTGAACTTGTAATATTTAAATTTGCAATTTCAATTTGAAAAGAGATATAACCGTCCTTTTATTATTATATGTTTTTTTTTTTATTTTCCCCCAAGTCTCCTATTGTATGCTATATCTTGTTCTTTTTTAATTGTTTCCCTAATTCTCCTTATTTTATTGGCTAAGTGCTTCTGTTCCTTAGTTAAAGGTACTTTTACTTCTTTCTCTTGATCACGTTTTTCTTGATCAGTTATTTCGTTTGTCTTATTAACATTTGTTGTATCTACACATCTACTTACATATTAATCCAAGTCTTTAGGTGATTGTTGTTGCTTTTTTTTATACTTGCTTCTGATGATGTCCTTTTGTCTGCTTGCTTGTTCTTCTCGTTCTTCTGCCTTGCTGAATATTCGTTATTTGTTTCACTTTTCGTTGTTTTTTTTTACTACGATATTTCGTTATGTTTAAGGTTTTTTTTAAGATTTCGTTTCGCGATTTTACTTTATTTTACGTTCTGCGTTCGCGATTTTACTTCGTTTCTTGTTGCGATTTCCTTTTCGTATTTTCTTACGATGTGCGTTCGTTTAATACTTTATTCGTGTCGCTAATTATCTCTTTCACTTTTGAATTCTTGTACATCCAGAGAATTTAGGATTGTATCTCAAAACTTAAAGAACGCGATTCACGATCCAACCGCTGCCACCAAAATCTTATACAGCAAGATTTTTAGAAATAAAAATGTAAGCTTAATTCTAAGACGAACTGTCTTATTTGAGTACTTTATTTGAACTAAATAAATCTTAAAGAAATTCTTGAAGAAGAGTCATACATATGGAATATCAATCGTTGTTACGAATCGTCATAATTCATTGAATTATGATAATGCATAAAATAGTATCATCACATCTTCGCATCGTAATTCGAGACGTTTGTTTTCGTACTTTCTCAAGATGTGTTGCGGCAGCCCATTAGGTCCTCGTAATTTAAAATGTTTAAACCCGGATAAATACAAGAAAATGACTTTAAAACACGGAAAAGTTATCGCGGCGACCATTTATTGACAAATTGCATGTGCACGGTGCATTTGACATTTGCGATAAGATCGGGTAGATATGTTTGTCTCCCTCGCACCTTACCTGTTGTCTCATCAACAAAATGTGTCACCGTTCATGATTAGGATACAAACCAATCTGATCGAAAGTCATGAACTGATCAAAAGCGGTGCAATATAGAGTTAGTTATTGTTATTTAGTTGTTAGGTATTGTTATTTATTATATTTATTGGTTTCGTCATATATATTTATTTATTTATTCACATATCTATTTATTCGTATGTTAGTTTTATGGTATCATGGTCGCGATACTTCCATTTTTAAAATTTGACTAGCTAGTGTCGGTAAGTAAGTTTCCTAAGCGACCGACTGTGAACTGACCAGACTAAGGAATTAAGATACCTGCCTTACTTGTCTAAAGAGTGGAGAGTTAAAAAGAGAAAAGTGATGAGACAGAAATAGGTAGGAAATATAGCCAAATGCAATGACAGAGGATAGAAGAGTGTAAACAAAAGAAACGTAATGTGGCAAAAGAGAAAAAAAAAAAAAAAGTTTATATGGGACACTTAGGCTAAAAGCACTGTTCAGTCATTTTTCTATCGATAACTGATCGGGAGAGGTCATTGCCCTCAGCACGTAGAGAAACTAAGCAGTAGACTACTACAGTGTGGAAAAAAAAAATTTCATTAGAGTTTTGGGTGAGTTTTTTTAAGAAGTTTATGAGTGAAGTTTATCTATTAGCAATTTTGATGTAGGATTTTCTGGTGATTTTTAAAGGGAGAAACTTTAGCTTACATAAAATACGGAGACCAGAGAAGGGACGAGGACAAGAGGTTCAAATTAATAGTCAAGACGAGTTTGTGCCCAACGGCCGATTCTGGCATCGTAGCGTCTCTCCGCAATTCTTTGCTCCGGGATTCGTGTGGTAAAGTCCGTGATAAGCCCAACCGTAACAACGGGCACTTAGCGGTAACAGTCCAGCGGTGAAAGGAAGGGTCAAATCAACCCAAGGTTAAGCCGCACAGTTAATTACCCGCATACGGTGCACGCAGGCAAAGAATCCCCGGGCAAGAAACTAAAACCCAGAGGATCCCATTTTTTTTTGACCGTGGATTTCCTTTTATGATCTTCGCCACCGAGCAAAGTGCGAATAGCCCCTTAAAGAGCGGATACAAAAGGAGGTGCTCCGCCACCTCAGCCATCAACCGTAAAAGCGGTTACCAAAAATAAGGACAGCGAAGGTGCACCGAAAAAGTGAATTAAAAAAAAAAAAAAAAAAAAAAAAAAAAGAATCAACGTTAAGTTTTAGTTCAATAAGTTTTGTGAATCTTTGCATGATTTCCATCTGAAATCACCTCATTAGAGTAGTTTTTTTTGAACATTGTATTAAGGTTAGTGGAGGTTTCTGCCCTTAGTGTTTTGTTGTTGTTCGCGGTAACCATATTTGGTAATTTTCAACAGCGATCCATCTTGTGCTGGTACCAGGACAACGGGGGATCTGGATAAACCGTAAGTTTTAGATTTTAAGTTATTCCTCCTTTTTTATTTTTTTGAATTTATGAATTATTAGTAGTTTTATAGGGTAATATTAAGCGCAGAATACTTTTAAAGCTAGGTTAAAAATTTTTTTTTTGCATTGATTAAATGAATTGTTATACTACCGTATTATCAGTGTTTTGATCATGATGATGTTGGGCTAGAAGAGTTTCGCAACTGGTGTGTGGATGGCCGGACAGGATAACTTTTGGATGTGTTTATGACACAAAAGGGAGGGTAGGCCGTCCTTTGCCACCGTAATCCGGCATGTCTCTGTGTTTTGACGAACCTTTGTCTTCGAGAGACTATGGGAACAAGTCGCGTCTAGGGTAATGTTTGGTGTAGGCTAGTTTTAAGTTAGATAAGGTTTAGGGTAGGACTTAAATTTACATGATAGATAAGTTGAGACATAGTTTAGGTTAGTTAGGTTTAGCTTCGCGTTGAGCTTCCCGATTTCTCTCGAGGGCATAGGCAAAAGTCTTTGAACTTTTCTTTTCTTTTCTTTTCTTTTCCTCCTTCTATTTTCGCTTTCCTTCAGTCCGTCCGAGGTCAACGTAATGTAGAGTAACTTTCTTTTCTATTTTTCTTTGTTTTATTTACTATTAAGGCACGATTACAAAAGTGTTTTGAGCAGGAGGTGTATGGTGAGGGGGGTAAGAACTACCCCATCCGTCGAGCTGAGCCGAGCAACCGCGAGCGTGCCGCACCCTTCTCACTTGCATCAAAGATGCCTCCGTGGCCTAAACCTGACTCCTAACAATGGCGCCCAACGTAATCATACCGGCTAGGCCGATTGTGACTCCAAGGGGGTGATTTTCATATCGAAAGTCATTACCTTGGACTTACTATAGCCTTCGCGAATTTTTGCTTCTTTTATTTCTTTAAGATTTTTCCATCCTATCAACTTCAGTTCAAGGACTGTTTAAGCTTTTGGTTGTTGATCAGAATGAAGGCAGCTGTCCTGTCCTTAGGCCAAGAGTTTGGGGATCGAGAGGTAGCTGGATTTCTGAAAGAGAATCAGGAGCGAGTTCTCGGTTCCATGGCTGACTTACGATGGCTGTCCAGTCTCCAGGCGTTGAGCCAAGAGACCTCGTGAGGTAGTCGGGGGTTTGCGATGGAGTCGAGAGCTAGGTCCAGGTTAACAGGCCGATCACTGGCTGCCGTCCGCAAGATTATGGCTTTTCAGTCGGTCTTACGTGAGGCGAAGGGTTAAGCCTGGAAGCCTTGGACGTGTTGGGGTTTATCCTGGGAGTCCCGGCCATCCTTGTATTTTGGTTTACCAGATAGCAAGTAGTGGTAGCGAAAGAAGGGGTATCCCTTGACACTCGTCAAAATTTAGAGATACCAGTCACGGTGAGAATCGATTAGGGACAACTTTTACGTACATTACTCAACTGACCAGCTCCACCCAAGAGTGATTGGAAAACCTGTCCGAAAGTACACACACCAACGCGCTTATTTAAATTTATACAACACAAACAGATCAAAACCGAATCAATTTTAGTAATCTCTTGAATTCACCATTCTTTACATATTTTTTTGAATTGAAATTAAATTTTATTATCGAAAAAAAAAAAAAAAAAAATTTTTTTTAAAGCCACTAGTAGTTCAAACCAGTGGTTACTAAATCAGAGCACCTATAATTAGGAAAGAATTAAACACGTAATACCATTTTGAATTCCAAGCAATACCCAAAAGAATATTTATTGCAAGTGGGTTCGTGTAGAAGATTCGTAAAATGAGTGAAGGGAATAGGAAGTTAGGAGCTGTCCCAAAGGGTACGCTTTCACAGATGGCGAACTATTCCGTCAGTAACATCCCAAAGGATGGAACTAATTCGGAGCATAGCTATTCAGTCGACTCTTCAAAGTCAGCAGTAGCCCCTCCAAAAGGTTGTAACCACGTTAGGAACCACGGTCAAGAAGGGGATAAGAATAACCAACACGGTAGCATGGTAACAACGATAGGAAACGACTATACAGATTTGACGCTATACTCTTATGACTTGATGGACTTTAGTCCACACCCAGCCGATAATACTTCGTTCCGAAAAGGGACCATATCTGCTCGAAAAAGGGAAAAGTCAGACCAAAAGGGAGTTCCTCAAATGGAAATCGTTCAAGAGGAACAAACACCTCTTCCCTCAATACGCCATGAACTCGAAGGACGCAACAAACCAATTGAACGGACTTCGAGTCAGAAACGAAGGCCCTTGACGAGACAAGACGCAATACAACGGAACCAATCGGAATTTCCTAGAAACGAAGAAGAAGTAGAAGAAATAGAAGAACGTAATATTAGACAAGAAAAGACTTATGATAAAGGCGACCTCAAAATTCGCGAACAAACGCAAAAAGAGGTCAGACAAAGTGTTAGTCAGATACCAGAGGTTGTTAGTGATGCTGTGAGGGAGAATCCAGTAGAACTGATGTCAGCTTTTGCTGAAACAATGAAAAATATGATGTTCACCTTCCAAGACAGCATCAAAACCATCACTGAGAAAATTGGTGACTTGGAACTCTCCGTAGCATCACAAAGAACCCCTCTCATAACGATCGACAGACAGCAGGATCAGAATAGGGAACAAATAATTAGTCCAACCCAGATGGCAAAAAAAAAAAAAAAAAAAAAAAAGACCCAGTATCCGGACAGAGAGATGCAACCAACGCGACACAGGCGGGAAAATTGACATGCCTGTTCACAAGTGGGGAGTCAAGTTTGATGGAACACCAAAATCAATGTCAGTAGAGAGCTTCATATTCAGAATAGAAACCTTGCAGAGGCAGAGTGGTCTCTCAGATAAACAACTACTCGCCCAGTTTCACCATCTAGTGGCAGGCCCAGCCGAAAAATGGTATTGGCAATTCCTGCAGGAAAATGAAGGATATGAGGAACTAAGATATCGAGACCTTAAAGCAGAACTGTTATACCAATTTAGGGATAACAAGAGGGACCATGAGATCTTGCGATCAATCCTGGATAGGAAACAGCAGCCTCAAGAAACTTTCGACGACTTTTACAGTGACATACGCTCCATGACGTTACAGATGACGAACCGACCACATGAACAGGACATAGTAGACATCATGAGGCACAATATCAAAGACAGGGTCGCGACGCTCACCTTCGGATGCTACATCAAAAACATTCAAGACCTACGGGATGAGTGCCGGCGAGCGGAGCGACATCTATCCAATAGGGAACAAAAATTTAGAAGGCATTTGAACGAAATAGATGAACACGGGCGACATACTGTTCACAAAGAGCCACAAGAAGAAGAAGAAGAAGAGGAATACGAAGAAGTAGGGATAGCTGCAATCCACCAACAGCAAAATAGAATGAACAGGCAGGGTAATATGAGACAAACAGACAGACAAACTAGGGCCGAACGGAGCAATACGAACAGACCAGATACAATCATGACTAGGAATATGCCGACGTTGCCACAGGCATGCCCTTCAGGCTTTCACACGTTGACCTGCTTTAGTTGTGGCCAGGGCAACCTTAGCTTTAATTGCTCCAAGTGCCAGGAAAACATGAAACTCGGCGGTGTACCCGGGAGCAACCCGCCGATACAGAGACCACTCCCGGAAACACAGAATCTCCCAGAAGATACACAATTTTAAAAAGAGTAGGAAGAGAAGAGGAGAACCCCATCCAAAAAGGTCCTCCACATAGAAAAAGCCTGCACCAGAGGCTCCTAGAATATCAGGCGGTAAGAAAGAGAATTTTTGGAGAAGAAGTGTCAGGTCAGGTGGTGAAAACCAGAAACTATAAAAAGATAGGTAGGCTAAGGGAGAAAAGTGCAACAAACAGACATAGGATGAACAAGATTTTAGCGTCAGTAATAAATATCAATGACGACAACCGGCCCTACGCCAAAGTCAAGATAGAGATGGAAGAAATGTTGGGTCTGTTAGATAGCGGAGCTTCGATAAGCTGTTTAGGAAAAGGAGCCTTGGGGTTCATAGAAAGGCATAATATTGAGATGAAGAAGATGAAAACAGATATTAGGACAGCCGATGGGAACCACCAAAAGATTTTAGGACGATTCACAACGACCATTTCCTGGGGTGGCAAGTCTCATGAGATAGAGCTATTTGTAGTACCAAATTTGCAGCAAGCATTATATTTAGGAGTTGACTTCTGGAAGGCATTTAAGGTCGCTCCAAATATCATCGACGAACTAGACACTCCATCGTCAACAGAGAATACACCGCTAGTACAGGCACTCTCACCAGAACAAACAGAACACTTAGAGAGAATCAAAAAACTATTCCCATCGTTTGCAGTGTTGGGGCTGGGGAAAACCGGTCTAGAAACACACATAATAGAAGTGGAAGACGAAAAGATTCCCATCAAACAACGACATTACCCAGTCTCACCCGCCATTCAAAAACTGCTATATGACGAGCTCGACAGGATGATCTCTCTAGGTGTAATTGAAGAGAGCAATAGCCCCTGGAGCTCACCCGTAGTACTGGTGAGGAAACCGGGCAAGAACCGATTGTGCCTGGACTCGCGGAAGGTTAATTCAGTAACAAAAAAGGACGCCTATCCGCTTCCCCATATTGAAGGCCTATTAAGTCGCCTTCAAGATACTCGATTCATTTCGGGAATCGATTTAAAAGATGCATTCTGGCAGATTCCTCTGGAGCACAAATCAAGAGAGAAGACAGCCTTTACAGTACCTGGGCGACCGCTATATCAGTTCACGGTAATGCCGTTCGGACTGTGTAACGCCGCCCAGAGAATGTGTCGGCTGATGGACAAGGCCATACCCGCTCGGTTGAGGGAGTATGTCTTTGTCTATCTCGATGATCTCTTGGTTTGTTCGCCAGATTTCGAATCTCATGCCAGATTGTTGGAAGAGGTTGCAAAATGCTTGAGGGAAGCGGGTCTAACAATTAACGTAGAGAAAAGTAAGTTCTGTTACAAGGAGATTAAATACTTAGGATACATCGTTGGCAATGGATGTTTGAGGACAGACCCCGACAAGGTATCGGCGGTCGAGAATTTTCCAGTTCCTAAAACACCTAAGCAGCTCCGTCGGTTTCTAGGGATGACGGGGTGGTACAGACGGTTCATACCAAATTTCGCAGACTTGGCTGCCCCAATGACTGACTGCCTGAGGAAAGGGCAGACATTCTCTATGACAGAAGATGCGCTAAACGCGTTTAAAAAACTCAAGGCGACTTTGGTGTCAGCACCTATTTTGACGAATCCGGACTTCAAAAAACGATTCTACGTACAATGTGACGCCTCGACATCGGGTGTAGGGAGTGTGCTCTTCCAAATGGATGCGGAAAACAACGAAAGGCCGATAGCATTTATGTCCCAAAAGCTTAATTCCGCACAGCGGAATTATAGCGTAACGGAACTTGAGTGCTACGCGGCCGTTCTGTCTGTTAAGAAATTCAGGGCTTATGTGGAGGGATTACCTTTCACTATCATTACGGACCACGCGAGTTTGAAGTGGCTCATGACCCAAAAAGATTTGTCTGGACGTTTGGCCAGATGGAGCCTTAAGCTACAAGGATTTGACTTTCAAATCGAGCATAGGAAAGGTACCCAAAACGTAGTCCCTGATACTCTGTCCCGCGTTCATATGGAGGAGCTCCTTCCTGAAAGCGAAATATTACCGGTGGACCTCAACTCTCCATACTTTGCATCAGAAGAATATGAGGAGTTGAGGAAAACTGTCAACGACAATCAAGACCGACTACCTGACATATGCGTTTCAGACGGATTCGTCTACAAAAGAACGGACATACGAACTGGGGACGCAATACAGGACGACAGGGCATGGAAGCTCTGGATACCGGCGGAGTTGCGAGAGAATATTGTCCAAGCGGCCCACAATTCACCAGCAGCAGGCCATGGTGGCATTCATAAAACGCTAGCCAAGATAAGGCAAATGTACTTTTGGCCAGAAATGGTCACCGATGTTCAAAAATGGGTGAAATCATGCGACATCTGTAAATGTTGTAAACCACTTAATATGATTTCTCGGCCGCCGATGGGACAACAGACCATAACGGAGCGGCCTTTTCAACGACTGTACATTGACTTCCTCGGACCATACCCACGAACTAAGAACGGACACACCCACATATTTATAGTGTTAGATCATTTCTCTAAGTTTGTGTTCTTAAAACCAATAAGAAAGGCAACGGCAGCTGAGGTAGTTAGGTATCTAGAAGAAAACGTGTTCCACATCTTTGGTATTCCTGAGTACGTTCACTCAGACAACGGTAAACAATTTGTTTCAGAACTGTTTGCCAGCTTCCTAGAAAAATACGGAGTCGGACATGTGCGTACAGCATTCTACTCCCCCCAGGCAAATGCTTCTGAACGTTTCAATCGATCCGTCCTAGCGAAAATCAGATCCTACATAAAAGACGATCAAAAAAACTGGGATCACCATGTCAGCGAAGCAGCATTTTCTCTCAGGAGTGTGGTTCATGACGCGACCACGTTCGAACCATACTACGCTGTGTTCGGCATGCACATGGTGCAACACGCCAAATCCTATCAGTTACTCCGAAAGATAGACAACATAAAAGATATAAACACGGAGGTTATAGAGAGAAACGACAGATTACAACTAATCAGAGCCAAGATATTCGATAACCTCAAGTTGGCACACGATAAAGCAACACGTACCTATAACACTAGATGTAGGGACGTGAAATATACGACTGGCCAAATAGTGTACAGAAGAAATTTCAAACAAAGTAGTCTAGCTGACAAATACAATGCTAAGCTAGGCCCGAAATTCATAAAATCGGTAGTACTCAGATCTATAGGCAACTCACTCTATGAAATTGGAAACCTAAACGGCGAGAAAGTGGGAGTATTCCACGCTAAGGATATCCACACATAATCCAAAGCAGCCGAAATCGAAATATGACGCACTCAGCTGTCCGTTGCCCGACCACCTGTGATATTTGCGTTTAGTTACTAGGATGTATATCGATAATGAACAAATTAAGTCTTCGTGTTATTTTTGTGTCTATTTATTAAAGTTTTATATGTTATTTATTATATACACAGTGTCGTCTACAGAGTCTATTTACTTTTACCTATATATAGAGTTTATTTATTTACACCCACATAGTTTATTTATTTATTTATATTAGAGTCCTATTTATTTATTTTATATTTAAGTCTATCTGTGATATTTAAAGATATAAGTATCAACGCAGGAGCTATGTAATTCAACAGGCATGAAACGCGGTACAGTCTACGCAAGCGGAGACGCAAAGTAAACACACGTCCTGGTACTATAGCCACCACCTGCGACTGTGATAAACTATCTGTGATAAGCATTAACTGTGATAAAGTACGATAATCTTGATACCTTTTTTTTTTTGACTTCGCAAATCGCAATAATCTGCTCACATGCCAGCCCGGCTAGATTAATCGATGCGTAAACTATAATCTTTTCAGGGAGTGGGCCCTTGCCACACGTTTAATCCAGCACGCTCGCGAAAGATTGACACTGAAAGTACGAACCGATGGTCTTCCTTTATTTACGAGGCCGGTTGCATCACGACCGCTCCACAACCGTCGTCGATCCTGTTGCGGCAGCCCATTAGGTCCTCGTAATTTAAAATGTTTAAACCCGGATAAATACAAGAAAATGACTTTAAAACACGGAAAAGTTATCGCGGCGACCATTTATTGACAAATTGCATGTGCACGGTGCATTTGACATTTGCGATAAGATCGGGTAGATATGTTTGTCTCCCTCGCACCTTACCTGTTGTCTCATCAACAAAATGTGTCACCGTTCATGATTAGGATACAAACCAATCTGATCGAAAGTCATGAACTGATCAAAAGCGGTGCAATATAGAGTTAGTTATTGTTATTTAGTTGTTAGGTATTGTTATTTATTATATTTATTGGTTTCGTCATATATATTTATTTATTTATTCACATATCTATTTATTCGTATGTTAGTTTTATGGTATCATGGTCGCGATACTTCCATTTTTAAAATTTGACTAGCTAGTGTCGGTAAGTAAGTTTCCTAAGCGACCGACTGTGAACTGACCAGACTAAGGAATTAAGATACCTGCCTTACTTGTCTAAAGAGTGGAGAGTTAAAAAGAGAAAAGTGATGAGACAGAAATAGGTAGGAAATATAGCCAAATGCAATGACAGAGGATAGAAGAGTGTTAACAAAAGAAACGTAATGTGGCAAAAGAGAAAAAAAAAAAAAAAAGTTTATATGGGACACTTAGGCTAAAAGCACTGTTCAGTCATTTTTCTATCGATAACTGATCGGGAGAGGTCATTGCCCTCAGCACGTAGAGAAACTAAGCAGTAGACTACTACAGTGTGGAAAAAAAAAATTTCATTAGAGTTTTGGGTGAGTTTTTTTAAGAAGTTTATGAGTGAAGTTTATCTATTAGCAATTTTGATGTAGGATTTTCTGGTGATTTTTAAAGGGAGAAACTTTAGCTTACATAAAATACGGAGACCAGAGAAGGGACGAGGACAAGAGGTTCAAATTAATAGTCAAGACGAGTTTGTGCCCAACGGCCGATTCTGGCATCGTAGCGTCTCTCCGCAATTCTTTGCTCCGGGATTCGTGTGGTAAAGTCCGTGATAAGCCCAACCGTAACAACGGGCACTTAGCGGTAACAGTCCAGCGGTGAAAGGAAGGGTCAAATCAACCCAAGGTTAAGCCGCACAGTTAATTACCCGCATACGGTGCACGCAGGCAAAGAATCCCCGGGCAAGAAACTAAAACCCAGAGGATCCCATTTTTTTTTGACCGTGGATTTCCTTTTATGATCTTCGCCACCGAGCAAAGTGCGAATAGCCCCTTAAAGAGCGGATACAAAAGGAGGTGCTCCGCCACCTCAGCCATCAACCGTAAAAGCGGTTACCAAAAATAAGGACAGCGAAGGTGCACCGAAAAAGTGAATTAAAAAAAAAAAAAAAAAAAAAAAAAAAGAATCAACGTTAAGTTTTAGTTCAATAAGTTTTGTGAATCTTTGCATGATTTCCATCTGAAATCACCTCATTAGAGTAGTTTTTTTTGAACATTGTATTAAGGTTAGTGGAGGTTTCTGCCCTTAGTGTTTTGTTGTTGTTCGCGGTAACCATATTTGGTAATTTTCAACAGCGATCCATCTTGTGCTGGTACCAGGACAACGGGGGATCTGGATAAACCGTAAGTTTTAGATTTTAAGTTATTCCTCCTTTTTTATTTTTTTGAATTTATGAATTATTAGTAGTTTTATAGGGTAATATTAAGCGCAGAATACTTTTAAAGCTAGGTTAAAATTTTTTTTTTTGCATTGATTAAATGAATTGTTATACTACCGTATTATCAGTGTTTTGATCATGATGATGTTGGGCTAGAAGAGTTTCGCAACTGGTGTGTGGATGGCCGGACAGGATAACTTTTGGATGTGTTTATGACACAAAAGGGAGGGTAGGCCGTCCTTTGCCACCGTAATCCGGCATGTCTCTGTGTTTTGACGAACCTTTGTCTTCGAGAGACTATGGGAACAAGTCGCGTCTAGGGTAATGTTTGGTGTAGGCTAGTTTTAAGTTAGATAAGGTTTAGGGTAGGACTTAAATTTACATGATAGATAAGTTGAGACATAGTTTAGGTTAGTTAGGTTTAGCTTCGCGTTGAGCTTCCCGATTTCTCTCGAGGGCATAGGCAAAAGTCTTTGAACTTTTCTTTTCTTTTCTTTTCTTTTCCTCCTTCTATTTTCGCTTTCCTTCAGTCCGTCCGAGGTCAACGTAATGTAGAGTAACTTTCTTTTCTATTTTTCTTTGTTTTATTTACTATTAAGGCACGATTACAAAAGTGTTTTGAGCAGGAGGTGTATGGTGAGGGGGGTAAGAACTACCCCATCCGTCGAGCTGAGCCGAGCAACCGCGAGCGTGCCGCACCCTTCTCACTTGCATCAAAGATGCCTCCGTGGCCTAAACCTGACTCCTAACAGATGTTTATTCGATCATGGATTGGTTTGTCGCAGCATCTTTGTAGATCGTTCGCTCCGACTTCAAGTGTTTTGCTTATGAAAGCGACTTGGTATATCGTCCACTGGCATGAGAAAAGCTTATCGCACCATCATTGTGGGTGGTTTAATAATCTGCTTTTAACGTTTGTTTATCACTATGGGTTTATCTGCACTTCCACGGCTTTGTTTATCGTAGTCAAAAAATGTTGACGTGACAACAAAATTGATCTGTTGTACAATTGATATGCATATGCATAAATTGGCATCGTTCTTTGGCTGTCGCTGCGTGCTGCAAGAGATCGATAAGGCATTCTTCGCTTCTACTGGTGAATACCGGTCTTTGGTGCTTACAGATTGACACGGTTATACACGGTGCATTGTTGTTATTTTGTTGCATTTTAACAGATCTTCCCTGGTCATAAAACCGAAGAGTTCATAATGCTCTTTCTCTGCTATACAATCTGTCTCGATAATTAGGTCCCACATCTCCTTCAGCCTTGAAGCGATCGGAAATACGTTTTCGATATCAAACTTTGTTGGCTCCGGAAGAGGAATGGCAACTTTAATGATCAAAATATTGTCGTTATGGAATACGGTGACCTTTTCTGCCTGGTGAAGCGTTAATTCATCTTGGAAGAAGGGTCGTATTTTTGCTGTTAGGGTTTCTGATATGTTCCTAAGGTTTAAGATGAACGGGTGTAGCCGGCCTTTGTAGAGTTCATTCAGTATTGCCATTTCAACGGCTTGTCAGTGTTGTACTTCCAGGAGCTTGGATGTGAGTATAGCCACAAGCTCATTTATTGCCGTCTTCAGCTGAAGTGTCGCTACAGTAGTGATGGTTTTGTCTGCAAACTTTTGGTATGTTGAACCGAAGTCGTTTAGATGTGCCGTTATTGCGTCGATATCTGCGATTGCTTCGGTGTGGGGTTTACCTATGCCGTCGTAGTTTGATTTCATCACCTTCAGTTGCTTGTTGATCAGTGTGAATGTATCCTCACTATTTTTATGCAGAATCTGCAATTTGTTATACACCTTTTCCGAGTCTTCGCTGTCCATAGTGCCGAAAGCGCATTTTAAAAAAACTTCCAACTATGTTAAGAAAAGCTCTTCTGCTGCGTTTGTGTGAAAACATATTAGCTTTTTTATATTTATGCAAATTGGGTTTCACAATACTAGATTCACTTAAAGTCATGCACTCCAATCTGCCAACTGAATTAGTTAACTAAAACACTTACCTTTCTCAACGTGCTACCCATAAACTATGTATTAAATAGACTGTCAGCTCCCGCTCATCCACCCGATTCCACCCACAAATTTTGAAAAGAAAATTCTCTCTTAAATTTCCTATGTGTGAATACGTGTGAATCAGCAAAAAATTAAATTCTAAATGGCGGGAGTTGTAATAAAATATTGACTGTTTAAATCAAAATCGGACTGAGCACACCCACCAACTTCCCAGTCGACTCTCTTTGCCTTCCCATGGGCATGGAAACTAATGCTGGCTGTTGAGAGTGGGTTTGCTCTGTGCCATTTTTATATAGTCCTTGACGTTAAGTAAAATCTGGCTCTTGTTCTTTTGCGCTTAAAATATAAATTTTGAGTTTTTACTTTGTTCTTATAGCGGCGAGATCGCCGGCATCATTGTTTTAAAGAATAAGTCTTTTATCTTTGTTCTCATCAGAGACAATACTGGGACCACCAACTCCGACCGATTTCCCGTTACTTAGCCTACAAGCTATATTTTTATGGGGTGGCATATGCTAAATGCGCTTGTATTGTTACATAGAAATTTGTATTGACAAATGTTACGTAACTTCAAAAATTCTGGCTCACCAACACACTCGCACCTTGCATATGCCACTTCCGCTGTGGGCAAAGTTGCTGACAGTGTTCATAGAATTTTATCCGTTAAATTTGAAATTATTCGTTACGCGTGGATAATATTTTTTTTAAGGAATAACTGTAGATTTACTTGAAATATATATAAAAAATTAACAATGAAGATTGTTTGAAGTAAAATAGAAATATATTGAGCAAATTTTCGTCAGTTTTCTAAGAACAATTTACGCATGTCACACGGATTCTTAATTGACACAACACCGACAGGAAAACAAAATGGCGAATTTGCAAAATAACTGAGGGGCCCAGCGGCAAGAGGATTGTGAGTTGGGGGTCTCAGTATCATTTGTCTCTGGTTCTCATGGCGGCTAGACCGCCGGCACCATTTTGTTTTAAATAAAAAAAAGAAGTTACTTTCAATAAATCTATATCGGCACTCCCACATCGCTGGATAATCAACTATAATCGAGACTCCCACCTCGCTGGAGTAGCACATCAAATATCATCGTCCTCATACTGCCGGTGGAGCTCCACAGTATCCTCATCATAATCATCATCAACCACAGGACCAGCCGAAGAACAAGGTACATACAATCATTTACTATTAGTGCATAGATTTTCAAGTTCAAGTTCAAGTTCATTCTTTCGATATATAATTATATATTCATATATGTGTGCTCTTGGTATCGCATTACGATTGTATCATATTTAGTCGTTCTCAAGCAGTACCGTTCGGTTGGTACGACCTTTTTTTTTGCATAGCGCGTGTTGTAACATACCGTTCTTAGGATCGTCAGACAATACCGCTCAGTGGGTACCGTTCTGTACCACACTCTCATCGCTTACTCTTTTTCGAGTTCAACTCATCGTTGTATGGTGGAATATTCTTTTTACCCATTACATAATCAGTTAATTTGTTCAGCGAAACAATACACAGTTTTGCATCTAGCCCCACTATCAAGGGACATAGTCTCAATGACGTCTTATACCCAGGTCCTGCATTGCAGGTCGATATCGTCATTTTACTTCTACAATGGCGCCTATTTAAATACATATTTAATTCGGACATTGAAAAAATGTTCCCACAAATCCGAATTCATACTGATCAAGCCCCCTTCCAACGTATTCTATTCCGCGAGTCTTCTCAGGACCCTATTCGGGATTTTGAGCTGCAGACGGTCACTTTCGGAGTGACTTGTGCCCCCTACTTAGCTATTTCGCTACATCAGCTGGCTCAGGACATATACTCTGTATATCCCAAAGCATCGAAAATCCTTACAAAGGAAATCTACGTAGATGATGTGTTCTCCGGTGCTCATGAAGTGGACATCAAACACGTCTGAGTTATGAACTCGATGAAGAATTTTTGGAGTTCGAACAGAGCAGTATGGCTAAAACACTGGGTATGCATTGGAATGCCAAATATGATACCTTCTTCTTCACCCTCAAAAGGGACTCATTTACAGGTCCCAGTTACAAAAGAGCTGTTCTGTCTGCCATTGCAAAGTTTTACGACCCTGCCGGCTGGCTGGCCCCATAATCATCTGTGCAAAGGTGATTATGCAACAAATTTGGAAGGATGGCACTGGCCGGGATGAGGAACTTAGCCTTTCTACTAAACACGCGTGGACACAGTTCAGCTCTCATTTCCATGATATCCAATTTCGCGGAATTCTTAGCATTCCGCGGTGGATTAACTTCGTTTCCTGGGCCAATATTCAACTTCACGGGTTCTGTGACTCTTCAGAAAAGGCATATGCCGCAGCCATATATGTGCGCATCTCACTAGATTTGATTTTATTGATTTTAACCCAACCGGTGTTTTTCTTTGGACGGATTCTACCATTGTTCTGGCCTGGCTCAAGCGACCACCATGTGCATGGAAGACTTACGTTGCCGATAGAGTGGCGGAAATCTTACGAAATACTGCTGGAGTGTCATGGCGTCATGTCACCTCTGCCGATAACCCCGCTGATACCCCGAATCGAGAAACTACTCCCTTAGTGCTAAAAGAGAATTCGCTATGGTGGCTAGGTCCCTCGTGGCTTCCGCAACCTCAGTCGGAATGGCCTGATTCTCCTTCTGCATATGTGGATGAGGCCTTACTAGAAATCCGACCTCCGTTTTCACTTATATTCTGTCCGAGTCCTACACACGAAAATATCCTCAAACGTTTTTCTATATCTTCCGATTCTTCCACTCTTGTCGAAACCGAAATAGAAGTCCGGTTCCGACGGACTTAAACCTTTCTCATGAAGAAATAAACTTCACTAAATTTCGGTTAATACGTCTCACCCAACAACATCATTTCGTACCCGAGTACAACCGCCTTCTTCAGGGGCGTACGATTTCATCCAAGAGCTCTATTCTGACTCTCAACCCCTTCCTCGATTCTCAGAGCATCGTGCGAAGCAATTGCAGACTGATCTCAACCACCCTAACTTATAACGAGGGCTATCTAATTCTACCTCCCTACAGCGCTTATCTCATTGAACTTTTTAACGCACACGTACATCAACTATCCATACATGGCGAGGCCCAATTCATGGTTCGTGTTGTTCGAGCTGAATTTTGGGTAAAAACCTCTTCAAAAAATGCATCACTCGTTGTAAGACATGCGTGGTCATGAAACGCGAAACCATATCTCAAATCATGGGCGCTCTACCCCCAGAAAGAACTGAGTTCACCTTACCGTTTACCAACACCGGTGTAGACTTTGCCGGTCCATTCACGCTCAAATCGTTTCGCGGGCGTGGTTGCCGCATCGAAAAGGGTTATGTATGTATTTTTGTATGTTTTAGTACTCGAGCCATTCATTTGGAAGCAGTGAGTGATTTGTCTACTCCTGCGTTTCTGGCAGCTTTTTCTCGTTTTGTTGCTCGTCGAGGAGTTCCGACCAATATCTTTTCGGACAATGGGACCAACTTCGCACAAAAAACACTCGTAAGTGACTTTCGAAATGCATTTAAGAGTCATTCCCCTACGAACACACATAATTTCTTTTTAATTAAATGGAACTTTATTCCCCCGGGGGCTCCTCACATGGGTGGTCTATGGGAGGCCGGGGTGGAAAGTTTCAAACAACATTTCCTCACAATTTTACTTTCGACGAATTTCAAACTCTATTAGCTCGAATCGAGGCGAGTTTAAATTCCTGTCCGATCTCCCCCATGTCTAACAATCCTTCCGACTTCGTACCATTGACTCCTGCTCATTTTTTGAGAGGTGGTCCCTTACTCACTCCAGCTGAACCTTCGCTTTCCTCCACATCGCTCAATCTGATCAATCGGTGGCAAAAACGTAAGGTACTCCATCATCAATTTAGCAATCGATGGAAAGAAGACTATTTAAAAGAGCTCCATAAGCCTTTCAAATGGAAATATCCACAAAGGGATGTACAAATCGATGATCTCGTAGTAATTTGTCATGAACAGCTCCCACCTAATTACTGGAAACTAGGTAGAGTTGTTAAAATATACCAAGGTCCGGATACCCGAGTCCGGGTTGCAGATGTGAAAACCCTTACTTGTCCAGTAGTCAAACTCTGTATATTGCCCACCGTACAAGGATGAGTCTTCTCGTAAAAAAAAAAAACAAAATGTTTATAAGGGTACGGCATCGACGAAATGTATCTACCAAGTACACAACATATTTTCTTTGCATTTTAATTGAGTTTATCTACTTTCACTATGCACCAGTCACAAATGATTGTACGTATTTTTTATGCTTCTATTTAGTTCTATCATTACATCTCGAACTTGTAATACTTTGTAATCAATGTAATAACTTTAATTGAATTTCGTAAAAACTTTGCTCCTGTATAACATGTTATTAGTATTTCGAAGCATACACTGCAAGGCGGCCAGTAATGTTTAAATCAAAATCGGACTGAGCACAGCCACCAACTTTCCAGTCGACTCTCTTTGCCTTCATATGGGCCTGGAAGCTAAAGCTGGCTGTTGAGAGTGGGTTGGCTCTGTGCCATTTTTATATAGTCTTTGACGTTAAGTAAAATCTGGCTCTTGTTCTTTTGCGCTTAAAATATAAAGTTTGAGTTTTAACTTTGTTCTCATGGCGGCAAAATCGCCGCACCATTGTTTTAAAGAATAAGTCTTTTACCTTTTTTCTCATGGCGGCAAAACCGCCGGCACCATTTTGTTTTAAATAAAAAAAGAAATTAATTTCAATACATCGTTTGTTTTTTTGATGCACCGCTGGCAATCACCCAAACCAGAGATGAAAGAATAAAAGAGATGGATATCTTTCGTACGTCTATCCCCCCAAAACCCATTTGTTTACATTGTTGTTTTTGTAATTTCAACCCCCGTCTGTGAATACGTGTGAGGTACAAAAAACCATGTTGCTAATGGCCGGCCAACATTCCTTTTGCTTTTATGGGCATCGCGGTGTTCAATTGTTTTGTGTTTGGTATTGAACTTGTTTGGTTTTTGTTGAGGCTTCGATTAAAATAAAAAAAAAAGTGAAATACAATTATTGGAATAGCGAATTCTTGTAGTAAAGTCCAATTCATGAACTCACATGTACTAGAAAAGAAATGTGCATACGTGCGTGACTTCATGAATTTTACGGGAAAACTGCTTGTAGGCAGCCGCCTTTCCACTGGAAAGATATATATCTCTGTATTCTATTATCTTTGACCCAAACACTGACACTTAGCAGTGTTCCTACATCGTGGGATATCTACGTTTTTGAGGGAATTTAAATTTTTTTTCACACTGTACGTAAAAGGAAAAAACATAAAAATTGTGGTAATATTAATAATCTGACAAAAAAATATTCACGGTACATTTCACCATGAATATCAACACACTAAATGTGCATAAAAAAGAGATTTGCCTTTAGCAACAATTTCTAGTACCTACCAAAAAATAATCATTATAATGTTAGGAAACTGCGATTTAGTGAAAAGAGTAATATACCAGGGTGGAGCGTCAATGTATGGAGAAAAAAAAAGTTGATGTATCAGTTTCGAATATCTCCATTTCGTTGCATTTTGATGAGTAGAATAATTTGACATTAAAGTTTTTTTTTTTTTGATAAAGTCTTTAGCCCCCTACCTTGGCTCAAAGTTTTGAGGTTTAGAAAAAAAAGGTTTTCTTTGTGAAAGAAAAGATTCGTCCACAAGTTTGAAATATCTTTATATTATATCATTAATGAAATAAGAAAACAAAAATCAATATATATAAGCTTTATTAGGACAAGAAATTTATATAAACTTAAAATAGAGACCTAAAAATTCATAATAAATAATTTAAAAAGCTTCAATACTTAAATCTTTAATTTTTTACGTTATTTGTTTTTCAGAAGTTCTACCAACTCCTGATCACTCATTCTATCCAGCAATAGGGGTGATGTGACTTGTGATTCAGACCAGATTATTAAGTCAAGATAATCATTTGCTCTAAAATTTAATTTTGGAAGTTTAACAATTCTGACTGAACCCCCAACTCGCGGTTTTTTTCTAGCTGAGATGATTCTTTTCAAGCTTAATTCTCTGATATGTGGTCTTTCATCGTTTAGCATTGCCATCAATATGTTTTCTGGGTGTGCAAAATATGAATTGCGTTGAATAACGGGGTCTATTATTTCCCTTACAACAGAACTAAGACATCTTGACAAATTTATTAACTTGAATACATGCTTTGGGCCATTTTTAAATGAACCTTTTTTAATACTGAACCAAACTGGACCATACACTTTTAGTATATATTTAGCAAGTATTGTCAAGTTATCATTTGGATTCGATGTGGCTACATAAAGCCTCAATATCCTATTGGCAGTTGTTAACCATTTCGAGTGCGCCATTTTTCCCGGGTTTCTGTTGGAGAGATCTATAGGACAGGAACCTTTGTTTATAGCTTCACACATTTGAAACAAATATTTTTGATCCGTACTTAAGGAATCTTGAATCGTTTTGGATAAAGTAGGTAGGTTACCTGGGATTGGTGAAAACTCAACAACGGGAAGGTCGGCACAATTTTCCAACGCCTTTCCAATGGGTCCCGAATAAAGTTGAGGTCCTAATGTAGATCCATCCAATTTAATAAATGAATGACCTAGTGGCAATTCGTTGGCATGTAGTTGACATATGAACCATTGCAACGGTCTCCCCAAGTTCAACTCCATAAGCCGGATAACCCCACTTCTCCATCCAGTGTTTGTAGCTGTACCATCGCAACCAATAACAGATAATTTGCTCAAGTCTAGGTGTCTGTACGAAAGAAAGGAGTTTATCGAGTCCGCTTTAGTTTTCCCTGTTGCAGATGGTGTGCTTATAGTTAGATGACCTAGGTAGTATGAACCCGGCTCGGTGAGTAGTGGAATATGTTCCTTTACTTTGGTCACTCTGTGAACTCGTTGACCTCGTTTTTCACATACCAATGTCTTGTCCTTTCTTCCATCGAAATAAACACTTTCTATGGACGAAAGACATTCTTCAGTTTGGAGAACTTCACGTTGCCGTTTTCTGGCCCTACGAACTTTACTTCGATCTATTACGTTTTCGATATTCTCTGCGGTTACCAAGCCAACATCTTGTAACACTGCACTCGCCACTGCTGCTGCTGATCGATCCGAGATGCCGAACTGATCACAAACTCTGGCTAAATTTGGAAGATACAACCGATTTTCCTCACTACTCTCATTACATTTTGAAGTACTTGGCTGGGGTTCAGTATAAGTATTATGAGTAGTTGAAGACGAAAAAGCAGGAGGATTTGATTGAGATCTCGGTCTTGTTTTTGCTTCAAGTGATGACGTTGGAGTTTGGTGTTTAAAAATCTATTCATTTGTTTTCTGCTTCCTCAAAATTTTTTCTTCCACTTTTTTTTGTTTCCAACAGGTCCAACCCTCCTATAGCCATTATTCTTTTATTTCTCTGATCGGTGAGAAAAGATCTTTCTTATACAGGAACTTTCTTGTCTTTAGGACAAACACAATTATTTAAATTAACGCATTTGCAACAACAAATCTATTTGACATTTCAATAACAGATTTATTTTTTTACACTTCTAAATTATTCTTATAGTTCTCATTTTGTTTGGATTTGGGGTACCTCAAAAAATGCAAATACCTATTATAAACACTTTTCATTATCCTCCAATCATTAAGTATATCAAGTCCTGGGGATTCAAATATTTGAGTAATAGCAGGCTGCTTTCCTTTATTCTGATTTTTACGTCCTTTATTCTGATTTTTACGTTCATTTCGCACGTTCATTTTATTACGTCAGCGTTTGTTGGTAACACTCTTTTATTTATAAGGCACGGTACTCCCAAGATAGGGCAGTCCAATTCCTGTCGCGGCACTCGCTTCAACATTATTTAAAATTTGTTAATAAGAGGTAAATAAAGAGATGTGTGTTGGTTCTTGGCAGCTAATTGAACGACTATATGTTAATTACAAGCCCGACACACCAGATCAGAACCGAACTATAATATTCAGTAAAAGCTAACGGTATCCTAGACCGGAGCGAAAAAAACAATTTAGGATCCAGACAGCGCGCAACAAGTGCAACAACAAATCATTAGCCTTTTTTGTCGTCAACAACTGATATTCTGGACGGCAGACACAAAAAACCATTTTCATATTGCAAAGATTATATTGAGCAAATTTTTTTTTTTAAATTTTTACATTAAAAAAAGTTTTTTTTTGCCAATTTTGCAAAACTTTGAGTCGTGGTAGAGGGCTAACAAAAGTGAATTTATTTTTTTTTATTATTTTTTTTAGGTTAGTTTCCGTTATTATGCAACTTTATAACGCTATTCGAAAATGAAAATCGAAAAAAAAAATTGCTAAGAACACTGACTGAGAGTTAGTGTCAAAGATAATGGAATACAGAGATTAACTTTTCAGTGGAAAGGCGGCTGCCTACAAGCCGTTTTCCTGAAAAATTCATGAAGTCACGCACATATGCTCATTTCTTTTCTAGAATATGTGAGTTCATGAATTGGACTTTAATGCAAGAATTCGCTATTCCGAAATGTGTATTTCACCATTTTTTTTTTTTTATTCGAAGCCTTAACAAAAACTAAAAAAGTTCAACACCAAACACAAAACAATTGAACAACGCGATGCCTATAAAAGCAAAAGGAATGTTAGCCGGCGATTATCAACATGCTTTTTTGTAGCTCACACGTATTCACAAACGGGGGTTGAAATTACAAAAACAACAGTGTAAACAAATGGGTTTTGGGGGGATAGACGTACGAAAATATCCATCTCTTTTATTCATTCATCTCTGGTTAGTGTATTTGGTGAGTTTCTGTCAGCTGATGGATGCGCTCAGAGAGTGTTGTATTTTGCCACGGAAACATGTATTCTACAAAATGTATAGTAGTGAATGAATTCAACATAATAAATAAATAAAAGAATAAAGTGAGAAAATTCATTCCTTCAACGAATAAAAATTAGATGTTTTCTATAATTATTATGTCTGTTTTCGTTTGTTGTTTTTGGCGAACAATTATTTCACCGGGGAAAGATATAAACATTTCTGTTCGGGTATAATTTTTGAGTTATAGAGCGCGTACTAATAACAAATTTAATATCGACTTTAAATTTATGGAAGCTCACAATTGCGAAATTTGTATGGAAAATAAAACCACTGTGAACTACTCGTAATAAGAGTCGAAAATAAAAATGTTTATTGGTAAGGCCCAATCTTTCCATAAAGATTTCGTTTATTAATGGAAAACAAATTTATGAAAAAAAAAAATTGAAACAAATGACATACATAATTAATGAAATTACATTTGAAATAAAATGCGACAGTCGAGAATATGAATAATGTTCATTTATAATAAAAAGAAAAAGTCTAATAGACACAATCAACAAAAATTTATTTGCTTTAAAATGTACGGAAAAGAACGAAACTCAAAATGTATGCCAGCAAAATTTGAAATAAACATGTTTGCTGATTTGTACCCTGATATGTCTCACGCATTTAAGTTTTGCTGCTACAATTTTCTTTTTATTCATACGAATTCATAATAATTAGTAAGCGGATAGTTTTTTATCTTAATAAGCGTTTTTTTTATTCATTGTTCATATAGTTCATAATTACATTTACAACATAAATGTAAACAACCCGTACTATATAGATGTAAAATCCTCTATACCTTTGCGTTTTAAAAAAATTGCTACTAAATACACCACACCATACCCACCGTTTTCTTAACACGTCCCGATAACGGGCAATTATTTGAATTCTTTCCAATGTTACCACAGAATGAACTGTCAGCCTTCTGTCAGGTTTCTATGTACAAGTGTATGCGTGCGGCTAATTTAATTTAACATGGCACACATACTTTGCCACATAGAAACACGAAAAACAGCTTGTAGGCAAATTCTCTTAAGTTGACGGTCTATTTAATACTTAGTTTATGAATTATGATCCAGATTCCAGACCGTAGAGAACGATGATGCGTAGTTTTTAATTTTATTTATTTATTTATTTATTTATTTATTCGTACGTCAATTTGAGTTACAAACCCATTTAGACAACTTAAAAAAAAAAAACTATTATAATATGAACTAAAGACTAATATTATAACATAAAATATTTAATTATTATGGTAGAGAACAGACATTATTTGATTTTTAAAAGAATTTCTAGAAAAGTTTTGGAAAACATCAATGCGATCAATAACTAAATTTCATTATTATAACATAAAATATTTAATTATTATGGTAGAGAACAGACATTATTTGATTTTTAAAAGAATTTCTAGAAAAGTTTTGGAAAACATCAATGCGATCAATAACTAATTTCATTCTTTGATGCAACGCTCAATTGGTTCATTACTGCCATAATTTGTTCTGTGAAAATGACCACGAAGATGAAATCTCATACGCAACAATCTTTCGGGAAAATAAAAGTTTATCCGTTCCAGCAAATAGGGGCATTTAATGTGGCAATTTATTATATCTCTTATGAACATGATACTAAAATATTTGTGTCTATTTTCAAGAGTAAGTATATTAAAAAGAAGGCATCTAGTTAAGGAAGGTGGAGTTTCTATATTCCACCTTAGCTTTTTAAAAACAAGCCTAGTAAAACATTTCTGCACCCTTTCTATTCTGTAGGACTCATTTTGGTAGTAAGGATTCCAGATTACACTACAATAATCCAAAACCGATCTAACAAATGCAAAATACAGAGTCTTTAGTGCATATGGATCAGAGAATTCTTTCGTATTCTGCCTAATAAAACCAAGCATTTTGAATGCATTACTCACAATGTAGTCAACATGAGGTTTAAAAGTGAGCTGTGGATTAAATATGACTCCAAGGTCTTTTTTTAGAAGTACTTTTTCAAGCTCTACATTATTAATTTGGTAACTAAAAGGTATTGGGCTAATGCGTCTCGCACAAGTAAGGCTTGGACATTTAGATACGTTTAAGTCTAAAAAATTACGTTGACACCAACTGGCTAGACTGTTTAGATCGTCTTGGAGAAGCAAGCAATCTTCAGCAGTTTGAATACTATGAAAGATTTTTAAGTCATCAGCGAATAAAAGGCAGGTGGAATTACGAATATGCGATGGAATATCATTACCCCAATACATCTTAATTTTTGGATCAGCACTCTATGATTTACTCTGTCAAAAGCCTTTGCAAAATTGGTAAAAATTATATCAGTCTGAAAACAAGTTAAAAAATTGTTAAAACTTTTTCACATAGAATTGCTAGGTTTGTGGCTGTGGATCTGCCTTGAGCAAAGCCGTGTTGAGAATCGGAAATGATTTCTTTGACAAGGAAATTTAATTTATCGCACACAATCTTTTCCAAAATCTTGGGGATGGCAGATAGCTTACATATAGGTCTATAATTAGTAATTTCGCGCTTGGATCCGGCCTTAAAAATAGGTGATATGTAAGACATTTTCCATTCGTTATGGAATTTACCTGTCCTAAGGGATATATTAAAAATAATAGACAATGGCAAAGCAAGTGATGTTGCACATCCTTTCAAAAATATGGGAGAGATCCCATCTGGACCTACACCCTTTTTAACATCTAAGCCTGTTAATGCACAAAAGACATCCGATGGGCTTAACTGCAGATTTCCTACGAAAACCGGATTCAGAGAGCTAAAATCTTGAAGAGTAACTGGAGACGATGAACAATAAATGGATTTGAAGTAGTCCGCAAAAAATTTACAAATGGTGGCAGTGTCGCTCGATTCCTTTTCAAGGTACTGCATATAGTTTGGGAGGCCAATACATTTTCGCTTGTTATTGATAAAGGTCCAAAAATGTTTACTATTTTCTTTGACTTTAGACTCAGCTGACAATACGTAACTATTGTATAAAAAATTATTAAGACAATCAAACTCTTTCAGAGATTGCAAGTATTTTAGATGATGAAATGGGTTGTTTTTGTCACGTTTATATAATTTATATGCCTTAATCTTCCTATTTTTTAAATTGGATTACCTTTTATTAAACCAAGGAGGATTTGAATTTGACTTAAAATGCTTATTTGGAACGAGCTAATCCAGCGCATATTTTACACGGTGACTAAAAACTTTGTATGCAAACTCGAGGTTAGTATCTGTAAGCAAGTTATTCCACGGTATAGCAGTAAAGAACCGGTTAATTACATTAAAATCAGCGCGTTTGAAATCAAATGCTTGAGTACTAATTACTTTTACATTTTGCATATATTCCAAAAGTGTTACTTCTAGAAAGACACTTTTATGATGAATGGTGTTATCAATAACTGGAATCTTAACAAGGTCCATAGAAATATCAAATTCCTTATCGACAAATACCAAATCTAGTTGGCGGTTCAGGCTATTACAAAAATTATTTATTTGAATAAGAGCGAACTGACTAAAAAGATCTATGACCGCAATTTCTATATTTGACCTGACATTAAAAGGAACTAGATATTTATCATCTACATCGAATTTCCATTCAATATCTCCTACATTGAAATCACCCAAACAAATAATATGATAGCTACTGTTTAAATTACTCAAAAAAGATCCCAAATTGGATAAATACATTTTATACATCTCTAAAGAGCTACCAGAGCGAATGTAACACACAATTATATATAATACCACATGGTTGGTTGGGGTTACTTTGACAATTAAAACATCTGCATCAAATGTAGGCAGATTAATGTTACACGGAATTTCATTAGCGGATAATTGGGTTCAACTGCTACTAGAACTCCACCTCCTATAGAGAGACCAGTTTTAATATGACAGCGATCCTTACGGAAAACTTCATACTGTTTTTCATTAAACATTTCCGAATTCTTATGATCACCTTTGACCCAAGTTTCAGTCAGTACTATAATGTCGTAATCGCGCACAGAAATATAAGTATACAGTTTATCCAATCTTATCCCCCCAGTATTTTGATAATATATACGCAAACTACTATATTTGGTATTTGAATCAGCTCCGGCAACATCAGAATCGACAGCATGATGAATACAATTTGCAGCAGCAGCAACAACAACAGGAACAGCATTAGTAGGTGTAGCATCACGAGAAACGAGGAATGGAGTGAGAGTAATGTCGGTAAGACTATCAGCAATATGGACTATGCTCTCGGAGTGATATGAACGCTCTCTTCGTTTTTTGGCCGGAAAATCTGAAAATCTGAAAGCTTCGCGCACGAATTCCCTTCATCCAAGCATTTGAATTTAGAAAGGAACCAATTAATTCCTTAGGTACACCGAGTTTAAAATTGATATGTGTTAATGAATCCAAATCAACATCGGCTTTGACTAGTTTGTGGCAAGCGAGCATTAATATGTCAACGTTAAATGCCGATGACACATAATCAAGAACATGTTCACAGGTTGTAGTAGGTTTGAAGGAAGAAAGATGGAGCCATTTGAACTTGTTGATTACATCCAATTTTAAGCCATCAGTTGAACAAGTGTTTGTTCCAATTATAGAATTTCCCATTTTTCGTTTTGAAGTAGCAGTTTTGTTTAATTCAGAATTTGCAACAGTAGCATTGGTGCATTCACTCGTATTGGTAAAAGAGTGCGTATCATTATTAAAAGCATTTAGATGTTCATCACTAGCAACCGTCGATACATTATTTTGATTTTGCAAAGCAGTGGTGGCAGCAACAACAACAGCGGCGGTAGCATCGTCCGAGAGTTTACCATTTGATTTCGATAATGGCTGAGAGGCAGTGAGAGTAGTGTTAGATGTTTATCCAGCATGTTTGATGCGAGTCATTTAGGGACAACTGTTTCGCAGCAGTTTTTTTTGGTGCGCTCGAAGCAATAGCTGACGACGGCGAACCACGAGTGGGTGCATTGACCCTGGAAACCGATTGTGACCGAGTAACTATATTTAATTTCTTAGAATGCATCGATGTGGGGCGCGCTAAGAGTTTTTTTAGAGCGAGTATTTCACTATGTAATAAATCGATTTTGGAGTTTATTGCATCCGTATCAAGCAGAGGTTGATTGCACTTAGTACATAAAGCAAGATCCATTTAGAAATTATGAACTTTGTAATAGCAATTTAAGTTAAAGTAAAGCTACTCAAGCTACTATTTCAACTGAAAATGTGATAACCAAGAACTTATATACACAATGCTTGTGCTCTTGGTCTCCCGTATCATCCGATAGGGACCGGTTTTTTTTTTGTAGTGCTAATCGCATAGTTTAGTCTTCCTACTTCGCGCGCGAAGACAAATGCATACAGGCCCTATGCTCCTTTACCCGCTTAAATTTTGTTTTTTGTTACATGATCTTCTTCTGTATTTTGTGCATGTTTTCGTTTTTCGGATAAATTACCTGACCTGCCTTCTGACATAGAGATGTGACTACTTAAACCCAATATTTTTACACTCTCCGCAAAAAAAAAATTATTATGCAAGAGCAAAATTAAATTATGCATTTGTTTAGAACGTACTTTTATTATCAATTATTATCATCTGGAAAAAAGAATTATTATTTCCTTACTATATTGTTATCGGTGGTCAGAATCGGGAATCAGATCAAAGTGACAGTGGGGAATTCTCTTATGATCGTGTAGCGACTAATTAGCACGATTGATGGTGGTGAATATCTCGAATGAGAACATAAGAGTACTAGAGAACAATTGAGAGTACTTGTGGGGATTTTTTTTGTTTTGTTTTATATTACATTCCTGGGCACCTTCACATAGTTATTGCAAAACAAAATTAGAAACTCAGTTAACGTTTATAAAAAGATTGCATTGTTTTAATGGAAATTGATTTAAGAATTGCCTAGTGTTACACGACCGACACGGTGGCAAGGTATAAATACGCCGCTAATCGCGTACATAAATAAAGTGAATTTGCTGCAAGTTTTGTTGTTTAGTTTTGTTCAACAGTTTAGAATTGGGATAATAACCCAACTCTCGGACGGTAACGTTATTTTTCTTCAGCATTTGCGCGAGCTACGTACGACCGAAGAAAGTGGAAGCAAAGAAAGAGCGAAAAACTAACAACAACTAGCCGCGACCATCGACGACCAAGTGCGTTGTAACCGCGCAATCAACGGCGTTTTATTTTCGTGTGTAGCTGTGGTGCAGGGCATCGCGGGTGCAGAAGTCTGTCGCACAAAATTTTCAACCAATTGCACTGTGGGTCCACAGTCAACGGAATTTTTTTTTTGTTTCCAGTTGCTGGCTGCTGCTGAGTGGGCATCACACTGCAAGAGGAATAGTTTTCATTCAACGGCTGACTCTCGATGGTATATGGTGGATAATATCTAGTCAACGGGATTTTTTTTTGTGTGTTGCGGCGAACCAAATCAGCTGCTAGTAAAGGAGGGGGACGGGACAGAGTATTTGAAGGAGGCGAACGTAAGTGTTGGCATTTATCGACCTCTGTAGCGATTGTGTGACACTACGAAAAGCGGATGCAGACGCCGGAGGAATAAGGTACAATACACTCCGGAAAAAGCTAAATGGGCTTGGAGGTGGAGTTTGTGTAACGTTAGGTCACATCTACGCGGAAATCTCCGTGGATAGATTGACATCTTGGTGCGAGCAACCACAGGTGAAGGTGGAAAAATCGTTTAGGAAGTTGGAGATTAGTGACTAGGAGGTATCGGAAGTCACCCAAGCAGACGTTGGTACTAGCTGACTTGAATGTTGGCGAGATGGACGACGAGAGTAGGCACGAGCTGCAACACCTGGCAAACACTTACCGAGATTGTTTTGCGAGAGACCTGTCAGAGTTGGGTGAGTCGAAGTTGGGCGAATGTACTATTCGACTATCAACTCAGCAGCCAATCTGCGTACAGCCGTATAGGCTTCCATTTGCGAAACGCACGATAATAAACCAGAAGGTAGACGAACTATTGAAGCTGGAAGTGATACGAGCTTCATCGTCAGATTACTGTTCACCGATTGTGCTGACCAAAAAGAAAGACGGTACCGATAGGTTCTGCATTGATTTTCGGGCCCTGAAAGTTCCCGATGCTTGTGATTGAGGAGGTAATTACGTCCCTCGGGGGCAACTCATTCTTCACTATTCTCGATTTGGCATCGGGGTATCATCAAATACCCATGGAGGAACAGAGCAAAAAGTTTACCGCATTTTCGACCCATGAAGGAATCTTTGAATTTAATCGAATGCCTTTCGGGCTCATGAATGGTCCGGCGCACTTTCAGGCCTGCATGAATTTACTGAAGGTACGATTGCATAAGGACGATGCGGCTGTGTACTTGGATGATACTTTCATTGCAAGCAAGACGATAGGAGACGGGATGGATAAACTGAGAAGGTTCCTGGCAGCCCTAAAGGAGTGTGGACTCACCCTCAATCTGAACAAATGTATTTTACCAGATGGATAAAGATGACATAAGACCTAGCCAACGGAAAACAGCAGCGATAATGGGATTTCAATCACCGCGAAACATCCTTGAAGTGCGACAGTTCCTAGGCCTTACGGGCTCCTTCAGAAACTATGCGCAAGTAGCGATGCCACTCACGGAACTGACCAAGGTAGATCAGGAGTTCATTTGGTCTACCCCTCAAGAGGAGGCGGTCCAGAAGCTGAAGGAGGTTCTGAGCAATCCACCAGTGCTAGTGATATTTAACTGCGAGGACGAACACGAAGTACAAACCGACACATCTTCCGTGGGACTGGCAGGGATTCTATTCCAAAGGAGGAAAGGCGATGCAGAATTGTGCCCAGTGATGCTTTTCAGCCGTAAACTATCGGATTACGAGCGGAAGTACCACAGGATACTTGCTGGGAAAGGAGTTTAAGGTGGTTACCGACTGCGAGGCGATCGTAGCTACAAAAAACAAACCCAAGATTATACCACGAGTGGGTAGATGGTGGCTGAAACTCCAAGAGTTCACGTTTGAAACCGTACATAAACCTGGGAAGAATGCAGCATATGTGGATGCGCTGAGCCGTCAGCCGGTTGAAGAAGCTATGGTGTCAGACGAGGCGTCCCTGTTTGTGATGAACATTTACATTGCGGATGAGGATTGGCTGGCAACAATGCCAATCGCCTAGTGGAAGGCGCCGAGAAATGGGTAGTTCCACATGCGATCCGATTGAGAATCCTTAAACTATGTCACGATGACGTCTGTAACCTAGCGGACGAGAAGACACTGAAACGCATGCAAGAAACCTTTTGGTTCCCAAGAATGCGAGGATTTAAAATCCTGTGTAGAGTGCGCGTTCTCAAAAAGGAATGGCGGGGTGCCAGAAGGCGAGCTGCACAGTGCAGACCGGGTACCGATACCCTTCGACACAATACATCTGGACCACCTGGGACCATTCACCCGAGGAAAGGAGGGAACGAGGCATATGCTAGTCGCGGTGGACAATTTCACCAACTACGTTTTCCTGCGAGCAGTCAAGACGACGACCACGAAGGGAGTGCTACGTTCAGCACCGACATTTCTGGGTATTTTGGTGCCCCGAGGCGCATGGTAACAGATAGAGGCACCGCGAGCGAACGGCCAGGTGAAGCGGTGCAACCGGACGATATTGGGGGCCCTCAAGTGTGCTCGCTCAGCTAATCAGGATTGGGCAGCACATCTCAGAACAGTGCAGTGAGGACTAAACACTGCCAAGAGTTCAACCACAAGGGCAAGTCCACATGAGCTTTTATTCATGTACACTCCAAGGGACATTCTGGGGAATAAACTGCTTTTAGAACTAGGCGAAGCAGAACCTATCGATCCTGAGGAAATGCGTCAGAGAAGAGAAAGGGCACTATCGAATATTAAGGTAGGTCAAATGGGACAGAAACAGCGATATGACTTAAGACATCGAAAGCCAACGGGGTATGAAGTAGAGGACCTGTTTTTAATGGAACACGAGGTAGCCTCAACCGGCGATTCGCGGAAGCTTGAACCGTTGTTCCGAGGGCCTTATATGGTTACACGCGTCCTACCACATGATCGGTACGTAATTGAGGACATTCCGGGAATGCAAAGGACGCAGCGCAAGCTCACCACCGTCGTAAATGCTGACAAGTTGAAGCGATGGTGTGAGTTACCAGATGGGGGGCTCGTGGATGGTGACAACGAAGCAGATTCAGAGGACACAGTGGATGGTGACGACGTAGCAGATTCAGAGGACACAGTGGATGGTGACGACGTAGCAGATTCAGAGGATACAGTGGATGCCGACCGAAATCCTGAAATCTCCCGGGGAACCCTCGGAACTTCACGGGATGCCGAAACTGCCGACGAGCCTAAAGTTAGAGATGCAGGTCGTGAGGACACGACATACTAAAGGATGGCCGAGCTGTTACACGACCGACCCGGTGGCAAGGTATAAATACGCCGCTAATCGCGTGACTGGGGGAGTCGCTATTCAATAGTTAGAGGGAACTTATCGTTCATACATAAAGTGAATTTACTGCAAGTTTTGTTGTTTAGTTTTGTTCAACACTAGATTATATTAAGAGTAGGAAACCAAACCAAGTTTTTTTTTTAAGTCTAGGGAATATTCCTAGGTTTAGTTTAGTTTAGTTTAAAATAAAAATTGAACCTTTTAGATATAACACTGAATCTAATTGCATTTTATTTATTTTGTTGATGTGGGGAGATCAAATGCAGTGTAATCATTTCCGTCTATGGTGGTAGATATTTGATAGCATAATGTGGTAAGGCTAAGACGGTTCGATGAGGCAGTGAGCTAGGGCGTAGAATGCGCTAAGTTTTAGAGGGAATGGGCTATGGTAGCCAAGGATGTCTCCCGACGGCCATGGTCTATGTGAGATGGGGTGGGAAAACTCAGGAGAGCTTTTATCACCGTACGCTCTCTCAACCCAAGAAGATATTTCTAGTGTTCGTGAGAAATTATACAACCAAATCATAGAAATTTTGGCGCCTCTCAAAATTAATTTTTTTTTTGAGATAATTCCAACTAATGGGCATGGAATCGTAACAGCGTCTATAGGTTAGCGCCCAACGTGGGGCCCGAAACTTCTAGATCATTTGGTGTTTTTGTAAACATTGTCTTAAAGACGATGAGCATGGAAATGTTAATCGCGGTGTTCCCAAATCGGTTTTCAATTTTCGGATTTCTGCTTATTTCATTCGAAGAACCCTGTGAAGGGTTTTTCGCATACGCCTGTTGCCGTATTTTGATAGCACTTCCAGCCTTCTTGGTTCTACCTGAAGGGTTTACTTGGTGTACAGTTCTTACTTTCTCCGGTGAATGAGTCTTTTTTTCTTACTGCTCTACACCGCTTGTTAAGTTTTAATTAATATTATTCTTCAGGTAAAGAGAGGGAAGCGGATAGGTATGTCCGGTAATTGGGTAGATATTACCCCCCCTATTCTAATTCAGCAACGTATCCTAGACTTCTCCATTTCGCTCTAGCCTTATTTGTCAGGATCCAAAAACTTGCAAGAGGCCATCCATTGACCTGCAGTATTGCTGTTGTATAGAAGCGATGCGCAGTTGCAAAGTTTGAGTTTCCTTCAAACAACCCAAGTGTTGCGCTTCAGGATTAGGTATTAGTTTACCACAAAATATTATTACCATTTCTTAATATCTAGCAAGTAGTGAGTTAACAACTACATTACTTGTTAAATTTGTACTTTTGCATTACCTAATGAATTAATATTGGTGCTACATTAATAGTAGATAAGTATAGTTAAAGTATTTTTTTAGTTACTTTCTCGGTACATCCGGTTGCTGTAAATTCAGTTTTTTTTTAGCGATAGAGCTACGAGTCCAAATTTCTAAGCCCTTAAATGAGACGGGAGCTATTCCCAAAGCCGATCGGTCTGTTTTGCGGAGAGGTAGATCGTCTGCAAAAAAGGGCAATGCTGACGAGGTCAGGAATAAATCCCGCAAAGTTTCAACGACTTTAGAGGCATCGAGCGACCCGGCTCCAGACGAAGCTAGTAGCTACCAAGAAACAGGTGCTTCTATAATCACCGCAAATATTGCTCCCGAACGGCTAGTAACGATCAATAACACCACAGGCCTTCATGGGGGCGGTATGGCCCTTAGGTCTTTAATACACCAACAGGTGCAGGGGACATCCGTGGAGGAGGAACTAAGTAGGTACATCCTAGAGGTAGTAGGTTTAAGCCGAGCTAGAGAGCTAGGGCTTATACGAGAGGAAATGAATAAAAGTCGCAATCTTATTCGTGACGAATTTGCGTCTCTGGCTCGTCACTCGCTGAGACAGAGTAGTGCCCCTACTAGAACTAAGTAGGTACATCCTAGAGGTAGTAGGTTTAAGCCGAGCTAGAGAGCTAGGGCTTATACGAGAGGAAATGAATAAAAGTCGCAATCTTATTCGTGACGAATTTGCGTCTCTGGCTCGTCACTCGCTGAGACAGAGTAGTGCCCCTACTAGAACTAAGTAGGTACATCCTAGAGGTAGTAGGTTTAAGTCGAGCTAGAGAGCTAGGGCTTATACGAGAGGAAATGAATAAAAGTCGCAATCTTATTCGCGACGAATTTGCGTCTCTGGCTCGTCACTCGCTGAGACAGAGTAGTGCCCCTCTTGCTGATCTGGCAACTCTTCATGCTGAGGCAAGCGAAGAGCCCACCCCTGTGTATACAGCTTCTATGCTGCCAGCTGCACCAAGAGCCGATCCTGTTACTCGCCCCTCGGTTCTAAGTCAAACTACAAACGCCAATGATTTCCTGCAATGGCTGAATAACTTTAATGTCAATGACGCTTCAAGCTGTTCCGATGCAAGTCCCCGTCGGTTCGCCGGAACACAAGCAGGTGCCCATAACTCTCACAAATGGGGCATAAAGTTTGATAACAGAAGCATGACTGTGGATGACTTCCTCTTTAGGCTTGAGCGACTTAAGCGGTATTACAACGCTTCGTGGGACGATATCGTCCTGAATTTTCACCAGTTCGTTTCGGGGCAGGTTGAAAATTGATTTTGGGTATATCTCAAATCAAACCCTGCCGTCAACTGGACGATCCTCCGGTGTGCTCTAATTGAGCAATTTAGTAGCTTAGAAACTGATTCAGAGCTATCAAGGAAAATGGGCGTTAGAAAACAAGGTCAGGCAGAAACATTTGACGATTTTTATAATACCATTCAGTTAATGAATACAGAAACAGCGATATGACTTAAGACATCGAAAGCCAACGGGGTATGAAGTAGAGGACCTGTTTTTAATGGAACACGAGGTAGCCTCAACCGGCGATTCGCGGAAGCTTGAACCGTTGTTCCGAGGGCCTTATATGGTTACACGCGTCCTACCACATGATCGGTACGTAATTGAGGACATTCCGGGAATGCAAAGGACGCAGCGCAAGCTCACCACCGTCGTAAATGCTGACAAGTTGAAGCGATGGTGTGAGTTACCAGATGGGGGGCTCGTGGATGGTGACAACGAAGCAGATTCAGAGGACACAGTGGATGGTGACGACGTAGCAGATTCAGAGGACACAGTGGATGGTGACGACGTAGCAGATTCAGAGGATACAGTGGATGCCGACCGAAATCCTGAAATCTCCCGGGGAACCCTCGGAACTTCACGGGATGCCGAAACTGCCGACGAGCCTAAAGTTAGAGATGCAGGTCGTGAGGACACGACATACTAAAGGATGGCCGAGCTGTTACACGACCGACCCGGTGGCAAGGTATAAATACGCCGCTAATCGCGTGACTGGGGGAGTCGCTATTCAATAGTTAGAGGGAACTTATCGTTCATACATAAAGTGAATTTACTGCAAGTTTTGTTGTTTAGTTTTGTTCAACACTAGATTATATTAAGAGTAGGAAACCAAACCAAGTTTTTTTTTTAAGTCTAGGGAATATTCCTAGGTTTAGTTTAGTTTAGTTTAAAATAAAAATTGAACCTTTTAGATATAACACTGAATCTAATTGCATTTTATTTATTTTGTTGATGTGGGGAGATCAAATGCAGTGTAATCATTTCCGTCTATGGTGGTAGATATTTGATAGCATAATGTGGTAAGGCTAAGACGGTTCGATGAGGCAGTGAGCTAGGGCGTAGAATGCGCTAAGTTTTAGAGGGAATGGGCTATGGTAGCCAAGGATGTCTCCCGACGGCCATGGTCTATGTGAGATGGGGTGGGAAAACTCAGGAGAGCTTTTATCACCGTACGCTCTCTCAACCCAAGAAGATATTTCTAGTGTTCGTGAGAAATTATACAACCAAATCATAGAAATTTTGGCGCCTCTCAAAATTAATTTTTTTTTTGAGATAATTCCAACTAATGGGCATGGAATCGTAACAGCGTCTATAGGTTAGCGCCCAACGTGGGGCCCGAAACTTCTAGATCATTTGGTGTTTTTGTAAACATTGTCTTAAAGACGATGAGCATGGAAATGTTAATCGCGGTGTTCCCAAATCGGTTTTCAATTTTCGGATTTCTGCTTATTTCATTCGAAGAACCCTGTGAAGGGTTTTTCGCATACGCCTGTTGCCGTATTTTGATAGCACTTCCAGCCTTCTTGGTTCTACCTGAAGGGTTTACTTGGTGTACAGTTCTTACTTTCTCCGGTGAATGAGTCTTTTTTTCTTACTGCTCTACACCGCTTGTTAAGTTTTAATTAATATTATTCTTCAGGTAAAGAGAGGGAAGCGGATAGGTATGTCCGGTAATTGGGTAGATATTACCCCCCCTATTCTAATTCAGCAACGTATCCTAGACTTCTCCATTTCGCTCTAGCCTTATTTGTCAGGATCCAAAAACTTGCAAGAGGCCATCCATTGACCTGCAGTATTGCTGTTGTATAGAAGCGATGCGCAGTTGCAAAGTTTGAGTTTCCTTCAAACAACCCAAGTGTTGCGCTTCAGGATTAGGTATTAGTTTACCACAAAATATTATTACCATTTCTTAATATCTAGCAAGTAGTGAGTTAACAACTACATTACTTGTTAAATTTGTACTTTTGCATTACCTAATGAATTAATATTGGTGCTACATTAATAGTAGATAAGTATAGTTAAAGTATTTTTTTAGTTACTTTCTCGGTACATCCGGTTGCTGTAAATTCAGTTTTTTTTTAGCGATAGAGCTACGAGTCCAAATTTCTAAGCCCTTAAATGAGACGGGAGCTATTCCCAAAGCCGATCGGTCTGTTTTGCGGAGAGGTAGATCGTCTGCAAAAAAGGGCAATGCTGACGAGGTCAGGAATAAATCCCGCAAAGTTTCAACGACTTTAGAGGCATCGAGCGACCCGGCTCCAGACGAAGCTAGTAGCTACCAAGAAACAGGTGCTTCTATAATCACCGCAAATATTGCTCCCGAACGGCTAGTAACGATCAATAACACCACAGGCCTTCATGGGGGCGGTATGGCCCTTAGGTCTTTAATACACCAACAGGTGCAGGGGACATCCGTGGAGGAGGAACTAAGTAGGTACATCCTAGAGGTAGTAGGTTTAAGCCGAGCTAGAGAGCTAGGGCTTATACGAGAGGAAATGAATAAAAGTCG
Organism: Cheilosia vulpina; assembly: GCA_916610125.1. NCBI lineage: Eukaryota > Metazoa > Arthropoda > Insecta > Diptera > Syrphidae > Cheilosia > Cheilosia vulpina. The sequence goes on from OU744280.1 coordinate 47,207,336, forward strand.
CAATCTTATTCGTGACGAATTTGCGTCTCTGGCTCGTCACTCGCTGAGACAGAGTAGTGCCCCTACTAGAACTAAGTAGGTACATCCTAGAGGTAGTAGGTTTAAGCCGAGCTAGAGAGCTAGGGCTTATACGAGAGGAAATGAATAAAAGTCGCAATCTTATTCGTGACGAATTTGCGTCTCTGGCTCGTCACTCGCTGAGACAGAGTAGTGCCCCTACTAGAACTAAGTAGGTACATCCTAGAGGTAGTAGGTTTAAGTCGAGCTAGAGAGCTAGGGCTTATACGAGAGGAAATGAATAAAAGTCGCAATCTTATTCGCGACGAATTTGCGTCTCTGGCTCGTCACTCGCTGAGACAGAGTAGTGCCCCTCTTGCTGATCTGGCAACTCTTCATGCTGAGGCAAGCGAAGAGCCCACCCCTGTGTATACAGCTTCTATGCTGCCAGCTGCACCAAGAGCCGATCCTGTTACTCGCCCCTCGGTTCTAAGTCAAACTACAAACGCCAATGATTTCCTGCAATGGCTGAATAACTTTAATGTCAATGACGCTTCAAGCTGTTCCGATGCAAGTCCCCGTCGGTTCGCCGGAACACAAGCAGGTGCCCATAACTCTCACAAATGGGGCATAAAGTTTGATAACAGAAGCATGACTGTGGATGACTTCCTCTTTAGGCTTGAGCGACTTAAGCGGTATTACAACGCTTCGTGGGACGATATCGTCCTGAATTTTCACCAGTTCGTTTCGGGGCAGGTTGAAAATTGATTTTGGGTATATCTCAAATCAAACCCTGCCGTCAACTGGACGATCCTCCGGTGTGCTCTAATTGAGCAATTTAGTAGCTTAGAAACTGATTCAGAGCTATCAAGGAAAATGGGCGTTAGAAAACAAGGTCAGGCAGAAACATTTGACGATTTTTATAATACCATTCAGTTAATGAATACCCGGTTGAGAACTCCAAAACCTGCCCGGGAGATTGTCGAATTATTAAAGTAGAACATTCACCGGCGTATGGGGGAGTTGCTGATTACCTTCGAAGCAGATAGTCTTCCAGAAATGGTTTATGTCTGTCGGAATATCGAAACATAATTTAACTACCATGACCATCAAAGGTTAAAGAATAGTTTTAGTACTCCTTCACGCTGACCAGTCGTATCGGAATTCTTAGTTAGCGATACCCTGGCCGAAGAAGAGACACCTAATATCGAATCATTACATCCCAATAGAAATGTTCGCAGCTTCATCTGCTGGAACTGTAGGCAGCCTGGGCACTCATCTTCGCCATATGGATACATTACGAATCATTCGCCGTAATGTTGAATATTGCTCATAAAATGCATTGCCGATTCTTCGGGTATTGGATAGGTTTGTTTGAGAGAACCCTACTTGAAGATCAAATCGATTGGTTGTTCCCTTTGTTTCTAGGTCAGTGTCGAAACTCAGTAAGGAAAAATTTTTCTAAAAATTTGGGACCATGCCACCATAATTGATTTACGATGAGCTCCTCCGGTGAGAGCCCTCGTGAGCCGATGTCCAGGATTTTCCTTTGACGTGTCTCCAGATGGTAGGGCTGGTGAGGGTCTGGATCTTAAACACTCGGTTGACTACAACATAGTAAGCTAAGCCATAGTGATAATTAGGTGCTTACAAACCTAATGAACATATTTTAAAAGTCTTGTTTTTTTTTGTTTTAAAAATAAAATGTGTGTTATAAAAAATAAAAATAAAGTTCTATGAATAACACTTTTCTTTTAGTTTCTCTGAAGACTAAGCAAATGATCGTTCGTTCTTACACTGCCATACCGTTTCTTTATATTAGGTCTATTCGCGTACTTTCCCAAACCAATCAATACAAATCTGCCAAACTCAAAAAATGAGCAAAACTCTCTCAGACAGCTGAAAATATACGCCAAAGAATGTGGATAGACTTCGAGCTACTTTGAGCAACTCTCATCTTTGCCATCTAATCCATATCACAAATAAATATATAACTTACCTTTTTGCAACATATGAAACGTTCTTGGACAACATGCAACCACCACCGAATTTTCTTTATTTTTGCAGATTTTATTGTTCAGTGCGATTCATTTTTAAGACGGATTTTGAATTTGTTTCTTGACAACTTTGTTCATTTGACATATTTATCAGTACTTGCCGATTGAAATTCTCTGAGCTGTTTCGAGCCAAGAGAGGAACGACTCGTTTACTTGTTATTTTTCTAATATTCCCTTTTCCTGTCAGTTTTTATGACTGTGTGCGATTGCGACTGATTTTAATCGATTGTGTTCGATTCAAACCGCGTACGCGAACGAACCTAAATATTATGTTCGTACTTCGATTTAGGATAATGATAAGGCATTTTCACATTGGCTCAAGACCATAAAGATTTTCTAATTTTTCTCTTAGTGTTTTATCAACGGTTCCAGATTTTTGGTAAATTTTATCTTGGTTTGGTAACTTTTTTTCCAATTTTGGTAGCTATGAGCTGCCAGCTGCCCATAGATCAAACGCTATGGGTCACCAATCGAAGAAAGCGCTCTTCAGGAGCTATTAAGCTAAAACAGAGATTTAGATTTATCTAATCTAAGCTAGAATAAATTAAATGTTAATTTAATTGTTATATTATACAAATGAAGTTAAAAAGAAAAAATAACTGTGCAATGTGTAGGTATATATTATGCGGGCGGGTAATCGAAGAAAACAGTAGATATTTGGAAGATAAAATTTGTTTCTAATTTATTATGGCTACGCTGGAAGGAGCAGAAAGATGTATAATAGCTCAAAATACCCATGGAAGAATTTTTGACCGCACATGAACCTACACAATATCAAGTGAATCATGTATCCCAGGCAAGGAGCGGCTAGCGAAAGGAAAATACTCGCGGGAAATGGTACGAATGTTAGAGCTTAAAGGAGCTAGTGATAGTCATTTCAAACAAAGTTGGGTAATCAACGCAGCTAATGGGAGATATGTTGTAGTGTAAATCGACATGGGTCAGCCGTCATATAGAATTCACACTTCAATGGTGTTATTCCATAAAAGGAAAACCCAAAAGTATGAAAAATATTGGATTAAACGTCGATTTATCAGAAATCATAATAAAAATGCAAAAACAAACTGAATAGTGGTAATCTTTCAAGGGCGATCAATGTTTTTGCTATTCCTGTTCTTACTTATTCCTTATTTATTTTAGAATGGAGCAATACCGACCTTGATGAGTTATAGTGTATGATACGAACAACCTTGACGTCTTACCGATTTCACCATCCGCTATCTGCTAAGAAAAGATTGTTTTTGCCGAGATCAATCTCATCTACAAATACCAAACAAGCCACCGCAGTCTTATTAAGCTCAGACTATAAGTTGTACTGGGATAGGTCTATAACTACTGACCACACAAATACTGACTAATAAACCTGACATAGTATGGATCGATAGAAGAAACAGAAATTCATACCTGATAGATATACGAATAATATAAATCGGACCTTCGCTGAAAAGGTAGGAAAATTTATAGAACTCGCCAAAGAAATTAAACAATGGGAAGCATTAGGTCAATATGTGTTGTAAACCGTTTGTGATTTCCAGCACAGGGATTGTTGCAAAAACTGTTGTCGATAAATTAAAAAAACATGAAATGTGAACATCTTATACATGAAATTTAAAAAAAAAACTGTCATCCACTAGCACTTGCAGAATTGCTTTCCTGCGTCTCCCCGATTATATCGCAATTTTTTCAAAATAAGCCCCTCCCTCCGGTCGCAATGTTACTGTCTGTGAAAGTGTGAAGCAGCAAAATAATGCAATTCTAACGGCCATATTAATATGGCCCTCCCATAATCCGGGTTAAAGGTTACACCCGGCTTTAAGTGAGTTTAGCCCAAAAACTAAACCCAAGTCCATAATATTCACTCCTTAAACCTGATAAACCCAGTTTTTTAAACTTGACAGCGGTTAATCCGATTGGATTTAAACGCAATCCGGAGAACGGAGTTTTAACTCGGGTTAAAACTCAATTTCATAATATTGTCATTTCTTCGCTTGCAAGAAATAAGAAAAGTAGAAGAGAGGAATAGAAAAAAAAAATGTCAAAAAACTAAAAAAGGACTTCATTCGTGAAATGGACGAAATTAATGTTGATGTTTTTGTCTTCAGAAGACGAATTTTTCGAAGAGCTGATGAAACAGCAGCTGATTATATCGATTGCACAAGCGGGCTTGCGTCGACGATTACGATGTGGTATATTCTCGAAAATATTTCGTGCTGAAAAAGAGTCGTTTTGGAGGCTACATTCGACGATTTGATAGAAATTTTGGCATAATTAATACACCTTAAAATATAACTGGGCCCGAAACAAATGAAATCAATTTCCAAGTGACAGACAAAAAAAAAGTCATTATTTGTGAAATTTGACATTACTTGGGTTTAAAGCGGTTTAAAGTGTTTTAAATCCGCATTTAAATCCATTTTTAATCCAGCGGGTTTAATGCGTGTTTTTCAGTGAATAATTTGGTCATAGGTTTAAATTATCGTGTTTAAAAATTGCGGATTAATGATCGGGTGTAAAATTAACTTAAACCTGAGTTACGCCCGGAGTGAATAATATGGCCGTAAATGACGGGAGTTTAATAAACTACTGACACCCAACAGTGTTCCTACATCGTGGTATATCTACCTTTTTGCGGGAATTTAAATTTTCGAAAAACTTTCCGTGCGTAAAAGGAAAAAAACATCAAAATTGTGGAAATATGAACTGTAATAAGTCTATTGAGGGTCGAATAGAGAGAGTTGGGAATTTTGAAAGATGACTGGATACAAGGATGTGGATGGGACCTTGGGATGGGATGTGCGAAAGAGAGGGTTAGAATGCAGAGTGCGAGGATCATGGCATGCTTGCATAGCACAACTTAGCTCGTCGGACGGGGAGGTCCTTGTCCTCGCTACACTACAACCTATCACAAAACCCATAACATGCCAAAAAAAGAAAAACAAAGAAAACCACCCGGATAGGCGCTGCGGTTAATATTGCAGCGAGGCCATTTCCCACCCCACCTGGAAATCCGGGGACCATATTTGTGTGGATTTCCCCAAAATAGTAATCCGCTTCGACTTCAGATCATCGCCTGAGACTGCAATCCACCTTCCGCACACCTGAAATACCGCCTCAGCAATTCATGATGATCTTAACGATCATCATATTAAATAATATTCCAAAACGCCAATTTTTCATCATATGGCGTGAATTCACAAATTTTTATTCAACTCATGTTACACAACAAAAACACAGAGATGACCACACAGAGATGACCACTATTGCGGAATTTAGCTTTATGGCAATTTTTTTTCTTTATTTTATGGGGCGAAATATCTATTTTGATTATATCACAGTTTTGCAATTATACCCAAGTTGATTTTCATAATTTATCAATCAATACAAATCCCTCATTTCCGTTCCTTTTTCCTTTCCTTTTGGATTTTTTTTTGTAGACTGGGTGCAGCCGAGCTCGTTTTAAGACATATGGGTGTAGGTCACCCCTACACCAACTGAGTCTTCGATAGTCTGAGAACCGTGTTCGAAGGTTGATCCCAAAATCCTCTTTATGATTCCTTTACTTCAAATGGATACCGATCTGTACGGCTTTGTGCCGTTTTAATAAAAAAACGGGGCGGTCACGACTTTATCGTTGATTGCCAATTTTAGGATTCGGGATGTACGTCGCCTATTAACACAAGATTACTTAAAATCACTTCTACACACTATTTCCTATAAATACCAATTACCCCGAAAAGTTTTGCCAGAATCCTAAGTCCATACGAAATTTTTCACCACTGCTTTCTTATTTGCAATAGGTCTTTATAAAAAAAACTTATTTTCCCTTCACTTGGTATATAAAAAAAAATATAAAACTGTACGGCACTGACTGTGTGCCTCTGGTAGTGACTTTCCGAATAACTCGCCGTTTATTTTTGATTGTTGAGGCTAGTTGGTGGTGTGACTTGCTGTCAAAAATACCCCACATACGGTGAATTGTTTTTGGTGTGAGAACCGAATTCTTATTTTATTGAGAGATTTTATCCCAAATTATGCCAAAAGTCACTTAGTCGGGACAACAATCTGTGTTCGCCTTACGGGAGTCAATTGGGAACAAATCTTTGACGAACAGAACGAGAACCACCATCGAGACTCGACAACGACGATGAGAGATGAGACGAGACGACGACATTTTACACCCAAATCTCGAACGTGACAGTGACAGGGTAACTTCAGGGATTATTATATTTATATTTTATATTTCCAAGTTCTAAGTGACCATAACAAAACTCCGACCATGGAGAAGGTTTACGGACGATATGGGCGGTGAACAAGGTCGGTTGAAGTTGGAAAACATACTTTGGACGTGGTGAAGAGCCCACTATCAACAAGCCGGGCCATCTGTGTAAGTGCACATGCATTTCAGACTTTGTATTCCTACGCTCATCGTTTTTTTTTTATAGTAGATTGCAAGCATACTTTACTGACAACATTTCAGTATCTACATTTTGCAAAAAAACAGCCCATTTTAGAGACGTTATGGCTTACCAGTTACCACACCTTCTATTTGTTCTCTCTACAGGAAGTATATTTTCGTTTTGAAGCTAAATATTTGAGAACTAAATAGTTACGTTGTGTTCATTACACAAGTATGTATAAGCGGTCTAGCAACCAATCATTTGTGGAGTGCTGGGGGAATTCAGTAGCTGAATGCTCCAAAAACCTGTAACATTCTCGTGTATATACTACGTATAGTCTAACTTATTGCTATTTATTTTCATTTCAGGTCCTGGTTATCTTACCATCATCATCACCAGTGATGGCTGGCGTTACTGAGGCATCAATAAGTACATATAATATGCGTTTACTACATGGAACAGTAAGTAAATAAGTAAATAAATAACAAATAATTGAATAACATGTTAATAAATAACAAGTGAATAAATAACAAATATATAACTAAGATATATACATCGCAAATAAATAAATAGAATATAAATAAATAGCAAATACATAAATAGGATATAAATAAATAACAAATATATAAATAAATAAATATGATATAAATAAATAAATTAGATAAGATGACATACACTAGGTTAGTATGTGTACACGGAATATCACAGCAGGAATAGGATATATGTCTATATCACTATATATGTCTACGTAACTTTCAGGTACATGTTACTATTTCTTTAGGTCTTTCGCATGGAATATTCCAATTTTCTTTCCTATAAGATTCTCGAGTTCAAACATGTTATTTCCGATCCTTTTTACGACGCGGCACTTAACATACTTCGGGCAAAGTTTCGTCGCCACGTATAAGTACGAAATTTCGACAGCATACTTCTTGCCCGGGTAAAAAGCGTACATTTCGGGATCGTACATTGTATGACTTTGCTGATTTCTCACTAGCCTTGATTATATGCTCCTTGATCTTGTCCCGTACACACTGCAATTTAATTTGTCGAGAGAGGGTAAGCAGCTCGCTATCATCCACCGCGTTTAGTCGCTTGGCCAGTTTATAGCAACTGCCGTGTGTCATCATGTTCGTTCCAAATAGTGCGAAGTAGGGTGACACACCGATGGAAGCTTGTATGGAACTTCGCAAGGCACAAGCGGTGTCACTGAGGTGGAGATCCCATTCTCTTTGATCGTCCTTAAGATATGTGCGTATAGCTAGCAACGTTCTATTTACCCTCTCCGACGCATTAGACTGAGGCGAATAGTTGGCCGTTTTAAAGTACCGAATTTCATATTTCTTCAGGAGTGACTGAAAATCTTTCGAGACAAATTGTTTGCCGTTGTCCGAGTGTATAATTTCCGGTACTCTAAATACATTAAACACCTCATCAACGAGGAACTTAATCACGCTATTAGTGTTGGCGTTTCTTAGCGCCTTAAACAAAACGAACTTGGACAAATGATCAATGACTACAATTCGACATCGATGCTCAGTCATGTACTCATCTCCAGTACGCGGTAAGGCACGTTTATAAACAAAACCGTTTTCTATCTTGAGGTCGGGCAACTCCTCCGAATGGTTGTGAATCGTCTCAATCAGGTTTTTGTACTCATCCGACTGAAATTCTTCAGAACTAAGGTCTATTAGTGGCGCTATCTCCTCAATGTCGATGCTGTCAACGTAGACGCGGGAAAGACTGTCTGGCGGTGCTCGATGTCGAATGTAAATGCCTGCAGCTTAAGACACCACCGGGCCAATCTACCGTTTAGATCTTTTAGGCCCATTAGCCATCGTAGGCTAGAATGGTCGGTGATGACTGTAAATGACATTCCTTCGACATACGGCCGAATTTTTGGACTGCCATAACCGCAGCCAGACACTCCTTCTCGGTCACGCTGTAGTTCTGTCAGAAAAACTACAGCGTGTAGTCTCAGTTTCTGTGAGAAGTATGAGATTGGCGACTCCATATTCTCCTTATTTTTCTGAAACAGCACACCGCCTATTCCAGCATCTGAAGCATCGTACTGAATGTAGAATGGCTTTGAGAAGTCGGGGTGTGTTAGAACAGGGGCTGTAGTCATTGCTGTTTTGAGTTTCTGGAAGGATAATAATGCTTCGCTGGTGATTTGAAATTTGTCCTTCTTTTTTCTCAGCAGATCTGTAAGGGGAGCAGTCAGGCAGGAGAAATCTCTGATGAACCTCCTGTACCAGCCCGCGAGACCGAGCAGTGTGCGGACTTGCCTTGGTGATTTCGGCATCGGGAAGTCTGCGATTGCAGCAACTTTATCTGGGTCCGTCTTAAGCATCCCACCACCAACTATGAAGCCCAGGTACTTCAATTCCTTGAAGCAGAATTTTGACTTCTTCACGTTAATGGTGAGACTCACTTTATGCAGACATTGCGCCACCTCGTCGAGCAGAGCCACATGGGTTTGGAAATCCGGAGCTACGATGAGCAAGTCATCCAGGTAGTCAAAGACTCTGTCTTTTAACCGCGAGGGGATCCCCTTGTCCATTAGACGGCACATTCTCTGTGACGCATTACATAGCCCGAAGGGCATAACAGTAAACTGGTACAAGGGTCTCCCAGGCACCGTGAACGCAGTGCTTCTGCTTCTGCTTCTCCAGCGGTATCTGCCAAAATGCGTCTTTTAAATCTACGATACTTATGTAATATGTGTCTTGTAACCGGCTGAGAAGTCCGTCGATGTGGGGGAGAGGATAGGCGTCTTGCTTTGTCAGGGCATTCACTTTTCGCGAATCCAAACACAGCCTGTTTTTACCTGGTTTGCCCATAAGGACCACTGGTGAGCACCATGCGCTCTCATTCTCCTCCACAACGCCTAGACTATTCATCCGGTCGATCTCTTCGTACAAAAGGGCTTGAACCGCTGGAGACACAGGGTAGTGTCGCTGCTTCACAGGTACCGCGTCTCCTGTGTCGATGACATTCTCTTCGAGCTCCGTCTTTCCAAGACCGTGCTGTGTATAGCAGAGAAATCTCTCCCTGACCGCCTCCAACTCGGAATGTTGCTCGGAACGATTTGGAACGCCTTCCAAAACTCGACACCGAGGTAGAGTTCGTTACGACGTGCTTCAGGTTACTGTACTCGACCAGGGCCTGCACTTTTCCCACTATAGATTGATTTACTCCGTCAGCCGTTTTCACGTTTGCGTAGCATGGCATCGTTGATATAGCTAAGGTTTTTATCAATTCTAAGCAACCTTTGCCTAGTATGTTGATGCTTGCCCCGCTATCCAAAAGACCGAGCATTTCTTTGCCTGCTATCTGAACTTGAGCGTAAGGCCTAGTCAGAGGCAGTGTCTATTACACTTGCCGCTAAATACTTCCTGATCTCTTTCCTGCGCCTGTATCTCTCTCTAGCTTTCACTATTTTTTTTAGAAGGGCCTATATTCCTATTTCAACCCTGGATCTCGCTGCATTATTCTAAACTGCGAGCTTTCAGGGGAACTCATTTTATCATCAGTCTGTTTTTCTCCGTCTACTTTTTTTATAGATGGGGGGTTTGCGTCGAACGCGATTCCCCCGTTGACATCGCGCTCTGTGTTCGGTTTCCCGGATTGCAACCTATACACCGCGGTGTAATTACACCTTCCTGGCCGCACTTATAACAGAAGATGTTACGTATCGTTGACGGGCAGTCTACGAACGAATGACCTCCGCTGGCATATCTGCGAGGAGATCGGGATCATATGATACTTCGTCGTGGTAGTCCAATTCATTCGCCGCTTACCGAGCAGGAGGTCTGGGACCATCTCGGCTCGGGAACGCGGTCTCTGCGTCTTTGCAAGCGCACCTCAATTGGTCCAGTGTGAAAATCGCCATTGGGTAAACTAGTCGACCTAACTTTTCGTTAAGATTCAGTTTTAAAATGGTCACCATGTCTACTTCCGGAATCGGCACTCGGAGCTGAGATCGTAATCTTGAGATGGCGGTAAAGAAATCTTCGCTAGACTGCCAGGTACCTTGCCGTCGATCCATGATGTCGCCCATAATTTCGAAGTCTGCCTTCGAATTACGAAACTGTCGCATTAGGGCATCGCACAAAGCCAACCAATGGGGACGGTAATTAGTACGCTGGAATTGCCAGTACCACTTGTAAGCGGTACCCGAAAGAAGCAGGTAGAAATCTCTCAAGATTTCCGCCCAAGTGCAATCGTACTGACTCTGTAACGTATCGAGACGGAACACGAAATCGTCCACGGTAAGTGTTTCGGGTTTACACTCAAAATTGATTCCCCACTTATCGATTTTAATCGGGCCTCTAGGGCCTGATTGAAAATGTGAATCTGGAGGTCGTGGTGGAGGAGCAAAGAATAGGGGAGGAGGCTGCATCTTCTGTTGGTACTGTGCCTGCTCTGGGTGGTTTGTGTTATGATATCCGCGACCATTTCCAGACCTCCTGGAGCCATGATTTCGTCTGGCCGAATGATTTTGTGTTGGATTGGACGGGGGAATCGTATTAGCATTTAACGGAGGGATTGCTGACGGAACCGCAGTCTGTCTAAAAGTCATCGGAGCTGGATTCAGCTGAGGTTGTGAAATGGATACCGTCGGCTGTGAGGTCGTTGGCCATGGGATGACGCTTGCCGGTACCTGGGTCGAAGGTTCTGGAACTGGCACTTCGACTGTCATTTCTTCCCTCAGGCTTTGTGAAATGTCCTCTTTCAAAGAATTTTGATACGAGGAAAAGGCGCTTCTCATGGCCATGTTGCAGCAAGCCTTCAGATCTGCTGGGATATTCACGGTAGCCATTTCGGCCTGATTGAGGACCGCCCCTGCCGCATTCGGGAGGTCTTTATGACTCTCCTCCGCTTTGAGGGTCCTAAAACTCGAATCCGTGTAATCTAAAGCGGCGGCACCTTGGTCACTAATGCTGCTATAAGACGGAGCGGCTATAGACTCTGAGGAGCTGGTATTGCGACTGATCGCATCTGTACTGAATGAAGGTTGTACTTGTGGTGGTGGTAGACCGGTTTGATGGGGACCTGTTGGAGGGGAACAGTGTACCTGATTCGGCGGTAATGCTGGAGGCGGATAATGTATTTGCCCTGAATGAAGTAGTGGGAGAGAAACAGTAGGAGGCGGGCCGCTGTTGACCTTGCTTTTTGCTGGGGGAGTGCGTTGAATTGCCATTTCGTTCAACTCTTGCGCTACGCGCGAACTGTGAGGGCGAGTGAATACTCTGTTGCTATCAACAATCGATTCTCTTCTAATCCTTCTATTTATAGAATCTTTTTCCTGCGATTTCATTCTACCTATCACCTACACAAAAGATCGCGAGAATCGAGACAACGGATAATAAAGATATGTAAACAACGAATCTATAGAACAGCTTGAGACAGCTCCTTACTAAAAAGAGCTCTCTGTATATGGATGGGTAGTTTTTTTTTTTTGTGGCGCGTAAAATCTATTTTGATTATATCACAGTTTTGCAATTGATTTTCTTAATTTATCAATCAATACAAATCCCTCCTTTCCCTTCCTTTTTCCTTTCCTTTTGGATTTCTTTTTGTAGACTGAGTGCAGCCGAGCTTGTTTCAAGGCATATGGGTGCTCGAGGTCACCCCTACACCAACTGAGTCTTCGATAGTCCGAGGTTGGTCGCAAAATCCTCTTTATGATTCTATTTTGTCTAAAACCGTGTCGAACTGTTCAAAAATATAAAAAGAAAGATTCTTCCCGTTGTAACTTTATTTTAAAACAGTTGAAATGAAAAATAACGCACAATAATTTACGTCAACGTTATAATTTCGGGTTTATTACGAATATGGAATGTTTTGAAAAAATGATTGACATTTATACTTTTTCCTTATGTACAAATTAGTGTAGACTTTATGACAAATATCAATTATAAGCTTTAGGCTCTAAATACAATGGCTATTACTTAAACTTGACAATTTTACTTTATATTAATTAATTTTACAAACATCCTCAACATTCACCCCCACCGTGAACTCTGCTCGCAACAAGATCGGTTCATCAAGTAATGAAAAGTGGCATCACTGGTCTTCGATAAGATTCGATAATATTTTCGCCTCATCTCTGGAATTCATCTGCTATCGTCTCTGCAATTGTGATTTGCTCTTTTATGGCGCTGTTAAAGAGACAATTAGTGTAATAGAGAAAGACATAATAACAAACAAACAACGTTGACACAATGGTAGATATATTTATGACTACCTAATTGAAGTGAGTAAATTGCCTTATGCCCTTACTTGCCGTCTCCTTCCTACTAAATACATACATTGATTAGATTTTTTTTTGTATTTATTATGTTTATGCCATTTCCATATCGCCGTGATTTCTTGCGTTTGTTGTTTTCGGTGGAATCATTTTGTTGAAAAAGTTGTGTTTTTAGTGCAAATTGTTGGGTGTTTTAGTGATTTTCAGGTGAGTAATTCATGTTTTGAAAATATTAGTATAAAATATAAGTGATTTAGTGTAGTTTTAGATAATTTCTGTTTTGTTAATTTTGTTGCATTATGCGGTGAATTTATATATGTGTGTGTGTGTGTACTATTCCAAGGGAAACTGCAATCAGCAGCAACGAAAATTTGATGAATGAATGGGCTATAATGTGATATTTGGATTTGAGTGCATTTATGACTTCATTGAGTGGACTGTATTATGATGTATAGTGTTAATGCGGAAGGGAAATTTCCCAAATGAGAATTTTTAGAGTTGTGTTGATTTTAGTATATTTTGTAATGTAGTATATTGTATATTTTAATAAATATAATTTTGTGTTTGTGTAGTGTTGTATTTGTTTGTGTAGTGTTGTGTTGAGTAAAAAAAATTAAAAATTGTTTGTATTAATATAATTTTTTTTGATATTTTACTTGTGAGAAAGTGTGTGTATGAAAATGTATGTGTGTTTTTTTTTGTAGTTAATTATTAATTGTTTTGGAAAGAAATGATTTATATTAGGGATTGGTCTGTGGTTATTTTGTTGCTAGGAAGCGGACATATTTTTGTAATTGGTCGTTTTAGTTCACCGGTTTGTGTTTTTAAAGTTACGACGCGTATTAAATTATCCGCTCCAGGGTGTAGCTTAATTATACGTGCCATCATCCACTTTGATGGTTGTAATCTCTCGTCCCTTATTAGAACGAGATCTCCTAGCTCTGGGTTTTCTGCTGTTTTTAGCCATTTTGGACGCTGTTGTAGACGAGCTAAATACTCTGAACTCCAGTGCTTCCAACAATGTTGATAGAGTTGCTGAATCCTTTTCCAGCGGTCATTGCAGCATATATTCTCCTCTTTGGTGTCTGGCTCTGGCACGCTTTGTATGGGTTCTCCTATAAGGAAGTGTGCTGGAGTTAAGGCAGTGAAGTCGTCGGGGTTACTGCTAAGTGGATACAGTGGCCTAGAGTTGAGAGAGCCTTCTATTTGTATCAGCAATGTTGAGAGCTCCTCAAAAGTAAGAGTAGAATTACCAGCAACTCTTTTTAAATGATATTTCACTGATTTGACCCCAGCTTCTTATAAACCTCCAAAATGTGGAGATGCTGGAGGAATAAAATTCCACTTCGTACCTTCTGCTAACAAAGCCTCTGCGACATGCTTCTCATTGAAATTGGCTCCTTTTCGAAGATTTTGCAGCTCCTTAGCAGCACCGACGAAATTTTTTCAGCAGTCGCTAAACATTTCCTTGCAGGTTTCTCGTCTCGAAGAAAAACGTCTAAAGGCTGCTATAAACGCTTGCGTCGTCATATCGCTAACCACTTTCAAATGAAGCGCCTTGATAGCCAAACAAACAAAAATCGCGAAATATGCTTTAAACATTTTTGATCCTCGACCCTTCCATGCCTGTACATCGATGGGACCAGCGTAGTCAACGCCAGTAAAGGAAAAAGGGCGAGAAATCCTTACCCTCGGTGCTGGCAAATTGCCCATGAGTTGGCAACTGGGCTTAGCCCTTTGTCTAAAGCAAATGTTGCAGTCATGGATACATTTTTTGACAGCATTTTTGAGATTTAATATCCAGAATCTTTGCCGAAGTTGAGCGATCATCCGCTGAGTTCCTCCGTGATATGTTGTGATATGTGCGTCGTTAATAATGAGTCGACTGAAATGATGATTTGGCTACAAGATAGGATGACGTTGTTCATAGCTTAGATCAGCGTTTTGCAGCCTACCTCCTACTCTCAAAACTCCTGAATCATCTATAAAGGCTTGTAATGATTTTACTCCTTTCAGGTTAGGTTGATCGTCCCTGGTTAAGTCAGTGGAAAACATCCTCCTTTGAACTGTTCTTATAGCTGCCTTCAATGCTAAATCCATTTCCATCGGCGAAAGTACCATTAGCAACTTATCTGTTCGTCGAACGTTTGAAATAAATCTGCAGCAATATGCCAGAATTCGCAATAGCTTCCTCAAATTCGACTGGCTAAGTATGAGTTGATTTATTTCGCAGCTCTCTGTGCTGACGCAATGAGATTGGATATTCCGCATCTCTTCGTCAGTCGTCCCGATTGATGGTTGAGCTGGTGTTTCGAAAATCCATTCGGAACTTAGGAATTCTGGTCCGTTCCACCAAAGTTTATTAGCATTTAAATCGTGATGCCAGGTCAGCAGGATTTTGGTGCGTTGGGATGTAGCGCCATATACTACAATTTGTTAGACGTTGAATCTCTGCAACGCGATTGTTGACAAAAGTTTTCCACCTAGCTGGAGGTGCCATAATCCATGCCAGCGTAACCTTCGAGTCCGACCAAGCGTACTTCCTAACGCTGTTTAACATCAAGACCTTTGTAGTGTAGTCCAGAAGTACCGCTAGTGTGACTGCTCCACAAAGTTCTAACCTGGGAAGGGTTACGGTCTTTAATGGGGCAACTCTGGTTTTGGACATCAGGAGGTGGACGTGAATACTACCGTCATCATCTAATACACGTAAGTAGACTACCGCTCCATATGCCTTTTCTGATGCATCACTAAATCCGTGTAATTCCAGGTCCTTTGGTTCATTTCTCAGGTGAATCCATCGTGGTATCTGTATACTTTCGATAGAGGGCAGCTCGCGTCGACAGTCTTCCCAATTATTTTTAAACTCCTCTGGAATCGGGTCATCCCACTCTAGACCGCGGCACCACAGCTGTTGCATCAAGATCTTTGCTAAGATAATGCACGGCGAGATCCATCCAAGAGGATCGAAAAGTTTAGCGATAGTGGATAACATCGTTCTCTTTGTTGGAGTTTCAACTTCATCAACGAAGACGTTCTGAAAAGAAAAAGTATCGCCTAAAGGGAACCATCTAATACCTAACGTCTTAATCTGTGGAACCGCGCTAGTTTCAAATGATAAAAAAATCCTATCTCTCTTTGATCAAGTGGAATATCGTTTAAATCATTATTAGATGTCCATTTTCGCAAGTTGAAGCCCGCGGATGCCAACAAATCTTTGGCTTGATCGCGTATTAGGCGTGCCTCTTCCAAAGTGTCAGCTCCAGTGATTAGATCGTCCACGTACATGCCGTTTAGGACGACCTTTGATCCAATCGGATAACGATGCTCCTCATCGACTACAGCTTTTTTGATTGTGCGATTGGCAAGGTACGGTGCACTTGCAGTACCAAAAGTGACCGTTTGCATCCGATAAGTCCTTATGGGTTGATTCGGATTGTCACGCCACAGAATAAGCTGGTAATACGAATCCTCCTTTCTCATTCGTATTTGCCTAAACATTTTCTCAATGTCGGCGGTGAAGGTACATTGATACGTTCTCCATACTAACACTATATCACTAATGATGTTTTGCGTTTTAGGTCCTATCAATAAGTGCTCGTTCAAGGATGTACCATCTAAAGTCTTCGCAGCGGCATCAAAGACAACTCGCAATTTAGTTGTCGTGCTAGACTCCTTCAGGACAGCATGATGTGGAACAAAGTAGTGATATGGAGTATCAAGAACAGTATCGTTATGGACATCGACTTCTGACATCTGACTCAAATCCAGGTATTCCTTAATACACTTAAAGTACTCATTGTGTAGTGTTGAGTTCGCCTCGAACCGTTTCTCCAACTGATGAAACCTACGCAAGGCCTCGCGTTTTGAGGGTCCAAGCCCAGGTTTGCATCCATCCTTGAAGGGAAGAGATACTTCATATCTCCCATCTGAAAGACATCGGATCGTCTCTTCATAGTGTTTTTCACAAGCGACATCTTCTTCAGTCTTAGCATCGGCATATGATGCTTCTTCCATTTCCCAAAATTTTCTTAATTGGGTGTCGATGTCGAAAACCTGTAGAAAACACTGCTGTTATAATTTTTGTTTTTCTATTGGTACTTTACCGAGCAGAATCCATCCTAGCTCCGTCTTTTGAGCAATGGGTGACATCCTATTTTCACCACGGACAATCTCCGGAGGAATAATGTCTGCAAAAACATCAGTTCCTAAAAGCAGATCCACTGTAGCCGGTTTGTAGAAGGTAGGGTCCGCTAATTCTAATCCGCTAAGGTGTTTCCAGTTGCTGAATGTCAGTTGTTTTGCTGCGAGAAGCCCAGTCAGGGACTTAAATACGAAGGCCTGCGTGCTTGCCTCAAAAGTAGAGCGCAGAGACGCAAAGGTTATGTCAACACACTTGTGACATGCTCCGCTGCTGACCTTCTCCAACCCTGACACTTCAACTAACGTACTCCGAGTCCTCAGGTTTAGCATTTGTACGGCTGCTTCCGTGATGAAAGTGGCTTCCGACCCCAGATCAATTAATGCTCGAAGATTAAAATACTTCCCCCTAGAACACCTCACCTTAACAATAGTTGTAGCTAATAAAATGTGAGTATTTTCATTTTGTTTCGCATAGTAAGTATTTACGTTGCTAGTACTAGGGCGATCTGCATTACCAGGATGCGACATTTGAGTACTTGAGCCTGCTGAAGGAATAAATGTACCAGATTGTTGGAATGTAGATGGATTAGAAGATATTTGTGGAGTTACAACTAAAACTTGAATTTGTATTTGGGTTTTGAATAGGAGCGGAATGCAGAAGAGAGTGGTGCTTTTGTTGACAATAATAGCAACGTTCCTGACTAGGGCAATGATGAGTTTGATGACTATAAGCAAAGCAGTTGCTACAAACACCTATCTTGTCAACGATGTTGCACCACTCAACGGGATTCATTTTTCCAAAAAAGTTACATTTACGAAGCGAATGTTGACCTTTACCACATATCTTGCAACTGTATTTGTCCTTTGGCTTTTGTTGCAGATAATATACGGTCTTCAGTGTAGATTGTCGTTGACTAGAACCTCCGGCAAAACTCTTTCCTAACTTGGGTTTATCCTGGTCAATAACTTCCATCGTTCGGAACCTCGTTTCCAAAAACTCAGAAAATTCGCCGAAAGTTGGTAACTCCTTTCTTGCTCCGAGTCGTTCTTCCCATAATTGCTGTGTACAAGATGGTAATTTGTGTAGCAATATATAAATAACTATTAAATCCCAATGTTCTGTAGGAACATCAAGATTCTTGAGCGAATGTAGACACTCAGTGGATGTATCCAGCATTCTCTTAAGGCTAAACGAGTTTTCGGTTGTAATTGTCGTTTGATTAATAAACATTTTCAGATGAGTATTTACTAAAAACCGTTTATTATCATATCGTGAACATAAAAGTGACCATGTCTTTTCGTAGTTACCTTCTTCCACTTCCAGATGCTATAACAAGCTATCGGCATCTTTAGATAGACCGGACTTTAAATAATGGAGTTTTTGAATTTCACTTAAACTAGTGTTGTTGTGAATCATGGACTCAAATTTGCTTTTAAATGGCCGCCATTTTTCGTATTCTCCTGAAAAAACAGGAAGAGACATTTCAGGAAGGCGAATACCATGCGGATTTGAGCTGATTGGAGGTGGCTTGTTTGCAGAAGATGATTCGACAATCTTATCCAAACAATCAAAGAGATCGGCCCTGTATTCCTTGCGAATTTCATCGAAAGTTCCCTTAAACAGAGAAAAATCCTCATCGTCTTCATCCACCAACATTGTCAGCTTATCACTGATGTGTTTGCTGTCCCTAAAAACATCTTAAATAATGACTAAGCGACCATTGACGAGATTTTTCGTCCGTTTGGCTTCCACAGTCGAAGAAAAGGTTTTGAAATCATTTTGAAGGATCGAAAGAGAGTTTTTGAGCAATTTTAACTCTTTTGCGGCGGTCATTTTGGCAAATAATTTAGTGACGAGTAATGAAAATTAGGCAAATTAGGCTTACTCACTCACCTCAATTATTCTGCATTCACTCCTGAAGTGTCTGAAGTGTTTTGCATCTTGGGAACCTCGGTTGCTTGTATACTTTGTAAATTACGCGCGCGAGAAACCGATTTACACACAAAACTCACAAGAAATTGTCTTTATTATTGCTATTTCTGCAAAAAAATTAGAAAAATGTTTAATAAGAATTGATTGTTTTTTGTCTTGCAGATATAAACACACAAAACTGTCACTGGAAAGTAGGGTTATCCGGCTCGAAGGACCAAATGTTTTGTCTAAAACCGTGTCGTGTAACTTTATTTTAAAACACTTGAAATGAAAAATAACGCACAATAATTTTCGTCAACGTTATAATTGCGGGTTTATTACGAATATGAAATGTTTTGAAAAAATGATTGACATTTATACTTTTTCCTTATGTACAAATTAGTGTAGACTTTATGACAAATGTCAATTATAAGCTTTAGGCTCTAAATACAATGGCTGTTCCTTAAACTTGACGATTTTACTTTATATTAATTAATTTTATAAACATCCTCAACAGATTCCTTTATTTTAAATGGATACCGATCTGTACGCCATGGTGGCGTTTTAATAAAAAACGGAGCGGTCACCACTTTATCGTTGACCGCCAATCTTAGGTTTCGGGATGTACGTCGCCTATTAACACAAGATTACTTAAAATCACCTCTACACACTATTTCCTATAAATACCACTTACCCCGAAAAGTTTTGCCAGAATCCTAAGTCCATACGAAAATTTTCACCACTGCCTTCTTATTTGCAAAAGGTCTTTATAAAAAAAAACGTATTTTTCCTTCACTTGGTATATAAAAAAAATATAAAACTGTATGGCACTGACTGTGTGCCTCTGGTAGTGACTGTCCGAATAACTCGCTTATTTTTGATTGCTGAGGCTAGTTAGTGGTGTGACTTGCTGTCAAAAATGCCCCACATACGGTGAATTGTTTTTGGTGTGGGAACCGAATTCTTTGCCGCTATATTTTATTGAGAGATTTTCCTCTTATTTTCTTTCCATGTCTTTGAATTATCTCAAAACTCACTTATTCGGGACAACAATCTGTGTTCGCCTGACAGGGGTCAATTGGGAACAAATCTTTGGCGAACAGAACGAGAACAAACTACATTTCACCATAAATATCAACGCACTAAATATACATAAAAAGGAGATTTGCCATTAGCAACAATTGTAGTACCAAAAATAATCATTTTTATAATGTTAGCAAACTGCGATCTTTATACTGAAGATTAATTTAATGTGATTTTCTTTCCATACAAAACAAATTTTAGTTTAAAAGTATGTTTTTTCATAAAAAATAGAAGGAATTTGAGTTTAGTGAAAATGGAAAAATTAACACTTTTCGTGAGAAAAATAAAGAGAGAGTGCTAAGAACACTGACTGAGATTTAATGTATTTTGTGAGTTTCTGTCGGCTGATGGATGCGTTCTGAGAAACGAAAACGAAAATGTATTCTAAGAAATTTAAAATAGAGAATGTACTCAACATAAATAAATAAAGGAATAAAGTGTGATAAATTCATTTATTGAAATAAAAGAATATATTTTTGTTCCTTCAATTATTACTGTGCCTAGAAAATTTTAAATAATTGAGATAAATAATGAAATTACTTTTGAAAACAACTGCTTCAGCCAAGAATATGAATAAGGCTAGTTTTTAATAAAAAAAATAGGTAGGTACAATCAACGAAAATGTTCTTTAAAATGTACGGGAAAGAACGCAACTCAAAATGTTATCAGCAAAAAAGTAAAAAAAAACGTCTTTACTGATTTGTGCCCTTTTCACGCATTTAAGTTTATCTTTCTAACATTTTTTTTAATTCATACGAATACACATCATTAGTAAACTGCACATTTATTATTGTTTCTTCCCAATTTTTTTTCTAGGAAACTGACGTATTTTTTATTTCATTTTTTGTTTGTAATTTTTCTTACGCTTTTCTAAGTGACGTACAGTTGTCAGTCTCGTTTAATACTGTTAAATGTAGGCGTGGGAATAATGATAATAATAATAATAGGTAATAATAATAATAATAATAACCCTCGGGGGGGTTGCATCCCTAGAGGGCGCGTCCCCAAGTGGCGGATAGGGGAACGCTCGATAGATATATCGGGTAGGTGGCAAACATACCAACCCTACATCCTAAACTGGAATCCAGAAAGCATGTATGTGGGCGACTGTTCTCCACGTTAGGAGCGGCCTCTTTATAGAACCTAGCAGAAGGTCTAAAATGCAACCCAAACAAAAATGGAGAGACAACTAAGAAACAGAACAATTATAATGCCGCCATCCGGGGGCGCCCGGGCTAACTCTGGAGCTACCGCTGTAGTTAGCAGTTTGCGAGCCGGTAGTGGTGATTCAGAATCGCAGGATATGCACACCGAGATAACCCGAACAAACAGAAACCTGCGACCAAGAAGCAGAGCAATACCACCTACAGCACCTGCACAAGCCCCGACTGTTTCGAGGGTATCATTACCCGAGACCACACGAGCTGGACCCCGCAGACAACGTATAGCATGGTCAGCATATATGAATAAAGACATTATGCGTTGTCACCATAGAGCAACGAAATGTGGAAGCGAGAACGCTGGATATAGAGAGAGACAGCACGAGCAGTTTATAGCCTTGTACCCACAGCTGGCCGAGAGAATTAGCGTACATAATGTAGCAGATCGAGTAAGAGCGATTCGAGAAAGACTGCTACTGCCACATGCCTTAGTCTAGCTCCACTAAGCAGAACCCTTAACGAATCATCGGATGGATATCGTATCAAGATCTTCAATCTGCAAAGTAACATCACTCATCTCCTATAAAAGGACGATTTAAAGTTATTCGCAAGGTCCAGACAACATCTTACTAGCCTGCTTACATAGTCAGAAACTTCAGCAATGACATTCACATGAAGTTTGAATGCGACAAATGTAAAGCTGTTGAAATGGTTAGAGGGAAGATCGTCCGAACAGAGGGTTTCACTTTTGATGACGGAGTAATAACGATATTGGGGGAAGAAGAGAGCTACAAATACCTCGGCCTTCAAGAAATGCGTGGAATTCAACATAGCAGGATGAAACACCACATTAGGACTCGTTTTAATGACAGAGTCAAACGGCTATGTAAAACTAAGATAAACAGTGGTAACCTCATAAAAGCCATCAACACATACGCTGTCCCAGTGTTAATATATTCCTTCGGACTCATAAAGTGGAGCCAAACTGATCTGGAAGACATAGAACGTAATCTAAGATCAGCGCTGACATCTTACCATTATCACCACCCAAGAACTGCAGTACAACGTGTGTATCTACCCAGAGATGAAGGAGGTCAAGGAATAATAGACATATACAGCCAACACTTTGTGCAAGTTGATCAGCTGCAACGATATTTCATCGAAAACCGTGAGAACAATCACAGATACCATCTTTTAATGCAGCTGGATAAACATTTTACACCACTTAAATTGGGTGACATGGAGTTTCAACCGAGCTACAACATCCGCACGGTCCCCAGTATTATAGAGCAATGCAAGTGCAAAGCAATCCATGAGAAATACCTTATTCCCTTGGGTGGGAACGGGATAAGCAAGGAAGCTTCAACGATCTGGCTCCGCAGAGGTCAACTTTTTCCTGAAACGGAAGGATTTGCTATCGCTATTCAAGATGGTATTGTCGCAACAAAACAATATCGACGGGTAATCTTACACGAAGACATAGATAATTTATGCCGTCGTTGCCGACAGGGGATAAAATCCATCGAGCACGTAATAAATGGGTGTATAACTTTAGCAAACCACGACTATCTCAAGAGACATAATGATGTAGCTAAAATCATACACCAGGAGCTTGCCATGAGATGCAAATTCGTCGAGGGTAAGAAACCATACTACCAGTATGAAGCACCTGAGGTTCTAATCGACTCCAACTTTAAATTGTACTGTGATCGAGCGATGACCACTGATCATCCAATTTTAGCGAATAGACCTGACATAGTCTGGATCGATAAAGCCTGGAAAAATGTATATATCTTGGATGTAGCAGTACCACTTTCTATTAACATCAACAGAACCTATGGGGAAAAAATCGGAAAAGATGTTGAACTGGCGCATGAGATCAAACAACGAGAAATTCTAAATCAAATACGTGCGGTCCCTATCATAATATCGAAAAAGCTGTTATTGACGAGCTGAAAAAATTAAAGTGCGAACATCATGTGCACGAAATGTCAAAAGCAGTTATGCTGAACACCTGCAGGATAGTTCGAAAGTTCCTGGAGCAACCATAATAAAAGTGCCGATACCACTTGTTCCGGAACGCAACAGGAAAAGCAAATCACTTCCTAATGGAAGTAAGTGGTTCACAACGAGTAACCAGAAAAGGAACCCCTAATCACCAGTGGTATGCACAATGGGCCGATTAACGGCCTAAGTGTTCCTCTCACCGAGAGCCACTTTAACATAACATAACATATAGTTGTTGAAGTCCCCATCATAAAAGTAAAGCCATTTTAAAACATCAAGTTAGTTTGAATTAAAGGAAAGCTAAAGGCATAACAAGAGAATCGATATTTCCACATCATCCAAGAACCTGTCACTTCACTGGACCATTAAGAGAATTCATTAACGAGAGAACCGTAACCTTGGAATCATCGCCACCACGGAAATTTATTTTGGGTAAAAAGCAAATAAAACGTGCACTAAAATTCATATATTTTATATAATATACTATAAAAATACGTTCACTACCTAATTACCTAATACCTTATAACTATATACAGTGCTAGTGCAAATCAATTTCATAAATTCTTCGTTGCAAAGCATTTAAGAGCTGACGGATAGATGTAGGAAAAGAGAGCAAAGAAAGTCACTTTTTTTTTGTTGGAAAATTGCATATACATTAATACAGCAACCTTGCACATTTTCGTATTCTTCTTCGGCGAAGTCGCCGCATTACATCGTTCGATCGAGTCAATCTTCGTTGATAAAGCTTCATTCCTTTTTACTGGCTTACAATTTTTTGTTCTTGTTCTTCCTTGTAAGGAAAGTGACACTTGTGGTTGGAGTTGCTGTTGGATCTTAGGCGTTGTATAATACTGCTGCTGCTAAATTGAGTGACTTCGTGGAGTAAAAGTATTGGGCCGCTTAGAAAAGCTTTTCGTTTGACTGATACGCTCGTTAAGGAAATTAATCCATTTCGCAAATTTTCTTATAGTACCTTGAATCAATCGTAATTGGTAATTTTTTAATTTTGAGTTCAAGGGTGCTGGTTTCTGCGATATTGAGTAATTGAATCGGATTATTATCAGTAAAATATGAGTAATCCAGGCATCGTACATGAGGAAATAGGTGGATGAACTAGTGAATAGATGGCAGGCACAGGCAGGTGTAAGGGAGTTGGATACGGAACAGCGAAGACAGTTAGCTGAGTTGAAAGTTTTGCGATCCTAGTTGTGGATAAGGCAATATAAGCAGAATAAAAAAGGTTATTACAGAAAGAGGTTCAACTATTTCTGTAACTGAGTTAGAGTGTCGACTATGTATACTCGAATCTTATTTTAAACAAAATTTGAATGTTCAGATGTCTTTAGAAAAGATTAACGTGAGGAGAAAACAAATGCGACAAGCAGAGCGGAAGTTGAAGACCTGTATGTCGTTACCAAATCGGAAATTTTAACGTTGTTGGCAGAAAAGAAATCAAGTGCTAGTGCGTGTGATAACTTTAATGTCACATTGCCACCTTTTCAACATTCGCCAAGGTCGTCAAATCTGGAGAAAGTGAAATTGCAATCATTTTCCGGAAAATTCTCAGAATTTCCCAATTTCATAGGACTTTTTAGTAGTCTGGTAGATAAGGATGACTCATTGGATAATTTGCAAAAATTCAATTACTTGAGAAACTGCTTAGCAGGGTCAGCGTTGAGTGCAATAAAGGAGTTCGATCTGACGACTGGAAACTACGCTAAGGCGTTAAGCTGCTTAAAAGTACGTTTTGATAGCATGGCGATGATATTCCAAGAGCATATTAATGGGATTTTAGCTATCCCAAAGATCTCAAAGTGTTTTGATTTCGTTCGCCTTGGATAGAGTCGATGCCCTATAGCCTCGGGAAGTTATGGATTATCCGAGATTCCCCAAGCTGCATGCATGTTAGTTGATTGTTTCGATTTTGAAGAGGCTTCGTTGAATGAGACGGTGAATAAATTCCGGGAAGAAGTAAACAGGAAACACGTTTTTCAGTCCCTTGAAGAAGAAGAATGTGAAGAAGAATTTTGAAAAGCGTTCGACGTGATGAAGGTGGTCGTTTGTTGTTGTTGGGAGATTCGTTAAGCCAGGCAAGGAAACGATTTATGAGCTTGGAAAAGCGACTTCAGAAAAATGACGAACTGCGAGATCAGTATATCCAATTCATGGATGAATATGAGAGTCTGGGTCATATGGAAGTTGTCCCGAGATATCAAGTTTCCCTCATTCGATATTTTGCTCCTCACCAATTTGTTCTAAGGCCTGATTCACTAACTACAAAGCTAAGGGTAGTCTTCGACTGTAGCGCCAAAACATGTCTTTAAATGATTTACTGTTGAAAGGGCCAGTGTTGCAAGATAATCTTTACGACATCGTATTACGCTTTAGATCTTATCCATTTGTAAACTCTGCGTATGTCTCTAAGATGTACCGTCAGATATGGGTGGATAAAGAAGATCAAAATTTCCAATGCATTTTATGGAGGTCCAAAGTACAAAAGGAATTAGTAGCATATAGGTTGAAAACAGTAACCTACGGGACTACGTCCGCTCCTTACCTTGCCACTAGGTGTTTAAAATGGTTGGCAGATGAGCATATATCGCAATTTCCAATAGGTGCTAAGGTTATAGGAGAAGACTTTTATATGGACGATATGATCACAGGTGCTGATTCACTGGAGGAGATTTACAGGATCTATTGTGAAACTAGTCATATACTCCAGACTGCTGGGTTCGAATTGCGAAAGTGGTGCAGCAACGATGCTAGGATTCGTGACAGGATTTCTGGGAATGGGCCTGTCAGCGACTCATTGCGCATCAACGACAAGGATGTGATAAAAACTTTAGGCATAGTTTGCAATCTTTCAAAAGACGAATTCAAGTACGTAGCCCCTGATGTTGATTTTTCAAAACCCATAACTAAAAGAAGAATATTGTCAGAACTAGCTCAGATCTTCGATCCCCTAGGGTTAATTAATCCAATAGTCGTAAAGGGTAAGATCATAATGCAAGATCTGTGGACTTAAAGATGTAATTGGGACGAGTCTGTTCCGATGAAAATACACTCGCAGTGGGAAGCTTATCGCAAGGACAATAAAAGTACCTAGATACATTCACTATTCACGTCGATCAAATGTCAAAGTTGAGCTACATGGATTGCGGATGCATCGATTCGTGCATATGGTTGTGCTATGTATCTACGAAACATAGATACGTTTGGCGAAATAAAATGCTGCTTAGTGAGTGCCAAGTCAAAAGTAGCTCCTATCAAAACTAAGTTGCTCCCGAGACTGGAATTGTGTACCGCAGTTTTATTAGTTGATTTAGTGCGAAGAATTCTCCTGAATGTAGCCGAAAACATTGAAGAGATTTATCTGTGGCCAGATTCTGAGATAGTGTTACGTTGGATTTCCGCATATCCGTCGTCGTGGGAGATATTTGTTGCCAATAGGGTATCAAAAATACAATCTGAGCTACCAGTGGCGATTTGGAGACATGTCGGCTCGAAGAACAATCCAGCGGACATAGTATCACGTGGTTCATACACTTTTGAACTAATGCAAAGCATGTGGTTTGATGGGCCATCATTTTTATACTTGCCGATTGAATATTGGCCGAAACAAAGGGTACCTTCCCCTATTGCTGAGTTAGAACCCAATAACCCTGTAGCCATGATAGCAAAAATGATGCCAGAAGAATTCTCAAAACACTCTGACCGTTTCAGCAGCTATCAAAAAACAATTCGTATTTTTGGATATGTGGTTCGATTTATGAGATCATTAAAAGGAAAGTCTTCTCCTTCGAGTTCCAACCCCCCCGTAAGTCCTACATCATCAGGATTGACAATAGTTGAACTTGAAGAAGCACTCCTACGTATTATCTGGAATCTACAGCAAACTCATTTCAAGGAGCAAATTGAAGAGTTAACGAAGAAGCAGAGGATAAGCACAAAAAGTGTCATCAGCAGCCTCAATCCTTTCCTAGATGATGAACACTCTTGCGAGTTGGTGGGCGTTTGCTGAATACGAAAATACCTTATAATGTCATATGTCCTATACTCCTACCCAAAAACTCCCTATTTGTTAATAATCTTGTTGTCCATTTGCATGTCACTAATTTTCATGCAGGTATTCAAGCTCTGGTCGCTATTTTAAGACAGCGATTCTGGGTCATCAACGCTCGAAATGTTGCCAAGAAGACGGTATCTTCGTGTCATCACTGCTTTCGTTACAAACCGAAGCTCTTGAAGTAGATCATGGGTGATCTTCCAGCCAGCAGAGTAACGATAATCAAGCCATTCGCGAGATCAGGTGTGGATTTCTGTGGACCCTTTCAAATATCGCAAGGGCGTCGAGGATACTGTACGCATAAGGCATATGTGGCTGTATTTATTTGCTTTGCGACAAAAGCGATGCACCTAGAAGTCGTATCGGACCTCTCGACTCGAGGTTTCTTGGCAGCCTTAAAGCGATTTGTTGCACGACGTGGCCTATGTGAGGAGATTCATTGCGACAACGGGACCAATTTTGTGGGAGCTCGAAATGAGCTTAAGGAGCTATATAATGTGGTCTTGGAGCAGCAGAAAGAGAATGCTATCTCATCATGGTGCGCCTTACATCGCATCAAGTTCGTGCACATACCTCCACGAGCGCCACATTTCGGTGGCTTGTGGGAACCGGCAGTTAAGTCGGCAAAATTCCACCTCTATAGGACAGTAAAGCAGACATTTTTGACGTATGAAGAGTTTTCGACCGTAATTGCGGAAATTGAAGCCATTATGAATTCCCGCCCAAAGTCTGTTTTAGGACCAGATCCAAACGACGAACAAGTCTAAACTCCTGGCCACCTATTAATTGGTAATGCTTTAAATTCTCTTCCAGAGAATACCATTCCAGATGATATACCTCCATTAAAAAGATGGCGACGACTCACGCAGATTAAACAACACTTCTGGACGAGATGGTCGAAAGAGTATCTGTTAGAGTTGCAGCGACGGACGAAGTGGAAAACGGCTTCCGATAATGCTACTGTGGGCACCGTCGTACTAGTCAGCGATGACAATTTGCCGCCTCAGCAATGGCTGCTGGAAAAAATCGAGCGGCTTATCACTGGTGCGGATGGAAAAATTCGCGTTGCGGATGTACGAGTCAAGGGTAGTGTGCTCAGAAGACCAATTCATCGCCCGGCCCCTTTACCGAGTTGTTGAAGTGCCTCTTATCCCAATCGACCCTTCAAGGCGGCAGTATGTTGATGCTTCACATCATAAGATTCGAATCACTTGTTTAACATTAATTGAATTATATTATGAATTTTTAATATGCGTGTAATAAGTACACAGCTTTAAGAAAACTAAACTTGTCATCACTTAAATCATCCTAAACTGGAATCCAGAAAGCATGTAGGTGGCCGACTGTTCTCCATGTTAGGAGCGGCCTCTTTATAGCACCTGACAGAAGGTGTAAAATGTAACCCAAACAAAAATGGAGAGACAACTAAGAAACAGAACAATAATAATGCCGCCATTCGGGGGCGCCCGGGGTAACTCCAGAATCGCAGGATATGCACACCGGGATATCCCGAACAAACAGAAACCTGCGACCAAGAAACAGAGCAATACCACCTACAGCACCTGCACCAGCCCCTACTGTTTCGAGGGTATATTACCCGAGACCACACGAGCTGGACTCCGTAGACAACGTATAGCATGGTCAGCAGACATGAATATAGACATTATGCGTGGTCACCACAGAGCAACGAAATGTGGAAGCGAGAACGCTGGATATAGAGAGAGACAGCACGGGCAGTTTATAGCCTTGTACCCATACAGCTAGCCGAGAAAAATAGAATGACGGAAAATGAGCAGCAAGCAACATAAAATGTCCTACAAGCTAAACAGCTACCGCACTTCATTAGGACCTGGAGATGACTTGTTCCAACTGGTCTTTGATAAATTTGATGAAGCTCTAATCGAATTCTAGGGAATGGATCCATTATGTAGACCAAGGATCCCCAAAGTTTATATAGACAAGAAGGCGGTTGCTATCATCGAACATCTAAATAACACCATTGTGCACCATTTACAAGATCATCATGACTTGGAACAAAATATCACTGCTACGAGCTAAGCTAGGTCGCCTAACTCGATATAAAAACGGTGTTAGATCACAGCATTTTACGTTGAACTGACCAGGAATAACCAACCCAATGCCCAACAAATACCCGATGGGAAGTCTCTAGAAACACTCTGGGGAAGTATATGGTAGAACCCCCAAACTCATAATCCTCAATCCACCTGGTTAAGCACAGCGCTTGAGTATCCACAAATGAACACCACTCCAATCAATATAGCTGAATTGAGAAAAAACGCTGAGGAAAAGCAAGAATTGGAAAGCGCTGGGTCAGGATGATCATCAAAATTTCAAAAATTCACTGCACATGGGCATATTGTCAGGAATTACAACCGAATTCTGGACAAACAGTGCCAGATCCCTAATTTCTTCACAAAAGGAAAAACATTTCTAATCCCTAAGGATGGAGAACCGTCAATCCAGCGAACTATAGACCGATAACTTGTTTGCCAATCTTATACAAGGCATTGACATCCGATATTAGTGATTGAATCGGGCAGCACTTACTTACTTACTTAGGTGGCGCTACAGTCCGGGGTGGACCTGGGCCTCAACCAATACGCCTCTCCAGTTAGCGCGATCTTTGGCTAACTGCCTCCAGTTGCGCACTCCAAGTTGGTTGAGGTCCCCTTCCACTTGCGCGCCACCTAAGGCGAGGTCTTCCTCTACTGCGTTGTCCCTCCGGGTTTGAATCGAAGACTCTTCGGGCCGGAGCGTTGGTGTCCATTCGCTCTACATGTCCTAGCCATCTTAGTCGACTGATGCGTACTTTTCTGACCAGGTCGATGTCGCTGTACAGCTCGTAGAGTTCGCTGTTAAATCTCCTCCTCCAAAGCCCGTCAACGCAAACGGGACCGAAAATCAATCGAAGAATTTTGCGTTCAAAACGACCAAGGAGATCTTCATCCGCCTTTGATAGCGTCCATGTTTCTGCGCCATAGAGTAGGACTGGGATGATGAGGGTCTTATACCATGTTCCCACCAACGTGATTTAGCTAAATCAACTTGATTTAGCTAAATCATCTCATAAATTACGTGATTTATCATACATTTTCGTGATTTATAATTACGTGATTTATACGTGTTTAAATTTTAATTACGTATCTGTCATCGCAAATCCACACAAAATAAAATCGAACATACCTGTTCTTAAATTCAGCACTTTATTCAGCAAACAAAAAAGAAAGAAAAACTGTCAAAAAAATTATTTCAAATTCAATTTTCTAATTTTGTTCGTGTTTCGGCGAGTTTTTGATATTTTTATTAAATTCATGCAATGAAAAATTGTTTTATTCTTGGCAGGTATGGCAAAAAAACAGAAAGAATAACAATGGTGTTGGACACCTAATGTCAAAGTCGACAAAAATGTCAAACTAAATCACTTAAAGTTCGGTGGAGACGCCTTTCGTGATTTATAAATCACTTCGGCTAAATCACGTTGGTGGGAACATGGTATTATATAGAGTCTCCTTAGTGGTTCTTGACAAGGCCTTCTCAATTGCCTTCTTAGGCCAAAGAAACAGCGGTTGGCAAGTGTAATTCTTCGATTGATTTCTGATGTGATGTCGTTGTCAGAATTTATAGCGGAGCCGAGGTAGACAAAATTCCTAACTACCTCAAAAATATAGCTGTCTGTCGTGACGTTCTGACCGATTCGTCGATGTTGTGTTTCCCTTCTTGTTGACAGCATATATTTTGTTTTGCCCTCATTCACCACTAAGCCCATTTTTGCCGCTTCTGTACTGATACTTGCAAACGCACCAGTGACAGCTCGCTGTGTTCTGCCAATGATGTCGATGTCGTCAGCGTATGCAAGTAGTTGCACAGACTTCTGGAAGATTGTGCCTCTGGTGTTGGCTTGCGAGTTTCGCACAATCTTCTCAAGAATGATGTTGAAGAAGTCACACGACAGCGCGTCACCTTGTCTAAATCCTTTTTTGACATCAAAGGTCTCGGTGAGATTGTTTCCGACCTTTATGGAGCAGCGAGCATTCTCCATCGTCATTCTGCACAATCGGACGAGTTTGGCAGGGATGTCAAAACTAGACATAGCTCTATACAGCTCGTCTCTATAAATGCTGTCGTATGCGGCCTTAAAATCGATAAAAAGATGGTGAGTATCGATCTGGACTTCTTGGGTTTTCTCCAGGATCTGCCGTAGTGTGAATATTTGGTCGGTTGTGGACTTAGCGGGCCTAAAACCGCACTGGTAGGGACCAACCAGATCGTTGACAAAAGGTTTCAGGCGTTCACACAGTATGGCAGACAGGATCTTGTATGCGATGTTAAGAAGACTGATACCCCTATAGTTGGCGCAGTTTAGAGGGTCTCCTTTCTTGTGGATCGGGCAAACGATGATGAGGTTCCATTCATCAGGCATACTTTCCTCCGACCAAATCTTGGAGACGAGTTGGTGTATGCTCTCTACCAAGTCATCTCCCGCTGCCTTAAAAAGCTCGGCAGTCAAGCCATCTGGTCCAGCAGCTTTGTTGGTCTTAAGCTTGGATATTGCTATCCTCACTTCGTTTTGGTCGGGTGGACGGAAGTCTTGGCTTTCATCGTCTAAGTTGAATGGTTCGTTCTGCCTGACAGCGGAATTTGGGTCGTCTTCGCCGTTTAACAGTTTGCAGAAATGGTTTTTCCATATCCTCAGCACCGACTGTGACTCTACCACAAGGTTTCCTTGTTCGTCTCTACAGGTCTCTGTTCGGGTCTTGTTGCGATTGCACGTTCTTTTTACCCTTTGGTAAAACTTCCGAACATTGTTCCTGGAGTAGCACCTCTCTATTTCCTCGATCGCGCGCTTCTCGTGCTCTTTCTTTTTCTTCCGGAGAAGCCGATTTTCCTCCCTCCTCTTTTGCTCGTAGAGCTCACGAGCTGCCCTCGTCCTTCTGTGCAGCGCCGCTTTGTACGCGCTTTGTTTTGCTGCATGTGCTTGCCGGCATTCTTCATCAAACCAGGGGTTTCGTGAGGGTGGTCGTGTGAAACCCAGCACA
Source organism: Cheilosia vulpina (assembly GCA_916610125.1). Classification (NCBI taxonomy): domain Eukaryota; kingdom Metazoa; phylum Arthropoda; class Insecta; order Diptera; family Syrphidae; genus Cheilosia; species Cheilosia vulpina. Next base: position 47,239,471 of record OU744280.1, read on the forward strand.
TCGGTTGCGGCGTTTCTGTTGGCGTCTTGGCATCTATGCCACTGGTCTTCAGCACTTGATGCTGGCTGCATAGGACTTCTCGAGAGGTTGAGGGATACGCGAACAGCAAAGGTTCTGGCGGTTTGTTGCGATTGTAGCCGTTCAACGTTGAATCTCCTCACAGTTGTGGCGTTTGAGATATCCGCATACGCACCTTGGCTACAACAAGGTAGTGGTCCGAGTCTATGTTGGCCGCTCGGAAAGTTCGGACATCTAGAACACTGGAGGAGTGCCTTACGTCGATCGCAACATGATCAATTTGGTTGACGGTTTGATGATATGGCGACCGTCATGTTCCTTTGTGGATATTGAGGTGAGGAAACCGTGTGCTAGCTATAGTAACATTACGCCCCGCAGCAAAGTCAATTAGCCTAAGTCCGTTCCCAGACGTAATGTCGTGTAGGCTGTGCTTTCCGATTGTGCTACCAAAGATGTCCTCCTTTCCTATTTTGGCGTTAAAATCACCTTAATCTCAATCTTAACGTCATACTTAGGACATTGCTCATATGCTTTGTCGAGGAGCTCGTAGAAACATTCTTTGGCAGCATCGTCTTTTTCTTCTGTGGGGGCGTGAGCGCATATTAGGCTGATGTTGGCGAATTTAGCCTTGATGCGGATTGTTGTAAGGCGTTCACTAACGTGTCGAAAGCTCAATACTTCTTGCCTAAGTCTGCCGCTTACAACAAATCCGCATCCAAATAGACGCTGCTTTCGTTCCCTATAGCAATCACCGTAGTAAATGTCACAGGTTTTCATCCTTCTTTTGCCCGGCCCATCCCACCGCACTTCCTGGATGGCGGTGATATATGCTTTGTAGCAGTCTAGGGCCTCCGCTAATTGTTCGGCTGCACGCGGCCGGTTCAGGGTTCGAACATTCCACGTGCAGATACGAACGTCGTTGTCCTTTTTTCGTTTTCCAGGGTCGTCAACAGTGAATCCGTCCTTTTCCGAGGCTTTTGGTTGCTTCGCAACAGTATTTTTTTTCCGTGGTTGGGTAGTTAGCCCCACGCACAACCCCCAACTTGGAGGACCAGGCCCTAGATTGACCCTAGGACAGCGGGTCGGATATTCCGTTGTCAGTAACCCACTTCGGGGATATGAGTGCTGCCGTTGGCCCATAGAGGGTTCATCCGCCACCATCTCTATTTCAACACCCTGACTAGTGCTGAAAATTCCTTACTGACCTTAGCTCCAAATACGTCAGAGTAGCTCACGTAAGGTATCTGCCATCTTGACTGTTGGCACCACTGTTGATCCAACCTTGTGGATTCATCCGCTGTATGTCCTCTTTCTGAGGGGCTCATGTAAGACCTCTGAGACTCAATCAGGCAGTCATTCCGACAGAGCATTATAGTGTTGCTATTTTCTTCGTGCTAAACACTCGCGCTTATAAGTTTAGCAAGTCAAGCCCGGGTGGACGAGACCAGTATCCGGTGGCTACCACGGGGAGGTAAAATAAGCACAATTGATGTGTATGAAACAGTTGCAACAGCTGGGCATCGCCAGGTTGATACCAATCAGTGTCTACCCTATTCATACAACACCCCACCACCAATCGGGCAGCACTGTGAATTATATAATATCATTCCAAGCGAACAGAAAGGATGCGCAAGAAATTCAAGAGGATGCAAAGAGTTGATCACCATTGACGCTATCGTTACCAACAACTCAACTCATAACCAGCGTAACCTCAGTGTAGCTTACATCGACTATCAAAAGGCGTTTGATAGTGTCCCGCACTCCTATCTATTAGAAACGCTTAAGATTTACGGTGTAGAGCCCAAACTGATATCATTCTTCAGAGATGCCATGAACAAGTGGAAGACTACTAACTGTATGGGAGGATTAAGAACAAGGGAGATATGCATAAAAACAGGAATTTCTCAAGGTGACACATTCAGTCCTTTATGGTTCTGCCTTAGTCTAGCTCCACTAAGCAGAACCCTTAACGAATCATCGGATCGATATCGTATCAAGATCTTCAATCTGCAAAGTAACATCACTCATCTCCTATACAAGGACGATTTAAAGTTATTCGCAAGGTCCAGACAACATCTTACTAGCCTGCTTAACATAGTCAGAAACTTCAGCAATGACATTCACATGAAGTTTGAATGCGACAAATGTAAAGCTGTTGAAATGGTTAGAGGGAAGATCGTCCGAACAGAGGGTTTCACTTTTGATGACGGAGTAATAACGATATTGGGGAAAGAAGAGAGCTACAAATACCTCGGCCTTCAAGAAATGCGTGGAATTCAACATAGCAGGATGAAACACCACATTAGGACTCGTTTTAATGACAGAGTCAAACGGCTATGTAAAACTAAGCTAAACAGTGGTAACCTCATAAAAGCCATCAACACATACGCTGTCCCAGTGTTAATATATTCCTTCCTTATCCATCGAGGACGTAATAAATGGGTGTATAACTTTAGCAAACCACGACTATCTCAAGAGACATAATGATGTAGCTAAAATCATACACCAGGAGCTTGCCATGAGATGCAAATTCGTCGAGGGTAAGAAACCATACTACCAGTATGAAGCACCTGAGGTTCTAATCGACTCCAACTTTAAATTGTACTGTGATCGAGCGATGACCACTGATCATCCAATTTTAGCGAATAGACCTGACATAGTCTGGATCGATAAGGCCTTGAAAAATGTATATATCTTGGATGTAGCAGTACCGCTTTCCATTAACATCAACAGAACCTATGGAAAAAAAGGGAAAATATGTTGAACTGGCGCGTGACATCAAACAACGAGAAATGCTTAATTAAATACATATGGTCCCTTTCATAATATCCAGCACAGGAGTAATCGAACAAGCTGTTATTGACGAGCTGAAAAAATTAAAGTGCGAACATCTTGTGCACGAAATGTCGAAAGCAGTTATGCTGAACACATGCCTCAACTATATCTCATTTCAACCATCTGCTAAAAATAACCAAATTCTTCAGTGACGATATCAGGTGGACGTTTTGAATAGGTAAGTGCAAGACCATCCCAATCACCAAGGGAAAAGTTAGAACAAAAAGTACGGAGGAACTATTCCGGATTGGTTCGATGGAACAAGGCGATCTATTAGCAACGTCCAAGCTTAATGGAAAAAATCTGTTCAAAGCAGTTAACGCATTCGCTATACCTTTATACTGACATAGAGCTTTGGAGTAATAAAATGATCAACTACCGAACTGAAAACGATACACCGAAAAATAAGAACCACACTAACCAAACACGAATAGTAATTCGCTGCAAAACCAGAACCGTAATGGAAGTTTTTACGCTGAAAGAGAAGGCTTTATTTTAGCCATTCAAGCCGAGGTGATCCCAACGAGAAATTACTTGAGGAAGAGCCCTGATGCCCCCGAAGATAAATGCCTTAGATGTGGAGGAACAGGAGGGACGATCGATCATATCATATCCGCGTGCAGAGCTCTTACCCAAAGTGATTACCTAAAGAGGCATAACAATGTTGCAAAAATTATTTATATTGAAGTCCTTCGAAAAAACAACATCATTAACGAAGAGCAAAGGGGTCGATTGCACCTCATCCCCTGCCAAATTTCGCCCCTAGGGCCATCTACATCTCAACTCCGCAACTGAAATCCAATAATCGCATCACTCACCTTTAGAGGATAGTGTTACCTCAAACTAGTATTATGTTAAAGTTTATCATAGTTTAAATAGATGCATTAGTGGAATTCTGGAAATTCTATGGCGAAAGGAAGGAGTTAGGGACCAAATTGATGTAATGACAGGAGGAAGATATAAGGATGGGAAATGCTTTGTGTTTAAGGTACCTGAATGGATTTATAAGATTTGGAGACTGTAAATATTTAATTAATTTAAATCTGAAGCTAAAACAATAAGTTGTTTGAGAAAATAAATTGACTTTTATCTTCAGAGAATTTGAGAAAATAAAAGCCTCCTTCAAACAACTTATTATGTGTGTTCACGATTCGGTATAATAGACCTAGTAAAATTGCGAAATGTTATTTTTTTTATCAGATCGTGAACACACTTTTTCTCAGTTCTTGCAAAACTGAAACTAACTTTTAATTTTTTCTGAAACTGAAATAGTAGCATTTAATTGTTTATTATGCCGAAAAAAGGCGAAAAAAAATATTTTAGATAATGGAAAGAGTAAAGACGAAGATGATATCATTAAAACCCTCTTTTTCTGTCCCTTTTTGACTGGAGTACGTTTTTTTGCATTCTCTTTATTTATTGCTACACACAGGAATTTACAGTTTAGCGAATTGTCAACTTGACAAGGCTACACTTTACTCTGTTGTATTGTTCGTTTACAATAAGGCCAGGGTATAAATAAAGTGCAAAAGTGTAGCGAAATTTATGTCAGTATATTTTGTTGCTGCAGTGCGAACAAAAGTTGCACTTTCGCAATGATACAAGGCCAGTTGCATCGGATAGTGAATACCCCTATTATTTTAACCTTGGAGAATAAAAAGACAAATTTCGCAAAGATATTCATCCAATTATGTGTGTATATATTCATAAAAGAATATAACCTGCCTTTATACCTCCCGCTCTATTTCACAAAATGGTTTCCAAACAATATCACAAAATGAATTGTAATATGGTAACACTTATTTCCCACATTAAATACAATAGACTACAACTCGGACGATAAGGGTGAATAGTGAGAAGGTAAGTGTCCAGTTGCAGAGCTGAGATCTAGATGTCGCTAAGATCAGGGGATGAGATGCGGCGACCCCATTTAATTTGTCGCCGAGAAATTTTATCTGATTTTTTTTTTTGATGGAATCAGAATCTATCAAAAGATGGCTAATGTTTGAAGAGACAAATTGTGGAGCAGACATATTAGCTCAAGCTAAAAAAATATGTGTAAATCTGAGAAGAATGTAGTTTAAACTTTAAATAAACTTTTAAAGAAACCTATACCTGCACCTTAAGGCCAAAAATATGTATATTATCACACGGGTCGATATCATACCTAATTTGCAATCGCAGATTAAATTATAAAAAAACAACACGCACAAAGGTGTGTTAAGTGTTACAACATGGGTGTGGATCATGGACAGTGACAGGCACTCTTGTTCCGTGGGGACAAAGGTTATATAGGTTATACTATATGCGTTCTACATAATTATGGTTAAAAAAAAAACTCGAAGCTCATAATAAGTTTTGCTGTCTTTGAACTAACAGTGTTTGTGAATTGCTTAGACTTCGTTACTATGTACAAGAGTAGAATTCGCTGAAAGAACTAAAAATTGTGCCGAAAAACTGTTTATATGAGTTCGATGTAGTGTGTCCAAACTATTATATCGATAATCGACCTCGACCCTGCGAATGTTACTTAGTGTTGTTATTACGGTCTCTTTAAAATAAATTCTGTAAATCTTTTTAATTGAAATTACATATTAGATAAATTTCATTAAATTTTGATTGGAATGAATAATATATCAAGTGCATGCTCATCTTAAATTGATTAAAATTTTTGCATGTTGCCCTGGTAATTTACCGTTGGTTAGCACGAAAGAATACCTACAGTAATAGTGATTGATTAATTCCAGCAATTCCTCTATAACGGTTGTTATAATAAAAAAGTGAAATGGGTTGCAACAATAGCCAGGACCTTAATGCACACAAATATAAGAACGATTCAGAACAAGTCATTGATAAAAACGAGCAAGAGCAACAAACATCTTCAGCGGACGAAAACTTTGTAGAAAAAAATGTGATGCCTTCACCAGCAACACTTAATCGGGAAAATCAGAGAAAACATCAACATTCACGATTTTCAAGAGATGATAGGAATACTAATAAAGCTCAAAACAATGATTTAGTTACAAGTGATATTGATAGTAAAAATTTCAATCTGAAAATATGTACAAAAGCAAATATAAGTGAATCGAATATTGTTGATGCTTGCGAGTTTGAAAACAATGTGAATGATAACGGTAAGGCTGGTGATTAAGTATGACACTCGTTATTGCATTTTTTCTCGCGAAAATCGCCTTCTCAATTTAATCGATACGACCTAGAATTGTAAATCACTTTTATTCGTCTGAGAATAAAGAAATTTTGTACAAACGAGGAGTTCTAAGAATCGACCAAGAGTTTTATATAGACCTCCTGTGTCAACTATTTATATTTATGTCCATAAATTTATTTATAATTATACTGCATTTACACCATCACGCACGCGCATTTTTACACGAGACGAGTTCCTTCCATCCATTTCAAACTCGCTGAAACGTATGGCTGACAGCATTACTTAATTTATTTTATTTAAGAACATAATCAGAAAATAATGTACATAACTGTTAACTACTAATGTAGTGTCTGCTACTCTGCTGCACCTTATGAGCTGAAATTATTATTGGTCTCCTCAAGTTTCGGCTTCAGCTGGTTTATACTGTGATTCGGCCTTACCAATAATCAACTTTAGTTTGGCAGTTTGCGCAAAGACCCCACACTTTCCAAAATCCATTTACCAATAAACAAATTTAGTTGTCGGATTATCGTTAACTGTAGGGTTAAATGTTAATGTTCAGAAAGCCATGATTATCTCGGGCATTAGCTAAAGAAATCCTCCCTAAATGTCATTTTCAAGAGGGGTGTTGCCCAACCACCAAAATTGGCGGTATGGAATTTTGTAATAGGAGCGAATTTAAATACACTTTTGTTCAGCCTAAACGTTTACAATTATAATGCCCAAAATTGAAAAATATTGCATTTTTGTTTTATTTCTAAACACTTGAAATAAATATTTCGAATATTTTCATTTTGATTGGTTTTTTAATAGTTTGCAAGTTACGAGTGCATACGTAAAAAATGAATTTGATATAAGTTTAGGATGTTTCCAAGACTTTCTGGAGAGTCTTCGAGAAGAGAATAAAATACCGGTTCACTTAAGATTGAACAGCTCATACCCGAAAACCTACATTTTTCTACAACTCTCAGTACCTTAGTCGGCTCAGTTTGGCTGCAACCAAACCCTCTTTGGAAATGGAGTTTGTTCCCAGAAAATGAGAATTTCTAATGAATCAGTGGTTGGTGTGAAAAGGTTGACTTCGCGGAAATATAGATATAATAATTGTCAGCCTTCAGCAAAATCCTTGCGAAATAATAAATTTAGGAACTTCTGGAAGAATAACAGGTAGTATGTGCGAATTCAAGATAAACAGAATTTTGTTTTATTTAAGGCGTTTTTCTTTTTTAGTTCAGAGCTGAGCTCTGAACCGAGCTCGAGCATTAGGCGTTTTTATTTTTCAGTTCAGAGCACAACTCGAACTGTTATACAAAAAGTTCGTGTTTCTTTTTTAGCTCAGATACATCAGAGCTCCGAATTTGTATTTCTTTTCTATACTCAGCCTGCTCAGTCAATTTATTCCGACCTCATGGAGCGCGCTCTGATTATGCTCTGAACGAAAAAAGATACACAAATTCTAAGCTCTGATGTATCTGAGCTCAGAATACATTAACTGAGCATGCTGAGTTAAAAGCTGAATACACACTCACAGTCACATTTGACAGAAAAAAAAACAGGATAAACAAAATAATTGAAATGGTGGACGACCTTTGTTGTTCTGGAACTGAAGGTTAACTAATTTAATAAATAAAAATGAATAAATATTCAAATTATACATATATTTATTACAAATGACAGCTACTTGCTCAAGTGTGTTTCAATTACATCAGAACGATCTGAGTACGCTCGGTTCAGAGAGCGCTCAAAATGCTCGAGATCGGTTCAGAGCTCAGCTCTGAACTAAACAAGAAAAACACCAAATAAAGTATACAAAGATGCGTTACATTAATAAAAAAAATATGAGCTAAATATTATAAAATTATTTTCATTGTCCAAAGAATATTAAATTATTGCCGATTAGTACAAGCGCGCTCTGATAATGCTCTGAGAGAAAAAAGAAACACAAATTCTGAGCTCTGATATATCTGAGCTAAAAAAGAAACACGAGCTTTTTGTATGACAGTTCAAGTTGTGCTCTGAACTAAAAGAGAAAAACGCCTATTAGCGGTTTCTATCGACTAAGATAGTGATATTTGCTGCATTACTTACCCTGGAGCACGCTACATATAAGATATAACTGCCCGTGGCTGAAGCAATTCTTGATTCATTCAACTCCCGCTTTTCTTAAAGTTTGACCCTCTAATTTATTGATTGTCATAGCAGAACAAACATTAATAGGAAATTGAATCCGTTTAAACTGAAATGAATAATTACTGGGAATTATTTGTATTCTTGGTGTAAACACCGTATCTCCTTTACCAGACCCAGTTAAAATTAACGCCTCAATAGGGTTTTTCTGCAACGAAATCACTCTCAATCTGGTTCCATTACAAAGCTTAGGGGATTCAATTCGCGAAGCAGCTTTTAATTTCAGGCCATGGACTGTAATTCTATTTAAAAACTCGACCGGGTAATTTACTGCCTCATCTTGATTGCAAATAGCATTTATAAACAGGTACGACGTATATCATCAGGAATTTTGCTTAATCTAATAATACCACGATCTGGTATCACTGATACCTATACCTATTTGACAATCCTTTCCTACATATTTGACATCTCTTTTATGGCTTTTTTTTTCTTAACACATCAAACAGCATAGCTGCTGTTAACTATATTTCAATGCTTCCAGTATTTTCGAACGGAAGGCTTGGCAAAGAAAAAAGCAAAACGAAACGAAAAAATAAATTACTCAATGTTTTCCGGAATTTATAGAGATATAGAGACAAAGCAGATATTGTAGGCCTAGGTATCCTCTATAGGCCTGTGAAAAATGTACCAGAATATACTGAGCAGTTTCTAAGATTTTCGCATTTAAATACATGCAGTCAAATTCAATCTTAGTCAAACAGAACTACATCAATTTTATTTATATGATTAAGAAACGTCATAGTGAGCAACGGTAATCATCGCTATACAAATGTCGCACCTAGCGCCATCTACATCTGAACTAGTTATTTTCTCAAAAAACTTATTGTTTTAGTCAATCCCCTTCCCGGAAGAATAATTTATGAAATCTCTTAATTATTTTATTTATGGCTTCATATTCCTCATTATTTAAATGGTCTAACTTTAATAGTGATAAAATATTTTTGTCAACGTTTTCTAGTGCATGTATTTCGTTATATGCATATGGATTACCTACTAATGGTATTTGCTGATTGTTTAGACTTATGGTTTTGGATTCTAAATCTATAAGGGTGTTTAGTTTATTCAGAATGTCTATCCCAATTATGAAATGGTATTTCCTATTATGTAAATTTATGACCTTCCATCTGATGAGTGCTCCTTTGGGAAGATTTAATTCTTCGGGTGCTGGAGAATGTGCTTCTAATCTAATTTCGTCTTTACCATTAACTGTGGTAAAAGGAATCGGCTTAATTTTAACGGTTTTGAATTCTTTGATTTTGGCGTTCATAATGCTAAAGGATGACCCTGTGTCTATTAATGCTAAATACTTTACTTTGTTAATAGTTATTTTTATAGTGGGTAAATCTTCCGAGGCTAGTTGCAAAAAAACTCGGTGTTATTTTCATAATGATCTCTTTCTATATTTCCTATGTCCATTGGTTCATGGTTTTGATGTTTCCTAATTCTACCTGAATTATTGTTAAACTGTCGATACTGTCCGGAGTATCTATTATTATACTGAGCAGGGTTTCGATAATTATTATTCGTTCCTGGATTATTATTATAGTTATTGCTCATATTCTGTTCCTGGCGATTTTGGCCCGAATGCATAGCGAAATTTCTAGGGTTGGTATTAGTATTCGATTTTGGCCTGAATACGTAACTATATTTCTAGATTGCCCTACGTATCCATGTTGGTTATTGTTCCCCATTTTATGTTTAGTTTTTCTATATTCTTCGCTTATGCACGTATCTTCGTACTTTCTTTTTAACATTATTTCACAGATTGTTTCAATTTCTTTCTTCTCATAGATATTTTCTAATAGTGTACCTTGGCATATTTCTTTTAGCATGTTTACCAATAGGGAGTCTACATTACTTAAATCTATGGCATTATCCCCTTTATAGAAATTTATAAGTTCATCACTTTTGAATTTAATTTTTTGTATTTCTATTAATAGCTCACTTACGGTATTAACTTTGATACTGTGACTATTTTTGTAGATGTCTGATGGCTCCACATCTGGTCGATACATCAGTTTTAGCTGCTTCTTGATGGCTTCCCAGTTCTCTGGATCTCGTACATTAATGCCTCTCCCTGGATTTTTTCATTATATACTGTCCGTATTATGAACTTCTTGGTGTCTTCATTTGGGAAATCGTTTAGATACCATTCCACGTTTTTAAAAAAGATATTTATTGTCACTTCGCCTTTTCCGATAAATGTACTCATATGGGCTACTTCACGAAGAATCCTCTCACGATCTAATTGTGCTGTTTCTCTTGCCTGGAGATGTTGGAAAGCATTAGTTAGTTGTTCTAATTGCTGTTCCCTCAATCTCAGTTGTTGTTGGAGTTCAACGTCTGCTGCTTCCATGTTAATTTCCTCTTAATCGTTATTGATTTTAATTCGAGTTAATGCACTATTCACAATATGTTTCTTGGTTCGTTTCACTAGATAACCCGTAAAAGAGTTATCCTTCCGACTGCGCCAGTTAACTTTTTTGGAAGTTCGGGGATAAAAAAAAGAGTTTCCTTTTTTTTTTTTTTTTTTTCTTTATTTGTTTTTTTTTTTTTTTATTTCACTTTTCGACTAGACACAGGGGAATTAACGAATTATAGTTACGGGGTTACAAAACGTGGCGAGAAACCGTCCGAAGGGATTGGTTGCAGAAATCAAACTCAAACTCCAACGAAACTTACCAAGATCTATTTTCTGTATCCATAAAAATGTTTGATCAATGTACGACCAAACGGATATTCAAGTTTCCGTCTGGTACGTGCAAGAATGTGCCGGCTATGTGAGAACACAAAACTGTTTTATTTGTTTTCACCGTTGAGGTATTGAAAAGTATCCGATAGCCGGATATCTAATATGCTAGGGAAAGACTGTGAATACATAACTCGCGCGCCATCGCTGAGCCATCACAACCATCGGATGGGCTTAAACCGGCTTTTACGTCAGCAAACGAATTTGATATAAGATTAGACCCAGTAACGATCCCGAATTTTGATGGATCCTACTCCAATTGGCTCGCTTTTAAGGACGTGTTCGAGATGCTGGTACATGAGGCCAATTTTCCAGAGGCATATAAGCTGAGCAAAATCTGTCAGGCCGTCAGTGCAACTAATGTACCGTTGATGGGTGGATTGTATTCTGGGGGATGCGAGGAAGTGTGGGCCGCGCTAAAGAATCTGTTTGAAAATCAAACATTTTTGGCCGAAATTCACTTGTCGCGATTCATTAACTTAAAGTCGGCAGTAGACGATACTGCGAAGACTTTACTGACAGTAGTGGATACATTCCAGGAGTCGCTTCCTGCATTAAGGGTAATGAAGTTCTCTGTGGACCATTGGGATGCACTGGCAGTACCAATTTCTGTTTCCAAGCTACCTGCCAGTCAGCGACGAGAGTGGTGCATGCGTTGTGACTCCAGTGAAATTCAAACACTTAAGGAAGTAGTATGGATTGGTTCTGTCTAGCGTACATAAAATGGTGCCTTTGAGGGTGGTGCGCAGGTCGCGGTTGCTGTCCTAGCTTAAAGTAAGTGAGTACACTAAACATACGGTGGGACATGGTTTGTGTATATATTATTCTAGACAAGACCCACCTCATGCTAGCCGCCACTAGATGTCGCTAGTAGCCCCAACCCCACATTTATTTGCTAAGATCCAGTTGGGAAAGTTGGTTTTCTAGTGGGTTTGTGTAGATGCTAGCCGCCACTAGATTTCGCTAGTAGCCCTCCAACATTTATTTGCTTAAGCCTAGTATCCTGTTCGCGCTAAATTTCAGCGTCCCTAGTCTCCACTTCATTTCTCCACACCAAAGATAAATGCTCACTAAATTATTAAATATCATATAGATGGCACAAAAACCATTTGATCATGACAGTAAACGTTATTTAATTATTCGCTTACATACAATTTTCGAATTTTAAACTTTAAAGACAATGCATTGTTGGAATCGTTCCAAAACAATAATATTAGCAAAATTGAAGAAGATATTATCATTGCTGCAGCAGCTCAAATAAGTTCAATAATAGCAAGCAGAAGACGACACGTTCCTTCGTGTCGGGTAAATTCCTATTTGCATTGTTCCTCCACATGCCCTGCAATTTTCTTATGTTTTTTATGGCATGTAACGGAATTTTTGGTTTTGCGTTCTCTTCTATTTATCGCACAAATGTTTTCTGCGGTTTCCTCTGAAAAAAATCCAAAGTAAACACAACACAAATTGTTTCCTCCTTTTTTATGTCAAAATTTATCTTCGATTTAATGTGCCGGTCATTTATTTCGCGAGCTAAATGAGTGGAGACTTTTTATCGGCCCATCTATATGAAGTTAAGAATTTAGCGTGCGAACAGGATACTGCTTTGCTAAATTTTATCTTTGTAGACTTTTTTGTATGGGAGATAAAATTTAGCGCGAGCAGGATACTTAGCTTAAGATCCAATTGGGATAGTTGGTTCTCTAGTTGGGTTGTGCGTGTGAATGAAAAAACAATTCTGTATAAAAACTCTGCGTAAGTTCTTTGGTGAATCAGTCAAAGTCAACACAAAAATGTGAACAAACATCTTAGAAGAACTCCAAATTCTTGCATTGGGATACCCTCCCACTCATGCAATTAAGTCCTTGGTTGAAGATACGCCCTACTATATACGGGGCATAAAAAAAGAGACGACCAAATATGGTCGTGGACCTGGAAGAATTTCAGGTATATTTGTTTTTCTTAAGTACGCAATATTTGGAAAGAGTAAGAAAATGTTATTTTTTAGGTGTTCCTGCCTGAAAGATACGCGGCAATGAGAGACTCTTGATAAACTGAATTTAAGGGGCTGGACCCTGACCTATCAAGGTCTCTGGTATAAAACCGTCAAGCTGAAAATCGGGGCAAATAATCTAAAAAAAAAAATATTAATATCCTCAATTTCATAAGAGCCAGTAGGAAATGTTATCACCATATCACCACTATGAAGTGAGTTATTAAATACATCCACGTTAGGTATTGAATTATAGGTCTGGATGTCAACTAAGCCACATACGTAATCTGTGTTTAGGGTAATTGGAGGAAAATACTCTGCAGTTAGAGTAGATTGGTTTCCTATTAACGTTAGTGTTAACGACATTGTGGTTTAAATTGAAATAAATACAATTTTTTTTTAATTTTCTTTATTTATTTGATCTAATAGAAACTGCAAACACAAATGACCACACATATGTGTGTTAAAATGTTGACAGTTGTCATAGTTGTAAGACATATTTTTTTACCCAAACATCTAACAACTTCTAAATGTGGCTTCATATTACTTTACGTTTTTATTATTTTTAATATATGCTAAACAATATGTTTAATTGTGGCTTAAAAAAAGTCCAAGTCCACTTTATTATGGTTGTAAGTAAAGGCCTTTACCATGTTGGATTTTCATTGCTTCTATGGCTTGGTTGTACCGTTTATTTCCTTCCAATTGCTGCCTAGCAATCTTCGTATCTTTTACTGCTTTTGCAATGGCAGCAACTCCTCCAGTTAGCGATCCAATCGCTGATAGCCCAGCAAAAATAGCTAATAATGGTAGGAAGCCACCAATCTTTTTTGGTAATGGTATTACTCGGGGAGATGTAATATTCCTTGAGTTATGTATATATGCATATTTATGAATCTTGCGCATCATGCTCAAGCTGCATGATGGCACGCAAATATGTTCACCAGAGTTGTGCACATCTTGATTTCGCGTTATAGAAACATGTGTGTCAGATTTGAAAACAGAACAAGAAAAAAGTAATAATTCTTTAGGCACGCTTGACTTGGTGAGTAAGCTGCTGAATGCGTCACGAAAGCGTTACGGAAATTGCGAGCGGAACTTGAAAGGGAGATATAAGTTAGGGAAGATAGAAAGAGAGAGTTACGCTTCGTTTCGTATATTACTGTAGGTGCAAGAGAGAGAGATGCGAGCACAATTTTCGTTCTCTCTTTCTCTCATAGCCAATTACGTTTCGTTATCGAAGACACAGCATACAGTGCAGCAGTGATACCAGGTCGGGGGATTTATCCCTTTTTGCGGGATTTTCTCATTAATAATAAGCTAAAAGGGACAAAGGGATTTTTCAGACCTCATAGTACCCCCCTGCAAGGTCGGGGTTAGAATAGCCTTGAGGTAATGTATGCCTGTCGTAAGAGGCGACAAAAATCTAACGTCAGAGGGAATAGCCTTGGTGATGCTATAAGCTATGCTGTCGGGAGTGTATTCTCCTGGTAGGGTCACCCAAGGCAGCCAGGTTATAGCTGAAGGGTAAAACCGACGGCAAACCCAAAAAACCCAGAGCGTCTATAGTAGGCGGCTTCCTGGTGTGCGTCTGATCCTAGAAGGACGGCAGTGTTAAAACCTGGTAGAAGGTATAAAATACAACAACGAAAAGATGCAATAGAATTATTACCCCAAGTGGCAGACCAGTTACACTAGAAAATCCACCCTCTACGGAGGTCGGTCCCTCGGATTCTGGGGAGGACCAACTATTGCTTCTAAGAGACCCTTTCAGAGCGAAAATAGTATGCTAAGATCACCATCAAGGTCAACTTCAACAATATTGCCTATAGATCCCTCTGAAAAAAGATATATTGATCTCCACCTGGATCGCATGTCTCCGGAAAAAGAGAACAACGAATTACGAGCTAAACTTAATGAAATGGAGCGACTCTTCTATGAGCTTAAGAAGGAAGTAGAATCTCTGCGAAAAGAAAACGAGGATCTTAAAAACCTTCGTGTACCGAAAGATCTCGAGACAACGTCGACCTGTCCAGCGGAATATTTCACGGACGGAGAAGAAATTGCCCGCGAAACCAATCCGGCCGTTAAAAAACGACCTAGCAAAAAGCGTAAGGCTGTAACCTCACCCGAAGTCTTACAGGAAAAATATAAGGCCGCTGCAACAAACAAGACAAAAACTCAAGCGAAACCTCACCCTCCACCCGCAATAAATGTCGTCGGGATAGAGGACTACGGAAAACTTCGTAACCTTCTCACAAATACGCTGAAGACGAAGTACAATATAATCAACGTAGAGGATTCTGATTCTTACCGACCACTGTCTCTTAAATTAAACACAGAGAATATCCAATGGTTTACTTATAAAAATAAGTACGAAAAACCGATACGAGTCATCGTTAGGCGACTTCACCCGACCTGCATAAAAGAAGATATTATGGAAGACATGCAAACACAAGGCCTACAAATTATTGACGCCGTGAATATTATCAAGAAGGAAAAGCAATGTACGGAAGGAGAGATATCGTTATCAAACGCGGCCTTCCACTCTTTATGCTCACCTTTGATAGAAGTGAGAATGTGGAGGATATTTTCAAAATCAAGACAATCCTAAACATAAAGGTCAAAATCGGGCCAATGCGGAAAGGAAGGAGAACGGTACCTCAGTGCAAACGTTGCCAAGGCATACTGCCAGAAAGAACCACGGTGCGTTAAATGTGCCGGTAAACATCTCTCGGAAGAGTGCGAAAAAACCAAGCAGGTCCCAGCGGCCTGTGCAAATTGTACGAAAAACCACCCAGAGAATTATAGAGGTTGCGAAATTGCGAAAGAACTACAAAAAAAGTCGCGACACTCTCAAGAAACCGGTACACCCAGACTTAAGCTTAAATTATCATAAAACCGATAATCCGAAAACCGCTAGGGCAGTCAAAAGGACGAAACCGATACAGGAAAATAAAGAAATTGCACAACAGAATGTCGCTGGATCAAGTACAAAGCAAAATCCGGCGTTGGCCGATGCGAGATCATACGCGCAAGTCGTAATACATGGAGACCAGTCAAGATCAGATACAACAGATCCGATCCGCCAATTAGTAACTGTGATATTAGAAAAACTTGAGCAGCAAAGCAAGATTAATCAAGTTATATTTGACAAATTGAGCAAGCCCGAGTTCAAACCTCGCAAGACTAATAACAAATATGATAGAGTTTCTTAAAGAACTGACATGGAACGCCAACGGCCTCCTAAACAAAAAGAACGAACTAGAAATATTTCTACGGAAAAACAATATTGACATATGCTTGATATCGGAATACCCACTTAAAAAAGGGACATGGACCCAAAATAAAAGGTTACAGAGATTATCACGCGCATCATCCTTCGGAAAATGCCAGAGGCGGATCCTCTCTTAACATCAAATATTGTATTAAGTACTCAACAGACATAAAAATAGAACTCGATTCTATGCAAATAAGTTCAGTCTCCGTAAAAGTAAACCATTTAGACTATCTTACCAGATCTTGCTACTTCGCACCAGGATATAGACTGGCAGACGACGACCTTGACCACCTCTTTGACTCATCTGGGTCTAATTTTATTATCGGTGGGGACTTTAATGCCAAACACACTTTTTGGGGTTCATGATGCAACTCAACGAAAGGCAGACTACTGGCTTTGTACAGCCAGTATGAAGCGTGGTGTGGACTTTTATTCGACGGGAAAGCCAACATATTGGCCAACTGACAAAAATAAAATCCCTGACCTCGTCGACTTCTTCATTGCAAAATGGCTAAACAAAACTCTGACGAAAGTCGAAGAACGCTACGATCTATCCTCAGACCACTCACCAGTCACCCTGAAAGTGGGTGGAAGTGTAGCAACAAATGTAGGACCGCCCAGGTTAAGTAGTAACAAAACCAACTGGGACGTTTTCCGAAAAGAGTGCAAAGAAAGCGTCGCTTTAAATGTGCCACTAAAGATACCGCGCGAAATAGAAGATGAAGTTGACACTCTTGTGGAGGCCATTCAGAGCGCAGCGTGGAAAAACACTCCCTTCCGGAAGACAGCTACACGGAACAATAAAGTCAAGTACATGCCTGAAATAGAATACCTCATAGGAGAAAAGAGGAGAGCGCGTAAGAAATAGCAGCTATCCCGCGCACCCCCTAATAAAACTTATCTGAACCATCTTTGCAACAAACTTAAAAATGAGCTACAGGATCTAAAAAATCTCGAAACTTCAACTTACCTAGAAGGCTTGACTGCTGAAAAGAGCTCAAACTACTCACTTTGGAAAGCCTGGAAATCCATAACAAAACCAAAAATTCACTGGCCACCAATAAGATAACGGCGAATGGGCAAAAGGAGACAAAGAGAAAGCGAATTTATTTGCCGAGCATCTAGAAGAAACATTAACAATTAAGTTCAATGGACGACCTTTAAACGAAGAACCGAATGCTAATGCGCGATCTGACAACTATAAAGTCGTTTCTCTGTCCGAGCTTCGAATGACAATAAGAAAGTTGAAAAATAACAAAGCTCCAGGACACGATCTAATCACTGGCGAAGTTCTGAAGGAGCTACAGAAAAGAGCACTAGTTAAGCTCCTGTACATTCTAAATGCTTCTCTGAGACTTTCATATGTTCCAAGACAATGGAAAGTAGCCGAAGTCATTATGGTTCCGAAGCCAGGGAAGAATACAAATGATAAAAAATCATATTTCGCTACTGCCGATAATATCTAAGGTTTATGAGAAACTTCTGCTAAAACGATTACAACCAGTAATTGAAGAAAGACTCTTGATACCAGAACATCAATTTGGCTTCCGGGACAAACATTCCACAATCGATCAGGTGTATCGAATTACAAATAAAATTGAAAAAGCTCTAGAATGCAAAAAGATTTGCTCTAGCGCTTTTCTCGACGTATCGCAAGCCTTCCACAAGGTATGGCATGAAGGCCTAATGTATAAGCACGTATAAGGAAAAATTATACAAAATATTTAAATCCTACCTTGAAAACAGACTCTTTCGTGTTAGACATGAGACTGAATTCTCGGAATACAAGGAAATCCACGCTGGTGTTCCGCAAGGAAGCGTTCTCGGCCCAATATTATTCCTGCTCTACACAAGAGATATACCACAAGATGAAGGGACCATCGTAGCAACGTTCGCAGACGATACGGCTATCCTCGCAATGGATGAGTCAGTCGAAGCATCAACTGGAAAACTCCAACGGGCTCTTAATAAAGTATGCGAGTGGACAAAGACCTGGCGAATTGCCCTTAACGAGACCAAGTCGACGCATGTCAATTTCACGTACAAAAGGATAAACAACTTACCTGTTTTCATTAACTCGGTACAAAAACCATACGCAAACGAGGCGAAATATCTAGGAATGACCCTAGACGCAAAATTTATTTATTCGAAGACAAGTGTAAACAACAAACTGCTCCTGTATAAGCAAGTCCATAAGACATACGGTATACAACTTTGGGGTTGTACGAAACCAAGCAATATGGCTATAAAACAAACATTCCAAAACAAAACGCTAAGAGCAATCGTGAATGCTCCATGGTATATAAGGAATAGTGATATTCACAGAGATCTAGCAATTGCTACCGTGAGTAACGAAGTAACAAATTTTGCTCGCAAACTTCGTACTCGAATTCATGGTCACTGCAATAATGAAATAATTCGTACTCTGGCCGTGACATACCTTGAGCGCCGACTACAAAGAACAAGACCGTTCGACCTAGCGCCATAAGGAAAACCGCATGTAATGACGGTATTAGTAGGTGCGTTCGCTGGAAAGCTACCTACCAAAAGCGATTAACACTACAGAAGCGTAAACTACTTATTAAGGTAACTTAGTTGTAGTCACCACTAAAATGAAAAAATGAGAGGAACAAATTTCTTACTACTATGAGCGTGCGCGACCGGATCTCATAGTGCCTCTCTGAGGGGTGAGGTTTAGCCCGTAGGCAGACTAGATATATCTGAATCGGGCATAACCAATGGTACGGGTCATTGGTATCTTTCTGTTTCTGTTTATAACTATATTGAGATATGGATAGGTTAATTAATTATATTATTTATATACAGACATACAACTCTAATTTGTTAAAGGTTTGTTATAAGAAAAAAGGTAAATGATCCCATGTCTTCTAGCAGCTGGTAATTTTGAGCAAAATCAAATAAAATAATTCGAGTTTTTTTGTAAGTCGCAACCGTGGCCTATTGCCTGTATCATAATATAGGAACAAGAGAGAGCAGCGCGCGCGCGCCCATTTTCTTGCTCTTTTCCTCTCATAGCCAGTAAATTATTGAAGAAAATTGATATATTAATATGTATAAACTAAACATGTATATTAGGGTGTCCCTTATATGGGCTAAAAAAAAAACATCAGAATTTTTTCACGCATACCCTTCTTTTTTTTTCTTAATGCCAATACTAACTTCGATGCAAAATATTTTGCTCCTGGGATGATGTTAACACGTGCCGACTAGACAGCAAAGTCAACATTGAAAATCTGTATGCAAAATTCAGAAAAAAATTTTTTTACCTGCAAATATTTCATTTCAATTTCAACTTTTTATTAAATAACTATACTAAACACTTAAATAAGAATAATTAGTAACAAAAAGAAACTATTGCGGATACTTTCTCTTCAAAACTTCTTTCTTGCAATCAGGATATAACTTCCTGTGCTCTTTCACACAACGAAGAAGGAATTGTTTTTGCTCTTCTTCAGCTGTCAGAAGTCCGTGAAAATCCTGCATTAGCTTGACAGCTCTTTCAGCTGTATAGTTCACTACTTTAAGAGAAAGAACCATCCTTTTGGCTTCTAAATAGAAAACATTGGTGTCCCACGAAGATGGCCTTTCTTGAAGAAAGTTTTCATTTATTTTCAAGCGAGGAAATAAATGTTGACTCTTGGCCGGCACAAAATCATCCAACGTTTTATCTAAATGAAATAAAAGAACATTTTCAATCATTAATAAATAGAAAACCATTATGAATATTCAAAATTAGCTAACCTTGCATTGAATTGCACATTTCTTCTTTCGATGGAACGTATCTTTTAAGATAATGCGATTGACTTTCCTTATTAAAGTTAGCCACCATTTTTGCTTTTGTGTTTAAGTCCACAGTATCATCAAATAAAGATAAAACTACAGCCTCTTCGGTCAAATAATATAGATGTTGACACAATTTTTGAAAGGCTGCTTTCGAAATCGACTCGTCTACTTTTTCATAATCTTTTAATTTTTTCAGAAAGCATAAGTCTTGAAAGGGTGCTTTTGCTGCCGAACTGCACTGCAACCATGGTTTAACATAAACCATCACAATAAAAACACAGACCTCTTTCAATCCGGCACTATCTTTTTTTGTCAATTTAAGTTGCTTGTGTAGCAAAGCATATTTTTAAAGCATAAATTGCTCTTGCCATCCATCTCGCTTGATGCATTGCACCTGGGGGCCTGATTTTTAGTTCCTTATCGACATCTCCTCCTAAGAATATTATTGAAAGTTCAATAAGTTCGCGGTAGTCATTTCTAACAATTGGTTTTCGTAGCTCCCCAAAGTAAAAACTTAGAATTTCGGTAATTTCGTTGTCATTAAAATTCTCTTTAACAATGTCAGCACCGGTTTGAAAATTGTTAGTGTCAATATTTTTCCATTCATCTCGAAACTTTTTAAAAATAGGTATTTCTGGACTTATTGTTACTTGGTGGACCTTCGTTTCGAAGACACTTTTAAGCACGAGCTCATACATATGATGCCGACAACCAAAAAGGACTAACTCTCTTCCTAATTGCTGTTCCTAGAGCACGCATGCTCCATTAAAGCGACCTGTGTTAGATGCAGTTGTATCGCAACACATAATCTGAACTTTATCATCCAAGTTCCATTCTCTAATTGCTCTAGAAACAGCATTAGCTTGTTCTTTACCAGAAGAATTTTCCAATTTTGGCACGGATAGAAGTTGTTCCCCATCTCCAAAAGTAATAACAATAGGAAGTCGTTCTTCCTTAGCACTCCTTACATTCAAGCAATTTTCCATCCCAGTGAACAGTAACAACCTCCGGAATATTATTTTGAAAATCGGTTTTAATGTTCTCTGCCCTTTCTTTTCTAATCCGTGTCCGCACGCGTTGAATCGATGACTTATTAATTGGAAAATCCTCAAAGTTAAGCCCTAGAGCCTCCACTGTAGCCTGAAGTATATAAACAGAGTCTCTTATGCTCAACTGACATCTGTCTAAGGCTGAGACTAATTTGGAGTAACAAAGTCCTTCCTTCCTCGTTTTGAGATTGCCGCAGATGACGGTTTAGGAGCAGTAGGAAGACCTTCGCTGCTTTCGTCGGAGGTTGTAAATATGTACTGTTCTTCAGGAATTAAATCCTCCAACGACGCTGAAGAAGTAGATGGTATTGCCGATGACATGTACTTACTACGTTTTTGTTCTTCTCCTAATCGCCTTTGTCTTAACCTATCTTCCTTTTCAGCTTGTTTTTTATCAACACCCGCTAAGCAGCCCGGTCGTCCTGGCTCTCTCTGACGCTGTAAAAAGACTATGTCCTCTTCTATTTTAATTTTTTGAAGAGCATCAGCATGAGCTAAGTCAAATATGTTATCCAAATCGTCCTGGAAATCAGCTTCTCGTTGTTTATGCACCTCCTGGGTTTTCTTTGAATTTTTTTGCAGTTCTCTCCAAGCTTGATACAAATTTATAAGCTTCTTCACAGAGTTGGGTAGTGATTTTGTAGGGATTCTAGTCTTTTCCCAAAAAATAGTACACTCGCGAATAACAAGATTTGCACTTTCGCTAACTGTCAATTTAACTTCCCGCATATTAAAAAAGAAAACTGCAAGAACTTGTCGATTTGACGGTAATTTAGCACCCTTTATTTGGTGATTTACATCTCCCACTAAGTAAATGCTTTTTGTGTTGCTTCTTAATTGCAGTGACATCTTTAATCGATTAAAAAAAACTAGTTTACCGTTTAAAAACTAAAAATGCAATAAAAATTTCATTAGGCACGTGCTACTATTTCAGTGTAAGTTGTACTGACATGTTTCGATCGAAGTCGGCACGGGTAAACATGATCCAAATGACCTAATTTTTTTTTTGGTTGCGTTTTATAATAAAATAAATAAAATAAGAACATATGCGTTAAAAAAAAAGAAGTCTTACTTCAGTCGTGTGGTCTAAAGCACACTCGTTTTTTTGTATTCTTTCTCGCGTTTTTTTTCCTTCTTTCTTTTCTGTTATAGGTAATGTAAACCGAGCTAACTTTTAAGTTTAAATTTTTAACAGAGTCATTTCAATTTTCGGAGTTTGACCAATAAACCCATTTTGTTAAATTGAAAAAGGGAGTTTTGGTGTTTGTTTTATTTTTTAAAATAACTCTTGTCTTATTTCTTAAAATATGTTTAGCAGCCTTTAAAGCTGTAAGTGCAATTTCATTTCGATTTTTGCTTTTCGGTTCTCTTATAGCACTTTTTGCTTCTTTAACTGCCCTCTTAAATAAATCTACTTTCTTAGCAGTTCGTTTGGTTTTCTTCAGTTGTACACTCATACCAAGATTTGTTTTGGCCATAGTATTCGTGACCAAAATACTATTTAGTTTTTCAGATATAAATGAATCCTTAGCCTTTACCCTTTTCCAAGCCTTTTCCTTTAGCCTCAAAAACTATCATTTTCATATCGCAACGTGCTGATTTATTATGAAATGATTGTCTATAAAGCAAGTTTTATATTGATTACCATCATTTGATGAAATGAAGTTTAAAAAGCAAGAAGGTATTATTAAAGTAAGGAATTTCGATAGCAAAATCGAAAAAAGAGCAAACACGGAGCACTCTTTCCCAATAGTATTCGAGGAATAATTTTAGGTCCCTCAAATTGTTGAAAAACAAATGTTGTGTTGAGAATTCTTCTCGATTCGAATAAATTAAAATTTGAAAATGTTTACATATATTCCAAGTCTTTACATCAACCCAAAAATATATCTGTGGCCACAAACCATAACCGCTAAAGTCGACTTTAGACGAAATTGATATTTTGATGCCATTAGATTCAGCGTACTCAAATCTATTTTGTAAATTTTAAAATGTGGCCACAATTTCAGAAAAGACAACAGCTTAAGTCACTAGAGTCAAAAACTGCTCTCCTGAACAATGAGTAAAACAGACTTTAGCAGTTTTTCCTTGTGACCACAGATATATCTACGAAAGCTGGCGAAATTATATCTTCATCTAAAGCAAAACGAAATTCAGTTTTTTTTATATTCGATGATGTGGCCTGTGATAAGCGATTATTAAGGGATTATTTTTGTATGGGTCGACATAATGGAGTAAACAGTTTTTGTTTATGTCAATCTTATACACATGTACCAAAACATTTGATTCGCGACAATGCAAACTATATGATACTCTTTAAGCACGACGCGCTTAATCTGAAACATAATATACAATGATCATATAATAATAAATAAACAATCGTGTAGTTGGACTGTCAATTTAATAATGCCATTTATTCGCGAATGCCAAGAGCTTAAATAGGTATTTGCATGCGCAAATAGATACATAGTTGATTCTTGCTGATGCAAGTGTAAATTGGGATTGTTGTAAACAATTCCCTGGAAATTCTTGCAGGTGCAAGAGATATTTTGTTCGCGAGATAGAGAATTGCATTTAGACAATTCTCTGGTAACAATTCTCTTGAATTGTTTGCATGGAATTGACGGAGACAATTCCTTGGAAGTGATAGTGTGGGAAGGCGCAAATATTATTGTGTGACACCTCCGCCCTCTTAAGGTTTGCAGTCCCTGCAAATAATTATTCAAACTCTTGACATGCGTACTTATATTACATATGTGGTTCTTATGTTAAGATACATTTTTTCTTAAATCTATTCTCTTGTTACATCACGAGAAAATGGGTCTGTTTGATTTTGTAATTCAATTTTAGTTGTTACAACATTCTTTCTTCCTTTTATTTTGATTAAAAATACGCATGCTATTCCAATGATTATTATTATTACAGTAAAAGAATAAAATCCTGTGGTTACATTGTTTTGAAATTTTATGTATTGAATTTTTTCTCTATTTTCAATATTTTCTTTTTCAAGTTTTTCTAGTGATACTGTTTTTAAAATGTTTTTTGTAAAATTTACATGGACAATTGGGGTAACAATGCTATTTGTAAAATTTCGTTCCTTATTCATAAATTTAAGTTCCTTTATTTGTATAGTACAATCCGTAAACTTGATTATGTTATTATTTTTGATGAATAATTTTTCTTGGAAGCAATTTTGACTTATTTCAGTAAATTGTAGATTTTTTGTTATAATAAGACCCTCTGCAATTTCTTCAATTACAATCATTTTATTTATCTTAAGATTACATACATTACTTTCTTTCAAAGCGTTTCGAATGCACTCATTTGCGTGTTCTTTTAATTTCCTTACTAAAAATTGGTTATTGGCTTCATAAACTTTATTTCCTTGTATTAATACTTCTTCTATTGGGTGATCTAATTCTTCAAATTGCTCATTAGGGAATGGTATCATTAAAGCCTTTTGGTAAATTTGGGTTGTAAAATTAGGGATGAAAATAGCTAATATTAATGTTTCAGAGGAGTACAAGACACTAGTTTTCATATATGCCAAATGTTCTAATGAAATATTATAAGCGCGCTTTTCCTGTTTTGTCAAAATATCATGAGGTAGGACATTAAGTCTGCTAACGAGTAAGACATCTAAGAGTTTTTCTAATTGTCTATTTATTAAACTTAAATCTGCGTATAATTGGAGTGTTAGTTGAAATTTGTCTGGGAAATCTACTATCTTGTTTGTCTTTTTTGTTATTTCATTGAGGTATTTATTCAATTGTAGTTGTTGCTGGTTTACATGGTCAACAACGTGATTTAAATTTTTTATCAAATCATTGTTAATTTGGACTTGCTTATTTGACTGTTCTACAACCTGTTTCGTATTTAAGTCTAAATTCCTTAAATGCGCATATATTTCGTCGGCGTCTTCGCTATCCATATTTCCGAAAAGAAACTTTAAAGTTCTACCTCCAAAATTGATAAGACCTCGTTTTATTCTTTTTTCTTTATACATTGCAGGTATAATAGTATTAAGTTGGTTTTTTGCCAAAGCTATTTCTTTGTATAAAAAATCATAATTACCGCTTCCAGATTTGTTTAAAATATTTACATTTTGTTCCAAATTATTTATAATATTTTTGTATTCCGTCAAATTACAAATGTGTAGAATTTTTGTATAGGACTCTACAATCGGTTGGCTGTCAAGCTTAAGAAACGTGAAGCCATATTCAGTGTTGATTGGAGTTGCATGAATCCTTTGTGAGTTGGTTTGTTGAATTAAAAAGACAACAACAATTACTGAAATCCACATTCTGGAAATGTAAATTATTTATTTTGATAATTATTTTTTCGCTTTTTTTGATTTTGCGAATATTTAGTATTTCTATTATTACTAGTATCAATAACGTAATTACCCTCTGCTCTAAAGTGACTTAATTTTTTGTACTTAGGCTTATTTTTAGTTATTTCCCTGTTCCTTACTATGTTATCAGTTAACTCAAAACTTCTATCTCTCTTTTGGTTAATTTTATTAATTTGGTCAATCTTATTCTGCTTGTGCTTTTCTGCAAGGTCTTCAATGTCTTTACGATCATAGTTTTTAATTATGAAATCAATTGGTCTTAGTTTTGTTGTGGTATGTATTGTGCTGTTGTAAATTGTTATGATGTTGTGTATTTTGTCATTTAAATCTTGATCCTTGTTTGTTTTGTCTATTGTCATTATTCTAAGATGTTCATTTAAAGTCCCGTGCAGTCTTTCAATGTCTGCGTTTCCTGTTTTGTTATGTGCAGTTGTCCTGTGAATAGCTATGTTATTTTCTTTTAAAAAGAGCTCTACTGTATTATGCAACATACATCTCTCATTGTCAAATATTATTTTATTCATTTTCCCTAGGAATCGTATTCTTTCTTTAATAGCACTTAAGATTGATATCCACGTTCTATCGTTAAGCTTGTGTATAGTCGCGTATTTGGAAAATTTGTCGATTGTTGTAAGGTACATTATATTTCTACATGGAAACCAAATATCCATGTGAACAATTTCATTAAATTTAGGAGCATTATCAGTGATCTGGTAAGGAATTTTAATTGGGTGCCTATCATATTTAGCTAATTGGCAGGTTTCGCAGTTATTTACGAACTTAGTTATAAGCTTCAATAGATTAGGATAAAAGTATTTCTGTTTTAATTCGAGAAAGACTTCGTTAATGCCACGGTGGTTTTTGCTTAAGTGTTCTTTTTTGATAATGTCCAATATTTCATTTTCATCTGTGATATCAACTAATTTAACATTAGATTTGATTAAGGTTAAATTATTGTTTTGAAGATACTTTACGTAGTTTTCCTGAAATTTAAGAAAAATTTCATCTTCTTCGCAGTAAAGACACATTATTCCTTTATTTATTATTATGCGTTTCATAATTTCGATCAAGTTTGAATTTTTTGCAAGTGTTATGTGATTCTGACATTTTTTATTCAAAATTTTTGTTACAACTTTCTCTTTTTTGCCATACTTTATGTATATTTGGTTTTTATAGACATTTATACATTTTTCTGTTATTCCAATGTAGTTTAAAGAGTCTTCAATTCCACTGTGGATTGTATTAATGGTAGACATGACTTCAACGTCCATGCTGCTATTATCGCCATCATTAAACAAGATTTCATTCAAACTTTGATCATCAAGCTGCTTTTGAGTGTTTATGTACCTGCTAAGTCCATCTGCTACAATATTTTCTTTGCCTCTTAAATAAGTAATTTCGAAATCATATTCGTTCAGCATTATTTTCCATCTTTGGAGCTTCATATTCGGCTCTTTTAAATTGTGAAGCCATATCAGTGGTTTATGGTCGGTGCGAATTAAAAATTTCCTACCGTATAGGTAAGAGCGAAAGTACCTAACGGCCCAAACTATCGCTAAAAGTTCTTGTTCGATAGTTGCATATTTTTGCTCATGGTCATTAAGGGTTCGGGATGCATAACAAACAGGGTGACCGTTTTGACTTAAAACTGCTCCGATCGCATACTTTGAAGCGTCAGTTGTAAGTTCGAATGTTTTGGTAAAGTCAGGCGACTTTAAAATTGGATCACTAGTAAGCAACTGTTTAATTTTGTTGAAGGCAGTAATATATTCAGCATCTTTTAAGTTTATTTTTGCATTTTTTTTCAAATACTTAACCATAGGGTAGACTACTTTTGCGTAATCTTTGACGAATTTCCTATAGTAACCACTAATACCCAGAAATTGTTTTATCTCCTTATTGTTAGTGGGAATTTGCATTTCATTAATGGTTTTTATTTTGCTGTCATCAGGCTTAGTTCCATTATTTGTTATAATGTGCCCTAGGAATTTTGTCGATAACTCAGCGAAGCTACATTTTTCGGCTTGAATTTTCAAATTGCACTCCCTTAGTCTATTCATGACTTTTTTAATCGAAAGTAAATGCTCCTCAAAACTAGTCGAAAATATTAATATGTCGTCCAGGTAAACGACGCATATCTTATTAATAAAATCTTTTAGGACTTCATTGATTAGCCGTTGAAAAGTGGCTGGGGCGTTTTTAAGCCCAAATGGCATTCTTGTAAATTCGAAATGCCCATGTCTGGTTGAGAACGCAGTTTTCGCCTGGTCTCTTGGATCTACTTTTATTTGGTGGAATCCTTTTACTAGATCTAGGGTTGTAAAATAGTTACATTTACCCAATTTATCAAAAAGTTCCTCCATATTAGGCAAAGGGAACTTATCGTCGATTGTTTGTTCGTTTAATTTGCGATAATCGACGACTAAGCGCCATTTTTTATTGCCGTCTGCACTCTTTTTGGGTACGACCCAAAGTGGTGAGTTAAATGGACTATTGCTAGGTTTAATTATTCCTTGCTCAAGCATTTCTTCAACTTGTTTATCTACTTCTTCGCGGAATGCCTCAGGATATCTATACAATTTGCTATAGATAGGGGATTCGCTTTTTAGAATGATTCTATGTTTAGTTTGATTTGTACAAGTTAAGATGTCACCATCCTTGTAAAACAAATCGTTAAATGAATTAAGAATTTTTTTTAGTTTTGAAATATCATTTGAGTTAAGGTGAGATGCGAAAATGTTATTCAAATTTTCGTGTTCCTTATTGAGTAACTCTACGGAATAATTTATCAAATAGTTTTCTAAATACGATTCTTCGTCTTTGTTAAAGAAAATTTGTATATTACTTTCCTTTGTAACTAATGATCTGTTTTTGTAGTCTATAATAGGTTCTAAATCGACTAATATGTTATTCCCTATGATGCCATCAAAATTCTTATGGAAATTATATTCCAAAAAATTTACAAAATAATGTTCTTTTCTAAATTCTTTGAACAACGGAAATCTGTATTGAACGTTTGTTTCAATATTTCTGTTTAAAACTTTTAAGGTATAAGTTTTGTCATTTATTTTCCATTTTGGATTGCAAGTACCAGGATTAATGATGCTAAATTCGGCACCTGTGTCTATTATGAACCTGAGTTTCCTAACTGCAGTGTCAATTACTATATAGGGAAGTTGTTTTGGCCTAATAGTTGAAAATTTTGTTGCCTGTCTTCATTAATTGAGATATCCATAGGTTCATGATAAGAATTATTTATGTTTTGAAAGTTACCTGAACTATAGTTGCCGCGTTGAGTATTTCGCGAAATTCCTGAGTTATTCTGACTTTGATTATTATTTTGTCTATTTCTATAATAGTTATTCCTTGGATTTTGGTTCATATGCCTAGCATTTCCTGAGCTATTTGAATCGTTGGTATTTAGGTTCTGATTTTGATTTTGATGCCTAGAATATAAGTTATGCTGATAGGTTGTCGTCAAATTGTTTTTGTTAACGTGTTTTTTGTGTGTGTAATTCGAATAATTGTTAGCTCTTATGATTTCGTATGCATCGAGCAACGTTGTAGGGTTCCTACTTATTATAACACTTCTAACCGGTTCTGGCAGACCGAATTTAAAGGTTTGCAGAGCAATTCTTTGATTACTTTTGGCTTCATTTGTTAACTTTCTATTTAATAGGTATGCGCTGTTTAGTCTACAAAGTAAGTTATTTAACTCTTGGTAAAAAAATTCTATAGTTTTGTCACATCGACAAGCTCTTAATTTATCTATGAGTTCTTCAACTGACTCTTTCTCTCCGTGATTTTTGATTAAAATGTCCTTAAATTCCTCCCATGTTGTCAAATTGCTATTTATTAATAAGGTTTTACGTGCATCGCCAATAATTTTATCTTTAATTATTCCTAATGCTAAAAGCTTATAAGTACTGTCAAATGTTTCGAGGGTAGGTAGTAATATTTCTACCTGAGTTATAAAATTAATTAGGGAATCTTTGTCACCATCGAATGGTGACATTCGACCTAAAGTGTTTGAGACTAATTTAAATTTTTCATTAACTTCTAAATTTTCCATTTTTTTTTTTTTTTTAGTTTAAATAGACTTATCTGTTATCCTTAGGTATTTTTCGATCTCCTTCTTTTTGATGTGCTGCAGCTCTTCGGGGGCTATTAAGAAGTCGACTGTGTCTTCGGGATCCAGTGTGTGAATTAGGTTTTGGCGAACGATGTCTTCCATTCGTTGTTTGAAAATTTGTTTGAACTTTGTTAGCTGGTGCGCATATAAATGTTTGATTTATTGAACATTTACTTCCGTTTCGTTCCTTTAGATTTGTTTGTAACTTTTTTTTTTTTTACCGTCACAAAAATTTATTTAACACATAGAACTTTTTTACCGTTTCTTTAGATTTGTTTGTAACTTTTTTTTTTTTTTTTTTTTTTACCGTTACAAATATTTTATTTAACACATAGAAACTTTTTTACCGTTTCTTTAGATTTGTTTGTAACTTTTTTTACCGTCACAAATGTTTTATTTAACACATAGAAACTTTTTTACCGTTTCTTTAGATTTGTTTGTAACTTTTTTTACCGTCACAAATGTTTTATTTAACACATAGAAACTTTTTTACCGTTTCTTTAGATTTGTTTGTAACTTTTTTACCGTCACAAATATTTAGGTTCCTTTAGCGACTGCGCCAATAATAAATAAACAATCGTGTAGTTGGACTGTCAATTTAATAATGCCATTTATTCGCGAATGCCAAGAGCTTAAATAGGTATTTGCATGCGCAAATAGATACATAGTTGATTCTTGCTGATGCAAGTGTAAATTGGGATTGTTGTAAACAATTCCCTGGAAATTCTTGCAGGTGCAAGAGATATTTTGTTCGCGAGATAGAGAATTGCATTTAGACAATTCTCTGGTAACAATTCTCTTGAATTGTTTGCATGGAATTGACGGAGACAATTCCTTGGAAGTGATAGTGTGGGAAGGCGCAAATATTATTGTGTGACAATATAAATTCAGATAGGTATGTCATTTAATCAGTTCAATTGCAGTGCTTTAACCATAACAGTTGTAAAACGTCTGCCCATGTGACTGCATCCGATTAGACTAGCTCTGTCTTGAACTGCCTTGCCTGCAACCGACCTGTATGGAACTGCCCTGTTAGGAATCGCACCTTCTCCACACAAATATGTATATCAATGAAAAGATCTCATCAAAACTAAGAAAGCCCTGAGAAAAATGCATTTGTTTCTAAAAACTGGAAAAATTGCAAAGGAAGCGGAATTAAAAAATAGTTTAAAGCCAATTGTTGAACCTCTAAAAGAAATCGTGAAAAATGTAACAGCAAAAAACACTGATATTGAAACACTTGTTGTACGACAGCAAATAGAAAGCCCCCCAAAATAAAGACTCGCTTCAAGGAAGAGTTTCCAACAGTTTTCATCTCAAGAATCTAATTCTTCCGAATCAATTCTGTCCACGAAGCAGAATATTTCATTTAGAACACCCACAAATAGCCCGTATCGAAGTACACCGGTCAGCCGATCATCGCCATCAGATTCAAATCGTGACAAGACCTATAGTCCATATTTTGAAGTTCAGTCAAATTCCACGAAATTGGGTGGATCAAGTTTATTAATAAACAAAGAAAAAAATTTCGTCATTGATAGTGAAATCTTCCCTGGAACGGATGGCCTTTTTGAATTAATTTTTTGCACGATCCCCAGAAAAAATCCAATGAAGACTTGAATGAATATCTTAGGATATTACAAAAAACGAAAGCACATTTGAAAGGCCATGAAAGTAATTCACAAGTTGAAGGTAATAGGGGTATAGTATCGTCAAATTATTAAACTATTGCCCATTGGAGATTTGGACATTGAAGGTAAATGTCTAAATAATATTGGCAAACCTACAACCTCTCAGCAAGCAGCCAATAAGGAATACGTAGATAATAACATAGACTTTCAAAATAAAAACATGCTAAATCATCGATTTTTTTATTTTAAATCATCGACGGTACGTACACAACAATTTTAACGCACTCATGGGAACTATAAATGATGAGGCACTGAAGTTACAAATCATCGAAGATAAACTGGAAAAAATGGATACGTCTTTGCGATCATACACTGATAAACTAAATTTGATGACTCTTTAAAACAATTAAACAGTTAGAAAGTATATGTTGGATATTTTCCAGAAGTATAAAACAATTAGCTTTCCACCAATTTATTAAGCATTCGGAACTCTACTTGAAATCATGTCTGCAGTAAATACGTCTACGATGAGGATTTAAAATTTCTAAAAACGAATAACCAAACTCTTTACTTTTCTTGGGAACTTTGAGAACGTATCTTCCACCACCTCGGTTCATGGGTGTCATTTTATAAACTGTTCCTGGTCTGTAAATCTTTGTCAAGAAGGACCAGATACTTGCGCATGTTATATGGTTCAAAGCAGATTGATTAGAATTAAGAAGTTAATGTCATTCTATAAAAGATTTGAAAAATAAACATATTTTAATGTGAATTTATGGCGATTTTTAATCATTCTATTGAAATATGAGTAAGAGAAATGTTGTTGAGGAACTTCACAAACCTGCTCGAAGAAATTTCGCTCGACGTCGTATCATCATTAAGGGCTTCGATGACTTATGGCAAGCTGACTTGGTTGAAATGATACCTCACAGTAAGCATAACAACGGATACAACTATATCCTGACTATGATTGATACATTTTCAAAGTATGAATGGGTAATTCCATTCAAAAATAAAACCGCGTTGTCGGTTACACAAGCCATAAAATCCATTTTTGTCAGTTCCCATCGAACAACAAAGAACCTACAAACCGATGATGATACTGAATTTTTCAACCAAAGTTTCAGGAATTTAATGACCCAATACAAAACTAATCATTACTCAACATATAGTGCGTTGAAAGCATCAACTATCGAACGTTTTAATCAGACACTCAAGGAGAAGATGTGGAAAAAAGTCAGTTTAATGGTACTTACAAGTGGACACCGATTTTAAAGTACATATTTAATGCATGCATACAATCACTCTGTGCACAGAACCATTGAAAGGCGACCAGTTGATGTAAATAAGAAAAAATGAAAAAGAATTATTATAAACAATTTATAATCATATTAAAGTTCCTCATAAAAAAAAATGTACAGTCGGCAGCAATGTTCGAATCAGTAAGTTTAAATATGTTTTGGAAAAAAGCTATACACCAAATTGGACAACGGAAATATTCAAGATAAGAAAAGTAAAGCTGACAAGTCCGGTCACGTATCTCCTTAAAGATTTTCAAAATCAACCAATCAGGGGTAGCTTCTATGAACAAGAATTACAACAAAGTAAATTTCCCGATACATTGAAAATAAAAGACGACAAAGTCTATGTTAAATGGCTTTGTTTTCCAAGCACCCATAATTCCAGGATAAATAAAACACAATTGTTGTAGAAAAAAAAAAACCTTTTTATTTCATCACATGGGTAATGTGGCAAGTAGACTTGGTTGAAATGATACCTCACAGTAAACAAAACAACGGATACAACTATATCATGACTGTGATTGAAAGAATCCATGTACAGTTCCGTACAGGGCAGTTCCGATCAGGGCGGTTCCAAATAGGGCAGTTCCGTATAGGGCAGTTCTAAACAGAGCGAAATGTTTACCTGTTACATAAATTCTTCTGTGGAAGCGAATAAAAAAATAATAAAATAAAAGATGAAACACAAATAGATATAAGTTATGTGAACGTATCAAATCAAACCATAGTATGCACATCAATGACCACTGTACCATAAAGTGGATTGCAAAAGTATCAGCGAACATTAAAAGCTGCACCACCCGTTGCTCGAACATAGTTATCACCTAGCAACAGCGATATGGCGTCAACAGTCAACATTTATAACAAACATATGACAGCAACATATAACAAAAAAACCAAAGCTGTTAACATGTACTGAGACTAGCAAGAGCAGCATTCGCAACAATAACTGCAGGAGACGACGCTCGAGCCGACTTTCTTGATAACAACAAAAACTGAAGAAAGCTCCCATGTTGTTGATAAGATTTCCCTATGTGCCTAAGTAGTTTTAGTCTTTTTTAGTTAGTGAAGAGGATCACTGGTAAGTGCAAAAATTTGCACATAAGTTTCTCATAGAGGAATAATTACATATGTAAAAAATAAAATTAAAGCGAAATAAAATTTGTTACAAGACTGAGTGTTTCCTTTAATCATTACTTATACTTACAAAGTAAAAAAAATAAAAGTTATTTATTTTCTCAAAATATGTACAATGACAGTCTTCTCATAAACTTATTATATCCTAAAAGTAATTTTAAGTTATAGATATGGTTATCTTCATAAACTGCATTATTTATTGACAATCGACACAAATAGTTAAAAATCAATGGCATGAGTTAACTCAAATACAGTGCAATGGATCCCCTTCCCCAATCGATGCTTGAACTTGAGTTTTGTTTCGAGTATCTTTGTATTTTGAAAATCAATCAATTGCTTTGTTTGTAATATCATGGATAAGACTTTGCCTCATGTGAATGGACGTTATATGAAATGTAAAACGTAAACATTGGGTCGGCATATAGTTAAAAAGAATGCTAATAACTATTAAGTACCCAAACTATGATAGGAGATGTGTGTTGCATACGATCCCTCCAATAAAATGTTGCACTTGTTTTATTTATAATATCTAGGATAAAACTTTGACAAAAGCCCCATAGAAGCAACCTCAATGAAAATCCCTAGATAAGAACAATATTTTGGTGGTATTCAATTTGTATATTTCCCACGATTTTCTTGTATAAAAACTCATTGAAATTTAAGCATAACATCACTTCATTCAGTTTAGTTGAAGAGTATTGTTGATATTTATCATGGAGGCCATACGTTAATAAATCAGAAGCTAAACACAATAACCGATGTCTGCTGGGAATTTTCAGCTATTAAACAGGAACTGGAGGATGTTTTAAAGGCGGTGCCACGCACTAGGAGCTGGCTGCAGTTGAAAGCGGCACTTCTTTTATTGATAGCTCTAAACACTAGAGCCAGGGCAGCAAATGTAAATCCGATATTACAAACAAAATCTGTTGTTTTATTTAAATCTTTCAGATTGATTTCTTCTTTATTGTGTTTGCAGTTTCTATTAGATCAAATAAATAAAGAAACTTAAAAAAATTGTATTTATTTCCACTTAAACCATAATGTCGTTAACACTAACGCTAATCGGAAACGAATCTACTCCAACTGCAGACTATTTTTGTCCAATTACCCTAAACACAGATTACGTATGTGGCTTAGTTGACCTATAATTCAATACCTAATGTGGATGTATTTAATAACTCACTTCATAGTGGTGATATGGTTATAACATTTCCTACTGGCTCTTATGAAATTGAGGATATTAATAACTGTGTACAAGAGGTGGTTAAAGTTCACAATACGGATCATCCAAAAACAAAAATATCTATCGATATAAAAACTCTATTGGATCGCTGTCAATAAATTGCATGAATCTGACCTTCACGTCGATATCAATAGAGTGAATACTATCCGAATTGATTGTAATTTAATCGATAATAAATTAGCGCATACGCTAATATTTTTGGTGAATATTAGCCCAGGCTATAAAATAGTTGAATTTCCTCGAAATGTCATATATTTGCTTTCCAACGCCAATATAATAAGTTCTATAACACTGAATCTCTTTGATCAAGACGAAAATATTATAAATTTTCGAGTTGAAAACATAACAGTTCGATTGCATGATAATATATCATCCTTATAAAACAAGAGAAAGCGTCAGTAATCCAGTCAATATACAGTCGACATTTGACAGGGGAACATCACAACTTACTGCACGAAATGTACAATTTCTATTATCACTGGGATATAGATTGAAAAAGTGATACATATGTTGAATATTTTTGAGGAACCAACGTTTGAGGACGTATTTGAATAATTTCGAAAAAAAATGACTTCATTCAAATTTGTGTCCAGCATCAAAATCTTAATGTTTTGCCTTAAGAAAGTTACATCTATATTGAGGGTACTGCATCAAAAACTGATGGATCTGCAGTCACAAAAACAAAACTTATAAATAATGGCTCAACCTTCCTGTTTGATGAAATTCGTTGTGAATTAAATGGTTTTGAAATTGATAGCAACCGCAACATTGGCATCACATCTACAATAAAAAAACTATATTTCTTTAAACAAAAATTAAAGTTATATGTTATTGAATGCATCTTGGTCACTCAATTCTTCAATCGACCTTTAATACTTAAATTTTTGTATTCCTCTTAATAAATTATTGGGTTTTGCCGAAGACTACAGGAGAATTATTCCGAACGGGCGTCATGACTTAATTTTAACAAGCTCACGTGCTGATACAAATCCAACTCATTTCGATCATTGTGACGTTACTAACGTAAAAGCCTATTTGAACTCAGATGCATATCCATATGAGGATTTAAACCTAGCTTTCGATAAAAGTACCTAACTATAGTTTATTGTATAATATGTATTTCTAGTGATTTATAGTGATTTTCAATAAACCTACTTTAACCGACTATTTTCCAAGCCATTATTATCCAGAGACTTACTCAAGTCCCAGGCGACAATTTTCGTAATAGACTGCAGACATCAAAGTGAAACAATATGGTTATATCAGAATCATCATGGCTTAAACTGGGATGGCGGACTCACAGAAATATCTTCGAAAAATTATCAAAAATTCAATTGTTTATGTTAAGGGAACTGAAAAAAACTCTATGGACGAGAGAATTGGTTCACGATGAAAATGTTGACCTGACTAATATTGAAGAAGCTTGTTGTCCTTGTCTAAAAGAATTAAAGCATATCTATCCAAATGAAGTAAAGTGTTTATACCATTAAAAATGCACTGCAAAATGTTTACATATAAATTCTTATGTGGAAGCATCAAGAAAATAAAAGTTGAAACATAATTAACAACAAAGAGTGTTTTATTTTTTGAAGCTTATGCAAATAATTTTGAATCAAAAAGTTAAAACATGTTTTCCTCTTTTCTATGAGCAAATCACCAAGCAAACAATAAAAGAAAATTGGCAATCTTTTATCATTTAAATGAAATCGTTTTTTTTTTTTTATTTTTAGATTATTTTGCCTCGATTTCCAGCTTGACGGTTTTATACCAGAGACCTTAATAGGTCAGGGTCCAGACCCCTAAATTCAGTTTATCAAGAGTCTTTTGACTTATTGCCGTGTATCTTTCAGGCAGTTTTCATGCATTTCATTACTCTTTCGAATATTGCGTAACTAAGAAAAACAAATATACCTGAAATTCTTCCAGGTCCGCAATAACTCTCAGACCATATTTGGTCTTCACTTTTTTTATGCCCCGTATATAGTAGGGCGTATCTTCAACCAAGGACTTAATTGCATAAGTGGGAGGGTATCCCAATGCAAGAGTTTGGAGTTCTTCTAAGATGTTTGTTGACATTTCTTTCACACTAGCAAAACCCAACTAGAAAACCAACTATCCCAACTGGATCTTAGCAAATAAATGTTGGCGGGCTACTAGAGGCGGCCAACATGAGGCGGGTCTTGTCAATAATACTATATACACAAACCATTTCCACCGGAAGTTTTGTGTACTGACTAACTTTAAGATAGGACAACAACCTGATCCTGTGCACCACCCTCAACGGCACCACGCCAGACCCAACCAATCTATACTACTTAAGGAACTAACTTGATATTCTGGAAAAGAGAGCTCATAGTCTCTCCACAGAAATCTGTAGAATTTCACACCGGCCAGAACCTTCATCGAGCAAACAACAGCATCGTGCTCATCCCTTCAGGTGGATGTCGACAATGCAGTCGCAAGCATCATACGTTGTTTTGCCGTGACCCCAGTACTCTGGTCGCTCCATCAACGTTCGATGCACAATCGAGAGACACTACCCCAACTATGACGGGGAGGGTGCAACCCCCTTTGTGATTAGCAGGCCCTGTCACCACTTGCTTCAATGGAGGACATCGTACCGTACCTCTTGCCACAGCGCGCGAGTTACGTGCACAGAGACGTCCATCAACACTTAGATGCACCATAACTAATCTTGCTTAGGATGCATTTTTATTAAATCAAATTCCATACCAAATTGAAATTCTTTTATTGTAACTTTATATATTCATTCATTTCATATTTTCATTGTAATCAAATATATCAGCTTATTTCACATTTTTGCTGTAATATAATATACGTAATAATTGTATGTACATTTACCTTTCGCCTTCCGTTCTCACGCTAGAATATTGCAGCGTTAACAATTTAGAACATAAAAACCTTTGTAATTTTAATCAACTTGTTCAGTCTGGTGCAATAAATCCAATGCAGCGAAGCTCTGCCCAAATAAAAATTGTTTTTTTTTTTTACTTTCAAACCAAACAATAACCGTAATTGGCGCAGTCGAAGAAGAAGAACTCAGCTCTATGTAGAAACTTATATTAAAATATGCCACAAATACGACTGATTATCGTGTTAATGTGCTATCTCATTGCCAAAACGCTTGAAAAAAACCTAATGTCAGAATAGATATTTAAAGTAAAATTAAAAAGCGATTGATGACCATAAACAGTTTAACATAAGACTATACGACAGATTTTCGTATTATTGTGCTATTCGCTACCGATATTGTGTGTGGAAACAAAATCTTACCCCGTAAAAAATATTGAAAAAAAAAAAACTATACAGTGATAATCGTGAACCAAACAAACATTCTAACATTACGACGGATTATTGTAATTGAAAAAAACCCGTATACAAACAAGGATGTTGCTGATCTTCCTGTAAGTCCCCTTTCTTTAATAATTTATATAGAATTCGTAAAGAGAACACATACATTTGATATAAAAAGAAATATTAATTTAGACATAGAAAACTCTAAAGATTCGGATTTAGAAGTAGAAATGGCTGTTAACCAATTACACGATATAGCTCGAGATTTGAATATGGATGCAAGAAACGCTCCAAATGGTGGTTAAGCTGTCGCTAACCCCGCTGAATTGTTCAATTCACTAAAAATTCCGGACGCAATCAAGGACCTCCCCAAATTTGACGGGAACCCAAGGTTGCTTTTCGAATTCATAAAAAACGTTGAGGAAATTCTGGTTATAATGAAATCCATCAATGGTACACCGCAAAGCAGGATATTGCTTCGTGCTATAAGAAATAAAATAGAGGGAAATACCAATGAGGTATTAAATATGTACGGAACACCCATGGTGTCGGATGAAATTAAGAACAAATTCATTCTGCACTATGCAGATAAACGGAATGAGACGTCCTTAATAAGAGACCTTCACGGTCTAACCCAGAGTACAAAATCAGTTGAAAAATATTATAGTAATATAATTGAAATACTTTCAGCAATGTGTAATCACGTGCAAATTCATAAATTGAACCAAAACGTTATTAATGCAACCCAGACCCCAACAGAACAACTACCAACAGCAATACCGACCGAGACCCATTAACCAAAACAACATATTTTCCGTTTATGAAAAAGAAAATTATCAAAACAATAAATAATTGCGACACCTGTCAAATGCTAAAATATAATCGTACCCCGCCTAAAGTTGAATTTAGAATTACGGAAACTCCGGAGAAACCATTAGACATAGTTCATGCAGACATCAACATTATAAACCATAAACAAATATTCACAATAGTAGATAAATTCTCTAAATTTGCAGCAGCCTATACCTTAACTAACAGAAACAGTCTCACAGTTATCACATCTCTTAAACATTTTATGAGCTTTCACGGCACCCCTAAGAAATTAGTCACAGACCAAGGTAGTGAATTCACAGCAATCATATTTTCAGACTCCTGTAAACAATATAGCATAGATCATCATATAACGTCTCTTCAACAAAGTAGTAGTAACTAGTAACTCTCCTGTTGAAAGAATGCATTCTACCTTCACCAAAACCCACGAAGACATTCTCAACGAAACATATATTTAATAACTCTAACCACTCTTCGATAAAAATCACACCATTCGAGTTATTCTATGGCCGAACATATAAATTTAATAACATCCAATATAATAACGTCCATGAATACTTGGATAAACTTATATTATAGATTATATCCTGAAAGAAAAAGCATAATGGAATAACATAAACAACTTAACATAGAAAAACTTAATAGAAATAGAGAGAAACCCAAGTCTAAGAAATCAGGGTCAAAAATTTACCGTAGGGAAAACAGGAGAAATAAAATCACCTCCAGATTTAGCAATCATAAAATGAAGAAAAACAATAGATATACAGTACTTACAGTTAGGAACCAAAAACTTAATAAAAATAAACTAATAAAGAAACGTAAATTTCAGATTTCTGACCCCAACCCTGGCCCAAGTACTGGAAATCCAAGACTTAACCAATAGCAATGGTGTTCTCCCTCTAAAAATAGGCAAATCTCGGACAATTAACTCCCACAAACACTTCCTCCACATAATTAAATTATAAAATAAATATTGAGAAAGTTTCAAACTCCATAGAAATACTTAGAGAAATTAAAGAAGCGAAAGAACACATTAGTATCCTGAGACTAAAGTTAAAAGATCTAAATGCAAAATTTCAATTAGTAAACCCTAGAATTAGACTTCGGAGAGGACTGATAAATAGACTAGGAACCATAATTAAAACAATCACTGGTAATATGGACTCAGACGACGCACTCATACATATTAACAACCAAATAGAAACACTATTAACGAACGAAGACAATATTAAAACTACGTTAAACAACCAAAGCAAACTGAACGAACAGTTGATTGAACGATTTGAAAACATTACGAAACACATAAACGAACAACAGACTCTGATAAGCAATTTTGTTCAAAATTCACAAAACAATATGGGGAAAGAATTAACATCCCAAACTATCACCATACAAGTCCTACAACCTTTCCATACAAAAAATTATAACACAGAAATTCTGGGAAACCATTTGAACAATATTATCGAAGCCATATCCTTAGCTAAAATAAACATAATTTCTAAAACAATCCTAAGTCTAGAAGAACTAAATCATATTGAAACTATTCTAAGATAGAAAAATATTAAAATCATATCCGAAGAGCATATCTAGGAGTTGCTTGGTTTGCAAGCCTACTACAATGACACTAATGTTATATTTAACGTCCAAATTCCACTCTTTACGAATGACATAAGTGATTACTTCCATCTCATTCCTATCCCCATTCAAAAAACATCCATACAAACAAAACCATTGATATCCCTATGCGACACTAAACTACTGTCCAAAGACCTTATTCAAAGAAAACCTATCGGATTCAAAATGTATCGGAAAACTACTACACCACCAAGACACAGAATGTGACTTAGTAGAAACAAATAACTTATCAGACATCCAACAACCAGAACATCAATTCATACTTATGATCAACAGTCCCGAAACAACGCTGACATCAACTTCTACGTCAGGTAACCTTACAATTAAAGGTACGGCCTTAATGCACTTCAAGGACTGTATAATTAACATTAACAACTATACTTATGACAATACCGCAATCAACCATTTCGATGAGATAAAAATACATCTGGCCCTATTCAACAAAATAACACAAGCCAAAACAACAGAAATATTAATGCTGACGAAACTACAAAATCTTGGACTTGGGAACCTAGCCAAACTAAATCTAATAGAGGAAAACTCAATAGCAACAAACATCTTGACCAGCTCCAACATAACCTTATCAAAAACGCAACAAACAAATATCACTAACCAAGGATACTACCGAACCGGAAACACAACCCACCAAATCCCAGAACGCTCATCCCATAGAAGAACCGAGATCTAAATCCCGTCTTCTCTGGTCATCGCTCCTTTCCAAGGGGGGAGGAGTTACGTGCACAGAGACATCCATCAACACTTAGATGCACTATAACTAATCTTGCTTAGGATGCATTTTTATTAAATCAAATTCCATACCAAATTGAAATTCTTTTATTGTAACTTTATATATTCATTCATTTCATATTTTCATTGTAATCAAATATATCAGCTTATTTCACATTTTTGCTGTAATATAATATACGTAATAATTGTATGTACATTTACCTTTCGCTTTCCGTTCTCACGCTAGAATATTGCAGCGTTAACAATTTTATAACATAAAAACCTTTGTAATTTTAATCAACTTGTTCAGTCTTGTGCAATAAATCCAATGCAGCGAAGCTCAATAAAAAAATTGTTTTTTTTTTTACTTTCAAACCAAACAATAACCGTAACTCGCGCTTATGCGTTTGGTGACTTCAATGAAGAGCGCATAGCTCGTGTTCTCTGCGATCCCGAATCGCAGGTAAGTCTCATAACAATCCGTTTAGCTAATCTTTTGATTCTTCGCAGGCACAACTGTGAAATAGCTGTTGAACTAATTGGGGCTCTAGCTTATACGCGTACTAGAGGCAGCGTTTTGCTCAAACTCAAGTCATCATACTCTGAATTTATATTGGACATCAGTGCATTAGTAGTTTCAACAATCACATCGACAACCCCAGCGGTGCAGGTCGACGTGAAGCAGTGGCAGCACGTAGCAGATCTTCAACTAGCTGATCCGAATTTTGGTACTCCTGGTAGTGTAGAAGTAATGATAGGGTCTGATGTCTGGGGACTGGTCATTCAAAGGTTACACAAGCATCCTAGAATGCTGAAGCCGTACGTGTCTAATCGAGTTCGACAGATACAGGAATTCACATCCAGCGACCACTGGCATCATATTCGGTCGGCTCAAAATCCAGCGGATTGCGCCAGTCGTGGTATTGGAGCAGAGGAACTTTTGAGGCATCATCTATGGTTACATGGACCGGCGTGGCTGTTGGTGGAACCCTTCTCGTCCGAAGATAGCAACAAGCTTAGCGACGAGGAACTAGTCACTGTCCAGAAGGAAGAGAAAAAAACCGTGTGTGCAACTACGCGAAGAGATGGTAGGATCAATTCTCTTAATGAGCGTTTTAATTAATTTCAGCGCCTTCTTCACACGTTTGCATTCCATTTACGTTGGTTGCCAAGACGTCGACATCTTCGTTGACACATCATTAGCGCTGACGAGTTGGAAGAAGCTTTGCGAATACTTCTGCGGATCGAACAACACAATGCGTTTTTGCCTGACACTCACCTAAGGAATAAATCCTGTTTGCTCAACTCCAGTCCACTGAATCCGTTAAACCCTTACCTTGATGAAGATGACATTTTGCGGGACCGTGGTCGCACTGCGAAAGCATTGGTGCCTCACGACCACCGCTTCCGGATCATTTTACCCAAAACTGGTGCGCTGACTTTGATTCTCATAAAGGAGGATCATCTCACCACACTCCATGGCGGCACCCAGCTCATGCTCCAGACACTTTCAAATAGATTTTGGATCCTCCACGCCAGGCAATCAGTTCGAAGTTATATCCATAACTGCCTTATGTGTCGGCGTCACCGGGGGGCCACTCTCACGCAGCAAATGGCATCAAAACTTATGCA
The DNA here is from genome assembly GCA_916610125.1 of Cheilosia vulpina. Classification (NCBI taxonomy): domain Eukaryota; kingdom Metazoa; phylum Arthropoda; class Insecta; order Diptera; family Syrphidae; genus Cheilosia; species Cheilosia vulpina. The sequence goes on from OU744280.1 coordinate 47,282,492, forward strand.
AAGGGTTAATGCCGCTCGACCGTTTTTGGCGTCAGGAGTCGTCTACTGCGGTCCATTCGCAGTTTGCATTGGTACGAAGAGGTCGCGTTCCACCACCAAAACCTATATGGCTGTTTTCATATGTATGGTGACCAAGGCCGTTCATATTAAGGTGGTAGATGATCTCTCATCACAGGCCTTTTTGGATGCCTTCACGAGGTTTATTTGTAGACGTGGACCCTGCCGGGACCTATACAGTGACAACGGCAATGCATTTGTTGGTGCTAACCTCCTGCTTCAGGAAGATTTGGCGACTTGGAGTAGCGAGAAGAACTAGCAGTGGCTTGCGAATAAAGGAACTAGATGGCATTTCATCACGCCCAGCGCACCTCACCAGGGCGGACTATGGAAATCCGCGAAACGATACTTGGCTCGCTTAGTGGGACGACAAATTTTGTAGTACAGTCAGCTACAAACGTTAGCGACGCGTATAGAGGCATGTCTCAATTCTCGACCGCTAACACCATTATATGACGATCCAGATGCAAAATTTGCTTTGACTCCGGGAGACTTCCTAATCGGAGCCCCCCTCCTCGCCAGTCCAGAGCCCAATCTTACGGATGTACCTACTAATCGTCTAAAGTAATGGCAATGGCTTCGCCAAATTCATCAATAGTTTTGGAGACGATGGAGTGACGAGTATTTGTCTACCCTGCAAACGAGGAGCAAATGGCAGCGATGGTTTGGTACGCAACTCGACGTTGAAGACAGCATATGGAATGTATACCCGAGCGGTTCAGAAATTATGTCGACTAGTGGATTCTTTTGAACCTGATGGTTGAACTGCGCAGGATGTCTAGGATTTACTTCAGCAAGCAATTGTTATTTGCCCTATTAAAGACCTTTCCCAATTTGTTCCTGCTCTTAAGCATGTGAGCCGTCACTTTGACAGACGTTTTTTTGTATTCCCTTTCTTTTTGATTTCTTTTCCTTAAACTACTTGCGCTCTAACCTGAACAGAAAATTAATTTGTATTGCCTACTTTTCGCTACTGAGTTTTTATAATAAATAAATAAACTCAATTCCAGTTTTTTGAGACAACTTGTTTACAGAGATGTAGTGGCGATTATAGCCAGGGTGCGGCTCCTCATGAGAGCGCAGATATCTTCGATATAAACAAAACAAATCTTGCCAATCAGTTCCTTCAGAACGCCATCAATCATCCTTTGGAATATGGCAAAGCATTACCGAGACCGAACGGAAGTCTAAGATATTCGTACTTCCCGTTCATGGTTGAGAAAGCGGTTTTCGGAATGTCTCTTTCATTCATCAAGATTTGATGAAATCCTGAAGTCAGGTCAAGTGTCGTGAAGAGGGCTGCATACCCAAGACTGGCGAGTGTCCTGAATAGGATATGTATCCGGAATTGTTACTGCATTTAAACGTTTATATGCGATCACCATTCTATATTGCTTTTCCCCATTGGATTTCGGCTACTTGGGAACAACCCACATGGGTGAATTGTATGGACTATTCGAAGGGCAAATGACGTTTTCCGAAAGAAGTTCTTGACCTGTCGCTCGACCTCTTCCCTCATACAAGCGGGGTAGGGGTAGCTTTTAGAATTATTATTAAGAATTTAAGAATTTTTATTCTTTTTAAACAAGGTCGTTTTTTTTTTGTTCGAAAATTTAAAAAGCGAAGCTCTACTGCGATGACCGGTAAGCCAGGTCATTGTTACCAAACTTACGTCTGCTGCATCGCTGTTTCACTTGTGATAGAACTATCTAATAGATCAGAGTTACATCAGACGTGCATTTATATAACTATGTTAACATAATAGTACATGCCTTTTAATTCAAAATTTTGTTTTTGTATTTTTTTCATTAGAAAGATTGCACTGTAATTTAAGCTGCTGTTAGTTACAATCCTTTACCTCACGATATCACATCCAAAATAATTTTAGTACAAAGTTGATTAAAGCATTTTTAGTTTTATTAGTTTTATAGAAACCGGAAAAAAAATTTACAAAGAGTTAATTAGTTTGAATGCGTTGAATTTTATAAACCTAATTTATAAAATATTTTTTTTTGTACATTTATTTTTTTTTGCACAGACAAAATTTAAAATAATCACATAAAAATGTCGGGACGGGGTCGTCCAACTAAAAAGTTTAGTTCGTACAACTTACGTACTAATAGTCAAAGTAGACGAAATTCCTTTGCTAATAATATGTCATTGATTGCCAGTAACGCAGCTGAGCCAGATGCTTCCATTTCCAATCTTGTTCTAACGCTGTGACAGGAAATGTCGCTTCAAATACTTCAATAGGAGCTTCCAATAATGTTGCAGAAACTCCTAACTCCAATGATAGAGCAGAACTTTCCGGTACAAGCAATGTTGTGGCACCGCCCAGCGTTGAAGGGCAGGCTCCTGTTGAAACACAGGCAAATACCAGTCGCGGGAACTTGAATGTTTCAAACATCAGGCTCTAGCAATGGCGAACAGTTTGAATTTTACGTTCAGGAAATGGTAACGGCCTCCGTTGGGTTACAGCGTACTGATAATTTACGTTTTTTTCGAGAAGAGTTCGAGAAACATCGATTACCTCTTCAACAAGAAGTATCAGCCATAATAAGGGAATCTTTACATAACATGGCTCCAACACCTCCTACCCAGGCCCCTTTAAAGTCGGGATTATCAAATGCCCCAACACCACATGTTGAGTGTGTCACTGAACAACGACCAGAGAACGGTGGTAGATCAGCGGCTACAATTCCGCTTCCGACAGGAAATTCACGCACTGAACCTGTGGTGCATTTCGGTAACATGGCACGTAGCTCTAATGTGGACAATTTTCTTTTCTTTTCTTTTCTTTTCAATATGCATTCTCCCTCCTCATCGAATGCGTCAGCTAGATTTCCTAATTATCATAAATGGGGAATACAATTTGATAATAAAAAAATGTCGGTTGACGATTTTTTGTTCCGTCTGGGAAGAGTGAAGGAGAATTACAATGTCTCTTGGAGTGATATTGTACTCAACTTCCACCATTTCATTTCCGGGCAAGTCGAAGTGTGGTTCTGGATGTTTCTTAAAAGCAATCCATCAGCTACCTGGACAACACTTCGTACTGCTTTAGTTGAGCAGTACCGTAGCCTGGAAACAGACACTGAGCTGTCCCGAAAAATGTCCGATCGCAAGCAATTGCCGAACGAAAGTTTCGATGAATTTTATTCCGACATAATTCAGCTCAATTCCAAGTTACGCGCTCCTAAACCGAACAGAGAAATTATTGAACTAATCAAGCAGAATGTTCGACGTAGAATCGGCGAGCTGCTCATAACTTTTAGTACGCACAGTATTCCCGAAATAGTGTACGTGTGCAGGACTATTGGAAAATACCTCAATGGGCATGAAATACCCAGAAATAGATTCCAACCGGCTTTTCCGTCAGTTAGGCGTAACATAAGTTAGCTAGGAACTTCTGATGAACTGCCATCAACTTCTATACAGGCCCAAGTTGACGCGGTAGATTATCATGTATGTTGGAATTGTAAGTTAATTGGCCATACCTTTTATGATTGCCCTGATCCGAGACGTCTATTATTCTGTTTCAAATGTGGGCATGAAAATTCAATTGTATTAATTGTTCGGGAAACCGCTTAAGGAGCAATCCTCAAACCGGGGAGAATTGCTCAAGACGGGCGAACCCGGAGCAATAGATAACTTCATGAATGCCAAACCAAAAATTGCTTGCATTAGTTGCCTGGGCATGGGAGCTCTTGAATACTTGCGTGACAACGACATTCCTTTCAAAAACTTCTCATCTAGCGTCACAACTGCTGGCGGTGAAAATCAGGCCATCGTTGGTATGATAACGGCAAAAGTCTCTTTTAAGGATGGTACCGGAAACGAAACATTGATCTTTTTATAGTACCATCACTGAGACAGGAGTTGTACCTAGGCATTGACTTCTGGAAGAAATTTCGGATAGCTCCAGAAATCATCGCGGATATAACTTCCAAGGTTGAATCTTCAAATTCTGATGTTCTTTCGAATGAGCGTTTTATCAGCAGAAGAATCCCACGAACTTAGGAATGCGATTAGCTTGTTTCCTTCTTTCTCTAGTGTTGGACTGGGAAGAACCGGATTGGTCGAACACACCATCGATACCGGGGATGCTGCGCCTATCAAACAGCGTCTTTATCCCGTATCTCCGGCGGTACAAACTCTCATGTATGCGGAATTGGATCGAATGCTGGAGATGGGGATCATAGAAGAGAGTTCTAGTGCATGGAGCTCGCCAGTCGTGCTCGTGCGAAAACCGGGAAAAAATCGCCTATGCCTAGACTCTCGGAAAGTAAACCAAGTTACCAAAAAGGATGCTTATCCACTTCCGCATATAGAGAGGCTGCTCGGGCGGCTTTCAGATACACACTATATTTCCGGTGTGGATCTGAAGGATGCCTTCTGGCAGATACCGCTGGAGCCAAGCTCAAGGGAGAAGACTGCTTTTACTGTCCCCGGTAGACCATTATACCAATATAAGGTAATGCCCTTTGGCTTGTGCAACGCACCTCAGCGCATGTGCAGGCTAATGGACAAGGTGGTGCCGCACGAATTGAAGGATCAAGTATTTATTTACCTTGATGATTTAGTCATCATATCGCGTACGTTTGAGGAGCATATCCGAATTCTTAAGCTCATTGCGAGAAGGTTGTCTGAGGCTGGCTTAACGATCAATGTTGAGAAGTCGAAATTTTGCTACAAAAAACTTCAGTATCTGAGTATATTGTGGGAGAGGGATGTCTAAAGGCAGACCCGGCGAAAATTGCTGCTATTGACACATTTCCTGTACCAAAAACTGCTCGCCAAGTGCGAAGATTTCTCGGAATGGCAGGATGGTATAGGAGATTTGTCCAAGACTTCTCATCCCTAGCCACAGGGATACATTGAAGAAAGGTGTGAAATTTAATTTCAATGAAAAAGCTCTTGAGTCCTTTAACGTCATAAAATCGAAATTAACCTCAGCACTCGTCCTTGTAAATCCTAATTTTAACAAAGAATTTATAATACTCTGCGATGCGTCGGCAACATGCATCGGTTGTGTTATATGTCAGGAGGATGAGACCGGTACTGAGCGTCCAATTTATTTTTACTCCCAAAAACTTAATTCTGCTCAAAAGAACTACACCGTCACTGAACGTGAGTGCTTGGCTGTGGTAAAGGGAATCCAAAAATTAAGGCCGTATATAGAGGGACATAAGTTCAAGGTAATTACTGACCATGCTAGTTTGAAGTGTTTAAGGAGTCTGAAAGAGTCGACCGGAAGATTAGCGCGTTGGAGTTTAAAACTACAGGGATACACTTTTGATATTGAACACCGTAAGGGTACCCTGAACGTTGTACCTGATGCGTTTTCACGAATGCACGAGGTGGACTCTTTGGAACCGGGTTTTTCAATATCAATGGATCCCACTGACGTTCTTCACGTGGATCTTGGTGATCCGAGCTTTACATCGGAGGAGTACCAAAAGATCTCGAACAATTTCGTGTATAAGAAGGTCAGACATTGCACAGGCAATCCAATTCAAGATGATTTGGTTTGGATGAACGGCTGATCTCTCTGGCTCACTGTCCACCTAGAGCGGTGCATGGCGGTATGCGTCAGCGGTGCTTTTGGCCCAACATGGCTACCCAGGTAAAGAAGTTCATTGGAAATTGTCAGGTGTGCAAGACCACCAAATCACCCAATACTACCTTGCGAGCCGAAATGGGAAAATTTTTCGGTGTTGACAGACCATTTCAGCACCTATACATCGATTTTCTTGGTCCGTACCCTCGTTCCAGATATGAGAACACTCAAATAGCTATTATTCTCGAACAATTGACAAAATTCGTGTTAATAAAAGCCTAGAAAAAAGCGACTTCTCAAACAATCTTAGACTTTCTGCGTGACGATGTTTTTTATGTATTCGGTGTTCCGGAAAGTATCCTGTCCGACAATGGTTCCCAATTCATAAGTCGTGAATTTGCGAAGATGGTTGATGCTTTCGGAATTAAACATTACCGTACCGCAGTATATTCCCCGCAGGCGAATGCCAGCGAACGGGTCAATAGGTCTATCTTGGCTGCGATTCGTTCGTATATAGACCCCCGACAGAGCAATTGGGACTCCAATCTGCCAGCTATTGCATGTACCTTACGCACAACTCTTCATTCGGCTATTGGCATGTCGCCATATGAAGCCTTGTTTTGGCAACGCATGGTTGAGCATGGAGCTGACTACAAGCTTCTTAAAGAGCTAAATTGTTTGAATAATTTCGAGTTGGAATGGATTCCAAAACCCCTGAAAATGAATATTCTGCATTCATATCTTAAGGAGTCATTAGAGCAAGCACATGAATTATACGAAAAGGTATATAACACAAGAAGCAGGATCATAGCATTCCAGTTTGGTGAAGAAGTTTACAAACGTAATTTCGTTTTAAGCGACGCGTCTAAACATCTGTATACAAAATTGTGTCCAAAGTTTGTGAAAGTAAGGGTCCTCAAAATCATTGGAAACAATCTTTATGAAGTGTTAGATGCGAAAGGAAACAAAACTGTCTGTCACTCTAAAGATTTGAAACGATAAATCTTTCAAGTGACTCGGGTTGTTTGGTTTGAAATGATTTTTAATATATGATTATAAAAATCGTATTTGAAACCCGTCTATCTCAGCCTGTGCATGAAACATCTTTTACTATAACATAAATCTTACGCAGCAAACAATTACTAATATTAAAAATAATAAATATTTCTTTCTTATCTCATTTATTCGGTTGCCCTTATAAATGTGATAAGATTTGTAGGAAACGCGGCTTTACAAAGTCCATTATTTTTATTATTATACATTTTTTTTGCTTTCTCTGGTAGGTTATAAAATAGCACTAGGTATAGGAAAATATTCTGACGTGTATTATCACTCCGAACCATAAGTGTTATACTAGACACTTTTTATCATTTACAAAAACCCAGTATTTTTTTTTCTATTCTTTTCTTGTTTGCTTTATCCAATAACCACTCCAATTCCTATCTTCCTAAATATCCCCTGAGGGTGTGGCTTGGTACATTAATATATGCTCCAGGTATAGAGCAAAAATAGGTCTAGAGCATAAGAGGAGCGGAACCGTCACTGAGCTATTCTCTATGAAAATGTCCACTGATCTTGGTCGGGAAAATCAGGCCACTTTTATGTACTTTGAAAAACGGATTTCAAAGCGTTCTTTTGGTCGCGTGATTTTGTATGTGTAAATGGGGTTATAGCGAAGGGACAGCGATTGGGTCACAAAGGATAGAGAATTTCTAAGACGTGGTTTGGCGGGTTTCCCTTTTCTTAAAAAGTTGTACTGGTACAGTTTGGACAGTACCCACAAATAGTGAGAGAGTGACAAAGATTTTTTTTTGTATCGTAAAGAAATAGCAAGTGATCATAAAAGTGGAAACCTTCTGCAAAAAATAAGACAGAAAATGAAGTGTCTGTGTTTAATTGTATCTGCTTCGATACTGCGTAGAGCGATAAATTAACCGGGATCAGTACACCTCGCATACCACTAAAAATCCCTTAAGTGCTCTATAAGAAAAAGAAAAAAAAAAGTGTAACTATATAAACTAGTTCTAAACATAAAGCGATTGACCGAAGCACCCAAAAGAGCAATGATCAATTTCTGCCAATAACTCGATCTGAATTTGTATTCATCACACACCCCGTCAAACAATTTTTTTCCGATCGTCACATCTGCATAGGAGACACCGCATAGAAAATCCTACGCGTCCCGTCTGCCACCTCTTGGGGTCCCGAACCACGATTCACCACCAAAAGCACATGTGTGAACTCAACCAACTCGTCCAACTTAAGCTTGTCCTATAGCGACACTATCAGCGATATCTCAAACATTCGCCATCGGGTGAACGTTGCAAACATTTTTTTTTTCCGCCTATCTGACGCATCGTCATATCTAAGCGACTGACCGACGCATCAGCAGAACAAATCCATCAAACGGCCGCCCAACCTACACCTGCGAATCCGAGTCTTACTCACCACGAAGTAAAACAGCATCATACGGGAGACGTCCGAATTACCGACAAAAAAAAATTCGACTACTAATAATGTCGATTTTGCCATTCATTAAAATCTCGACAATATTTTTATTGACTTTTAAAAATATCGAAAGATTAAAATCTCGACACTTAAAATGTCGGCTTTATTTTTAAAATGTATTTTTAAAAACAGACTCCAATTTTCTTAATTTTGATTTCATAAAACTCACTTCATTTCTTCTGGAAATATATTGGAATGAAATGATTCAATGTAGGTATTTCAAATAAAAATTAATTATTTAGTTCAACCTTAAATGAATTGCAATATTATTTAAATAGTCCAACTTTGAATAATTTTCCTTTTCACTCAGAATAGTCTTGAGCTGCTTTTACTTTCGTTTTAGATATTTTGTTGGTTCCTTTTTGTCTCCCTTTTGAATTTTGTCTAACGTTTGCTTGACGACTATGTACTCCTTGGATAGTTTTGATATTAATTTATATACCCCAACGTGTGATGATCCCACCAGCACTTTCAATCTCCTATGCCACGCCTCGAGACTATTTTGAGTTCTGGGTAGATTTAATTGCATTTGGTCGTACACTGACCAGAAAGATGGCTCATAAGCAGGAGGCGAAATTTTCATTTGCCTAGAAGAGGAACGCTTTCTGCTATCACGGGAAATATAATTTTTCTTAAACCAGTCACCTATGCGCTTTCCATCGTTGTCCAATGCATCGTATAATTCTGTAAAGTAATTATGTATCTGTTGTTTTGGTAAAAACGCAAGTGCCTTCAGCATTCTCATATGTCGACTAAACTTTCATTGTTTCCATATTTCGTTGTAAGCTTTTGTGCCTGAATTCTTCTCCAAATAATAGATCCCAAATGAAAGAAACACCCTTTGCTTTGAGATTCTGGGAAGTACGAAAGAGCAGCGGCAGCACTTGCTTTCTTAAAGTCGGATATAATGAACTGAGGTGATAATGAAATATTGTTATCACACCCAATCCGACATAATTCATAGAATAATTCTTCATAAATGAGTTTACTTTTGGAACTCATTAAACAAAAAATTAACAGCAAAGCTTGATTGTTTACGACGCCCTGGATGGTAAATAATTGTCGCATTATGGATGGTACAACATCAAATGTACCATCCATAAGCCACACTTTACATTTAGATAATATTTTTAAATTGGATATGCTTCCCAGAATTAAAAGTTTTTCATTATTATTCACAGTTTTATCGCTGAGAAGAAATAATTCACCTTCCACATATTTTAGGTCGTTGGTATACAAATTTCACTGACAGTTTTGGGTTCTTTATTTAAATTTTTGCGTCTGATTCTCTTAATTTTTTGTTTTTGATTTTCTGTATTCGGTAAATAAACGCGGCAGTCTTTTTGACACTTAACAACACTTTCTGATATAATATTAACAGGCGCATTTTCTGTCTTATCAGCAAGGTCTTTAAGCAAAGCATTTGTTTTGCACACTTGTTCATGGAACAGGGGGTCATGGGAATGAATCGAAGGGCTTTTGCAAATAGTATGTTTGCTATTAACAATCGTAGTGCTTACTCGACCTTTGCAAGACAATTTCTTTTTGTTTTCACAGCACCACCGATGTATATCACCTTGTTTTCTCTCCAAACAGTATACAAATCCATCAATCACCAATTTATTTTTATTTTTATTCGATATTATACAGCTAATATTCATTACGCGTCAAATTTAAGTATACTAGGTACTCTTAAGAGATCCAACATAAACAAATTTGAGCCAGAAATTCGTGTCGTCTACGGTTATCAACACTATGAACGCAACAGTTAGCCAACTACAATACCAAGTGGAGAGGATTATACACAGAGTCAAACAGTTAGCCTAGCGTTGTTGTTATTTTAAAATGTCGACTGGAGTTAAGTGAATGATGTTGACGTTTGTGCGGATTTCAGCTCTCACGTTGGTTTTCACCATTTCAAAGATTATTCAATTTACCGCAAATAGTCTCTAGTCTAGATTACGTAAGTGTAGAAATATCGCCGCTTAGGGGCGATATGTGATTGACCACCCCGGACACTCTGTTTTTTTGGGTTATCCAATAAATGCGACCGTCAGTTCGTTCTTCCCCCTATCGATGACTGCCTTCAATTGCTTCAGCGTGTCATCGCCAATTATGCCATCAAATGATGTTAAGCTTGGGAGAACAAAGAAGATGATGTCTAACTCGCATCCCGCGGAAGAATTTTCACATATTCTGCTGTTGATATTCACGAAAAACGGGTGCTGGACGGGGTCAGGACGTGGAACCAAATGTGGTCTAACAAAGTTTTTGTTGGCTCCGGTGTCCACTAAAAATTCAAAACGATCCCGCGTAACATACTCTAGGTATGGTACGCTGGAAACGAGGCCCCCGCCATAACATTTTCCGGCGTTGGTTCCTCGTGGGAAAAATCGGCGGATTCCGCTTCTGCTATTGGTTCAGAACCGACAGATTCCATATGATGCAACCGCTGTTGTTTGCGCGGGTTATAATTATCAGACCTCGGTTCTCATTTGAACCGGTTGTTAGGCCGATTCATGTAATTAACGTTTCTGGATTGGAGAGAGCTGTCTATTTCCATCTCAACTGGGGGTTTCGGGCCCAATGGTCTTAACGATTTGGATGGCCCGTCTCGGAACGCTGCATTCCCAGAAAAATATTGGCGCTGCCCGTAACCATCGTTTGGTAACCTATTTGGATTTCTTACGGGCAAGGGAGGGCCCTTTCAATTTTGAAGTTATAGTATTACGGTATTACTCCTGAAATTTCGAGGAAAGCAGAATAGGCCTCAGGGAGCGTTCTTGGTCTCTGGATCATAAGGAGCCTCGAAAGGTCCCCATTTAGTCCTCGCACGAAGACGTCTAATACCCGATTGCGCTACGCTTCCACCAAGGCATTCATCGTCTCGTCGGATTGCGATTCCGATCGAATATTGTTTATGACAAGCGAGAATTGGTGATTCACGGTGACATAAAAGTCATCGACCCGAGAGCCACCTTGCTTCAGCTGATTTAACTGGTGCTCGAGGGTCCTTATGTCCCTTTTGTCTGCGTAATGCAGAGAAAGAACCCTTTTGAATTCCGCCCACTCGTAATCAAACACGTTGTATGAGATGAGGACAGAATCAGCCTTCCCCCTGACTTTCTGCTTGATATGCTGGAGGATGGCCCTGTAAATGGGCATATTACGGACGATTTCGTAGTCCCTGAGGACTGTTTCGACACTATGTACCCACGATACATAGTGAACCGGATTACCTTCAAATATCTGGAGCTCCTTTACGGAGTCCGGCAGTTTCGAAATTTCTTTTAATTCGTCCTCGCTGTTCGGACTTCGTAACTGTTCCTGGATTTCACGTTTCTGGGCAGCTGGTCCCCCCAGGCCTACACCTTCAATGGTTGTTATTCTATTCTCAATCGAACTAAGCCGCCCTACTAAATCATGAATTTCCTGTCTCGAGTCCCCCTGCTCAATACGAGGATTTGGGACTCAAATCCTCTTAATTGTTCGAGAATCGAATTGATGGCCCCCGTTAATTGAGTCACTGAATTCTTAAGTTCATCCATTATAACAACGATAGATAAATAGCGAGAGGGAAGTGTAAATATACCGTGAAATGGTTCTTCTAAAATGTCAAATAGCTAACTAGTGTCACAATTGAATCTACTGAATATCAATTTCCTATAGTTAGTTCGATTCTCTAATTTTAATTCGATGTTTCTTTCACAATTAGTGTGCTCTTTCGTTCATAAATTAATTTAGTTTGATTTATTCGATTTTGTTAAAGCTCGGTTTAATTATTTTTCCCGGATGCCTGCTAAGGCTCGTATGGATCCGGTTTAGTCGTAATGCAATTATATCTGCAGCAACCTACTGAGGTACGAGTGTCTTTATCAAGAATAATATTAAACAATTTCTTGGGAGTTGGAGTGGGTAATTTTCTTTCACATTTTTTCTTATATACTAGGCATAGGTGTTTCATGAATTCATTACCGAGAGGGTAATTTTCCTTTAAATGATTTTTACTGATATATTTCTTAACTTAAAGCTTACTATACTCTTAAAATGATTGGTGACATTTCTTGAATGTTAACTGCGGAGTTGTTCCTTAACGTCCTTGTTCTTCTAAGATCTCCTTATCTCCAATGGTGATTTCGACTTTGAATTTGTATCAAAAGGAAACACGCTCAAATGTTTAACAATTTATAATTCAACTTTAATAAAGAAATGGAGAATGATTAATAAACTAATTATTACAATAGAAAAGAAAAAAAAAGTTTAGGCCAACCGCGTGTGCGTGATGATAAATTGAGACAGACAAGATAGTGACAGATGTCAGCTATAAGTCGACTCTAGTTAAATGACAATCAGAAGTGTTGCCATAGTCACAACGTTGCCATGGTTACAACAACACTCAATTTAGGTTTCTTGTAGCTCACTTACGTTTTTCGCGCTTAAGATGAAGTTCAACAATACCGTCCACCCGACTCAAACGAAGTGAAGATAGCTATATCTAAGCTTAAACCCAACAAAGATCAGATGGCCTAGCCGCCGAACTTTTCAAAGCGGCAGCCGCTGACTTGGTTAGGAACATGCACCAACTCTACTGAGGTTCCATCAGCATTTTTTTCCCGATGCTCAAGAAAGTAGACATCAGTTTTCTTAGCATCACCGACAAGATCTTATCTTATCTACTCCTTTTAAATTCGATAATTGCTCGTCTGATTTTTCGCTGATTTCTTCAGCCAGGCGTTTGCCAACGACGACGTTGACCCTGACCCTAACTACTTCAGTCACATGAATGGCTGCGCTTAAATGTTTTATGAAATGTGTTAACAAACTAGCACTGCCCCTTTCTTTTTTTCCAGCTCACAATTACACAAGGTATTTTCCCTAAATTTTGGAAGAACTCATTTATCATTCCCATTCACAAGAAGCGGTGTAAGGGTGATATATCTATCGATGGACCTGTTGCTAAACTCTCTAGTATACCAAAGCTCTTTGAGAGCAGCTCAGACAACTTAAGAGAATTTGCCTACAAGCTGTTCTCGTTGTTACTTTGTGGGAAAGTTTGTACTAACTTACTTAAGGTGCCGCTACAGTCCGGGGTGGACCTGGGCCTCAACCAACAAGCGTCTCCAGCCAGCGCGATCTTTAGCTAGCTGTCTCCAGTTCGCACGCTAAGTTTGTTAAGGTCCCCTTCCACTTGCGTGCGCCACCCAAGTCGCGGTCTTCCTCTACTGTGCCTTCCCTCGGGTGTGGACTCGTAGATCTACCAAAGATGCCCTCTCTTACTAACTTTGCGTCTGCTGTCCGAAAACTCAGAAAGTAATCACCACCCCCTGCCTATGCTCTCTTGCCTAGCATCCCGATCTAGCTCAGTCCGCGTGGGTACTATGCCTGGGGTGATACTTTTATTAATTATAATTCTTCTCTTAAACTTAGTTATGATTAGATATAGGTTTTATAGTTATCTTCTTAGAGAATCGACCTTCCTCGTGGCTCTGAGAAGAAAGAAACATGCCGAGCAAAGGATGTCGGGTCGCTATTTTTTCGACGTATAGTCAGTTTTGCCAACTGTCCCATTCAACGCTCCCTTCTGCTGGTCACCAACAGGTATGGTTGCCATCTTGTAATAAGTGCAATACATGGTTGTTAAATTTAAATTATCATGATAATTCAATGGCATATTGATGCCACAAGCTCGTAGAATCTCTCTTTGGTGTCGTCTTCTTTCTCCACCGTGGAGGCATGCGCGCATATAAGGCTAATGTTGGCGAATTTAGGCCTGATGCCGATTGTCGTGAGGCGGTCGTTAATATAGTTAAAACTTAAGACTTCTTGCCTAAGTCTGGCGCTAACGACGAATCCACATCCGAATAAGCGCTGGTTTTGTTGCCGATAGCAGTCGCCATAATAGATATAGCAGTTTTTCATCCTCTTTCTGCCGGGCCATCCCAACGCACTTCTTGTATGGCGGTTAGATCTGCTTTATCTAACTTTTTTTTGATCTGACTCTCTTTTGAGAAATCTCGTTGTTTTTCTCAGATTTCACACATACTTTCACTAATTTAATACGAATTTCTATGCCACAATACTAGCGCACCAAATCGTGACCACTCCGTAAAAATAAAGCTTGAAGGCTTCACTATTGTCACTGCTTCTCATGGTTTGCAGCTTTCTCTTTTATGTTGTTGAGGAACGTTAGAGAGATTGATAGAAAATGTCTATTATCGAAACCAGCTTGGTCGTGTATGAACATGACATCCCTTGCTAATTGCATTGCCTCCTTTTTGGGATTCAACGCTATCGAGATAATCATATACGTAATGATGATTTTATGTGTTTGTTGAGTATGTGGAAATCAACACAGATTCGCTTTTCGCCGTTCGACTTCTTCACCAACACAACTGGCGATACGTATTCTGAAGAAGATGGACGCACAATACCATACTCCAGCAGCGCGTCTATGATGCACCTAACTTCTTCGCGTTTAGCAAATGGTATTCGATATGGCTTCCGATTCACCGCGACGTTCGTCGTTGTTTTCATTTTCGTCTTCACGGTCGAGCACTTCCCCAATTCTTGAACACTTTTGCAGAAACAATGCGGATATTCGGCGAGTATGTCCGTTAATCGTTGCTCGTTCAGCTGTTAGCACTGTCCTCGTTTTTGGTAAATTTGCTTCTTTAATCCAACAACTTACTCCTTCTATGATCACTCGTTTGCCACCTTGGCAGCGTATATACCGTCCCAACAGAACGTTATTAGGGATAAACTCATCGTCGACCACAAGAAGCTCTGCGATAATATGTTGAATGTTGTCGATTTCGATAACGATTTGAATATAATATAAGCTCCCTGGACGCAATTGTTTCGTTTCCGTATATGGAGATTGTTTTCAAAACTGCTTCGTTGTTCTGACAACCGTTTTCGTTCTTTGTCGCATTGTCAACGTTTACTTCCAAGCTTGGGCGCAACCGTTGCTGCAGTGTTTTATGAACATTCGATTCTATTCTTGCTATTGTCGTTGTTGCTTATGCTTAGAACAATTAAAACACACAATCTTTTTGACAACCCGATTCCCGGGAGACATGAGTATGAGCATTCGTCTCCCGGTTCCCCTTCTGGAAGCCATTTGTTTCATTTGTTTCCCGGTTGCCCAAATACCGTAGCACAGCATTCAGGACCTCGTTGCAATACATCAGAGACAAGTTCGCCTTCTACTGGCCTCCGAGAATTCACCTCTACAACATGTTGAAATCATCTTGTAAAAATAATTTTCAAACGAATCGTTGCTTTTCCATCTCATGGCAGTCGCTTCCAAACGAATGTCCGTCATGTCGAATTCACTTGGGAAATCTTTAAAGAGTGGATCAACGATTGCACTCCAAGTCAGAAAAATATAAGAATGGCCTTCGGACCAAATTTTGGCCGGGCCTCGCAATTTTGTCAACACACCATTTTAACGACACGACGAATAACTGAGGTGATGCCAGAGAGGAAGAAGATTTTGTATCGAATTCAGGAATAATGTCGACCGCTTCTCGAACGTGGTACTTGCCGGCAACGTAACATACGGTGTAAACAAAGGACGGCTATATACGTGGATCGGATGCAAAGGAGTGTAAGTGAACGGCGGAATTATTTTGTCCAAAAACAAGATATTGCATGCACGTCGTATTGTGCGCGTAAACAAAACTATGCGTACTTACAGGATCATTTACGTCAGTAGCAGTAGCTATCGGTGGAAAATATTCCGGGAAAAATACATTTGACTCCGTTGTTGGAACATATGCCGTCAAGAATGGAGTCGATGCTGAGTGAGACAGTACTTTTGTGTCATCCACGCGGCAATGCAAGGGGTGTATTTCGGCTTCTAGCACTCGCATACGCTTCTCCTGCGTCTGCTGCTGTTCACAATAATATTCTATTAGCGAGTGCACCAGTTCCGCCTTTTTTCTTTGTAATGGAAGTCCCATCAACCCTAACAAAACAATTCTAGTTCGTTTTACCAGAAAGAGACTGGTCAACTTACAACCCATTATCCTTAATGGAACTACATTAAACTACTATTACATTATCGAAGTAAAATATCTCGGAATTATCGTTGATTAGAAACTGAACTGGAATTTACACATCAAGTCTGCCAGAGAGCGTGTCACTAAAGCCATGTGGGCCTGTAGGAGTCTGTACGGCAGAACTTGTTGTCCTAATCCCAGAATGATACACTCGGAATGTGTCCCATGATTTTTCAAGCGGAAATTCATGGAATAGAAATTTGCGCTAATACAATTTCCAGTAAATGTATTAAAAGCGCCATCATTCAACTTTTCTCCGACAGTCAAGCGGCTTTACAAGATTTAGCGTCCAATACAATGGATTCCAATACAGTTAACAGCTGTCACGATGCCCTGCAAGCCCTAGCCAAACACAAAAAGGTCAAACTTGGTGGGGTACCTAGTCATCAAGGTATTGTCAAGGTATTGCGGGCAACAAACTTGCTAGGACTGGGTCCGAAACTGTTCTCTACGGACCTTTTTTTCGGAGGTTGTTACTATCCGATGGAGCACTCAGACACAACTACAGGTCCATTGTACTGCCAAACAGACACCTTAGATTATTGTACTTAATTTTCCCGTCTTTCGAAGAAAGATGAGAAGGAGCTTCAGTGATGAAGAGCTTAGATGTTCGGCACTCACCACATCAGCCCCAAAGATCCGCCATATGATGCGAGTAAAGGCGGTACAGCTGCAGAGGAAGTGTTCCGCTGTGTCGTCTTGCTCTCCGCAAGCAGGACAAATGGTGGTGTCGCCCAAGCCCAACACATTTAAGTGTTTGGCAAAAGCTTGGTGACCCGAAAGGACGCCCACAAGCAGTCTGCAGTCGATTCTGCTAAGAGACAGAAGAAAAGACGCGGACCTTTTACAGATGTCCGGACGCAGTCGTTTGGTCTGCCTACACCCAGCACAGTCACGCCACCGACGCTCGTGTTCACGAGAAACCTAATTATCAATGGATGACCTAACCACAGAAGCAGGCAGACCCAACGCAGGTTCAGGTCCTGAGAAAGCTTCTTCTGAACCCCGTCTGGCAAGCTCATCAGCGATCTCATTTATTTGGATACCAGTGTGACCTGGGACCCAAACAAGATTCACTGTGTTAAGCCTTCCGACCAAGTTCAGGGGTTAATGGATGATAAAAGGGTTAATGCTTTTAATGGAGCTAGGCTATCACTGCAAACGCATGTGCTTCTATCCCTCCACCTGTTTGTCACAAAATAGCGCATAGCCATAAAGATAGCGAAAATCTCCGCTTGGAAGACAGACGCATGGTTACCTACCATGCGACCAGAACCTTACTGAAGAGTCAATTGGGCTACTGCTCGAAGACTAATTAATTCGTCTTAACCCCTCAAAATGTCCCTGGTCTTTACGTGGGTCGGATTCAAAGGAGTATGGCTTAAGATACCAAGTCAATAAAAAAATCTTTGTCCGGATACAGCATGTGGACTCTGTCTGGAGGATGTCAAATCCTCTGAACACATCTTCTGTGACTGCCAGGCTTTTCATTAGTTAAGAAAACGTGTCTTTAATAGAGAGACTAATACACCAGCATATCTAATGAACTCTGCTACTGAGGACTCTTAGTCTCTTAGAATAAATTTTTCCCATTGATACAATATATCTTTCAGGTCGCAGTGTCAGTCATCAGGGCATAGGATTATAAAAAAAAATAAAAATCAAAAAACCATATCCTACTCCGGTTTCCTCTCATTTTCAATTCTCAATGTCCTTAAAGTCCCAGTATATGCCTATCACAGAGGATCACACATTACGATTATATGTATGAAAGCATAATATAGTAAGTTCACTAAGAAAATAGAAACGCCGTCCTAAATGCAATAGGCTAAATTATTATATAGACTGCGCTAGGACGCTGGACCATAGAGAAACCATACTGAGACCAACAACTTCGGCCGATTTCGCGTTTCTTGCCTACTAGGTATATTTTTACGGAATGGTTACGATTTGGTGCGCTAGTATTATAACATAGAAATTCGTATTGACAATTGTCACGTAACTTCAAAAATTCCGGCTCATTAACACTCGCAAAAAGTATGAGCCACTTCCGTATGGGAAAATTTGTTTTTTTTTTGCGATAAGTCGTATGAGAGGCACCCGCACTTTCGCGTTTATGTTTATGCATATTATATAAAAGTAAATAATTATGTATAATACAAGATATAGAATGAGGATACGTCAGGACCGGACACTGCCCACATTCAATCGAACAGACCAAAAATTAAAGCTTTATGCAATGAAAGCAGGTAAGCATCGAGTTGACCCATAACACTGCGAAATGTGTAAAAACGCAAGTCAAAAATTGTACATGCGTAGATTCACAAAAGGAACGTTTTAAAAAGCAGGCTAAGTTTTTTTTACAGTATACATGCTGTAGTGAATTCTCTAAAAAATTGAAAGCTCTCGCTTGTATCGTTAAGCTTCGATTATTATTTTTAAAGACAAGAGACTAAACATTGATGCTTTCGTTCACCTGCATTCAAATACAGAATTGAATTCGTTTCGGTAGCATTTCAGTTAATGCTGCTCTTGCAAGTCCACCTAAATAATAGGTAGTGTTAGATAAATGATCTTTAATTGTTAAAAAATATGTTTAGTGGTTGTTAAAAAAATTAAGTTGCTAAACTTTTTTACTACTTATCACGTATTTTATTTTGAATAAGTGAAAATAAAGCAAGGAGTAAGTCTATTCATAGTTAATTTCGTCTAAAGAATCGATATAAGATATATGCCATGATGGTAATAATATACGAACCTCAAAAGTTTTTAAAAGTGACTTGTACTAATTGTTTTACTCATAAATATGTATTACAGCACTGATAATTGGTGCCTGTTCTTTGTTTGCTTGACCCATATATCCAATTACATAATCATTTTAGAGTTATGAATGTTGTGATGACTTGCAGTGAATATATATAATTAATGATTATTAACGTTAGTACATAAAGCAGGTACATACTTATATTTACCTTTAGTGAAAGTGCAATATGACTTTATTTGTGTAGTTTTCATTTACAGGCATTGGCGCGAAATAATAAGATTTCGTTGTTACTTCACGTATTCATTTAAGAAAACTTGGTAATACCAAACCAATAGGTACATACAATTTAAATTTTCACATAAACGCCTTATTTGAGAGGAATATATTCTCCCATGTAGTGATAAGGGATGAACAATGTAGAAATCGATTATTTATTGAAATGGTTCTACTTTTGTTGTATGTATACCTACGTAATACGTATCTGTCTTCAGGTACGGAAGAGTAGGATATATTTGTATATAGGGCTACTTGTTTCGTAACATACTTTTCCATAGTATAATGGATATAAAAAAATCTGCTGTGATTCTTTTTTTTGTTTTTTATGTGTAGATACATTATTGCTTATTATATACTTAGATACTACTAATAGTATCGCATGGAATTGAAACTTTATAAAAAGTTTTTTTTTGCAAAACGGTTTGTGCAAATTTGTGTGCATAAAACTTTTCAAAAAGGAAAATCGATTATGAAGACAAAAAAAAAAAACAGAATATTGATTTTTCCTTCTTAAAATACTTATTGAGAATATTATAACAAATAATAAAAGGGTTTCATGTATGTATTATTGTATCTTTATAGTTGGGAAGTTTTGTTAAATGGTATGCAATCAATTGAGTCTGTCAAACTACGGGCACGATAAGTGCCCGTACCCAAGAGTGTTGAGATGAGAATCACAAAAAGAAAGCAACACACTTGCTCTGGGTTTCATGGCATGAATACAGTCAGTGCTTTCGAGATTCAGACGAACTAATTTTATTTCTCTATCCTGCATATACTAAATCTTAGCTCCTATACAAAAAGGTATACAACGATGAAATTTAGTTAAGCAAAACAAAACGGGAAAGGTATAGGTACCTTTTGCCCAATGATGATTGATTACATAAATGGCTGCGTACTGGATATCGATTTGATTTCGTTTGTTTTTGAAGGCAGAAGAATAAATGTGTGTAAGAAGTGTTAGCGCGAGGGAGATAGATTGACAAATATGGAATTGGGAATTATGCATTGTTTATTGACAGGACAGGAAGCTGTATGCCTGAAGTAATTTTATACAGCAAAACACCATGGTGCCAAAGTTTTCATCGACAACGATCCCATTACTTAGTTTTCTTATAGGTAGATACCTATATTTTTTTTGTTTTTTACCTTTTTTATTGGGAAACAATGTGCATATTTACAGCAACTCTAAAGTGATCAGATAATTTAAAAAAAGCAGGTAAAGCCAACAGAAACTATGCTGATAGAAGGGCAACCACACAGTCAGAGCTTGGATTCATAATTTTTTTTTGTCATGAAAGTGCCTAATAAAAGAACTGCGAAAATGGTTTCGAAGTAGCTTTTCAATTCAAACAGTTGCAATTTAAAATATTCGAATTCATATTTTTTCATTGAGCAACCGACTTCTATTCCATATTTATACACTCAGAGGAACAGAATGAGAATGAAAAATTATATGAAATTCCAGCACAGGAGAATGAAGCACATGGGCGGAAATGGCACGCTGGTTCTGGCTGTTGTAAGTTGTAGTTGAATGTTGTATCTTGCATGATCTTGTGTTGTGCTAGTTCTTGTTCCTGCACACAGTAGGCATAGGCTAGGCAGGCAGTAGTCACACTCACACCGCAAAATCACAACAAGTATGTGTTATGAGTCAGGTTTAGGCCACGGAGGCATCTTTGATGCAAGTGAGAAGGGTGCGGCACGCTCGCGGTTGCTCGGCTCAGCTCGACGGATGGGGTAGTTCTTACCCCCCTCACCATACACCTCCTGCTCAAAACACTTTTGTAATCGTGCCTTAATAGTAAATAAAACAAAGAAAAATAGAAAAGAAAGTTACTCTACATTACGTTGACCTCGGACGGACTGAAGGAAAGCGAAAATAGAAGGAGGAAAAGAAAAGAAAAGAAAAGAAAAGTTCAAAGACTTTTGCCTATGCCCTCGAGAGAAATCGGGAAGCTCAACGCTAAACCTAACTAACCTAAACTATGTCTCAACTTATCTATCATGTAAATTTAAGTCCTACCCTAAACCTTATCTAACTTAAAACTAGCCTACACCAAACATTACCCTAGACGCGACTTGTTCCCATAGTCTCTCGAAGACAAAGGTTCGTCAAAACACAGAGACATGCCGGATTACGGTGGCAAAGGACGGCCTACCCTCCCTTTTGTGTCATAAACACATCCAAAAGTTATCATTCAGGCCGATGTTGCGAATGATAACCCCTAAATCTCCTTCCAGTCACTGTCGACGACGAATAGGGAATCTCGTTTGTTCTAAGTCATGTTAAGTAGTCGTTTGTTGAAGTCACGTCCCGTCACTGTCAATCCACCCGAGGACGGCCTGTCCGGCCGTCCACACACCAGTTGCGAAACTCTTCTAGCCCAACATCATCATGATCAAAACACTGATAATACGGTAGTATAACAATTCATTTAATCAATGCAAAAAAAAATTTTTAACCTAGCTTTAAAAGTATTCTGCGCTTAATATTACCCTATAAAACTACTAATAATTCATAAATTCAAAAAAATAAAAAAGGAGGAATAACTTAAAATCTAAAACTTACGGTTTACCCAGATCCCCCGTTGTCCTGGTACCAGCACAAGATGGATCGCTGTTGAAAATTACCAAATATGGTTACCGCGAACAACAACAAAACACTAAGGGCAGAAACCTCCACTAACCTTAATACAATGTTCAAAAAAAACTACTCTAATGAGGTGATTTCAGATGGAAATCATGCAAAGATTCACAAAACTTATTGAACTAAAACTTAACGTTGATTTTTTTTTTTTTTTTTTCTTTTTTTTTTTCTTTAATTCACTTTTTCGGTGCACCTTCGCTGTCCTTATTTTTGGTAACCGCTTTTACGGTTGATGGCTGAGGTGGCGGAGCACCCCCTTTTGTATCCGCTCTTTAAGGGGCTATTCGCACTTTGCTCGGTGGCGAAGATTATAAAAGGAAATCCACGGTCAAAAAAAAATGGGATCCTCTGGGTTTTAGTTTCTTGCCCGGGGATTCTTTGCCTGCGTGCACCGTATGCGGGTAATTAACTGTGCGGCTTAACCTTGGGTTGATTTGACCCTTCCTTTCACCGCTGGACTGTTACCGCTAAGTGCCCGTTGTTACGGTTGGGCTTATCACGGACTTTACCACACGAATCCCGGAGCAAAGAATTGCGGAGAGACGCTACGATGCCAGAATCGGCCGTTGGGCACAAACTCGTCTAAATGGGAAGCACATAGTTAACGAAACACCAAAATCTCTTTTCTTTTTGAAAATACCTTGACTATTAATTTGAACCTCTTGTCCTCGTCCCTTCTCTGGTCTCCGTATTTTATGTAAGCTAAAGTTTCTCCCTTTAAAAATCACCAGAAAATCCTACATCAAAATTGCTAATAGATAAACTTCACTCATAAACTTATTAAAAAAACTCACCCAAAACTCTAATGAAATTTTTTTTTTTTCACACTGTAGTAGTCTACTGCTTAGTTTCTCTACGTGCTGAGGGCAATGACCTCTCCCGATCAGTTATCGATAGAAAAATGACTGAACAGTGCTTTTAGCCTAAGTGTCCCATATAAACTTTTTTTTTCTCTTTTGCCACATTACGTTTCTTTTGTTTACACTCTTCTATCCTCTGTCATTGCATTTGGCTATATTTCCTACCTATTTCTGTCTCATCACTTTTCTCTTTTTAACTCTCCACTCTTTAGACAAGTAAGGCAGGTATCTTAATTCCTTAGTCTGGTCAGTTCACAGTCGGTCGCTTAGGAAGCTTACTTACCGACACTAGCTAGTCAAATTTTAAAAATGGAAGTATCGCGACAATGATACCATAAAACTAACATACGAATAAATAGATATGTGAATAAATAAATAAATATATATGACGAAACCAATAAATAAATATAATAAATAACAATACCTAACAACTAAATAACAATAACTAACTCTATATTGCACCGCTTTTGATCAGTTCATGACTTTCGATCAGATTGGTTTGTATCCTAATCATGAACGGTGACACATTTTGTTGATGAGACAACAGGTAAGGTGCGAGGGAGACAAACATATCTACCCGATCTTATCGCAAATGTCAAATGCACCGTGCACATGCAATTTGTCAATAAATGGTCGCCGCGATAACTTTTCCGTGTTTTAAGGTCATTTTCTTGTGTTTATCCGGGTTTAAACATTTTAAATTACGAGGACCTAATGGGCTGCCGCAACAGGATCGACGACGGTTGTGGAGCGGTCGTGATGCAACCGGCCTCGTAAATAAAGGAAGACCATCGGTTCGTACTTTCAGTGTCAATCTTTCGCGAGCGTGCTGGATTAAACGTGTGGCAAGGGCCCACTCCCTGAAAAGCTTATAGTTTACGCATCGATTAATCTAGCCGGGCTGGCATGTGAGCAGATTATTGCGATTTGCGAAGTCAAAAAAAAAAAAAAAAAAAAAAAGGTATCAAGATTATCGTACTTTATCACAGTTAATGCTTATCACAGATAGTTTATCACAGTCGCAGGTGGTGGCTATAGTACCAGGACGTGTGTTTACTTTGCGTCTCCGCTTGCGTAGACTGTACCGCGTTTCATGCCTGTTGAATTACATAGCTCCTGCGTTGATACTTATATCTTTAAATATCACAGATAGACTTAAATATAAAATAAATAAATAGGACTCTAATATAAATAAATAACTAAACTATGTGGGTGTAAATAAATAAACTCTATATATAGGTAAAAGTAAATAGACTCTGTAGACGACACTGTGTATATAATAAATAACATATAAAACTTTAATAAATAGACACAAAAATAACACGAAGACTTAATTTGTTCATTATCGATATACATCCTAGTAACTAAACGCAAATATCACAGGTGGTCGGGCAACGGACAGCTGAGTGCGTCATATTTCGATTTCGGCTGCTTTGGATTATGTGTGGATATCCTTAGCGTGGAATACTCCCACTTTCTCGCCGTTTAGGTTTCCAATTTCATAGAGTGAGTTGCCTATAGATCTGAGTACTACCGATTTTATGAATTTCGGGCCTAGCTTAGCATTGTATTTGTCAGCTAGACTACTTTGTTTGAAATTTCTTCTGTACACTATTTGGCCAGTCGTATATTTCACGTCCCTACATCTAGTGTTATAGGTACGTGTTGCTTTATCGTGTGCCAACTTGAGGTTATCGAATATCTTGGCTCTGATTAGTTGTAATCTGTCGTTTCTCTCTATAACCTCCGTGTTTATATCTTTTATGTTGTCTATCTTTCGGAGTAACTGATAGGATTTGGCGTGTTGCACCATGTGCATGCCGAACACAGCGTAGTATGGTTCGAACGTGGTCGCGTCATGAACCACACTCCTGAGAGAAAATGCTGCTTCGCTGACATGGTGATCCCAGTTTTTTTGATCGTCTTTTATGTAGGATCTGATTTTCGCTAGGACGGATCGATTGAAACGTTCAGAAGCATTTGCCTGGGGGGAGTAGAGTGCTGTACGCACATGTCCGACTCCGTATTTTTCTAGGAAGCTGGCAAACAGTTCTGAAACAAATTGTTTACCGTTGTCTGAGTGAACGTACTCAGGAATACCAAAGATGTGGAACACGTTTTCTTCTAGATACCTAACTACCTCAGCTGCCGTTGCCCTTCTTATTGGTTTTAAGAACACAAACTTAGAGAAATGATCTAACACTATAAATATGTGGGTGTGTCCGTTCTTAGTTCGTGGGTATGGTCCGAGGAAGTCAATGTACAGTCGTTGAAAAGGCCGCTCCGTTATGGTCTGTTGTCCCATCGGCGGCCGAGAAATCATATTAAGTGGTTTACAACATTTACAGATGTCGCATGATTTCACCCATTTTTGAACATCGGTGACCATTTCTGGCCAAAAGTACATTTGCCTTATCTTGGCTAGCGTTTTATGAATGCCACCATGGCCTGCTGCTGGTGAATTGTGGGCCGCTTGGACAATATTCTCTCGCAACTCCGCCGGTATCCAGAGCTTCCATGCCCTGTCGTCCTGTATTGCGTCCCCAGTTCGTATGTCCGTTCTTTTGTAGACGAATCCGTCTGAAACGCATATGTCAGGTAGTCGGTCTTGATTGTCGTTGACAGTTTTCCTCAACTCCTCATATTCTTCTGATGCAAAGTATGGAGAGTTGAGGTCCACCGGTAATATTTCGCTTTCAGGAAGGAGCTCCTCCATATGAACGCGGGACAGAGTATCAGGGACTACGTTTTGGGTACCTTTCCTATGCTCGATTTGAAAGTCAAATCCTTGTAGCTTAAGGCTCCATCTGGCCAAACGTCCAGACAAATCTTTTTGGGTCATGAGCCACTTCAAACTCGCGTGGTCCGTAATGATAGTGAAAGGTAATCCCTCCACATAAGCCCTGAATTTCTTAACAGACAGAACGGCCGCGTAGCACTCAAGTTCCGTTACGCTATAATTCCGCTGTGCGGAATTAAGCTTTTGGGACATAAATGCTATCGGCCTTTCGTTGTTTTCCGCATCCATTTGGAAGAGCACACTCCCTACACCCGCTGTCGAGGCGTCACATTGTACGTAGAATCGTTTTTTGAAGTCCGGATTCGTCAAAATAGGTGCTGACACCAAAGTCGCCTTGAGTTTTTTAAACGCGTTTAGCGCATCTTCTGTCATAGAGAATGTCTGTCCTTTCCTCAGGCAGTCAGTCATTGGGGCAGCCAAGTCTGCGAAATTTGGTATGAACCGTCTGTACCACCCCGTCATCCCTAGAAACCGACGGAGCTGCTTAGGTGTTTTAGGAACTGGAAAATTCTCGACCGCCGATACCTTGTCGGGGTCTGTCCTCAAACATCCATTGCCAACGATGTATCCTAAGTATTTAATCTCCTTGTAACAGAACTTACTTTTCTCTACGTTAATTGTTAGACCCGCTTCCCTCAAGCATTTTGCAACCTCTTCCAACAATCTGGCATGAGATTCGAAATCTGGCGAACAAACCAAGAGATCATCGAGATAGACAAAGACATACTCCCTCAACCGAGCGGGTATGGCCTTGTCCATCAGCCGACACATTCTCTGGGCGGCGTTACACAGTCCGAACGGCATTACCGTGAACTGATATAGCGGTCGCCCAGGTACTGTAAAGGCTGTCTTCTCTCTTGATTTGTGCTCCAGGGGAATCTGCCAGAATGCATCTTTTAAATCGATTCCCGAAATGAATCGAGTATCTTGAAGGCGACTTAATAGGCCTTCAATATGGGGAAGCGGATAGGCGTCCTTTTTTGTTACTGAATTCACCTTCCGCGAGTCCAGGCACAATCGGTTCTTGCCCGGTTTCCTCACCAGTACTACGGGTGAGCTCCAGGGGCTATTGCTCTCTTCAATTACACCTAGAGAGATCATCCTGTCGAGCTCGTCATATAGCAGTTTTTGAATGGCGGGTGAGACTGGGTAATGTCGTTGTTTGATGGGAATCTTTTCGTCTTCCACTTCTATTATGTGTGTTTCGAGACCGGTTTTCCCCAGCCCCAACACTGCAAACGATGGGAATAGTTTTTTGATTCTCTCTAAGTGTTCTGTTTGTTCTGGTGAGAGTGCCTGTACTAGCGGTGTATTCTCTGTTGACGATGGAGTGTCTAGTTCGTCGATGATATTTGGAGCGACCTTAAATGCCTTCCAGAAGTCAACTCCTAAATATAATGCTTGCTGCAAATTTGGTACTACAAATAGCTCTATCTCATGAGACTTGCCACCCCAGGAAATGGTCGTTGTGAATCGTCCTAAAATCTTTTGGTGGTTCCCATCGGCTGTCCTAATATCTGTTTTCATCTTCTTCATCTCAATATTATGCTTTTCTATGAACTCCAAGGCTCCTTTTCCTAAACAGCTTATCGAAGCTCCGCTATCTAACAGACCCAACATTTCTTCCATCTCTATCTTGACTTTGGCGTAGGGCCGGTTGTCGTCATTGATATTTATTACTGACGCTAAAATCTTGTTCATCCTATGTCTGTTTGTTGCACTTTTCTCCCTTAGCCTACCTATCTTTTTATAGTTTCTGGTTTTCACCACCTGACCTGACACTTCTTCTCCAAAAATTCTCTTTCTTACCGCCTGAT
Organism: Cheilosia vulpina; assembly: GCA_916610125.1. Taxonomy (NCBI): domain Eukaryota; kingdom Metazoa; phylum Arthropoda; class Insecta; order Diptera; family Syrphidae; genus Cheilosia; species Cheilosia vulpina. Next base: position 47,309,847 of record OU744280.1, read on the forward strand.
ATTCTAGGAGCCTCTGGTGCAGGCTTTTTCTATGTGGAGGACCTTTTTGGGTGGGGTTCTCCTCTTCTCTTCCTACTCTTTTTAAAATTGTGTATCTTCTGGGAGATTCTGTGTTTCCGGGAGTGGTCTCTGTATCGGCGGGTTGCTCCCGGGTACACCGCCGAGTTTCATGTTTTCCTGGCACTTGGAGCAATTAAAGCTAAGGTTGCCCTGGCCACAACTAAAGCAGGTCAACGTGTGAAAGCCTGAAGGGCATGCCTGTGGCAACGTCGGCATATTCCTAGTCATGATTGTATCTGGTCTGTTCGTATTGCTCCGTTCGGCCCGAGTTTGTCTGTCTGTTTGTCTCATATTACCCTGCCTGTTCATTCTATTTTGCTGCTGGTGGATTGCAGCTATCCCTACTTCTTCGTATTCCTCTTCTTCTTCTTCTTCTTGTGGCTCTTTGTGAACAGTATGTCGCCCGTGTTCATCTATTTCGTTCAAATGCCTTCTAAATTTTTGTTCCCTATTGGATAGATGTCGCTCCGCTCGCCGGCACTCATCCCGTAGGTCTTGAATGTTTTTGATGTAGCATCCGAAGGTGAGCGTCGCGACCCTGTCTTTGATATTGTGCCTCATGATGTCTACTATGTCCTGTTCATGTGGTCGGTTCGTCATCTGTAACGTCATGGAGCGTATGTCACTGTAAAAGTCGTCGAAAGTTTCTTGAGGCTGCTGTTTCCTATCCAGGATTGATCGCAAGATCTCATGGTCCCTCTTGATATCCCTAAATTGGTATAACAGTTCTGCTTTAAGGTCTCGATATCTTAGTTCCTCATATCCTTCATTTTCCTGCAGGAATTGCCAATACCATTTTTCGGCTGGGCCTGCCACTAGATGGTGAAACTGGGCGAGTAGTTGTTTATCTGAGAGACCACTCTGCCTCTGCAAGGTTTCTATTCTGAATATGAAGCTCTCTACTGACATTGATTTTGGTGTTCCATCAAACTTGACTCCCCACTTGTGAACAGGCATGTCAATTTTCCCGCCTGTGTCGCGTTGGTTGCATCTCTCTGACCGGATACTGGGTCTTGAGTTGCCCATCTGGGTTGGACTAATTATTTGTTCCCTATTCTGATCCTGCTGTCTGTCGATCGTTATGAGAGGGGTTCTTTGTGATGCTACGGAGAGTTCCAAGTCACCAATTTTCTCAGTGATGGTTTTGATGCTGTCTTGGAAAGTGAACATCATATTTTTCATTGTTTCAGCAAAAGCTGACATCAGTTCTACTGGATTCTCCCTCACAGCATCACTAACAACCTCTGGTATCTGACTAACACTTTGTCTGACCTCTTTTTGCGTTTGTTCGCGAATTTTGAGGTCGCCTTTATCATAAGTCTTTTCTTGTCTAATATTACGTTCTTCTATTTCTTCTACTTCTTCTTCGTTTCTAGGAAATTCCGATTGGTTCCGTTGTATTGCGTCTTGTCTCGTCAAGGGCCTTCGTTTCTGACTCGAAGTCCGTTCAATTGGTTTGTTGCGTCCTTCGAGTTCATGGCGTATTGAGGGAAGAGGTGTTTGTTCCTCTTGAACGATTTCCATTTGAGGAACTCCCTTTTGGTCTGACTTTTCCCTTTTTCGAGCAGATATGGTCCCTTTTCGGAACGAAGTATTATCGGCTGGGTGTGGACTAAAGTCCATCAAGTCATAAGAGTATAGCGTCAAATCTGTATAGTCGTTTCCTATCGTTGTTACCATGCTACCGTTTTGGTTATTCTTATCCCCTTCTTGACCGTGGTTCCTAACGTGGTTACAACCTTTTGGAGGGGCTACTGCTGACTTTGAAGAGTCGACTGAATAGCTATGCTCCGAATTAGTTCCATCCTTTGGGATGTTACTGACGGAATAGTTCGCCATCTGTGAAAGCGTACCCTTTGGGACAGCTCCTAACTTCCTATTCCCTTCACTCATTTTACGAATCTTCTACACGAACCCACTTGCAATAAATATTCTTTTGGGTATTGCTTGGAATTCAAAATGGTATTACGTGTTTAATTCTTTCCTAATTATAGGTGCTCTGATTTAGTAACCACTGGTTTGAACTACTAGTGGCTTTAAAAAAAATTTTTTTTTTTTTTCGATAATAAAATTTAATTTCAATTCAAAAAATATGTAAAGAATGGTGAATTCAAGAGATTACTAAAATTGATTCGGTTTTGATCTGTTTGTGTTGTATAAATTTAAATAAGCGCGTTGGTGTGTGTACTTTCGGACAGGTTTTCCAATCACTCTTGGGTGGAGCTGGTCAGTTGAGTAATGTACGTAAAAGTTGTCCCTAATCGATTCTCACCGTGACTGGTATCTCTAAATTTTGACGAGTGTCAAGGGATACCCCTTCTTTCGCTACCACTACTTGCTATCTGGTAAACCAAAATACAAGGATGGCCGGGACTCCCAGGATAAACCCCAACACGTCCAAGGCTTCCAGGCTTAACCCTTCGCCTCACGTAAGACCGACTGAAAAGCCATAATCTTGCGGACGGCAGCCAGTGATCGGCCTGTTAACCTGGACCTAGCTCTCGACTCCATCGCAAACCCCCGACTACCTCACGAGGTCTCTTGGCTCAACGCCTGGAGACTGGACAGCCATCGTAAGTCAGCCATGGAACCGAGAACTCGCTCCTGATTCTCTTTCAGAAATCCAGCTACCTCACGATCCCCAAACTCTTGGCCTAAGGACAGGACAGCTGCCTTCATTCTGATCAACAACCAAAAGCTTAAACAGTCCTTGAACTGAAGTTGATAGGATGGAAAAATCTTAAAGAAATAAAAGAAGCAAAAATTCGCGAAGGCTATAGTAAGTCCAAGGTAATACTTTCGATATGAAAATCACCCCCTTGGAGTCACAATCGGCCTAGCCGGTATGATAACGTTGGGCGCCATTGTTATGGGTCAGGTTTAGGCCACGGAGGCATCTTTGATGCAAGTGAGAAGGGTGCGGCACGCTCGCGGTTGCTCGGCTCAGCTCGACGGATGGGGTAGTTCTTACCCCCCTCACCATACACCTCCTGCTCAAAACACTTTTGTAATCGTGCCTTAATAGTAAATAAAACAAAGAAAAATAGAAAAGAAAGTTACTCTACATTACGTTGACCTCGGACGGACTGAAGGAAAGCGAAAATAGAAGGAGGAAAAGAAAAGAAAAGAAAAGAAAAGTTCAAAGACTTTTGCCTATGCCCTCGAGAGAAATCGGGAAGCTCAACGCGAAGCTAAACCTAACTAACCTAAACTATGTCTCAACTTATCTATCATGTAAATTTAAGTCCTACCCTAAACCTTATCTAACTTAAAACTAGCCTACACCAAACATTACCCTAGACGCGACTTGTTCCCATAGTCTCTCGAAGACAAAGGTTCGTCAAAACACAGAGACATGCCGGATTACGGTGGCAAAGGACGGCCTACCCTCCCTTTTGTGTCATAAACACATCCAAAAGTTATCATTCAGGCCGATGTTGCGAATGATAACCCCTAAATCTCCTTCCAGTCACTGTCGACGACGAATAGGGAATCTCGTTTGTTCTAAGTCATGTTAAGTAGTCGTTTGTTGAAGTCACGTCCCGTCACTGTCAATCCACCCGAGGACGGCCTGTCCGGCCGTCCACACACCAGTTGCGAAACTCTTCTAGCCCAACATCATCATGATCAAAACACTGATAATACGGTAGTATAACAATTCATTTAATCAATGCAAAAAAAAATTTTTAACCTAGCTTTAAAAGTATTCTGCGCTTAATATTACCCTATAAAACTACTAATAATTCATAAATTCAAAAAAATAAAAAAGGAGGAATAACTTAAAATCTAAAACTTACGGTTTATCCAGATCCCCCGTTGTCCTGGTACCAGCACAAGATGGATCGCTGTTGAAAATTACCAAATATGGTTACCGCGAACAACAACAAAACACTAAGGGCAGAAACCTCCACTAACCTTAATACAATGTTCAAAAAAAACTACTCTAATGAGGTGATTTCAGATGGAAATCATGCAAAGATTCACAAAACTTATTGAACTAAAACTTAACGTTGATTTTTTTTTTTTTTTTTTCTTTTTTTTTTTCTTTAATTCACTTTTTCGGTGCACCTTCGCTGTCCTTATTTTTGGTAACCGCTTTTACGGTTGATGGCTGAGGTGGCGGAGCACCCCCTTTTGTATCCGCTCTTTAAGGGGCTATTCGCACTTTGCTCGGTGGCGAAGATTATAAAAGGAAATCCACGGTCAAAAAAAAATGGGATCCTCTGGGTTTTAGTTTCTTGCCCGGGGATTCTTTGCCTGCGTGCACCGTATGCGGGTAATTAACTGTGCGGCTTAACCTTGGGTTGATTTGACCCTTCCTTTCACCGCTGGACTGTTACCGCTAAGTGCCCGTTGTTACGGTTGGGCTTATCACGGACTTTACCACACGAATCCCGGAGCAAAGAATTGCGGAGAGACGCTACGATGCCAGAATCGGCCGTTGGGCACAAACTCGTCTAAATGGGAAGCACATAGTTAACGAAACACCAAAATCTCTTTTCTTTTTGAAAATACCTTGACTATTAATTTGAACCTCTTGTCCTCGTCCCTTCTCTGGTCTCCGTATTTTATGTAAGCTAAAGTTTCTCCCTTTAAAAATCACCAGAAAATCCTACATCAAAATTGCTAATAGATAAACTTCACTCATAAACTTATTAAAAAAACTCACCCAAAACTCTAATGAAATTTTTTTTTTTTCACACTGTAGTAGTCTACTGCTTAGTTTCTCTACGTGCTGAGGGCAATGACCTCTCCCGATCAGTTATCGATAGAAAAATGACTGAACAGTGCTTTTAGCCTAAGTGTCCCATATAAACTTTTTTTTTCTCTTTTGCCACATTACGTTTCTTTTGTTTACACTCTTCTATCCTCTGTCATTGCATTTGGCTATATTTCCTACCTATTTCTGTCTCATCACTTTTCTCTTTTTAACTCTCCACTCTTTAGACAAGTAAGGCAGGTATCTTAATTCCTTAGTCTGGTCAGTTCACAGTCGGTCGCTTAGGAAGCTTACTTACCGACACTAGCTAGTCAAATTTTAAAAATGGAAGTATCGCGACAATGATACCATAAAACTAACATACGAATAAATAGATATGTGAATAAATAAATAAATATATATGACGAAACCAATAAATAAATATAATAAATAACAATACCTAACAACTAAATAACAATAACTAACTCTATATTGCACCGCTTTTGATCAGTTCATGACTTTCGATCAGATTGGTTTGTATCCTAATCATGAACGGTGACACATTTTGTTGATGAGACAACAGGTAAGGTGCGAGGGAGACAAACATATCTACCCGATCTTATCGCAAATGTCAAATGCACCGTGCACATGCAATTTGTCAATAAATGGTCGCCGCGATAACTTTTCCGTGTTTTAAGGTCATTTTCTTGTGTTTATCCGGGTTTAAACATTTTAAATTACGAGGACCTAATGGGCTGCCGCAACATATGTTTGCCAGCAGAGACAATACTGAGACCACTAACTTCGGCCGATTTCCCGTTACTTGCCTACAAGCTATATTTTTATGGGGTGGCAAATGCTAAGTGCGCTAGTATTGTTACATAGAAATTCGTATTGACAAATGTCACGTAACTTCAAAAATTCGGGCTCACCAACACACTCGCACCTTGCATATGCCACTTCCGCTGTTGGCAAAGTTTCTGACAGCGTTCATTATTATTATTATTTTTATTGCTTTCACGGTCTACTAGTTCTGAAATCCTATGAACGAAATGGAAAATTTGTATAGGTTTTTTGAACAAATCTAAAAGGCTGGACTTAGAATATAAGTAATTTTTCGGTTTAAATAAAAAAAAATAAAATCAATGAACTGAACGCCCACACTTTTTACTTACGCGTCGCCACTGTGTCGGAATATATTTACCAACGAGCACTCTGTACAGTCCAAGGCGGATATAAGAAACACACTACACCGAAAATGTTCCCCGGTCGCTAGGTATCGTAGAGTCAACACAATTAGCTTAGCCCCTGAAATTCTCACGTACATATTTTTTGCTTCTTGCTTTTGGATATGCGGGTCACAAAAGCTAGAAGATCGAATTGATTGGAATACATACTCAAAAAATCTGGCTCCTCAGCTTTTTGTCTAATACTGCCAACGAATCTGCAATATTTTGTAAACATCTTCCAACCGCATGAACTGGCATTTTTCTTCCTGACAACGTTGCCAGACAAATTATCTGTAGGCAATACATCTGCAATTGAAATTATTGTTAGAGTTAAAAACAAAATCTGGCAACCGTATGAACTGGCAATTGGGTATTATAATGTATGTAGTTCGCTATTAGATCATTGGTAGGCCGGGCAATATTTTCAGATCTAGCAATCGTAAGAACAAAGCTTTACTAATAGAAGGTAAAAGTGAGATAGACCTATAATTATACAATTCATCAGCAGATCTCTTTTTAAAAACTTTTTTATATGCGCACATTTTCGTGCGTAAAGAAATACACATTGAGTAAAACACATGAACTATTTTCACTAATAGATTTAATAAACCACCTATGTATGTGAAGTTGGCCCGCACATTTTCTAGAATGAAAAACGTGAAATGCAGTTCGATAGACATTAGAAAGTAAGAACCGATTAAAAAAAAAAATCCGCCCGAACTTCTGAGCTTTTAAAATAAAAACTAGCCAGTTGCATTTGAAATGGTTTGTAGATGTTTGTAGTGAAATATTTTTTTTCTCAAAAATCTCTTATTTCGGAGATATAAGGACATTAGTGTTTGCACCCATAGCTTCCAATAGTAAAACATTTGAGATCCATGGTGCATAAAGCATATCCTAACTTAAATATATAAATGCATTTTAAATTTCTGAATACACTCAAGCGTTACTTAATAAAACGCAACTAAAGTCAAAAAATGCATTCCTTTACGGTTGCATCCATTATATCGATTTCCCAACAACAACAAAGCAACAGTAAACACATTTACGCAAAGCATTAATATGAGTCACTATTTGCCGATCAGCAATAACAACCAACCAATACAGCCCGATTTTGTCCAAGAATTATTTTGAATCCTTTGAATAACATTAAAATACGACCACTTATCAACAATTTATAGCAACAAAAGCATAATTTTTTTTTTGCTATCTAATCCAATTCAATTGATGTGATTTTATCATAAAGAAGAAGATTTTAATGCAACTTCAGAAAACAGTAGTTCGCCATATAAACCCATATCAAAATTGAGAAATGATTTTTTTTCTAATGCTTTCCATTTTCAAGTTTCTAATGGAATAAAAAAAACTGATATTTTGTTAATAGATGACGATTTATTCAAAATATGAAAAAAATGCATATAAATTCTCTTTGGTTGGAACAATTTCGTTATTTTTGGTTTTATTAGGTAGAGCATACATGATTTCTAACAAATAACTGGTGTAATGGTTGTTTGTAGTTGTCAAGCATTTGAAATATCCGTCCTCTTAAATTGGGTTGATTTGAAAAAAATCATTATCTATTAATAAAAGATCACTTTTTAATTCCATTAGAAATATCTAATAGAAAGCATTAGAAAAAATTAGATTTAACTATTTTGAGTTGCTTAAAAACCGAAGTATTGATATGAGTTTATACTGCGAACTACTGTTTGCTTAAGTTGCATCAAAATCTTCTTCTTTGTGATAAAATCACACAATTTGAATTGGATTAAATAGGAAGTTGTACAGATTTCGCAAAAATTATGTTTTTGTTGTTATAAATTGTTTAAAAGTCGTAGTTTTTTAATGTTATTCAAAGGAATAGAAACATTTTTTGTATATAATCGGGCTTTATTGATTGACAAATAGTGACTCATATCGATGGACACGGATAAATGCTTTGCGAAAATATGTTTACCGTTGTTTTGTTATTGTTGGGAAATTGATATAATGGATGCAACTCGAAAGATATGCATTTTCTGTTGATTCAGAGTTTTTAAATGCAGTTATTTAAGTTAGAATATGCTTTATTCACCAGTGATTTAAAAAAATTTCTCTCTAATGAACACAAATGTCCTTATATTTCCAAACTAAGACATTTTTGAGAAAAAAAATTTCGCTAAAAACAGCTAACAAGTTAAAAGTACAAAGGTTAAGTATAAAAGTTAAGTAAGTATAATATATAAGTTATTCACCATTAGGTGTTATATTTGTAATGAGGAATTGCCAGTGTTACATTTTCAACACAGCACCTCAATTCTAATTTACAAAGGTCTATTCGCGTACTTTCGCGAGCTGAGCATTAAATATCTGCCAAACTAAAAAAAATTAGCGTATTACCCTCAGAGATCGTGAAATATACTCCAAGGTACGTGTATAGATTTCTATCTACTTTAAGACACTTACATCTTTGACATCCACTACGTCAAACATAAAACATTTATTTTTATTAAATAAATAAAACAAAAAACAAAATAGTAAAATGAGGGAAGAAAATATAAAGCAAACGATTTTGTATGCTCTAATAAACAATACCGATGATGAACTCGAATTTTTGTTAGAGGCGTGTGTGGTAAACATCGCAATGGGATTTCTATAAGGACGAGTATCACCAATTATTTGGAAGAAGTGGTGCTTTTTTTACAGTGAAGCGGAAATCAAAAAACATTTTCGCATAAGCAGAGAGAAATTTTTTTGAAATCACTGGTGAATAAAGCATATTCTAACTTAAATAAAAATAATTGGCGAAACAGGTCCGTATGGACCCAAGCCTAGCTTCTCACAACCATTCGTCTTGTGTGAGTTTTTATTTTTGGGACGAATGGAAGGGATCTACAATTTTATGCCGAGTCCAAACGGCCAATTGAGAAGCTCTTTCATGACAGTTATACTCTCGGATGTTTGTCAGACGTTCGCGAGAGGTGGCGCAGCGAAAAAAACCTTAAGTTGGAATTTGGGTTTTTCTCGGGATTCGAACCTGGTACCCCTCGTTTAGTAGTCCAACACACTAACCACTAAGCCACTGCGCCGACTAACTTAAATAACTGCATTTAAAAACTCTGAATCAACAGAAAATGCATATCTTTCGAGTTGCATCCATTATATCAATTTCCCAACAATAACAAAACAACGGTAAACATATTTTCGCAAAGCATTTATCCGTGTCCATCGATATGAGTCACTATTTGTCAATCAATAAAGCCCGATTATATACAAAAAATGTTTCTATTCCTTTGAATAACATTAAAAAACTACGACTTTTAAACAATTTATAACAACAAAAACATAATTTTTGCGAAATCTGTACAACTTCCTATTTAATCCAATTCAAATTGTGTGATTTTATCACAAAGAAGAAGATTTTGATGCAACTTAAGCAAACAGTAGTTCGCAGTATAAACTCATATCAATACTTCGGTTTTTAAGCAACTCAAAATAGTTAAATCTAATTTTTTCTAATGCTTTCTATTAGATATTTCTAATGGAATTAAAAAGTGATCTGTATACATTAAGTTTGAATGCTCTGAAGATTTTAAAAAAATGCGTCTGGATAAACGAATACCAGCGAATAAACATATGCCTGTATTTTTATGGTTTGCTGGTCATGAAGCATATATGCAGACTTATCCGATAGATTCATTAAATAATTACCTTTTGTATTAAATTATTTATTGTTAAAAAAATCAGTCATTTTATAAATTAGATACGATGAGATGTTAATATATTGCGCGGGTAGTATGTTGGATTTGAGAATGAAGTGCATATCTACTCACTCAGGTGAAAGTCGTAAAAATGTTTCAAATTTTGCATATTTATTTAAAAACCTTTAAAGTTATCGAGTTATTGGATATCCTAAGTTGTACCTGCAGATGTCCTCTATAGGCTGGTATTGACTATATTTAAATGCTTCCAGTATTTTCAAACGCAAAGCGTTACAAAAAAAGCGAAACGAAACGAAAAAATAAAATACTCTTGTCCAATTTTTTCCGGAAATTTATAGAGATATAGATATTTTAGGCCTAGGTATCCAGGTCCCTGTTCGTTATGTGTTTCTATATTCTACCAGCCGAACCTATAGAATCCTACCAACTTGCCGTCGATGCAATAGACTTAATAATCGACTCTTCTAACCCTCTTGACGACATCCTCATTTTCGGCCCTTTTTCTCTCAAACTATTGATCCTTCACTTATTGTAAATAAGTTACAAAAGCTCAATGATGAGTTCGCATCCGGCCCAGATGGTCTTCCAGCCATTTTTCTTAAGAAGTGTTCTTCCAATCTCTCCCCCCCCCTTTCTAATCTCTTTTAAAAGGAGAATTTCCCCAGATTTGGAAGACTTCGTTCATAACTTCGATACACAAAAAAGGAACAAAAAATGAAGTTACTAATTATCGCCCAATTGCTAAACTCTCTCATTACCCAAACTTTTTGAAAGTATTTTATACGATGTCTTAAGCTTTCGGTGCAAGTCTCTAATTTCTCCCCACCAACATGGCTTTGTATCCTTTGCCCTATCAGCATTAGAGAGTGGCAATGAAGTCGACGTTATTGCAAATGATTTCAGTAAGGCGTTTGATAAAATATCTCATCAACTAATACTCTTCAAACTGTCTGCCCTTGGCTTTCAACCTATATTGATAAAATGGATATCTTCCTACCTTGATAATCGCTATTATAGCATTCGTTTTAGGTCCGCACTTTCTTCCTCCTTTTTAGCAACATCTGGTGTCCCACAAGGCAACCATTTAGGTCCCCTTATCTTTATCCTTACAGTTAATGATCTTGAGAAGGTCATTAAACACTCGTCTCTCTCTCTCTACGCAGATGATACTAAATTCTTCAAAATGATCTCATCACCTCAAGACTCCTATCTCCTTCAACAAGACCTTGATCGTTTTTCGACCTGGTGCCTTAAAAATCGCTTAGAGCTTAACATCACCAAATGCCAATCCATTACCCTATCGCGAAAGCGCAACAAGCCCCATCGCCGACTCAACCTTCTCCACGGTCAACCAATTTCTCTCGATCAGTCTCTTCGTGACCTTGGCATATTGTACAACATGGAGCTAAATTTTGTTAAACGATGGTCTAAAGAATTCTCCGACCCGTACGTGACCAGATCTCTTTACGTCTCATTTGTTCGCCCCCTGCTTGAATACGCTAGCCAAGTATGGTCTCCCTTCCAACTTGTCCATATAGACAGAATCGAGAGCATCCAACGTCGTTTTCTTCGATATGCTCTTCGGGGACTATCTTGGAGCGATCCCCTAATCTTACCTCCCTATCAAGACCGTCTCAAACTTATTAACCTCAATACCCTTGAGGAAAGCAGGGACGTAGCAGACATTCTCTTCATTCACCGTCTGCTCTCAGGCTTCATTGACTGTACGTCTCTTTACAACTCTATCTCCTTCAACACTAACCCTCGGAATCTTCGATGTCCTCGTCTCTTCTATTTACCAATTCACCGCACCTCATATGGCTCAAACGAACCAATCTCCCGAATGCTCCGAAAGGTTAATTCAAACCTTACTGTTTCTGACTTCAACCGCAGTAGTTCCTCCCTTAAAACTGACCTCCTTCACCTTCCTTAGCTATAAGTTCTAATTAGTTTTAATTTAGATTAATAGCTTGTAATGAGCCAAGTAAATGGGGGTTTTGCCCCCACCAAAATAAAAAAATAAATTAAATATCCTCTATAAGCCTGTGAAAAATGGACCAGAATATACTGAGCAGTTTCTAAGATTTTTGCATTGTCACATTCAATCTTAGTCGAACAGAACTACACCAATTTTATTTTATGATAGCTCTAAACACTCGTCCAGACATTGCAGCTGCAATTTTTATCTTGGGACGGAAAGTAAGCAATCCAAGTGTTATTGACTGGAACAAATGTAAGCGAGTTACAAGATATCTAAAAGGCTCATCGGAATTGAAACTCAAAATTAGCGGCAATCGAGAAACAGTCATGCATGGGTACGCCGACGCAAATTGGGGTGATGGAAGCACAGATAGAAAGTCAAATAGTGGCTACATATTGGCCGCATTCAAGAATCTAGTCATCTTAAATCGACTAGATTGGTCGGGATGAGATGCAACCTGAACTCAAAAACTAGATTGGTCGGGAACGTCACTTTTTCTACGTCAGCCACATACGCGAACTGTCAACTTAGTACTCAGGCTCGAATTTCTTGACTAGATTCGTCGGCTACCCCTACATAAACGTCAACTGAAACAGCTGCTCACATGACCCATTTCGACCAATCAAAACCCAGATTCACTTAGTGAGAGAGCTGTCAGACTTACTAAACTAGATACTTGAACGTCCCCATTCTTTCTAAATGGAAGGGCGATTAACTGGTCATGCAGACTTGTGTTGCATTGTCATCGACAGAGGCGGAGTTCATCGCTTTATCGGAAGCATGTCAAGAAGCGTTATGGTTACGAAAGTTGATGAGAGATCTTTACATTGACGTAAATAGTCCCACCCTAATATGGGAGGATAACCAAAGTGTACTGAAAATGATTAATGAGGAGAAACTCAGCAAAAGGACAAAACATATCGATACCAAAATTCATTTTTTAAAGGACAATGTTGACAAACGATTGGTGCAATGCAAATACATCGAAAGTTAAAACATGATAGCAGACCTAAGGACGAAGCCCTTAACGCTAAAGCCCAGAAAGCTAAAGATCTAAGAGAGATGTGTGGACTCAATCTTGGATCTTATCCTGAGAATGAGGAGGAGTGTTAAAACACTTAAGATTCATTCACAAAACACCTTACTAAATTACCTTACGTGAATTGATCTAAGTTTCATTACTAATTTCAGTTATTGAAAAATATATTTTTTCAATCATTCTTTCTAAAACGCGAATACAATATTGACCTAAATAAATTATTCTTAAATAAAGAATTTACTTTTCAATTTATTATTATTTATCAAGTACGGGACTGGATATTCTTAACAGAAATGTATCTTAATACTTATAACCGAATGAGAATTATCGGAGCGTGTCGTGATACTTATAAAAATGTAATTATCCGTTTAAGGATTGGTATAGTGTTTTGCCAACCTTGGAACAGTTTTTGCAGCCTTCGCAGCGTGCCTGGATCTATTGGAGTTCTCACTTTCCTGGAATCAGCCATGTTAAAGTTTTTTAAAAGATCAGCTGTTTTTGACCAAGTTTCATTGTCCCCCTTGAACCATATCTTTCAATTTCTCAAATGATTCAATGGTCCCTTATCCACTATGTCAAACTGCCTTCCTATTTGTTTTTTAATTATTTCCATAAGGCCCTCCTCTTTACATGCGAGTAAAATATCATCAAAGTAGACAATTATTATGATAATTATTTCACCCTTATGCATAATATATATACAGCTATCGCTAACACAAGGAACAAAACCGATATCTTTTAGTATTCGATCTAATTTCAAATGCCATGGTCTTCTTGACTGATTGAGACCATATAAGGCCTTCTGAAGTAGAAACTTTGTTTCGATTTCCCTTATCTACAAAAGCCGTTGGTTTATACATAAAAATATCTTCACCCAAGTCTCCATTGATATACGTTGTAGTAATATTAAGTTGATGTAATAGCACAGCAAATTCAACTGCCAACGCAATTATTAAGCGTATGTTCGAATACCTTGCCACCGGAGAAAATGTTTCATAAAAATCAACACCATACTTCTGTCCGCAACCCTTGGCAATCAGCGTAGCCTTGTATCGATCAATTTGCCCCTTCCTATTTAATATTGAAGACCCACATCACTCAATTTTTGGGTAAATCAACAAGTGTCCAAGTGTGATTTTTAGTAAGGGAATCGGACTCATTTCTCATAGCTTCGAGCCATTTACTACCATCCTTACCATAAGGGGTTCCTCTACTGTAGAAGGACATTCATTTTTTAGAACTTCTTTCGAATAATTTGTTGAGTTAAGCACTCTATTAGTAACTTCTATATGTCTTTTAGGGTGGAGCGATAATATATGAAGATTTTCATTTTTTTTTTTCGACGGCATAGCGATAAAAAGTTGCCTTTCGGTGACTTGATGAAACGCACAAAAAATTATTTACCTGGCTTAATGTTTTGAGGTGCCCCAACAGAGATGAAAGTCAGAAAAAAATTCAATTTTCGTATAAATTAAAAAAATCAGTACAAACGCTTTTATTATGAAATTATTCAGTAACGAAATATTAATTTTTTTTTTGTATCAAAAGAAGGCATTTGTTGACGCGAAAGCAGTCTTGCCCTAATAAATAAAACCATCTCGTTTATTTTCTCCAAAAACTGCACTTGAAGCTTCTGTCACTAACTTGACGCAGCGCTCTACGGCTTGTGTGTGGCATGGGAAATCTTTAATATTCTGACAGGTGGCGAAACCATCTTTTACAATAGCTTTCAACTTTTCATCAGATATATCTGTGGTCAGGGGAGGCTCAGTTATCTAACAGTCTTGCCACATAATAAGATCAAAATAACTTTGAGCATCAAAATTTAACGTAGGCACTTGAAACTTTCGAATTTCTCGAGCATTTTTTGTCCTTGCCTTCAAAATTCTTCGATATGCCAGCTCTCGTATTATTTCTTTTTCATCTTCAAGCATAGCAATAAGAAGATTTTCTGGGTGACCTCTCATTATGTATGTGGCTCATATCACTAATTTTTTTTTCGGGATCCGTTTTAGTAGCATATAACCTCAGAATTCGATTTGCTGTTGTAAGCCATCTAGAATGGTTAAGGGGTCCAGGTTCAATATTAGCAAAATCGGAAGAAAAAACACCAGTGCTGATAGCGGTCCTTATATCGTAGAGATATTTTTGGTCGCTACTCAAATTGTTGTTGGTGATTTCAGGTAATTGTGTAGGAAAATTGGACTGTTGGCATTGTCGCACATTTTTGTAATTCAGATCCAATGGCACCTGAAAAGCATTTTGGCCAGTAGTTTTCCCATCTAAATGTAGTAACAGATGTCGCAGTGGTAATTCATTAGAATGCAGCTGGCATATAAACCACTGTAATGGTTTATTAATTTCTTCTTCCATCAGGCGAACAATACCACCTTTAAAACCTGTATTCACTACTGTTCCATCGCAACCAACAGCAGCTATTTCACTCAGTTTCACTGATTTGGATTTCAAGTGAGTTATTATAGAATCTTTAATTCCTTTAGCAGTTCCCAACTCACACGTGACATGCCCAAAAAAATTGTTTCCAGGATCCGATAAAATCATATAATGGTCTTCTACTACTGTTTTTCTATAAAATTTACCATTCTTTTGGATATTAACCAATGTTTTATCCTTTCTGCCATCAAAATACATGGCAAAATACAAAATACATAGCATTTTCTTGCGATCTGCATCCTGTAAAGCTGATCTTACCTTAGTTCTTGCACGACGCAACTTTGACCGATCAATGACACCACTTGGATCGTCTGGTGAAATAATGCCAACATCTTTTAGTACAGAAGAAGCTATAATAGCGCCGGCTCTATCAGAAACTCCAGTACGATCGCAGGCAAGGGCTAATGATGGCAAATTTAATCTCTTTTTTTTGTGGCGGCGAAGCTTTTGGTTTTGGCGTTTCAGGGAAAAGATTAGAAGCTACGCTATCACTGGAACTATTGCTTTCCATTGTCGAGTCAACACGTAAAGAACGAGAACAACACGGTTTGTCACAATCAGTTGTTTTTGTGTTACGCAACATATTTTGTTCTTTTATTTCTTTTTTTTTTTTATTTCTTACAGTTGCAATCACATCCACACCGCCTATCATCATTTTCCTTGTTGATCTTTGATCGAGTAAAAAATGTATTTCTTCTTTGGGAACACGGCTGTCTTTTGAACAATTACAATTTGATATAACTTGGCATTTGCAACTGCAAATATCAAATAATTTATGGGACTCAGTTACAAACTTATTAATTTTTTCTTGGTAGTTTTTGTTTGTTTGACGGCCTTTATAAGGTTTCATTAAGGTCCTATATTTGTCGTGATATGAACGAATAAGTTGATATATTCTTTTCAGGCCAACTGTTTGGGGCGACGCTTTTTGCCAAATTTCCAAGACTTCCTGAGCCAATCTTTCGGATATTTCATGAACAGTTGGCTCTTTTGTTGTTTTTTTCAGGCTTTAATTCATATTTAATGAACAGATAATTTTTCATAACCTCATTATAAGTAGGTAATTGATAGGTGGGTAACTTCTCTGGTAAACCAAACACAGGACAGGTGGTCGTTTGTCGGGTTTTGACTTGAGACATTTTTAAGAAAAAAATATGTGCTTTTCTAAAATATTACAATAATTACTTCAACTGTGAACAGAAAATTGAAAATATACTACTTACATGAGGATTAATTCTTGATATTAGCCGAAAAATTCAAAGCGTTTCACAAAAGAAATAATAAACTCGCAAGTTGACTGAATGGCGGTCGAACAACGTTTGATGAAAATTGTGAAAATACGTTTCTTACCCCACCACCCCCAAAATATTTAATGCATACCTACGGTTCAAGATCAATATTTTTTTTTATATTATACTAACAAGCCAACACTGAGAATGTCATTTACCGTTAATACGATATTTGTGATTTTTTGACCAAATTCATCAATTTCTCCAAACTTAATGATGTTGGGGGCACCTCTAAACATATCGTGCGCCAACTAAAATTTTAGGTGTATACTTGTGAGTTAATAGAGCAACTTTTTACAGATATGCCAAAGCAATTATAAAATTCTTAAAAAATCGTTCCACCCTAATGTCTATTGCTCTCTATACACACTGCCCCACTTCTTAATATTCTAGGACTTCCTTCCATAGATTCTTCTTCTTCTTAATTACCATCATCGCCAGTATTGGCATCTTTCATTTCAGCAACAGGTTAAACATCATCCGTAGCAGCAACGCCCAAACCTGGAATGGTGTGATACCTTGCAGTGTACTGCATGGTGAACGGTTCCTTAAATAAACAGCAGTATTAACTGCCTCCGCCCAAACACTCTCAGGCAACCCTGATCGAATTAACATGCAACGAGCAATCTCTACGATTGTCCGGTTGATGCGTTCCGCAACCTCATTATGCTGCGGTGTATATGGTGCGGTTAGTTGATGCCTATTGGATTCTAAGAATTTCGTAAATGACCTGTTCACAAAATCCTTGTCGTTATCGCTACTAAGCGTCTTGATTCGTTTCGAAGAATACGTCTCAACCATAACTTTAAACTTCTTAAATATACCTTGCGCTTCACTCTTTACCTTTAAAAAATAAACAAAAAATTTCCTTAAAAATTAACAACAAATATCAGAAAATATTTTGCTCCTCCAATGCACGTATTTCTCATGGGGCCGCATATATCAGTGTGTATTACATCCAAAATGTCTTCGCCTCTATTCTGTTGAAACACATATGGCAGCGAGCATAATATAGCTTTCATGCAGACTTGACATTTAATATTAAAGTTCTCGATTTTACATTTTAGACTACTCATTAACTCGTTTTTAATCATGTTGCTTAAACACTTCCCATTTAGATGCCAATACCTCTCGTGTCATAAAAGGAATTCACTTTCACTTGGTTGGTTTAAACACGAGTACCTATGCATGAACCTCATTCTTCAAAATTTTGCAAATGTACATATTCTGCACATTTTTGGCAGATTATAAAATATTTCCGTTACTGTTCACAATTTTGCCATCATGTTGGTCAAAAATAATTTGATTACATTTTTCTGCTGCTTTAATAACTGAGACAAAGTTCATCTTCATCGTCGGAACAAAGAGAAGATCTTTCAGAGTCACAATGCCATGAGTTGTTTTTAAAATAACCTCGCCAATGCCTTATCGGATGACATGTGCATCGTTAGCAAGTGCGATCTGTGTAATGCGCTGCCGAAAATTAATATATACCTACATACTTTTATCACAGTACAAATGACTTTTTTTTGCGCCAAGGATGTGTAATCTCCATAGATACTAGTAACCCGAGTGCTATTAGCATGCACGATTCGGAAACCCGAGAGATCGAATTCAGAAATACGCCTGCGTACTAAACTAAACACACACTTTTACAATTCATACTTTAACCATTCTCCCCGCGGGACTGAAGTTAGGTATTACTTCGCGGGTCTGGTTAGCATTCAAGCTATTCGTGTTCTCACCTGTCTGTGATGTCAACGACCTCTAAGGCTTTTGCTGTGGCTTTTCTTAGCCTTTCAATTCTCCGTAGCTCGTTTTGTAGAATGGTTATAAAATTACATAATTCCAGCCAATTCTCCTCAGATTGCAACATGAAGGTTAGTGACGGGCTGGGCAGGGTAGTTCTCCATGCCATGAAGCGTGGGCAATAAAATACTCCGTGTTCCATGTCTTCATCTTCATTTATACATTCGGGACAAGATGGTGAGCTGTCGTGCCCGAAACGGTGCAGGTATTTGCGATCGCCACCGTGTCCAGATAGGAACTGAGTAAGGTTATAGTCGCAGTCTCATTCTACCCATTTATGGATTGTCGGTATAAGCCGGTCTGCTTTTCGTTGTATTATTCCAGCAAGCTTGCCACATAGCTATTGACGTTACCTTTTCTTCACAGCGCAGATGGCTTGTCGATCCACTGTCGAAAATCCACTATTGGCTCGTGTGCCTTACGTCGCATGCTGCATTTATCATTGCAAACGAAGATGTTGTCATTTTATTTCTTTGCCTATCTCTGCCAAGTGTCCACGACGATACCAATTAAAACTGGTTCCTCTAAAATTGTGTTGATCGGATCTCCCGCGCTGTTGTTGTTGATGCTGCTGCTGTTGCTTTTGCTGACTTGTCTGCGGGGTTGTCTTTGCCTTCGGTTTCGTACGTACAATGCCTGCTCTAGTGCGGAATTGTTTGATTGAACTCCCTCTATCCTGTGTCCTTCTTTAAGAACCTTTATCTTTAGGCTGGCACACGTTGGTAACGTATCTCGCTCTTCTATCGGAAGTACGAAATTTTCGTAGCTAGTGGGGGGGCTAAAGAGTAAAGTTATTGATAACAGTTTATCTTGAAGCTCAATACTTATCTCCTAAAGTATCCAATTACTTTGCAATATATCTCTAGCCTTCAAATTGGCACTGGGGTAGTGCTTTTTGTTGACTCTAGAGTTCAACTTTTGATAGACCTTTTCGACTGCCTTGGGTTTTAATCGAGATTTATCGGAATTGTGGATCGAGTTAACCTTCTTATCAATCTCTGATTAGGTTGTTTGTCTCGCGGTGTGCTGCGCACGTAAATTGGTGTAGGATCGTTATTGGTATAATCCCTCGAACATCTCTTTAAGAGTTTTTTGCTAACTGAACGTATCTGTCGGCCAGGCCATTCGATTGTGGGTTATAGGGACTTGATGTCTGGTGAACGAACTCCCTAGTCTTAGATAAGTCTTTGGATGGGAATTGGGGACCGTTGTCGCTTTTAAGTGTAACCAGTATTCCAAAAGTTGGGAACTAATACTTCAGATTACCGAATCATTGAAAGTAGATCATTCTAGTCGGTTAAAGTCGAAATAACACGACTAGCTATCGACGATTTGTAGATAATTATCACCTCGAGGTCTGAATGCGTCAGTGGCAACAGTTTGCCATTGAAGTTCTATGATTTCATTAGTATAAGTGGCTTCTTTAGTTTAGAGATTTGTGTTGCCTAGCAGGTAGCGAGAGTAGATTTTATGTAGTTACTGTAGTGGCATGCATTTCTTTAAGCTGGAAAGAACTACATTTTTTCCGGCTTTTATTAAAAATTTCGCCATCCAGACCAAGTTCGTCCCTAAAATTAAAATATGGCTTGACATTGACCGTGACTTGAGAAACGTCCTGTGGCCACCCTTCTTGGCGACATCTTGCAGCACCGGATCTCTATTTATTTCAGATGTTTGCGTTAAGGAGTTTATTTGATGTTCTTCTTTGCGCGTTTGGTGACTGGTTGCATTTCCGACTTAGCACATAGGACACTTGTGGACCATAATTTCCTTTCCCATTTTGTAAATTAATTTTGTTAAAAGGGCATTTCTTCAAATAAAATTCCTTGTAATCTACTCGGGGCGCAAAGCAACCATTTTTTTCAAAATTTACTCCAAGGGTTCGTGGTCCGTTTCCACCAAAAGACGTTTTCCGTTAAAATATTGATGACATTGCTTGCAAAAGCTGTCAATGCTGTTCAATTTTTCGAATTCCGCCACAAAATTGATGAATTCATACCTAATTGGAAGAAATCAAGCTGTTATGGTAAATAGAACTCTTTCCAATTTCTTTCCTACCTCTAGAAACATTCCACAAGGCTCACTGCTTGGTCCGCTTTTAGTTATTTATTTTATTTATTAAATGTATGAAGATGATGTCCAAATGTACAAAAATTGCCCTCTTCTAATCGAAGATTGTTTCTACGATATAAATGAGGACTTAGGTCAAATTTTATTTTACGCTCAAAGTATTGTATTGTTCTGTAAGTAATAGGCCCTGTATACTGCGACCAGAAGAGATTTATTGTGTTGACCTATATTATTTAACCCAGGAACTGTTGAGGCTCTTTATAAACCTCAGTACCCTTCCTGGCTCAATGCTTCCTATATCTGAAGGATTGCATATGGATCCTCTTCTCCGAAGAGTGGACAGGAGTCATGGTCGGAAAGTCTCATTTTTTTGAGATGGTATCTAAGTGGACAGTAATCAGTAAGATAACCCGTTAGGATCCTAAGATCTTCTTTGCTTAGCTCAAGTAACTTTTTTTTTGTTTTACTACGAGCTTATGAATCTTTTTGCCTGCCTCTGTCCTTTGGATTCCGTCCATTTCTTGAATTTTGAGTGTACGTAACAAAGGTAACCCGAAGTAGGGCTCAGGAGCAGTGAACAGGCGTGATGCGCCTCTTCTCGCCAGGCAATCCGCTCGTTCATTTCCCTCATGACCCGGTATCCAAGCAACGGGGACTATGTTGTCCTTGGCTAGATACTCGAGGAGATTAAAGCATTCTAAGAACTGATCGAGTACGATCTTAGGGCCTTAAGAGCTGCTTGGCTGTTTGAGATGATGTAAATGCGAGCACCTCTAGTGCGCCTACGTAAGCATTCTCGGACACATATCTCTATGGGGTATACCTCCGCTTGAATGATGTCTGGTAATTTTCCCAGTGCTATAGCTCTTTGGAACCTAGGCCCATAGACCCCAGCACCGGTTGCGTCATCTTTCATCTTTGAACCGTCGGTGTACCAGATTTGTGATCCTGATTGTATTATGAATTGGTTGGTTCTCCAGGCACTTCTATCAGATATTAGTATCTTAAATTTCCTGAAGAAGCGAACCCTTTTAAGCATGGTGTGTGATACCTTGATCACAGGATTATCTTGAAGCATTTGTAGTACCTGAAGGTGTCCTGTGAGGTTTCCATTGTTGTTGCAGTTCGACAAGTTTTTATTGCCCCCTTTATATATATCTTGTAAAGTTTTAGTTGGGCCGGTAGTTATTCGGTTTTTGGCCACCATGATATCGCTGCGTAGGTGATCATTGGTTTGATAATCCTTTTGTATGACCAATAGATCATTTTTGGTTTTAAGCCCCAGGTTTTGCCGTAAAGACGATGTCGCCTTCTTGTGACTTGAATTCCAGGTAAGAGTCTTGTCTAGGATTACTCCGAGATATTTTACCACTCTTATAAAGTCGATAACTGCGTTATTTAGCATAGATAGAGATAGGCTGGATCTGAAGACCTTAATTAGTTGAGGAGCCAATAGATCCATACCCTGTTGTAGTAGACAGAGGAAAGAACTCACCTCTTTTGTTTGTGTTGGTGCTCCCCCACACCGTGTGGTGGGCATTGGCGTCACAGCTGAGTATCCACTGTAGTCTCCTTTCTTTGCAATATTTGAAGTGGGTGTAACGATCTTCAAATCCCCTATCTTTTGACCGGCGTTTGGTATTGCGATGAGTGCCGCCACCAAATCGGCACGTAAAGGCAAGCCAACAGGGTTTGAATGTGCAACCACGGAACTGGGGCTTGGTAGCAATGTCCTGTTGTTTGATTATACTATCCAGGACATTGTTTTGTACTAATTTTAGTTGGTCTGCGGACCATAGGGTAGAAGGGTGTTCTATTGGTATTACCCCTATCTTTATGCATCCAACGTCCCGGAAGGTGGGAGCCTGCTGAGGTGATAGATGTGCAGCCTCAGTAGCCTTCCGTTTAGGAGTGTTGCTCGTTGGGGTTGAACTCTCAGCTCTTGGTCTTTTGCGACGAATGTCTTTGCACTGCACAGATTCCAAGGCAATCGAATGCGCCTGCTCAATCTGATACCCTCCCTGCGTCCAACAGTTTCTTCAGGCGTTTACGTCCAGCACCTGATAGCTTGACTTTGCCAGCATCGTTTGGATTGACACAGATGGTCTGTCGATAGCTGTTGAAGATCTCGGGGATGCGAGTAGAGCAGCTGTATCTTCCGCCGATATAACATCCTTGGGAGTGGTTACGAGCGAGTATTCTCCAATCAACATGGTGTCATAGTGTTCAGTTTCTGCAGCAGGGCTAAGTACCCTGGCTGTACAACCGATATTCTGAAGGCGGCGTTCCCATGTTGCCTCATCTCTCGTTTTGGCGATTTGCACTGGCCCGCAAGATCGCCCGATTTAACCGTTCCAGACTTTTTTTTTGAGTTTTTTGAAGTCCCGTGTTTACGTGAACAAGTCCGAGACCCTAGAAGCCCTCAAGAACAACATTCGACACGAGTGCGAAAATCTGTCGCCCGAAGGTCTCGCCGAAGTGATAAAAAATGCCATAAAACGAGCCCGTATGGCAATCAATTGTGACGGCGCCCATTTGGACCATATCATCTTCTCGACTTGACCAATAAAATTATAAAGGTCCAAATAAACATAATCAAAAAACAGAATCGAAATTTTTCATTTAGAAAAAAAATGAGAGTCAAAAAACATCGGATTACTTCTTTTGGCCCATCCTTGTACTTTATAAGGTCTCCCTTGACTCCTTCTTGGCGTTACAAATGTAATGACAAAGTGAATATACCTTCCTGCGGAGGGTATAAAAAACTTAATGAACTGTCAGGTTTCTATGTGCAAGTATATGCGTGCGGCCTATTTACTTTAATATGTCACACACACTTTCCCACATAGTAATACGGAAAAGAACTTGTATGTAAATTCTCTTAAATTGTCTGGGCTGACAGTCTAATAATTTAATACTTTGTTTATACTACAGAAGTATTACTTCGTTTATGGGTGTTCTATTCTTCGATTCCCATTGGGACTTTCAATGCATACTAAACTCTACTCATACTCATCCACACACCGACACCACACTCCATCCAGATTCCAGATTCCACACTAGTATTGTGCTCTTAATCGTTTTTAATTGAACTTCTCCAATGAATACTCATTCTCATGTTCACATATTGCTGTGCACAAACACAGATCATTTCATTCATTAGAGCGTATTTTCTATTCTTACCCTAAAAAAAAATCTTTGCAATTTTCGCAAAACTACGGAACTGCATGTACCTATTTTTTTTTTATTTGATTATTTTTTTTCAAATATTTGAGGAGGTTGTTTTCATTTCGCTTTTAAAGCCTTTTTAAACAAGGAATAATATATTCTTACTGATTTTTGGAATTTGATTTCTATGCAAGGATTTAGATTTCAAAAATTTGAGATCTCGAATTGGTTTTGGGGATTTTGTAAATTTGATTTATGATTTTGAGATATTTTACCACGGTTCAGTAGATTCGATTTGGAATTGGGAGATATATTATTTTGATTTAGTAAATTCGATTTTAAATCTTAGGTTGAGTATTTTCAGAATTCCCAAGATTCCATTAGGGGAATTTTTTATGTTTTTCGTTTACCCACTCTGGTTGATATTCTTCGTGTGGTGGACATGTTATTTTGCGAAGTGTTTCGGCATTTCAGTTTTCAGGTATGTTGGTAAACCAGTTAAGTTTAATGCTTAGTTTTCTGGTCGCGGTTAATTTTTGTTATACCTAGTAGATACAGTTTTTACCCGCCTGGACACAGGAAGGGGTATGTGTTTCGTGCGTATCCTATGTGCGTTTCTACGTGACGCCCTGTAGCCTAAACGACTTGACCGATTTTGAAGAGTGGGGTATCATTATATTCGTATTCTTCCCCGGAATCTCATGGGCTAAAAAGATAAAAATAAAAAAATTTTAATTAAAAAAACCAAAAAACCCGACTGACTGTAAAAAAAAAAGAATTAAAAAATTTTATACAAGACACATTCAAGTACATATATTTTACTATTTGGTAGTCGGATGGTACTCAATACTTATATATTTCATCCATATCCGAGGCTTGTAGTTGTCACGGAACTACCTGATTTTTTCGTGGAAGGATATTAACCCTGAGGCACAAGCCCCTACTTGGAGGTCCAGGTCCTTTGCTGAACGCCTTGGACAAAACGAACTGGATTTTCTGGATTGAAATCAACCCTAGTGTAGATGTCAAGGTGCCTGGGTACTTTCTGAGCGTAATTTAAAAAAAAAAACGAAGGTTTTACCGGAACCACTATCTTAGTATTGTTAGTACCTTCCTAAAAA
This sequence comes from Cheilosia vulpina, assembly GCA_916610125.1. NCBI lineage: Eukaryota > Metazoa > Arthropoda > Insecta > Diptera > Syrphidae > Cheilosia > Cheilosia vulpina. The sequence goes on from OU744280.1 coordinate 47,334,467, forward strand.
ACATTTCCGCGTCAAATATGCTACTTATCTCCAAAATCCAGCCATATGTTTCTCCTACAATTTTTTTTTTGTTGACATATCCAAAATTTCATCAAAGTACGTGGGTTTTTCCGATACTTTCCCTTCTAAAATTGTACTTGCATTGCTTTTGTACTTTTTACCCGACTGGACATAGGGAGGGTTATGTGTTTCGCTCGTATCCTATGTATGTGACGCCCTGTGGCCCAAACGGCTTGACCGATATTGAAGAGTGATGTATCATTAAATTGATATTCTTTCCTGGAGCATCATAGGCAAAACAAATACATATAAAAATATAAATTAAAAACAAAAACCCCAAGAAACTAATAGTCATACAAATGTCAGTGAGAAATGTCAAGATATGGAATACACTGAAATACACTGTGAAAAAACTACTTTCTGATGTATTCCCAATAGCGGTCTTGTAGAGTGTCTCCATTTAGCCAGGAATTCATTTATTTTAATTGGAAAATTATCATTTTTATTGCATAAGCATATCGAACTATTTGCGACCGACATCAAATAGAAGTGCTCTAAAGATTTTAATAAAGCGATGTTACTACACTCCCAAAACGCTGACAATAATAAATATAATGCACTCCATTCACAAAATAAACAGGGAGGGTTATGTGTTTCGCGCGTATCCTTTCCTGTGTCTGTTTCTACGTGACGCCCTGTAGCCTAAACGGCTTGACCAATTTTGAAGAGTGAGGTGTCATTATACATATTGGTATTCATACGCTAAAAAGTTTGAAAAAAAAAGGTTAATTTAAAAAACCATAAAACCCGACTGGCTATCAAAAAAGAATTAAAAAGATATGAACAAGACACATTCAAGTAGGTACCTATACCTAACTATTTGGCATAACATTATTCGCAAAAAAACATATCGGTCCTCTGGAGTTCGGACTCTGTTATTCATTTTCGTACTGTAAAGTCTGCCGATATTCTGCAATTACGCACTTTATACGTTTCGATTACATACGTACTAGAGTTGATCAAATGTGTACTAACAAGGACGCCCCAATTCGTGATCTTTGGAATCTAATAAACGAAGAGCTATACAAAAACTATAAGCGATCCATAGACATCACTGTGGATGAACAGCTGTTTCCGTACAGAGGCCGTACTAAGTTTACGCAGTACATACCTTCAAAACCAACCAAATATGGAATAAAGGTTTGGTGGGCTGCGTGGCGAAATCTACACCGGAAAGAAGTGCAGCACGCCAGATAAACGTTGGAGAGAATGTTGTAAAGCGATTGATGCGGATGATCAGGCCGAAATGTAACTACCGACAACTTTTTCGATACATTGGAGCTCAAAATTTGATTCGTTGGGCACCGTTCGACATAATAAGACTTTTATTCGTCCACAAATAAAGAAACGAACCGTGAAGAGTTGTCGAGCAGCAAAAAACTCTTTGATCGTCTTATCTGCTATGCATCACGATAACTCTATCGCCGATGAGCAAAGTTAGTACAACCAGAAATGGTAAGTACTGCATTATAATAAGACGAAGAGTGAAGTAGACATGATGGACAAAATGCATTTTACACGACAAAACGCAGAACCAAACGGTGGCCACTTGCAATGTTTTATAATTTGCTCGATGTCTGCGGTGTAGCAGCCTATGTCGTGTATTCTTTCAATAACCCAGATACTGGGTTCGTTATAGATCTATATCTTTATATAGATATAATATTGTAAGAATTCGGAGATTTGGTAATGACTTTGCATTAGCAGTTATAAACTAAATATCCCAATGGACGTGTGTGATGTGCAAATAGAGTGGGAGTTTCTGATTGTGTGCACCTTAAGTAGTTGACATTATTTTAAGGTACATACTCAATATGGTTACAAAAAAAAAAAGAATTGGGTTATATATATTTGTTAAAAATAAGTTTTGTGATTAATATTTGTGGTTTTGATGCTAGTGGACTGTTAAAAAGAAATAAAAGAAAACGATTCCAAGTATAAGAGCGTTTATTTCACTTATTACTGCCTCTCACGACACTTGACAAACGAATACAAGGACGCGTCTGTAGTTGATCGAATCTCATCGGTTGCTCATACACCGATAAGTGTGCGCCTACGCAGCCAATGCCTCGCTTCGGCATCTGTTTCGTTGTGCTTACTTAGATGGACGCACACGAGTTATCCATATTCAAAGAAACATTGAACATCCTACCCACTTTGAAGCTGCAGGCCTTAAAAATTGCATTGCTTCTTTTTATTTCCGTCCTGAATAATATGCTGCATTGGTGCTTTCATCTGAATAGCATTTGCTCGTAGTGATTGGGAAAACCATGGACGCCCCTGCCTATGTTCATGGAAAACCAATTCAATTCAGATATTAGTTGGTAGGCTGCTAATCGACGCCTCTTCGTTGGTTGATGGTTATATTGTGCTAGTGTGCACCTTCATAGTACTCATTCTTTAATGCGGTTGCATATCGATCCTCGTTGGTAAAAAAACGTGTGCTTGGATACGCACGCCTCGAGCTTGTACTAGCTTGTTAGAGTGCATCTTCTTAACACCTTCTTCTTAACTTAGGTTTCCAAATAACTAGCACTTGGTTATTGTAAAACGCGGTAGGTACAAGGTGGTCCAAAAGAAGTCATCCGATGTTCTTTGGCTCTTATTTTTTTTCTAAATGAAAAACTTCGATTCTGTTTTTTGATTATGTTTATTTGAAGCTTTAGAATTTTATTGGTCAAGTCGGGAAGATGATATCGGCCAAATGGGCGCCGTCACAATTAATTGCCATACGGGTTCCTTTTATGGCATTTTGCATTACTTCGGCGAGAATTTCGGGCGACAGATATGTTAGGTAAGGTGGCTGTCTGGAAAGACACACTTAGACCAATTTAAATAGGTCCTTTGTGATACCACATGAGTTTGGAATAAGGTCATTTAAACTAGTGGGCTCATTTCTGCTGTCTGAATGCTTATTGCGAATTATTTCAGTCCTCCTACTTCTCGTCAAGATAATCAGGTGGGTCTGTCCTTGGATAGGGGGAAAGGGTGCCGATACATTCTACCCTTTACCCTTGCACCTCGGACGACCCAATATGAGGGAGGAGACTAGAAATAGCTAATGAACGAAATGTCTTCGAATGTGCGACGGGTGACCGATCCGACATCTCGTCCGAAAAAAAAGAGGAGACATGAAAGTAGAATCGGCCCTTGTGATCAAGGTGGAGGTGACCATAAGACAGTTTACCTTCGCAGACGGGTGGTAACCGCAGCGGTTGGACCATCGTCTGTATCTTCTGGCAACTTATCGGATGATACAGATAAAGTTAAGCGTAGTAGTAGTGGTGATTGGATCTATCGGTCTATTAGCTGCGCGAAATTGTAAGATGTCTCAATTTAGTCAAAAGTTTAGTCTGACTGAGTGACGGTTTGTTGTGGATAAACGAAGGGCAACCGAAGCAGTTTACCATTCGATTACAATCTACAACAGCCCGTCTAAGTGGGAAAGTGGCGAGGGCCGTAGCCCAAGTGACCAACTGCTAACACGGAAAGTGTGAATGAACATAACAGTCATTTGGTCTGATTAATGTATTTGCTGATACGGCAGACACTCGCCGAGAGACAAGTCACTAAGGTCTTCGAAGAAGTATTTGCCTAAGTTTGATTTACGCAAGTTTGCTAGCGCTGGGCAGGTACACAGAAGATGAAGAACGGTTTCCTCCTCCCCTTCATCCATACAGCTTCTACAAAAATCATTATAGAGTGCACCTAATCTGCGAGCGTGTCTTCCTATCAGAGAGTGTCCTGTTAATGAGAGAAGTCTCTGAGTCCTTTTAGCATCTAGGTTTGGCCAGATTTGCTTGGATGTGGCGCAGGTGTCTAAATTGTTCCACCTGTTGTTTGCCACCCGTATTGCCTCCTTAAGTAGGGAAAATTTAATGGATTGTATAGGAGCGTATGGTTCACTGATGTTGTTCAAGTGAAGGCCGCTACCATGGGTGGATAATTCGTCTGCTTTGCAGTTGTCAGGAATGTCGCTGTGCCCTGGAACCCAGCACAGGGTTACTGAACATCTGTTCGCAATTTCGTTAGTTGTTGGTGAAATCAGAGCTTTTATGGCTGCTTGATTGTCTATGTATAGGACGATGGCTTTTCCGTCTATCGCGAACAAGGCGAGTCTGCAGGCTGCCTCGCGTATAGCCATTATTTCAGCCTGAAAAACGCTACAGTGGTCTGGGAGACGTAAGGCAATGCTAATTTCGGCTGCCATAGAGCAAACCCCCGCTCCAGTGCCTTCCGCCAGTTTGGATCCATCTGTATAGACTTCCAGTGCAGAGTTGTTTCCTATAGTGATATTCTCCCAGTCAGAACGTTCTGGGATTATTGCTTTGTAATTAATGTTAAGGTCCTCAAAAGGTATAGTTCAATCCGTTTTATTGGGGATTGAATCAGGGAGAATGCTCGTATGGACAATTTGATAGTTGAACCATTTCTGAGATTCTCTAAGTCTTAAGGATGTCATAGACGCAACTAATTTCCCGTAGATATCTACAGGGAGGAGGTATAGTATTTTGTCCAAGGCGGTCGAAGGGGTGGACCTGAGCGGGCCCTTAAAGCAAATGCTGGCTGATCTTTGTATACGTTCTATAGATCTGGAATTATATTTTTTCTTTAGTGCTAAGATTCCGTAACAGAATTGGTCTAACAACCGCAGTATAAAGCCAGTTTGTTACCCTAGGCTGAAGACCCCATTTGGAACCTAGGGCCTTCCTGCAGGTGTGGATAGCAACCGCGGCTTTCCTTATGCGGTCCTGAATGTTAAGCTTCCAGCTAAGTTTACTGTCTAGTATTATACCTAGATATTTAGAATGATAACTAAAATTTAGCTCCTTATTTTTGAATTTTGGAGGGACTATAATGTGAACTTTGTATCTGTTTGTAAACAAGACTAGCTCTGTTTTGTATGGATTGACATCAAGTCCTACCGTATCTGTCCATTTAACTATCTTGAGCAGAGCAGATTCCATAAGGTCTCTAATTGTATTCGGAAATGTACCAGAATTAGCAATAGCGATGTCGTCTGCATAGGCTATCACTTTACACCCCATATTTCCCAGGATGATGAGTACTTCATTGACTACTAAGATCCAAAGTGGTGACTACAGCACTCCTCCCTGGGGTGTGGCCCTATTCACTGACCATTTGGTTTGAAAGCTTCCTAATTCGAATAAAATCACTCTGCTAATGAGCATGATTTCTATCCAGACATAAATACAGCTGTCAACCTTCAGCCTAGGGAGTGCATTTGAAATGCCTTCTTTTTTTACATTATTGAAGGCGCCTTCGATATCTAGAAAAGATACCATCGCATACTCTTTGATTGAGAGCGATTTTTCAATGGTACCTACTAGCGAGTGTATAGCTGTCTCCACCGAGAAACCCTTGCGATAGTCGTGTTGGTAGTCTGACAGGGAGTTATTTGATAAATTCTTTCGAATATATATATCAATGAGTCTTTCCAGAGTCTTCAGGAAGAAGGAGGAGAGACTGATTGGTCTAAGGTCCTTTGGGGAGACATGTGAGGCCTTGCCACACTTAGGTATGAAGATTACTTTAACCCTTCTCCATGATGCAAGAGTGTAGCCGAATTTGAGACAAATTCGGAAGATCACTACGAGCCAGGGGGTCAGAATATCAAGTGCTTTCTGTATTTCTACTGGAGTTATATTATCTGGTCCAGGAGGAAGGAAACTGTTAACAGCCCAGTGAAAATTACGGCCGTTGACTATCCCGACCGGTGGGTCTTGGGCCGGGTAGGTGGGTACTGTTTTTGAGATATCATCTATTGAATTACCAGGAAAGTGTGTGTTCAAGAGAAGATCAAGAGTCTCCCCGTTAGGTTTTTGGATGAAACTAGGCATGGGTGGAGATTTGGAAATAATTTTCCTAAGCCTACTCGAGTCGGTAGTTCTCTCTATGCTACCACAGAAGAGTCTCCATGATTGCTTTTGTGATCTCTGCCTTATATTGTCTTAGACTGGTTTTATATGTGTCCCAGTCCTCTTGTAAGCGAGAGGACTTGGCCAAATTGAAGCATTTCCTGCTTGCTTTACACAACTTTGATAGGTGAGTATTCCACCACCGTACTATGCTCTCTTTTCTGTGCCTGCTGATCGGGCAAGCTCTTTTAAATGCATCGTTCATAGATTTGGTGACTCTGTCAACCATATAATCAATGTCCGAAGGTGAATTCGGTTGATTTCCTATGTTTCCAAGCTTCTGCTTTAGATGCAAATTATATACCTGCCAATTGGTTTTCCTGAGATTCCGGAAGGTTTCGAGTGGAGGTTTAATAAGGTCAACATTGAAATGAATGTAGCGGTGGTCCGAGAATGAAACATAACTTGAGACCATCCAGTTACTAATTATTAGTTTAGGAGAGTTAGTAGCTAGAGTTAGATCTATGACTTCCTGTCTAATTCTATTAATGAAGGTAGGTTCTGAACCTTTATTACTAACTACGAGATATTGTCATAATGTAATCAAAAAGACTCTCACCCCTGTTATTTATGCCGCTGCTTCCCCATATATGGTGATGAGCGTTGGCATCCGCGCCCACCACAAGGGGAATGTCTCTACCATCCCGCGCACAATTGTTGCTGCGATTGGCCCTGCGTCGTCATAGGGCATGTATGCGGACGATAATCTCAACTTACTGCTGCACATATCCGTTTCAATACAGACGAGATCTGGATCGCTGAAATTGGGTATAAGGCGAGCTTTTAAACTGTTCTTAGCCAAAATACAGGATCTAGGTTTACCTTCGTTTTTTATATAGAAAAGCGTATAATTTTTTGTCCTTAGTTCGAGTATGGTATTCTTGCCACCCACCCAAGGTTCGTGGACAAGGACAACTACTTCTCCGCCCGTTAGCAGGCGAAGCAAAAAATTAGCTGATGCTGTTTTGGATTGATGGAGGGTAATCTGTAGCAGTCTTAGCATCATTGCTGACTGATACGGACGCCATATCGCCGTTCTGTTGTTTTCTTCCGAATCAGAAGAAAGCTCGACCCTTGCGTTGTTGTTGATTTCAAAAAGTCAACCGTACTACTATTTTTGCATTTGACGAGTTTTACCCCGCTAGAGAACCAACCACCTTCCACGAATGACGGCGGTTCAGTCGAAGGATTGCCGTCCAAGAATTGTATGACCTCTCCGACTAGAATAGCTTTGAGCGTAACCCAGTTATCCCCTCTCATTTTTCTCTCGTCAATACCACTATCGTAGATGCCGTAGAGCGTATTGTCCTCTTCATTGAAGGGTCTGTGTGCCGTATCAGCATTCTTATAGCCTTTTTTGAGGTCGCGGAGGTTTCCTCAAACGGTCTGGGACGTTTGGTCGTTGAAACTTTTTTGGCAGGAACTACCGAGGGTCTTCCCGAAGCATGAAGGTTTTTTCGGGTTGCCGCAAATAGTGCTAGGTGCTCCTGTGGCAGGAGAGAAGGTTTTTGTATGTCCTTCCCTGCGAAGAGGGGGTCTCTTGTTAGAGTTGGACTTACTGGGGCCGCTTGGAGGGTGGAGATACTTGTGGAGGGATGCTATCTACCTGCAACAGGTTGGCTTGTATCCCCATTCAAAACCTCGCCAGCCCAATGACTCGTGTCCCTGTCCTTTTGATTCCAGGAACCGTCTGGTTTCGCCAGAACTCCGGCGAGTTTATGCTTGGCTGCTCGTATCTGTTTGTGTTTGATCGCGCCCGGTGAGGTGTTCTTGCTGCGCCAAACATGCGTCGATACAGCTTTATGCAGTCTAGGTTCCGCGTCCGAAACACACGCGCCACTTTGACTTGTCAAAATTAAACTTCTGATTGAAAAGCTGAGCACTCATCGCTTTCGTAGCTAGTCGACTGCTGAGATAGTTTCTCGGTTGGAAGCCTTCGGTGGGCCCTTTTTTTTTGTAATTTTACCATAGTCTTAATTAACTACCGTTTGCGCCGGTACACAATTTCTGCTAAAACTTCTGCATGTTGCACCTCATGATACCGAACTGTGATTGCCGTTGCATTCGATACTGCCATCTCTCTCAATCAGTTAGTCTCGCAAAGAAAAAATAAAGAAAAGAAAAGTATTAGCGAGAGCAAATTCCTTTTTTGCTCAATCTACGGTAATGTGCTTAAGAACGGGGCATGACCAGAGATACTTGTTATGTACCGAACAATGCCCTGCTCTTGGTGAATATTTTTTTTATATTTTGCGATGAAATGTATAGCTGAGGAAATGCTCAAACCCAAGCACGAATGATCGTTTTTGGACTAATATTGCTGCTATGGCAAATGTTTGATCCTGAGAACCTACAGCGTATCTACTCAATATTGCAGCTGCACGTCAAAATCGAGCACACTACTGCTTTGGCAGAAGCTGCATTCTGTGAATGTACAGAGTACGTAATTACAAATCCAAATGTGCGCACCTATACTCGGTCAAACGTTGCCCTGCTCGCTCAAGGACAAAATTTGTGATACCTGAGCACAGACAATGCTGTCTGCGGCTCAATCATCCGACCGTATTGATCAGCGTTATTAGTTTTCGCATTGAAACGATGCTGCCTGTGGCTATCGCTCAATATTGCTCAGATGCCTACCGAATGTCTGTGACTGCGTGGTATGCACCTGGGAACCGTCAGCCGCGCCTGCTCTTGAGTTTGTCGTAAGAACTTCGCTTGGCCCTCAAAGGAAATTGTAAGATCCCTATCCATTCTATTTTATTGTTCGTCTGGCCGGCTGTATGCCTATGCAACCAAGATTTGCTGCTCAACTGGCCGGCATGCGTGCCTGTGAAGCCAGGAGCTAGCTTTTGATCGTCTGGCCGGCTGTGCGCCTATGCAACCAGGATTTGCAGTTTTGCTGCTAGACTGTCCGACTCGCGTGCCTCTGAAGCCAGGAGCTAGATTTTTTTTAACGTTGCTTGCTTGAACACGCCATGGATATGACGGAATTGCGTCGAGAAAGCTGCATCTTGTAAATATGCAGTATGTAGGTAGGAGTAATACATATGCGCACAATAACTTCGAAATAAAGCTTTTAATATACATAACTTCGGTACCGTAACATAAATATTATAAAACATAAAATGCAGAAACCGTTTTCGAACAAATCAAAATGGTATGAAAATTTCATATGGGAAGTACCATTAATATCGAGGTAAATTCAATTAAATTTATTTGGCAAGTACAAGTATTGTCAGATAGGGATCTATTTAACTTGTAACCAAGATTTATAACTGTATCTGTATCCGAAAACTTAAGTCTGCAAGAATTCAGATAAATAGGCGGTATTTCTCTAGTGTCAAACAGCTTTTTAGAAATCAAAATTAATTGAGTATTTACAGGATTTAAAATCAGTCCGTTACATTTAACAATAGAAGACGTATCAGAATTTAATCTATCCGCGAGATCTTCCACCAATCCTATTGGTCGAGAAAGGTATAACTGAGCATCATCAGCATAAAGATGTATAGATACATTGCGGCATACTGGTGGTAGGTCATTAATATAAATACAAAACCGGATAGGGCCAAGAATCGAACCCTGAGGTACCCCAGCAAGTACATTTTTAGAACGGGAATATTTTCGCTCAGCAAAATCCTTTTGAGAACGATTCGTAAGATAGCTTCTTATAAGCTGCACTGAGTATTCACTCAACCCAAAATAAAGTTTTAACTTAAGCATAAAATGTCATGCCCTTATCATACTCATAATTCTGATATCGTCAAGAACTTTAATCATAGTCGTAGAACAGCGCTGCTGAACTTTGAAACCGGACTGCACGGGAGACAGTACATTGAAAATATTAAGGTGGCTTAAAACCTGCTTGGCAAGGATTTTTTCAAAAATCTTTGATAGGAATGGTAAGATGCTTATAGGACGAGGAATTTTTCGATGAAGGGATTTTTCTTTTGGCACTGTTATGACCTTAGCTTGTTTCCAGCAATCAGCAAAAGTAGAAGACATAATGCAAAAATTAAACAAATGTGTAATACAACTTGCAATATGAGGAAGGATCATTTTTAGGAAGAGTAGATGTAATCCATCTTCGCCAACAGCGTTCGAATTAAGCTCTTTAATATGAAAAACACCAAGATGAACTGAACAAAAGGTTGCAGTCAGGTATAAAACAGGAGTTCGAAGCAGGGCAAAAAAGAAAAGAGTTATTAAGTTCGTCGATATCGGGTATTTTATTTAATACAAAATTTTTACCAAGTCCAATAGAGCGTCAATTACTCCAGAGTTCCTTTGATGGGCAAAAAAAACGGCCCCGAACAGTAAGCCCCCAAACTCCAAATGTAAAATTTTAACGAAATCCGGGTAGCCGTTTAGGCTGTATGCGTCGGGACACATAGACAGACGGACAGAATTTTGCCACCCACTATTTTGAGTTCCTCTATCATCCTAATGTCAGAATTGATTAACATTTAGAGTTCGAAATTGTTTACGAATACAATATCTTCTCTTACTACGGAATGGAGAAAGTTAAAAAGAAACAAAAATTCTTTTCTTAATGGAGAAACACAAACTTTTTATATAAGAATTCATGTTGTGCTCTGAAAAATAAAAGACCAACGCCTTTAGCATGGTGAGTAAAAAGCTGATTGCACACTTGAAGAAAAGAGGGCACTTCCAGATCAGTTGTTAACACAACAGAAGTGTCCAGGATTTTTTTACTCAAAAAAATCCACTAGCAAAATATCAGATTGAAATGTTTGTTGTGTTATTGGAAATAAATTTGCAGTATGTGATTCGAAAAAATGCAACTAAGCATGCGAATGTAAACTTTAATTGAAATATATTGATTTGGCTTATTAAAACACCAATATTTATTTTTGAAAAAAGATGCAACAGAAAACCAAATCTCATATTATTGTATATACTACTATTGCAAAGGTGCTCCAACAAGTTGCATAGAAAAGAGCAATTCTGAATTTCGGGGCAATTCTCTCGAATATTCAATGAAAAACGCCATTACATTCCGAATATAAAAGTGCTGTGCTCAGAAATCAATTTGCTACGATTTTTGTCGTCACAAGGAAACTAAGTCCGAAGAGTATGAAATTTGTTAACACATTTATTTTTTGATTGAATAGCATTAGAACGAATAGTGGAGTCCTTGGTGGTAAACCTACATAGAAATTGGCATTAATGAGGCAACACAACAACCAGGGGTCACTATAATTTCGGATACGATGGTCAAAATAGGGTTGGGAGTGGGATCGGCAGATTATTTATATACCTACAAGTGTACAGACATATACACGCTAGTTATTGTGACCTATTTGTAAGGTGATCGCAAAAACATTTGTCAGACTTACTGTAAAACGCATCTGTATTTGTTGTAAAACCATTTTTTTTATTTCAGCTGCAATAAAAATCCAAGCCGCATTTCGTGGTCACAAGGTACGGACAACTATGAAGAAATCTGCAGACACTTCAGTATCAGCTGCCACCACCAGCCAAATGACCGCAATAGATGCCAATTCTAAGGAAGCGGTAACCTCAGCGACAATTGAAAATGTCGATCCAACTAAAGAGGAGCTGGAGGCGGAATTCGACCCCAATGACAAAGGTACGAATTAATAATTGTGACTTTTTTTTATAAAACGATCTAACACAGTCTTCAAAGCCTCTTACACTTTGTTAGAATCTAAAAATGGTTAAGCAATTAATGCTAAACACTTTCTCTTATAATAGATTCAAGCCCAAAATCGAACGATCCGTCTCTTTTATTATATATAGATCATATGCGACATTCAAGTCGATAAAAATGTGGTGTATACCGATATGAAATTCCTGGGTTTTTCTAAAATCTGTCGAAGTGTGAGAATGAGGTCGATATATGTGTATGTACAATCTACGTGGACGGCTTTCGTAAAGTGCGATTTAATCCATTCATTGCTTTGCACCTTATAACTGCTGGTATATAGCAGTGTCATCGGAAAAATTGGATACGGTTGTACCTTCTGTTTGTGGTATATCACGCGTAAAATTTAGGTACTGGAGTCACACATTATCAATTGCTTGCGAAACGTCCAAAAACACTGCAGAACTGATTTTATTTTCCTCTAAAGCTATCTGTATTATTTGATCGATCGTTAATGACTTCCGAGACTTAAAATCTGATCGCTACATTTTTAATGGGAAGCGTTAATGTTTTCCGAGGTAACATTTTTATGAGTTCACTCATAATCAAGTCGTAACCCGGAGCTATTTTGGGATTAGTTTTTTTATTTCTTGCCCAAACTTACTACATTCTTCAGATGTTCTATCCAAAGCATTAATATATCCATTAAGCACTTGACCATCGACCGGCTTAAAAGTTTCTTCTAGATAGACGGCGAAAATGTCAGCCTTCTCTTTGTCGCTTTTAGCTCAAATGTTTTGGATGATCTTAATAGGCAGTGCTGCGATCTCTTTGTGGCTTTAGCCTTCCAAAGCGAGTAAATGAATTATATTCCGGAAATTCGTGACCTCATGGTGTTTTACGTTGGCGAGGATTATTACCGGGACCTCTAGTTCGGAAGGCCGTCTTGAGTGATACACTCTGTTGACTATTGTCGTGGAATTGTTAAAATTACCGGAGAATGATCAGATGAAAGATCAAAACTCTTTTCAACTTGTAATATATAAAATCCCGATTTTAACTAGAACGACAAAAATCTAGAAATAGAAAGGACAAAATCTTAAGCATGACTATCATAAATCTCGAATGGGACAAAATCTAGAAAATACAAAAATGACCCGGCAAACTTTGGACTGCCTAAAATTGATGAAATTATTAACATCCCTTTTGAAAATTGAACCTCTCTGTTCAATAATTCAATTTCAATGAGAAAAATCGAGCGAAGAAAAAAAACCGACGAGCTGACCCAAAACAAATTAACAATTTATTGGAGGTGTTTACCGTGCTGCGTTCGAAATCCAAGTGACAGAGATTACAAAAATGCTCAATAGATTACAGTGCGATTCTGACAAACAAGTTCGAAATTAAACGGCAATAACAAGCTTTGAGTAACGTTAGCAAATTGAGTAACTTTTAACTAACATAAGTTATTATAGGTAAACCATGTGATGATTGGCAAATGCGACAAATAGAAAAAACATATGGTGCTCACTAATAATTATGATCATGAAATTATTTGAACATTAAACTATGTAAATAAATGATTAGTCATTCCTAAACATTCCGCCGCCCCTGAACTACGTTTCAGAATATAGGGAGAACTGCTACTTTGTGGATTGGTTGGGTGAGATCGCCAATTGCTGTTTCAACAGTGATGACGCGGACAAGCCCACCCTTCCCCGGATGTGTGTCGACGACTCGGCCCATTGCCCATTTCCCTGGTGGTAGATCTATATATCTAGATACTAGATACTATCCTTGATCACCACAAGGTCGTTGATCTTTATGTTTGGTTGCGTTTGTTGCCAGCGAGGTCGATTTTGAAGCGAAGTTAAATATTCCATATGCCAGCGTTTCCAATAGCCCTGTACCTTGGACTGTATGCTTTGCCAGCAGGACATGCGATTTAGTGGGGTATCTAACGTAGGTTTGGGAATGGCGGCATGCGATTCACCTAGAATGAAATGTGCATGGGTCTAGGTCATGATTGGAAATTTGGCATAAGGGGCGCGAATTAAGAACGGCTTCGATCTGTGATAGCAAAGTATAAAATTGGTCGAACGTCAGAATGTCTGTTCCGATAACACGTCGCAGGTGTTATTTCACTGACTTCACCGAAGTGCCGAAGGAGGGATGAAGTGCCAGGAAATACCGTCAAGAGGAATCGATTCTGCAATTATGGAGTTGTGGTTTTCAGAAAGAACTTGTTGGTGCATTTCTGATAGTTGACGAGCTGTACCGTTGCCAGAGTAAAGATGTGAGGGCTTACCACGACGCGCGATAAAACGACGGAAGGCTGCGAGAAAAGCTAGTTCGAAATGTATTGGTTTCGACACAAGGCAAACGAAAAGCGAGATGTAGCCTTTAGAAAGCACAGATTTTCGGCCCGATTTCACCTTCAGTACTATAGGTCCAGCATAATCACAACCGCAATGCGCGAATGCCCTGGTTTGTTGTATTCGTTGCGAAGAAAGGTTACTCATGAGCTGCGAGGTTGTAGCCTTTCGCTGGCGAAAACATCGAATACATGAATGCGTTATCCTTCGAATTAAATTTCGACAGCCGATTATACAAAATTCCCGGCGGAGCAGCGCGAAAAGGGTGGAGATTCCCGGGTGCAAAAACCGAATGTAACCATCTAGAACGATTAGCTTTGTAATAGCATGACCTTTTGGGATGATTATTGGGTGCTTAGCATTGTATGCTATGCTTGCGTGCTGTATTCGTCCTCCAACCCGTAAAATATTCTCAGCAACTAGAAAGGGAGATAAATTTGTATTGTATTTGTAAATGTATTGATGTAGTCACCGAAGTACCGATTTTGAAGCCACTTAATAATACGCGCATTTTGGCGTCATATATCTCCTGGGGCTGCAGTGAAACTGAGGAAACTGATGAGATTTTCCGAGATCTGGATGTGAAACGATACATTCGTGCAACTGCTCTGATTAGAATATTCCAGGATGATATGCGTGTTGCCAGTATTTTGAATGGATGCTCATCGTACCTCACGAATAACGATTGGGGAGAAAGCTTCTTTGCTTCATCCCAGCAGCTAGGGTCTTCTTCATGATGTTCGAGAATCGGCCAGCTGTCTGATTGTTGCAAGTAGGGCTCGTCCGCCAAATGGAATGTGAAAGAAATTGCGAAGGGAGTATTCCGCGAGAGACGCAATCGGCGGGATTGCTTTCAGATCGAACATGCAACCATCTGCCTCTTGGGATTGTATCGACAATCTTAGATGTGCGATTTCCTACAAATATGGTCCAACGTCATTTGTTTTTTGCAAAAACAACTGAGAATTACGTGGCGGGCGGAGTAGGCTGTTTTGTCAAAGAGGAATATGAAGATTGTGTACCAACGTCTCTTGTAAACTTCTTGAGTGCTGATATATTTAAACTGTCTTTCACAGTAAACAAAGCAATTTATGTTGTTTTATGCGTTTACCGGCTTCATAAATATGATTTTTCGGTGTTTTTTGAACAATTTTCAAATCTTCTAAATGATGAAAAATCCAAAAATTTGATAATATTGGGGGATTTTCATTTTAATATTCTTGAAAAAAATGACAGGGTAGCAACATATTTGGCCTTACTGGCATCTCATAGGTTGGAATCTGTTATAGCTTAGCCGACAAGATTGCCATCTGGTAGCTGTTTAGATCATATTTACGGACGTTTTTCCAATATTTCGCTTGAGGCTTGTGAGAAATGTGTCTTGGATATAGCAATTACTGACCATTCAATGACAGGGTTACTGGTTAGTACGATCAATAAAAGACAAAATCACTCAAGATCACATAATGAGATCACTAAAATTGATTATGCTAAATTAAAGTCTAGGTACTCTTTGCTTTGAGTCATGGCAATGTGTTTTTACAGAGCCAGATGCATCTAAATCATATGATCTTTTTATAAAATGTCTAACTAATCATATAAAAAACTACAGTTATACGAAAATTATTAAAAAGTCGTCTAAAAGGCCGAAACCTTGGATAACTTCGGATTTAGTTCCACAGAAATATTCTAAACACAACCTGAAAAATAAATACAAAAGACTATGTCTGGAAGTAAAAAATAAAGTTCCAAAATGCCGTAAAACCTTTTACAAAAATCAATTTAATTTAAATAGAGGAAATATTAGAGGTGAATGAAAATTAGTTAATAACATCCTTAATAAGCCATCTTCCTTTAAAAGTCCTTCTAATATTCTTTTCAATGATTGCACTGTCACTGATAAGCTTGGAGTTGCCAATATTTTCAATAATTATTTTGCAAACATTAACCATCCGAATTCAACTACCATATCATTCTGTTTTTCGAAGTTACAAAATGCTGGTTTTCGAGGTTTTATTCTCGACTGGTTCAAATCATATCTTAATAAAAGATCACAAAGATTGAAGTGACTAGAAGTGGAATTAAATTTATAAATTTAGGGGTACCTCAAGGCTCCGTATTGGAACCAATTTTATTCCTGATCTATATCAACTCGTTATTTGGCCTTCATTTCAAAGGCCTTATCACTGCCTTTGCAGATGACGTAGGTCTAACTTACGGTTCAGTAAGCCCTCTACATTTAGTTGCTGATATCAATTCGGACTCAATTCGGACTTAGAACTGCTTAGAACATGGTTTTCTGTGCATAAACTGATGATCAGCTCCAAAACAAAAATAATGTTTTTTAGTTTAGCTACGCAAAACTCGATTGACGCTGACGTTTTTTTTCATGCACCTGAGTGGCAAAGGTTCAAGCTGCTTCTGTACTACAAGCATTTCCGCTGATACCTTTTGTAGCAATCTTATCTGCAGCGAAAAGTATTTTCAAATTGAAAGCGTTAAAGAATTTCAATACCCTTTATTATTGACTCTAGAATGTGTTTTTATAATCACATCGACAAGTTGAGGCAATATTTTCGGGCAACGCTTAGGAACTTATTTTATCTGCGGAGTGTTTGCTCATCATGCCTTCTTCAAATAATCTATTATGGAATCTTTCACTCTAAACTGCAATATGGCATTACTTGTTGGGGAGGAGTATATTTTAACAAAATTCAACCTCAACTTCTAGTTTTACAGAAATATATTGTAAGAAAAATATGAGGGAAAAATCGCTTACATCCAAGTTTTCCATTGTTCTATGATTTGAAAATTCTCCCATGTATTTGGAAAGAAAAATGCGATAAGCCTATGATTCAAGGTATTTCAATTTTGGAAAACACTGACAGTTCTTTGCGAAACCGACTCCCTTTTATAGCGATTGGAGCATGGAAAGGTCACCTCACCCATTTTTATCTTATTCAATGTTATTTAGTTCATTAAAGTGACATTTAATACTATTTCTGTTTAAGAAATATCAAATGTCTCTCTAAGGTAGTTTTATCATGGCTATCGGGGAGGAGATAGCCATGATAAAACTACCTTCGAGTCTGACCATGCGAAGACATCTTTGAATGTTATATTCAGTGATTTTTGTACGGCAACAAGTAATCTTGCTAGTAGCAGCGCTGCCCACAGTTCTAACCGAGGGATACTTAATTGTTTTAATGGGGAAACACGAGACTTAGCGGCAGTATATCAACGCGAGTATATCACTGCGGCGTTCTTCTTTTTTCTTTTAAATTCATTTTTATTAGTTCAATATTTATACTTATATACTAGACAAAAACGATTAAATCTAATTTAAAACTAACATTTATCTTATTCTAGCTTACTGGCCCTTAGCGAGCGCTCTAAGCTTAACAATATGCTTAAAACTATTGCCTTTCGGCCTTAAATCTATCAATATATATTTTGTTTTGTTTTTTTTTTTAATTTTCAAGAAACTTTTAAAAACTTGAATGCTTTATTATTTTATTTTTCTTACAACTACTTAAGACTACCTAAGCTACTTAATCTAAACTACGTATAATCAGGGAGGTGAGCAATCTCTCGATTGGTCACCCTCCTGATTGCGTCCATGGGCGCCAGACAGCCGCCAACAAGGTGCACATACGCGCCGCCGAGGCTGGAGCGATTCCTTAGCGTCGGTCCAGTCTCGGAAGCACTCTTTCATGCTGGCTAACCCGGCCCCTCCCAAGGACCCCCTACTCTAAACCTTAACCTACAAAACTACAAACTACAAACTTAAAACTAAAGGAGGATGCTACGTAAGTAGCGCACCGGCCAGGGAGAGCGTATCCACCCTCACCTCTTCCACAAGCCACCAAAATTCGGTGAACTGCTTTAGAGTATCGACCTTGTCCCGATCCGCAATTGCGGTACTACAACGGAGGAGCTCCTGAGCATTGGCGGCGTACCCGTCGTGGATGAGCCGCTTATCCCTCGCGCCGCGGTGGCTGTGGTACAATACCGGCACACCATCTTTTTGTTGTACTAAACCTTTCATGTCTACATGAAGAAATGCCTGAGGCGGGATAAAGCCAGACCGAAGCGTACTCTCGTGGTACATTAAATTGGGGTAGTAAGCCCCTGAGATCAGGTTATTATCACTGGCCATCGCCCTTGCAACGTGCCTTCGAATCACCTTAATAAGGAAATTGTCAATCCTATTCAGTCGGGCCCCGTTGTATAGGGTCTTGTTGGGATAGTATTTTATGTACTGAGATTCGGGAGTTCTAAACAACCCTAGACAGGCCCTGAGACATTGTCTCTCAAACACCCGAATCTTTTCCATATAGGATGGCGCTATATTGAACCACATAGGACAGCCATAAGCGATGATAGGCCTTATAAGGGCCACGTAGCAGATGACCTTCACCCTGGTGTCAAGTTGACTGCTGCGAAACAGTCTCCTTGCCAGAGCGTAAGCCCTCCTAGCCCCAGCAAGACAAGCATCTATTTACT
Source organism: Cheilosia vulpina (assembly GCA_916610125.1). NCBI lineage: Eukaryota > Metazoa > Arthropoda > Insecta > Diptera > Syrphidae > Cheilosia > Cheilosia vulpina. Next base: position 47,352,979 of record OU744280.1, read on the forward strand.
TACTTACTTAAGGTGGCGCTACAGTCCGGGGTGGACCTGGGCCTCAACCAACAAGCGTCTCCAGCCAGCGCGATCTTTAGCTAGCTGTCTCCAGTTTCGCACGCTAAGTTGGTTAAGGTCCCCTTCCACTTGCGTGCGCCACCTGAGTCGCGGTCTTCCTCTACTGCGCCTTCCCTCGGGTATGGATTCGAAGATCTTCCGGGCCGGAGCATTCGTGTCCATTCGCTCTACATGACCCAGCCACCTCAGTCGTTGGACCTTCACTCTTCTGACTAGGTCGATGTCGCTGTACAGCCCGTACAGTTCGTCGTTAAATCTCCTTCTCCATTCACCGTCAATGCAGACGGGACCAAAAATAACACGAAGAATTTTTCTCTCGAAACAACCGAGAGTTACCTCATCCGCTTTTGATAGCGTCCATGCCTCTGCGCCATATAGCAGAACTGGGATGATAAGGGTCTTATAAAGGGTCACTCTAGTTGTTCGGGAGAGGGCTTTGCTACTCAATTGCCTTCTTAGCCCAAAGAAACAGCGATTGGCAAGAGTAATTCTTCGTTTAGTTTCAGCACTTGTGTCATTGTCTGAGTTCATAGCGGAGCCTAGGTAGACAACGTCCTTAACCACCTCAAAGTTATATCTGTCTATTGCGACGTTCTGTCCGAGCCGTCGGTGTTGGGTGTCCTTTTTAGTTGACAGCATATACTTTGTCTTGCCCTCATTTACCGCCAAACTTCGCCGCCTCAGTCTCAATACTCACAAAAGCACCATTTACATCACGCTGTGTTCCTCCAATTATGTCAATGTCATCGGCGTATGCGAGTAATTGGACGGACTTTTGAAAGATAGTGCCTCTGGTGTTGGCGTTTGAGTTTTGCACTATTCTTTCAAGAACGATGTTGAAGAAGTCACATGACAGCGCATCGCCTTGTCTAAATCCTTTTTTGACATCGAAGGTCTCGGTAAGTTCTTTACCGACCTTGATGGAGCAGCGTGCATTCTCCATCGTCATCCTGCACAAACGGACGAGTTTGGCAGGGATGCCAAAACTAGACATTGCTCTGTATAGTTCGTCCCTATAAATGCTGTCATAGGCGGCCTTAAAGTCGATGAAAAGGTGGTGGGTATCGATTTGAAGTTCCTGGGTTTTCTCCAAGATCTGCCGCAGTGTGAATATTTGGTCTATAGTGGACTTTCCTGGCCTGAAGCCACACTGATATGGACCAATCAGGTTGTTTACGAAAGGCTTCAGGCGTTCACACAAAACGGCAGATAAGATCTTGTAGGCAATGTTTAGAAGACTGATACCTCTGTAATTGGCGCAGTTCAGAGGGTCTCCTTTCTTGAGGATCGGGCAAACAATGCTGAGGTTCCATTCATCGGGCATACTTTCCTCCGACCATATTTTACAGATGAGTTGGTGCATGCTCCTAACCAAGTCATCGCCTGCCGCTTTGAACAGCTCGGCGGCTAGGCCATCTGCTCCAGCGGCTTTGTTGGACTTCAGTTTAGATATAGCTATCTTAACCTCGTCCAAGTCGGGTGGACGGTATTGTTGATCCTCATCGTCCAGGTTGAACGGTTCATTCTGCCTGACAGCGGAATGTAAGTCGTCATCGCCGTTAAACAGTCTGCAGAAGTAGTTCTTCCATATCCTCAGCATCGACTGCGATTCTACTACGATGTTCCCTTGTTCGTCCTTGCAGGCTTCGGTTCGGGTTCTGTAGCCTTGTGAGGTTCTTTTTACCCTCTGGTAGAACTTCCGAACCTCATTCCTGTTGTAACATCTCTCTATTTCCTCGATCGCGCGCTTCTCATGCTCTTTCTTTTTTCTCCTTAGAAGCCGGTGTTCGTCTCTTCTCTTCTGCACGTAGAGCTCACGAGCAGCTCTTGTCCTCCTTTGCAGCGCCGCTTTGTATGCCTCTTGCTTCGCTGCATGTGCTTGCCGGCACTCGTCGTCGAACCAGGGGTTTCGTTGTGGTGGTCGGGTGAAACCCAGCACATCAGAGGCGGCGTCTCTGATGGCTTTTTGGCAATGTTGCCACTGGTCTTCAATACTTGATGCTGGCTGCATAGGACCTCTTGAGAGATTGAGAGAGACTCGATCGGAAAAGGATCTGGTGATCTCTTGCGATTGTAGCCGTCCGACGTCAAACTTCCTCACAGTATTTACTTGTCTTGGCGGCGTTCGGGATATCCGGAGTCGTACCTTGGCTACAACAAGGTAGTGGTCCGAGTCAATGTTGGCCGCTCGGAACGTTCGGACATCCATAATACTGGAGGAGTGCCTTGCGTCGATCGCAACGTGGTCAATCTGGTTGACGGTTGATTGATCAGGAGATCTCCATGTGCCTTTGTGAATATCGAGATGCGGGAACCGTGTGCTGGCTATGACAACATTTCGCCCCGCCGCGAAATCGATCAGTCTAAATCCGTTGTCGGAGGTGGTGTCGTGTAGGCTGTACTTTCCGACAGTACTACCAAAGATGCCCTCTCTTCCTAGCTTGGCGTTAAAATCGCCTAAGACAATTTTAATGTCATAGCTAGGGCATTGCTCGTAAGTGTGGTCCAAGAGCTCGTAGAACCTTTCTTTGGTGTCGTCGTCTTTCTCCTCCGTGGGGGCGTGCGCGCATATTAAGCTAATGTTGCCGAATTTAGCCTTGATGCGGATTGTCGTGATGCGCTCGTTTACATAGTTGAAACTTAAGACTTCTTGCCTAAGTCTGGCGCCAACGACGAATCCACATCCGAATAAGCGCTGTTTTTGTTGCCGATAGCAGTCGCCGTAATAAATATCGCAGTTTTTCATCCTCTTTTTGCCCGGGCCATCCCATCGCACTTCTTGGATGGCGGTTAGATCTGCTTTATAGTGGTTCAGGGCTTCCGCTAATTGTTCGGCTGCACGCGGTCTGTTAAGGGACCTAACATTCCACGTACAGATCCGAAATTCGTTGTCCTTTAATCGTTTGCCAGGTTCGTCAACAGTAAGATCATCCGTATCCGAGGCTTGTTGATGCTTCGCAACTATGTCATTTTTACGTAGTCGGGCAGTTACCCCGGCGTACAACCCCCAACCTGGAGGACCAGGCCCTTTTTGCGACCCCTTGGACAAAAGGAGCCGGAATATTCCGGAGTCAGTAACCCACTGCGGGGATGTGAGAGCTGCCGTTGACCCATTAAGGGCTCTTCCGCCACCATCTCTATTTCAACACCCTGACTAGTGTTGAAAATCCTCAATGACCTCAGCTCCAAATACGTCAGAGTAGCCCATTGAGGTATCTGCCATGTTGACTGTTGACGCCACCGTTGATTCAGCTATGTAAATTCATCCGCCGTACGTCCTCTTTCTGAGGGGCTCATGTTAGACTTCTGAGACTCGAGCAGACAGTCAATCCGACAGAGCATTATAGTGTTGCTATTTTCTTCGTGTTCAACACTCGCGCTTATAAGTTTAGCAAGTCAAGTCCGGGTGGACATAGACCAGTACCCGGTGGTGACCACGGGGAGGTAAAATAAGCACAATTGGTGAGTGTGAGATAGTTGCGACACTGGACATCGCCAAGTTGATGCCAATCAGATGCCCATCCCTATTCACACAACACCCAACCAAACATCTATATGTTTGTCAAAATACAGATACTGGTCGAGCCAGATGCCAAGATACCTGACCACGTTTCTCACCGCCAATGGCCGCCCCTGCTGTCCAATAATTGTTAATTTTCTCCAGTTTTTTCTGGTATCCCTAGAGGCCCTAGCCAATGGAGTCCTGAACAGGATTGTTTCCGATTTTTGGAAATTGATTTTCAACTTCCAATCATCGCAATACCTCTTAATTTGCTCGAAGTCACGCTGCAGAAGGATGTTGATGACCTCGATTTTTGTTCCTGATCTGTACGCCACTAAATCGTCAGCGTACGCTATAGCATGTCTGAGGGAACCCACCAGATCACTTGTGTAAATATTAAACAGGATCGGAGAATTCACTGCTCCCTGTTGTAAGCCGTTTTTAATTTCGAAAACCCTGCTCGAAGTCACATTGCCAGCTTTGACAACGAACTTCTTTCCCATAAGCATATCGTAAATCATATATAGCAATGGTTTTTGAATGCCCATTCTAGTCAACTTATAGAAGAGTCCCTCCAACCATACGGTATCAAAGGCCTTCTCAAAGTCGACCAGGCAGGCACCCGTGCATTGGTTCTTACTTTTATTCCACTGAATGTCGGAGACCAGTTTCGACGCGGCATGAATAGTGTCATGCCCCGCCCTAAAGCCAAACTGGTTGTCCGGAATAATCTTTTTGTCCTCAACCCATTTTAAAAGAGATCTATTGACGACCTTCTCAAATACCTTGCTAACATTCGGGAGCAAACTAATTGACCGGAGATTAGCAGGGTTTGTCCTATCTTTATCCTTTTTCGGGATAGGGTGTACCACCGCTATTTTCCACTGCGCCGGATAATATGCATTATTCAGCGCATTGTTAAATAGCGTGGCGAAAATATCTATCGCCTCTAGTGGCAGGTGTCTTAATACGACGTTTGGGACACCGTCAACTCCCGCCGACTTTTTGTTCTTCAGTGATTCAAAGATGCACCGGAGTTCATCCTTTCCCACGAATAGATGAGAATTTACATCGGCGATTGTGCCATTTGCACGGTTGTCGTCATTGAACACGGTGAAACCGTTGTTCTCGGATCGCCAATTTTGGATTTCGGTCCGCAGATAAAAGTGGTTAAGAAGGCCCTCTCCTCGAGGTCGCGGTTCCGGCGAACAGGGTTGTTCACCGTATACACAGCCTCAAAGAAAGCTCCCATCAAATCCACCCTCTCCTGCGGGTCTATATCACTGCGGCGTATGCAGATGCCGATGCATCTCTATCTACTATGGGTAACTTTCATCCCCCTCTTCTTCTCTCATTTTTCCACAACTCTCCACTTCAGTCCAGTACTTCCGCAGTCGTCTCCTCTCACGACTTTCACAAAGCTAACTTTCAAAAAATAAATGCCTATCACAGTAGGTGCTTTTTCCATTTTTCCAACCTTTCCTTGAACGATGCTCTTTCCATGTTTTACAGAGAATTTTTTACCTCTATTTCTCTCTATGTTCCCATTTCTCACCATAAAACTTTATGCACATCGCACCCGTGGTATAATAGAAGACTCCGTTCCTTACGAAACAAAAGAAACAAGTTATGGGCAGTTTTTCTTCACAGGACTATTCCAACTATCTTGGTACTTATCTTAATTTTACCCAGCTTTATAACTCGCTCTACCAAAGCTATCTAAATGATGCACATACCAATCTAATAAACGGCCCTAAGTCCTTTTTCCAATTCGTAAACTATTAAAAAAAATCCGATGGCTACCCTCCTTCTCTCTCTTACGAAAATGTCTCATCCACCGACCCACATACCATTGCCAACTTTTTCGCCACATTTTTTAAGCAATCGTTTGCCGATAACTCCTTCGCACCTGACCCCTCCTATTTTAGCTACCTACCTAACTTCTCTATCGGCCCTTTTTTCTCTCAAACTGTTGATCCTTCACTTACTGTAAATAAGTTACAAAAGCTCAATGATGAGTTTTCACCCGGACCAGATGGTCTTCCAGCCATTTTTCTTAAGAAGTGTTCTTCCAATCGCTCGCTCCCCCTTTCAAATCTCTTCCGCCTATCTCTTTTAAAAGGAGAATTTCCCCAGGTTTCGAAGACTTCGTTCATAACTCCGATACACAAAAAAGGAACAAAAAATGAAGTTACTAATTACCGCCCAATTGCTAAACTCTCTCATATACCCAAACTTTTTCAAAGTATTTTATACGAATTCTTAAGCTTTCGGTGCATCTTATATCTCCCCACCAATCATGGCTTTCTGAAAGGTAGATCAACAACTACAAATCTCGTGGAATTTGTATCCCTTGCCCTATCAACCTTAGAGATTGGCAACGAATTCGACGTTATTGCAACTGACTTCAGTAAGGCCTTTGACAAAATATCCCATAAATTAATCCTTTTCAAATTGTCTGCTCTTGGCTTTGAACCTGTCTTGCTGAAATGGATAACTTCTTACTTGGAAAACCGCTTTTATAAGGTTCACTTCAGGTCCGTCCTACCGGTCCTTTCTGGGCTACACCAAGGCAGCCATCTAGGTCCCCTTCTTTTCATCCTAACCATAAACGACCTTGAAATGGTCATTCAGCACTCAGCACTTTCTCTCTATTCTGACGATACCAAATTTTTAAAATCCATTTCCTCACAACATGATTCCAACCTCCTTCAAATAGACCTACATAATTTTCCCACCTGGTGCCTCAAAAACAACTTAGAACTCAATGTCATCAAATGTCAATCTATTACCCTCTCACGTAAGTGCAACAAGTCTCCTCCTCAAACTTACCTTCTCCACGGTCAACCTATATCCATAGCTCAATATATTCGCGACCTTGGCGTATTATGCGACAGGGAACTTAATTTCCGCTCGCATATAGATGAGATAATTCTTAAAGCAAATTCATCACTTGGCTTTGTTAAAAGATGGCCCAAAGAATTCTCCGACCCGTACGTGACCAGATCTCTTTACGTCACATTTGTTCGCCCCTTGCTTGAATACGCTAGCCAAGTATGGTCTCCCTTTAAACGTGTCCATATAGACAGAATCGAGAGCATCCAACATCGTTTTCTTCGATTTGCTCTTCGGGGACTATCTTGGAATGATCCCCTAATCTTACCTCCCTATCAAGACCATCTCAAACTTATTAACCTCAATACCAGAGACAATACTGAGACCACCAACTTCGGCCGATTTCCCGTTACTTGCCTACAAGCTATATTTTTATGGGGTGGCAAATGCTTAGTGCGCTAGTATTGTTACATAGAAATTCGTATTGACAAATGTCTCGTAACTTCATAAATTCCGGCTCACGAATACACTCGCACCTTGCATATGCCACTTCCGCTGTCGGCAAAGTTGCTGCCAGCGTTCATAGAATTTTATCTGTTAAATTTGAAATTATTCGTTACGTGTGGATAATTTTTTTTTAAGCAGTAAGTGTACATTTGCTTTAAATATTAATGAAAAATGAACAACTTAGATTTGTTGAAGGAAGATAAAAACATTTTGAGCAAATTTTCTTCAATTATCTAAGAAAAATTTACACATGCAATCGAAGTAAATATACTTAAAATCAGAAAATACGCAACCATGTTTGTCATAATAAGTTTCATCTCATTTAGCTAGTTTTATTAACCAAAGAAATCAAATTTCACGCCTTTTAACAATTTATAATAACTAACCCATGGCATTCAGTTATGTAAAAATGTGGTATTCCCGAACTCTAGCACATTTCCACAGGGTTGCCGATGTTGGCAGCATTTATTTTTGTATTTTTTGTATGTTTTTGCATGTCACACGGATTCTTAAATGACATAACACCGATAGGAAAACAAAATGGCGAATTTGAAAAAAAATTGAGGGGCCCAGCGGCAAGAGGATTGTGAGTTGGGGGTCTCAGTATGATTTCTCTATGCTCAATACCCTTGAGGAACGCAGGGACGTAGCTGACATTCTCTTCATCCACCGTCTGCTGTCAGGCTTCATCGACTGTACGTCTCTTTACAACTCTATCACCTTTAACACTAACCATCGTAATCTTCGTTGTCCTCGTCTCTCCTATTTACCAATTCACCGCACCTCATATGGCTCAAACTGTCTTTGACTTCAACCGCAGTAGTTCCTCCCTTAAAACTGACCTCCTTCACCTTCCTTAGTTTTTCCTTCGAAAAATAGTTTATGCGAAAACTGAAAATATCCCTTTGGGAGTTCCAGTGAAGGCCAAGCACTTTAAACCACGAGTCCGCACGAAACCGTTTCACTAGACAAGGTGTCTGGGTTGTCTAGAAGTTGGGTTCAACTACTCTGCTATTTACTTAATTTCATACCGCACTTAGATAGAAGTTTAATTAGGGATTGTTTTTTTGAAAATAGCGTCCGATAAAGTGTCCCCACCTGAGACAACGTCATATACATAAAAATCGTTTAACATTATTTCCGAAGCGATAAGAAATTCTTCCTTATAATCCGTCGCGAGTTGTTTCAATGCAAAAAGGGTGCACATGACGTTCCGTACGAAACCGTCCGAAGTCGGAAATGCAGCAATGGTTCAGAAGATGAATTGAAGGGGAGACAATTTATATTCCGTTTACATCACGATAGTGGGTTTTAAGTAAGTGTTCCTCAATCTTCAATAGACGGATTTGATATGAAGACTACTTCAATCGTCCAAGTCGATGTTTAGACAAGAGTGGTGAGAGACAATGCTAGATTAATTTTGTGTTGATAAACTACTGGCTGATTACTGCGAACCACACTTCCCTGTTGAACCTCCCATGCCTTGTCAGCTCCTAATAATGTATAAACAGCTTTCGATTCATTAAACGAAGGATCCGCGAGTTCCACATTGGTCAGATGATCCCAAAAACACCCTGCGCTACCCCACTTAGGTCCTCGGGGACCCATTGTGATGCCCTTGTTGGGGTCGACCGTTGGTGTTGCATCGGTGTTCTTCATCCCCTCTTCCTGTGGTTAATAGACGCTGTCTAGCCATCCCGATGTCCTTAAAAACCTAAAAAGATCAGAAGGTGAAACAGCAGAAAGTTCTTGTAAGTCATTGAAGTAGTAGCTTCGAAGTGTTCTGTTCCTCAAGTGACAAAGGCTCGGGCAATGACAGAGGAATTGAGGTGTATCCTCGTCGACCTCCTCGTCTCCGGAGCCTCTACATATGTCGTCATCCTTGAGATTTAGTTTTATTGCGTGGTTTCTTTGGAAGTTATGACCAGTTAGAGCCCCTACTAACTTAGACAGCGATGACCTGTCAACGTGTAATAGTTTTTTGGTTCGGATTTTTATATATTCTGGCCAAAGCTTCCGTAATATTTCACAGGTAGCGAGTTCTTTCCACCTGTTGTTGGTTTTCATTCGAATTTTGTTTTCCACTCGTTCTCTAAGATCGCAAAGTGGTGGCTTAATCGATTGAAGTGCTCTATCAAGATCCATTACAGACCCCTTTCTCACCAGTTAATCCGCCTGCTCATTACCGGTTATGTCTCTGTGTCCAGGGACCCATCAGAGATTCGTGGTATGCTGCAAGCAAAGAACCTTGAGCTCTTCGCGGCAGCGGTGAACTGTTTTGGATTTTATTTCATTAGCAGAAACTGCTTTTATGGCCGGCTGTCAATGAAGATGGTAGGGTATTGCCAATATTGACCCCTTGCGGGCCGCCTCAGCGATAGCCAGAACCTCCGCCTGGAAGACACTACTGCTATCAGGTAGTCTGATGGAGCAATGTATATTCAATTCCTCAGAGAATATGCAGGCACCGGTTTCACAGTCCATCTTTGAACCATCTGTGTAGATGGATATTGATTTTCTTTTTGTGGGTTAATTGGTGTTCCATTCTTCCCTACTCGGAATGGAGCAGGTGAATGGTCTTTTAAAGTCCAGATGGGGAGACATATAGTCAGAAGTGACAACGTTCCCTATGTATTTACATAATATCTGGCAGCAGATTCTTCCATGTATAGGTCTAGAGGTGTTAGATTAAGAATTGGCTCTAGTCCAGCTGTATTTGTGTGGTTCTCATTGCGCTGGTTGTCCCTATGCATGCTATTCTTTGTATTTTATTCATTGACTTTAGATTGGTCGCTTTATTAGCGGCTTGCCACCAGACTACACAATTACTACAACTACTCTCTACTTGACACTTGCTGAAAATATTACTTTACTTTGCTTTGCTGAGAACGAAGTTCAAAAAAACACGCCTATTATTGTACAAAGAGTTTTTGTGTATGGCAGATACGTCAAAATTAATACCTTGGCAGTCCTTAAAAAAACTTAAACAAACGAAATTCCAGAAAATCATTGCTTAAATCTCATTAACCGCGCAAAATCGGATGGTTATCGTTTTCTCTGGTTAACTAACCAAACCAACGATTCTCTGGTTAGTATTTTGCTGAACAAACACATTCGATGATACCCCCCGGGAATAACCGATGATTAAAGATAACCAAGATTGAACAAACCGGCCCTATGGGTTTGTATGGGGTTCGGCCTCGACGTTCGAGAAGAAAGAAGAACGAAAGGCAAAATTTGTATATAATTTTTGAAAATTTCGTGAACGGTTCCAAATTATTCTACCATTCAACATTGTCATTATCCATCTTATCTTTCTATAGATTCATATTGTTGAGAGCCCTGTTGGTAGACTCAAAAAAAGCGACGAAACAGATTTTCTTTCGATTGATGGAGGATTCAATCCTGGTTAATAAGTTTGATAAAAAGGACTATAGTTATCTTTTTTGGATTCACAAAAAGATACCTCTGAGCGTATGCGTACTGCAGTCCTTCTGACAACGTTTGCTATGTCGTCGGCTTATACTAGGTATTAATCCCTTGATTTGCCAATGACTGAAGTAAATCGGCAATGACAAGGGACCATAAGAGCGGCAGTGGATTGGTCACACTTTCCGAAAAGGTGACAGGTCCATAGCTAACCACGCAATGGAATCCGCTTACTCAGGATACTCGGCCGTCCTAGAAGTACATGGCGTAGAATAGTTGAGAAGGAAGCACGGCAACTAGGAAAGAGTTGGGGAGAGCTGAGGCACATTGCCAGAAACCGCACACGATGGCGCGTAGGCTTTGTAGAGGCCCTAGGACCTACAAGGGGATATAGGACATAAATATAAGTAAGTAAGCATAAGAGCAGCGAGAGGACACCCCTTTGAAGAGTTATGGGGACCGGAAGTTGGGAGCTAAAATTAAATTTTGCTTAAATTTCAAATAAATCATAATCCGTTAGGCCGATTGACACAAATTGAATTTTATTAGAAGTGGAACACTTTCGAAAATAGAAAATTTTATGACTTTGCCTTGTACAGTTTCGGAGATATGTATCACGGTTTTGAGGAATTGCGACTTTTTTTTTCAAATGCTTCTAACTTTATAACGGTTAAACGACAAACGAAAAAAAACACTACAAACAATTACAAACGAATGCCTATGCCTAATGCGAATGCCTAACTGCAAACCCAGTTAAGCAATTTCCAATTTCGCTTAAATTTCATATAAATCATAAAGCGTTAGGCTGATGGATACAATTTGAGTTTTATGTCGACTGCTTAAATTGCATATAAATTCTCTTTGGTTGGAGCATTTGGATATTTTTGGTTTTATTAGATAGAGCATACATGCTTTCTAACAAATAGCTGGTTTTTGTCAGCATTTAAAATATCCGTCCCCTTAAATCGGGTTGCGCCGATGCTTTTCAACTCTTTCTTATATTTTGACTAAATCATTATTTAAGATCACGTTTGTATATTCCATTAGGAGCATCTAATAGCAACCATTAGAAAACAAATTATTTCACTATTTTGAGTTGCTTAATAACCGAAATATTGATATGAGTTTATATGACGAACTGCTGTTTGCTTAAGTTGCATCAAAACTTTCTTCTTTGTGATAAAATCACCCCATTTGAATTGGATTAGATAGTCAGGACTACAGATTTTTCCAAAATTAAGTTTTTGTTGCTATAAATTGTTTAAAAGTGGTCATTTTTGCATGTTATTCAAAGGAATAGAAAAATTTCTTGGACAAAATCGGTCTTTATTGATTGGTTATTGTTGCTAATCGACAAATAGTTACTAATATCGATGGACATGGATGAATGCTTTGCGATAATGTGTTTACCGCAACTGGTTAGTTTGCATTTCAAAAGCTCAAAAGTGTGGGCGGATTCTCCTCGCGCAAGCAAATAGTCCGGATTCGTCATTATACACACTGTCTCGAGATTCCAGAAGTTGTAACAATTTATCTGGTCATTGCTATTTGCAGGATCATGCAGTGTCCATCCTAAGCATGTGTTGACAGCAGTGATATTACCAGTCAATCTTCGAATATCACCATTTACGAACAGCTTATTATCGGCCCCAATCAGCAAATTGATTCCAGGAAGTGGCTGGATATTTTTTACTTTTTCATTAGCCAATAACAAATCCTGAAACGATGGATTTTTGATATTTGGGATGGATGATACATCAACACATAATATCTGTTATTTTAGTTGTTTTATAAACATCGTATCAGATGTTTTTCTTTTTCAGTTTCTGACAAAAAACAGGATAAACAAAATAGTTGAAATGGCGGATGAACCTTGTTGCTGTGGAACTGATGGTTATTCGATTTAATAAATAACAATTAATAAATATTAAATGTATATTATATATTTATTACAAATGACAGCTATGTGCTCAAGTGCAGTGCTGTTGAATGTACCTCCAAAGCAATATTTGTATTGCTTTCGGGCGCTGCGTACAGCCGTACTGCTCACTTGTTTTGTACTGCATTTTCCTTTTTGTATTGCTTTTTGTAGTTCGCTGTTTTCCTAAATATATCGAAGAAAACAGTAGAGATGGCATCACTTTCCATATCCAGATTTTTTCTTATTAATAGTAATTGTATTGTAGCACTATTGCCGCATTTGTCATGCAAACACTACTTGAAATGACTGTAGTGTAGTGCTATGTATCTTGTCTCATTTGTCTCGCCAGCCCTGTGTAAAAGTAAGATTAGGAATTTTTTTTTTATTAGTTCCGAGCTGAGGTGAGGACTAAACTGAGCTCGATCATTATGAGCGCGATCTGAACCGAGCGTGCTCAGATCCTTCTAATGTATTCAAGGGCGGATACAGGATTTTTTTCTTGGAGGAGCACAAAGGCCAGATAGGTGAAGATAGTATTGCATTGCAGTTTGTCTATGGGATTCATTCTTTATCAATGACATACAAGAATAACTATAAAAAATACTTTTTATGACATTTTAACAAAGAAAAATTTAACTATTTTAATGTAGTGTTACCAACTTTTACAACAGAGCCCCATTTGAAAAATCTTGAAGACAAAAATAGGCAAAAAAAAGTGTGCATTATTTTAGGGTTACTTATCGGATGCGTCAGTTATGATGGGGAAAAGGGAATTTTTAAATACATTGAACCCAATTTATTTGTGGTGGGATGTCACTCATAACATTTATGTTCAATTGCAGCGTCAAAAAAGATACCACAAAATGTAATTAAGTTATTTATTAAGAAAGAGTTAATTAAATAAAAAAAAATCATCACGACAAGCAGCTGATTTTTATTTTATTCTGAGCTCATAGAGCGCGAATTCCGTCCACGACAAGTACGTCAATGAAAAATGTAGGCAACTTTGACAAATTGTTATTTATTTTATATATTAATTTACAATTATCGATTCGATTTCCGTGTTTTCGCTTCTACCGCCAAACCAACAATGCCAGGCGTCTACCATTTAAAAACCTAATCTACTCTCGATACCAATGTACATACTTGTAACACATATTTTACGGTTTACAGAAAACATAGAATGTTGTTGTACATAATTCTGAGAGAGATATCGAACACACGATAACTGTGACACACAAACGCTTATATGGAAATGCTGTACCCAAGCCAACCGACTGTACATGAAGCAACAGCAGAGTTGTTGCTAACAGACCATTTGTAGTAACATGCGGTTGGATTCTAGATCTCGAGCTTGCCGTTGTTTCGCTCTGAGCAAAATGCCGTTTATGGATGGCTCTATGTGTACATGTTCGGGATGTTGGCTCTGTCGGTGTACATACGTAACTCGCGCTCTGATCATTCTCTGAACAAAGTTGTGGAGACGCGGTGTAACGCGTTGAATCTTCTGCCAAAGTTGGTTTGGAACGCCAGTAAAGTTACATTGTATATATGGCTTCTGGAGGAATTCAGACCGAATATTTAAGGACTTAATTAAGGACATACACCCGAATATTAACCGAATTAATATAAAAAAAAAAACGGCCACGTGCGAATGTCACTCGCTCACAGAAGGTTCTGTCATAAACTAAGTATTATATAGACCGTCAGCTCTTTCAACTTAAGAGAATTTGCCTACAAGCTGTTTTCCGTGTTACTATGTGGCAAAGTATCTGTGACATATTAAAGTAGATTAGACGCACGCATTCACTCGCACCTAGGAACCTGACAGATGCCTGACAGTTCATTCTGTGGTAACATTGGCAAAAATTCAAATAATTGGCCGTTATCGGGTCGTGTTAAGAAAACGGTGGGTAGTGTGGTGAATTTAGTACCAAATTTATTAAAACGCATGGGTATAGAGGATTTCTCTCATTTTACCAGGATAATGTATATAGTACGGGATGTTTACATTTATGTTGTAAACAATGGAAATCGATGAACTATATGAATCATCGACAAAAATAAAAAAATTTCCGTTTACTAATCATTATTCGTATGAATAAAAAGAAAATTGTATACAGCAAAACTTAAATGCGTGAGACATATCAGGGTACAAATCAGCAAATATATTTATTTAAAATTTTGCTTATATACATTTTGAGTTTCGTTCTTTCCCGTACATTTTAAATTAAATAATTTTTAGTTGATTGTGTCTTATAGACTTTTTCTTTTTATTATAAATGCACATTATTCATATTCTCGACATTTTATTTCAAATGTAATATCTTAATTAATAATTTCATTTGTTTCAAATTTTCTAATAAATTTAATTTGTTTTCCATTAATAAACGGAATCTTCATGGAAAGATTGGGCCTTACCAATAAACATTTTTATTTTCGACTCTTATTACGAGTAGTTCACAGTGGTTTTATTTTCAATAAAATTTTCGCAATTGTGAGCTTCCGTAAATTTAAAATCTACACTAAACTCTATAACTCAAAAATTATACCCGAACAGAAATGTTTGTATCTTTCCCCTGAAATGTATTTAAAATTTTAATATTCTTAATCAATTTTTCTCTCTATATTGGTTGCAGTTTTTCCATCGACATTCGCCGGTAAAATAATTTTTCGCCAAAAACAACAAACGAAAACAGACATAATAATTATAGGAAACAAATATTTTATTTTATTTCAACTAATGAATTTTCACACTTTACTCTTTCATTTATTTATGTTGATTACGTTCGCTATTCTACATTTGGTAGAATAAATGTTTCCGTGGTGAAATACAACAACGAATATAAACTCTCAGAACGCAACCATCAGCTGGCAGAAACTCACCAAATACACTAACTCTCAGTCAGTGTTCTTAGCAATCTGTTTTTATTTTTCCCACTAAGGGTGTTCATTTTACTCTTTTCACTAAACTCAAGTTACCTCGATTTTTTTATGAAAAAGACATACTTTCATAAGTATTTGTATTGTTCGGAAAAAAAATCACACAAAGTTAATCTTCAATATAAAAATCGCAGTTTCCTAACATTATAATGATTATTTTTTGGTACTAGAAATTGTTGCTTAAGGCAAATCACCATTTTATGTACATTTAATGCGTTGATATTCATGGTGAAATGTAGTTTGAATGCTTTTTTGTCAGATTATTGATATTCCCACAATTTTGATGTTTTTCCCTTTGACGCACAGAAAGTTTGTGAAAAAAATTTAATTTCCCTCAAAAAGGTAGAGATCCCACGATGTAGGAACACTGCTAAGTGTCAGTATTTTATTACACCTCCCGCCATTTAGAATTAAATTTTTTGCTGCTTCACACGTATTTACAGATAGGAAATTTAAGAGAGAATTTGCTTTTCAAAATTTGCTGGTGGAATCGGGTAGGTGCGCGGGAGCTGACGGACTATTTCATACTTAGTTTATGGGTTCTGTACTTTTGCGGAAATTGCGAAGATTTTTTTAAGAGTAAGAGTAGAGAACACGTTCTAATGAATGAAATGACCAAGAACATTTTTGATCACAATATGTGTGCATGAGTATCTATTGGAAAAGTTGCAATTGAAAATGATTAAGAGAACACGCTTTAATGAATGGAGATAACCGAGAGCACAAACAATATTGGGGAATCTGGATGGATTGTGATGTCGGTGTCTGGATGAGTATGAGTAGAGTTAAGTATTCATTGAAAGTTCCAATTGGAATCGATTAAAAGAACACACCATTAACGAATGAAAACGGTTAAAATAAGCGTACTATATTATAGGGATTGACAGTTTTTTTCTGCAAAACAGTCTTCAGCACACATATAGCTACGAGCATGATCTACAAAAAAGATATATTTATATTCATTTTTTTGTAATTCAAGAAATAAACATTGCGAATGATAATATTTTATTTCACCGAATCACTAATTACTCTAAAACCAGTCGATGTATCGCTACCATTTTTTGCCGTTTAACTATTTACTAGAAATTATATATTTTAGTTTCTGAGATAGACCTAGGAACAAATCTTAACACATTGACTGCCATGGCTATCATATGTGATACCTATTACGAAATTCAATACTGCAATTTTTGGTGGTTGGGCGACACTGCTCATGAAAATGACATTTAGGGAGGATTTATTTAGCTTATGCCCGAGATAAACATGGGTGTCTGAACATTAAAATTTTGGACAGTGTGGAGTCTTTGCGCAAACTGCCAGACTAAAGTTGATTATTGGTAAGGCCGATTGTAATTTAAAAAAAAAAAACTCAATTTTATAAAATAATTCATGTATAAACTTTCATGTAATAAAAAAGAAAATAATTCATTTCATTTGAAGACCTTAGCTCCAACTAAAAATATAATTCATAAGAAGGAAAACATAAGTTTAGTCCTGGCTATCAATAATGATAGCCATGGCCCCTAGTGAAAGAATTTGCATTAAAATGTCTTCAGGTGCAACAGCTATCATATTTTATAGCCAGAACTAAACTCGTTCTAGACGCTAGGGATGCATTGCCAATACAAAATATTGCATCCATTTATTGTTTTATGTAATAAAATATTTTGTGTTGGCACCCCAAGAAATTTACCCAAAATTGCCTTGGCATTCAATGTGTTAAAGACGGGCAGACAAGGCAGCGAAACTAATAAGGGTACGGAAACTTAAAATTCACAAATCATTTTAGAAATGAGCACTGTGTCGATGTGATAAGTGCATTCTAAATCTTACAATCACCGACCATGACAGGGCTCTTAGAAGATACTAAGAATGGAGAATAATCCATATGATCTTCGTGATATATATAGGTCTTTAGACTACGACTAATACAATTTTATTTCAAATTCAGGTATTCCTATGGATACGAATCCTATCAAGCATTAATTGGAAGCCGCCCCATTTTCGGTCTATTTGAGCTAAGTACACCGGCGATCGATTCAGTTGATTATAAACTGTATTAAGGAATGTGTTATGAATCCATGGATACTCGATAGAGTAGAGATAACAAGAAAATTCGGGATACTAATAATCATTTTTCGTGTCCAGGCTAAATTTTTCGAACTCTCAATGGTGAAATCTTCCATACAAAATTGCATATTGTGACCTGCAAAATATTTAGTGCGGAGGTTAAAAATGGTTGTTAGTAAGGCCCAATAAAAAAGCGTAAACAAGTGTTAATTAATTCCTCGTACTCCAAAAGTTGAACAGAATGTTGTGCTTGTAACGGTAACGGTTACGTACTTTTTTTAAAACTTGCTCCAGCAAGCCATCGCTCTTTCCACTGTAAAAAGGTTCATCCGTATCCTTCTGTTTGAGAGCCATTGGAACTAAATATGGAATTAATGTATTGTATTTTGCAATTTAAGTACTTTGATATGCCTTGCCATATGATTTTTAAATATTATATTATTTCATAGATATGACATTACACCATCTAATCTAAATGGAAAATCGTATATTTTATTTATATAATTACAGAGCTATGCGATGCAGCTTTAAAAATTCAAGCTACATTCAGAGGTCATTTATCGCGAAAACTAGCTGGAAACAAAGACGCTGAGGATGTTGATATTCAAGAAATAACTAAGAAAGTAGCTGAGGAATTGGATATCGATCTAACTGATCCAGAGCTTAACAAAGCAGCGACAAAAATTCAAGCTTCATTCCGAGGTCATAAGAGTCGCAAAGACACTAATTAGAATTGGCGAACAATATTAGAATATTAGTAACAAAAATAGTTGAAAATTAGAAAAATATTGCCTAAATTCCTAAAAATAAATATATTTAACAGCTATGTGAATCATATAACTTTTACTAAATTTGTAGGTATACTATTTTTTTTGTCAAAACAAAATCGCATCAAATGCTCTTGAGTTTAGAGCATGCAGTGAAAATACTTTGCAAAACATTCTTTAACAAAAAAACAAACAAGATGCTCCTTACAATTGATTGTAATTGAACTTAAACAATATATTTCATGAAGTAGGTACCTGCACTTATTTGTATTAATTTGTATAAGAAGCACAGACACAATATTCCACAATTAAACCAATAAATTTAACTTTCTGAGAAGAACCATTTAGCATCTAAGAAAATAGCCTCTTACATCAATAAAGCAGTGTACACCAAATCAATTAATCATAATTGTGAACAATTAGTATCAAAGATGCCGTTCCATGTCTGGACCCAACTTAATAATAAGTCTATGCATTATACAGTTTTGCACTTTCGCTAAATGAGATTTTTTCATCTCATTCTTTTCTTGTTAAAAAAATAGTAAAGGATGTTTTCTATATTTTCACAAAAAAAAGTGTTAATATTTGGTTCTTCTTCAAGAATTTTTTGATGATTATCTGTTATAACTGGTTAATAAATTTAATAAAAATAATTACGAAAAAAGTTGACAACTATGTAGATGATGCCATATGAACACAAACAGAGTAATACAGCTATGATATTCGGCATTCCGTACGTAGCAGCTCTTTTAATTGATATACCAGGATATATAAAGTTGTTTTCTCTACTGCGACAACTTTCGCGAACACCTGAAAGATATACCATAGTATAGCTGTCATAAAAGAGATTCTCAATTTAGACATTCAGACTCGGCAAAAAAATACAGATCCCTTCCGTCCCTCCCAAAAATATCGACTCACACAAAACAAATGGTTGTTCGAAGCAAGGCCTAGTGTGCCTATACCGATCTCTTGTGCCAACTCTTTTTATTTTTTTTCAGGTATACCAGGATCGCGTATGGTTTTGAACCGACATTAACCGGTTTGTGATAAAATAAAAAAAACTATCCATAGGTATATTTTTTACTGTTAATGTCATTATTAATGTCAATGAATGTTAAGGTACAGCTTGACGGTAAACACAAGCCAGAAATGAAAGTATTATCGGAAATTATGCTCAAAACCGAAAACCCAGAATTAAATCATCACGGTCCACTACTTTTTGCCTTGTAATAAATTACATTTTAACGAAACCCAATTTTACATTACATTGAACATTTATAGTCTCATACGACACCTAGCGTCAAGACTGGTGTGTAAATATGATTATTGTGTTCCGAAATAAGACATGGCTGTACAAAAAGAATTTACTGTTTAGTTACAATAATCTCAACAATTGGTAAACTTACAAGTGTAACGAAGAAATTCAATATTTTGCTGAAAATCAGCGGTTTAAAATGTCGAATTTTGGGAGAACACTATAACTTAGGCGCCAAAAAATTATAACGGTTTTCCTTAGAGGGGTTAAAACAAGCACTTTTTATTATGTTTAGGCGGGAGCGGTTATTTGAAAAGATAAACTTAAAATGCAAAAATAGTAATGTAAAACAATGGCAACACTTACAATAAAGACTATATCATTTTTGAAAGGCGGGAACAGAGATGAATTAATTAGGTAAAAGAGATGGATATTTTCGTAAGTCTCTTTCGCTAAAACCCATTTGTGAAAATTGTTGCAATTGCAATACTTGTGAGGTAAAAAAAAAACATATTGCTAATTAGCCCGTAGGCAGACGACGATATTGCTAATGGCCGGCCACCAATCCTCTTACTTTTATAGGCATAACGATGTTCAATTGTTTTATTTGATATACTAATGAGATGCTAGTGTCTAAAAAATAGCACCCTATTTGCATATGCGGACGAAACTGCTATTGTTGTAGCTCATCGATCACTCGCAGAGGCATCAAGAATAATGCAAGTCGAATTTGATGCAAGCAAATGGTGTCACGATAATGGTCTAGTAATAAACAGTTTAAAAACAAAAGCTATGCATATCCGCAGTCCAAGGTATGCAAAGACTCCGATTCTTGAAGACGTTTCGCTGTACTATACTCTGTCCAACAAAAATTGTCAGTAGAGGCCTTATGGAGGAGCTTTTTTTCTACCAATGGTGCCTGTAGATACTCTCACGGCACTCAAACATAAAAATTGCCACTGAAATAAAAACCAAACCACTTACATACTAAGGAATTGTTGTTGACATTTTCCTAAAATTCGTATACATGCCACCACAACCAGTCAGTCACAACCGCATAGACTAATCAAACTAGACAGTCGACTGAGAGCAGGAACGGTACTTCTGCCTACAAACTGCCTGTTGTGCATAAGATTGCATAAGTTTCGTGCCTGTACAAATCAAAGGAGCGCCATTGCTGCCGCACGCATACTTATACAATCTGCTGCAGGGACTTCACGTCATTCGGGTGGCCATTATTATTGTGGGAAATCAAGTGTGTGCGGCTGCGTTCGGCATACTTTGTGCCCATTAGTTATGCGGTGTTAACTTCACAGTTCATTTTAAGATTTTTTAAAGTTTTTGAAATTGTTGGTCTCAAATGGAATTTCGTTACGATGCCAAATAAATTAACATAATAATTATTTGTCCAAATCTAGCAGAAATCCATCTCATAATATTAATCAGGGAAAAATGAAACCGTGTTAGTTTTTCCACTTTTGTTAAAAGAGATTTTGTAACTTAAGGTTTTTTTTTGCATATTTTAAGAAAATACACTTTCTTCCATTTTTTTTAAAACCATATTGAAAAAAATATATTTAAACACAGTTTAGCGAGAACCTTTTTTTTTGTATGCCGTGGGGAAAAATATTTTTTAGTTGTAACATAATTTAGAATCTGAAATTAGTACGTAAAATGTATACTTGCACAGTAATATATGCAAGTATGCATTTTTTTAAATTCCAAAAACTATTTCGATATTTTTTATATTAGCTATTAATATTATACTCTCAAATTTGTATGCGCTTGGCTTTTCCTGGTAAAGGCATAATACAGAAGTCCTCGTAGATCGCCCTTTATTTTACTCGTAACGATGAAAAAAAGTTTTGATCACTTTTATTCCAAAAACACAAATAGTGCACTTGTTTTTGTTAATTAATAAGTTAGAAAAGTTTATAAAAAAATCTGTGCACAATTCAAAATACATTGTTTTAAAATTTGTTAAAGTATTATGTGTATAGAAAACAAAATAAAGCGTGCGAATACCAACAATTAACAAAACAATTTGAATTCTTATGTTCCATTGAACACTCAAAATCTGAAATCGGACATCAAATTTCAGAACCCACTTAAATACCACAATTAAATATTGCCTTTTTGTTAGGAGTTTAACCTTTTTTTTGCTTTCCGATATTTTCATTTTTTTGTTTTGAAAATAAGAATAGCATTTGCATTTTTACTGTTCCTAATTAACATTAATCAACAATGTTCAGTGTTATTAAGCTACAAAATTTTGAATCATATTTTGATTTTGTACAAATATCGTATTAAATAAACGAATTTGAAAACATTTACGCAGCCTAATAGAAATTTATTCAATATTCATGAACACTTTCTAATATTCGCTTTTGTCTAGTGGAAGCTTGGGTTTAACTCGCATGTTGTTGATTCATTTTTGGAAAAACCCCCACGGATTTCATTATGCATTTTGCTGTCAAACATAGAATTCATACAAACGAAATTAAAAATAAACTGAAATGTGAATGGATGAACACCTGTTACTGCCGAAGATAGATAGAGGACAAATTAAGCTATCTAAAAAAAACATACTCAACATTTATTTGTTTTGCATTTATTATTATAGATTCATTTACAAATTGTTTGTTATTAAAATAGTGCTACCCGGCGGCCTTTAATACACGTATTCGCAGACAGGAAAAAAAAGAGAGCTGGTCATTCAATCGGGGAAAATCGGGTGGGTACACTGAAAGTCGACCGTCTAGTTTAGTTAGTCTATGACCGCGGGCAGAAAGCAGAATTAGCATGATCGGCTTGTGTTCGCTTGCGAATTGCTATCATCATCAACCAAAATAAACAGTGTGTGCTGTTTGGCTGAAGCACATCCGAAGAGTGTTACCATGTGTCAATGAAAGCATATCATTAAGGGTTTTTCTTTGGAATTTGTCAAAGAACTTTCGGTTTTGGTGCTTTTGAGAACGAATTATTATATGGGGTGTTGCCATTCGGTTTTAATTTGTTTGTATTTCTGAAAGATCCAATAATATCCAGTTAAACCATTTTTTTGAATGTTGTGTTACACTTCAATTACCGATTATTTGAGAAAACAATTATTTGGTGGGCAAACCGAAAAATCGCGACAAAGTCGAAAATATAAAGAGTCAAATGTGTCAAATGCCACAGACCATATATATCGAGGCGAGTGTGCAACAGGTAGCACTTTGGATGCTTCCAATGGCTAGTCAGCGGTCTTTTATTTACTTGGGAAAACCCAAGAGATAGAACGATCGTAATGTTAAAAAAAAACAAGATGGTGCTCAGACCGTTAAGAATGGCCCACTATCGCCTCGTCCGAAAGGTTGCAAAATTCTTTTATTAACAGGTCACGTGTCCCGATTTTCCGGGAATGAACTCAAAACGGGAGTCTACCGAAATCTACTTCTACAATGCCCTGATCAAACGATTTTTTTTTTCTTTTAATGTCACTGTACTTATCTTTATTAAGTTTCCTGATGGATTCCCTGTCTTCCTCTGTCCTTGTATTTTCTGCCTCTGTGCCCCTTTCTGACACCTCTTTTTCTCCTCTCTGCCCACTATCCTGCCTTCCTTATTCCTTGTTTTTCCACTTCCTAAAAGGCTACGTTATCTCTACTTTACTATCCACGATTTTATTTGTCTTGATACTTTTAGAAATCAAAAATTGCTATTCGCAATCACAAGAATAAAAACCTCTTAAAAACACCGTGCTTTAATGCTGGTTAGCCAAGAAGTGACTTCCAGGGTCTTGACTTAATTCGAAGTCACTTGGCTTTCACACGCACACTCTCTCATTCATACGCTGGTATTAGGCCCCAACGGTGGGATCTTAAGTTTGCATTCAGCAAGCCTCCCACGACCATTAACCACCACATTCAAACATATTAGCGGGCTAAACGGTCAATTTAGTGCTACACCAATGCGCTAAAGTAACCCACTAATCCTCTCAAAACTTCCATTCATTCCTTGTATACTAGAATTCGCCCATGGAGGATCCTTCCAGTATATTTGAGATTAGCCAGCCGACTTCGAACTTTTCTCTTTTTTCAGAGTTGGCTCTCTTTTGAGAAAATTACATTTGACATTTAGTTAAAAGTAAACAAAACAAATAATTCGTGGAGGAATAGTACGCGGAATTTTTCCCCACGAATTATATAAGTAAATAAAGAAAATAAATTACGAAAGAAAGACAGGATGTTTGTGGACGCTATACCCCACACGGACTTGGACTTTCCCCCTTGTTGGATAGGCAGAGGTGACAGAGAATCCACAGGTATTGTGAGGGATTGCTACTACTATCCGCAAGTCCCATCCCCCAAATCTGCGCGATTGGGGATGGCAGATGGCACCAAATCGCGCAGATTTGGGGGATGGGACTTGCGGATAGTAGTAGCAATCCCTCACAATACCCTCCATTACCGATGAGGCTGACCTTCGTTCGGTCTTTCGTAGTTTTGCAGTACTGATTTCTGCATTCGCTTCTGTTATCGCAGTTCAGTGCGGGTGAATTGATTTCCCCTTTTTTTTCGGGTCCCGATGTTTCTACCCCTTTTCATTTGTGGATGCTGCGTTTTGTGGGCACAATTTTCTCACGCACTTTCGGTGCGGGTGGTGTTTGTGATTGCGTTATTTTGTTTGGCCGTCCGCCCACGCTCTCTGCTGCTCCTTCGTTGCTCCATCGTCGGGGCATTGACTTAGGGATCGTCTTCCCTATGCCCATCGAAATAGACTCCCTACCGATAGTGTGGTAGTTCTACCAGTTATTTTTTTGCGTTGAAAAGTGTATATTTAGTTGGCCGTCCGCCACACTGTAGTTAAGCGATATTCGTTGGGATAATTTGGTGTTGGCTGTCCACCACACCCGGCAACTAGACATAGTGTTTCGTGTCTAGTGGTCCCACGATGGAGTGTTTGTTCAGGGGATCGTCTTCCCCCCACTCGTCCTCCTCTATAGACCTTCCGTCTGCTTCCGCTGTTCCTTGGGGTCAGCCTAGCGGCCTGCCAGGCTCACCAACTGACTTATCTTCGCTCTAATCGACGGCTGCGAGTCTCCCTTCCGTCCGAAGGGCTACACAGCCGGATCCCGTGACTAAACAGACCGTCCGCTTGGCGGGTAAATGGTCATTGCGGTTTTTACCCTCATGAAAACCTGCACGGGGTACGCTTATGGCTCCGGGGATGTGGTCCAGAGGCTGATGGGACCCCGGATGCCCATCCACGTCCCAGGATCCTAGGCGGTTTACCCCAAATAAAAGAGGGACAGGGTTGGACCGAAGAATCTTGTGCGGTCGTTGTGGGGTACACACGTGTCGAGAGCTTTTCTCAGTTACATAAAAAATTTCTCTTTACATTTTATTATAATGTCGTGCAGAATCTGTAAATCTAAAGTCGAAAGAACAGACCTAAAAGTGGAATGCAGTAATTGCAATGGAGTTTTTCATGGTAATTGTGTCAACCTCACTGCCAACGAGCTGGATTATTTGAAAAAGAGCAGATCGATTCGGAGGTGCCCTTCATGTACTATCCAACGAAGAGAATCTTTTTCTCATCCGCCACCTACCACACCAGCACCTACCACCTCACCATCGCTATCTTCGCAATCAATTAAATCCAAAGCAAAATCCGACCTATCAACCAACACCACTACTGCACCACAACACCAGTCAAACTTTGCACCAGTTACACTGGAAATTATTTATGCAAAAATCGTTTCGATTGAAGATATGTAATCAAAAAAAAACAAATCGATGCACTCATCACCAAAAATGAAGCTTGTGAAAAACGCATTCATTCCCTTGAGGAAAAGGACAATAAACTAGAGCAACAGCTAATCACAAACAGTATAGAAATTTTCAACGTTCCTAACAACAACACAGCGTTGTCAAACACGGATGTCGCCCTCAAAGTGTTTCGCGATGGCTTGAACATGAACATAAATGAAAGAGACATCGACAAATGCTATATGAAAAGAATTAAGCTGGCAAAACCACCTACAAACGGGAATTCAGCTAGCACAAAAAATATTCTTCATGTAAATCTTATCTCTCATCTATGCAAGGAGGAAATCATGAAAGCAAAACGAGAAAAACGAGAGCAGCTGACCACCAGCTTACTCAACGCACAAGCTAGACCGGAGAAGATATTTATAAACGAATGCTTACCTTATCAAACAAGACAACTATTGAACACTGCAACTTCAATGAAGGCAACGAAGGGGTATAAATACGTATGGACGAGAAATGGGACTGTTTATATGCGGAAGAAAGAGGGTGACAATGTTGTAAAAATAAATTCTGTTACTGATTTTGTTAAAATATGAATTCTGTAAGTTCTGTCCCAATCTTAGTTACAAATGCAAGTGAATACCCAGTCGATCCAACTTGTCTTGTTGAATATTGTTTTTGTTTACATCAAAACATACGTAGCATGAGAAAAAATTGTTCTGTTCTTGTCGCTCATATTGAGTCGATGGTTAATCTACCTGTCGTTATATTTTTAAGTGAGCTATGGATATATGAAAAAGAACTTAGTCTCTATAATATACCGGGTTATACTCCTTTTAGCAATTGCAATAATTTATATTCTGCTGGTGGTATGGCTGTATATGCTAAAAATGGTTACGTGTCAGATTTAAAGTGCTGTAGTTTAAAATTGACCAGCGCTGATTTATTAAAATTGTCGTTTGAATATGAGAATAACTATTACACCATTTTGTGCATCTATAGACTACACGAATTCAGTAAAAATATTTTCAATGATGAATTTAGCAACATTTTAAATGCAATAAAGGCAAAAAAACTTAATTATTTTAGGAGATATTAATATTGACATACTTAATGAATTAGATAAAGACACGGAGAACTACTTATTTACTATGGCTTCTAATGGGCTTGAAAGTCTTACTAACGAACCAACCCGTGTGACCGATTCTACCAAGAGTTGCATTGATCACATTTTTCTCAGATCTCATAAAAATAACAAACACATTTTTAGTGAAAAAGTATATGATATGAAGCTTACAGATCATAGTATGACTGCCCTCAATTACTTACTTACTGATTGCAACCGTTGTATGGATAGCCTTACGCCCTTATCCGAAATGTTGAAGAAGTGTGTGGACTTCAAACTATTGAAGGAATGCTTAACCTATGAACTCTGGGAATTGGTTTATTCGGAAAGTAATCCTTCTGTTGCTTTTGATGTATTTATTAACACTTTACAAAACATTAAGTTTTGTACTTTTTCGGTAAAACAAAAATCGAATAACAAGAAACGTTTAAAACCTGGGATGAGTAATAATCTTCTAAATCAGATTAGAAACAAAAAAAAGATAAGCTTAAAATGTAAAAAACATCCCAATCATTTAAAACTTAAAAAACAGTATAACTCTATATGCAAAAAAATTCAAACAAATATAGAAGACACTCGCAACAACTACTACACTAATCTATTTGCAAAAGCCCACGGTAATATTCGAGAAGAATGGAGAGTTGTTGACAACATTTTGGGAAAGAATAGAAACCGTGTTGTAATTGATAGTGTTGAAGTTGAAGGAATTATTGAATCTGATTTATGCAGCATCTCAAACAAATTCAACGATTACTTCACTGAAGTTTCTGGAAAATTAAAGCCAATTGTTGAAACATATGCAGACTGTGATTGCTCTTCTCTTCAAGTTTACCTGTTGATGATATACAACCTAACAGTTTCGTTTTTAAGCCGATAACTTCTAGCGAAATCTACAGTGTTATCATATCCTTAAAAAATAAAAACGCTTGCACGAGTGATGGTGTATCAAGTGTGCTTCTAAAACAGATTGTCTGGTATGTTGTCGATGTACTTAGTGTCCTATTTAATCGTAGTATGGAAAGGGGTTGTTTTCCTGAACATTTAAAATGTGCTAAAGTTGTACCTGTCTTTAAAAAAGGTGACAGAAGAAATGTATCAGATTTTAGGCCTATTTCTCTTCTTTCCACTTTTTCTAAAATCTTTGAAAAACTGCTTAAAGTTCGCATTTTGTCGTTCCTAGACAAGTTTAATTTTTTTAGTAGCAACCAGTTCGGGTTTAGAGCAGAAATGTCAACAGAGGATGCTATTTTGAGAGTATGTAGTCAACTGTATGGTAGTTTAAACAACAATAAATTTACTAT
Organism: Cheilosia vulpina; assembly: GCA_916610125.1. Classification (NCBI taxonomy): domain Eukaryota; kingdom Metazoa; phylum Arthropoda; class Insecta; order Diptera; family Syrphidae; genus Cheilosia; species Cheilosia vulpina. The sequence continues at coordinate 47,380,454 of OU744280.1, forward strand.
GGGTCTATTTATAGATATGACTAAAGCTTTCGATATGGTGGACCATGATTTGTTACTTAACAAACTTTATAATGCTGGTTTTCGAGGTAATAGTTTTAAATGGCTGCATTCGTTTTTAAAATATAGGAAACAGAAAGTTAATGTAAATGGCGTCCTGAGTGAGTCTCGATTTCTGAAAAACGGTGTTCCTCAGGGCTCTGTTATTGGTCCTTTGTTTTTCCTAATTTACATAAACTCTCTTTTTAAACTCAAGGTAAATGGTTATTCAACGGCATTTGCAGACGATATCTCGTTTATTTATGAGTGTAAAACTGTATTTGAATGTATCGCAAGGATCGAGGAAGATCTTGAAATTTTAAGGCTGTGGTTTACTGCCCATAAACTGATCATCAGTGAGAAAACAAAGTTGATGTCTTTTACGACATTTGGTACGACTGTTTTCTATACCTGTTCATAAGTGTGGTAGTAGTAATTTTGTTAATAATATGCAGTACTCCAAGAATTGTTTCAAAATTGAATCAGTACAACATTTTAAGTTTTAGGCGTTTCAATTGATATGAATCTAAATTAAAAAACTCATATCCAAGCAATAAAATCGTGTTGGTCACACGTAAAATGTACCTACTAAAGCCTTTTTGTTCCAAAAAAGTGTTAACAACAATTTACTATGGTCTTGCGCACTCAAAGTTACAATACGGCATCACTAGCTGGGGGGGTTCGTATGCTAATACCTTCAAGCCTTTATTAATAGCCCAGAAACATCTAATTAGAATTATACTTAACAAAAATCGATTTGCTGAAAGTTGGCCTTTATTTAAAGCGTTGCATATTCTACCAATCAGACATTTATATGTTTTTAAAGTCTTAAGAGAGTTTTTTTTAAACAAAGTGGTAATATACCGAGCAGAAACTCCCAAATGTAACCTTATATTATTATAACCTACGTATAAATAATATGAGTTTAGGCATTGCACCATTTGCTCACAGAACACTTTTTTCTCGTTTTTATACGCATACAGCTGCAAAGTTTTTTAATAACCTGCCCCTTTTTATTAGAGAAATACTTTGTTTTTCTTCTTTTATCAGAAAACTAAAAGACTGGTTGTTCACTTTAAGCTATGATAGCATTGAAGCTTTTTTTTAACATTCTTTTTTGTATATTTTTTTTTCTTTATCATCACGAAAAATATCATTGTATTATCATTAAAGTATCTTATATCTAAATTGTTACGTTTTTATGTTTGCTTTATTTTCTAAATTGTGCATAGATTTTAAGTTATATAATGTAATTATTTTTATTTAACCAATACACTGATTGTCACCCCACATCAGATATCATTTGAATTTTTAAAACATTTGATGTGTCATTCACCACTAACTTTGTAGTTAACGAATGATTACTATTATTCTATGTCACTCATTCATGGATATTGTTAGTAATTTAAGTATGAAATGAATCAATGAATGAATTAATGAATCTTAGAATAAATAAATGAATCTAATCTAAAAAAAATCTATTCTAAGAAGGGACAAAGAGTGGACCTTGTTGCGAAAAATTTTACCGCAACAGTTGCCTTTTACAAATAAAGTTTATTCATGAGGTGTTTTAATGCATTTATTTCATTAATGCAACAAGTGATCATAAGTGCGTTGTAGCGATAAATTAAGAGTGATTATACTAGAACCACCGGATTCATGCAAAAGCATGTTTTTTTTTTTTTGGGGGAAATCGTATTAAATATTTTAATATCTACACCAAACTAAGTACATAATTTCAGCCCTATTCGTTACGGAGTATTTCCGCATATTTGCATATTTCACTTTGTAGTTTTTTTTGGCATATTTTAGCATTTTTGTTATATTGTTGCACATTTGTCTATTTTTTCATCAAATAGTTTTTCACACTGAAATATCAAAATGACGAAGCAAGTAAACCTATACTGCTTATTGTTGGTATTTGGGTTTTACCACATCCGGTCACTCTTCCCCAGTAAAGATAATGCCTTGAAAGGATTTTATGATCCTGCAGCGCAAGCACACATTGAAAAGCTACAGAATATACAAGACAGGGCTAGGAGGCTTATAGCGAGCAGAAATTTCACTTCAAGTAGTGTTCAAATACTGAAAGTGAAGCAAATCTATGAGATGAATGTGGCGTTGGAGTATTTTGATGACAGGAATTTCCGAATGCGTATCGTTCGCCAGCATCACACCAGAAGGCGAGTGGAGGGTATGTTTCAACTTACACCTATAGTCAACGAATATGGAAGACGACGAATCATGTACACTGTGCCGAACTTGCTCAACGATCTACAGCAAGAAATAAGAAATATAAGAGTAGCCAGCGAAAGAAAATGCAAATTAAAACAATATTATCTAGAATCTGTAATATAAATGGAGATACATTGATAGAAGTAGTGTTGGTTCCCAACAACTGCCTAAAAGGACGAAAGGACCTTACGAGCCACACAAAAGGAACGCGACATTTGATGGTTGTGCAATGAGGTGCTTTGGATTGATTATCGATACACGATATCGACATTAGTGGCCACAGTGGACCAATACGTATCATCGGCAACCAATTCCAATAAACAATAGCAAATCGACGCGAATGGCACAAAACCCGCACAATAAACAAACATTTAACAGTCTAAGTTAAGCACGCGACGAGCCACCGACATTAAGACAAACGATAATATTACATAAACGTCGAACATATCGAATTATATGCTTCTGTCGCTCTAACTTGTAATCACTACCAGAGTATATCCATTAATGAGTAGGGACACTCTCCACGTGTTTCTTATCAGTTTACAATTTGCAGTACACATACACGAGAAATAGACGGTACTAAAAGTGCTCTAGTAAAAGAGGGATGGAAGAGTAGTTGAACTATTTCAAATTGTGGTACAGGTTGTGACGTAAAAAAAAAAGGAAAATCAATTTGTAATATTTCTTATTGAACATTTTATATATAATATACACTGCGGGTCATTTGAATAGGGAGAGCATATCTTAGAATCATTTTACCTTATATGTTTCGTTCCTAACTTTCTACTATAAAAATTGTTATACGGTATGAAAGGTTATTTCATTGCCCTCTCACTAGATGTGTTATATTAATACATTCGGAATGTTTACCAATTTCTTTCCACAGTATAGTTAAAAAAGCAAAAAAAAGTAGGTCAATAGAATAGGGACACAAGTAATATTCTGCTTTTACTTCCCGAAAAGTGACAAAAAAAGTATGCATTTGTTTTTTTAGTAATGAGTACTTCCTCCTTTATTTAAAACTAATTCAAAAATTCTGGTATTCATAGAATCATATAACGATTTCAAAAAATCTAGGGAAATTTCACCCCAAGCAAGTTTGATGGCTTCAGTAAGCTGATTTCTGTCCTCGAACTGCCTGCCACCTTCGTACACTTTTCGCGTGAGCCATCCCCAAACATTTTCCATGATGTTTAGGTCTGGGGAATACGGGGGCCATGTCATCAAATCGACATTTTGAGCTTGGATCCAAGTTTTTATTATTCGGGCTGTATGGATGGGAGCATTATCCTGCTGGTATGTCCACCTAAGGGGGCCAAAAATGTGCTGACATTGCGGAAAAGCTGTTTCCAGAACTTGTTGGTACGATTTTTCTGTCATTCTTGTGCTTTGGAAGTTCAATGGTATCGCACCATAGTAGGAGACAGCTCCCCAAACCATAAGCTGTGATGCCTCGTCAAAAACCGTTCTTTCTTTCGCAGATCATGGAAATAGTAGTTGAATCCGTCCGGACCATCGAGGTTAAACTTTTTTTCATCCGAGAAAACTACTTTTTGCCACCTCTTTCCCCATGCCATGTGCTGACGGGCAAACTCCAAGCGTTGTTCTTTCCTAACCGGATTTAATGGTGGTTTTTTCTTCATTTTTTTAAGTTGCAAATGTGGGGCCCTCTTAACCACTCGTTTAACTGTTGATATCTAGCACTTACTCCAACTTTTTCCCTGATTTTCGTCACTGATCGAGCCGAATTAGAGGCTTCTCGTAAGATTGCTCGTTTGTCTTGAGCAGTTAGCACTTCCCCCGTACGTCCTTTCATATTTTTGCCATAGTTCTCTTTATTTTTTAAATAATTATGCACAACCGATTTGCTTCTCTCAATTTTACGGGCTATTTCACGCAAACTGTGACCGTCCTCTTTGAAAGCGTCGATTTTTGCCATTTCCGCGACATTTAATGGCTTTCCTCTACCCATTATTATTATTATTATTACTATTAATGCAAAACCACAATCTCAAAGCACACTGGCAAATTCACAAAATTTTAGTTATGCTTTTTGGATAGCACTTTTCGAATTGACGACCGAATTTCAACTGTCCCTATTCTATTGACCCAATTTTAAACGTGGAGTTTATTAGTGAACAAAGGAAAAAATAAACAAATATAACTGTTCTTAAATAAAACTCTCTTATTTTGCTCAAAGTGTGTGAGCAATAAAGTAATCTATCATAACGGAAACTAATTTTTGCTTTTTGAACTAAAGAACTGGAGATTTAGAGTAAAACAAATGATGAAGCGGCTGTCCCTATTCAAATGACCCGCAGTGTATATTCACATGTGTGCTACACTTAAATATTTTTGTTTGTTGCTACATTTTTTGTTATTTTTATTGAACTGTTTTAGAATAAAGTAAACCCGTACTCGGACGCAAAATTTGATAAGAAATTCTTTATTTTGATTTTTGCAACAATTGTAATGAAATTTGTTGATGACAAAATCAACAAATGTAAAGTGCAATTGCAGTAAACTCACCCACTACCTTTGAAATTTCCCAAAAGGGAGATTATGTCAAAATGTAAAAAAACTATTGTATATAAAGATCCGAATTGGCTTTTATTAAAACACATAAATTTATAACGTAAAGGAAAGCGGTTGTTTTATTTCAAATTGCGGAATTTAAATCGTTCTTTTTACAAACAGTAATCGCAACAGTTTAAGCAATTCTTTTGTTCAACGCCCGAACAAAATTCATTTTTCAAAAAGTTAAAAAAAAAATATTCCCCTCAAAATTATTTAGGTAGTACATATTTGGAAAACAAGAAATAAATTTTTGTTCAAGATTCTCTAACGAGTCTAAAAATTCTTGATTGGGCCGTGTCAATTCATATTCTTTAAAATCTGTAAAAAGGGCGGAAACGTTAAGTTGCGGACTCAATTTTAACTCACACTTTTGGTTTAGGCGGTATTTTTTTTTTTTTAAATATAACCTGCGAAATAGTAGAATGCATTATCAATTACAAAGTTCACAGTTTTATAATCAGGTTCAGTTTTGAAAGCGTAAACCAAATTGTCCTTATTTTGTTTTTGTGGTTCCATCTGCACTTCAATGTCTGGAAGTTGGAAGTTCCACGTTAGCAATTGGCTCACAGTTTCCATGGGTAATATCTTCCATATACTTTGCCGAAAAAGATCTTTTAAATGAACAAATGAATTGAAATGGAGTCAGCCCCCCCCCCCCCCCCCCCCCCGGTTACGTAAAACAGCAAAGGTGCTTTCCAAGCAATCTTGATTAAGATTGTTGGGAAAAATGTGCTCATCTGTCAATTTGGGAGTCATTCAAAATGAATGATTTTTCTCCCATAAATAAAAATTCACAACGTCTTTCCAATTTGCTTTTTTTGTTATCAACAGCAATATCGTACTTCATGAAATGTCGCCAGAATGATTTTAAAATATGAGGGCTATCGAACATATAAAATATTTTAGTATTTTCTACATAAAAAAAAATTTCACTTCAACTTCACTATTTCACTACTTTTAACGGAAGACGGAACACCCTTTCTTTCGTCAATTGATGATATGAACGACTGATAACAATCCAATTCCGGCCCGCCTTTAAAAATACGTGCGAAAAAAAATGTAAACAATCCCCTCTACAGCCAACCTAAGTAATTAGTGTGACCATCTGCTATGAAATATATTACTTAAAAAGTGCTGGCAATAAAACTTAAAATCATAACAAAATGGTTATTAACGAGGTCGTAGCAAAGCAAAAGGGTTGAATTTCGTGATATAGAATGAAACATTTCTTTTTAAATGTCCATAACAAAGACCATTTAATCAATAACCAATGGGAAAAAATACAAATATTATCAATTCTACAAAAGCAAAGCTGGCAACCTGATCATATTATTAATTCGTATTTGCATGGTTAAGAGAGAATACTAATCTACTGACAGTCATTCCGGCCCGCCTTTAAAAATGCTTTATGAAAAAACCACAATCGTTCGTCGTACACAGCAAGCCCCATGTAGTGGTTCAGGTCCAGTCGCTCTTCAGCATCCATGGTGATCAGACGACTTTGATAGTGAGGCAGTGCAAGTGTAAGCAAAAGTAAAGTAGTGTTTTTGGACAACAATATCCAATAAGCCATTTGGCTCAGTGGAGCAACCATCGGCTCTGACGCAGAAGGAGCCCAGTTCGAGTCCCAGTGGGGGAAAACTTATTTTTAATAAAATAAATAATCAAAGCAAAAAAACAAGTAGAGGAAGTGCCGCAAGGCAATCACGCGATGGACACTGGCCAGCCAAAGGTCCCGCAAGGTGATGCCCCGTTGCCGAAGAGAGTTGTGACAAGGCAAGTCAAAGTCCAAGTCCAGCAAATGGGGACTGAAAACAACACAACAACAGCTACAGCAGAAGCAGTGCCAACAACAAGTGCAGCTGCAATAGAAGATGTACAGTCAATGGAATCGAAAAAAGTGGAGAAAAGGCGAAGAAGACTGAAGCCCACGCCGAACTTGTCATACAAGCGAAAGACAAGACCAAATGAGGAAGCGATGACGTCAGTAGCAACGTCATCTGCCCGAGAATCGGACGGCGATGATACAGTTGGACTCAGCTACTCGTACGAGTCCGAAGGGGGCGAAGGTCGGTATGTCGGCGAAGGTAACTCATTCCAAGAGTTACTGGACGCCGTCGAAGACCAACAACAACAACAAAAAGGGAAAAATTGCGCCAGCAAAAAATGCTTCAGCAACAACAAAAGCTGAAGCAAATACAAGCTGAGCAGCAACAGCATAAACAATAACAAAAGCAATGCTGAAGCAGCAACAACAACAAAAGCAGCCGGCACAGAAACAGCCGCTGCCACCGCAACAACAACTGCAGCAGAAACAGCAACCGCAGAAACAGCAACAGCAGTCGCAGCAACAGAAGCAGCAACCGAAGCAGCAACAGCAGCAGCAGTAACAGCAACAGCAGCAGCAACAGCAACAACAACAACAGACGAGGAGGGAGAAGATACCTCCAATAAATGTAAGTTATTTAGATATAAGTGATAAGATAAGATTATGTAGGCTAGTTACTAAGAATTTCTATATAAAAAGGCTTAACGCCACAAAACATATAATAATGTGCACTAGTATGGAGGAGCACAAAAAAGTACGCACCGCTCTGGAGAAAGCAGAGACGGAATATTTTACATATACTCCAAAAGGAGAGAAACGGCAAACGGTGCTGCTTAAGGGTATCGACCCAGATATTAAAATAAAGGAGCTTGAAAAAGAGCTCAAGAGTTATGAGTGCGACGACCTTAAGTTCGTGGGGGTCAAGCCGTTTTCCTCGCCTGCGGACAGGGGTGGTAGCCGCAAATTACCATTCTTTTTGGTGCAACTAACACCCAATAGCAAAATTGATAGTCTGAAAAGGATCAGATTCCTGTACTATCATGCAGTACGTTGGGAAAAATTAAAAAAGGTCAGATCGCGTACTTCAATGTATGCGCTGCTAAAGGTTCGGGCACGCCGCAGCTAACTGCCATATGCAGTTCAGGTGCATGAAGTGCAACAACGACCACAAACATGGGGAATGTGCTTTAGGTAGCGATAGGGTAGAAGATCGAGGCCAGCTCTCGTGTGTACTCTGCAAGAGCTCAGGACATCCCGCTTCCAGGGATGTCCCAAGTATCAGCAGGTTAAACAGAATGTGCAGGCTCGAAAACAGAAGTCAGAAGAAGAGAAGGGTCGAAAGAGTCGCTCGTTCTCAAATTTTGTTGCACCCAATGTGTCCTTTGCCCAAATGGTATCTGGACCGAGTAGCACAATAACAAAAAGCGCGCCGAAGGTTCCTACACCGGAAGCGGATCTGGATTTGAAAACGATCCTCCTGTCATTGCACGGAAAGATCGATCATTTCGAGAAACAATGAAATGAGCAAGCGGCTCGAATAGACGTTATCTATTCGACGCTATTTGCCGAGTCTTCCGCGCCATAAATATGATGGGTACGCTGGATGAGGTAAACTTAAAGATCCTTGCGGTGAATGTTAATTCACTAATCCGGATCGAGAGAAGGATCAATCTTTCCAATCTGTTGGAAGCCGAAAAGCCAGATGTTCTTTTGGTTAGCGAAACTAAGCTAACTCCGAAGCGCAAATTAGGCTATAGAAATTATCATGTAGTTAGAAGAGACCGGCCCCTCTCTATACAAGGAGGGGGTGTCGCTATCTTAATACGTAAAGGCCTGCGCCATAAGGTCATATATAGCGGGCACGTGCGTAGGTTCCAGGTGTTGGAAGCATGCATCGTATGCATTCCCCTCAATAGCCACAGGCGGGTGTATGTGGTGTCGCTTTACGCACCTGAATCTCCTCTTCGCATTGAATTTTTAAATGAGATCGAGACGCTTTTTCGTTGCTTACAGCTTCAATAGGAAGATAATTATTACTTTTTGGGCGGAGACCTCAATGCTAAACATGCGGCATGGGGAAATAATATTCCGAACCCTAGGGGCAACCAGTTTTACGACTGGTGGCGTCATAATATGATTGAGTACAAACTCGAATTGTACGCGACGGATATCCCGTCTTTCCCTAGAGACGGTTCTTTCTTGGACTTGGCGCTAGTCGACGATAGACTAGAACTAACAAACAGTGATCTAAGCACGCGGAACTGTTTACGTGCGGTTAAGTACGATAGTGATCACTACGGACTTGCCGCCGTAATACTGATCCCGAACGAGCTAACGGAGCTGGAGCAGTACGACTAATTGCGTTCTTTCGATTACCGAAAAGCGCAGTGGTCGCGCTTCTCCAGAGTCTTAAAGCGAGACATACGCTCATGTGAGATCGACCCACCGACAAACAGGAACTTAACGAACGATGAGATCGACAGTCAACAGACAATGGAGCGGACTATCCCTCGGGTAGGACGTTCCACAGACGAAGAACAAACTGAAAAGTATCGAAACGCGACAATCGATGCTCTGTACAGACATAAAAGTAGACTGCTCTCGAGGCTTAAACGGCTACACAGACAGTTTACCGACAGGAACGATCCCGAGTTAAGAACACTGAAGTCGATGATCAAAAACTTGAAACAGTTGATCACCGAAAATTACAGAAAATCTGTGAGTTTGTATAGGGGCAATAAAATTCGGGCTATAAAATCTAGTAGTCCGAATATGTTCCCACAAATAAATAGACTGTTCAGGCGGAAAGATCATAACGACATTTCATGTGTTCGAATACCTCGGACGAACGAGAACAGACAGACACTACTGACTGCCGGCATAAGTCCGGAAAGTGCTGACTCGAACGACGGTTTTTTTCGTGGTCGAAGACCCGCAGGAGAGGGTGGATTTGATGGGAGCTTTCTTTGAGGCTGTGTATACGGTGAACAACCCTGTTCGCCGGAACTACGACCTAGAGGAGAGGGCCTTTCTTAACCACTTTTATCTGCGGACCGAAATCCAAAATTGGCGATCCGAGAACAACGGTTTCACCGTGTTCAATGACGACAACCGCTGATGTTAATTCTCATCTGTTCGTGGGAAAGGATGAACTCCGGTGCATCTTTGAATCACTGAAGAACAAAAAGTCGGCGGGAGTTAACGTTGTCCCAAACGTCGTATTAAGACACCTGCCACTAGAGGCGATAGATATTTTCACCACGCTATTTAACAATGCGCTGAATATTGCATATTATCCGGCGCAGTGGAAAAAAGCGGTGGTACACCCTATCCCGAAAATGGATAAAGATAGGACAAACCCTGCTAATCTCCGGTCAATTAGTTTGCTCCCGAATGTTAGCAAGGTATTTGAGAAAGTCGTCAATAGATCTCTTTTAAAATGGGTTGAGGACAAAAAGATTATTCCGGATAACCCGCTTTAGGGCGGGGCATGACACTATTCATGCCGCGTCGAAACTGGTCTCCGACGTTCAGTGGAATAACAGTAAGAACCAATGCACGGGTGCCTGCCTGGTCGACTTCGAAAAGGCCTTCGATACCGTATGGTTGGAGGGGCTCTTCTATAAGTTGACTAGAATGGGCATTCAAAAACCATTGCTATATATGATTTACGATATGCTTATGGGAAAGAAGTTCGTTGAAAATCAATTTCCAAAAATCGGAAACAATTCTGTTCAGGACTTCATTGGCTGGGGCCTCTAGGGATACCAGAAAAAAACTGGAGAAAATTAACAATTATTGGACAGCAGGGGCTAACATTGGCGGTGAGAAACGTGGTCAGGTATCTTGGCATCTGGCTCGACCAGTATCTGTATTTTGACAAACATATAGATGCTTGTCTTGCTGGGGCTAGGAGGGCTTACGCTCTGGCAAGGAGACTGTTTCGCAGCAGTCAACTTGACACCAGGGTGAAGGTCATCTGCTACGTGGCCCTTATAAGGCCTATCATCGCTTATGGCTGTCCTATGTGGTTCAATATAGCGCCGTTCTATATGGAAAAGATTCGGGTGTTTGAGAGACAATGTCTCAGGGCCTGTCTAGGGTTGTTTAGAACTCCCGAATCTCAGTACATAAAATACTATCCCAACAAGACCCTATACAATGGGGCCCGACTGAATAGGATTGACAATTTCCTTATTAAGGTGATTCGAAGGCACGTTGCAAGGGCGATGGCCAGTGATAATAACCTGATCTCAGGGGCTTACTACCCCAATTTAATGTACCACGAGAGTACGCTTCGGTCTGGCTTTATCCCGCCTCAGGCATTTCTTCATGTAGACATGAAAGGTTTAGTGCAACAAAAAGATGGTGTGCCGGTATTGTACCACAGCCACCGCGGCGCGAGGGATAAGCGGCTCATCCACGACGGGTACGCCGCCAATGCTCAGGAGCTCCTCCGTTGTAGTACCGCAATTGCGGATCGGGGCAAGGTCGATACTCTAAAGCAGTTCACCGAATTTTGGTGGCTTGAGGAAGAGGTGAGAATGGATACGCTCTCCCGGGCCTGTGCGCTACTTACGTAGCATCCTCCTTAGTTTTAAGTTTGTAGTTTGTAGTTTTGTAGGTTAAGATTTAGAGTAGGGGGTCCTTGGGAGGGGCCGTGTTAGCCAGCATGAAAGAGTGCTTCCGAGACTGGACCGACTCTAAGGCCTCGCTCGAGTCTCGGCGGCGCGTATGTGCACCTTGTTGGCGGCTGTCTGGCGCCCATGGACGCAATCAGGAGGGTGACCTTAGGTAGTCTTAAGTAGTTGTAAGTAATAAAGCATTCAAGTTTTTAAAAGTTTCTTGAAAATTAAAAAACAAAACAAAATATATATTGATAGATTTAAGGCCGAAAGGCAATAGTTTTAAGCATATTGTTAAGTTTATAGCGCTCGCTAAGGGCCAGTAAGCTGGAATAAGATAAATGTTAGTTTTAAATTAGATTTAATCGTTTTTTTCTAGGATATAAGTTTAAAGATTGAATTAATAAAAATGAATTTAAAAAAGAAAAAGAGAGTAGTGGTTCAGGTAAAATATGCTGTGTACCCTTTTCTTCTCAAGCATATTCTGCATTTTGCTTTGTGGTAGTAGCAAATGCATATGTAGAGAGAGTGTCCTTACTCATTAATGGATATACTCTGATCACTACCAAATAACGACAATAGTTGCGTGACGACGCAAGCAAAATTCATGATGGCCGAAATAGTGGAAGGAATATAATGCAAGACATTGCACTCCAACAACAGCTTCGTAGTAGGGGGCATTAATCGATTCAGCACAAAGTGAATGTATTAACAATTAAATATTACAATTTGTAAATGTGTAATGATAGGGGAATGTAGAGTTAAAGTCATTAATGTAAATAAGAAGGGGGCAATGACCCTAGTTGCGCACAGCTGACTGGGTACATAATGAACCGAGATGACTTTAGAAGTTGATCCTGAAAATTAAACTCCCTCGTTAACAATACCTTAGGCAATAAAGACGAATTATAATGTATTTATATCTATAAACTGCTGAGTCTGCATTCTGGTCAATGATTCGATTTGGTTCGATGGCTTTGAAATTGCTTGCTGATGTTGCATGTATTGGTTGTTTAGTGGGTGTTGCTGATGTTGCATATGTTGATTGGTTACTGGTAGTTATATCATATGTTACTCCTTGTCGGTTTGAGGAAAAATTCTCCTGAATTTTGGAATTTAATGGCTTTACATTGTACGCTTTATTATATATTTTATTGCAAAAATATGCTAAGCCTAATAATGGTTATAATTATGCTTAAGTTTATGACATATGATATGTTTTTATGAAATTTTAATTCGTTTATATTTTTATTATTTTCAAAATTATCTAAAATAATGTCATCGAAAATGATAGCTTTTTCAAATGAAGTTTTCAATGAATGTTTTCAGGGTAAAAATATTTTTCTTGTACATTTTTTTGATTATTATAGAAAATTTCTTTTAACAGATGTATTTGACAATTGAAAAAATTAATGAGATAATTTTTATTTAAAACAATTTTTCTGTTATCTCAATTGTGTTTTAATTCTACTGTATTTGCGTTTTTAATGATTATAGTTTCATCGTCTATTATTTGGATTTAAGTTTTATTATTGTATTTTAATTTACAACTTTTGGTTACAACACAATTTAACTTGGCTTTAATTCCTACAGAGTTACATCATTTTGGTATGCATATGTTTTATTATTTATTTCTATAATATGTTCATTTTTCATAATCTATTTCAAAATGTTCATCATTAGGTAATGGTATTATTAATTTTTGTTCTACTGAAACATAATTATTCTTAATTAATCTAAGTTTATGCAAATTAATTTTATACTCATTAATTCTTCCAATGTTTATATACTGGGGTGCAAAATGTTGTGTTTTGCCGATACAATGTTGTCTTGGATCTAATTTATTTTACTTTCTATAAATCTTAATTTGGTAATTTGATCTAAAAATAAGTAAAAGTGTTACCATCGGACTGGCTTTGATACCATCCACTGCATACAAGTCATGCAAAACTGGTTTATTATGGGAGGTACCAAAACTACTTGACCGACATAGCCCAATTTTGATATCAACCTGACGACGATAAAAGTAAGTCCTCTCACAAAATTGCACTTGCCTACGTGGATTCTTTTGGACGCTATCGTGTTTTCGACAGACAGAAAGACACAAGGGTCTAATATTGATTTTGTACGGAAGGTAACCGAACTACTTGACTGACATAGCCCATTTTCAATACCAACTTGACGACGATAAAAATAAGTCATTTCACCAAACTTCATTTACCTAGGCTGATTCCTTTGGACGCTATCGTGTTTTCCACCGACAGAGAGAAACATGGGTCTAATACTGATTTTGTATGGGAGGTACCAAAACTACTTGACCTACATATCCCATTTTCAATACCAACTTGACGACGATAAAAATAAGTCCTTTCACCAAACTTCATATGCCTAGGTTGATTCCTTTAGACGCTATCGTCTTTTCAACCGACAGAGAGACAGATAGGTTTAATATTTACTTTGTATGGGAGGTACCAGAACTACATGACCGACATAGCCCATTTTCAATACCAATCTGACGACGACGCCTATGTCAATTCTTTTGTGCGCTATCGTGCTTTCAACAGAAAGACGGACAGACAGACGGGCATAGCTAGATCGATTCAGAATGTGAGCTTGATTCAGAATATATATACTTTATGAGGTCTCCGGTGACTCCTTCTTGGCGTTAAAAATGTAATGACAAAGTGAATATACGTTCCTGTGGAGGGTATAATAATTGTTGATGTACAATTTTTGAAATGGTATTTTCTATTTTATTATACGCATTACTTCTATCATCTAAAATTATTGTTTTTAGCGCTTCTATCGATTCATTGTAATGTTTATTGATTTTAATTTGGTGATTTATCGTTTCTATCGGGTTGTGACTATTTTCTTCTGCTATATTTAAATAGTTCCAAATTTCTTCTATATTTATTATCCATGGTTCCAAAGAGCCATCTTTCCACATTTAATACCATTATTAATCCCCTTCTTGATCTTCTTTGTTCTTTCGGGGTAAATGACTTGATTTTTGCTTTTTGTGTTGCCAAAGTTTAAATGTTTTATACTAGTTTCTATAAACGAGACTGTATTAAGAATTTCTTCTGGATTTATTATATGTAGAATAGTGTTTGTTTGGTTAGTAATTTCTAATTCTCTAACTTTTATTTTTAAAAAAATCTGTTTGTTCATTGATTAGTGTTGTTTGGAGTGTTCCGTGTATTGTCGGTGTAAATAGTGTTACGAGGAGAAGTGTTGCCTGAAAATTTGTAAGGTCTTTTAATATTGGTTACGTGTACGTTGTTAAAATTTTTTGTTTTATATCTAGTTTCTTCCTTATGTCTAACATTTTTGTAGTTCTTTACTGGTCCTACTTGTCTTTCTTCTGTGTAAATTTCTCGGTTTTCGTTAATTTTGTTAATTTTCTTAAGTTAAGTTTGCTGGATTTTTTCCCTAAGTACTAATTCAATAAATTCTTATTTAGCTTTCCTAGGTATAGTTCTTATTGTGGATTGATAACTATTGTTCTAATTATCTAAAACTAATTGCAATTTCATTTCAACTGATAGATCTTTCTCTTCAATGCCTTTATTTTTTTCTAGAATTGTTGAGTGTAATCTTTCAACATCTGCGATTCCTGTATGGCTATTGGGATTCGTCAAATGTATTTCGATATCATTCCTATTTAGAAAGTCTAAAATCTGTTCAGATTTTAACTCATTGTCCGTTATAATCTTCTTCGGTTTTCCAAATTTTGCCAAGTGTTCTATTAAAATTGTTTTTTTGCTTCTCCAATTTCTATCGGTTGTTATATACCCTGCCGCAAATTTAGTCAGTTTATCTATTATTGTCACAAATGCTTTTTTCCCAATATGAAATATATCTAAATGTATTATTTAATTTTTATGTTAGTATTTTGGTTTAATTGGTTTCCTATCATATTTGATTTTCTGAAACTTTCTGCAATTATTGATTACTAATTGTATTTGTTCTTGGAGTTTAGGTAAAAAAATCTTGTTCTTCAGTGTGTAATATGTTTCGTTTATTCCGATATGGATTCTTTTGTATGATATAGCGAAATTTGTTTATGGGCTTCCTACTCGGTTTATATTTAAGTTACCCCGTTAGAACATTTAGTGAACTTAATATGTTTGTTCATAGAAAATAATTGTATTAGAACTTGTTGGACTTTATTATAGTCGTGATCTTATACTGTGGAGTATATGTCTGTTGTTTCCTTCTTAATGAATCTCATTAATACATCTTTGATTTAATCTGTTCCTTCAAGAGGATTAAGAAACATAATTCTACGTCTGTGTAAGATTTCTATTTCATTTGTTGTTCTACTGTATGTTAAGATTAGCTGCGTCTTGTATTTATTAACAATATCTTCCTTAATACCTATATTATCTACATGTTGTTCCTCAACTGAGTGAATGGTTTCTGTTAATTCCATATTGGATTCTGAGTCATTATCTTCGCTAATCATAGGTGCATTTTCTAATCTGCTAAGAAAATCTGACACTTTATTCTCTTTCAAGTATTCGATTTCAAAATTATACTCTTGGAGTTTAAAAACCTATCTTTGATACCTTTGGGAAAATGCCTTTCCTTTATATTTGCTATTTAGATATTTTATGGGAATGTGATCAGTTACAATTTTAAAATGAGTTACACCGTATTTGTGTTGGTGTTTATTAAGAGTTCTGTATACGAAGCATACCGGGTGCCCATTTTGAGAAAGGACAGCACCAATGGCATAATTGCTTGCGTCTGTTGTATCTACAAAAAGTTTGTCATATTCAAAATATTTTAAAATTGGATGAGAAATTATTAAATCTTTAAGATTTTCAAATTCTGAAATATATTGAGGGTCTTAAATATAAATTGTTTCGTCTTTCTTTAAATATCTTATCTTTGGATACGCAAATTTAGCATAATCCCTGACGAACTTCCTGTAGTACGCTGTCATCCCTAAGAAACCTTTAAGTTCTTTCTCTGTTTTTGGTATATTTAAATTATCAATTTCTTTTACTTTGTTTGGATTTTGTTTAATCCCTTCTTTAGTTAAAATATGACAAAGAAATTCCGTATCTCGTTTCATAAAACTGCATTTACTTGCTTGTATTTTAAGGTTATGATCTTGTAATTTTCTAAATATTTTTTCTAGTGAGTGCATATGTTCTTCTAAGGTCATTGAGAATATTAATGTATCGTCTAGATAGACTACGCATTATTCTGTTTATATAGTCACGTAATATGTCATTCATAAGTCTTTGTAGGTGCATTCTTTAATCCGAATGACATCCTGACGTATTCATATAGACTTGCTGGAGTCACGAAGGCTGTCTTTTCAATGTCTTCCTCTGCTACCAAGATCTGATGATAACCTTTGACCAGATCTAATGTACTGAAGTATGGAGATTTTCCTAATTTATCCAATATATTGTCGATATTGGGGATTGGGTATTTGTCGTCTACAGTCACGTGGTTCAACTTCCTGTAGTCTACGACTATCCTGTATTTTTCTATTCCTGAGCTGTCAGGTTTTTTTCAGAATAACTAATAGGTATTGGTGAACTATAACGACTGTTACTCTTTCGGATGATTCCTTGTCTATCCATTTCTTCCATTTGTTTACGTACTTCAACTTCCTGTTTTGGGGGATACCTTTACAATTTAGAGTTAATTTGCTGGTCCGTTGTGGTTTTTATTTGAAGAACCACTGCACTAGTGTTTGTTAATTCATCTCCTTCTTTGAAAATCAATTTTTTATATTTCTTTAAAAGTTTTTCTACCGATTCTTTTTCTAATTCGTTGAGGTGATTTGTTAGAATGTTGCAAATTACGTTTGTTTCCCTCATATTAACTTCTTCAAGTAATATGGTTAAGAATGGAAGATGCCTATCACTCATTAAAATGATTTATTCATTTTTTAGATCTATAGCTTTCGCATTGTTCCAATCCATTCCTATGAGGAAATAGTAAGGTTTATTTAATGCTACTTTCGTCCATTTGATTCTTGCATTGTGAGGTTGATCAAATTGCGTTGGACATTTGGTTTTTACTTGTGTTGTTTCGTTAACCATACCATGAATAGTGTTTATTTGAATCGGGGTATCGTTTATGTGTTCGTAAAGATTTGAGAGGACTCTAGTTGAGTTTAAAAGGCTAATGGTTGATCCTGTATTAATTAATGCAATATGATCTGTATGTTCAAGAGTTAACTGCATCCAAATTTTTCTTTTGTCCCAGGATAGTTGGTAAAAAACTCGTGACTTTCTATTTGGTTAGTTTCTTCCAAATTACTTAAGTAGTCTACTTCCATAGGTTCTATTCTAGCCTGTCTTGATCTATGTTGGCCTGAGTTGTGAATGTTTTGGGGATGACTATTATAAAAGTTATTTCTAGCTTGGCCTGATATATTATTATTTCTTACTTGTCTTGTTGGGTTATTCCCATTAGTGTTATTATTTCTATTAACTTGGTTTTGATTAGTGTAATTGTTATTAAAATGATCTTGATTAGTGTAGTTATTGTTTTTATTCAATGATTTTTATTAATGTAATTGTGTCTGTTATTTTGAAAATTTTGAGAAGTTGTATTTGCGTATTGATTTCTAGTTTGAATGGTATGTGTTTTCTCTAACCGTAGGTTGTAATCATCTTGACCTATATATTTAAATAGAACTCTTCTTATTCTTGATAGATTGTATTCATTGTAAATTTCTGCAGCTAATGCTCCTGCTGTTACATCTTTTGTTTTAAGAATTAATGCACTATTTAGACAATTAGCTATTTCTAGACCATTTTCATTGAATGTTGCGCATTCTGTTGTGTAATTAATAATGTTTTGGACTTTATCCTGTAATTGACTTATACTACATACCTTTATGTTATTAATGTATTTCAGAATTGTCCCTTGGTCCTTTGTTAGCCGGAAGTGTGTTTTTAGTTTCTGTTTGCGCTCCTCCCATGATTCTGGTGCCTCCATTGCCAAAAAGTTTTTCGCCGCTCTTCCAATTTTTTCATTGTATATGACGGTAAACACTTGATCTCATTCATTATCCCGAATTCTTCAAGAATTTTCTCCACAGTAGTAGTTTTCGACATACTTTATTCGTTTTTCTATTATCACTCTTGTACTTTGAGCTGCATTTTGCCTGTTTAGAATTTATGTCAGGGTTAGCAAACATTGTTCCATAGTGGGTTGTGCCAATTTTGTTTCAAAGTCACGATTTATTCACAATTACTTTAATCTCTCTTGGGTTTTGGATTTTGCCTAAGATTATTAGAGATTTGTTAACAGAAGGTCTTTTTATTATAATCGAATCACAATTTCCAGAGTTATTTAGATCGCTTTACACTTGGATTATTAGATCCCTTAAAAAAAGGTCACTTTATTAATCACAATTATGTATATTGATTTGTCCTTTGATTTTTAGCAATTTTGTTTTTTATTGAAAAGTCACTTTATTATAATCCTGATTATTTGGAGCTTCCTTTATTATAATCTAATTGTTTGTTCGTATCACTATCCTCAATTATTAGTATTAATTTATGAGGACAACCGACTGCGCCACTTATAGTTTATGGGGCGTCCGAAGACACAAACAAAAATACAGATTGTTATTTTCGGTTGGACCACTTTTATTGTTTATTTCTTATTTTAACAATACTTAATCTACAAGCAACCCGCCGTCCTTAGCGTCGCTGCAGTTGCTGGTCGATTATAAACGTATTACTAAGCGGCGATCGTTTGTAGCTGTGCTGTATTTAATCTATTTACTGCTGTGTCCGCATTCTGGTCAATGGTTCGATTTGGTTCGATGGATTCGATATTGCTGATGTTGCATATATTGGTTGTTTAGTGGGTGTTGCTGATGTTGCATATGTTACTGTTAGCTAAGCTGTATCATATGTTACTCGCGTTTGATTTTTTAATTAAAAGTGCATCAAAAGTTTAAAGATTCTTTAGTGAACGAAAAGTGAAAACTGAAAATACGAACAGTTAAAAGTGTACTGTGAATTAGTGATATATAATAAAAAATAGCTGCCCGATCATCGACGGACTGTCTATCGGCCACAGTACCAAAGACATCAATCCCGGATCCAACGGACAACGGCAAGAAACTGTGAAACGATAAAGGCTTCTGCAACTGTGACCAAAAGTTTAAATTACTGAAGTCGCAGTTGCACAAGTAATCTAAGGTAGGAATATTATTCCTCATTAATATCTTTTTTTTTACTTTTTCAACAACAAGAACGCGTTCATTAAGGTAGGAACGCGTTCTTGTTTCTTGTGTTCCTTCTTTATGATATATTTTAATTTAAACTGCATAAAACTGATTTTAATTTAAAAATTGTGCAAACCCACAATCATTAAGAAACTTAATAGAACAAGTGCGTGTCCTAAACTAGTCCTCATTATGTCGAAACTAGCGAAGTTAATTGAAGGACAGAAATTAAAGTAATGCTTTACGTAAACACCTGCCTTGACGGCTTAATTTCACGATGGGCATACCCATAATAGTGTCCTTGAGAAAGACGTCCCAGAGCCAATACAAGTATTGACCATGGTGCAATTACCGTGGCTGTTAAGCAACAGCCAACGACCCATTTGGTTTGGGCGAGGCGGTTCTGAAAGACCGCTTTTTCATCTCCGCTTTCGGTTAAACCACAGCCACCACGAATCCAACCTCAAAAAATGGGGCTGCACCAGTTTTGGCACAGAGGCTGTCCCCATCCCCGTGGTAACATTATATAGCTAATGGTCTCGTAACCCGAGAGTTACTATCAATTTGGATCGACAACCCAATCCGAGGAAAGGTGAACCTCTGTTGGAGACTACGACGTCTCCAAAGTAAAGTACTGGAGGCAGCCGACCAGACACTTACTGCAAACGTCCTGAACACAGCCTGAGTGACAACAATGCCTACTGAAATACTGAAATGTCAAAAATGAGAAAAACCATGAATTTTCAAACGCAAAATAAAGAATTATTATTCTGTTTTATAACCTCATCGAGAAAAGTTGCGTTTTAATCTCCGTTTTTAATAACGTAGTTTTTTAACAGTTTTTAGTTTGGTACACCTTGGCCTTTGAATGAGTTTATTCCTTTGTTAGCGAATCAGTTTTTGCCTTTGCCAGCGATTAAATCTCTCCCTTTGTTTCTGCATAGAACAACCTCAATGTCAGGTGTACAGAGCATCTTGAATTCCACATTACTAGCGAAAACAAGATAACTCTCACCTATTTCATTTGGTGATGCCCACAATAAAGGCACCACTCAATTTGGGGCAGTGCCCCAATTGAACGACAAGAATAGACTTCAATGAATTTAAGAAAGATGGCGCATCGCGAAAATCAGGGGTATTTAATCGCGTGTTTGAGGAAGATCGATGAAATGTTCAAACGGGAAAAAAGGAACATTCGATTCTTGTCGCTAGTGCTGATCCGTTAAAAACAAAGTATATGGAGGATGAAATATTCTCGCAAATAAAAAGAACTTATTTCACCTTCAGCGGGCAGCTTCATAATGAAACTGATAAACTTTTTGAAGACCACAACAACTGGAGACGTTTAAATGTAACCAAATCTTTGTTTTCTGACCTTCGCCTTCAACCAATTCAAATCAAACCATTCAATGGAAGATTCGAAGACTGGTACGAATTTTATAATTTATTTCAAACTCTCATAAATACCAACGGAGAGCTTTCAGATATTCAAAAACTGCAATATTTAAAAACGTCTGTGTATGGGGAAGCTGCTAGATTGATTCAGCACCTTTCTGTAGATAAGAAGAGCAACGCATCTGCTTTGGAAATTTTGATAGATAGATTTTAAAATAAATGAAAATTGGTCAATACTCAACTTAAAATTCTAATGGAACAACGGAAACTCACAAACGAAACCGCAGGCGGGATGAAATCCTTGCATTATATCACCGTTGAATGTATCCACACTCTCGAAAACTTGAACGTTCCAGTAGGGGCATGGGATTGCATTCTCATTTATGTAATTTTTCAAAAACTGCCGCCTCAAACTCAAAGGGATTGGGAGGAGAAGCAGGGAACTTCAAAGGTTCTGGCAGAGTAGGTGACGTTCATAAAATTCATTGAAGGCCGTTTCAGCTCACTCGAAAACTTTTCAGAACTCAATGGTTTTACTAAACAACCTATGCCGTCAACAGTCAATCGAAAGGCAAATGCATCATCCTATCACGTCAATTCGCAGCCTCCAAAAAAACAGAGTCTGTGCCGACTTTGTAAGGCCTGTCGCGGCATTCGGCATTGCAAGAAATTTTTGCAATTGTACCCAAGGGCTCGATTTGACATTGCCAAAATCAATGTGATTTGCGGCAACTGTTGGGGGTATAAACATCACGCTTCTGCATATAATAGCAGTAACAGGTGCTACAAGTGCGGTCAAAAGCATCACACACTGCTACACATGGATTCGCACAACAATCCAATTCAAAATCAATACATTCAAGGGCAAATTCATTCACAATACCAAAACCATTTGGTTCAACAAACGAATTCAACATATTCTCCCTCAAATGTGATTCAAAACATGAACCAAGTTCTCCCCATTTTAAAATAAAAGAAACAATTCAACTTGAAATAGGTATTTATTAAAGAGAATAGTTAAGCTCCATAAAAGACAAGTGTTTCGGTCGATTGTTAAAAGAAGAAGGAGGAATAAAATAAATGTAACTTAAAATGAAAGTTAATAACGCATGTGTTTAATTGTTACAATAATGAGTGAGTTAATTCTATTATATACAATAAGATTATAGGAAAAGGTTTGTTGATAAAAAGCTCATTCATAGGGTATATTCTAACACCCACAGAACATCCAATAGCTACAACGTCTCAACATTTCAATGCGCATTTCAACCAAATGCGATCCAAGGCCACAGCGCTAGTTAAAGTCTTCGCTCCTAACGGGAGTCAACATATCCTTAGAGCCTTAATAGACCCCGGCTAAGAAGTATCCTTTATTACAGAGAATGCCACACAGTTGCTTAATCTGAAAAGGCAAAAAATGTTAGCAAATGTCAGGATTGGGGCAGACCTCAATTGGTACATTCCACTGTCAAGTCAACTTCACCATATTTTCCTTAACCAACTCCTCCTTCTGTCTCGATATCAGGGCGTTTGTTTTCTCACGGTTCAAAACCACTTTAATACATTGGACGCACAACTAAAGTGATTCTGGGAAATCGAGGAAGATTTAAATGACAGGAAACTTAAGCAAGAGGAAGAAAAATGTCAACAACAATGCAGACTATTCAACGAAGACAAGATGGGAGATACGAGGTTCGGCTTCCATTCAAGGATGGAATACGAGCCTTGTGAATTCTCGACGAGCAGCTATGGTGAGATTGCTCCAAATTTAAAGACGACTTGCCTCAAACATAAAAATACAGGAGGAATACAAAAGGTGCATAAGCGAATTGGGCCATATGCAGGAAATCACAACTAACATCGAAGCTACAAACCAATATTGTCTCCATCATCACGCGGTCTTCAAAGAATCGAGCACCATAACAAAACTCAGGGTCGTCTTTGACGCATCATGCAAAACGTCGAATGGGGTGTCGCTTCATGGTGGGATCGCATCTCCAGCCCGATATAATCGATTGAATAGCTAAATGGAGAAATTTCAAGGTGGCCTTCGTGGCCGACATTAAAACCGTCACCTTTGGTACAGCATCTGCACCTTATTAAGACGTGCGCACATTGCATCAACTTGCTTCAAACGTTGAACAGGATTACCCACATGTAGCAAAGGTGCTCAACGAAGGGTTTTACGTTGACGACATCATCTACGGGTCGAATGATGAAACGGATGCTCTAATGTTGCAAAGAGACATCATGACAACGCTTAAATCTGCAGGTTTCCCATTGAGAAAATGGGCAAGCAATGCTCCAACTTTGTTGGAACATATTCCTGAAAACGAACGAGAATTTAACCTTCCGCTGGACTTCGATTCCCCAGACGCCATCAAACCATCAAAACTCTGGGAATTCAATGGCATCCAGCAAGGGATGTGTTCAAATTTAAAATAAATTTACCCGAAGTGAGCGTACATACAAAACAACCCGTTCTGGCGGACATCGCTCGACTGTTTGATCCACTTCGGTGGATCGCTCCATGCGTCATCATGGTAAAATTAATTGTTCGGTATTGGACCGCCACATCCTATCAAGGTTGCCCCCACTGGCACATGCCCGTCTCAAGGTTGCCAACCCCTGACAACCACAATCGCTTGGCTCAACAACAGCTGCAGCGATTTTTTTTTATTTAATTCTTTATTCTCTTTCATAGAAAAATAACTAACAATTATAATAATTCCTAATTTTATACTTTTTTATAATCGAGAACAGTTAGTGACATTTTTTATTTTGCTTAACAAGAAGTGAATAGTGTTAAATGCCAAAAGGGGAACAAAAAAAAAGTGTTAATTTAAACAAATTTTTTAGTCACTAATAATTGATTGTAGTTGATTATTTTGGGTTGACAATATTCAGTTCAAAAATTAACAATAAAGCATATCAAAAACAGCAAAAGGAACAATATTTATGCAATGTAGGTGAGCAAAGCTTCGATTTCATTATGATCAAAATTAAGTAACCATGACTTTAGTTTATACAAAAATTCGTTCTGAGGTTTTATGAGACTTATATCAGGAGGAGGACGATTATACAGTTTACAAGATACAACTGGATAGGAGTTTCTATAGTGAGTGGTGTGAAAAACTGGATTTTCAGTAACATGACTTGTAGCAATACGGAAGCTTCGAGCACCAAATATTGGACTCCGCATATAGCCACCTCTTAAAAATAATATAGACACTCTAAAAAAAAAATAAGTGTCGCACTGGCAGTATTTTCAAAGACCTAAACTTACTTATTCTTCTTATGGCACATTTCTGCAGGACGACAAGTGGCTTTAGGTTGGTTATGTAAGCACCCCCCAACAACTTATTCCGTACTGTAATTTCGAATGGAAAATTCCATGATAAACTGTTTTAAGAGTTTTATTAGAACAAAACTTTCTGAGGCGATAAAAACAGCGTATGGAAGAGCGTAGATACTGTTTCAATGCTGAAATGTGTTGTGTCCAACTCATGTTTTGCTCAAAAGTAATACCAAGATATTTGTAGTTCTTAACAATTTTAATTTGAAAGCATTTTGAGTTACATGAGGCGTTTCTATTAAATGTTTCACCTGAAGTTGAAGAACAGGCACAATCAATTAAGTTGAAACGTGGACAATCAAAGGAGTGGAAATTGATATCGACATACGTAGAATCAGGCAAACCTAATCTAAAAAACATTAATCTTGTTTTGTTGCTTACAATTAGCCTGTGTGAAGCGAACCATATTCTCAACAAGTGAATGTCATGGTTTAGTTCAGCTATCAGATTCAAAGAGCTCGTTGAACCATACGCAATGCCAAGATCATCTGCAAAAGCCGTGACCTTACCCGCAAAAGGCAGGGAAAACAAGGAATTTATGAAAACTAAGAACAGAATGGGACCCAAGACAGACCCCTGTGGTACACCAGAGCTTAGTGTGAGAGTGTCGCTGAGCAAATGTCCTATTTTCACTCTTTGTTTGCGGCCTTGTAAATACGATGCAAACCAGTTATAAATAAAGCCACGGAATCCTGCGTTATACAATTTGTCCAGAAGAATGTCATACACCATCTTGTCAAACGCTTTCGTAATATCCACAAACAGAACCGCACAGAATTTACTACTATCCAAAGCTTTATTAATAAAAGAGCAAAAATATAAAAGAGCATCTTCAGTTGACCACCCTTCCCTAAACCCAAACTGTTTTGGACTGAAAAATTGTATTCTTTGCAGGTATGTTTCTTGACTGCTTTTTCAAAGACTTTTGAAATTGAAGAAAGAAAGAAAGGAAATGGGTTGTATTTGTTCTTTTCTTTTGGATTTCCCTTTTTAAAAAGTGGTAACACTTCAGCACATATCAGATGTTCAGGAAAAACACCACTAAAAATACTTAAGTTGAAAAGATATGCTAAGATATCGACTAAATTAGGAGCAATTGTCTTTAGCGTTACGTTACAGATGCCATCGCTCCCACATGATTTTGGGTTGTTTAGTGAGTAGATGGTACGTTATACCTCCAACCCAGTAATTTCTTCATAAACGAAACAGCTCGGATTTGTAGAATTATCTACCGTTCTAAAAGTAGTACATCGGGTGCAAATTGACCTAGTTTGGTAGGACATCTTCCCAACTGAAGCAAAAAATTTATTCAGTTCATTCGCTACTGCTATCGGCTCAACAATTTCATCGCCCTTATCACGTAGCACAATGGGGTTTAATTGTTGAGAAGGGCCATTTCTCACTATATTATTTATAGCACTCAATTCTTTTTTAGGATTCCCTTGTGCTTCCCGAAATTTATAAAAATA
Organism: Cheilosia vulpina; assembly: GCA_916610125.1. Classification (NCBI taxonomy): domain Eukaryota; kingdom Metazoa; phylum Arthropoda; class Insecta; order Diptera; family Syrphidae; genus Cheilosia; species Cheilosia vulpina. Next base: position 47,406,192 of record OU744280.1, read on the forward strand.
ATAGTTGTCGCGGCAATGGGAGATATCCTTATTTATGTTCTTGCTCATTCTCCTAAATCGTCAATCTTGCAAGAAAAAATCCATATCTCTGTAATAAATATTATATCAGGTAAATATTCAAAAGTTTCAAGATTGCAGATCAGTTGATCGAAGTTTTGTCTCACACTACGGATATTTTGATGAACAACGAAAAAAGGTTTGCTCTCATTTCTCTTTACACGAAAAATTGTATCCGAAATACTTTTGATTGTTATAGTGATTGGGTTGTTGCAATGTAGATCGAGGATGTTATTAATGTTGAGCATATTATTTGTTATTAATAAAAAACAAGAAATTAATCTTGCAGTTTCACCAAATCCTCGAACGATCCAATAGCAACAACTCTACCCTTACGCAAAAGTATTTAAAGTTTTTAGCTATTTTAACTTTTTTGGCCTTCATAAATAAAGCACGATTAAACTTAGTTAAACTATCATTTATATAAATATTACCCTTTTTCCCTTCTATAAATAGTGCTGCATTCAGCTTCTTCGTTGCAGTCCGCTTTCCCCTCATAAGTTTGTGTTTCACAGTCTGTGATGATAGTTGAACGCACAAAATGTCACCAAAAGTGTTTTTGCTAGATCCCTCGGAGTTTGTATTTGAGTTCTTTCGCACACGTTTCACATAACATTTAATTATTTCATTTTGTTCAACTGAGACATTCAAAGCGTCAGTTAATATCTTCTGCAAACATCCGGTGGCATTTTTGTTGTTAACGTCTGGCACGCCTGCTATCTCGATTGAATTCTCCAATAAATTTTGTTCTCTCCAGTTGAGGCGATTTTCAAGAGACAGCACTTTCGATTTCAACTGTGCATTTTCCCCTCTGAGCTCCTGCACCATGCCAAGAAAGTCAGTGTTGATTTTCTTCAGAAGAATAATTTCTTCATAGAGCAGATCTAAGGTTATTGCACTGCGGTGATGAAGGACATTGACATCAACGGTGTCTGTGGCAAAAGCTCCTTCCTGTTCGTCGGTTTCGCTGTGCATGAGTCAGACATTTGATGGTTTATGCGAATTTGACTGTTTATGCTTTGATGTTACTGCATGTACCGCTACTATTTTTTTCTTTTTCAGAGTTGTCTTATTTTGTCTAGATGACGATGAGCTTGTTAATGGAGCTTTTGAATATTGTTGGTGTAGAGATGCGCTTCTAGGCGGTTGCTGTCGTAGAGGCCTAGATGGCGATGTGTTATTGGATGTTTCTACTGTAAGTTTTTGTTGCGTAGTTGCGGGTGATATCACTGAATGTTGTTGTTGCAGTGACTTGCGGCGGAGCGCAGTGCACCTATCACATCGATATTTAACATCGTTAGCACTCATATATTCTAAGTCCATTAAGTTAATATTAACACATTTGCAATGGAAAAAAGATGAACAGTCTGCACAATTGATTTTAGAGGCACAGGAGTGCTCTATTTCTTGATTGCATACTAAGCAGATCATTTTAGCAAAAAGTTATTTTGGAAACTTTGAGTGAACTAAACTTACGTGTGCACCCCACAACAGACAACAGCACAGTTGTCAGATTCGATGACCCATGCATTCAACGCTGTCATCGAACGACATACGATGCACCCAAGCAAAACCCACTGGTCACCAAGTCATCGAATCATAGTACACCGCTTACGAGGCACATTCCGGTCCCATACAGCGTATCGTCATGTTGATACTGGATACCATCCCGCCGACTCGCTACTTGGACTTGATCGTCAGACTCATATCTTGGTTATGGAATTGCATAAGTTAACACCATCCGTTCACAAAACTACAGATAACCGACACGTTCCCACAGATTGCGGCTTCCGGGTACCTGCAATTTGTTTCTCATGAACCGAACATGCTCTAACATCATGCTGCTGACAAATCGTCTGCAGCATATCCGACACCCAACACCAGCATTCCAACGATCAAAATTCCGGCACGTAGGCAGGGATGCATAGCTAGGCGACAAGCGAATATTGTTAGTTTTAAGATTCAGTTCTACATAATTTGTATTTGGTGGAATAAAGAGGCCTCAATAAAAAATATTTTTTTTAAACAAAACAAGGTTTACTTTGTTTAATTCATATAAACATTAGTCTCTGTATAAAATGGTTATGGGCAGGTACTTGACACCTCGCGCCGCTGTTGATGGTCTAATGCCGTTGGGGATAAATACGGCATCGACGGCGGCGACAAACAATATTCTATGGCGTTCAACAAAATGTACCACCTACGTCTCCTCTCCTCATTGCTGGCATCGGCGCCTTCCTCATGTTGTGCCGATGGATATCCAAGGCGTGGGCTTGACTCCCTGCACCTTTGGGAGTTCTAAGGACGCGACATTTTCGGTTCCCATGCGGTGACTGGTGGTGACGAGTGACTTCGACTGGCGAAGTTCTTAGCAGTTGACAATAGACACTTGCACTGGGCAGTTATTCGCTTTACAATAAAATAAGTCTTCTATCAAAGTTATGATTTGGTTTTTATTTTCGCTTGTTCTGCTTGGTGTCGATTTTCCACTCTCGACCCCTCAGTGCGAACGGGAGTAAAAATACCCGACATTAATCTTGCAGCAATTGTGTCTAAAAGAACTAACTTGGGACATTCCAATATCTCAAGAAACTGCACAAATGTGGACAGAATTACGATACGGACTCATCAAATTACAGAACATCAAGATTCCTCGTTTGATTGCATACAGCGACAATGCACATGTTGCGAAGTATTGGTTGCACATTCCTGACAAACAATGCCCACACCCATCCACGAAGGCTGCTTACCTCGATGACATTTAAATATATAAATAAACAAACAATAACAGTAAAACATTTACTTGTAAAATATTATATTTTGTAATACATAAATTGGTTTAGTGTACGAAACGACTGTACAATTAATTCTTATTATTATTCGAATAAATTTATTATAACGTTGTGAACGCTTCGTCTTTTTTCTGTATTCTTGGTTTCTTTGTTCACCAGTGAAAACACATGTCAATTACATTTTGGTCCTTCGAGCCGGAATCTATTGACAAAAAGTGTGGTTAGGAAGTGCAATACAAAGTGCAATTCATTTCTTGACACGTAAAACTTACATCCAATTTTAACAAACTTGGTGTGTGTAAATCGTAATCTACGCGTCGTGTAATAAAAAATCGCCAGATAGAACAACCAGCTTTATCCAGAATCTGAAGGATTGAGGAAAAATTCATCTGTGCCGTTTACAACAACATTTTATACAAAAAACCTAGAAAGCAAGTAAGTTTTGCTTCTCTTACTACTTTTACACTAATATATACATATTTATAACCTAAATAATTAAATCTACGTGTTAACATGATGGATAAGAGTAACTTTAATTGCGGTATGTTGCAAAAAGGCGTTTTAACCACACTGGTGAATTGCTTCACTAGCTTTAAAAACTCCACGAAGAAGCGTAGGCAGCAATCCTATGTTGCAAGTCGTCTTGATATGCTAGAGGAGAATATGCGTGTCGCCAGGCAATATCACGAGGCAATCGTCGGGGGCGGAAGGCTTGAAGGAGATCTGAAATTGGAAGAATTAGTGATCGTGTACGAGCAAATACAGGAAATTTACCTGGAGTATCGCAGCGACTTGCTGGAAGCATTGGAAAAATTCTCCCAGCCAACACCAGCTGCAAGTGCGACGTCTGGTGAATCAGCGGCATCCAGCAACAAAATTAGGCTTCGAGAAATCGATATTCCCAAGTTCAGCGGCTCGTACACAACATGGAGGTCTTTCCAAGGTCTGTTTCAATCCATGGTACATAACAACGCTTCGTTGAATGATGTTGATAAGATGCATTATCTCAAATCGTGCTTGCAAGGTGAGGCTGAGCGACTGCTACAACATCTACCTTGCGATGCGGGCAACTACGCAACGGCATGGGATTTGCTTACTTCGCGCTACGACCACAAACGTGTTCTAGTCAACGCCCAGCTGAAATTGCTTATCGGACAATCATCTTTATCCAAGGAATCAGCGAACGGACTGAAGGAGTTGTTGGACACATCTCAGGAGTGTGTTCACAGCTTGGCGAACCTGGGGTTGCTGGTAGAACACTGGGATGCAATTTTAATATTCGTCCTTCTGCATAAATTGCCAAATTCTACTCAGCAACTATGGGAAGAGAAGTTGGGGAACTCCAAGGAGCTGCCAACTTACAAACAATTCACCGGATTTTTGGAAACACGCTTCCGCACTCTTGAGGTTGTCGACCAGCAGGATCTGAAGGGGAGTTCCAGGCCTTGGGTAAGGGGTGATACAACTGTCAACACAAGGAACCGGTCGTATGCAGAGGCACCACGGGTTCTTTTAGCAAAGACATCTCCTAGGGAGACGATTTCCTGTAAGTTGTGTCATCAGGGTCAACATGCTATGAGAAAATGTCAACGCTTTTTAAACTTGAACCCCATACAACGCAAACAAACAATCAGGAATGTCAATGTTTGTGAAAATTGTCTCGGCTATAGCCACAATGTGCACGATTGTCCAAGTATTAAGTGTTGCTATTTTTGCCAACAACGTCACCATTCTCTTCTGCATGTCCACGATTTACAGACAAATTTCAACAACGAGAATAGCAATTATAACAACAACAACAATTATCACAATAACAACAACAACGGCCATATCAACCAGAATAGTAATTTTCCCTCTCAACAGCCCAGATCGAGTAATGCGCAATCGAATCAGGTGCGAAACGCACCTGTATTTCGACCATCGGAGGAACCACAGCCATCTACGAGCAGTCAAATCAACACCTTTTACTCACTCTCGCAACGGTCCAAAGTACTATTGGCAACAGCGATGGTAAGGGTGAGGTCGTCTGATGGACGCTTCCATAATTTGCGTGCTTTGATCGATCCCGGATCAGAAGCGACATTCATTTCCGAATCTGCGGCAGAGTTGTTGAGGCTTAAAAGTAATCGTACCATTGTCGAGGTATCTGGGTTGGGGATGGTCAGCAGCGGCATTGCACAAAATTATGTTGATATAATGTTTGCGTCGAAACATTCGACATTTGTGAGCACCGTCAAGGCGTTCGTTTTCAAGTCGCTGACTGGGCTTCTTCCGACTCAGCAGATGATACCTGACAAATGGCAGCATCTTTCCGGTTTGCATTTAGCGGATCCCGATTTCTACGTTCCTGCACCAGTCGATTTATTGTTTGGAAGTGATGTTTTCGCCGAAATACTTCTTCCAGACATCGTGCGCAGTGAAGGCAGTGTAGCTCCGATAGCGCAGAAGACTCGACTTGGATGGATAATCTTTGGTAAGGTTCCAGCCGAGAATCCGCAACATGTACGAAACTTTGCACAGTTTACGGATCAGAGTTTCCAGTTGCAAACAATTTCGAAAAATGAAGAGAAACCTAACCAGATCAAAGATCCTGATGAAGTAATTGTTCGCAAATACAAAATCAAAAGTTTGTCTAACGGGAACTATAGACTGAGTCTGCCATTTAATCAGTATAATCATTTAGCATTGACGTCCAGCAAGGAAAGCGCAGATCATCAATTTTCCCTGGAGAAGAGGTTCGTGTCGAATCCAAAACTGCAAGCAGAAGATATGGAGGAGTTAGATCTGGTGAGAAGAGATGATGGAAAGTTTAAGAAGGCCAGATTAAATAGATCGCTGTATTCAACCACATTGGTTAATCTATTTTGCTGGATTTCAACGTGCATCATCAATGCCAAAATTATGATGCAGCAACTTTTTTATCTAAGCGCGTATTGGAATGCTCACCACGATTGGAATGAGGTTGCTGGCAAATTGGCGAATTTAGGTACCGAATGGCATTTATTTCCTCCCGCTTCCCCTCATTTTAGAGGCTTATGGGAAGCCGGGGTGAAGTCGGTCAAGTACCAGTTTAAAAGAATTTTCGGCAATGAGAGGCTGACCTACGAGGAACTCAACACGCTTCTAAAAGAAATAGAAACGTGTCCGAATTCAAGGCCTTTATGCCCTCTGTCCGACAATGTCGATGACCTGGAAATCATCACGCCAGCACACTTACTGATTGGTGAGCCATTTCACACCATACCACAAGGGGACAACACGTTGCGAAAAATTGGTTACCTCGATCGTTGGAAACGATTGCAATCGTTTTTGGACTCGTTTTGGCATAAATGGAACACCGAATATTTATCGCGACTTCAACAACGCCCGAAATGGTTAAAAACAGAAGAGGAACCGAGAATCGGAGACTTGGTCCTAATCAAGGATGAACGTCTTCCACCATCCCATTGGAGTCTAGCGAGAATACACCAAACGCATCCCGGAACGGACGGACTAACTCGGGTCGTAACAGTTAAAACAAAAACAGGATTCCTTAAACGCCCGATCGCGAAAATATGCTACCTGCCAACAAACAAAAACAACGAGGATGACACACTAATATAAAATTAACCGATGAAAAATCTAATCTGAAAAAAAAAAAAAAAATAAAAAAAAAAAAAAATAAAAATATTTTCATATAAAATACAACATAACTACATAAAATAATATTATTAACAAATAAATAACTAGCAACCTAAACATATAATTACAGTCCACATTCAAACAAAACACAAACGTTGACAAAACAAATTATGTACTGTGTCAAACATGCAATTGCAAAACATCACATTCAAACAAAACTAAGCGTTCACAAACAATTTAAACTATGTACTGTAACAAACATGCAATTTAAAACAAAAAAAATCTCGACATTTCACGAAAACAAACCGCGTCGTATCAAAAACACGCAATAACCAAAATTTAACAAATATTTCTATTTACAATTAAAAAATATATAATATCGAACACAACTATTGTTGTTATTGGTTATCGACAGTTATCGAACCAATCACAACCCTAACCACTCTATTTACACAAAGCCAAAATGCATTCAACTCATATGTCAAACACAAATATAAAACATTTTTTTCTTTTGCGCGAACACACACACACTAATATAAATTCTTATGATAAAAGTACGGTATAGTACGATTCACTAATTTACAATTCAAACCGAAATGCATGCATTCTAAGGAATATTTTGTAAAATGTTACCTGAAATAGATTTTATCAGCAATCCCATCCATCAATATCAATGCACACACATACCTGTTGATTGCATCTCCATACCCAGCCAGCAGCATAAAATTATTTTATTATTTTTATTCGCATTTACCGATGCAATTATCACAATAACGATCAAAACTATAACAATAATATTATAACTACACAAACAACACAAACACTATACACACTTTTACAACAATACTTAACAATTATTTAACAAAAAAAATAGATCACCGGCACCGCACAATCGCCATCGATTGCAAAAACAAAAACAAAAACACACGTCACGAAACTGGATTTGGAGTGGAGTACGAGACAATCAGTGCATAGGAGATGCACATTCGTTTCAATGTTTTTATATTTTGTGTATTACATCGTTATTATGTTTGTCTTTGTCTCTCTTATGTGGAAAACTTGTTATTTTTATGTCAGAATATTAATTGTCTCTCTCTTTACATGTAATTTGTGGAAGTGACGAAGGTCGGCAAAGTAGTCAAAATTGACGGGGTCGTTAGTGAGGTGGACGAATTTCATTAACGTTAAGGCTGCACTACAATTTTCGGTAAAGGAAGTTTTGCGAACTACGTTCACGGGCGGGGAGAATGTTGCGAAGTATTGGTTGCACATTCCTGACAAACAATGCCCACACCCATCCACGAAGGCTGCTTACCTCGATGACATTTAAATATATAAATAAACAAACAATAACAGTAAAACATTTACTTGTAAAATATTATATTTTGTAATACATAAATTGGTTTAGTGTACGAAACGACTGTACAATTAATTCTTATTATTATTCGAATAAATTTATTATAACGTTGTGAACGCTTCGTCTTTTTTCTGTATTCTTGGTTTCTTTGTTCACCAGTGAAAACACATGTCAATTACAGCACATGTTCAATTGCATGGCTTTAGTGATGCATCTCATAGGGCGTATGCAGCTGTGATATACGCATGAATCACAAATGATGGGAAGGAACACATTCATTTGATGGCAGCAAAGACACGAGTTGCTCCATCTACTGCAAATGCATATCACTGCCACGATTAGAGCTCTGCGGCGCACTGCGACTAGCCAAACTGTTGGATCGTATCTCAAGGTCAATGCAATTTGAAAACGCAGACATAGTCGTGTGGTCCGACTCGATGATAACGTTGGCCTGGATAAAAGAGAACCCAGCAATCCGCACAACTTTTGTAGCCAATCGGGTCAGTAAAATTGAAACACTCACCAGCACAGATGTTTGGCGACATGTAGGTACAGGCGAACATTGCAGCTATCGGCTCACGAGGATTGTCACCAGAGGAAATGAAGCAGCGGAATGTGGTGGCGAGGACCCCAGTTTCTTACTAAATTTTCGCCTCGGGAGTTTACGTTAGCAATGTCCATCGAAACTGACCTGGAATTGAAAGGAAAGCGCACGCAACCGAGAATGGGAGAATCATTTTTTAAGGCAAACCTCACAAGGGCACGCACAACAGTGGCCAATGTCATGCTACACTGCGCCATCATCAATGGCGGATGTGTTCAACACTACTCATCTCTCAAACGCCTTGTTCGGAGCACAGCGATTTGGAGGAGATACTTTGTGTACTTAAAATGTAAGAGGGAAAGATCAATAATGAACAAGGTGCCAATCACACCTGATGAATTGATCGCAGCTCAAATGCAATTAGTCAAAATTGCACAAGACGAGCTATTTCACAACGGAATAAAGGCGCTCAAGGAGATAAAACCTATCCCTCAGGGCAGGTAGATTCCCTTCATCGATTCGAATGAGCTCTTGTGGGTAGGGGTGCGTTTATCAAACTCCCCACTATCGTATAATCAACGCCATCCATTAACATATAGGGACACACACCACTTGCCATCGTTAGCGATTCCCATCAGCGCACCCTTGATGATGGCTGAAATACGCAGCAAATTCTGGGTAACAAATTTAAAACTCCTTGTAAAAGGCACCGTTCATAGCTGCGTGCGATTTCATCGCTTTAACGCAAAAATACAACAGCAATTAATAGGCAGCCTTCCACTCGAGCGTGTGGCCATATCAAGGCCATTTACAAACACGGGGGTAGACTATGCTGGCCCAGTCGAGCTCAAATTATGGAAGAGCAGATGCAATAAATCCACAAAGGGCTACATCGCTGTGTTTGTCTGCCTATCGACGAAGGCAATACACATCGAATTAGTGAGTGACCTTACCGAAACAGCCTTTATTGCAGCCTTTAGCAGATTTTCGCAAGGCGAGGCATTTGCAAAAAATATATATAGTGATTGCGGTACCAATTTGAAGGCAGCGAACAACGAAATGAATAAGGACAACACCTTTGTTTCGGCCGAATGGGCAGCGGAAGTTCGTGAAAGCCTGGCAAGTCAGAACACAACATGGCATTTCAACCCTCCATCATCGCCGCACTTCGGGGGTCTCTGGAAGACAGGAGTCAAGTCAATCAAGTATAACATATCAAAACAACTATCGGAGCATCAAGACTGACATTCGAGGAATATGCGACAGGACTTTAGGAAACAATGGAGCACAACATACCTCCACCTTCTATAACAACGGCCAAAGTGGCTGCAACACCAATATCAAAGTTGTAGATATCGTCCTTGTGAAGGATTTCAATCTTCCACCTACGTCGTTGTTACTCGCGCGAGTTCTCGAGGAACACTCCGGAACAAATGGTTTGACGCGCGTCGTGACCATATGGACAAAAAATTCGGTGTTGAAAACAACCAATCGTCAAACTATCCCCCTTGCCCATCTCAAACCCCTCTAATCAGTAAAAAAAAAACAAACAATAAAGACTTAATACACCACGAAATAATGAAATCAAAAAAAAAACATACAATCAGTGAATTCAATAGAAATTAAGCATAAAATAAGTAATCTCACGTTACCTTTATCAGAATAATGAAGTTATAAAACTTATCAGGAGAGGTAAAATACCTAGGAGTAATCCTAGACAAGTCTCTTACCTGGAATTAACACCTTGATCAACTCACCAGGAAGGCGACAAAGGCAATTTATATGTGCCATCGCCTTAACGGCAAAACCTGGGTCTTAAAACCAAAAATGATCACCTATGCAGGGTTATCATGGTGGCCAAAAATCGAACAAATAACGGCCCAACAAAAACTTAACAAGATATATCGCTTAGCACGCGTTGGTATAACGGGGGCAATGAAAACTTGTCCAACTGCAGCCATAGGAGCAATGGTTGGCCTTATGCCTTAATATATTTCTGTAAAGAAGGGAGCTGGTCTCAGGGGCCTTAGGCTCTCAAATTTTAAAGCAGGAAACCTCACAGGACACCTTCGGGTACTACAAATGTTTCAAGTTGATCCTGTGATCAAGGTATTAGACACCATGCTTACAAAGGCTTCGCTCATAATATCATCAGGATCACAAATCTGGTAGACCGACGGTTCAAAGATCTATGGGCCTAGGTTCCAAAGAGCTATAGCACTGGGAAAATCACCAGACATCTTTCAAGCGGAGGTATACCCCATAGAGATATGTGTCCGAGAATGCTTATGTAGCCGCATTTACATCCTCTCAAACAGCCAAGCAGCTTTAAGGCCCTAAGATCGTACTCGGTCAGGTCAAAACTGGTCTTAGAATGATTTAATCTCCTCAAGGATCTAGTCAAGAACAACACAGTCACCGTTGCTTGGATACTGGGTCATGACGGAAATGAACGAACTAGAAGAGGCGCATCACGCCTGCTCACTTGTCCTCATCCAAAGGACAGAAGCAGGCAAAAAGATTCATAAGCCCAGCTCGTCGTAAGACAAAAAAGTTACTTGAGCTAAGCAAAGAAGATCTAAGGATCCTAACAGGTTATCTTACGGGTCACTGGCCACTAAGATACCATCTCAAAAAAATGGGACATTCCTGTGTCGGCACTCAATGGCAACATCGATGCTGCTTAAAGCAACGGCAACACCAATGTAAATACCAACTAATAACCTATGTAAATATATACATAAGTCAGGCCACACTAACCGACCGTAATGTGTAACAGCTTATTATATGAATAAATACTTCTTTGCTGACCGCCAAGGGGGATTCTTGTCGGTGAGTTAGCCAACAACACATGGTGGCAGCGGTGTTTTTTTTTTTCTCGTGAGATAAGCCGAACCTGTTTTTTTTTTCTTATCTCTAGTTTGACAAGAAGTCTTTCTTTTCGGAAAAAAAAAATTTTTTTTTTTGCCATTAAAATATGGCTAACGACAACACTCAACAAGTCAGACAACAGCAGCAAAGTCCAGCAGCAGCAGTTGGACAATTTCAGGTACAGTGCCCCGAATCCTTCACTTTCTCGACACCCTCAGAGTGGCCAAAATGGAAGAGGCGGTTCGAACGCTTCACGCTGGCATCTGGATTGAGTGCCAAAACAGAAGAGGAACAAGTTAACACCCTCATATACATCATGGGATGCCAGGCGGAGGATATTCTTCTCTCCTTTGGGCTGAATGATGCGGACACAAAAAAAATTCAAAGTTGTAATGGACAAATTTGACAGCCACTTCGTTATTCGGCGCAATGTTATTTACGAGCGCGCCGTGTTTAACTCGAGGGAGCAGGAGGAAGGCGAGCCAGTCGACACGTTTATCACATCTCTGTATGCATTGGCCGAACACTGCAGCTTTGGTCAGCTACACGATGAACTCATTCGCGATCGCATTGTTGTCGGAGTAAGAGATCGGAAACTGTCCGAAAAGCTTCAGATGGACAACGCTCTTACATTGGAGAAGGCTGTTCAGCAGGCGAGGCAAAGCGAAGCAGTGAAGCGGCAACTGCGCGACCTTGCTAGGGATACAGAGGAGAAAACAGTGGATTGGGTCACATCCAAAATAGGTAAAAATAATAATCAAAATCTTAAATCTAGCAGCAGCTATAGCAGAAGTGGCGAACATCAAGGTTGGCGTTGTCGATGGTGCGGAGGTAAAACGAGGCACAATAGGGATGACTGTCCAGCAAAAGGCGCAAATTGCAATAATTGCAGCAAACAAGGTCATTTCGCACGTGCTTGCCTTGCAACAAAAACAGTCAAGCAAGTCGCAGCCAAAGCAGACTTCCGTGACTCAAAGTTTCTCGGAGCTGTTTCAACGATATGCAGCTTCAACAATCCCAAGAACCGCAGCAAGCGATGGACAGCTGAAGTCGCCGTCAACGAGGTAATGATCAATTGGAAGTTGGACCCGGGAGCTGATGTCACCACCCTTCCATTTGGTTTATTTAAAAATAAATTTAAGACGACTACACTCCTTCCGTCAGACCAGATTCTTTGCGGGCCAAGCAAAGACAAACTACGCACTGTAGGCATGTTTCGAGGTGAGTTGGTCTATTTGCAGGAGCGAAAGTCGGACACAATATACGTGGTAGAGGGGCTGGCACAGCCTTTGTTGGGATTACCAGCGTGTGAGGACCTTGGACTAGTGAGACGTATCAACCACGTGGAAAACTACACAAATGTGAATCCGAAGAAGGAGTTTGCGAAGCTGTTCATTGGACTAGGTACAATTCAAGAGCCCTACAACATCAAGCTGGAAGACCAAGCCGTGCCCTTTGCTACATACGCACCTAGGCGTGTTCCAATTCCGCTTCTCGACAAACTTAAGAAACAATTGAACGATATGGTGATCCAAGGGGTCATCGAACCGGTGGACAAACCTACGGACTGGTGTGCTCCTATGGTCATCACTACAAAGAAGAATGGAGACATCCGCGTCTGTGTGGACTTGACGCGGCTAAATAAGTTTGTGAAACGGGAGCGCCATCCAATGCCTTCTGTCGAGCACACACTAGGACAGCTGACAGGGGCGAAATTCTTCAGTAAACTTGACGCCAACAGTGGGTTTTGGCAAATAAAACTTACTGAGGAGTCTAAACTGCTGACAACTTTCATCACACCGTTCGGTAGGTATTGCTACAACCGTCTACCATTCGGTATCACCTCTGCTCCAGAACACTATCAAAAAAGAATGTCCAACGTAGTCCGAGGATTGGAAGGTATCCTTTGCCAAATGGACGACATTCTGGTGTGGGGCAGCTCAGCTGAAGAGCACGATCAACGACTACGTCTAGTCCTGCGACGTCTTCAGGACTCAGGAGTGACTCTCAACGAAACTAAATGCCAGTTTGGTGTCAAATGCATTAAATTTCTTGGACACATTCTGGATGAAGAGGGCGTGCATCCGGACAGCGATCGTATTTCAGCTATTGTTGATATGGAGCGCCCGAAAAACATACACGAAATCCGCATTTTGATTGGACTGATCAATTATCTTGGTAAATTTACGCCAAGATTGTCTGATATTTTGCAACCACTTAACGAACTACTGAAGAAGGAGCGAGCATTCACCTGGGGACCACCGCAAGAGAATTCATTCGCACAAGTCAAGAAAATCCTCACCAGTGAACCCGTGTTGGCAATTTACGACAGTAACAAAGAAACTGTAGTATCTGCTGACAGTTCATCATACGGGATCGGAGCTGTTATCCGCCAACGTCAACACGACGGTAAGTTAAAACCCATCTCTTATGCTTCCAGGACGCTTACCGATTGTGAGAAACGCTACGCTCAGATCGAAAAGGAAGCATTGGCTCTCACTTGGGCTTGTGAGCGATTCCAAGACTTTATTACTGGCATACAATTTCATCTAGAGACGGATCACAAACCCCTTGGCTCTCACTTGGGCTTGTGAGCGATTCCAAGACTTTATTACTGGCATACAATTTCATCTAGAGACGGATCACAAACCCCTTGTGCCAATTTTCACTACGAAGAACCTGGACGATCTGACACCGCGGCTGCAGCGGTTGAGAATGAGGATGATGCGATACGATTTTTCCATATTCTACACGGCAGGTAAGGACCTAATTGCAGCCGACGCACTCAGTCGCCAGCCTCTACATGTAAAGGAGAGCAACAACGAGCTAGAGGAGGAGACTTCTGCACACATCAAGCTGGTGGTCTCTCATGCTCCAGCGTCAGACTCAAAGCTAGAAGAAATCTGGGTAGAACAGCAACGCGATCCAACTCTTCAAAAAATCGCTCATTATGCACTCAATGGTTGGCCAGAAAATAACAAATTGGTTAAAATTCTGCAACCATACTACGCCGTCAAAAACGACATCGCCAACGAGAACGGGCTGCTTATGCGAGGCTGCCGTCTCATTATACCAGCATCCATGCGGCACGACATCCTCGGGAGACTTCATACTGGCCATCAAGGAATAACAAAGTGCCGGGCCAGAGCACGCGAATCTGTCTGGTGGCCTGGACTTTCAGCAGACATTGCCGAAATGATTAGCAGATGCACTGCGTGCATTCAAGAAATGAAAGGAGTACGAGAAAAACGAATGCCATCGGACTTTCCAACACGTCCATGGCAAAGGGTAGCTATGGATCTCTTTAAATGTCAAGGTCGATGGTACTTGATAATAACTGATTTTTTTTCTAGATTTTTCGAGGTCGCTTTACTCGAAAGATTGACGTCAGCAGCAGTCATCAATCACTGCAAATCAATTTTCGCACGCCACGGAGTACCAGAGTTGGTTAGAAGTGACAACGGCACTCAGTTCGAACCAGTGCGCACTTCAGAATTCTCTAAATTCGCAAGGGACTACGGGTTTCGCCACATCACATCCAGTCCCATATTTCCACAAAGCAACGGGTTCGTCGAGGCTGCAGTAAAAATCGCCAAATTGCAACTCAAGAAGAACGCTGACCCCTATAAAGCGCTGTTGGAGTATCGCGCCAGCCCACTATCCAACGGCTACAGCCCAGCAGAGCTTCTTATGGGCCGTCGAATCAGGTCAACGTTACCTATGGCCTCTCAACGTTACACAGCAACAGCAGTCGATTACACCGATCTAAGAAGGAAGGAGGATGCTAGAAGAGAGAAGCAAGCACAAAACTACAACCGAAGACATCGGTCTATTCAGAGGGACGAGCTGATTCCGGGGGAGTTAGTTTGGGTTCGTGACAAACGAGTGCGGGCAACGGTTCGTGAGAAAACTAACCACCCGCGCTCTTACATCATCGAAACCCCTTCTGGAAAACTACGCCAAAATAGCTATCATCTTACTCGAGCTCGCCGTGCTGCAGAAGTTATTGAAGAAGCAGAGATCGACGAAGGGACACCGCAACTAACATCATTACCATTAGTCTCGCCATCAAGGAAACCGACATCGCCAATGACGTCGTCGGATCTACCTTCACCTACATCAATGCAATCACATTCATCTCCATCGACAGTCATTCCAACGTCAGTAGCACCATCATCGCCGCCTTCATTGGATGAGCAACCTTCATCATCAGGTACTGCGAAAACTGCCGATAACCAGGGATACCGGACTCGATACGGTCGACTGGTCAAACCCGTCGAGCGAACAGGATACTGAAAAAGGGAGATGTGTCGGCACTCAATGGCAACATCGATGCTGCTTAAAGCAACGGCAACACCAATGTAAATACCAACTAATAACCTATGTAAATATATACATAAGTCAGGCCACACTAACCGACCGTAATGTGTAACAGCTTATTATATGAATAAATACTTCTTTGCTGACCGCCAAGGGGGATTCTTGTCGGTGAGTTAGCCAACAACACAATTCCGACAATGACTCCTGTGGAGAAGAGGAGGAAACAACGGAACACATACTCTGCGAATGCCCTGCTGTGGCAAGGGGCACAGCGATCCATATGCAAAGCGCGTATTTAAATCGTGCACATATAGGAAACATGGAACCAAGAAGGGTACTGAGGTTTATAAAGAGCCTCAACAGCTCCATGGGTTAAATAATAGAGGCCATCACAATAGATCTCTTCTGGTCGCAGTGTACAGGGCCTATTCCTTACAACACAATACAAAGTGAATGTATTAACAAGAAAATATTACAATTTGTAAATGTGTAATGATAGGGGAATGTAGAGTTAAAGTCATTAATGTAAATAAGAAAGGGGCAATGACCCTAGTTGCGCACAGCTTATTGGTGCACATATTACACAGAGTTGACTTTAGAAGTTGATCCTGAAACGTAACTCCCTCGTTAACAATACTTTAGGCAATAAAGAAGAGTTATAACGTTTTCCAAAAAAATGTTTTTTTTTTATTATTTTTACCAAACCAAATCTCCGGAATCAACTATTTCCTTAAGGAGAGATAACTAATCGGCTACAAACTCAACTCGTTTTGGAACAAGTAGATTCACTAAATTGTATAATGGAAACATTTCAAAATATTATATTCATTTCAAGTAAAATTTAAATTTAATTTTCTATACAACCACCTGCAGATAAGCACTATGCTTTGCGGGTTAAAAATTGTAAATTATACTAAAATTGTTGTTAATAAAATAAAGTGTACGACTGGGTCGAACGAAACTTTCTCGTTCATCAAAAGTTTGAAACAGAAAATTGTATGTGATGTAACAAAATAATTTAAATGTATGTTTTATGTCATGTATGTGATGTATGTTCTATGAAACAGGCCCCTGAATTTTGAAAACATTAATTTTACTCTAAGTTTGTATTTTGGTCGAAATCGTTGTTGTCATTTTCAATTAAACTAAAGAAAACTACATTTTTAAAAAACGACTTTTTTCAAAAATCCATTTTACGATAATACAGAGAAAAACTGAGTTTGCCATTAAGCTGGAAATGACCATATTACCTTAGAAATAATTTTTGTTACAATCGTATGGAACGTTTTCGAGATAATGTCCAAATTTCAAAAGTACCGTTATTCGATTTTTAGCGGAAAACTGACTATGCAGTCGCCGTAACCTCACCCTCTTAAGCTTAATTATCAATTTTGGTTGAAATCTTTAGAGCCGTTTGTTGAAGATACCGTGTACGAATACAATATCTTTCTCTTACTACGTAGTGGAGAAATTTAAAAATTGAAATGAAACTTTAAAATGTTAAGTAATGTTACAATAGAGCTTCTACAATTATAAAAATGTTGCATTATATGACAGCTATTCTAACGTCATTTGCAGTTTATTTTGTTTAGTTTTTTGGTTTAAAATTTTAATTTGATTACGTCCAGATAAGCTGTTATAATAATGTTGATGAGAAAATCGAAACGTTAGTGTCAAGCTTCATGACGCTACTGTAACTTCACTATAACTTGTAATCAGCGTTGCCGAATCGGTTTCTCGAAATGATTTTATATTGCACAAAATGTTACTTCAATGCACAAAAAGTAGATATATTCGTGATTAAGAAACATGTTTCAAAGTGAGATCATGATTTTTTTCGTCAAAAAGGGAAAATACGCTGATTTGTAGTTTTATAATTTAAAACTCAAAATGTATGTCAGCAATCAAATGTAAGTTCAAAAAGTTTATGTAACTTCGATTTTCTAGAAAAGTTTTATTTACATTCTTTAACAGTGTACTCACCTCGATAATTTCATATTATTGACGAGGTTAATCATTTATTATAATTGTCATATAGCCGTGCTTTTTATATTCCCTGGTTATATCATATATTAAATGTTTTGTCTGATGATATCCCAAAGTTCACAAAAAAAGAAAAAAAGGGAGAAAAAAACATATGGCATATGGCCTATGTGGCCAGAGTAGTGTTTTATTAAAAAATTGTTATAATGTGCAAATTATAGGAAATTTTGCATTTATCACAAGTATTTGTTGAAAAAATTAAGTTTAAGTAATACGGAAATGGAAAACAAAAACTATAAAAATCAACCCCGAACATTTTTAAAACAAGCTTCTGAAAATGGTTCGCAATACACACCAAAGTTAGTTATAAAGAAGTTGTTGTGCTATTAATGCTTTTTTCAACTATAATGATGTTCTAATAATGTTGATTTATTGTTTTGAGAAAACTGTAAAGTTAGATAAATACTTATCCAGTTTCAATACGTTATTTCAATTATATAACAAGTGTAATGCAACTAACTCCACTAAGTCCACCAAGTAACTAGAATATTTTATCAAATTTACGACGTTTATTATAAAAATGTTGAAGATCGTTTTCAGTGATAAAGTGTTATAATAATGTTTATGTAATATTTTTAGGAAAATTCAAATTCAGGGATTTTTGTTTTTGTTGCAGGGTTGACGGCTTAGTGATTTAATGTTAATATATCGAAGAATTTGTGCTCATTTAGGGACAACATATTATTTTATGTCTATTGAATTTTTCAACCTTTCTTTATTTTAAGGCAGTTTGAGCATGCTGATTTTAACAAAAATTAATTGAAATAAATAGCCAAGGTATATTTAAATTCATTTATCTCTCTAAGATAAAACAAAAACAAAAAATACAAAATTTTTACACTGATATTCAAATTCCTGATAATCTCAGATATTTTAGAAAAAGATTAGTTCAATAATCGGTATGAATAAAATAATGGGCGCCACGTAATTTTGAGGTAAATTACGAAACCTCGCAAATTCTGGAAATTAATGGAATAAAGGAAAAAAGAGACCAACAAATATTTAGTCACGTTATAAGGCTCCGTTGGAGCACGGCCTTTTATTATTTGGTGGTAGGATTTAAAAGAAATTATGAAGACATAAAAGCAGGTGTATATATTATATACCACGAAATGTTTGGACCGTTGGCGTGGCCCGTTATCGCGTTGTCTCGAAAATTACAAAAATCTAATTTACTAACTGGGTCGCGTGTCCCGCTTTTTCGGGAATTTGTCGAAACGGAAGACTACCAAAACTACGGTTATCGAACAATGCCTAACACAAACGATTTTATTTCAACACTCTACTTATCTTTCTTTCCTGTTGGATTCCTTGTCCTGCCTCTATTTTTTTCTCTGATGACCATCTGGCACCTCTCCACAATCCTCCCCGTCTCTCCGAGATCTCTCCTTTCTTACCCGGAACTCACCCCACTACTCTACTTTAAAAGACCACAAAAAGGAAACCTCCACGGTTCACTCACTACTTAGGTATTTCAAAAAAAAGTTGCTAATTTTTGCAACGCCAAAGTCGAAAACTTGCTTGTCTCAAATTAAACCTCTCTATTTGCTGGTCAGCCAAGAAGTGCCTTCCAGGGCTTTGGTCTGGTTCGAAGTCGCTTGGCTTCCTCACGGATCTTTAAGTTGGCATTCAGCAATGCCTCCCACGGCCATTAACCACCACATTCACACATACTATCGGGTAGAACGGTCAAATTTTTGCGACACCAATGCGCTACCGTAACCCGTTAGCCCTCTCATAATTTCCAATAATTCCTCTCTTAACGTACTGGAATTCGCCTTAGTAAGATCCTTCCAGTACGTTTGGATTAGCCAGCCGACTTCGGACTCTCTTCTCTTTTATCAGAGTTAGCCTTCTATAATAGTAATTTGTATGACCCTCTGTCATAGTAACCAAATAAAGTAAATCGTGGAGGAATTTGCAACCCGGCATTTTCCCCACGAATTAAAAGTTAATTTAAAATAATAAAAAATAAGAAAAGAAGGATAATGGTGAACGCTAATATTCCCCACCCGGACATCGGGCGTTGGACCCTTCCCCCAACATGGGAAAACCCAATCACTCCCACTCACTGACAAGGAATCCATCAGGTATGGTTTGTTTACAAAATTTTCCGCGAGTTATTTAAGCTGTTTCGGTAGTCTTACGCGCAGATTTGGGGGATGAGACTTGCGATAACATGCCATTCCTTACAAATTGTTGAATTTAGGGTGGGCTCTCGGCCTTAATTGCGATGCATTTTTGTTGGTGGTTATTTTTTCGTTGTTTTGGTTCTCAGTGTCGCTCTTGTCCCTCTTCACTGTGATGGTGCTGCGATCGTCTCTGAACGATTTGTGTTTGGTGTTCGTTCTACTGTGGGAGTGCGTTTTATGTGGCCGTCCGCCTACACTCTCTGCGGCTCCTCCGTTGCTCCATCGTCGGGGCCTAAACTTAGGGATCGTCTTCGCTATGCCCATCGAACCAAGCTCTCTCTCTACCGTGGTGGTGATGGTAGATCTCACGAAGAGTGTCTTTTAATTGGCCGTCCGCCTACACTCCTCTGCTGCTCCTCTGTTGCTCCCGCGGCGGGGTGATCCGTAAAGAGATCGTCGTCTCTCCACCCATCGTACGTAATTGTGTATGTTCTTGTCACATACTATTTTGTTGTGTAAATCGTTGGGGTGTTTTTGTGTTGGCCGTCCGCCACACCCTTTTACACACTCAGATGCTGGCCTGTTATCCCTCGGTGGAGTGTTGGCTAAAGGGATCGTCCTCCCCCCACTCCTTCGTCTATACCGACCTCCTGTCGGTACATTTGTACAGTTGGTCGGTGGGAGTCTCCTGACGACCTGCCAGGCTCACCATCCGATTTGCGTCCCTTCTTAATCGGCGGTTGCGAGTCTCCCTTCCGTCCGAAGCGCTGCACAACCGGAACTCCCATCCGTCTGATGGCTTGTGACCGGCCTGTCACTACGAGAACCTATGTGGTCGCACCCTTAAGGCTCCAGGGAGGTGGTCCGGAGGCTGATGGGGGCCTCGGATGCCCGTCCACATCCCAGGACCTCGAGTACAAAACCCAAGAACAGAGGGACCAGGGGCAGGGAGAGAAAGGAAAGAGAAAAGACCTTGTTGCGGTAAAATTTAACGCAACGAACCCCACCCTCACCTCCTGGGAAATGGGCTTGGTTTTCGCAGGAACCCAAACCATTTCCCAAGATATAGGTCGACGCCACAACAAAGGAGAGACATTCCCACCATTGGCCAAAACTGCCCGTCTAGATCTCAAAAACAAATCAAAAATGAAACAACACAAGCTAAAGTTACTCTATTGGGACTTCTAGACTAATCTGCATCGTGATGAGGCTTAAGATCCTTCACGTGCCATGTTCCACGGTCTTTGCCGTTCTCATCGGCTAGCGTGTATATCCAAGGTGACACCCGCTTACTTATCCTGAAGGGACCGACGAATTTAGGGGCCAACTTTGCGGCATAATAATTAGCGGCATCTGATAACGTGAAATTTCTGCGCCATACCAACTCGTTCGGGAGATATTGGGTATCTCGCCGTCGGAGGTTGTAGACTTTCGCGGACTTCTTGGCGGCCGCCGCTAACTTTCTACCTATATCTAACCTAAGCTCCTTAAATCGATGTTCTAACTCGGCCCTATCTACATCCCTATCTCCTGCATCTAAATCTCTATCTCCTACACTTAAATCTCTATCACCTACAGCTAAATCCCTACTTGTCGAAGCTGCCTCCGCACTACCCGGAGCTGCTTCCCTATTCTCGACGTGGTAACTTGTAGGAGCTACCTCTCGACCACAAGTCATCATGTCCCTACCAAAATTCGCATAATATGGCGAAATCCCTAAAAGTCGTGTTGGGCCGTGCGTATAGCCAACTGCGAGTCCCAACTTCGGTGATTTTCGGAGACATACGCTCTCAGCGTTGTCTTTATACCAGCGGCTTTACCTGTTGGCAAACTTTACAATTCCTAACGTACCTAGTTATATCCTGTCTCATTTTAGGCCAATAATATGGACTGTCATGGCAGTCTCTTAAAACCCCTAATCTACCTGATTTCCCTACAACTAATTTCTACTCGTTGTTATCCTCGTGGACTATAATGTGACTGGCTTTCACAAACTTGAAAAGCCGTCCATTTTCCACTCTCCACACTGGGTATGCTAATGGATTCAACTCAACCGCCGAAATCATCTTCACCACCCAAGGGTCCAAATCCGCATCCGAGATCTCGGTCACTACCGGAACTCCTCGCGACAACATATCGGGGACAACATGTTCCTTCCCCTTTCGATGAATGATCTCAAAATCGAATTGCTGAAGCCTCACTGCCCAGCGCGCTAATCTACCCGACGGATCCTTAAGATTACTCAGCCATACAAGAGAGTAGTGATCCGTCACAACCGTAAACCGAACACCTTCGATATACGGACGCAACTTCTCAACAGCCCACAGTACAGCCAAGCATTCCTTTTCAGTCGTCGAGTAGTTTCTCTCACACCTATTGAGAGACCTACTTAAATAACAAACAACTTTCTCTCCTTCCTCAAACTCCTGAGATAATACAGCCCCGATACCAAAATCTGATGCGTCGGTCTGCACCACAAAAGGTCGCTGACAATCCGGGCATGTCAAGATCGGTGCCGTAATCAAGCATTCTTTCGCCTTCCTAAAACATTCCTCACAATCTTTCGACCATACAAACTTCCTACTTTTCTTTAACAAATCTGTTAAAGGCCTGACTAAAGTGGCGAAATTTGGTGCAAATCGTCTGTACCACGAAATTGTTCCTATAAAGCTCCTAACTCCCTTCACATTCTTCGGTGCAGGAATCCTAACCATGCTTTCCACCTTTTCCGGATCAACATGTAATCCGTTCCTATCAACGACGTAACCTAGGAATTTTAAAGAGGGCCTACAAAAGTTACATTTTTCACGACTAACTTTCAACCCCGCCTTAAAGACCTCTTCCAGTATCTCAAGGTGTTGTTTGAAAGAATTGGTAACGATAATAATATCGTCCAAATACACGAATACGTGTGGCTCCAAATCGGCACCCAAAACGCAGTTGCCACGTCGCAGGCGCGTTATGTAAGCCGAATGGCATTCGCTTGAACTGGAACAGACCTCTATTCGGAACCGTGAAGGCTGTGAGTGGACGCGATCCCTATGCCATCGGGATCTGCCAATAGCCCGACTTTATGCCTAAAGATGTTAAGAACTTCGTATCTCGAAGTTTATCTAGGGTCGTTGAAATGTATGGAAGTGGATAAGCATCCCTGGGGGAAGTGGATAATCATCCCTCGGGCGTTGAACAAAAGAACTGCTTAAACTCTTGCGATTACTGTTTGTAAAAAAGAACGCTTTAAATTCCGCAATTTGAAATAAAAACAACCGCCTTCCTTTACGTTATAAAATTTTGACATAATTTCCCTTTAGGGAAATTTCAAAGGTAGTGGGTGAGTTCAGTGTAATTGCAATTTACATTTGTTGATTTTGTCATCAACAATCCCTATCTGTAACTTTATTAAGCTTCCTATGGTCGAAACAGAACCTAAATGAACCATCCTTCTTTCTAATAAGAACTATTGGCGATGCCCACGAGCTGCTTGATTTCTCAATAACTCCCGCATCCAGCATCTCCTTTAGCTCCTTATCAATATGTCCCTGCATTGCCGGTGAGACCGGATAATACCTTTGTTTAATTGGTTCTGCCGCCGTCCTAATCTTATGCTCCACCAATTATGTGCACCCTAAGCCCTCTGGCATAGCTTCAAAAATTTTATCTACCAAAATCTCGAGTTGCCTTACTTCGGCCACGTCCAACTCGGACTTTTCCCTAATCGCTGAAATTGAGCCAACCATCTGTTGACTCGAAAAATTCCACACGCCCGATCTCAAATCCGGGACCACTCCCGTCAGTGCCCAAAAATCTGCACCTAGGATCATCACGCGTGGTAGGGCCGGTATCACCAAACACTCTAAAAACACTGTCTTCTTCTGCACCACAATTGGTAAAGATACCACCCCTAAAACTTCTATTCCTGCCCCATCTGCTAATGCAACCGATTTTATGTTGCCTCTACCTAACACTAGCCCTAAATCTTTCAAAATATTCCACCCGTCCCTGCAAATGATTGTGCGTGAAGCGCCCGAATCTAAAAGACCTAAAAACCTAATCCCATAAATTGAAACTCCTAAGTATGGTCGCCTATCTTCCCCGTTTGCCTCCAAAGTGAAACCTAAATGAATTTGAGAAAACCCTAACTGGTCACCAGCAGGCGACCTCTCTAATTGCGACGGCGCTCTTGTCCTGCTGACCCAAGCATTTCCCGAACAGCGCCGACAAGCCTTACGCGACGTCCCTACTGCACCACAACCATAACAACGCCTAGGAGCGGAACAACGATTAGCGAAATGCCCTTCGCTATCGCAATTAAAACACCTCATTGGTCGTGGTGATCGACGCTGTTGGTTGTCTTGAACGACAACCGAAACCCTTGGTTCCTCCGAACCAATGTAGGCCAAATCCGGTTCCAGGAGATGCCTACCCCGAGTCGTTGGAGGTGACCGACCACATTTGCTCGCACTGTCTCCAACTTTCTTCCCAACGCGACCAGATAACTGACGCAATTGGGCTCTACGAGTCCAAGCTGCGTCTGGTAAAATGGTGCAAGATTCCTTTGCAGGATCGACAGCTTCCTTTTCTCCGTGAGGGGATGGGAAAGTTTGCCAAACATATTCTGCATCGTCGCATCGTAGACACCTATCTCTTCTAAAAGAAGATCATCTTAATTGGGAGGGAGAAACTCCAGTTTCAATTCCCTCACCAGTTCTGGCCACGAAGAAACAGTCCGCCTAATCGCCCTAAACCAAAGAAGTGCCTTCCCAGTAAATAAGTCCACCGACGACCTAAACAATTGGGATTCACTAATCCCCCTAGCTTCCCTAAGCTCCTCAACTCTCTCCAGAAAAGAGTTGACTGAGGCCCCGCATCGTTCACCCGTAAATAAGATATTCCACTTGGAGAGATTTTCGGGTTTCTCCGAGTGAATATATATTCGTTCGTCAGCAAAGGTATTGGGGTTAGTTCCCAAAACCGATGCTGACTTTGCGGTTCTACTCGTCGAGGCTCTGCTGGCCGTTGTTGCTGATGTAGTTGTTGTTGTTGTTCCTGTACGACTTGCTTGTCGTTGATAGTTGCGTTATCATCGCAATCGCTTCCTTCATCGTCGCTATCCTCTAACTCCCCGAGGATATTGACCAACTCGGTCTTCAATTCCTTCTTCCTTCTTTGCCACCGTCTCGTCTTCCGTAATAGCACGAGACCTCCCTATCCTATTCATTGCCCAATCTATTTTGGTAAATGCTTTTTTGAATTCCGAAGATCCCCGCTCAGGGTGGCTCGCTACGAGCGCCTTGATCTCCACTATTTTCCTCTCAACTGCGTCCCTATCTTGTTCAAAAGTGAATGGGTACTTGTCCGATTCTACGATCGAACCACGTCGCTCCATTGCCCTAGCTGCCCTAAGAGATTTTCGCATTGGGTCGACGTCGCCAACCGACAACCCTCTGCGCTCAATCTCATAAACTAACTCGTCCCTAGCTAACCTATTAATTTCCATCTTTACCAGATTCAGACCAAAATGAACTTGCGCGAAAAACAGAACAATTATTTGTCTATACCGACAAAATAAAAAAACACTTGTAAAGAAAACAAACCGAAATTAAAATAAGCGAACTGGTGTTAGCAACTCCAACACGGTAAGCAAAACAGAGAGTGAAAAAAACAAACGTTTACAGCCGAGATAACAAAATTAAAGAAAAATAATAAAAAAAAATAAATGTCGGCAGCTGTACCAACTTCCTCGAATGGGGTGTTAAAAACAATTCGGTCCCAAACAATTCGTTTAAAATTATTAAAAACGAAAGAAAAAACTCAAACCCAAGAAAGAAAAAAAAATATGACTGACGGTAACCCTGTTTTATGTATATAGAGTACCACTGGCTTACTAACCACCGGTGCCTATATGTATATATCCAATAATAAACCCGCTTGAAACTGATATCGGTATTACGTATATATATATATATATAATACTCGCAAAAAACACTTGTAGGTATATATATGAGTATATAAATCAAAATCCAATCGAAAATAAAAACAAATAAGAAGAAAAACAAAACCACCTACTTGCGTATTTCCACTGGTGAAATCTTACTCTGCTTCTGGGGACACTTCCAAATAAACACAATGATCCTTTCCTTCAGAATTCTCGAAACTTGAACTGCTTCAGATTGGATAATCCACCACAAAATTATTCACTTTGAAACCTAAAAAAACAAATGCAAAAGTAAAAAGAACTAACAAGAAAACAAAAAAACACTTCCCTAAACACAAAAACTTCTTTTGGGGTTGGAATTGTGCAACACAAATTCCCACAGTCAAATTTACAAAAATTGCCCACGTTGGGCGCCAAATGTTGCAAAATTATTTGTTTTAACTATTCGCGATCAAACTATTAATTAATACATTATTTGGCGAATCAAAACAAAAAAAACACGAACAAAAAATTGCAGTCGCCACTGCCCGAAGGAAATATCGAATGTATTGAAAAAAAATGGCACTTGCCAGAGATCGGTGACAAGAGATCGCGAACAAATTTGCAACCGTAGCCAGTAAAAGGCCTACGTTCGGCTTTGCTCAGCGAAGGGGATGGGTTCGGTGGCGTTAAGCGCACTATGCACACTCTGTGATTTGAATGGTTTTCCGAAACCGTGGGTTATGAACCTTCTGCAAAAAAATAATGGTGGCGCCCATTTTGAGGTAAATTACGAAACCTCGCAAGTTCTGGAAATTAATGGAATAAAGGAAAAAAGAAACCAACAAATATTTAGTCACGTTATAAGGCTCCGTTGGAGCACGGCCTTTTATTATTTGGTGGTAGGATTTAAAAGAAATTATGAACACACGAAAGCAGGTGTATATATTATATACCACGAAATGTTTGGACCGTTGGCGTGGCCCGTTATCGCGTTGTCTCGAAAATTACAAAAATCTAATTTACTAACTGGGTCGCGTGTCCCGCTTTTTCGGGAATTTGTCGAAACGGAAGACTACCAAAACTACGGTTATCGAACAATGCCTAACACAAACGATTTTATTTCAACACTCTACTTATCTTTCTTTCCTGTTGGATTCCTTGTCAGGCCTCTATTTTTTTCTCTGATGACCTTCTGGCACCTCTCCACAATCCTCCCCGTCTCTCCAAGATCTCTCATTTCTTACCCGGAACTCACCCCACTACTCTACTTTAAAAGACCACAAAGAGGAAACCTCCACGGTTCACTCACTAGTTAGGTATTTCAAAAAAAAGTTGCTAATTTTTGCAACGCCAAAGTCAAAAACTTGCTTGTCTCAAATTAAACCTCTCTATTTGCTGGTCAGCCAAGAAGTGCCTTCCAGGGCTTTGGTCTGGTTCGAAGTCGCTTGGCTTCCTCATGCACACTCTCTCATACATTCGCTGGTATTAGACCCCAACGGTGGGATCTTTAAGTTGGCATTCAGCAATGCCTCCCACGGCCATTAACCACCACATTCACACATACTATCGGGTAGAACGGTCAAATTTTTGCGACACCAATGCGCTACCGTAACCCGTTAGCCCTCTCATAATTTCCAATAATTCCTCTCTTAACGTACTGGAATTCGCCTTAGTAAGATCCTTCCAGTACGTTTGGATTAGCCAGCCGACTTCGGACTCTCTTCTCTTTTATCAGAGTTAGCCTTCTATAATAGTAATTTGTATGACCCTCTGTCATAGTAACCAAATAAAGTAAATCGTGGAGGAATTTGCAACCCGGCATTTTCCCCACGAATTAAAAGTTAATTTAAAATAATAAAAAATAAGAAAAGAAGGATAATGGTGAACGCTAATATTCCCCACCCGGACATCGGGCGTTGGACCCTTCCCCCAACATGGGAAAACCCAATCACTCCCACTCACTGACAAGGAATCCATCAGGTATGGTTTGTTTACAAAATTTTCCGCGAGTTATTTAAGCTGTTTCGGTAGTCTTACGCGCAGATTTGGGGGATGAGACTTGCGATAACATGCCATTCCTTACAAATTGTTGAATTTAGGGTGGGCTCTCGGCCTTAATTGCGATGCATTTTTGTTGGTGGTTATTTTTTCGTTGTTTTGGTTCTCAGTGTCGCTCTTGTCCCTCTTCACTGTGATGGTGCTGCGATCGTCTCTGAACGATTTGTGTTTGGTGTTCGTTCTATTGTGGGAGTGCGTTTTATGTGGCCGTCCGCCTACACTCTCTGCGGCTCCTCCGTTGCTCCATCGTCGGGGCCTAAATTTAGGGATCGTCTTCGCTATGCCCATCGAACCAAGCTCTCTCTCTACCGTGGTGGTGATGGTAGATCTCACGAAGAGTGTCTTTTAATTGGCCGTCCGCCTACACTCCTCTGCTGCTCCTCTGTTGCTCCCGCGGCGGGGTGATCCGTAAAGAGATCGTCGTCTCTCCACCCATCGTACGTAATTGTGTATGTTCTTGTCACATACTATTTTGTTGTGTAAATCGTTGGGGTGTTTTTGTGTTGACCGTCCGCCACACCCTTTTACACACTCAGATGCTGGCCTGTTATCCCTCGGTGGAGTGTTGGCTAAAGGGATCGTCCTCCCCCCACTCCTTCGTCTATACCGACCTCCTGTCGGTACATTTGTACTGTTGGTCGGTGGGAGTCTCCTGACGACCTGCCAGGCTCACCATCCGATTTGCGTCCCTTCTTAATCGGCGGTTGCGAGTCTCCCTTCCGTCCGAAGGGCTGCACAACCGGAACTCCCATCCGTCTGATGGCTTGTGACCGGCCTGTCACTACGAGAACCTATGTGGTCGCACCCTTAAGGCTCCAGGGAGGTGGTCCGGAGGCTGATGGGGGCCTCGGATGCCCGTCCACATCCCAGGACCTCGAGTACAAAACCCAAGAAAAGAGGGACCAGGGGCAGGGAGAGAAAAGAAAGAGAACAGACCTTGTTGCGGTAAAATTTAACGCAACGAACCCCACCCTCACCTCCTGGGAAATGGGCTTGGTTTTCGCAGGAACCCAAACCATTTCCCAAGATATAGGTCGACGCCACAACAAAGGAGAGACATTCCCACCATTGGCCAAAACTGCCCGTCTAGATCTCAAAAACAAATCAAAAATGAAACAACACAAGCTAAAGTTACTCTATTGGGACTTCTAGACTAATCTGCATCGTGATGAGGCTTAAGATCCTTCACGTGCCATGTTCCACGGTCTTTGCCGTTCTCATCGGCTAGCGTGTATATCCAAGGTGACACCCGCTTACTTATCCTGAAGGGACCGACGAATTTAGGGGCCAACTTTGCGGCATAATAATTAGCGGCATCTGATAACGTGAAATTTCTGCGCCATACCAACTCGTTCGGGAGATATTGGGTATCTCGCCGTCGGAGGTTGTAGACTTTCGCGGACTTCTTGGCGGCCGCCGCTAACTTTCTACCTATATCTAACCTAAGCTCCTTAAATCGATGTTCTAACTCGGCCCTATCTACATCCCTATCTCTTGCATCTAAATCTCTATCTCCTACACTTAAATCTCTATCACCTACAGCTAAATCCCTACTTGTCGAAGCTGCCTCCGCACTACCCGGAGCTGCTTCCCTATTCTCGACGTGGTAACTTGTAGGAGCTACCTCTCGACCACAAGTCATCATGTCCCTACCAAAATTCGCATAATATGGCGAAATCCCTAAAACGTCGTGTTGGGCCGTGCGTATAGCCAACTGCGAGTCCTAACTTCGGTGATTTTCGGAGACATACGCTCTCAGCGTTGTCTTTATAATTTGGTTAATCCTCTCCGCCGGATTAGCCTGTGGATGGTAATGTGCTGTATAACGTAGTTGTGACGCGTACGCCTGGCAAAGCGCTTTCAATTCCTTGCTACGGAACTGCGGGCCGTTGTCACATATGACCGCTGATGGAATGCCAAATAAAAGAAAGACATTGTCTTCCAACTCCTTACATACTGCCTTTGCGGTGGCAGATCTCAACGCGAACAAAAGGGGAAATTTGGTAAAATAGTCAACAACAGTTAAAATATAAACGAACCCCCTACTGGACTTGGGAAGAGGTCCTACCAAGTCTACACGTTCCCTCATCAGACCAGCGGGTTTCTCATTCACCGGCTTTACCTGTTGGCAAACTTTACAATTCCTAACGTACCTAGTTATATCCTGTCTCATTTTAGGCCAATAATATGGACTGTCATGGCAGTCTCTTAAAACCCCTAATCTACCTGATTTCCCTACAACTAATTTCTACTCGTTGTTATCCTCGTGGACTATAATGTGACTGGCTTTCACAAACTTGAAAAGCCGTCCATTTTCCACTCTCCACGCTGGGTATGCTAATGGATTCAACTCAACCGCCGAAATCATCTTCACCACCCAAGGGTCCAAATCCGCATCCGAGATCTCGGTCACTACCGGAACTCCTCGCGACAACATATCGGGGACAACATGTTCCTTCCCCTTTCGATGAATGATCTCAAAATCGAATTGCTGAAGCCTCACTGCCCAGCGCGCTAATCTACCCGACGGATCCTTAAGATTACTCAGCCATACAAGAGAGTAGTGATCCGTCACAACCGTAAACCGAACACCTTCGATATACGGACGCAACTTCTCAACAGCCCACAGTACAACCAAGCATTCCTTTTCAGTCGTCGAGTAGTTTCTCTCACACCTATTGAGAGACCTACTTAAATAACAAACAACTTTCTCTCCTTCCTCAAACTCCTGAGATAATACAGCCCCGATACCAAAATCTGATGCGTCGGTCTGCACCACAAAAGGTCGCTGACAATCCGGGCATGTCAAGATCGGTGCCGTAATCAAGCATTCTTTCGCCTTCCTAAAACTTTCCTCACAATCTTTCGACCATACAAACTTCCTACTTTTCTTTAACAAATCTGTTAAAGGCCTGACTAAAGTGGCGAAATTTGGTGCAAAACGTCTGTACCACGAAATTGTTGCTATAAAGCTCCTAACTCCCTTCACATTCTTCGGTGCAGGAATCCTTACCATGCTTTCCACCTTTTCCGGATCAACATGTAATCCGTTCCTATCAACGACGTAACCTAGGAATTTTAAAGAGGGCCTACAAAAGTTACATTTTTCACGACTAACTTTCAACCCCGCCTTAAAGACCTCTTCCAGTATCTCAAGGTGTTGTTTGAAAGAATTGGTAACGATAATAATATCGTCCAAATACACGAATACGTGTGGCTCCAAATCGGCACCCAAAACGCTGTCGATAAATCGTTGCCACGTCGCAGGCGCGTTATGTAAGCCGAATGGCATTCGCTTGAACTGGAACAGACCTCTATTCGGAACCGTGAAGGCTGTGAGTGGACGCGATCCCTATTCCATCGGGATCTGCCAATAGCCCAACTTCATGCCTAAAGATGTTAAGAACTTCGTATCTCGAAGTTTATCTAGGGTCGTTGAAATGTATGGAAGTGGATAAGCATCCCTGGGGGAAGTGGATAAGCATCCCTCGGGCGTTGAACAAAAGAACTGCTTAAACTCTTGCGATTACTGTTTGTAAAAAAGAACGCTTTAAATTCCGCAATTTGAAATAAAAACAACCGCCTTCCTTTACGTTATAAAATTTTGACAAAGGTAGTGGGTGAGTTCAGTGTAATTGCAATTTACATTTGTTGATTTTGTCATCAACAATCCCTATCTGTAACTTTATTAAGCTTCCTATGGTCGAAACAGAACCTAAATGAACCATCCTTCTTTCTAATAAGAACTATTGGCGATGCTCACGAGCTGCTTGATTTCTCAATAACTCCCGCATCCAGCATCTCCTTTAGCTCCTTATCAATATGTCCCTGCATTGCCGGTGAGACCGGATAATACCTTTGTTTAATTGGTTCTGCCGCCGTCCTAATCTTATGCTCCACCAATTATGTGCACCCTAAGCCCTCTGGCATAGCTTCAAAAATTTTGTCTACCAAAATCTCGAGTTGCCTTACTTCGGCCACGTCCAACTCGGACTTTTCCCTAATCGCTGAAATTGAGCCAACCATCTGTTGACTCGAAAAATTCCACACGCCCGATCTCAAATCCGGGACCACTCCCGTCAGTGCCCAAAAATCTGCACCTAGGATCATCACGCGTGGTAGGGCCGGTATCACCAAACACTCTAAAAACACTGTCTTCTTCTGCACCACAATTGGTAAAGATACCACCCCTAAAACTTCTATTCCTGCCCCATCTGCTAATGCAACCGATTTTATGTTGCCTCTACCTAACACTAGCCCTAAATCTTTCAAAATATTCCACCCGTCCCTGCAAATGATTGTGCGTGAAGCGCCCGAATCTAAAAGACCTAAAAACCTAATCCCATAAATTGAAACTCCTAAGTATGGTCGCCTATCTTCCCCGTTGAATGAATTTGAGAAAACCCTAACTGGTCACCAGCAGGCGACCTCTCTAATTGCGACGGCGCTCTTGTCCTGCTGACCCAAGCATTTCCCGAACAGCGCCGACAAGCCTTACGCGACGTCCCTACTGCACCACAACCATAACAACGCCTAGGAGCGGAACAACGATTAGCGAAATGCCCTTCGCTATCGCAATTAAAACACCTCATTGGTCGTGGTGATCGACGCTGTTGGTTGTCTTGAACGACAACCGAAACCCTTGGTTCCTCCGAACCAATGTAGGCCAAATCCGGTTCCAGGAGATGCCTACCCCGAGTCGTTGGAGGTGACCGACCACATTTGCTCGCACTGTCTCCAACTTTCTTCCCAACGCGACCAGATAACTGACGCAATTGGGCTCTACGAGTCCAAGCTGCGTCTGGTAAAATGGTGCAAGATTCCTTTGCAGGATCGACAGCTTCCTTTTCTCCGTGAGGGGATGGGAAAGTTTGCCAAACATATTCTGCATCGTCGCATCGTAGACACCTATCTCTTCTAAAAGAAGATCATCTTAATTGGGAGGGAGAAACTCCAGTTTCAATTCCCTCACCAGTTCTGGCCACGAAGAAACAGTCCGCCTAATCGCCCTAAACCAAAGAAGTGCCTTCCCAGTAAATAAGTCCACCGACGACCTAAACAATTGGGATTCACTAGTCCCCCTAGCTTCCCTAAGCTCCTCAACTCTCTCCAGAAAAGAGTTGACTGAGGCCCCGCATCGTTCACCCGTAAATAAGATATTCCACTTGGAGAGATTTTCGGGTTTCTCCGAGTGAATATATATTCGTTCGTCAGCAAAGGTATTGGGGTTAGTTCCCAAAACCGATGCTGACTTCGCGGTTCTACTCGTCGAGGCTCTGCTGGCCGTTGTTGCTGATGTAGTTGTTGTTGTTGTTGTTCCTGTACGACTTGCTTGTCGTTGATAGTTGCGTTATCATCGCAATCGCTTCCTTCATCGTCGCTATCCTCTAACTCCCCGAGGATATTGACCAACTCGGTCTTCAATTCCTTCTTCCTTCTTTGCCACCGTCTCGTCTTCCGTAATAGCACGAGACCTCCCTATCCTATTCATTGCCCAATCTATTTTGGTAAATGCTTTTTTGAATTCCGAAGATCCCCGCTCAGGGTGGCTCGCTACGAGCGCCTTGATCTCCACTATTTTCCTCTCAACTGCGTCCCTATCTTGTTCAAAAGTGAATGGGTACGTGTCCGATTCTACGATCGAACCACGTCGCTCCATTGCCCTAGCTGCCCTAAGAGATTTTCGCATTGGGTCGACGTCGCCAACCGACAACCCTCTGCGCTCAATCTCATAAACTAACTCGTCCCTAGCTAACCTATTAATTTCCATCTTTACCAGATTCAGACCAAAATGAACTTGCGCGAAAAACAGAACAATTATTTGTCTATACCGACAAAATAAAAAAACACTTGTAAAGAAAACAAACCGAAATTAAAATAAGCGAACTGGTGTTAGCAACTCCAACACGGTAAGCAAAACAGAGAGTGAAAAAAACAAACGTTTACAGCCGAGATAACAAAATTAAAGAAAAATAATAAAAAAAAATAAATGTCGGCAGCTGTACCAACTTCCTCGAATGGGGTGTTAAAAACAATTCGGTCCCAAACAATTCGTTTAAAATTATTAAAAACGAAAGAAAAAACTCAAACCCAAGAAAGAAAAAAAAAATATGACTGACGGTAACCCTGTTTTATGTATATAGAGTACCACTGGCTTACTAACCACCGGTGCCTATATATATATCCAATAATAAACCCGCTTGAAACTGATATCGGTATTACGTATATATTTTTTTTTTTTTTTTTTTTTTTTTTTTTTTTTTTATTTTTTTAGTTCTACATTAATTTACATTGATCCGCGAAGCCTTATGGCTTATCTGCAGAAAATTATTTATCAGTGATTTACATTATATTTCTTGCGAGTTTAGTTTTCAATTACAATAAGATTATTATTATTATTACTTTACATAACATGACTTTACATAGAAAGGTAAAATTCTTTAATAAGATTCTTGCGGGCATTTGGGTTTGGGATAGTTCTGAGCATCTGTGGAAGTTCGTTAAGAATAGTTGGTACGCTGTGATGTAGTTGTCTTCGACCATACGTATTTTTGCTCATGGGGACCTGTAGCATTCCATGGGCTCGCCTTCTTGTATTCACCTGGTGTTCAATTTGCCTTCGAAAACGCGCATCATCGTATTATTCAAGTGCAACAGTCATTTTATAGATTTGCTGGACTTTTAGTACTTTAAAGTTGTTTCCTCCGTCTGCATTGGTAGAATTTCGGTTGTTCATCCTTTTTATTATTGAGTTCTGTAGTTTTTGCAGTTTATCTATATGGGTCTTTGACGAATTACCCCACGCAAGTATCCCATAACGTAGCTTTGACTCAACGAGGGCGTAGTATACTTGTTTTTGGACTTGTGGCGTTGAATGGTATCCAAGGTAGAATATCGAATAGAGGGCTTTCTTGAGATCAGAGCGAAGTTTGTCGATATGTTTGTCCCAAAGAAAATGGCTGTCGATGGTCACACCTAGATATTTGTATGTTTCGACAACATCGATGACACGATCTGGAAGATTAGCTTGACATATGTTGCTTTTTATGATAACCCCTTGGTCTGTTGCTTTGTGATGGTCCACGAATGTGCATAAGTTTTGTTTTTGAAGCGTTCAAAATTATACCGTTATCATGACACCATTTCACTGCTTTGTCAAACTCTTCTTGCATTATACTCAACGCTGTTTGAAGGCATCTATGTCTAACCACTATCGCAGTGTCGTCTGCAAATGCGAATGGAATGCTGTTCGTGAACACTCGGAGTAGCTCATTTGAAAAAAGGTAAACAGAAGCGGTCCAAGTTTCGATCCTTGAGGTACTCCAACAGGAGCCACTTTTTCGTCGCTGAGGATATCTTTAATTTTAACTTTAAAAGATCTTCCGCACAGGTAGTTACGCAGCCAATCAGAGAGCTTGCCTCGGATGCCGAGCCTGTTTAATGCATTCAAGAGCTTGGAGTGGTCTAGCGTATCAAATGCTTTACTGAAGTCCAAGAAAACTACCAGGACATGGTGGTTTTTATTAAGGCTTTCATTAATGGTATTTGCAAATTCACCAAGAAGCTTACCAGTACTTTTGTTTCTTTGGAACCCGTACTGTCTATCATGAATTATTGAATACTTATCAATGAAGTTTGTTAATCTTATTGCTATTACTTCTTCCAGACACTTCTCAATAACTGGCAGAATAGATATTGGTCTGTAATTAGAGACTTCACTTTTAACACCTCCTTTATATACTGGTCTTACTACCGACTTTTTCAACATGTCAGGAATTTTAGCTTGATTTAAACTCAAATTAATAATCTTTGCAACAATTGGTGCAAATATATCTGCATGCGTTTTCATGTCGACCGGTCTGATGTCATCCATTCCTGCAGATTGGTTCTGATTAAGTGATTTTAGGATTAAAAAAACTTCATCTTCGTTCGTGTCGTCAATAAAAATTGAGTTAGTTCGAGTTTCATTTGCGTGATTTGACAAAAGTGTGTTACAGATGTGTATTATTTGGAGCGTTTGATCAGAAAATTGTTCTGCACACTTATTGGACAAGACTAAATGATCTTTTTCAACTGCAAAGTTTTTGGTGATAACATCATCTAACCTGGGCTTATTTCTTCCCATAATTTCATTTATAATGATCCAAGTTTTACGAGGATCATTTCTGGTCTGAATGAATTGTTCTTTGTAATAATTAGACTTCTTTAATTGTATTTCTTTGTTCACTTTATTTCTGAACCTTTTGTAATCCGTTTCGTAGGACATATTAAGTCTATTGTTTACATTTTTCATGAAGTTCTGTTGACATCCAAGATTTTGTTTTACGCTTTTTAATAGTGTTTTTTTGTACCATTGATTTTTCGTATATTTTCTGCATCTTTTCCACAAAATTGTTATAAATTCTATCGACATCGTTAATACAGACTAGTGCGTCCCACTCTGTAGATCGAATTAATACATCCACCAATCTGTTTTTGACGTACTTCGTGTTGCAGTCGTTGGATAAGTTGGGAGTTGGGCCAAAGGTACCATAAAGAACAGGATAATGGTCAGAAATATCACTCTCTATTACTGCTGAGAACATGTGGCTATTAGTTAGATTTACTGCAATGTGATCTATTAACGTCGAAGTTCCCCTTTTTAAATCAACTCTAGTATTTTCTTTAATAACGTTAATTAATCCATAAGATGCCAGCATTTCTAAATAACTCTTCACATAATTGTTATGATCATCTTTGACATTTATATTCATATCACCCATCACAATAATGTCTCTATCTCTCTTTTTGTCGATTTTTTCAAGATAAGTTTCAAGTTCGCCTATAAACTCTTTCACACTATAACCTGGTGGTCTATAGACTGCATAAATGTATTCAGCCTTAGCCCCTTTTGTAATTTTTATCTCGAGAGATTCACATGATGTGCTATTTAAGTCCTTAAATTCATATTCTATATTGTTTTTTAAGTATATCGCAATTCCTCCACCTCGTCGCTTGCTCCTATTTATAAATTCGGTATTAAATCCCTCTATCTTGTATAATTCATTTTCTCCTTTTTTTATATTAATTTCAAGAAGAACGATAATGTTTAAAAATCTTAACAGAGGTCTGATATAAACACAAAATGTATCCCAGTTTTTTCGCATAGATCTTATATTAAAGCATAGGCAGCAAAATTCCATGTTATTAAGTTCATTAAAGTTTATGCCGCTAAAACCATTTATTACCTTATAATCTAGGTTCACCAACAAATTATCACTACTGTTTGTGTTTTCCATTTTCATATGCTGTTTCGTTTTTCTTTATGGGCACAAACATTGATGTTAAATACGATTGATTTTGTTCACATCGTTAGCAGTGCTTATCCATATTGCTGGAGAGTTTTCATTCTTTCTAGTTAGTATTTTACCCTCACTCTCCCACACATATTTAAATCCCTCTTGCTTTGCCCGTTGCTTCGCCGCATATAGCAGGTTCTTGTTGTGCTTTGTCAGTTGGTTGTTGACGTAAACATTCTATATATATATAATACTCGCAAAAAACACTTGTAGGTATATATATGAGTATATAAATCAAAATCCAATCGAAAATAAAAACAAATAAGAAGAAAACAAAACCACCTACTTGCGTATTTCCACTGGTGAAATCTTACTCTGCTACTGGGGACACTTCCAAATAAACACAATGATCCTTTCCTTCAGAATTCTCGAAACTTGAACTGCTTCAGATTGGATAATCCACCACAAAATTATTCACTTTGAAACCTAAAAAAACAAATGCAAAAGTAAAAAGAACTAACAAGAAAACAAAAAAACACTTCCCTAAACACAAAAACTTCTTTTGGGGTTGGAATTGTGCAACACAAATTCCCACAGTCAAATTTACAAAAATCGCCCACGTTGGGCGCCAAATGTTGCAAAATTATTTGTTTTAACTATTCGCGATCAAACTATTAATTAATACATTATTTGGCGAAGCAAAACAAAAAAAACACGAACAAAAAATTGCAGTCGCCACTGCCCGAAGGAAATATCGAATGTATTGAAAAAAAATGGCACTTGCCAGAGATCGGTGACAAGAGATCGCGAACAAATTTGCAACCGTAGCCAGTAAAAGGCCTACGTTAGGCTTTGCTCAGCGAAGGGGATGGGTTCGGTGGCGTTAAGCGCACTATGCACACTCTGTGATTTGAATGGTTTTCCGAAACCGTGGGTTATGAACCTTCTGCAAAAAAATAATGGTGGCGCCCATTTTGAGGTCAATTACGAAACCTCGAAAGTTCTGGAAATTAATGGAATAAAGGAAAAAAGAAACCAACAAATATTTAGTCACGTTATAAGGCTCCGTTGGAGCACGGCCTTTTATTATTTGGTGGTAGGATTTAAAAGAAATTATGAACACACGAAAGCAGGTGTATATATTATATACCACGAAATGTTTGGACCGTTGGCGTGGCCCGTTATCGTGTTGTCTCGAAAATTACAAAAATCTAATTTACTAACTGGGTCGCGTGTCCCGCTTTTTCGGGAATTTGTCGAAACGGAAGACTACCAAAACTACGGTTATCGAACAATGCCTAACACAAACGATTTTATTTCAACACTCTACTTATCTTTCTTTCCTGTTGGATTCCTTGTCAGGCCTCTATTTTTTTCTCTGATGACCTTCTGGCACCTCTCCACAATCCTCCCCGTCTCTCCAAGATCTCTCATTTCTTACCCGGAACTCACCCCACTACTCTACTTTAAAAGACCACAAAGAGGAAACCTCCACGGTTCACTCACTAGTTAGGTATTTCAAAAAAAGTTGCTAATTTTTGCAACGCCAAAGTCAAAAACTAGCTTGTCTCAAATTAAACCTCTCTATTTGCTGGTCAGCCAAGAAGTGCTTTCCAGGGCTTTGGTCTGGTTCGAAGTCGCTTGGCTTCCTCACGCACACTCTCTCATACATTCGCTGGTATTAGACCCCAACGGTGGGATCTTTAAGTTGGCATTCAGCAATACCTCCCATGGCCATTAACCACCACATTCACACATACTATCGGGTAGAACGGTCAAATTTTTGCGACACCAATGCGCTACCGTAACCCGTTAGCCCTCTCATAATTTCCAATAATTCCTCTCTTAACGTACTGGAATCCGCCTTGGTAAGATCCTTCCAGTACGTTTGGATTAGCCAGCCGACTTCGGACTCTCTTCTCTTTTATCAGAGTTAGCCTTCTATAATAATAATTTGTATGACCATCTGTCATAGTAACCAAACAAAGTAAATCGTAGAGGAATTTGCAACCCGGCATTTTCCCCACGAATTAAAAGTTAATTTAAAATAATAAAAAATAAGAAAAGAAGGATAATGGTGAACGCTAATATTCCCCACCCGGACATCGGGCGTTGGACCCTTCCCCCAACATGGGAAAACCCAATCACTCCCACTCACTGACAAGGAATCCATCAGGTATGGTTTGTTTACAAAATTTTCCGCGAGTTATTTAAGCTGTTTCGGTAGTCTTACGCGCAGATTTAGTGGATGAGACTTGCGATAACATGCCATTCCTTACAAATTGTTGAATTTAGGGTGAGCTCTCGGCCTTAATTCCGATGCATTTTTGGTGGTGGTTATTTTTTCGTTGTTTTGGTTCTCAGTGTCGCTCTTGTCCCTCTTCACTGTGATGGTGCTGCGATCGTCTCTGAACGATTTGTGTTTGGTGTTCGTTCTACTGTGGGAGTGCGATTTATGTGGCCGTCCGCCTACACTCTCTGCGGCTCCTCCGTTGCTCCATCGTCGGGGCCTAAACTTAGCGATCGTCTTCGCTATGCCCATCGAACCAAGCTCTCTCTCAACCGTGGTGGTGATGGTAGATCTCACGAAGAGTGTCTTTTAATTGGCCGTCCGCCTACACTCCTCTGCTGCTCCTCTGTTGCTCCCGCGGCGGGGTGATTCGTAAAGAGATCGTCGTCTCTCCACCCATCGTACGTAATTGTGTATGTT
The DNA here is from genome assembly GCA_916610125.1 of Cheilosia vulpina. Taxonomy (NCBI): domain Eukaryota; kingdom Metazoa; phylum Arthropoda; class Insecta; order Diptera; family Syrphidae; genus Cheilosia; species Cheilosia vulpina. The sequence goes on from OU744280.1 coordinate 47,445,892, forward strand.
CTTGTCACATACTATTTTGTTGTGTAAATCGTTGGGGTGTTTTTGTGTTGGCCGTCCGCCACACTTTTTTATACACTCAGATACTGGCCTGTTATCCCTCGGTGGAGTGTTGGCTAAAGGGATCGTCCTCCCCCACTCCTTCGTCTATACCGACCTCCTGTCGGTACATTTGTACTGTTGGTCGGTGGGAGTCTCCTGACGACCTGCCAGGCTCACCATCCGACTTGCGTCCCTTCTTAATCGGCGGTTGCGAGTCTCCCTTCCGTCCGAAGGGCTGCGCAACCGGAACTCCCATCCGTCTGATGGCTTGTGACCGGCCTGTCACTACGAGAACCTATGTGGTCGCACCCTTAAGGCTCCAGGGAGGTGGTCCGGAGGCTGATGGGGGCCTCGGATGCCCGTCCACATCCCAGGACCTCGAGTACAAAACCCAAGAAAAGAGGGACCAGGGGCAGGGAGAGAAAGGAAAGAGAGCAGCCCTTGTTGCGGTAAAATTTAACGCAACAAAGGTACGTTGTTTTAAATGTAAAAATTTAGGGCATATTGCTAACGACTGTAAATCTAAAATGTATTGTACTATTTGTAAGAAAGCGAACCATAAAGATGAGAATTGTTTTTTTAAGTATAAAAACGACAAAAAAATGTAAATAGAAAAAAGACAGCCTTCTTAACTTACAAAACCGATGAAACAACTCAAGGTATTTCATTTATTATTGATTCAGGTAGTACTTCACATATGGTTAAAGGCAAATGCTTACTTAAGAATATAAAATACTTACAGACAGAAATTGGTGTCGCAAAGTGGTCTGAATTATTTATGTCGTCAGAATGTCATGGAGAGTTTGAGGGTGAGAATTGTATCCTGTTAAAAACATTGTTTGTGCCTCAACTTACAAATAACCTCATTTCTGTCTCAGCTGTCACTGATAGTGGAGGTGAAGTTGTTTTTAATAGATCAACTGCATACATCTTTGACAAAAATGAAAAATAATTCTAGAAGGAGAAAACGAAGAATCAGGTCTTTATAAAGTAGGAATAGAAAAGGAGTGTGATTAGAATGAGGTATCGTTTATAACAAATAAAAACCAATCAGCACTAGATTGGCATAACAAAATAGGAAACCCTGGGTTTAATAATTTTGAAGATCATCCCAACGACACGACTGTGAAATGCCAAAATATTCCGAATCAGGTGTGATAATGGCGGCGAGTACACCAGCACTGGTTTTGTAACTTGGTGTACAGTAAAAGGTATCAAATTAGATTATACAGTAGCATATACCCCTCACTTAAATGGCAAAGCCGAAGGATTAAACAGAACAATTATGGAAAAAGTAAGAGCTTTGTTATTTAATTTAAACCTGGAAAAGGAAAGGGGTGAGGCTGTACTGTGTGGTACATACTTGATTAACAGACTTCCAAGCGAAACTTTGAATTTTAAGACACCATTCGAAATATGGTATAAAAAAAAACCGGATTTGACAAATATGACTATGTTTTACTTACTTTCAATGAAACAATGTCTGAAAAGGAAAATTGGAAAAAGGCTATAGAAAACGAAATATCTGCACTAGAGAAACCTGGGATATCGTTGATAAAAAGGAAGCAAGCAAACAAAAAATGTTGTCAAATAAATGGGTGTTTCGGGTTAAGGAAGATGGGTCTTATAAGGCTAGGCTAGCGGTCAGAAGTTTTGAGCAAAAGCACCACATAGATTTCGAAGACATTTTAGTCCGGTTGTAAGTCAATCGTCACTTAAAACATTATTTGCAGTAGCGGCAGCCAAAAATGATCACTTAATGACGTTTGATGTTAAGACAGCATTCCTTTACTGATAATTAAGAGATAACGTTTACATGAGAAAACCAGAGGAGTTTAATGTAAGACAAAATACAATTTGTCGTTTAAAAAAGTCCTTATACGGTCACAAAGAAGCTCCAAAATGATGGAATGAAAAGTTTTTAGGAATTATAAAAAACCTCGGATTAGAACAACCTAAAAATGAGCCCCGTGTACTTAAAATCAAAGATGGATCTGTCATTATAGCAATTTATGTTGATGATTGACTTGTTCTTTGGAAATCTAAAGATGTCATTATGAAAATATTGACAGAACTAAGAACAAAAATTGATATAAAGATTTACGAGGAGCCTAAAACATACCTTGGAATGGAAATAAAAAGAAACAAAAACGGAATACAACTTACGCAGCCAGCCTATACTAACAACATTCTTGAAAGATTTAACATGAAAAATTGTAAGTCAATATCCACACCCAGCATCAAAGGCGAAGCAATAAAAACTTCCAATGATAAAATCAACTTTCCTTACAGAAAGGCCATCGGTAGTCTCCTGAATTTGTCGACTAGAACAAGATCAGATATATCACTTGCAGTAGGGTTAGCTAGTAGACATATGGAGAATCCGAATATGCAGGATGTAGCTTCGATAAAAAAGAATATTTAAATACTTAGCTGGAACATTGGGAGAAGGCATCTGCTATAAATGTAGTTCAAATATTTCTGAATTAGAAACGTATTGTGACGCTGACTATGCAAATGACTCTGAAACTAGGCGAAGTACAACTGGGTTTGTGATTATGTTATCTGGAGGTCCTTGGTTTTCAAGAAGACAACCCATAGTGGCATTATCGTCCACAGAAGCAGAATGTTGCAAAGAGGCGATGTTTCTTAAATCATTATTAAAAGATTTAGGAATCGATATAAGAGTGGTATTCTATATTGATAATCAAAGTTCCATAAATCTAATAAACACAGGAATTTCCAAAAAACGATCTAAGCACATAGACGTAAAATATCATTACATACATTAACTCGCTGCGAACAATGATATAAAACTAAATTTCTGTCCTGCTAAATTTCAAAAGGCTGATATGCTGACAAAGCCTTAGACAAGACTAAATTCGAAAACAATAAGAATTATTTGATAACTACTTTAAACTGATAGTTTTTTTTAAAAACCAATTTTGAAGTACATGCCTGAATCTATACACTATTATTATTATAATTATTATTATTAAAAAGTTAATAAATAATGAATAATACCTAAGTAAATATATTATTTAAATATTTGTAGTTTTTCGCCGGATCTCCACTAGGATGTCTTTTGTGGAGTTCATGTTTAGTCCGAGGTAGATAAACTCCTTAACTACCTCGAAATTGTTGCTATCAATAGTGACGTTCTGTCCTAGGCGGTGGACAGATGCTTGTTCGTTTGTTGGTAGCATGTACTTAGTTTTGTCCTCATTTATTACAAGACCAACGAATTTCGCCTGTTCTTCAATCGCCGTAAAAGCCTCTATCACGGCACGCTGGGAGCGACCGATGATGTCAGTATCGTCTGCATACCCCAGTAGCTGGACGGATCTGTTGAAGATAATGCCTTCCGTGTTGACACCTGCCCTGCGCACTATCTGTTCCAGTACGTGATTGAAGAAGTCGCATGATAGCGCATCCCATTGCCGAAATCCGGTGCATGTTTGGAATAGTTCGGAGGAGCTAGTTCCAAATTGCACGTTGCATCGCGTGTTTTCGAGTGTCACGCGACACAACTGAATCAGTTTTGCCGGGATTCCGAATTCGGCCATGGCCATATAGAGCTCCTGACTATGTATATTATCATACGCGGCTTTGAAGTCAATGAATAGGTGGTGTGTCTCGACTTGAATTTCGTTAACAAATAAAGTGATAAAAAAAAGAAATAAATTGTTTTTTTTTTCATCTCGCTCGGCGCGGTGTCCTTTACTTGCATACAGTGGCTTGAGAAAGCGATGCGAGGAGCTTTTGAGTGTGAGAAAACTGTTTGCATGTATTCTTATGCACACGCGCACAGTGGAGCGTTTTTGATGCGACAAATGCGAGCCTCTGCATGCTTCTCGCACACAAACTGTTCTGACCACTTTATCTAATGAGTGAGCGCTAGGATTAATTTTTACTCTTGATTTTTTTTTTGAAATAAAATAAAAACAAAGAGCATAAAATAGAACCACCAATTTGTGTTATTGGTGATGGTGCAAAAACAAGTTGCCACCTACTTTTGTTATATATCTTTTAGAAAACTTTAATAAAAATATTGAACTATTACTTATGTTCCGCGCTGAGTTGAGCGGGAAAAAATAGTTATGCTTGGAATAGCTGATTCTCAAGCGGTGTGGAGAATCAGTTAGAGGAACTGATTTGAGGAGGAAATGAAACGCGATTATAATTCTGTTGGCTGTTTTAAAAAAAATTTAACCTCACTTTATTGCTGCTAATTAAAGAGTAGTTTTGCTTTACAATTTTTACCTCCCTTGAAGCTGCTGATTGCTTATATACTAAGTTCAGCTGTGCGTTCGGGGGTTAATGACCCTACAATACACGAAATACAATATTCCCTTTTTGTTGTGTTAGAGCACTTTTACCTTACTAATACATAAATTTAGATCGATTGATGCCCTTTCATTTACTCCTTCAACAATGCCCCCCATCTTCGGAGTCGGTGTTAGAGCGCACTGAGCTGGTAGATGCATCTCGCTCACATGCAATTCGGCCATTATGCATTTTCTTTGACTCGTGGTTAGAAGTTGCCACTACATGACACATATGCCGATGACGTGTGTTGGAGTGAGATCTGTATAATTCAATGTTCGTCTTGCTGCCCAAATTTGACAGTTCTCGTTTTCTGTCGGATTGTGTGGTGTCGTGGAGTGTATTTTCGTTTTGTTTTTATCGTTAATTATTGTTTTGTGTTGTTTGCATAAAGGCTACGACCTCGAACTGTTCTACGCATCTTGTGTGCTTGATTTCACTACATTCGAGTACCTAGTTTTCTGCAACTCCACATTTTCTTCCTTCCCTCTGCGCGCTAGTCTTGTTGGGATGCAACATGCTCCCGGCCCGGCAACGAGAAGTTCAAGGTCTCCGCGGTGTGTAGTGTTGTGTTGTGTTACATGTTTTGGATTTGCTCTGGTTGATATTAGTGTTTCATCCCCTTCTTCATTGGTTTGTGTCCCATGTTGTTCGGGTGCCAGTGTTCCTTCGGTTGAGTTTTGGCCGAGAAAGATACAAATTTTGTATTAGTTTATTGTTTAAAATACATATTGAAATAATGTAAAAAGTTAGCTGCTAAAGGTTCCTATCCAAATTCACTTCTGTGGCAAGTATGTTGATCTTGCAAAAGGATCATTATTAAATGTTCACTTATAGTCTATTTTTTTTGATAATTTATTCATTTTCATCTATTTAAATATTGTCTATATGTTCGAATTGTTCGACGGTTTGGTTACCGGCAAGGGGGATAGTTTCGCGATCGGACGTTTAAGGACTCCGTTCTCTGTCCTTATGGTCACCACGCGCGTTAGACCATCTGCGCCCGGATGCAGTTCGATTACGCGCGCGAGTAACCACGACGGCGGCGGTAGGTTATTCTCTTTGACCAGGACTATGTCACCGATTTTGATGTTCGGCTGTTTCTGAAGCCACTTGGCCCGTTGTTGAAGTAGATGAAGGTAAGTTGTGCTCCATTGCTTCCAGAACTCTTGTGTTAGTCGTTGTATGTAACTCCACCTATCGAGATTGTTTATGTTTTTGTCCATCAAATTCCTTTCAGGGAGTGTTATTAATGATGCTCCGATCAAAAAAATGTCCTGGGGTAAGAACCGTGAGATCATTGGGGTCGGATGTCATCGGACACAATGGCCTTGAGTTGAGGCATGCCTCGATTTGTGCGAGCAAAGTTACGTATTCCTCAAATGTCAGCCTAGCTGCACCGATTGTTCTTTTAAGGTGATGTTTGATGGATTTTACGCCAGCTTCCCAAAGCCCTCCAAAATGTGGAGCCGCTGGTGGGTTAAAATGCCATTTGGTGTTTTGTGCTGCAAGGTTTGCAGCTACTTCAGCTGACTACTCACTAGAGATGTGTTTGCTGTCTTTATTCAGTTCGGTTGTTGCCCCTTTGAAGTTTGTGCCGCAATCACTGTACATGTTGGTACAGAGTCCTCTTCGTGCCACAAATTTCCTGAATGCAGCTATAAACGCTGCTGCAGTGAGGTCGCTCACTACTTCAATATGTATTGCCTTCGTTGACAAGCATATGAAGACAGCTATGTATCCTTTAGTCATCCTATTACATCCGCCCTTCCACATCTTCATTTCTATTGGTCCCGCGAAATTTACTCCTGTGTTCGTAAAGGGCCTTGAAATTGAGACCCATTCTGCCGGAAGACTTCCCATCAATTGTTGTTGCATTTTCGCGTTGTATCGGTGACATCGAATGCAATTGTGGATGGTAGATTTGACCAGCCGCTTTAGATTGGTGATCCAATATTGGCTTCTGATCTCTGCCATCATCATCTGCTGTCCACCATGAAGTGTGCGTTGATGTGCATTGCTGACGATCAATCTGGCAAACTGATGTGAATCCTTCAGAATTATTGGGTGTTTTGGCTGAAAGGGATTGTGGAGTTTGATAAGCGTCCTCCGACGCGTAAAATTTCTTCAGGGTCTAGAAATGGATTCAGGCTGAGAATATGGCTGCCTTTGCCAATATTCCCTTTATTTCTTAATAATTTTATTTCCTCTGGGAAAAGTTCACTTTGAACGAGTCTGATGAGCTGCCTTTGTGATGCATCTAGCTCATCTGGAGTTATAGGGTAATTTTTCAAAGATCTTCTGTTTCCCTCGTCTTTGAGATATGCGAAGTATCTTCGCCATATAGCTGTACTTCGTACCAGTCGATTGAAGTCGGAATATCGTTGAACGTAATCGTTGTTGATGAGTGTGACTTGACATATGACCTGTGCGAAGTTTGCATGTATTTTTGTTATTTTTTCCTTGTAGAACGATGAGTTTGTTTCCTCTCTTTTCCTTTCTTTTTTCGTTTCCAGATCTGTCTCACATGTAGTCTGCTCTGGATATTGGCTTACGTCAAACGTCTTAAGGAAATTCGGTCCATGCCACCACATGTAACTATGGATGAGTTCCTGTGGTAACAATCCTCGTGATCCTATGTCTGCTGGGTTTTCCTTGGTGCCCACGTGTCGCCAGCGTTTGAATTTCGCTTACTCGATTGGCTACAAAAGTTGTGCGAATTAAGGGGTTTCCTCTGATCCACGCCAGTGTTATTGTGGAATCCGACCATGCAAATGTTTTGGCGTTTTCGAATTGCATTGCCCTCTTTACTCGATGTAAAAGTTTTGCTAGTAGCAATGCTGCGCATACCTCTAGCCGTGGTAGTGATACACACTTAACGGCTGTTGGAGCAACTCTCGTTTTTGCTGCCAACAGATGAATGTGCTCCGCCGTTCCGTTGATAATGCGAGCGTATATAACAGCCACATAAGCCCTTTCTGAGGCATCGCTGAACACGTGAAATTGTACCTCTGATGAATTGGTGTATTCGATCCACCGAGGTATCTCGAGGTCGTGCAGGTTAATTAGACCCCTTCGCAGCTCTACCCACTGATTTTCAATTTCTTGTGAAATTGGAGAATCCCATCCATATTCCTTTAACCACAGTTGCTGAAGAATCAATTTGGTCTTTATCACGCATGGTGCGATCCATCCAAGCGGATCGAACAGACGCGCAATATCTGCGAGTACGGACCTCTTTGTGAATTCTCGAACTTCAGGTAAATTGATTTTAAATGCAAATGTATCTTTCGCTGGATGCCATTGAATACCAAGTGTTATAATGGCGTCTGGAGCGTCGAAATTCAGAGGTAGATTTATTTCCCTTTCGCTTTCAGAAACCTGCTGTAAGACTTTTGCGGAATTGCTGGCCCATTTTCGCAGAGGGAACCCGGCTGATTTGAGGACCTCCAGAATGTCGTCTTGTAGATTGATGGCCTCGGCTTCTTCATTCGTACCGTAGATGAGATCGTCGACGTAGAATCCCTCAGTCAGTACCTTAGTGATGTACGGGTACTCGTGTTCCACATCTGACGCTAGCTGAAGTAAAGTGCGCACCGCTAGATACGGCGCCGATGCGGTTCCAAATGTGACCGTATTCAACGCATATGATTTTATTGGCTCGTTCTGAGTCTGTCTCCATAAGATGAGTTGGTATGGAGTATCTTCGGTTGCCATCCATATTTGCCGATACATCATGCTTATGTCTGCCGCAAACGATACCTTAAACTGTCTCCATTTCGTGATGAGGTCGATGATGTCGGGTTGCAACCGTGGCCCCACCATTAGGCAGTCGTTTAGCGACAAACCATTGGATGTTTTGCATGACGCATCAAATACTACACGCAACTTTGTGGTACTGCTTGATTCGTTAAGGACGGCGTGATGAGGCATGTAGTAGTGTTCGCCTAGTTCCATCGATAATGATACCTTTTTCATCTGACCTAAATTCAAGTACTCTTGTACGCACTTTGTATATGCTTCCTGTAGTTTTTGGTTCGACAAGAGTTTTCTTTCTATTTGAAAGAATCTTGCCATGACTGCCTTCTTCGAATTTCCCAGGATTGGGCGAATTCCGTTTTTGAAGGGGAGTCGTACTTCGTACCTCCCATCTTCCTTTCGTTGAACTGTGTCAGAGTAATGTATTTGACATTTTTGCTCCTCCGGTGACAGCTTCCGGTCATTAACATTTTCTTCAACTTCCCAGAATTGCCTAAGTTGTGCCTCTAAGGAGTTAAAGTTATTTTGAATGGTAAAACAGGTCACATTTGGTGAATTATTCGTTTTTCCTGTAAGGATCCATCCAAATTCTGTCCGTTGTGCAACAGAAGCCCCCTTCTGTCCTTTAACTAAGCCTTCTAAAATTATCGAAGAGTACACAAGAGTCGAACAAAGAGTTCGACAAGAGTTCGACAAGAGCGGACGTGTTTTCAATAGTGTCGTGGGGTGCGCGCTTTGGATTTCATTTTGGTTCTTGTATTCAACACACATTTCATAATAATTCAATATGAACTGTTCAAATTGCAAGGAAAAAATTGATCGAAGTGATCTCTTAAAAATAGATTGTACTGACTGCAAGTGTTACTTTCATTGTGCTTGTGTTAATTTACAAAAATCTGATTTTGATTATATGAACTTGAACAACATTCCTTTTCGCTGCGACAAGTGTGTTGCTCTGCGACGAAAGTCACTACAACAACAACCTGTGGCTTTGCCAAGTTTAACGGCTGAATCGTCACAACAAAAGCAGCACCATACAAATGCGGGAGCAACAAAACTCCAACCAAAACCTGTGCGTAAACCAACAACAAATACTACACAAACGAGTGTAACGGCATCAACTTCCAAACAGCATGAGAAGACTAGTGCAAGTATCACTGCAGTAGAGCAAACGCAACAATTTAGCGCTTGCAATAATACAATAACACTCCAGTTGCTCTACGAAGAGATTTTACTTCTAAAAAAAATCAACGCCGACTTCTTGCACACGGTGCAGAAGCTAGAAGAAGAAAATACCACACTTAGATCGAGGGTCACGAGCTTAGAAAACAAACTGAACTGGAGAGAACAGAAGCAGTTGGAGAGCGCAATTGAAATAGTTGGTGTGCCTGATCTTAACAACGAAAATGCTGTAGAGAGTGCAAACAAAATCTTTAGTGCCGCTTTGAATGTTTCTCTCTCCTCGGATGACATCCAACAATGTTACGTTAAACGCATCAACAGCAAGAATGTATGTTCGAATCCTAATGAGATGACGAGAAATGTTTTATGCGTCCATCTATCGTCTTATGATACTAAGCAGAAGATTATGAGAAGCATAAGGTCTGGGAAAAAAAACCTCAACACTTCGTTATTTGGAGGTCGAGACAAAAAAAGTATATATATAAATCATTACTTTACAAATTACAATAGGGCCTTGTTTAAGGCAGCAAGAAAAGTAAAATTGGATAAACACTATAAATATTTATGGTTTAGTAAATCTCAAATCTTGATGAGAAAGGTTGATAATGGTAGTGTTGTCGTTATAAGATCTTTCGATGATTTAACAGCAATTACAAATTAAAATTATGAATGATACTTTAGATCTCATATACGACGCCACTACCATTAAAACCATTAGAAGTGTTTACGATAGCATATTTTATCCTAGTTCTGATAATAAAAATCCAATTTTCATTGTACATCAAAATATTAGAAGCATGCGACAAAATTTTGATCTGCTACTTTGTAATATTGAAGGCTTTGTGAATCTGCCTGACTTTATTTTTCTGTCCGAGATATGGATTTATTCATGTGAAAAGGAAGACTACCATATTCCTAATTATGAATTTTTGGCTAATGCTAATGATACGTATTCTGCGGGAGGTGTAGGAGTATTTGTGCGAGACTCGTATGTGCGTGATTCGCATGATTTCGATGTTGTTTCTTATAATTTGAATAGTGCTGATATAATTAAAGTCTCCTTTGATATCAAGATGGAACATTTTCACATTATTTGTGTGTATAGGCTCCAGTTGATGTCTCCTCATTTTTTCTTTGAAGAGTTTACTACGTTTTTGTGTAATGAAAACGGGGAAAATCTTATTATACTTGGCGACTTCAACTTAGATATTTTAAGTGATAGCCTTGTGGTTGACACATATGGATCCCTAATGGCGGAGCATGGATTAACCTCGTTTATTAATGATCATACAAGACCGACTACTAACACTTGTCTAGATCATGTATTTGGTCGATTTGTGAAAATCGGTAATAACCTATGCGCGGGTGTAAACATAGACCTGCAAATTACTGATCACTGTTTAACTGGCTTAATCTTATGTAACCAAAATGATAAAAAGTCTTTCAATAATGCTCCTCACATGATAAGTAAAATCAACTACAGACAATTAAATAATAACCTGTTGCACGAAAGTTGGGATGAAATCCGCACCGCTTTAAATGCTTCACGGGCGTATCACCTATTTTTAAAAATTCTTAAGAAACACATTTATATCTCCAGCTTTACCAAACAGCGAAGAAAATCTGATATTTTACTAAAACCTTGGATGAACGATAATCTTAACTTAACTGAACTTAACTCTGTTTTAACAAATCGTTACACTCACTTGTGCCGAAAAATTAAGAAAGAAATCATAGTCTGTCGTGATAATTTCTACCACAGTAGTATGAGAAACGCACAAGGTAATCTAAAAAAAGAATGGGAAGTTGTAAACAGCCTAATGAATCGTAAAACCCAAAATAAAAGCGAATCTATTATTCTTAATAATGGGAATGTTGACATTACAGATCAAAATGCGGTTGCTAACGAGTTAAATGACTACTTTGCCTCAGTGGGACAATTATCCTTCCATACAGACCTTCCAAATCTCTGCAACTGTTGTACTGCATCTAGTCTTGGATACCAATTCCCTGTAAGGAGCAGTTTCTTCTTTGAACCCATTACAGGGTTTGAGTTGCTAAAAACAATAAATTCACTCAAAAATTCGAACTCATGTGGCGACGATGGTATTTCCAACATTGTCATAAAAAAAAATCGCTTTTAATGTCGTGGATATTTTGGCTATCATTTTTAATTTGAGTATATTCTCAGGTAATTTTCCTGATTTATTAAAATCCGCCAATGTAATACCTATTTTTAAAAAGGGCAACAAGAAAGAAAAAAGTAATTATAGGCCGATTTCATTACTTTCTACGATTTCTAAAATATTTGAGAAAACTGTTAAAGACAGAGTTCTAAAATATCTTAATAAAATCAACTTCTTTAGCGAAAATCAATTTGGATTTAGAAAAAGCCTCTCTACGGAAGACGCTCTCCTAGACTTTTGTACCTTTATTTACAGTGGTCTCGATACCAAGAAATGTTGCGCTGGACTTTTTGTAGATATTACGAAGGCCTTCGACATGGTTGATCACAGCATTCTCTTAAACAAATTGCATTGTGCGGGTTTTCGCGGTTTTATTTTAGATTGGTTCGCTTCTTATCTCAAAAACAGAATACAAAAGGTACAAGTCAGAGACAAGTTAAGTGGCTCTAAGTTAATCAATCGAGGTGTACCACAAGGATCTGTCCTTGGTCCCATTTTATTTTTAATTTATGTTAACTCTATTTTTGCTCTCCCATTCATTGGTAAAGTTAAGGCTTTTGCTGACGATTTTGCTTTCGCATATGAATCAGCCAATCTGTTAAATCTAGCTGCTGACATTAATCATGATGTCCACTTGCTTAGATTTTGGTTTGCCAAACACAAGCTAGTAGTAAGCAGTAAAACTAAATTAATGCATTTCAGTCTAACCGCAAAAGACTCACCGGACTTTGACATTACATTTCATGCGTCAACTTGCTGTAGACATAGCTTGGCTAACTGCGTTTGTGCTATGCAAGGTGTCTATACTCTATATGACGAAAATATTCTCTGCAATCCAAATTGTTTTATAAAAGAAACAGTTAAAAAAATAAATAATTGGCGCAACAGGTCCATATGGACCCAAGCCTAGCTTCTCACAACCATTCGTCTTGTGTGAGTTTTTATTTTTGGGACGAAAGGAAGGGATCTACAATTTTATGCCGAGTCCAAACGGCCAATTGAGAAGCTCTTTCCTGACAGTTACACTCTCGGATGTTTGTCAGACGTTCGCGAGAGGTGGCGCAGCGAAAAAAACCTTAAGTTGGAATTTGGGTTTTTCTCGGGATTCGAACCTGGGACCCCTCGCTTAGTAGTCCAACACACTAACCACTAAGCCACTGCGCCACAAAGAAACAGTTAAGCACTATAAATACCTTGGTGTAGTTATTGACCGAAATTTAAGTTGGAGCGAGCACATTTCAACTTTAAAAAAGTATCTTCGATCAGCTCTACGTATCTTTTACCGTCTTAGGAAATACTGCTCGTCAAAGACACTAAGAACAATATACTTTGGTATTTTTCACTCCAGACTGCAGTATGGAATTAGCGCTTGGGGAGGTACATGCCAAAATCAAACCCTACAGCTGGCTGTTTTACAGAAATATGCGATAAGAAGAGTATGCAAAGCGGCTCGTCTTACCCACTGCATTGACTTATTTAGAAGAACACAAGTCCTGCCTGTAAGACATTTATACTTTTTTAAAGTACTTAAAGTATTCTTCATAAGAGGTGGCTATATGCGCAGCCCTATATCAGACACCTATAATCTACGAAGCATCACCGGTTACGGCGTTTGTATTCCTCCTTTTCGAACAACAACCATGAGAAACTTTTATTCAATTACCTCTTGCAAACTATTTAACAGTCTTCCTGATTATATACGTATTATTAGAACTGCCTCTGTATTTTTAAAAAAAGTCAAATCCTGGCTTCTCTCATTTAATTACAATGAAATTGAAATTCTGTTGCGCTTCATTATTTGAATTATCCTATTATTTCATGAATTTATGTATGCTTTTATTTTATAATTTGTAAAATCCTATGCACATTTCATTGTTTGTTGTTTCTTTCTCTTTTTTTCTTTTCCCATTTTATTTGTTTTATATTTTGAATTGTTAAAGTACCATGATGTTCATACTTATAAATGTTCACCCCACATTGTAAACATTGTAATTCGATGTGACATTCCCCTCTATTTATTTTCTATGAATATGAATGTCACTAACTATTCTCTTAATTTAGATACTTATAAGAAATATTGTTATCACTACTTAAAAGTTGAATTAATGAATTGAGAATAAAGATTAATAATAATAATAATAATAACATCCGCGCCTAACAGAAGATCAATCTTCCCTGGAATATTATAGGACGGATCAGCCAATGGCAGATTGGATAGGTGATCCCACTCTCCTTGCAGGGGGTAGGTTGGCAGTGTTGCTGTTAGCACAGGTAAAACAAATGCTGTGACATCGAGTGAGAAAGCGGCGTTCTTAAGCGAATGCAAGCTAAAAGATACTTGATATTTGGAGCTACCAGTTGGATTTTTGCCAAGACCTGTGATTTTAGCTGATACATTTTCTCTTTTGAGATTGAGAAGCTGCGTAGCGTTCTCCGTGATAAATGTGGCTTCTGAACCAGTATCTATGAACGCCCTAAGTGTACACTGCTTACCATTTGATGCATACACCTTAACGAGGGCAGTTGCCAGTAACGTTTTTGAATGCATCTGATTGAAATGGGTCCTAAATTGTTGAGAAGTGCTTGGTTGATCACTCGAGACATTAAAGGGGGTCGGTTGACTTATCGGATTTTGCACGTAATGAGATTGAGCATTGTATTGAATTGTGCTTTGATTGTTAAACTGAGACTGGGGATATTGTTGGTGATTTTGGTTTGCATTTCGTCCAACCTGTGTCTCAAAGTGGAGCAAAGTATGGTGCTTGTAACCGCATTTTTACCCTAAACAATTTCCACAAACTCCATTTTTCTTTGTGGCATCAGCTCTGGCCTTGACATCCATTTGTAAAAATCGTTTGCAATGTCTCATACCATGAGACGCCTTGCAAAGTCGACATCGAAACTGTTTGGTTTGTTGCTGAGAGCTTAATTGACAGGCAGCAGAAGTGGTTTTACGAAACGAATTCGACTGCATCGCTTGTCTCTGTGGCCCATTCAGTTCAGAAATGTTTTCAAGAGAACTAAAACGACCTTCGATGAATGACATAAAAGTTTTCCATTCAGGAAGATGCTTTGAAGTGCCCAGCTTTTCTTCCCAATCTCGTTGGGTCTGCGATGGCAGTTTATTAAAAATTATATAAATGAGAATGGTGTCCCATTGTTCAATAGCTGTTGGGCTGAACAGTATCCCCTGCTGGTTGCTCCCGATTTGTTGCCCAAGAAAGATAGAAGAGGATTTTCCGTTTTGTAAAAACAACTTTATTTTCTCTCGAGTGGGTCTTACCTCGACGAGGTCTAAATAAAGAAGGCAGAATATGGGAGATAAAAAATATGGCTGAGCGGTTTCCGATCTCAAACAGATTTCAAAGCGACCTCTGGCTTTTCGTACGACAAATAACTGCTGGAATCTGTGGTATTTGTAGGTACGTTCAATTGGATTTGGCATGAACAATAGCAATTTCGAGGTTGCTAAGTGCATGAACGCATTCGATGCTGGTATCATGCAGCGATTTTAAACCAGAAGCGAATTCAGTGGTTAATTTGCTCTGCTCTATTAACCTCCTCAGTTGAGTATTTACCAGTTTGCGCTTGTTCTGATACCTATCTGTGAGGATAGTCCAAGCTGAAGAAAAACTCTTGGCTGGATTAATCGAGCAGCCTCCCCACAGACAGAGGTTTTCAGATACTGAAGTTTTTGTATATCTGGTAGTTCGGTGTTTTTTCGGATCAAACTATCGAATAAATTAAAATTATTCAGACCATTCTTCGTATTTTCCCGAGAACGGATTTATGTGAATTCTTTGGAGACGGATGTCAGAGCTAGCAGATCTCGTGGTGTTTAATCGAGACATATCTACAGAGGCATTGTGCTCTTCCAGGAACTGGTCAAGCTCCTCATGCAACTGTCCACTAAAGGTGAAATAAATTTTCTTTATCTTTGAGAAAATTTCATCTTGAATGTATTTTTCTTTAAGTGGATCAGCAACATTTGCGATTATGTTAGAATGTTCTTTTTTCACCCGTTTGAACATTTCATCGATATCGGTTAAACGCCCGGATAAGTACCCCTTTAATTTTCGCGACGTTTCATCGTTTTTAAATTCTTCGAAATCTAGTTTAATTTCGTTTAAAATGTCTTCTTGGATATCAATCGATTTTACTAATTTGGACATTTTAAAAGTCTATCAAAACACTTTATTTGAAATTATTGGCAGATGAGATGGCTTTGAATTTTTGTTTGTTAATTTTATGGTATTTATTGTAATGAATGATTCCAAAAGTAAGAGATAAGGACAAATTCCTACCTTTCTTCTGCTCTTGTCGCAGATGTAACCGCTATTCACCGGTTGATTCTTCGAGCGGTTGCTTTGTGAAGACCGTTCATTTGTGACCGCTTCTTGTCCGCATTCACCGGTTCTTCCACTGGTAACTGTTAGATCCGTTGTATGAACTTCACTGTTGGATTGCAGATTTGTTGGGTACTGTGGCCGATAGACTGTCCGTCGGAGATCGGAAAGGTATATTTGCACTGGATAAAGTATCCAGCTATACTTAACCCACAGTACACTTTGTTAAAAAAAATCGTTGGGTGCTGTGGCCGATAAACTGTCGGAAACGTATATTTGCACTGGATATATATATAATATGATCCAGCTATACTTGACCCACAGCACACTTAAAAACTCGTTGGGTGTTGTGGCCGATAGTCAGATATCGGAAACGTACTTTGCACTGGATACCTGAAGGCTAACCAGCTATACTTAGCCCACAACACACTTTTGTAAAAAAAAAAAAAAAGTATAAAATGTTAGCGCACACTTTTACAATTTTACTAGAAAGGCAGTACTCTTTCTAAATTCTTCCTTTATTTAAAAAGGACTCGAAGGACCATGTTCCGCGCTGAGTTGAGCGGGAAAAAATAGTTATGCTTGGAATAGCTGATTCTCAAGCGGTATGGTGAATCAGTTAGAGGAACTGATTTGAGGAGGAAATGAAACGCGATTATAATTCTGTTGGCTGTTTTAAAAAAAATTTAACCTCACTTTATTGCTGCTAATTAAAGAGTAGTTTTGCTTTACAATTTTTACCTCCCTTGAAGCTGCTGATTGCTTATATACTAAGATCAGCTGTGCGTTCGGGGGTTAATGACCCTACAATACACCCAATACAATACTCCCTTTTTGTTGTGTTAGAGCACTTTTACCTTACTAATACATAAATTTAGATCGATTGATGCCCTTTCATTTACTCCTTGAACAATGCCCCCCATCTTCGGAGTCGGTGTTAGAGCGCACTGAGCTGGTAGATGCATCTCGCTCACATGCAATTCGGCCATTATGCATTTTCTTTGACTCGTGGTTAGAAGTTGCCACTACATGACACATATGCCGATGACGTGTGTTGGAGTGAGATCTGTATAATTCAATGTTCGTCTTGCTGCCCAAATTTGACAGTTCTCGTTTTCTGTTGGATTGTGTGGTGTCGTGGAGTGTATTTGCGTTTTGTTTTTATCGTTAATTATTGTTTTGTGTTGTTTGCATAAAGGCTAGGACCTCGAACTGTTCTGCGCATCTTGTGTGCTTGATTTCACTACATTCGAGTACCTAGTTTTCTGCAACTCCACATTTTCTTCCTTCCCTCTGCGCGCTAGTCTTATTGGGAAGCAACAACTTATGTGCTCCACAGTACACATATTTTTTTCATTCAAATATCTCTTATGGTTACTGTGTTGCGGGTCAGGAAAAAACGCATAAGTCATATTCCCACATTGAAAATAAAACCTTTAACCTGCGCTCCTGAAAAGTTACTAAAAATGACTTATGCTGTTTTTCCTTGTTGCCACAGATATACTCAATGAGATACGAATAAATTATATGGTTTTAAATTAACAAAATGTTTTACTTACCTTAAAGTTACGATTAATTTCTCACTAGCTGTTATAGGAACTTTTACAATTTTTCCACCAATTTCTGTATTGCGGTCCGACAAGGTGCATCACGACCACCAAAAAATGCTTTAGTTTTGCGAACTGTGACTGCAAGATTTTCACCATTTTTGTAGTGAATTTTAATAATTTCAATGTGTTGCTAAAGCGTGTATCGTTCCATTTTTAGTAATGGCGTAGTTCCTACTTGTCAAATGTCAAAGAATAAAAGCTTCAAAAGTGGCAGCTACCCATATAGCGGGCCATTCACAACAACACCTCTCATTGGAAAACCCTTTATCATATGTTCCATTTTTTAGAATGTAATTGCGGATACAAGTAATGAAAGTCGCCTAATTCTTTTCTTTTTAAATATATTTCGTTAACTTTCGCTCTTTTTCTGCTTTTAATCAATATAAAATATAAATATCTATAGTCTTCCAGTTGATGTGTTTATTTTGTTGGGAAAAAAAAGGTTTAGAAATGAGTTATCAACTGAGAATTGCCTTTGAATGACAAAAATCTGAACTGAGCTTAAGTTTAGTTGGTTCTTGAACGTTCCCTAGACCCTACTCAATTGACAGTTCAGTTTAACTAACCTTGACTGCTTTAATAAAGAGGGGAAGTCCCGCATCGGCACTTCATTGCTATTGCTATTGCTATACCCAATACAAAATAGAATACAGTTTTTTTATGTTGTTCGTGTTTTGGTTTTCAGTGTCCCTGTTTTTAGTGAATGAATGAATAGAAAAAACACATCGTCGGTTTGGAACTTTTTCAACAAAAAAGGACAATTTTGCACATGCAATTTTTGTGGCCAGGAGCATAAACACTCTGGAAATACGTCCAATTTACGAGACCACTTAAAATGAAAACACGAAGATGGTAATTATATAAATTTACAAGTAGAAGATAAGGATTCATGGGATTCTGATGCAGATGGAAATCAACTTGATCCAATGCTACCCAAAACTTCCAGAAATTCCATCAAAAATTACTTCCAGAGGAGTCAGAAATTCGATGAAAATTCGATGAAAATTCAAAAATGAACCTTGATTCTCTCTACGCACAGATGATTGCAATTGATATGCTTCCATATAGGACTTCTGACAATAAAGGATTAAAATTATTTATTGAAGCTTTGAACAACACGTATGAGTTACCTGACAATAAAACACTTAAATGTAAACTTATTCCTAAACAATATGATGAGTTAAAAACCAAGTTAGATAAAGCTCTATCAATATGTCAATATTTAAGTGTTACTACAGATATGTGGACAAGTAATGCAAATGAAGGAATTTTAGCATCAACTTGCCACTTTATACAGGACGCCAAATTGGTTTCAGCGTTATTGAACGTGTCAAAAATTGAAGGTAGTCATACTGCGGAAGCAATGGCAATTGTAAGTTTTTACAACATTTTGTTTGTCCTTTTATCACATCTTATTACAAAAAATGTTTTTTGTAGGTAATCGACCAAACATTAATGGTCACGGATAATATTGCAACTATGAAAAAAACTGCTGAAATACTAAAAATTCGACATTCCTCATGTTTTGATCACTGCATCAACTTAACAATACAAGACTGTTTTAAAGTGGAATCTTTCTCAGAAGTTTTATCAAAAACAAAGGCTATTGTGGCTTTTTTTTCACAGTTCTACACTTGCTAGTGACAAACTTCGCATTGCTCAAAAAAATTCGAATAAACAAGAGTTAAAACTGATACAAGAGGTATCGACACGATGAAACAGTTCTTAGTTCACGATGAAAAGAATTTTGGAAATACGAAGTGAGGTCGCAATTGCAATAAGCGAATGTCCAAAAGCATCTTCTTATCTCACGGCAGAAAACTTTGCAGCTATAGAGGAGATTGTGGGACTTCTAGAACCTTTTGAAGTCACAACAACTACAATCTCAGGAGTCTTATGTCACTCCATCTTTAGTTATACCTCTTATACGAGGTATTTCTGTAAAATTGACAAGTTTGCAAAACAGTTTGACAACTGTTGAAGGACGAGAGGTTTTGCATTTCTTGAATAATTCAATTAACCAGAGATTGAAATTGTTTAATACAAGGACTATAAATATGCTTTCGACATTGATTGACCCACGATTTAAAAAAAATGGATTCAGCTCGTCTCAAGAAGCAGACAACGCATGCCAACTTCTACAAAGAGAGTATGCTGGTATTATTGCGTCCTCAACAACTCAAAGAACAAAAGTGCCAGCGTTAACAAGTACAAGGTGCGCTTCAACTGACAGATTAAACTCAAACGATCTCCTCTTTTTGCCTACTCAGCAACAGCATCATATGGCAACACCAGTAAGTGACTCAATAATTGACCTACGTCAATATTTTGAAAAGCCTGTAAGAGGAAACAACAAATGTATATTAAAATACTGGACAAAAACAACGATAATATGTTAAGTATTATCGCAAATAAATATTTGTCCAGCGACATCTGTTCCTTCTCAAAGGATTTTTTCGAAAGCTGGCCAAATCATGAATGGCAAAAGAAACAGATTAAAAGATAAAAACTTAAATACATTGCTATTTATACATCATAATTATGATATATTCAAGTTAATATATTATAATATGTATATGAACCTATGTATCTGTTAATTTAAATGTGATATAATAAATTATTTCACATGATTGTGTATTTCATTTAATTTTATATTTATTAGTAAGTATTGGATTCGGAAAAAAATAGAGCTCGAAACATGGAAATATTTTTTGGGGATCGATTTTTTCATAAACCATTTATTTTAACCGGTTGAAACAATTTTTTTTTTTTACAAAAACCCTGTTTTATATATAAAAAAAATAAAAATAAAAAATAAATAATTGGCGGAACAGGTCCGTATGGACCCAAGCCTAGCTTCTCACAACCATTCGTCTTGTGTGAGTTTTTATTTTTGGGACGAATGGAAGGGATCTACAATTTTATGCCGAGTCCAAACGGCCAATTGAGAAGCTCTTTCATGACAGTTATACTCTCGGATGTTTGTCAGACGTTCGCGAGAGGTGGCGCAGCGAAAAAAAACCTTAAGTTGAAATTTGGGTTTTTCTCGGGATTCGAACCTGGGACCCCTCGCTTAGTAGTCCAACACACTAACCACTAAGCCACTGCGCCTACTTTTATATATAAGCATATATTTTAAATACAATTAAAAAACATAAAAATTAGGCATATTAATTTTTAAAAATTTGGAATTTTTTTAACATACATGAAAAATATTTAATTTTGTGTTTAATTCAAATTTTGTTATTTGCAAAATTTTAGTTTTTTTTTTTTATTATTAACACTATCGATTAATCGATTGTTTAAAAAAAAAAACAATCGATGTTTTATTAACACTACCATCTTGTCTCTTTAAAGAAAATCACAGCACAGAAAAGCTTTTACTGTGCGTTTCTTGTCGCATCTTGCATCGCATCTCGCTTTGTTTCTTGCATCGCTTTCTAGCGCCACTGTAGAGAACACGCTCCAATTTTTTATAAAAATTTTTATTTCGCTCTCTAGTTGACCCCTAACCACTGGTGGGGGAAGTCCACCATCTACAAAAAAGGTATATATTCATTTTTTTTGTAAATCAAGAAACAAATAATTGTTTGTGCGAATGAAAATATATGTTTCACCAAATTACTAATAACTCTAACTATGGCTACCATTTAAGTCTAAAGATTATACCGTATGTTTTGTGTAAATTTCAAAATTAAGGATATTCAGTTCAGTAATAAAACAAAAACAACGCAGTATATCAACGTTTAGAACATCATTTTCATTGTAAAGTAATAGGAAACAAATTATTATATTAATACAAATTTGGAAGTTAAAGTTGTAGACAGTACTAAAATGAGAATAGAATTCGTTTTTATTGTATGCATTAGGAAGATTAAACATTCTCTTCATTATCAGTTTCTGTCAAATCAGGGTGAGTGTTTAGTTCATCCATATTGGTGCGAAGGTTGCCGTAGAAAGTATGAAACTTGGTGTTGATGAACTGCTTAGGGAAAACTAAATCTCTTTTCTTCTCCTGCGAGATACACGGAACATCATCAATTTTTTTTTTAATTTCGCACTGGGTAATAGAGGAAACGCTTCTCTTCCCTATCTTAAGGATCTTAAAAGAAGCATTATCCAGAGATGTTTTGTAAAATACTCTATTAAGACATTTTGTTTAGCGTAACCACCTTACCGTATTCCATGTAAACCTTTCAACGTCTTCATTAAAACGTTGCAAATTAAATTTTATTTTGGAGAGGTCAGAAATATTAAGAAACTCATCCGAATTCATTTCTACAACTTCCATGTTATGGCCCACCGTGTTAACGAATTGGTAACAGTCTCTCGGCACTTGGATTTCCTCATTTGTATTCTTTTCGTTTCTATCAATTAATGCATGGTCACTGCCACATTCCATATATTGCACATCTATCACCTCAGCAGGCACCCACCTTCCGGGACGTTGTTGGATGCATAAAGATAGGGTTAATATCAATGGTCCACAGACCAATTAAAATTGGTACAAAACAATGTCCTGGATAGTATAATCAAACAACAGGATAGTGCTACCAAGCCCCAGTTCCATGGTTGCACATTCAAACCCGGTTGGCTTGCCTTTACGTGCAAGGACCAAATCACGAGTGACTGGTTGGAAACAATAATACCAACTTTGATACCATGGGAAGGTCCCAAACTGAGAGCTGTGAGCGAGGAAGACGTTCCTCGCCCACAAATCTTTGTCGGCTACTTCCCTGGGGAGGAAACCCCAACCAGCAAAATACTGGACCTCGTGAAAGGCCAAAACAACGGTCTGAGAGTAGACTGGAGAGTACTCAACCGGGTGCAAAGGCCCGAAAAGACGGAGCTCACTTTAGCTCTAGACCCAAAGTCTGCAAAAGCTTTCAAGGCCCTAAAAGGCAGCATTAACTACGGTTTCGGTGACATCCCGAGACCAAAGGTCGCCAAGAAGGAAACTGCAGACACCCAGATCACCCAGGACCAAAAAGCAAAAACATCTCAATGTTCTCCAATGACTACGGCTAATACATCGAAGACCACAACGGATGATACCCCTAGCTGCTCGCAGAGACGCCCGGTGCCTAAGGTGCCAAAAACTAACACAGGAACCACTGCAAGCCGGGACAAACAGAGGCAACGTGTCTCTGGCAAACATCGCAAATGCGAGAGACGGGACCATGAAGATGCGGCACTACTAGAGGTAGCAGGGGTAAAAAGGTGGCACTGAGGGGCCACCATGCGAAGAGTGCCTTCAAATAAATCTCCACCATACTAAGGCAGCTTCTAGTGTCCTAAGCTGGAGATTTGTTAAAGAAGACCTGTATAGCCATGATTCAGGAACCATTAGCCTTTTCAGAAGCCGTAAAATGGCTCCCAAATGAAGACACCTGTAAGTTAATTTGCGATAAACAGCATGTCCGCCCAACGGACAAGCATCCATTTCGGACCACAATCACATCAGATTTGTAACACAGTTTACAGGAACCCGAAATCCTCTAACTGGGAAACCTATCGGTTAGTCCTCGAATCAGAACTAAATCGTTCTTTAGTTCTACTAGGGCCCATGCCTGAGTTGGAAACTATGAATAAAAGACTTGACGCCCTTAGGAGCACAGCAAGAAAACTTTTCAATAGAGCTAAGAACAATGGCAATTGGTGCCAATACAGAACAGCTCTTACTGATTACAACAAAGAATTCAGAAAATCAAAACGAGTGACTTGTAGGAAACACTGTGAGAGCATTGAAAATCTCCCTGCAGGACTCCAAAAAGTCCTTGTTCGCGATCACTCAAACGGCATCTGCTCCTGGAAAAAGCACAATGGTGAATTTACAGATACCCCTGAAGAATACTGTCAACTTTTTCTTGATACACACTTCCCAGAATGCACTCGAACCGATGAGACACCAGGATCTCGCGGTGTCAAAATGGAATTATAGTCTATCCGGAAAAATATTTCAGCGAGACAGGGTGAAATGAGCGATCTCGTCCTTTAGCCCTTTTAAATCACCGGGAACCGATGGCATCTACCCCTGTCTACTACAGCAGGGTATGGATCTATTGGCTCCTCAACTAATTAGGGTCTTCAGATCCAGCCTACCTCTAGTCCACGTACCATTGATCTGGACTGCCAAAGGCAGGTGGAAAATCCGAACAACTAGCGAAATCATATCGCCCAATCAGCCTTAGCTCTTTCCTCCTCGACCAATATATAAGGATCCTACAGGTAACCCACTTCATGCGAGCCAGTTCGCATACCAAGCCGGCAAGTCTACCGAAACTGCTATACACAGCCTCACAAAGACAAATGAAAAAGTTATGATAGCAAAGGAAACGTCTGTCTGTGCCTTCATAGACATCCGGGGAGCGTTTGACAATACCTCCTTCGATGTCATAAAGAAAGCTATGATAAGGAAGGGCATTGCCCCACTAATCATAAAATGGGTTCTAAACATGTTAAAAAAAAGACTGTTAAGGACACTAGGGGCTGTCCTCAACGAGGAGGACTTTCTCCTCTACTGTGGACTTTAGCCATAGATGAACCCCTAGACCACCTCACAATTGCGATACATAATACAAGGTTATGCAGGTGATATAATAATCACTGTTAAGCATGACTCCACGATTTCGGAGATCATGCAAAGGGCTATAAACTCAACCTATAGATGGTGTCAGAACAAAGGATTAACCATAAATCGCTCACAAACAGTCATGATACCATTCTCAAGAAAGAGAAAACTAAAACCGATCAAGCTAAATACCGCACTTGCGGTGACGTGCCGTGGTGCTTCCAGTACCGAGTTCACTATATTTTCTACCGTAGTAGTTCATTTTTTGTTTTATTCCAGGACACTATGAGGACATGATCGACAACGATCCCATTACTTATGTAGTTTTCCATTGGGACAAAAACTCATCCTTTTTTTTTGATCTAAATCACTTTTCAGGGCAAGAAAATCAATCTTTTTTTCGATTCGAATCACTTTTTGCAGATGTCGAAATTTTTTTCAGATTTACACATTCCACAAATACCAATATACTTTGCACAGCTGTTTTACGTCATTTTAAGAAGTTTGCTTTTAAAACAAATGCGCAAAGTTTCGTGAAAACCAAAATAAAGAAATATATAAAAAGCAATGGATATAATTTTGGAGTAATTAGTATTTTCATTGTTTTCCTCAGGGGAAACATTTTTCAAGTCGATATCCACGGTTGATTTTACCAAAAACAAATGCAATTTGAAAATCTGATTTTGCTGTCAAATGACGCGCTAATCCATTGACATTTCGTTGCATGTTCGATGAGCCGCGTTAAATCTGAAATCTTAAAAAACGACGAAACGAAAACGACATTAGGTTTCTTATAGGTAAATATATGTAGTTTTTTTTTTTGTTTTGGCTGTTGTAAGTTGTTGTTGAATGTTGTATCTTGCAGATCTTGTGTTGTGCTTGTTCTTGTTCCTGCACACATTAGGCACTCGCACTAGGCACTCAGGCAGACAATAGTCACACCGCACAGGCTAAACAAGTATGTTTGCACAGGGTGAAACGAAAATGAGACTACAGGTGCGAACTGCAACGAGGTGCGCTTGATGTAGGAGAACACCAAGCCAGGTAGATTTATGACGGAAAAGGGTTTTACGTTTTTAATTTTGTGTTGTTGTTTGTGCTCTTAAGTGAGATGAACACCAGGATGGGTAAGTTTCATTACCACCAAGTTACTTCGACTGTAAATTGGAATTATCATTACAGGGAGTTTTGGATTTTGGTTGGATATCATTTTTTTAACATCTTGTATTGATTTCAACTATTCATTTACAAATATTGATTAGTTAATATATAAATCATTGCAAAGAAACAGCAATGTGTTTCATAATCAACTTAAGTTCAGTGTATTATAATAATAGATTTTAATTTTGGATATTCAAAATCCTGTGCACCTTTGAATAAACGTCACGGTGCACTTGTGTTAGAAATTAATGCTGTAGCATAAATTATGTACATTTACTATGCAAGAATCGGGAACCGCGTTTGAGCATTGAGAGACTTCGCAGTGGCAGGATTGCGGTACAAAATGCTATTTTAGAGATAAGGCGATGAAAGAAGAATAACAAGTCTATTATCGATCTCCGCTCCTACACTTGTCAGCTATACTTAAAAAAACTAAAAAATGCCGTGGTAGGGACCTCCTCCATTACACTTTTGCGTATTCAGTTGCCCGAAAAAAACACTTTTTTTCAATTGCACTAGTAATCCATTGCAATTGATTTTCACACATTTATACAAACCCATTTCGAAATAAATTAATATTGAAATTAGTTTCCATAGGTGATTCTCTTTTTCAAAATTTTTAACATTGAAAAACTAAACTAGAAAAGCCTCTCAATTACGAGTGTGCATTGTGGAATTTAATATTGTAATCAGAATAATTGTGCCTAAAAAATTTAAAAAAAGTGCACTTTTAATCTCTGTATTTGTGTTTGGATATTTTTGGCTCCAAGATTTTTATAATTTACCTCGATACCTCTTATAAAACCTAGTAACACTGCAGTACAAATGTCAAATTTTCCCAAGCAAATAATGTCCCGGACAATAAATGTGTGTGAAAAGAGAGTGGAGAATTCTACCAAGCAATCTACTACAACTACCCACTTTTCCGACGTGATTTCGCAGCAGCTGCGTCCTGCAAAACGAAAAGGAGAGCGAAATTTTTTGTTCATCATTTCCTTTTTGTATGGGATTTTTCGTTTCGGGAAATGTCTGTACTAGCCTTCACCGGAAAATTTCGTTCCGGAATAGGTGCGCATTAGGCTTAAAATTTAACCCCACAGTTAGCGATATTCTGGCAAAGTGTGGAGTCTTTGCGTAAACTGCCAGACTAAATTTGATTATTGGTAAAGCGGAATGTGTTACCCAGACATATTGAGGGATTCCGAATTTGCTATTTATATGCAGGTAGTCTTAATCAAGAAAACCTTGGTTATCTGCGATATTTGTTTGTTGACTCTTGTGTTGATGTTATTTGTGTCTCTGAGTCGTGGTTTAAGTCCGATATAAAAGATGAATTTTATAAAATCTCTGGTTACAATTTAGTTATAAGTGGTGGCGTTGTTATTTATTGTAAGTCCTCTTCTATCTATCTCAAAAGGATCTATGGTCGAAAATATCTGATGAATATACAAAATGCTTAGTCTCATCTCTGTATTGCCCAAATCGGAGTACTTCACCTGAACCATTCCTTTCAACACTCCCTAAGTTTTCTCCATTATATGAGCATAATTATTATCTGTGCGGACTTCAATGAGGCGATTAGACGCGATTT
Organism: Cheilosia vulpina; assembly: GCA_916610125.1. Taxonomy (NCBI): domain Eukaryota; kingdom Metazoa; phylum Arthropoda; class Insecta; order Diptera; family Syrphidae; genus Cheilosia; species Cheilosia vulpina. The sequence goes on from OU744280.1 coordinate 47,472,663, forward strand.
TCGTGCATATCAAATTTGTGATATGTATTCTTCGTTTGGTCTGTCGATTGTTAATTCCAATGCAACTTATTTCTCCCCAATTTCCATTCCTAGTCTTTTGGATCTATTGTCATTGTTTCAGACAACTCTGCGATTCTACTCTTAGATCAACTATCACTTGTCGGAACGCAATACAGAAATTGGTGGAAAAATTCAAGCTGTTGGGACAAGTTAGTTATGTGAAGAATAAAACCCGTGCACGTCGCTCAAGAATAACTGAGAATATTGCTGCTGTAGCCTAAAAGTGTTGAAGAAAACCCAGGTTTGTCCATTCCTCGACGTTCTTTGGAATTGGTCATTCAACAAACGTCATTACACAATATTTTGAATAAAGACTTGGGTCTTAAGGCTTATAAAGTTCAGTTAACACAAGAACTCAAGCGTCGTGTCTTTGCTGATTGGGTCCTTGAAATGCATGCAAATGATCCGGAATTCAATCGAAAAATCATCTTGACTGATGAGGCCCATTTATACCTCGGTGGCTACGACAACAAGCAAAATTGTCGCATCTGGGGCTCGGAAAACCCAAGAGTTATTGTTGAGAAGCCTCTCCATCCTCAACTTTTTCAAAAATGAGGTTGCATCAACAGTTAGGGTGAATGGATTGCGCTATCGACAGATGGTTAAAGATTTTTTTATGGTCGGAGTTGGATGGTATTGATCTGGACAACGTTTACTTTCAACAAGACGGCGATACGTGCCACACAAGCAACGAAACCATTGATCTTTTAAAAGTATATATATATATTTAAAGTACAGATTCACACAAATAATAAGACATTAACTGTTCTTAAACAAGTTTGAAAGCATAAAAGTGTTTTAATTCTGTGTTATTAATTCAAATTATATTTGATTTTATATAAATATTTCTATTGCCCTTGTCATCTGTTCGTGCAACATGTTTTTGTGTGGTCATTGCAACGAAAAACTTCCCGTCGATGGCGATTTCGCTGTGTGCATGATGTGCAACCGCAAGCTCCATTTCGAGTGCACTACGGTCACTGAGAGATCTTGGAGAAACATGGGATCAAGAAGGGATGCTTGGAGGAGTCAGACGTGCAGAAACCCCGTAAACGACCAAAATGCTGCTGGATCTGGTAATGTGGTAGTGCTGCAGCAGCTGCTGCACAAGAAATTCCATCGGCAAAAAGAGTGCGAATGGTAAACAGCCCAGTCAAAACAAAAGAAGGCACAGTTGATAACAGCACAGCTGTTCTGTCTGAGATTCGTCAAATGAGAGCTGAAGCTGAAGGCAATAACAGCAAGTTGCGATTTCCTAGCAGCAAAATACGACGAAATCAACACACACATGAAAAAAAACAACAGCCTCATGGAAAGCATCACAAAAGAAATCCATGAACTAAAGGAAAACAACAAAAAGAAAGACGAAATAATCGAAAATATGCAGTCACAAATAAACAACATGGAACAACAACTAATTAAAAACAATGTTGACATCAAAAATATTCCTCCAACTCCGAACGAAAATTTATTTGAAATTGTAAAAGGAATAGGTAAAACAATTGAACATGAAATAAAAGACACTGACATCACTGACATTTTCCGCACAAAAAATAAAAATCCAGAAAAGTCTGTAATTGTTGCCACTTTTGCCTCAAACATTGATAAAACCAACTTTGTTAAGCGCGCAAGAGCAACTCGACCCATCAAACTGAGTTCTGTAATGAAAAATGCAAACAATAACAACGCAGGCTCAACTGCCATAGCGATCGATAACACGGTGTATATTAACAACCAGCTTACGAAACAAAACAAACAGCTGCTGTGGATGGCAAAAGAAAAGGCAAAACAAGAATATTCGAAATTTGTGTGGGAGAGTGCGGGAAAGGTTTTGGCAAGAAGAATCGAGAGCGCACAAGCAATATTGATAAACACTGTAAATGATGTTGGTAAAATTACACGTATACAATAATAAATAGTTGGATTTATAAGAATATAGACAAAAGAAATGTGAAAAAAATATTGTTAAAATGGAGAGCACAATTAATGTAATAGATGAACTACTCGTCAACCTCGATTGTAGGGTAATACAAGGATTTAGCGGCATAAATGCTAACGATTTAAAAAATAAAAGAATTGCTTGTTTATGTTTTAATATAAGATCATTGCGCAAGAACTGGAATAATTTTGTTCTAAATGAAAGTCATATCATTAATGTTTTAAAAATAATAGTCCTCGTGGAAACAAATATTAAAGATGAAGAAAAGAATTTATATAAAATAGAAGGCTTTGTAGCAGAATTTTCAAATCGAAATAATCGCAGAGGTGGCGGAGTTTTAATGTTTATTAGAAAAGAACTAGGCCATATGCCACTTTCATCAGAGACGATTTCGTATGAAAGTTTAAAAGTCAGTTTCAAAGAGGGAAATAAAACTATATACATTCTGGGAATTTATGGACCACCTGGTTTTAGTAAAAACGCATTTATTACGGAAGATGAAAAAAATGAAGAATTTATAGTGATGGTGATATAAATATAAATGTCCGTAATTTAAGATCTAACTACGTAAAAGATTATTTGGAAATGCTAGCATCGTTAGGACTCATGAACATCATCACCGAATTTACAAGAATAGATCCAGAAAATGGAACTAAAACAGCAATAGATCATATCCTTGTCAGCAGAACAGATGGCCAAATAAGCTCTGCAGTAATAGAGAGTGGGCTAACTGATCATTACCCAATTTTATACTATACTGGTGATACAACAAACCTTGTTAAGAAGACAGACAGTGCTCAGTATACGATAAGTAATGCGAAACTTAACCAGCTCATCCGTGAAGAAAATTGGGAAGATCTTCTTATGGAGGATGATGCCGAAAACATATACCAAAAGCTAAATCACAAGATGCAACATATATATAAAACATCAACTCTCACGAAAATGCAAAATAGAAGAAAGCCTAGTACCTGGATGACCCAGACTTTAATTGTGAGTTGCAAGCGAAGGGATGAACTGTACAGACGTTGGAAAAACAATAGGTTTAACAAAAGTTATGAGACCGAATACAAAAGTTTTAGAAACAAAATAAATAAAGAAATTACAAAACAAAAATCGTATTTCTATAAAAATCAGTTGAATTTATTCAGAGCTGATCCTCGCAAAACATGGGGACTAATAAACGATCTTTTGGGAAGAAAAAAGTCAAATATCGACGAGACCATGATAGCCAATTTTCCAACGGATGTTACAATATTAACTAATAAATGTGCAAACAATTTTTTATCACAAACGATTAACATAATCCATCACTGCAATGCGATAACGTCAACTCATACAAACAAAACCATAGCGAATTCAATATTCGCCAAGGCTACTACCATTGATGAGGTAAATAAAATCATAAACAATCTGGGAGAAAATAAGTCGCCAGGTATAGATGAAATTTGAGCAGTTGACATAAAAAGACATGCAAATATATTTGCTCCTATCCTCTGCAAATTTATTAACCTCAGCTTGTCACAATCAAAAATTCCGATAGCCCTCAAAACTGCAGTAGTAAGGCCAATCTACAAAGGAGGAATAAGAAACGAAATCAGTAATTATAGACCAATTTCGATTCTCCCAGTTATTGAAAAATGTATGGAAGGCGTAATCATGGAACGATTACAGAATTTTATATCCAAGCACTCTTTAATAAACAATAGACAATACGGGTTTCAAAAAAGCAAAAACACTGACAAATTCCTAGCTGAATTTGCAAACCTGGTCAACAATAGTCTGAACAGAAGCCACCATGTCTTAGTAGTATTCATGGACTTCAGTAAAGCATTCGACACATTGAACCATTCAAAATTATTAGAAGCTCTACGACGCATTGGCATAAGAGGAATAATGGCGGACTGGCTACGGGAGTATCTACATGACAGGCTGTATTGTGTGAAAATTAAGAATGCGATGAGTGAGAGGAAAAAGGTTGAATATGGAGTCCCCCAGGGATCAAAACTTGGTCCAATCCTATTCATTCTCTACACAAATGAGCTATTAAACGTTTTTAAGAAGGGCACCCCCTATGCTTTTGCCGATGATACAGCGATTGTGGTGCATCACAGATCTTTGGAAATGGCGACATCAATAATGCAGGAAGAATTAGATGTTGCTGTAAAGTGGTGCCACGATAATGGTTTGGTTATCAACGCTAAGAAGACAAAAATCATGCACATACGCAACCCAAGTTACAAATAAACGCAAATACCAATATTTATTAAAAATGATGAATGCCCTAGTACCGCAAGTGAGGTTATTGAACTAGTAGAGAGCTACAAATATCTTGGAGTTGTAATTGACAGCCATTTTCTCTGGGACAAACACATCAATAAATTGCGTATGGATCTGAGGAAGGCTTTATACGCACTACCTCATTTAAAATACCACGCAACAGCACCGGTTTTGAAACAGGTGTATTACGCTCTCATTGAAGCCAAGCTTCGATATGGTGTACTTGCCTGGGGCGATGCAGCGAACACCCACATTCAAAAGCTGCAAAAAATACAAAATGCGGCGTTAAGGCAAATAAACGGCAACAATCTACATCAATGCGAACAAGATTTCAAGGTGCTTAATGTAAAACAGCTATTCAGATGGCGATAGTTTTGGAGTTCTCGAATGACAACCGCTTTACCAGACCAATCGATCACGACCGGAATACCAGACGACGTGCCCAAGGTATGCTGCAAGTACCAAGAAGTTACAACTGCTATGGAAGAAGACAACTACAATTCAGCGTTCCATCTATCATCAATGAACTACCTCAAGAACTTTCAAATATAACAAAATACAAAACAAGAAAAAAATATCTCAAAAATGTCTTCTTAAATGTAAACATCTAGAACGATACAATATAAATTAGTAAATTATATATACGCAATTTTGTCCTATAGAAAACAAAAAAGAAACAAACAGGGAATTAAAATCACTAATATAATTAAATTATGTACTTTAATAGATTAAAGAAACTAAGCTAAATATGTGTAAAAATTAAAATTCTTGTCACCTAATCTTCTGCAGAAAAACCTCGGCTTCGCAGAAACTATTGTTTAAACTTTTGAAATCTTTTATGTTTAATAAAACGTGATTAATAAAAAAAAAAAAAAAACATCAGATTAAGGAACCCATCGCCAGAGATACAGATATTCATTTCTGTATCGGAGTTTGAAGTCATAGGCATTATGTCGACGATTAAATCTAATTGGCGAGGATGGGATACCGCTTAAATTCGTTAGATTGATTTTACCACACATAATTGGACATCTCACACATCTGATAAATTTCTGTTTAATGTCAGGAACATTTCCTGAAGTTTGGAAATCTGCTAGAGTTATACCTGTTTTACCTTGCCTATCAAAGGTACTTGATAAGGTAATCGCAAGGCAAATTTCTCAACACCTTTAAAGTAACTCCTTACGAGAAGGTCATAGCTGTTCTACAGCAATCCGCCAAAATCTCAGATTATTGCAATTGCGAATAAGCTAATAGGTGCCGAATATTATATCTCTCAAACGTAATAATAAGTTACGATAATACAGTTACTTGCCTAGGTTTCAAATTGAACCGTACCTTGCCGTCTTATGATCATGTTAATTTTGTTGTTGGCCGCATTTATGACTACCTTAGAAAACTTTGGCTGTCTGATAGTTTTACTCCTAAAGAAACTCTTCGCAAACTTATAATTGCTCTGATCAAGTATGCCGAGGTAGTATATAGTGACTTGGACTCTCTATCTCAGTATAAACTGCGAGTTGCTTTTAATGATTCCGATAGATACATTTATGAACTGAAGAAGTATGATCAAATCTCTCTTCTATCTAGAAATGTCTTAGGTTGTACTCTATACTAACTCTTAAATAGCGAAACTCCAGTTGTACTTTATACTAATTCTTCATAGCGAAACTCCGGAATATCTTTACAATAGATTAACTTTTTCACGAACTCAGAGAACACTTAATATAAACATTCCGCCCTTTAAATATTTAAACTTCCCCCGTATGTTTCTCGTCATTTCGCAATTCCTAGAACTTAAAATATAATACTTTTAAAACCTTTCAGCACAGCAATGCTGATAGTAGTAAATATATTTCATAATAGTTATAATTTTATCCGTACTTACCGATCACCTTTAATTTTTATGATAATCATTCTTTATCTCATTTGTTACTTTTGCCTTGTTTATTAATATTTAATTAATTTGCATAGATGCAATAAATTGAAATTGAAATTAAACAGATTCGGTGTACCGATGGAACTGCATTCGAACCAGGTACGAAATTTCGAGTCCAGGATTTTCCAAGGAGTGTGCCATTTACTCGGGATTAACAAGTCAAGAAGAACACCGCTTCATCCACAATCAGATTCATCCAGGCTGGGATTCGAAAAGATAAAACACTATTTTGTTGAACTTTTCTAATAAAATCACTTTTATTACAATTTTGTGGATTATTATTATAATTCACTCGATGAATTACGAGTGTTATGTTATCCTGTAAGGCTTCAATTGTGTTCGGCTTGTCCACATAGATTAACGACTTAACATAACCCCACAGAAATAATCAAGAGGCGTTAAATCGCATGATCTTGGCGGCCAACTCACAGGGCCATTTCGAGAGATAAGCATCATCCTTCAACATTTCCATTGTTTCACGAGCTGTGTGGCATGTGGCACCGTCTTGATGAAACCACATGTCAACCAAGTTCAACTCAGCCAACTAGGGCGTATCATGGCTCGATATCGTTCGCCATTGACGGTCATTGTTATGGTCGTAACAAACGCCAAACGGTGCACATTTTTCACAGAGCACGAATTTTAATAATAAATTTCGATAATTTGCAATCGGTGCTCGTTTGTAAGTCTTTCCATGATTAAATGCAGAGTAATTGTAATTGCAATTTCTTTATTAAGTCTTCATAATTGCTGGTTGGTTATAAGTAGAATACAATTTGTGATCAGTTTCTTGGAGTATATTACGAGAGGCTGTAAAAGTATGGCCGTCTCACTTGGTTACGTTATACGTAGTATATGTTTAAATGCCCAAATGGCTTAGGTTTTTCTTTTGAATTGCTCATGGAGCGTAGTACATTTACTTTGACGGATGTCTATCATTTGTGTTCATGATGATGTTTACCTAAACGATGTGAGGTTGACGAATATACCACCTTTGGTTTAGTATGTTTCTATTGAGTGATTGTATGTAAATTATGGATTTTTTTTATTTATGTAGTCGAAATTTGCTTAGATGAAATGTTTTTCTTTCCTAAGTAACAAAAAAAATGAGGGTTTGTTAAGGGAAAGCTGGAGAGTAGATCTTGTATTCATTTCGTTGAGTAGTAAGTTAACGAGAATATCCGGAGTGGTACAATATTTATAATATATCTATATTTACATATTTGAATTCATACGAAAGTTGAAATTAAAATTATGGATAATACTTAACTAATGTGGAAATTATGCCTCCAATAAATGATTGTTTACAAAATTTGGTTGTTGTTAATGACTTTGTTTTGGTAATAATTTTATATTTTTTTATTGTAAGTTTGAGGGATTGTTTGGGGAAAAATTAGTCCTGTTTTGGCCGCAAAGGGTTTTATTATAAAAGTCATTGCGCTGTCCATCGGGCGAAATTGAGATATCTTCAAGCATGACGCCAATTGGGGATGGGTAGATTGTATTTTGCCATGATATGTTAATTGGAGAAGAATATACTTCTTTTAAGAGATCATTACCGATATTTGGTAGATTAAGAATTGTTTTTTTCATTAAGGATAGCGCATAGTTTACAAGGGGAGTAACCTTTGATTCGGTGTAATGTGTAAATATAGGTGTTTCTTGTCTCTAGTCTCATAGTTTTTGTTAATGCAGGCTCTTAGTATTCTTCTTCTATTAAAGATTTCCAGATCGGATGCCGTCTGGATTTTAATTCCCCACCTTTTATAGAAGTCATTAATAACGGCAAGGTGTTCCTTCAATTGTCTTAGTGCCTTAAGCGGAAACTCTGCACTTGCGTATGCGAAGGTATCATCAGCATAGAGTAGGGCTTTGGAAGTAATATTGCCTTCCACGAAGTTCGTATGGGGAAAGTCTGACATAAAAATGTTGTAGAGACGAGGTCCTAGTATGGAACCTTGTAGGACTCCGCTCTCGTATCTTAATATGGAAGTATCTGTCTGATAGGAAACTGTGAAGTATATTAACAATGAAGGGAGGGTAGTCCATGCGGACCATCTTAAACAGAAGACCATCCCTCCAGACACTGTCGAATGCTTTTTCAATATCTAACAAGCAGGCGACAGTCCATGTTTTTTCTCTTAAATTGAGAGTGGCGTCGTTGTGTAGTTTTAATAAAGCATGAACCGATGCTTTGCGAAACCCAAATTGGTAATCAGGGATGAATTCAATGTTATTGTCTACGAACGCGTCGAGCTTCCAAATAATAATTCTTTCCAGTAGTTTGCCTACATTAGAAAGTAGAGAAATGGGCCTAAAATTATTGATAGTATAGTTTCCAGGTTTTTTAAGTATTGTGAAGAGCCTAGCCACTTTCCAATCCTTGGGGAAATACCCATTTTTGATGCAATTGTTAAATATAATGGTAAGATATTTGTAAGCTGTTTCGGAAATTTTTTTTTAGAATGAAGTTTGAGATGTTGTCGGGTCCCGAGGATTTTTTTGGTCGCAGGGACTTCCTCAGCATTGGTGTAAATACTGGTATGGGTTGGGTTCGCAGCTGAATAATTGTGGTTGAAAGTAAAGATACCTAATGTTTGGTTTAATCTAATGTTTTGGCACACTTCCTGGACTTCAGTGCAAGTTCCGTTGTGGTAGGTAGGAGTTTTCGCCCTATAGACATCTTTAAAATAATTTGCCAGAGCAAATTAACCAATTTGTTTGTTTAACCAATTGTTTATTTTTTCTTGTATGATTGTCTTGAGTAGACCAATACGGTTTGTATTGCTGAGACAGTCTATTGTAATTCCTATGGAAAATTTTCTTTAGTTGTTTTTGCCATTGGTGTTTAGTTTTAAAAAGACTTGCGATATCTGTAGGGAGATTATTATTTTTTTGTGGAAACTGGAATTAGCCAAGAGTGAGAATTTATTGTAAAGTTCACGTCAGCGTTAAATGCAGTGATAAATTGGTCGATTTCGTGATTGCTTAGACACTGGTGGGAGGGTGGTTTATAAAAAGTCAATCTAGCATTAAGGTCTGATCTAAAATCCTCCCAATTCACATTCTCAAAGGATTTGGAACAAATAGGATTCGCAAGTGGAATCTCGCCCTCTCCAATATCAATCTTTAGGAGAAGAGGAAAGTGATCCGAGAAGGTGGATAAAGTCCTAAATAGAAAAATTGTGGTTTAGTCGATTGATGATGTGGTTTGAGATCAGAAACTGATCCAGGTAAGATCCGCTTTTGGGAAACGTTGGACTACTGGAAGTTAGTTAGGTATGGGTTGCAGTTATATAGCCAGTTCTCAAACACCCTTCCATTGTTATTAAAAGTATGGTCCCCCCATGAGGAGCTACGTATATTTAATATATATATATATATATAATATATTACCATTAAGATTTATTTTAATAGAGATAAAGTCAAATCGGATATTGTCCTTTATGACAATAGCAACTCCTTGGTTATAGTCATTGCGTAGAATTTTGTATGAGTCAAGATTGACCCGGTGTTTGTTGAGGTGTGTCTCCTTTTTAACAGTTCGGCTCTTCTGCTATGACTAACTAAGAACTGAATTTTGAATGTAATAAGGTTTAATATCATTACTTATTATTTAATAAAATTTGATTGAGAAGGTCTAAATAGGCCAATCTCTTTTGTTGTATAGAACCAGAATTCTTAATGTTGGCCATGAACATTTCAATCTTGTCGAGGAGGTCAGAGACACCCATCCCGAATAGATTATTTGAAAGTTCGAAGAATTGGCTTAGGCAATTTTGGCTGGGAATAGACACTAGGGCAGGGGTATTTATATCCCTACTTTTAAACAGGCTGGCAAAAGTCGCATTAGTCTGGATTTTTGTGGGGGTGTGATTAATAGTATTAATCTGAGTTTTTTGGTTAACTCTTCTATCTATTTGTCGCTTCCTTTTGTCATAGTCTTTGTACACAGGGCAGCCTCTGTAACTGGCAGGGTGATCATTGCCACAGTTTCTGCATGATGCTTTCGAGTCGGGACCCTTAGTTAAAGGGTAGCACCCAGGGAGATGGTCGTTTTTGCATTTTACGCAGCAGTAATCGCGCGCATAATTTTTGGCCAGGTGACCAAATGCCTGGCATCTTCTACATTGCAGAGCTCCTTTGGTGCCTTTTGGCTTTTCCCATTTGACTTTTGTGTGGAAAATGTATTTGATTTTAGTGATTTCCCTGTCTGAAATTCCAGGGCGAAGTCTCACCAAGAACAAATCGTACTTTAAATTTTGCCTCTTTGAGGTTAATGTCTCGAACCTTGAGACCTTATAAACAGTATCAGGGAAAGTATGCTGAAGTTCTTCCAGAATAGTGTCTTCCGCGAATTCAGAGGTTAATCCCCTTAAGATTAAGTTAACCGTACGATTTTCAGCTAGGGTGAACGAGTACGCTTGAACTCCCTTAGTTTCTTTGAATTTTTCAATAAGTTCCTGATGGACAGCGCATTGTCAACGAAAAGTTTACTTTTACCATCCCGCAAATTTACAACTTTAAATTTAAAATTATATGTTTCGGCTTTGACTTTAAAGTCCGCAATAAATTTATATATATTTAAATTAGAAAAAAATATTTGAGGACAAAATGTTCTACTTGCAATGTTCTTCTTATTACTACCACTGTCCTGGGTGATGGTTTCTCCGGTGCCGTTGACATCAATTTTTGCTCTGTTGTTTTTGAGGTTAGTGCTATGATTAGCACTTTTATTTTGATTGGTGTTACTGCTGCTCTTCTAAGTGGCTATGCTGTTTTCACTAGTGTGGTCGTTGCTGGTGCTCTTGTTGAGTCTGCCGGCTGTGGTTTCTTCAGCGTTTGGGCTGGGTTCATTCTCGTCGTGATGATCGAGCTCCCGATGGGGGCGTTTGCCGGTGTTGCGCAGAGCGTCTCTGAATGACATATCTGGAGCGCTGAAGTCTATTCTCCCGTCTGGTTGTGTGAACACATTGGTGGAGTTGCGTTGAAGGTTAGGAGTAGATTCATCACCAGATGGTTTTTTATTTGTCGTCCTCTGTTGGAACGCTGCGACGGATGTTGAAGGCTTTTTACTAGAGGTAGACATTATGACTTCATTCCCCTGGGGATTGTGTTGTTTTCTCTGATATCATCCACTGTACCATGAAATGGGTTCACGTCGTAGCGAGGCGAAGACTCGTTTCTTTAGACACGAGGAGGTTAGATTTTTAATCCGCGAAAATATCACTCGGAACGTGGCATCCAATGATGGGATTTTTAGCACTTTTAAATGCATATATTAATTTTGCAATGTTTTTGAAATTTCACTTGTTCCTTTAGTATTAATATTAATTATAATTTTTCGAAGTGAAAATTAAAAAAATTAAATTTTTACAGAGCCGAAGTGACATGTGACCTTCTTGACACCTCAGCGTTCGATCGGCAGATTATACTTTTCACTTTGACAGATGACGTTTGGACGCCATTACTTACCAGTGCTGCCAACCTGAAAAACTTAACTCTTAAAAAATCACTGACCACGAAAAATCTGAAAATTGAGAGTAAGATCTGATCTCGTTTTCCATTGGGACCACCAAAAATCTTTTTCAGATCTCAGATTTTATGCGGCTCATGGAACATGCAACGAAATTGATCTGCTTTTGTGAATGGATTAGTGCGTTATTTGACAACTGTATCAGCTCCCCAAATTGCATTTGTTTTTGGTAAAATCAACCATGGAAATCGGCTTCAATAATGTTTCCTCTGTTGTAGATACAAATGGAGTAGTTTCCAGATGATGAGGAAAACAATGAAGATAATAATTCCTCCAAAACTATGTCAATTGCTGTTTATATATTTCTTTATTTTGCTTTTCACGGAACTTTGAACATTTGTTTTAAAACAAACTTCTTTAAATGACGTAAAACAGCTGTGCTGTATTTGTGGTAGTATGTGTAAATCTTAAAAAATATCGAGATTTGCAAAAAGTGATCCGAATCAAAAAAAAGATTGATTTTTTTTCCCAATGGAACGCGAAAAGTGATTTAGATCAAAAAAAAAGATTGATTTTTTGTCCCAATGGAAACCAATATGAAAAACCCAATGGAAAACGACATTACACACGTTTTTCGATAACTTGCAAACTCATAATGTACAACGCAGTTAGGTAAAAGAAAAAACTTTTTTGTGATTAATATCAAATTGCATGTTTATTTTATTTACTTCATTCGAAGTTTGGATATTCCTATTTCTCATCTTATTTGTAGTATAAACAAATAAACTATTCAATTGAAAGTTGTGGCTTAAACAGTTTCAAATTTACCTGAACAGCAAGTCAAATGATCTACAGTATTTGACAAAGGTATCTTTTTAGTACTCTCCTTAATTTCTGTTATGATGCCTTGAACTTTTAACAATATCTCCTCCGAATTATCAGAAATTAGCCGTTTATTTGAAGTAACGTCATGCGATATTTTTTGGTCGCATTTGACTGCGTAATCCGATACATTCGGTTCAATGCAAAATGGCTCCATTGCATTTTGTAATTTTTTATTAAATTGTAAGTTCTTCGGAAGTTCCAGTCTTAAATTTGACACAAGTTTATTAAGAGTCGTCATTTTGTCTAGCATTTCTTTTCGCTCTCCGAGTAGAAGCTCCAATTGAGCTGCTTTTTCATATTCCCTCTGTTTCAAAATCCGTCGTTGGGTTTGATATAACGCAATATATTCGCCAATTGTTTCAGTTTCACCTTGAAGTTGAAGAACTAAGTGTTCAAGTCGCTGTTTTTCTTCGCTTAAGTCAGCCACCTGAACCATCAACTTCGTAAAACGGCTCTGAAGCTTTTGTAATGCCTCCATTGTTGGAATCGTTGGCGGTTCTCCATTATTATATTTAAGGCAATGATAGGAATCGATTTCATGATGCTCCGGAAAGACTATTGATGGTAAGTCATTGTCATCCTTTGGTTGGTCGCGTTCATTGAAGCTTGTAAGCTGATGTGAGTCGTCATGGTCATATTTAACTATAGAAGACAAATTTGAATCTTTCAATTTATTATTGTAATACTCGTTATCATTCAGTGCATAACCATCACGATTACATTTCGAATGATAATCATTAACATCGGAGAGAGAAAGAAGAGGAATGTCCTGAACCTTTTCGCTTTCATTACTTCCAGAGTCGTTGTGCTCGGGATTGCATTTATCGGAATGGTCTTTACCTTCAAAGCGTTGCAACCTATCCATCTGTTCCTGAAGTACACAATGTTGTAACATTAAATCATTATTTTCATGTGTCAGACGAATCATTTCCTCATCTTTATAGTGTAGTTTTTCTTTAAGATTATTAAGTTGTTCCTTTACAATAGCAAGGTTATTTCGAATTTCACGATTGGAATATTCTTCTGCATCCACTTTATTGACTAAGTCAACCTTATCGTTAGTCAGCTGCACAAATTTAATTTCCAATTCATCAAGTTGCTTTTTAAGTATATGGTTTTGTGTAATTGCTCTAGAGGCGGCAATATTATTACTCTCCATCGCAGCAAGAAGTTTTATATGATCTGGTTTTTCGGATAATATGTTTTTAATGTGCTCTTTTATTTCAGTTATTTTAATATCTCTATCTGAAATAGTCCTTTTGAGATCACTAATGAGCTCTTCTTGCGATTTAATTCGTATGTCAAATTCGCAACGTTCTGACTCAAGTTCTAAGACCTTCATACTAAGATGTTCGATTTCCTTATCATATTTCACGTTATCACCGCTTTGCTAAAATAGAAAAAAAAATAGTTCAATATTAAAATAAAGAAAAAAAGCATAAAAAAAATATTTTACTTTTCGAAGACACAAAGAAAAATTATTGAATTTTTTTTTCTATAATGTCGAATGAAGTCGAATGCAGCAAAATGCCTTTAAATAAAACCAGCGAATTGAAGGCCAATTAATTATGTAATTTTATTTATTTATTTGTTCCTTAAAACTAACTAACATACTTATTCTGCTCATGGAGTATGATAATAATAATAAATTATATTCGGCTCTATTAACATTTATCTGAACCTATTTCAACGGTACTTGAAAGTTTCATAAAGTTCTAAAAAAAACGGGTATTGGTAGGCAGGAGTCTAAAGCAAAGAGACAACTGAAAATCCTACAAATGAACAAAAAGTAGTTTTTCCAAATGGACATAATATGGTACAATCTATACTATTATAAAAGACGTAAATTATGTTCGCAGTGTTCTCAGAAACTTTGATGATACTTGCAGTGGGCAGTAGGCTATATTTAATTGCATTCAATTGCATTTAATTGTATTCCTTTAATCATGCTGAAAAAAACAAATAGGCTTTTTTACGCTTACTTACTTACTTAAGGTGGCGCTACGGTCCGGGGACCTCGGCCTCAACCAAGAAGCGTCTCCAGCCAGCGCGATCCTTAGCCAGCTGTCTCCAGTTTCGCACGCTAAGTTGGTTAAGGTCCGAAGATTTTCCGGGCCGAAGCATTCGTGTCCATTCGTTCAACATGACCCAGACACCTCTGTCGTTGGACCTTTATTCTTCTGACTGATCGATGTAGCTGTACAGCCCGTATAATTCGTCGTAGTATCTCATCCTCACTCGAAGAATTTTTCTCTCGAAACAACCAATAGTAACCTCATCCGCTTTTAAAAGGGTCCATGCCTCTGCGCCATAGAGCAGGACTAAGATTATTAGGGTCTTATGAAGGGTGACTTTAGTTGTTCGAGAGAGGGCTTTGCTGCTCAGTTGCCTTCTTAGCCCAAAAAAACAGCGATTGACAAGAGTTATTCTTCGTTTAGTTTCAGCACTTGTGTCATTGTCTAAGCTCATAGCGGAGCCTAGCTAGACAAAGTCCCTAACCACCTCAAAGTTACATCTATCCATGGAGACGTCCTGTCCGAGACGTCAGTGTTGGGTGTCCTTTTTAGTTGACAGCATATACTTTGTCTTGCCCTCATTTACCGCCAAACTTCGCCGCCTCAGTCTCAATACTCACAAAAGCACCATTTACATCACGCTGTGTTCCTCCAATTATGTCAATGTCGTCGGCGTATGCGAGTAATTGGACGGACTTTTGAAAGATCGTGCATCTAGTGTTGGCATTTGAGTGCTGCACTATTCTTTCAAGAACGATGTTGAAGAAATCACATGACAGCGCGTCGCCTTGTCTAGATCCTTTTTTGACATCGAAGGTCTCGTGAGTTCTTTATCGACCTTGATGGAGCAGCGTGCATTCTCCATCGTCATTCTACACAAACGGACGAGTTTGACAGGGATGCCAAAACTATACATTGCTCTGTATAGTTCGTCCCTATAAATGCTGTCATAGGGCGGCCTTGTAAAGGATGAAAAGGTGGTGGATATTGATTTGAAGCTCCTGGGTTTTGTCCTAGATCTGCCACAGTGTGAATGTTTGGTCTATAGTGGACTTTCCTGGCCTGAAGCCACACAGATATGAACCAATCAGGTTGTTTACGAAATGCTTCAGGCGTTCTACAGATCTTGTAGGCAATGTTAAGAAGACTGTACAGGAGACCTCTGTAATTGGCGCAGTTCGGAGGTCCTCCTTTTTCTCACTTCTTGCTCTGCTATTAGCGAGCAGGACGTACAATGTATACCGCCGGGTAAAAGGAAAAAAATGATATTAAATAAAAAATCTATAGAACGATAGAATGTACCAACGTCAGGTAAGCACATAGAAGAACTTACCGGCAGGTATATAAATAACCACCTTAGGATGGCTAGCCAAACTTTAGGCTTTTATAGGTTTCTCTCAGATGCCTTGACGTAGGTCAATTGTCAAGCGTTTTCCAATGAGAGGTGTTATTGTGAATAACCCGCTATTTCGGTAGCTGTCACTTTTGAAGATTTTATTCTTTGACATTTGACAAGTAGAAACTACGCCATTACTAAAAATGGAACGATACACGCTTTAACAACACATTGAAATTATTAAAATTCACTACAAAAGTGGTGAAAATCTTGCAGTCACAGTTCGCAAAACATTTTTTGATCGTCGTGAAGCACCTTGTCGGATCGCAATACAGAAATTGGTGGAAAAATTCGAGCTGTTGGGACAAGTTAGTGATGTGAAGAATAAAACCGGTGCACGTCGCTCAAGAACAACTGAGAATATTGCTGCTGTAGCCCAAAGTGTTGAAGAAAACCCAGGATTGTCCATTCCTCGTCGCTCTTTGGAATTGGGCATTCCACAAATGTCTTACACCGTATTTTGCATAAAGACTTGGGTCTTAAGGCTTATAAAGTTCAGTTAACACAAGAACTCAAGCCGGCCGATCATCAACAACGTCGTGTCTTTGCTGATTGGGTCCTTGAAATGCATGAAAATGATCCGGAATTCCATTGAAAAAACATCTTGACTGATAAAGCCCATTTCCACCTCGGTGGCTACGTCAACAAGCAAAATTGTCGCATCTGGGGCTCGCAAAACCCAAGAGTTATTGTTGAGAAGCCTCTCCATCCTCAACGTGTGACTGTTTGGTGCGGTTTATGATTCGGCGGGGTCATTGGACCTTACTTTTTCGAAAATGAGGTTGGATCAACAGTTACGGTGAATGGATTGCGCTATCGAGAGATATGGTCCTGTATCCGTGCTCGTGGTGGCCATTTGGCTGATGTTGTTTTTTCATTATTAACGGCATACCTTCCTCTTTATTATGAAATAAACATCCGATCATTTATCTAAAAAATTACATTTTTCTTTGAATACCAAAATAACACCTCTTATTGGAAAACCCTTTATAAACATTTTACACTAGCGGACTAGCTTTGCTAGGCGTTACAATTTAAACTTAAATAAATGTTGATTGTATTTAATACGGATTTCTTATTCAAAAACAACATTTTCATCTTTGTCATCACTGATCAATTTGTATTAAAAAAAAATCACGTATGTATGTTGAGTTAACACATGGTGACCACATGGGTCAACAAGTGCACGATGACACACGACACCAACCCCGAAAGAAGATCGGGATCATCGTAAAATTGGTAATTTACGACCGAAGCCAACAAAAACAGATGAAACAAACAGCGATAGGAAATAGGCAGGCAGTCCGATTCCAACCCTAGTGCATACAACACTCATTGAAATTACATTGTACTGAACCATAGAAATAGTTTCAATAAAGTTACATTTTTTGAACCATACAGTGTTAAAGAATTAATTGGCGCCCGAGCAGGGACCCGTTAAGTTAAATCTATTGTTCGTTAAAAATATAAGGTGATATTAATACATCAGTGGGTGAAAAACCATTCGAAAAAACATTTAACAAAGGCATCCAAGAAGGAGAAAATCAACAAGTACCCTTCAGCCACGGGAACCAAGCAAATCAGACTTAAAATCTGAACGACAGGGGAACGACTCAAAGACTTTAGACGTAAAGCACCTGAAGCAAACCCGGGACATCGATTCTCACAGATCAGGAAAAGTAAGCTCTGACGCTGAAAATCCAACCCGACGACGGAGAGTAAGGGAACTAAAGCCATTTATATAAATTATATCTATTATAACTAAATTTAAAAAAAGTCACAAGAATTATTGCAATCGTTAATGCAAATTGATTATATTAAGAAACGTTATTTAAAAAACAAAAATAAAGGTAGTTGAGGAAAGGTGGAAAGGTTAAATATATCCTCTTTAAGGAATCTTGAAGTATTCGTGTAAAAGTATAAACGTATTAAAGATGAAAATATCCTCTAAAAGGAACCTTTTTTAAATAATCTTAAAAAGAAATCGGCTATAACTAAATAGAACAATGACCCCAGAAGAACTTTCGACAATAGTCAGTAGGTTGGTGGCTGATGCCAATCGACAATTAGTCGAGGAAGTAGGCAGGCTTAGTAGTCAATTAAGGGCTTTAACGACAAGAGACGACATTAAGCCATACAAAGACATAACGATTGACCCAACAATAGAAGGTGGAGAGGGCCTTGAAGTAGCCAAATGTTTACTACAATTCAGTGGAGAAAATTACGTTTCCTGGCGCACAGCACTAATAAATGCCATGCAGGTATACGAATCGTGTAGGGGCGGATCAAGATATTTTTCCGTAGTGAACATAGTGAGAAACAAAATGGTAGGGAAAGCTAACGACGTCCTCACCAGTCATGGGACACCGCTAAATATCGACGCGATTTTAGGTCGGTTAGATCTAACTTATAATGACAAAAGGCCTGTTCACATGCTAGAAGCCGAACTAGGCAATATGAGACAAGATAGGAAAACTCTTCAAGAATTTTACGATGACGTAACGAAAGTGCTGACGCTTATTATTAACAAAACGATTATGAGTTATGGCCCTAGAACTGCCGAAACAGAATGTCTTACCGAGAGGGCAAGGCAAAACGCTCTTCGGGTGTTTGTTACTGGCCTCAATCAACCCACATGTAATATTGTATTTTCTCTCAACCCTGGGGATCTACCTAATGCTCTGGCGAGAGCACAGGAAATAGAGTCCAACCAAACAAGGATGAGAAACTTGGGCCAACATCAGTCTAGACAATCTGGACCGAATCAGTTGTTTGACCAGTCAACGACCGGGGCATTCCGTCAAAATAGAGGAACAAACAAACCAGGATAACTTGCCCACCCAAACCAGGCAGTTTATGGATTCCTTTCAACAACGGAATAGAGCATTGCAACAAAATCGGCATTCCAACAATTTTGGAAACGGTCATAACCGACCTGAGGGGTTGGACACATCGAATAGGAATTTAGTGCCCTCGCGACAAGTCACGCCTCATAACTCTAATAATAATAGACCACAATGGTCTAATAACACATTTAGTAACAACACGTTTAAAAGAGACCGAACAGGTAGCGGCCAGTTAGCTACAAATAAATTTCCACGCCTCAATAATTTAAACGAGAGCGGTAATTTTGTAGAGTAAGGCACGACTTACCGTATATAAAAAGAACGTATGGTAGGTCGGGGCGAGTATTTTATATTTTAATAGACACAGGAGCAACGCATAATTATATAAAACCAGGGCTGTTCCCAAGTATGGAGCTTGAAACTCCATCGCGAGTTAATAGCGTCCACGGAACCACCATCATCCTTACTTATCAAGACATAAATATCTTGGCAGTAAAAGATAAATTTTACGAGTTAAGCGAACTCAAAGACTTTGTCGCAATTATAGGTATCAAATTATTGAGGAAAGTAAGAGGTAATATAAATATCAGGGATTCAACGTTGGAATATGATAAGGGCATGATACCCCTAATATTCAACGAGACTTTGATAAACACTCTCAATATAAATAACGAAATTCCCGCAAAAGGAAAATTGACTTCTATCTTAAAAAAATATCAAGGTGTCTTCACCGAGAATCCAACCTACCTTCCATATAACACCCGTGTGCAATGTAGCATAGATACTACTATCGACACAGCTGTTTGGACCAAAGGTTATTCATACCCACAATCAGTGGCGAATTTCGTGAATAAAGAAATCGAGAACTTACTCGAAAATAATATAATACAACCTAGCAGAAGCGCATATAATTCTCCTGTATGGGTTGGAAATAAAAAAGGCTTAATTCATTTACCAAAACCGAAAGGTTTATCCTAGCTAATTTGGGCAAGGCTAGTTATTTCACGACTCTCGATTTACAGAGCGGTTTCCATCAGATTAAACTGAAGGAAAGCGATAGAGAAAACAGCTTTTAGCGTTAACAATGGTAAATACGAATTCCTTCGAATGCCATTTGGACTCAAAAACGAACCGTCAATTTTCCAGAGAACTATGGATGATATTCTCCGCGAGTATATAGGCAAATTCTGCCACGTCCATATCGATGACGTCATTATATACTCAGAAACGGAAGAAGAACACCTCGAACATATCGAGACAATAACTGAAGCCTTAAGCGCAACAAACATGAGAATATCGAGCGAAAAATCAAAATACTTCATGAAAGAAGTAGAATTTCTTGGATACATCGTATCATTTAATTGTATCAAAATATACCCAGTAAAAACTCGATACATAGAGGAATTCCCACAACCGCAGACTTTACGTCAACTAAGATCTTTCTTGGGGCTAGCTGGTTATTACCGTAAATTCATAAGAAATTACGCGATGATTGCCAAACTCATGACCAAGTATCTCAGAGGAGAGAATGGTAGAACTAGCCAAAGTAATAGCAAAAAGACAACAATAGAATTCGATAAGGAAGCCATTAACGCATTCAAGATATTGAAAGACAAACTCTGCGAACAAGTTACGCTCAACCAACCCGATTTTACCCAGAGATTTGAGCTAACTACAGACGCTAGCAACTCAGCCATAGGTGCAGTGCTTAGCCAAAATAATAAACCAATTATTTTTATAAGTCGAACCTTAAGTAAAACCGAGGAAAGCTACGCGACAAACGAGAAGGAACTTCTTGCCATAATTTGGGCATTGAAGAACCTCCGAAATTATCTTTATGGTGTGAGTGGTATCCGCATATATGCAGATCACCAACCATTAACGTTTGCCATTGGCGATAAGAACCCGAACGCAAAAATAAAACGCTGGCGCTCCTTCATAGAAGAATACTCTCCAGAAATTATATACAAACCAGGTAAGGAGAACGTCGTAGCCGATGCTCTCAGTAGACAGGAACTAAATATGATGAACGAAGACGAAAAAGAAGTAGGAACTGTTCACAGGGCAGAGAGTAGTCCCATTCCAGATATAAGAAGAGTAAACCAAAGAATTAATAATTTTAAAGTGCAATTAATTTTAAACGAATCACTTAACAATAATATAATTTCAAAAGAAATACACACAGGCTACTGGAGACATACAGTACTTTTTAAAGATTAAACATCGCAAGTAAAATTAAAACAATAATAAAAAAGGCTTAACAGTAGGAATTTATAGCACCGAGGAGATGTTCTTCAAAATTAAAGACAAACTTTTAGAAGAATTTCCAACAGTAAAATTTTTATTCTGTAACCAAATAGTTGAGGATGTTACAGATAAAGAAGAGCAATTAGCTATTATCACTGCTGAACATAATCGAGCTCATAGACAAGCCAAAGAAGTGTATAAGCAAATTGTAGGTAAATATTATTGGCCAAAAGCTTTCAAACAGATCCTCTCAATAAACGCTACATGCGAAATCTTTAAAAAGAATAAGTATGAGAGACATCCTAATAAGCAGCCAATTGGAGAGACTCCAATTCCTGAAGAAGGGGGAGAGCGCGTCCATGCAAATATATATTACTGCGAAAATGCAACATTTTTAACAATGACAGATCCATTCTCGAAATTCCTAATAACAACCCAAGTCCATTCAAAAACCGAAGCAAAAGATAGAATGATCGAACTACTTCAGGTTTTCGGTAATGTCAGAACTTTGATGACTGATAATGAGGCAGCATTTTGCTCACATTCTGCGAGGTGTGCATATAACCTCCTGTTTACAATAAATACGTCACTTCGACAAAATACACTTCCGCAAGTAAAAGACAAGAAATGCGCAAACTCGCACAAAACCTCTGGGCCGTCGGAAAAGCCGCCTCAGCTAAAACCGCCAATGCGACCGGTGACCTAAATTTGCCATCAGCAAGTTTTCTTTTCTTTTCTTTACTTAGCATAAGCAATTTTTAATTACCCAATATCAAATATTGATGTCTAAACAATATTGTGTGTATAAATAGTCGGACTTTTTAATTAATAAAGCGAGTTCTTATTCTTCTCCCCAAAGTGGAACTAAGGAATATTTAATTCTAAACAAGTGGTCCTTCGAGTATTTAAGTTTATAACCATTGCCAAGCCTTTCTTTTGATTCCTAGTGTGAGGCTGCACTAGGGTGGTTATAAACTATCAAAGTAATATTTTAAACCCAATATAGGTAAAAGTTTACCTTCGCGTACAAAAGTAAAAGTTTACTTTAACAAAAATAAACAAGTGTAAAAAATTAAAGTTCGAAAGTTCGTGAACATTAATATACAACATGAATAATCTTGAAAGAGTTATTGATAACTTTCAAGATGTTATCGTCCAGCTGGAGGAGATTAGGGTTAATCTCTCCAAGCTGGGATTGGATAAGCGTACGCCAGAAACGCTTGCAAGGCAGTACGGCAAGGCAAAGAGCCTTTGGACTTCTATCGCGGCAAACTACGCCACAATGATGGACCTAAGCGGATCAACCGCTGCCGCCTTTCTGCCAAAATACGAGGCAGCTAAAGCCATCTATATAAAAATTCAGGAATTTTTAATGAAGAATTGCCCAGAGGTAATAGAGGAGGAGAAAATAGCAGAAGAAGCAGACTATAAAGAAAATCCAGCCCGTCCTGAAACCAATCAGACGCCCGCTGAAGATCCACAGCCTAGTCGTCAGCACACCCCACAGCAAGAGAACACCAGCAATTGTACACGGACATCGAAGAAACAAGCAAACCCCGAGGAACAAACTACCCAGTCTTTTGCTACCCCAGACCACCCCACGTATACTTTCGTGCAGGGGGTTGGGTTCGTCCTAAATACCACCCATAGCCCACAACCACAGCCACAACCGCAGTCAACCGAAGCGTTACTACATGCTTTAGCACAACTAACGCTTAATCGCGAGCAAAGGTCGCAGGCCGAAGGATCAAATTCCGACCGGATGGGTATCAAAATCCCGGAAGTTTGTCTCCGTGAGTATAGTGGCGACATAACAAAATACCGTGAATTCAAGGAACAATTTAATTCACTGGTCATAAGAAGTCGAGCGTCAAATATCGATAGCTTTTCTTTGCTCAAATCAAAGCTGACTGGGAAAGCACTGGAGGCGATTAACGATCTGAACATGACGGGGGACAATTATCCTATAGCCTGGTCACTTTTGGATCGAACGTTTGATAACCCGAGGCACCTGGCAAAAGTAGAATTAGAGGCTTTGTTAGTTCTACCGCAACGGCCTACTGTTCCAGGTGATCCCGAATCGATAATTGCTTACTTACACCACACCAAAGGGCGAGTCGCCAATCTGAGAAAGAATGAAGTAAATGGAGAACAAATCATGGCTTACCTCATCCTACGGGGTTTGGACCCCATCACCCGTGGAAGGCTAGAAGATACCGTCAACTCCAACACTAAACTCCCGACATTGACCGAAATTGAGGACTTCCTATTCAGAGAATACCAGCACCATTTAAGCCAAGATGATCGCCATAGGCCGCACAAGAAGGATTCCCGTATCCCATACACCAAAACACATGCCACCGTCCAACCAAACCAATCAAAGAAGTGTTTTATCTGTACTGAACAACATCAAGTTATGGATTGTCCAAAGTTCCTGGCCTCCCAAAATCGGGAAACTTTATTACGGACGCACAAAATCTGCATATATTGCGCGAGGCACCGCTTCAACTATCATTCTCCTTGCAGATCACGGCAGTTTTTAAAATGTGAAATCTGTCAAGAATCTCACATTACGGCAATGCACCCTCTACCCACTACGAGTCTGCCTGAACCGCAAGCATCAAGCGGCACTTACCTATGCCAAAATCAGTCGGAAGCATCATCTAATGTGATTCTGCCTACAGCCATCGCAACACTCTTGGTAAACAATGAAACCGTTCCTATTCGCTGCTTACTAGATCAGAGCAGCCAAGCCAATTATATATCCGAAGATTTGGTCCAGAAATTACGGTTACCAAAAAAACGAACACGCGTCAAAGTCATCGGAGTAGGTGGAGAGATAGGAACCGTCCATTCCATTGCTAGCCTTAAACTAAAGCTCGATCATCCCGAACTGGCATTTATAAATATAAAAGCACTCGTTGTCAAACGGGTCACTGGATCACTTCCCAGCATGCCCAGTCACATCCCTTGGATGACCACATTTGACAAGCCGCTTGCCGACCCACATTTTAATAGACCTGCGCACATACCCCTATTACTGGGTGGACCAGTATACTCTACAGTATTACGTCCTGGTCTGGAAAAGAAGGATGGACTGTTGCTGCAAAATACTTATCTCGGCGGATGGATTGTATCTGGAGACCCGGGAAGCGGTATTGGAAACCAAACTTCAGTCTACACAACGCTTTCAGAGTTCGAAGCCAATTTAATGGAATTTTGGGATATGCCCGCCAACAAAGCAAACATGGATGAGGACGATAATTCGTATTGCGAAAAACTATTCATGGAGAAGCACTCCAGAACCAAAGACGGTCGGTATATCGTCCCCATCCCTTGGAAAGTGGACGCTCCTGCACTAGGAAATTCGTTTAGAATGGCTGTAAAATTCTACATGGGTCAAGAAAATCGCTGGGAGAAAAATGAAACCCACAAGAAGATGTCAAATGAGTTTATGGAAGAGTATTTAGCATCTCATCATATGTCCCCGGTTCCAGCTGAACGACAACGAGACGAAACCGGAAACGCTTACTACATCCCTTATATGAGCATTATTCGCAAGGACGCAATTACAACAAAGTTAAGGAACGTCTTTAACGCCAGCGCACGCTCAAGCAACGGAGTCTCTCTAAATCAGCTTATCCACCCTGGGCCTAAATTGCAAGCCCACATATTCAATATTATTCATCAAAATCGACAATATCAAATCATATTCACCAGCGATATGAAACAGATGTTCCGCCAGTTCCTAATTCCTGAGCCTGACCGTGAAAAATTCAGAATAATCTGGCGCCGAAACAAAAGCGAGCCTCTAGGGGAATACTATTTACATACCGTGACATACGGGGTCGACTGTGCACCATGGCAAGCTATACGAACGGTCCACCAGATCGCTGAAGATCACGCTCCAGATGAGGAGACTATAGACATCATAAAAAACTCTATCTACATGGATGATTTGGTGCACGGAGCCGATAGCGTTGAACAATGCCAAAAGCAAATCGATAAGATTGCCGCAACTTTGGAGGCCGGGAAACTGTCTTTGACAAAGTGGTCATCAAATAAGATAGAAGCCCTTAATAACGTGGATGATACCAAAAAACTAAGTGCCTACAAAGCAGACTCCGATCCAACAATGAAGATTCTGGGGTTAAATTACAACCAAATAGAGGACGTGTACTTTTTCCAAACCTCCAATCCAGACAAAATCGAGTTCACCAAGAGAGGCTTGTTATCCGTAGCCGCATCACTTTACGATCCTATGGGTTGGATCCTCCCAGTAATTATGCTTCTCCGAATAATGATCCAGGAATTGTGGATGCTTAAGTACGACTGGGATGATCTTATAGATGAAAAACTGCAAATGAAGTTCCGCAAGATATTAGGAACGTTTTCACATCTCAGTGACATCAAAATACCGCGCTGGATCGGGGGAAATAAAAACACTTCCATCCAGCTTATTGGATTTTGCGATGCCTCGGGAGACGGCTACGCAGCAGTAATTTACAGCCGAATAAAAACGAATGTAAAAACCGGGAACGGATCAAATTACACCATCCGCCTCCTTGCCGCCAGAGGTCGTGTCACTCCACTTAAGACTAGAGCAAACAAAGAAAGCAAATTATGCACGATCCCTAAGATGGAACTTGAAGGCATCGTGCTCCTCACGGAACTTTACAGTCAGGTCAGAAGTCAGCTTCACTCTCCCAATATCACTATCATCGCGTATACCGACAGTGAAGTTGCCATCGGCTGGGTGCGAAATAATAACGAAATCAACAGCAAATTTGTAAAAACAAGAGTACGCAAAATTCGAAAAATCATCAATCCGGTGGATCTCCACTACATCAAATCTGCTGAAAATCCAGCAGATCCGGCGTCACGCGGACTTACACCATGCAACTTAGCCAACTGCCAGCTCTGGTTCACAGGCCCAGCTTGGTTAATACACGATCAGTTACCGCTCAGCCCTATCAAGGGAACAGGGTCCACCATAAATCATGCCACCAGAAACGAGCCAGAGGAAGACAATTTCATCGAAAGGTTTTCCGGCCTTAGCCGTTTACTGCGAGTCATCGCCCATTGCCTTCGATGGGCTAGTAAAAAGGAGACACGTCCAACCGGCCCACTCACCGCGGAAGAAATATCCAACGCTAAAGCGAGAATCTTCCGATTTCAGCAGCACCAACTCTTTGAAACTGAAATAGCACACTTAAAAACATCGAGATCTGTTCCAAAAAGAAGCTGTCTAAGCGGCTTAATGCCAATTTTTGGTCCAGATGAAATTCTTCGCGTTGGGGGGAGGATTTCCCTTGCCAACTTACCAGAGAGCCAACGGTATCCAATCATATTAACCAAATGCCACCTAGTCGATTTGATTATCCGCCAGACTCACCTCGACCACCATCATAGTGGAAACTCTCTGACAACGCATCTGATAAAAGAAGAATTCTGGATCCCTGCAGTGAAGGCACGAGTGAAGAAATGTATCCGGAGCTGTCCAGTATGTACCCGATGGAAAGCTAAAACTATTCAACCAATCATGGGGGATCTACCGTCGGAGCGCATTAATCCAGCACCTGCCTTTAGTAAAATCGGAGTCGATTTGTGCGGTCCATTCCTTATAAAAGCCAGCGCACTCAGGTTCGAAAAAACTATCAAAGTCTGGGTGGCAGTTTTTGTTTGTTTGGTAACAAAAGCTGTACATTTAGAAATCTGTTCGGATCTAAGCACCGATATGTTCCTAGTAGCATTCACACGTTTCGCGAATAGACGGTGCTGGCCGTCGCTGGTCCTCTCCGATAACGGTACAAATTTTATCGGAGCTAAAAGAAAGATCAACGAAGAATGGATCAAGATCACTAATCACAGCAAGGAGCGATTGGCGTTCCAAGAAATAGTTTGGAAACTTAACCCACCATTAAGCCCCAACTTCGGTGGACTATGGGAAGCTGCCGTCAAGTCCATGAAACATTTTATGAAGAAAATGTCCGGTGCCACTAACCTAACCTATGAGGAATTTAACACCCTTTTATGTCGCATTGAAGGTATCCTAAATAGCCGACCCCTGCATCCGGACTCGTCAGAAGCCGAAGATGCACCAGCGCTTACACCATTTCATTTCATCACCCAACGCAGCTTCAAGAATTCCGCAATCGACGCTGGTCCTCCAACTGCTATTCCAATTACAAAACGCTGGTTGCAAGTACAACAACTGCAGCAGCAATTTTGGATGCGGTTTCACCAGGAGTACCTTCACCATCTACAGAAAAGAAACAAATGGAAGTTTCCCACCCGAACGCTCGTTATAGGAGATTTAGTATTACTCCAAGAACCAAGCATTACTCCTGCAGACTGGAAAATGGGTCGAATCATTGAATGTTATCCGGATGATTCGGGGAATGTTCGCAGGGTCGATGTGAAAACAACAAAGCGGGAAGTCGTGCATCGCGCCACAAATCGTTTGGTTCCACTCTTCCCAGATGGAGCCCAAGACGAGCCAGCTTTACGCAGAAGTAATCGAAAGCAAAGTCGCACCGTCACTCTGCTTACTAGAGTTATCTTGTGTTGGCTTTCTCTCACTTACCCATCATCCAGTGGCTTAACTATCCAAGCTCTTTCACCAGGCATCCACATTCAACGATTAGAGGAAGCTTCGGTTAAACTATTCAACTTGGAGTTTTCCGTTGAAACTTCTCTGAATATAACCTCCGATCTACGTTCTATTGACACCCTTCTCGAAGACTTTTCTGAATTTTGTAACCAGTATCAGAACAATGTGCATAGTAAGCTCAACCTGCACTGCCAAGCTGTAAAAGAAGGCCTTTACCTGGAGGCCAAGATCTTAAAAGATGGTATCACGGCTAGCTATTCCCAGGGACGATCGAAACGCGCAATCCTACCCGCCCTTGCGAAAGGAATTATTAAATACGGCCCCCAAGTTCTGATGACCGCTGGCATAGCCTATCAAGCCGTGGAGAATAACCGTTTAGAGCAGCAAATCGTCCAGCTGAAAGGTAAAATACGTAAGGTGTCCTACCTCATGACTAACATCACCGACTTAGAATTCAAAGCTGTGGACACGCAACTGGATGAACTGATCGAGCAACAGCAGCAACTTCGTATCCAAGAACAAATCAATTCCTACTCTGCAAGCATCCAGTTACTAATGAGCGCTATTCAAATGAATCACCAAAACATCATCAACATTCGCCCCATTAAAGCATTAACAGAACATATGAAACGGATGAACGAAGGCTTGGACTTTTGTAGATTGCCACCTGTTACCGATGAATCCTCAGTATTTTCTTTCAACAAAATAGTGAAGTCTATCCGTCAAGAAATGGTTGTTGTGACATTTAGCATCCCCCTAGTTCAACCAAAGATGTTCTCCAATTATGTCTTTATCAGTGTCCCAACAATTGAATCCCAAGCTATTCTGCTAAACAATGACGACTTTGTGCAACAAATTGTAATTAGTTCGGATAATGAGACATTTTTTGAGCCAGATCAGGTCATTGCTCTTGGCAACGGGATCTACGAAAAGGTTGAAGAGAACCGTTTGAATGAATGCTGGAAAGAACTTCTTCAAATCTCAACATCCGACTCACTCTTGGGAGCCTGCAACTTAACCACGGTAGACGCAGAATTTGATAAGATTTATCTGGTTCAGAGAGACCTTGCAGTCATCTTTAGAACAAGCGCCAATGAAGTTAATCTGGTGTGTAACGACTCCAATACACCGCTCCTGACTTGTGTAAATCTGGTAAAATTCCCAGGTTGCAAAATTTCCAGCGAAAAATTTAGAGCAATCTCTCCAATCGAGGAAATCGAGAAAATAAACACAGAAATCAAGGCGTTCCCAATGAGAGATCGCATAGTCCCCTCTAGCATCGCAATAAACACGAAGCAGCCTGCTGATCCACGCATCGCCCATCTCAAAGCACAACTTTCCAGTGAGCTTGACCGTAATGACTGGATATTGCAGGAACATCAGTACTGGTATTTGGGCGGAGCATTATGTACCATAGTTCTAATCACGCTCATTTCAACTATTGTCATACGACGACAGCTCCTAAAGATCCGATTACGAACTAACAACGATAGTTACCTCAGCGAAGAAGATAAAATACCTGGAAGTTGGGTCCGTGCACATATCACAACTTGCGACTCAATATCCCTCAAAGTCACCGAAACAGATTGACCATTTCATCCCAACTGCAATATCACAGCTTAATCACCTTCCTCGGCGGGAATTTTGTTTACAATAAATACGTCACTTCGACAAAATACACTTCCGCAAGTAAAAGACAAGAAATGCGCAAACTCGCACAAAACCTCTGGGCCGTCGGAAAAGCCGCCTCAGCTAAAACCGCCAATGCGACCGGTGACCTAAATTTGCCATCAGCAAGTTTTCTTTTCTTTTCTTTACTTAGCATAAGCAATTTTTAATTACCCAATATCAAATATTGATGTCTAAACAATATTGTGTGTATAAATAGTCGGACTTTTTAATTAATAAAGCGAGTTCTTATTCTTCTCCCCAAAGTGGAACTAAGGAATATTTAATTCTAAACACTCCTAAACATTACCCATAACACAACACCGCCAGCCCACTCAAAGAGCAATGGAACAATAGAAAGAATTCACTCCACATTGCCAGAACTCGTTAGAATAGTCAAAGAATCTACACATATAACAGACATCAAGGATGTCATGACTCTAGCTACAAAAAAATACAACGAAACAATTCACACGGTAACAACAAAACGACCAACGGACATATTACACAATTATATAGATAATGGTGACACAAAAAAGAAACTCCAAACACACCAACAAAAAATGTTAGGATATTGTAATAAAAATAGGAAACATAAAACATATGAAGTAGGCGAAACAATTTTTGTAAACAATGGACAGAGAAGAAGTAAGAATAAACCTTTATTCCAAAAAAAAGAAATTTAAGGAGGACTTAGGGAATATAGTCGTAGATTCAAACAACCGAAAAATTCAGAAAGATAATATTAGAAATTAATTTTACAGATGATGCTTTTTATACTGACACTAGTCGCCTCAACTTTAGCGCAACAAATTACTGACTATACCAAAGATGAATTCATTTTAATAGAAAACGGTAAAGCCGCAGTCTACGAAAACTTCGGTGAGATTTATCACGTCATCAACATGACTTCCTACTCCGAAATATTAGATAGATTTAGAGCCAAAAAAGAAATTCTGAAAATTGTTGACCAGGAGTTAGAAATAGCCGACAAACTACTCAACGAACTATCTATCAGGAATAGGGAACGCAGAGGTGTCAATGAAATAGGCACACTTTGGAAATGGATCTCTGGTAGTCCAGACCACGATGATGCCGTTAGAATAAATTTAAAGGTGCAGGAATTAATAAGGTCAAACAACAGACAAAAAAAACACCAATAAACAATTATTCGACAAGTTAGACAGTATGTACAGAGATACTAATAGTAAAGGAACTACAGAAATTAAAATAATAAAATATATAATTATAGAACTTAGAGAAATAATAACTACTATTAATTTAAGTAAATCAAATATACTCAATACTCTATTGTTAGATTTAAGTGAAATAAAAAACATTATGGAGCAAGAAAAAGTAAATATATCCATAATCGATGCACTAGATGCTTCCACCTTTAAATTGTACAAAGAAGTAATATTATCGTTGTATTTATCAAATATCCCAAGGTAAAAGGGTTAGGAAACCACTATCTAACCAGAAGTAACAATGTAAATGGTGGGAAAATTATAATATTAAGCGAAATAATTAAATATAAGAAAAAATTTTATAAATCAGAATGCAAAACGGAACCAACCACCACTATTGTAAAATCGATAAAAAAAACTAGTTGTTTAACAAACCTTTTAAATAAATACAAAGCAAACTGTACCAAAATCAAAGAACGAAATCAACCAATAGAAATAATTAACGAAGGAAATATCATTTTAACGGGAAACCACATTGTTAACGAAATAGAATTGTCAGGAATCAATTTGATCCAATTTGAACAGAACGTGTCTATTAATGGCAACATTTATTTCAATTCAGGAAACCAAATACATATTAAGTTAAGCAAGCCGACTCAATTCCAAATTCTCGAATTCATTGCTTCACAAGACGAGAAACTTATGTACACAAATCTTGATCATATAGAACCATTTATAACAGATCTCAAAGAGCATCCCGTATTGTGGGGTATATGTATTAAGTTGTTCCTTGTAATATTGATCTACTCTGTTTACAAAATAATCAAAATAATTCAAGTTTATCGCGCAAACAGAACCAAACAGGTCACTTGCCCAAGCACGATCGAGCAAGTCGCGATAGATGTGGAAGAATTCATGGACACTTCAAGATCAAGGGTACAGGAGTTGTTGAGCGAAAGATTGGGACAATCTTCTCCCGACCAAGGGGAGAGTTAACACATGGTGACCACATGGGTCAACAAGTGCACGATGACACACGACACCAACCCCGAAAGAAGATCGGGATCACAGATGAAACAAACAGCGATAGGAAATAGATACAGGGATAGTTTACGACCGACGCCGCTGATAGCAACGATTACCCGAACCTTCGAGGAGGACGAGATCATCAACGCCAGGCAGTCCGATTCCAACCCTAGTGCATAAATTATATTTATTCGTCGGAAAAAAATAAAATAGTAGGAAAAAATATAGGTATTTTTAAACTTTTATTTTTCTCTTAACAAATAAATGACAGAGTAGTTTTTATTTTTGCTAAGACAAACGTTATGTTCGGTTTGTTAACAACTACTGCTCGTTCCTTCCGTGTTGTAGGTATTTATACCCATCCTAATGGGTCGTTTTCCTTATCTTCAAGGTCTATGGTCATGTTGGTTACTTTGTGTAGCTGCTATTTGTGTAGGGTTGATTATAAAATCTGTGGTGAGTCCTATCTTGTTTGTGTAGGGTTGTTGATATTTTTATTTGGATGTTTGTGGTTTGTGTTGTATATCTGCTGATAAGTTGTTTCTTATCTTTAGCGTTTATTTCCTTTTGCTGTTTTTAGGTACAGTTGAGTGTTTATAACTTCCCCCATCGCTCAAAATGAATCGCCCCGATTCATCAATGTATTTTTGAAGTAAGGCAAGTCTTTCATCTAATGTCATCTCTTTTGCATATGTTGCATCGGTATATTATTGTTGATTTTTATTTGTTTTTTCTTAAAAAATAACGCTAATATAATAGTAATAATAATAATTATACTTATGATACTAATTCCAATTACTGACTCTGCTTTTGTTATATTTAAGTAACTTAATGTGTTAATATTCTCAAATTCAAATTTTAGTTCAGTATTTGTGTCTATTATGTATGAATCAACAACATAATCATTTATGGTATGTGTTTTTATATAACTAAGTATTTTCTGAGTAGGGTTCGTATAATTTGTATTATCTATATTAATAGTTTCGTTAAATGTAATTAGGTAAATTCCATTTAATTTATCATTATTGACAGTATGGTTATTTTTTATTAAAATTGCTCCATCTTTTATTATTTCAAAATCTTTTTGTATTTCTTTTGTTTTATTACATATTGTAGGAAGTTTATTTAATAAATCTGAAAGACATGATTTTTCATAATTTATTTTACAAAAATGTATGTTTGTTTCTTGTTTACAATCTTTAATATTGTAAAATGTTTCATTGCATTTTGCTATGTGCTTATTAATTATTATTCTCTTGTTTCAAATATTTTACAATTTTTATATATGATTGGGTATTTTATTAATATTATTACGACATCTTTAGTTTGAACAATCTTAAAATTACTAACGTCTAATAGATCGGATATTGACATGGTTCCATGTTCATTATTTGTTATTTGTTGAATATCTTTTTTATTCAGTATGATTGGGTTTATAACTTTAGCTTTGCTTAAAGCAATAGTTTGAATAAGGTTTTGTAATTCTAATATAATTAATTTATTTCTTTCTTGTAATCTTCTTGTTTTTAGGTATTTTTTTCAGTATTTAAGATTTTAGTAATTTCTTGAATAGCTTGAAAGACCTGTGAATTGGTAGTTGCTTGTTTATTATTGTTATAGATTAGTTCATTTAATTTATTTTCTACTAATAAATGGTCATCATGGTCAGGTACTCCCGATATCCATTTAAGTATACTACCTTTAGTATTGATTGATCTTTTGAACTTGGTAATTCTAACTGCGTCTATGAGTGTCCTCATTAAGGTTATTTCTGACATTATTTCTGTGTTTTCGTCTAAATTTACTGACTTAAAATCATATCTTAAGTTCTCTACGTTTTGTTCTTTTTCTAATTCCGTTATGTTTTCATTAATATAACTAATGTTTGTCATATGGAATAACGTTCCATATTCTTTATAAACTGCTGTTTTACCATTTTCTATAAGTAAATATTCACTTCTAGAATAATCTATTATTTCTGACCTTATTAGAATTGTATTACTTATTGTAATTAGCATAATAAGTTTTATGGAGTCCATTTCCTGGAAAAAGTAAAAATCTAGGACTTAATATTATCTTTATGTATTTTACCTTTGTTAGTTAATATTTGATATTTTTTATCATCTACCACTTTAGTACGATTAAATCTCTTTTTTAGTTTATTTCTTTCAGTTCCGTGATTTTTCACGTAAACTATTTGGTTTTTTTGAAATTCTCTACTTTCACGATTTTCATTATGTGTCTCTAACATTTTAAATTGTTTTTCTTTCAAAATTTCTCTAAGATTGTGTTTTACCTTGTTGAATAATACTTCCTGGGGTTTCAGTCCTGTCACAGAATGAACGGTTTCGTTATATTTATGTGCTGCTTCTAATACTGCCTGTTTATCGTCTATTATGTTGTATTCTGCTTTAATACAGCGTGTTATTTCGATTAATGTACTATGAGTACGTTCTACTTGTCCGTTTGTCGTTGAATGACTAACTGGTACATAGTATATTTCAATTTTCTTTCTTTCTAAGGTATTTTTAAAGAACACGGATTTGAATACAGATTCGTTATCGCAAATAACGTTTTTCGCGTAAGGGAAAATATTTAAAATTTTTAATAATTCCAGTTCAATACCCACTTTGGATTCAAGGGGATGTACGACTAAAAACTTTGAATAACTGTCTACGACAGTAAGATATATTTCTTTGCTTGCATAAAAAATATCTATATGCAGTTGTTCACCTTCTTTTTCTGGTATGGGTTTGGATCCTATAGGCACTTTTATAGGTTTACGATCGTATTTGTTTTCGTTGCAAATATAATTGGTTTGTCGTCCTGTGACAATACTCCTCCGATTGCATCATTACTAGCATCAGTAGTTAATATAAATTTTTTCTTAAAATCTGGTTGTGTCAACTTTACATTTTCGATTAAATATTATAAGTTTATTAAACGCTTTCCTACCTTCCTCGCCTATGTTTATATTACATTTCTTGCTCCGATTCTTTGATATCCTCCCATTTTCACCATTTAAATGAATTGTTAGGGGTTTAGTTATATGAGCATAGTTTTGTATAAACTTACGATAATACCCTGTCATACCTAAAAAGCTTCTTAATTGTCTAAGAGTTTTTGGTTCTGGATATTCTTTAATTGTGGTGATTTTCTTGGGATCGGTAGTGATTATATTTTCACTGATAACATATCCCAGAAATTCTACTTCTGTTTGGTAGAATTTTGATTTTTCTAATGATATTTTCATATTTGCTTCTTTCAGTATTTTTATTATTGCTTTCAAGTGATGAGTGTGTTCTTCGACATTTTTTGAAAAGACTATAATGTCATCAATGTATACATGACAGAATTTTCCGATATATGGCTTAAGAATATCATCCATGGCTCTTTGGAATATAGAAGGTGCGTTCTTTAGACCAAAAGGCATGCGTATGTATTCGTATTTACCATTATTCACGGAGAATGATGTCTTTTGAATATCAGATTCTTTCATTAATATCTGATGGAATCCGCTTTCCAAATCTATCGTTGAAAAGTATTTAGATTTACCCAAATTACTTAAGATCACATTTGTATCTGGGATTGGATATTTATCACTGATAGTGTGTTCATTGAGTTTCTTAAAGTCGATGACTAACCTGCTCTTAGGTGTTCCATCTTCGTTGAACCCTTTTTTTGGGACTACCCATACCGGACTTGAGTATGAACTTTTACTTGGCCTGATTATATTATCTTTTAGCATCTTACTTATTTCTTTATTGATAAATTCTGAAGAACTCAACGGGTACGGGTATTGTTTTGTCCAAATTGGTGATTCTATATTAGTATTTATTTCTGCCAACACATCTGTACGGAATGGCAATGTTATGTTTATTTTTGAATGTATTGCTTCGATAAGGGAACGAACTTGTTCATTCAGAATCTCAATGTTTTGATCTGATTGTACTTTTTCAATCACTTGGTTATTGAGACGTGGTTCGAGACTGTAAATAGAACATGAGTCATTCGAATTTGCTGTTTCTAATGAAGCTTTATTTTCATTTCCTGGTAATGATTCGCCATCCATGAACATCCTTTCTGCCTTATTTTTATATATCAATAAATAAATTTCTAAATTTAAATTTATATACGCACTTCGCAAAAGATTGTAGCCTATCAAGCAATTTGCCTCTAGGTTTTCAATTTCGTAAAATCGAACCATTCTATCAAAAATGTATATTTCATAATAATATTTAATAATTGTTAATCCATTTATGGTTTTTACTCTTTTATATATTGCCAATGTTTTCCTGTCACTAAATATTTTTGGAGACGTGTAACAAGATGTTGCTCCGGTATCTATTAATATTTTTAACCATTTGTTATTTATTCTTCTGTATATGTGGGGTAATCCCACGTTTCGTCTAAAAAATGATTCTCTTGGATGTTGTTTACCCTTACTTTGTTTGGTGGTTGGGAGCTTAATTGAACGCTTTGTTCTCTTTCTCTTTTAAAATTATTATTCTGATTGAAATTCCTATTAAAATTCCTATTGTGATTAAATTGATTGTTAGTATTCCTAAATTGATTATTCTGATTATTATGTACTTGTCTAAACCTTCGCATTTCTTGTGGACTTACCTTTCTGTAAGCTGAAGATCCTAATTCCATTGGATCTGGTTTCTGTTGACTAGCTCTATTTGCTTGTTGATAACTATGTTGAGGATTTTGTTGGTATCTTAATGTATTACTGTGTGTTTCATCTCTAACATTACTTCTTTGATTATATTGATTCAGAAATCTACTTCTAGTTTTGTTGCTTTCTAATTCTTGTGCCTGGGCTAATGCATTGGGCAAATCTTCAGGTTTCATACTAAATACTGTATCAGACATTCGCTGATGAAGGCCATTTATAAATGCTATTAATACATTCTTCCTATATGATTCATTGAATTTCTCGGTGGTTTCACTATAAGTACCATATGTCATTATAACTTTATTTATTAATAATGTCAATTTTTCTGTAACTTCATTATAAAATTCTAATAATGTTTTTTTTTCCCTGTGTTAGCATACTTAACTCATGATTTAAAACGTGTATTGGTCTTTTATCCGCGTAGGCGAAGTCCAATCTACTTAAAATGGCTTCAAGGTTTAGTACCGTACCATGACTGGTAAGAAAGGAGTTTGCATGACCAGTTATTTTATTTCTCATTATACTTAGTGCAGCAAAATATCGTTTACTACCAGGAGTGTAGAGACTCATACTATTTTGACAAGCTTCTCGCCAACTCACATATCCCTCATTGCTACCTTCGAAAGTTGGTAGACTTTTAATAATATCAAGATTTTCATTATCTAGTATTTGTGGATCTATCGTTTGTTTTTTATAATCTGTTACATTATTTGGAACTGTCAAACTTTCTAATTTTTTTGTTAATTCATCTATTTGATTCTGCTGATGAGCAGTAGCCTGTTCAATAGCTAATTCAATTATTTGTTTGATATCTATTGAAGTCATTTTAACACTTTTAATTTCACTTCTTTAAAATAAATAAATAAATGCTTACGATAATTTTATCCGCTTGTCTTCTTAGAATGCTGTTCTCCAATCTATTGTTGGATACTGGCTTTATAGAGCGAACGGGAATCACTTTGCTGGTTTCTTCCTTTTAGTTCACAGTTGTTAACTTCCTCAGGATACTTTGTTTTTCTCCTATCAATTAACAGGTTTGGCTGATAGCTTCAATTTCACTTTGAAAGTTTTTTTGTCTTTATTGTATCTACAAGTGTTTATGCAGATTTGACTATTTCATTCACTTTCACTTTTAACGTTAATAATGAGCTATCCCGGTTGAGCCCCCAATTATATTTATTCGTCGGAAAAAAATAAAATAGTAGGGAAAAATATAGGTATTTTTAAACTTTTATTTTTCTCTTAACAAATAAATGACAGAGTAGTTTTTATTTTTGCTAAGACAAACGTTATGTTCGGTTTGTTAGCAACTACTGCTCGTTCCTTCCGTGTTGTAGGTATTTATACCCATCCTAATGGGTCGTTTTCCTTATCTTCAAGGTCTATGATCATGTTGGTTACTTTGTGTAGCTGCTATTTGTGTAGGGTTGATTATAAAATCTGTTGTGAGTCCTATCTTGTTTGTGTAGGGTTGTTGATATTTTTATTTGGATGTTTGTGGTTTGTGTTGTATATCTGCTGATAAGTTGTTTCTTATCTTTAGCGTTTATTTCCTTTTGCTGTTTTTAGGTACAGTTGAGTGTTTATAACTCATACAACACTCATTGAAATTACATTGTACTGAACCATAGAAATAGTTTCAATAAAGTTACATTTTTTGAACCATACAGTGTTAAAGAATTAATTTGTTGTATCTAACCAAACGTTTGTACGGTGTATAACAAAAAAAAGAGTGCGGTTGTGACCACACTCCATAAGTGAAACTTCTCTCTCTAAATGTTCATAGGCATAATAATGATAAATTTGATTGTATTGCAATTGGATTCTATTAAGAAATTTGATTTAAAAAACAAATCCAATGGCGATGCGTCATATTGTTCATTTCGTTCATGAACGCCTAACTCTTATGTTGTTTTCCATTGGGCAAAAAGAAGCGTCCGGGAGAGTCCGGAATCGAAAAAATCACTTCTGAAACCGTTCCATTGGCACAAAAAATACTCTTCTGGTGATTCTGAGAAGATAATTTCGCTTCTCGATTTGAAGTCAAAATCCACTCAAGAAGCACTCACACAAATGTAATTTATGTATTTTATACAAGTCAACTCACAGCCGCCGTAGATTATTTTTTTGGCATTTCACCAATACTATTGTGGATTCTTTTAGAAGCTGTTTTGTTGTTCCATTAGATTTCAGAATGAGTGGATCCCTGAGTGAAACCAATGGAAAACGACATTAGAGAATAAATATTTAAAATTCAAAAAATGATTTCAGTTATCCTCTAAGTCCTAACTACAGTCTTGTGCTAGTGTATTTCCCAACTCGTGCCACCCTCTCGTTTACTTGAGCCAAATCTTAATTCATAACCTGCGACAGCAATACTTTCCACTCATTCCGCTACTAACATCAAAATTTAAAAATAGTTTCCAATGTCCACTTATCTCCTAAGTCCTAACCAAACTTCAGTAGATTTCTTAGTTAATTTACCAACTCTTGAGCCCATCGAAGTTCATACCGAAAACCGAAACGTAAAACTATCCTGCTACCTGTGAAACTGCGACCAGCAGCTGTGACTCCGACACGAGCGAAATCAATACTTTCCATTTCCACTCATTCGTTCAGATGAGTTGCAAGCGAAATGTATCCACCAAAAATAAATGCTATAAAAAAAGTATAACACACATCGTACCCACTATTTCGTTCAGCTCAGTTGTAAACGAAATCAACTATTTTGTATCACTATGAGGTTCGACGTTCGAGTGGTGCTTGGATTTTGGGTTTGGGTGTGAAAAAGTGGGAAGAAAGCATGAGTAATTATACCTATTGCTTTCACGTTCTACTGAAAAAAATCTAGAAGGCTGGACTTAGAATATACTCGTAAGTGATTTTGCGGTGTAAATGAAAAAAAAAATTAAGAAAAAAGAATCAATGAAGTGAACGCCTACAATTTTTACTCACCCGTCGCCACTGACCAAATCTATATAATATTATAATTTTAACACAGCGCTATAGATAAATACATTCATTCGATTAAAAAGTTTTCATAACGCAATGCAATCCAACGTTTACTGTTTGCATTTTGTTTTCATGTGGTTACAACTTAGATTTAATTTAATTTAGTAGCATTGTGTCTCTCTAAGACCTTAAGCTTATGAATTTCACAGCCTCAGGTTCAATTCCTGGTAGAAACTACAGATCACAATTTTCGTAACACATTCACCAGCTCCATATAGATATTCACTTCAAAAGTAAAGTTAAAAGAATATAAAAAATGTTTATATCTTGACAACACTGGCGCTGTTGTATGAGGTCCAAAACTATCATATCCTTAAAGCAGCAACCAACCATACACATCCACAAAATCTTATTGAAAAAAAAGGAA
The DNA here is from genome assembly GCA_916610125.1 of Cheilosia vulpina. Lineage (NCBI taxonomy): Eukaryota > Metazoa > Arthropoda > Insecta > Diptera > Syrphidae > Cheilosia > Cheilosia vulpina. The sequence goes on from OU744280.1 coordinate 47,512,300, forward strand.
AACAAAAGTGGGATATAAAACGAAAACTAGAGGGAAACGTCTGGGAACACCCCCGCTCCAGACCAGATAATGGTTTGCTAGTTACAAAAATTTGGTATGAGACATTCTTTTATATGAGTAATGAAATGAATTGAAAGGTTCCAATTAATGACATTCGGCCTTACTAATAATTAAACAGGAATGTCGACGATTAGATGGCTGATATTTCGTAAAAATGTACAGCATTTGTGAAGCGGTAAACAATTAGATCACCACATTTGCTAATGCGACAACTTTTTTAGAATATTTATAACATTTGTTGTCATCGCAGAATTCAATAGTCAATAGTTTATTTCAAAACTATTGCAATTAAATTTGCAACACAGTTTGTTTCAAGCCTTTCCAAAGCTCATTGGGAAATGTACAAAATATTAGATGATCTGTCAAATATCATAGGCAAATCAGTATTGCCCTATCATCCGATTGGACACAATTTTCAGTACTATTTATAGTAAACCTTCCTTTGGTTTCTTATACAATATTTTCGTAGGTTGATGATGGAAATCGGATCTTATTGGTGATGTAAATATTACAGTTAAATCGTTAGCAAGTGATTATTTTTGAAAATAGAAATAATAGCCTACCAATTCTTAAATTATAATTATAATTAAAATTGTATAGCTTATTATAACATACTTAAAGTCCCGCAGAAATATATAAAGCCGCGACGCACATCTTTTCTACAAGAAAGCTGTCATGTTTACTCTTTCAATTCTTGTAAATATGTTTTCCGCGAAGTTATCTTTTCAACGCCAATCATTGTTTCATTAGAGATTCTTATTTTCGGCGAAGAAACTTCTTTTCAAAGAGTTTGATAAGCGTTTGGTTGCATCCAAATAACTACCCGAGTTCTTGAATATGACTTTTTGTGTTTGTAGTTGCCTTTCCCCTCAAATTTTCGCCTAAAGTAAGACTGTGGTGAGGTCTACAGTAGTCTAGACTCATTATCCCAACGAAAACTTTCAGCCTTCAACGACGCAATGCGCCGTAAACAGCGTTCGTAGATATGACCATATCTCTGTGTTTGCTAGGAGTTTAATTGGTTGCACCCTGCAAGAATATATCAATACCAGGAATTGTATCTTTTTACATAAAATTATATATACTCAATGCCCGTCTTATTTGTATAACAGACTTCATTTCACTCGCTCCTGAAGAACTATCAGCCTTAACTTAACTACCTTAATACTTCACGTTTATTTTTCATATATACTGTCAGAGTTTGGAACTCTTTATCCTCTCATTTTTTTTTTTTTTTAAATTCTGATTCGTCGTCGCAATAAGAGGCACATCGACCTGAGTAGATCTATTGTGCCATAGGATCAGAAATCCCAAGGCAAGACGAAAAGCGACCCGTGCCGAGGCCTGAATGGTGCTGGGCATGTAAAAACAAAACAGCATCGCCAGCGGAGCCCTCCAGATACCTGGTGACCTCTGGTTGTAATAAATGCCTTGCCACGTTAATGGGGGCTATGACGTGGTCGACATACTTTCCCCCGTACTCGTGGGATCCAAATTAAAAATAAACATGGAACAAAACAAAACAGAACAAAATAAAGAAGATAAAAAACGAAAGCTTATCGATTAACCAGGAAATGATGGAAGATCCGTTCAGGCGAAGATCTGCGATAATGCGTTCACCGCCACTGAAAATCGACAAGACAGTTGAGCAGAAGAGAGATGGGAGTACCCAAACATCATCAGAGTCAAGGAAGGCCCAAGACGGGACACCGATAGGAGCGGTAAAAGAAGCTCATTTAGATGGATGTTACAGCAATCTGCCAAAAACTACTCTGAACCCAGAGGGGCAGAGAGCCCGACACAACCCGTTCCCGAAGCCGCTGAGGGAGAACATAAAGGTGCGATACTCATAGGCACTATAGAACAGGAGGTGCAGAAATGCAAAGACATATTAAGAAAGATGCGAAACGCGACGGAGAGACAAAAAAATATCAGCACGGAAGTTAAAACAGGGCTCTCCGAGCTAGAGGAATCCCTGGATATTATCGGGTTTGCTATTGAAAACAGAAAACTCCGACAAAAGGACCAATCAACGCAGAGCTCTCCGCCAACCTTCGTAGGCACCAACCTAAAAAAGAGGCCACCATCAAGCCCTCCCGAAAAACACACAGAAAGGAAAAAAATGCCAGCTCGAGGCAAAAAAACTCCATTAAACGGAAAAAGCCCGGTGAAAGAGGCAGCACCTCCAAAAGAAGCCCCTTCAAAGACGAATGAACCCAGGAAATCCTCTAAAAAACAAGCGACTCAGGTACCATCAAAAAACGATAACGTAACTGATAGAGATAGTGGCGGTACTTTAAGCCTGAAAGAGAAGGAAAAAACGAAGAGGTCACAACCAGAACCGATCTTGATAAAACCGCAGGGTCCGGAGACGTATGCGGAAATACTTCGAGAAATACGTAGCAAATCCAATCCAGACGACACGGAAACGAGAATCAAAGCTGTGCGCCAAACAAAATCAGGCGACCTTCTGCTGGAACTAGACCGTAGATCCAAGGGTAAAGATGGATTTAGCTCATCCTTAAAAGCAATCTTGGGGGATAGGGCTAACATCCGACATCTGGAACCAAAGACAACACTGGAGATAAGAGATATGGACGAGCTCACAACAAAAGAGGAAATAGAGGAGGCCATTAAATCAAAAATCACTGAATATTAAAGTAAACATGCTGAAAGTAAACAGTAGATCGCAACAGATGGCTGTAATACATGTAAACGCGCGAGCTGCAAATGCACTACTAAAAACTCCCCGCGTTAAAATTGGTTGGGTATATTGCAGAATCCGCCGCAGAGTGGAAGTAATACGCTGCTTCAGATGCTTTGGATATGGACATCAACAAGCAACGTGTAAAGGGCTAAATAGAAAGGAACAAGGGCTCTGTTTTAACTGCGGTAAAAGCGGTCACAAAAAAATAGAATGCAAAGCAAGTGCCAAATGCTGTCTATGTGAAGAGCTAAATGTAAATGTGGACTCACTATCTCACGTGCCGGGAACGGGCTCTTGTCTGGTTTTCAGGAGAGCCTTACAGGATGCGAAAAATAAAACGCTACAATGATTCGAATACTTCAAGGTAACCTACACAGAAGCCGCACTGCAAATGATATCCTCAGTCAGCTCAGGCTCGACCTGAAAGCAGATATAATCATCATAAGCGAACAGTATAAAAATAGAGGCGAACCAGGATGGCTCACAGACTTGACAGGCACAGCCGCTATATGGAGACCAGACGAAGTGACTATCCCCGTACTAAATCAGGGAGCAGAAAGAGGCTTCGCCTGGATCAAACATGAGGCAACCACAATATTTAGCTGCTATTTCACGCCAAACGAAACTATTGGTGACTTCCGGGAAAAACTAAATGCTCTAGAGGACACCGTACGTGAAATTGGGGGCAAAGTAATTGTAGCCGGAGACTTTAACGCCAAGGCAATAGAGTGGGGTATGCCTACAACGGACTCGAGAGGAAGACAAATCCTGGAGATGGCCGCTAGGTTAGGACTCAATGTGATAAATAATGGCAACACATCTACATTCAGACGCCCTGGATATGGTGAGACAATCCCCGATATAACTCTCGCATCAGAAGAAATATCCCCAAACATTCTTAACGGGCAGCGACCACCAATATATCATCTACGACCTACAAATAGAGCAACGCTCGCACCGGACAAATTGGAACCGAGAACCTCGATGGAAAGTAGATAGGCTTAACATAGACCTCCTTACTCGTACAATTGAAGATGGGAAAGAAGAAATTTTGGAAATGACGGGAAGTGCTGAATTAAAGACGGAAGCCACAATGCAGCTTATCTGCCGGGCATGTAACAACTCAATGCCGTGGCTAACCCATAGGATAGTGCGCAGGAAACCAGTATACTGGTGGACAACCGAGATTGCTGCACTAAGAAGAAACTGTCTACACTTAAGACGCAAAGTCACCAGAGGAAGAAGGAGACATGCTGAAACAACGGAAGAGGCACTTGTAGAGTTTAGAAACGCAAAAACAGAACTCAAGAAGGCCATATATTTGAGTAAACGACGCAAGGACTGGGATATAAGGTAGTGATGCGCAAGTTGGGTGCAAGATCGACCACCCCACCAATGAATGCAGATACAATGCAGGCGATAGTGGAAACACTTTTCCCAACCCACCCTAATAGGCGGCAAGATATTTCTCCTGTAGTCCAAGACATCCCGATGTTCACGGAAGAGGAGTTGAAACTAGCAGCGAGTACACTTCAAAATAAGAGAGCTCCAGGACCTGATGGCAAGCCATCGCTCAAACCTGCCCCCAAATTCTTTTGAATATGTACAACAGCTGCTTGGAAGAAGGGATTTTCTTTAAGAAATGGAAAACACAACGCCTAGCCTTAATAAGGAAAGGAAAAGGGGACCCAAATTCCCCTACAGCCTATAGACCACTTTGCATGTTGGATACGGCAGGGAAACTACTAGAAAAGCTGTTGAAACCCCGCCTCACAACCGCAATCCAGAGTGCAGGAGACCTATCCGAAAGACAACACGGATTCAGAAAAGGACACTCAACGATCGGAGCAGTTGAGGAGGTGATCAAAACAGTTAAAGCCGCTCATCGAGGAGGACATAGCTCGAAAAAGATCGTCGTTCTGGTTACCCTAGACGTGAGAAACGCTTTCAACACAGCCAGATGGGTAGACATGTTGAAATCGCTCGAGGAGGTCTATAGGTTACCGCAGTACCTACTCCGTATAATCAAAGATTACCTTAGCGAACGAAAACTAATCTACGCCACAAAAGAAGGGCCTCGTGTTAAACAGATCACAGCAAGAGCAGCGCAAGATTCAATCCTTGGACCCGACCTTTGGAACGTATTTTATGACGAGATTCTCCGTATCGAAATGCCTAACGACACCTTTTTGATAGGGTACGCAGATGACATCGGAGCGGTTATAACTGCGAGGGACACTGAGGAAGCACGAAGAAAACTGAACCAAAACGTGTCTATTTCTGGGTAGAAACCCATGGTCTTAGTCCTGCATTTGAAAAGACCGAGATTGTTCTGCTAACCAGAAAACATATCCCGACGCAAATTGAATTCCATATAGGCCCAGACGTAATCACCAGCAAAAACGCCGTAAAGTACCTTGGTGTAACTATCGACTCGAAACTCACTTTCTGGAGTCATATTAAATCAGCTTCCGAACGAGCTGCTAAAGTGACCACATTCCTTAGTAGACTCATGGCAAACGTTGGAGGACCATGAGAAAGCAAACGAAGGCTCCTCATGACAATTACACACGCGATACTTCTATATGGATGCAAAATATGGGCAGATGCACTCAAACTGGAGAAGTACAGAAAACAGATGGCAGCAGTACAGAGACGTGGAGCCCTCCGCATCGCAAGTTCTTACCGCACTGTATCAGAACCAGCCGCTCTAGTCGTTGCAGGAGTGACACCCATTGATCTCTTAGCCGCAGAGAGAAAGCTAGTATATGAGAAGAGAGCGGAAATAGGAGCAGAAGCGGCAACGACTGAAGCAAAACAGACCACCAAGCTATTATGGCAGCTAAGGTGGAACTCTGAAACAAGAGGTAGATGGACCGCCAGGCTGATCAGAGACGTCGCTGAATGGACAACGCGAAAACACGGAGAAATAAATTATTATACCACGCAGTTTCTAACCGGACATGGATATTTTAATGCATACCTACACAGGATGCAGAAAATTTAGCATCCAACATGCCAGTATGGCGACTCATTGGTAGACGACGCTTTACACACCTTCTTCACGTGCAGCAGGTGGACCGTGGAAAGACAGAATTTGGAATCGGAGATAGGTTATTTTTCTCCCGAAAATATCATTGAGAAGATGATCGCAAGCGAACGCAGCTGGAAACGGGTATCAGCGTTTATCGAAACCGTGCTTAAAACCAAGAAGAGAGAAGAAAGCCAGAGCACACCCTCATAGAAGAACATGACGTTTATGAGGTACAAAGGAAAAAACGGCCCCCCGAAGTAATACGAATAGTGGTTCCATGGGGCTGTTGAAGAAAACCAAAGCGAGAGAGGGAGTTTAGTCAGTAAGAGTCTGACACACCAGGAAAACTAAAATTTCTTGAAAAAAAAAAAAAAAAAAAAAGGATCAGAAATTGTTTGTTTAGGCTATTAGAGTTTCTACTTGCCTAATGTAGCTGATGATGCGTTCAGCGGAGGATGTCTTTACTTCTTCCGGGCTTATTATTTCCCTGAAAAAGAAGTTCCTTCTAATACCACAAAGGGTGAGCATTCACATAAGATGTGCTCAGTTTTTTCGTCTTCTTCAAAATATAGGCGGCACTCAGAAGAATCGGCTACATGTATTTTATTTAGGTGATATCGCAAACCATGGTGCCCTGTTATACAAAATTTTTCACATCGTGCCTGCGTAGATTTAAAATAGTTTTGGCATTTTTTTTTGAAAGCTTTGATAACTTTTTTGGCCTGTCTTAGCCTGGGATGCTCTCCCAATATGAAAAACAGTTATTTTGTTCCCAGCTTTTTTTTTAGCAAGATTTGCCGCTGATTTAGAGATTGCACAGTAGGGTTCAGGTCCTATAAAAGGTGTTTCCGAACCTCTTCTGGCCAGTTCGTCGGCTTTTTTGGTTTTGTTTCTGGTGCATAGTATTTAGAGCGTATTGAAGCAGTGTTTGACTTATTTGGATTCAATTGTGGGTGAGCTAAGGGAATTTATAGTTGCTTGACTATCCGTGAATTGTAAATGAGGCTTGCGCATTCTTTAATGGCATGGAGCTCTGCCCTCTCAAATTAAAAATATTTGAAATCCCTCATATTTTAAAAGTGCAATCCTACAATCTGAACCTTCATTATAACCACCCTTCATAAACTCAACTTTTCCCTCCATATCTCATCTCTTAGATTCAGATCTATTTTGTAATTAGATTTAAGAATCTTCAATTTTCCTCAAGCAAACAAACATACTGAGATTTGTTTGGAAAAGGCGGTATAAACCGCCCAAACTTAAGTGAATAGATATTTTATTTTCTTCGCTAAAATTCTCAAGCAAGTCTTGGAAAGATTCCAAACTTATATCATTAAAAAATATTTTTTCATAGTAAACATCCATTCGTAGCTTGCAAACTAATGTAAAGGAAAACCAATTAAAAACCAAGTACTAGCGATTAAACAAGGTAAGGCAGAGAAAAGCACTAACCATTTCATTTAATCAAAAGTGCCTTGAAAGAAAGAAATAAATATATTCACAGAAATATATAATTTTATAAGTTTAGATATACTTTTCAATTTTGTGCATACATCATCATTATAAATATTAATACGTAAAAATAGAAAGTTTCTGTATCTAAACTTTATAAATAAACATAAACATATTTTCGAAGAAATGCAATTTACCTACCCCTAAAAGTAAGCAACTGTATAATTTTCTTTCAATGATAATACTATGGAAAATATTTTTCGACATGAAGTTTTTGCTCTAAATTTTCATATGATGATGTTAAAATATAAATCAGAGACAATACTGAGACCACCAACTACGGCCAGTTGCTTTGCCTACAAGCTATATTTTTACGGAGTGGTCACGATTTGGTGCGCTAGTATTGTTATATAGAAATTCGTTTTGACATGTGTCGCGTAACTTCAGTCACCAAAACACTCGCAAAAAATATGAGCAAGTGCCGCTGTGGGCAAAGTTGCTGACAGTGTTCATAGAATTTTATCCGTTAAATTTGAAATTATTCGTTACATGTGGATAAAATCTTTTACTATGAATAAGTGTATATTTGCCTTAAATATAAATGAAAAATTAGCAATGAAGATTAGTTGAGGCAAAATAAAAACATTTTGAGCAAATTCTCTTCATTATTTAAGAACAATTTACACACGAAATCAAAGTTAATTATATCCAACAGCGGAAAATACACAGCCATGTTTATCCTAATATATTTCTAGTATATAGAACATTTCCTTCAGGCAGTTTTATTAACCAAACATATCAAATTATTCGCCTTTTAACAATTTATAATAACTAACCAATGGCAGTCAGTAATGTAAATATGTGATATTCCCGAACTCTTTCATTTTTCCCCACTGTTGCAGCGGTTGTCAGCATTTGTTTTTGTATTCTTGTATGTTTTTGAATGTCACACGAATTCTTAATTGACGTAACACTGATAGGGAAAAAAAAATGGCGAATTTAAAAAAAAATTGAGGGGGCCAGCGGCAAGAGTATTGCGAGTTGCGGGTGGAGGGCATTTGGCTCTGATGTAAATCATGAGTATGTACTTATTTTCAAAGGGGCGTATTGTTTCTATATATAGATGTCGCTTTCGTTTATTAAAAAAACAACATAGGTAAATATCGATTGTTTTTTAGTACGACTTATTTATAAAAGGTATGGTCGATTATCGACCACAAGCGAGACTAGTTTATACAAATTTGTGTTTGCTAGACCTCAGATAAGGATGTTCCAAATGTTGACGACCTAAAAGAGGCAAATAAGAGGACAAAACGAGAAATGACTCAGCAATGACGACTGGGGCAAAACGCCACGATGGACAGTTACAACTTACTTTGTACTCACTTAGGTCTCCAAATATCGGAAGGTGAATAAAAAACAACTTAACTTAAGCGATTTTGAATTGAACTCTCAATCGACGGTTTACCTGCGCGAATGTCTTTACGTGAAATCAATATTTTGCTCTATCACGCACTCCAATTAAAAAAAAACAAAAACAACTGTCTTCGGTGTTTACGATGCGTGGACGTCTATTTGTCAAACGTTATCCAAATGAAGAAGCTGTCAACGTTGAAAACATCGTAATGTTGAATGACATTGCCAGCCCTCAAGGATAACTTGGCTACAGTTTTTCTTTAACTCTTTTTTTTTTTGTTGTTTTTTCTGTTTCAGTTATTCTCAAACTGTTTTTCTTTTATTTATATAATATTATTGAATATTTTTTTCCTTTTTTAACCTTTGTATTCTCATTGTGTATATTTTATTTGAATTTAAATTAAATCTTGTAATTTTTCATACATCTCCATCTGATTTTTATCCGTAATATTTTATTATTCTATGGAAACCAGAACTTATCCCTTGGAACATATTGTGCTGCTTTTCTTTCTTTTTATGCCTTTTCCATTATATCTGCTAATTTATTAAAAGTATACAATCTAATATTGTTCGTCGAAGTTCCATCGGCGGAAGTAATAAAGAAATTTTTCGTACCTACAATGATAAACGTTTTGGATAAACAAGAGACAGGTCTTCGGGTATGTCACACTAATGCACAAAGTGTGTATCCAAAACATGATCGCCCTTACTAATAATCAAACACTAATGTCGACGATTAGCTAGTTGCTACCTTTAGTAAAAATGTACAGTATTAGTGAAACGGTACCAATAAACAAATAGACAAATTTGCTAGTGCGACAACTTTCTTAGAATCTATTACATTTTTTGTCATCGCAGAATTCAAATTCCATAATTTGTTTTCGTGAATAACAAGGTCAATGTTTTATTTCATAACGAGGATTTTTTCTAAGAAAAGGAATGTATAAATCGCAAATTAATTTGCACAACAGATATCTTTCAAAGGTCTTTAAAAGCGTATTACAAGCAAAAAAACAAAACACAAAATAGGAAATGCACAAAATATCAGCTGATCTGTCAAATATCATATGCAAATCAGTGATGCCCTCTCCTTCGATCGGACACAATTTTTGGTACTTTTGATATACACTTTCCTTTGTTTTGTAATCCTTCACGATTGATTTATGTGTGAATTTGTGTCGGGGCACAGTTTGTTAGGCTGATTTTGCAAATCGAAGCTTATTGATCTAAGGATCGAATGGTAAGCAAGTGACTATTTTTTAAAAAAAAAATAATAGCCGGCTATTTTGTTTTAGAATAAATTAAAAACTCACGTAGGAAGCCAAAAGCGTTTTTGAATTTCAATCTGCCAAGCAACGAAACAGTGCTTGTAAATCTTGTAATGATCTTTTAAGAATGTATAGCTCAATTACTTAATTCGGGAAAATTAGAAAGCGACAAAATGTTAAATTCATTCAGAAAAATATAAACCCGCGAACATATTTCTACACGAAAACTGTCATGCATACTACTCTATGAATTCCCACTAAATAATACAGAATTCTATTAATCTTGAATTCGCACATACTACCTGTTATTTCTCCAGAAGTTCCTAAATTTATTATTTCGCGGGGATTTTGCTGAATGCTGACAATTCTTATATCTATATTTCCGCGAAGTCAACCGTTTTATTAGAAATTCTCATTTTCTGGGAACATTTCCAAAGAGGTACTGAGAATTGTACAAAAAAGTCGGTATTCAGGTATGAGCTGTCCAATCTTAAGTGAGCACATATTTTATTCTCTTCTCGACGACTTTCTACAAAGTCTTGGAAACATCCTAAACTTATATCAAATTTATTTTTTACTGCGTATGCATTCGTATTCACTCTTCTTGAGTGAATTTTGACTTCAAATCGAGAAGTGAAATTCTCTTTTCAGAATCACCAGAAGAGTATTTTTTGTGCCAATGGAACGGTTTCAGAAGTGATTTTTTCGATTCCGGACTCTCTCGGACGCTTCTTTTTGCCCAATGGAAAACGACATTAGTTAATGCCCGAGATAAACATGGGTTTCTGAACATTAACATTTAACCCTACAGTTAGCGGTATTCTGGCAACTACATCTGTTTATTGGTAAAGGGATTTTGGAAAGTGTGGAGTTTTGCGCAAACTGCCAGACTAAAGTTGATTATTGGTGAGGCCGGATGAGTTTAGGGATCTGTTTGAATGTTCTTTGGTTGATGTTGTTTGCGTCACAGAATCGTGGTTTACTGACGGGATTGGAAATGAAACATATAAAGTGAACGGTTTCAGACTTTTCCGCGGTGATAGAATGGGAAGAGTGGGTGGTGGTGCTGCAATATATGTGAAAGAGGGTTTGAGGTGCTACCTGAAGTGTAAATCCACAGCCGGATGTGCAATTGACTATGTTTTTGTGGAGCTTAAGTCAAAATGGTGATCTTATTATTGGTTCTGTCTACAGACCTAATAAGTATATCGACTTTACCCCAATTTTAAATCTATTGGAATCGATATCAATATGTTATCCTAAGATCTTAGTTGGTGGTGACTTAAATAGCAACCTTCTGGCTGAGAGAACTGTTATTGACAGTATGGCGTCACTTTATTTGTTCCCGGTCAACATAACAAATCCTACTCATTTCAGTACTGAATGAAGTACTCTTCTGGATTTTTTTTGTTAGTGATCGTAATGATATTCTTTTATACGATCAGCTAAACATGATCTTTTATTTTTAACCTTTGACTTTTTGGTAAGTTGTTCTGTTTCGAACTTCGAATTTATAAATTTCAATTGCATTGAATATCATCGGCTGCAACTTGACACCCGTAATATTGCATGCGATCGTGTTTTCACTATGTCTTCCCCTAGTGACCAAATCGAATAAACATGTTCCATTAAGAGTAAAACATATAAATAATAATCAATGTTTCTGGATTACTGCTGAAATTCGCCTGTTTATCGAACAGCGCAATCGGGCTTACAATGAGTGGAAGCGTTATAGGTTGAATGTTCAGTTACAAGTTTATCGCTCCTTACGTAACCGGGTGGTCAAAAAAAAAGAGATGCCAAAAGATTATTTTTTGAAAACAAACTAAATCCTCTAATGAAGGGACGACAGCTTTGGAAAAATTTGCGTGAAATCGGGATTGGAACTAGCAAAAACATTCCCAATCTTGATGATAATCTTGATTTAAACCTTCTGAATAAGACTTTTATATCGCTTCTGCAAATCAGTCAGTCTCTCGTGATCCCAGTTCATTAGTTGGTGCTTTTGAGTTCGCTTGTGTTACTAACACAGAAGTTGTTGCTTGTTTGTTATCCATTAAATCGAATGCTGTTGGTTTCGACGAAATACATCCCAAGTTTGTGAAAATAAATCTCCCAGTCATTCTCCCTTCTCTACTGCATGTCTTTAATTTTGTCATTGCCACTGGTGTCTACCCAGAGCAATGCAAAACTGCAAAAATAATACCCATTCAAAAAAGTGGTAATAATAAAGATTATCGACCGATTTCCATATTATCTTAGTTTTCTAAGATATTTGAAAGGATACGGCAAAGACAAATAAATTCGCACGTTCTCACAAAAAACTTGCTCACTGCAATGCAATCCGGTTTTAGAAAAAATCACAGTTGCATGACAGCGATTATAAAAGTGGTGGATGATATTAGAGAATCGTTAGACGAAAATAAAGTGACTTAGTGCTTCTTGACTTTTCGAAAGCCTTTGATACCGTTAATCATACTATTCTGTGCAACAAATTAACAATGCTATTTGCCTTCTCAAATTGCGCTGTCACTCTAATGTCTTCATATCTCCAGTCTCGAAAACAAGCTGTATCAATGGGTCATCGTTTATCTGACTTCCCGCAGGGCTCGATTCTTGGACCTCTCCTTTTCTCACTCTATGTAAATGAAATACTTTCAATAATATCAGCATCATCATCAGTCCATATGTATGCTGACGACGTCCAGCTGTATCAAAGCTGTCCTCTTGGAATGATAGAAGACTGCGCAAACTCTATCAATAGTGATCTTGGGAGGATATCCACTTGGTCAGAGAAGAACGGACTCTTTGTAAAACCCCTAAAATCCAAATGTCTTGTGATAAGTAAAAAGCCGTTAGATATATCCTACTTTCCTGATATAATGCTTAGTGGCTCCAAAATTGAATATGTTGAAACTAGCAGAAACTTGGGAATGGTGCTCAATAGAAGGTTAACATGAGATAATCACATCAATGCGACGACTGTTGGCAAAATGTACGGTATGTTACGTCAGCTATGGATGTCGCATAATTATACTACCCTAAAAACACGTATATTGCTAGCAAAAATCCTCATTACTCATATTAGTTATGGGTGGGAAATTTGTTGCTGTTTTTGATGCCAATAGCAGGAGAAAGCTAAATGTTGCATTTAACAATACCGCTGCTTTTAATCTTAAACGTTTTGATCGAGTCTCTAGCTACGCGAAATCGCTTTATAACATGTGCTTTGACCACCTACTTCGTTACAGATCCCTAGTTTTGCTATCTAATGTGATTCAAACTAATCAGCCTAGATATCTCTTTAACAAGTTGAGTTTTAGTTCGTCAAATAGATCCTTTTAACTTACACATCCGCGGTTCTCTTGCCTTATATCCGAACGCCAGTTTTTTGTAAACTCCATCCGTTTATGGAATTCCTTCCCACGGCATGTTAGAAGGTCAGGCGGCACTGGGCGGTTCCGGACCGAGCTTAGGTCTTTTTTCCAGAATCAATCTTTTTAGATTCTGTCGTACTTATAATGTAGATATATGATTAAGTTTGTTAAATTCTTTTCTTTAATGATTAAGTCTAATTGTTAAATCCTTTTCTTTAATTTTTATTTATCCTTTTCTTTCTTTTTTTTCCTCTCATAAAAATGTTTACTCCGTGGCTTGTTTCATAATTCTAAATTAAAAATTATAATCATCACTATTTTATAAGACTCTTTTGTCTTACAGTGCAAGTTTTCCAAGAACGAATAAGTAATAATAATTAAGGACATTGTCTACCTGGGCTCCACTATTACCTCGCAAAATTACATCGGCGCAGAGATCAAACGAAGAATCGCTCGCTGTTTCCTAGCTAGGAAGGCATCTAAGTAAAGCCTTCTCTCATAGAACCAATGAGATATATAAGTCTTCCCGGTCCTGTTGTATGGTGCAGAGGCATGGACTATGTCAAAATCGGATGAAAACCTCCCGTGATGTGTCGAGAGAAAGATTCTTCGGGCGATATTCGGTTCAGTTTGTATTGATGGATTGTGGAGGAAAAGATTTAACGGCGAACTTTATGGGCTATACAGCAACGTTGACATGGTCAAAAAGCAAAAAACGCACCATCCCGACGAATCTTTGAGTCCACCCCTGAGGGACAACGAAGCAGAGGAAGACCCCACCTTAGGTGGCGCGCACAGTTGGAGGGCGACCTCAAGCAACTTGGTGTGCGTAAATGGAGGCAGCTGGCTCAGGACAGAACTGGCTGGAGGGGCTTGTTTGTTAAGGCCGTGGTCCACCCCGGTCTGTAAGCGACACCAAATTTAAACGATTTGCATTTTTCTTTTCCAACGAATAAAATCAGAAAACATTTAGAATTTACTAAATATGATTTACAAATATAAACGCTCAGGCTGAACAACATGGTATTTAAATTCGATCCTATTACGAAATCCAATACCGTCATTTTGAATGGTTGAGCAACACTCCTTTTCAAAATCGGCCTTACCAATATTTAACTTTAGTCTGGCAGTTTACGCAAAGACTTTCCAAAATCTCTTTACCAATAAATGTTATTTTCAAGAGGAGTGTTGCCCAACCACTAAAAATGGCGGTATGTAATTTCGTAATAGGAGCGACTTTAAATACACTGTCCACTTAAGATTGGACACTCATACCTGAATACCTACTTTTTTCTACAATTTTCAGTACCTTATAGGCGACTCAGGTAGATATTTGGCTGCAACCACATACCAAACTAGCGATGGAGCTAGCTCATCGTTCTCCTTCAGCTCCAGCAGCTCGAGACACGCAAAAAACTGTTAGATAAGAAACTGGGGACAAAGAAGTGGGAGGATCTGTCTGAAAATGACAGAAAAAGACTTCACAACGCGCAAGCCTACCTTCAGGGGCGGTCGGTATAGGGGAATACTCCAATGGAGTGCACCCCACTACCGTCTGTGCCGGGGGATGACCTGAGCGTGACCACACTGATGGGGCCACCAAAGTCCGCGACAAGCCTCTGCCAGTCAGCGCCAACGGTGACCGTATCAGCCAGCTCCGAGTCTTTAACCCCCGCAGTGGCAACAGTAGTCAGGACTGGTAGATTGGATCGGGATGCGCCCCAACCACTCTCTACACAAAAAAGACTAGGTACGAAACAAGAACGCCAATACGGAACCGTAGACGTAACGCATTCGTCTTATTCGGCGGCTTGGAAAGCGTGATCCAAAGTCCTTCAGGGATAAGGAAAGAGCTACCCGCAACTCGCTCAAGACAATAACAAACGGGGACAAAAGGAGAGAAGACCTCTTACGTCTTCTTCGCCGCGGAAGTAGTCTCCGGACAAGCGTCTGAGCCGGTGGCGGGAAGTTGGAAGAGACTTAGGCACGACGAGACGCTAACGCCACCCTCGATTAGGGCCAAATTGACGGCGACTACCAAACCCAACCTCCAAGTGACGGTAGTAGATTTCAGCAAGCCAGAGGCTCATAGAGTTGATGGTGTTAACGAAACTATCGTTAACAAAGAGGGTCAGTTACCCTTCTTTGAGTAAATCTCGACCTTCAAAGGTTTCAAGCTCCTATCTTGTGATAACGAATTCACAATGAACTGTTTGAAAACATTTGTTCAAAGTACACAGGGTCTATGGGCTAATGCCGACTTACGACTTGTCGTAAAGAAGGACCTGCTAGAATTCACGAGACCTAAGGGTCGGATTTCGATTCCCGTCCCACATATCCCAAAAGACAGAATCAAGAGAAACCTACGACACCTAAATCCCGAATTCCATATGAGAACTGGGAGGTGCTCGAGGTAGGTGAAAACTCCGAAGTAAGAACTGAAATTGTGGTTTTGCTAAACCACAAATCAATTCCTTTGCTGAGGAGGTTCAATAACAAGGTTCGCGCGGGAATCACAAGGTGTAAGGTTCGACCCTATACGGAAAGAACTGAGAGAGAGAGAGGAAGGTTGTGGATGATCAATTAAGACCAGCATGAAGGTAGCACAAATAAACCTACACCACAGTATAGCTGCTAGCGCTAACCTAATCTATCTCTTAGGTGAAATGGAAATAGATGTCGCCATGGTGCAAGAGCCATGAACATCCCGTGGCAAAATGTGTGGGCTAAATCATAAAAATTTAGGTACGTTACTACAGCATCAAGCCACTTAATGCAGAGAGTAAAAACAGAACATGCATAGTATAGCTAGAAAATATACTAATTTATTACTTCTATCTACCTACAGCAGACCAGACCGTCGTTAGGCTTGAACGCAGAGGGCTCCTCACGAAAACGCAGGAGACTCAAACCTAAATTGTCACCAATTTTCGCTGCATATTTGTAGCCTGAAACCTCTTGGATTGTCAGCTCTGACATCGTTGTTTGTGGCGGAGCCTGGGAACTTTCCAGTTTTACATTTGGGCATTCATTTAGAACAGGTGAGAGATAGTTACGTAACATACAAGCTTTCACCACAGCTTCGCAAGTTTCCAAGGCCAAGTCTATGGGTGGAAGAAAAAATCGAAACCTCGAGTCCAATCGCACAAATGCGATCTCAACCGTCAATCGGCATCGACTATCTAGTCTATAGTTTAGGATTTCTTGTTGTGTCGTTAATTTGGAGCTTCGACCAAATCCATTCAATAAATGTTTGTCGAGTGCAATGCCTTGAGGTATATTTAGACACCCTGTGGTGAGCCCATTGCAAAGTCTGGAATTTTAATACACAATCACATCTGAGGCTCTTCCATTACCTCCCAACATCAATATAAAGGAATTTACTATGCGCATCTACAACGGCAAGCAACATAATATTAAAAAAAGCCTTAATAATTGTTGAAATCGGATCCTGAATTTGACGGCTATATAATGCGCATTTGTATATAGCAAATAGCACTGCCAGGACAAACTTTGCAATTGTTCTTCGAGACATTCTTGAAAAAAAATCCATCGATTTTATTTATCTACAATAAAAAATCATACAAATTTGTAAGCAAAATTGTAATCTGCTTTATTTACAAAGACAAGAAGAGCGAATTTGTCAATAGACATCCTACATTGTATAGTCTTGCCCTTTATAACACAATATATCTTTGAGAAAATGTTGCTCCAGCTCATGAGACTCCCTTAGCATAGGTAAAGGATTAACCCAAAAGCGATGTTTTCACTTTGGTTTTTCATCTTCATTCTCTAACTCCTCCAGTTTTTCTGCTTCTTGCATAGCTTTAATTTGTTGAACAGCAGTCAACTTGTTGCGATTAGCAACATGACAAATCAAACAACAAAGTCATCGCCATACGACACCATCCCATATTTACAAATTATGTTATAGCCTGACCCACGAAAGCAAATCAACATAACATTAAATACATGTACACCCAGAAGTTTAATCAAAGAAAAATGTGGTACACCCATGGCACAACAAACAGTATTTGGATGGGTGCTGATTGGCCCAGTTTTTGAAGGCATCCGTGTTACGAATTCATTTTATACGAAGACAGAAAACGTGGAAGGGATCCTGCAGAGATTTTGGGAAATTGAACAGGACCCACAAAAAATGGTGTTTACCCGTAAGGAAGACGACTGTGAGTCCCATTTCTGCGAAACACATGCTAGACGGAAGGTATAAAGTCTCATTGCCGTTCAAGGAAGGACGTCGTCCACAAATGGGGAGATCATATAATTCAGCCTTAGCCAGACTTTTGCAACTCGAAAAACGTTTCAAAGCAAATCCAGATTTCGCCAAAAAATATTAGCAGGGTATGGAAGAGTATTTTGAATTGGACTACATCGAAGAAGTCCCGAACATCCAATCGATGAACGCACATCAAAATTACTATTCCACACCATGCTGTACTGGAGGAATCAAGTACAACCACAAAATTTGGCATTGTCTTCGATGCATCCTGTCCTACATTAGGACAGCAAGACAACATCATTGACCACTGACTACGTTTTCGCAAGCATCGAGTAGCATTTGTGGCTGACGCCAATAAAATATACAGACAGATTTGGATAGCTAACCAAGACTCTATGTACCAATTTATCTTATGTCGAAGAAGAGATGCTCAAGAAGTAAAAACATTTCATCTAAAGACAGTGACCTTTGGCACTGCGCCCTTCTTGGCAATTAGAACACTACGTCAACTGGCAGCAGACGAAGGGAACGATTTTCCATTGGCAGCAACCATTGCCAAAAATAATTTTTATGTGGATGACGTTATGCACGGAGCAGATTCCATCCCCGAAGCATATCGTATGAGAGAGGAATTGATGCGAATGATGTCGCTAGGAGGATTTCCTCTACCATATGGGCCAGCAATTCCAACAAATTCTTAGAAGCCATTCCAAGCGAGTTTCGGGAAGTGGAGTTACCTCTATCTTTCAGCGAAAAAGATTGCATCAAAACTTTGGATATACAATGGCACCCTGCACGAGATCTATTTACGTTTAAACTACATCAGATTGAAAGAGGACCATGCACGAAACGGACAATCCTGTCAGACATTGCACGAATATACAATCCAATAGGTTGGATCTCACCGTGCATCATAAAGACAAAAATACTCATGCAGAACTTATGGAAAGAGCAAGTTGACTGGGATGAGGAAGTCAACGCAGAGACTATGGCGAAATAGGAAAGGTTCAGAAATGAGCTGCCAGAGCTAGAACAACTGGCTAGGCAATTTTAAAACACCGGTGTGGACTTCGCGGGACCGATACAAGTCAAGGCATGGAAGGGACGATGTAACAAATTATTGAAAGAATACATCTCCATATTCATCTGTTTGTGTACTAAAGCCATTCGCATTGAACTGGTGAGTGACTATAGCGCAGCTGCATTTCTAGCAGCATTCAAACGATTCATAGCACGGAGAGGAATCTGTGCAAATATGTATAGCGATTGCGGAACCAACTTCGTAGGAGCTAAGAATATGATGACCGCCGAACTGAAGCAATTGACGAAGCAATGGAATGCCGAAGTTAACGATCAATTAATTGCAAATGGCACCACCTGGCATTTTAACCCGCCGTCAGCACCACACTTTGGGCGATTGTGGAAAGCGGGGGTAAAATCAATAAAATTCCACTTGCATCGAATCATGGGGAACCATACGCTGACATTTGAAGAATTTGTGTCAACACCACGTTGACACAAATTAAAGCTTGTCTCAACTCACGAGCATTGTGTCCACTATCAGAGGACTGCAAGGACCTGAAGGTTTTTACTCCCGGCTCTAAACACAATGCCAGAGAAAGATTTCACGGAGTTTAAGGAAAACTCATTGATGCGGTGGCAGTTAATGCAGAAAATAAGATTTCTGAAAAATATGATAAACAGAATATCTAGCACGATTACAGCAACGACCGAAATGGATGACCATCTCAACGAATCTAAACATCGGCGAGTTGGTATTAATTAAAGACGATCAATCGCCTACAACAGTATGGCCTGTGGGACGAATTATATTACGCGTAGTCAGCGTGAAAACGGCCAAGGGGACCTATGTCCGACCAATACCCAAGGTATGCAAACTACCAATCGAACCATGAAACGCAAAATCACTGCTATACTGTTTAGAGATCGTAATTTAGTAGAGATATCTATAAGCAATAATTCTATAAAATATGTTCCAACACAATCCAACGCACTTGCCTTTTTCTTTATCTTTTCATGATCATCACCTATACGCCGCGGGGCGGAGGATGTTGCAATTAGCAACATGACAAATCAAACAACAAAGTCATCGCCATACGACACCGTCCCATAAGTTACAAATTATGTTATAGCCTGACCCACCAAACCAAATCAACCTAACATTAAATACAGCGCGACCCACTAATAATCAAACACTGTATCAAATTGCATCGTGACCCACGGCCAGCACTTGAGTAACCAGATGCAGCGCCAAAAACAACAAAGCAATTAAAAAATTGAACACAATGACACAATGAATCTATTTAAAAGAGGCCAAACAAACAAAATATACGACAGACGCGAATAAAATGGCAAATTTGTATTCGGTAAACGCTATCATCGGTGCTATTGGCGGCGACATATATATACTGAACGAGTTATGGAAGGCTGTGATGTGGTACAAGATACTAAACACACTTATAGAGCGTATGGGACTGGTGGTGAATGGCAGAACAATATACAAGGTGGAAGGAGCATGGTCAGCGGGAAGAGTTTTTGTTTGAACCACAAGCCGACGCGGACCGTGTTATAACATATATCGGGATCCTCCTGTCTTAATCGTTGTGTAAAATCTTCGTATCTAGTGTATCCTAATTGTGGTGTAAAATAAAACAATTTTATAACGTGTCATCGTGATGTTGTTTTATCGAATCTCCGCTTCAGTCGCTATAGTTAGCAAGTTGCCGTGGCGCAATATTTTCGAATCTAAATAAATAGTAACTTCAACCTCAATTATGTTAAGCAAACCAAACAGCCAAATATTTTCCACAAAGCAAAACGTCAACTACAACCTCTCTTGCCGTTGCGATACGAAATGAAATGTAATGACATATTCAATTTATACATATATATTTATTAAAAATGTCAGCTACGTGCTCAAGTGTGTTTCATAAACACATCAGAACGATCTGAGCACGCTCGGCTAAGAGCGTGCTCATAATGCTCGAGCTCCGTTCAGAGCTCAGCTCTGCAAAAAATGCGAATGCATATTCAATTAAAAATACTAGCAAATTTACCACTAAAAAAACCAACAAGCCGTGTAGATATCCATATCATCCCCAAAATTAAACAATAATTAATCATCCAATATTTCTTCTTCTTCAAATGAAGTGTGGTGTGTTTTGTTCTTCACCTTAAATTTGTTGGACCATGTATACGCATTCATTTGTAGAGCGATAAACTAATTTGTCTATGATTTAAGGTTATAATAAATATTATAAAAAAAATTTGGGTCTCACCCGATTTTCTGAAACTATCTCCTTGCGAACCCATTTTTGGATCTCCTTTTCTAATGAATCGATATGATCAATAAACTGTTTCTCATTATCTAAATGCTTTGAACATTCGTCTTTTAGCTCACTATTTTGTTCATTCAATTTTGTAATTTCAGTACTTAAGTGCTGCACATACGTTTGATATTGTTGGTTGGCTTGTTCCTTGTCTCTATTTAGCTGTTGTACGATTGCCTGCAATAAAATAAACGGTTTGAGTTAACGAGAAAATATGCAATGAAATATGAACGTTTTCCTACGCACCTGCAAATCTCGTATTTGCTGCTCATGCATAAACTGAGTTTGTGTCAAAGATTCTACGCGACTGTCACTTGTTATATTTGCCTCATCGGACAACTGATTAATACGAATTTTATTGAGACCTAGTTTATTGTTTAAGTCTTTTAACTGGTCATGTAGCAAATTATGTTCAGCTTTCTCAATAGCAAGCAGTTGCTTTGTCTCTTCCAAGTGTTCTGCTTGGTCGTCGTATAAAGATTTTATATCTTGCATCTGCACCTGTAGGGTCAGGTTACTCGCCTTTAATTCATCTTGTAATTTTAGTTGTAATAAAAAATCTCTTTTCATTTCGTCCAATCGTTTTGAAGTGATCTGCAACTGTGTTCGCAGTTCTTCATTTTCAAATTCTTTTTCCCGACAAACACTGCGAAATTTATTTAATTCAGATGACAGAATAGCTTTTTCATTTATAAGTATTTGAATAGTGTCGACTGAGTTCGCATTGCTATTATCTAAAGGAAAAACTATTATATTTGTTTCTCCTGCTATGCTTGATAGTTCTTTAACGTCCGTAGAATCGACAATATTATTCAGCTCCAACGACGAACAATTATCTGAAAATTGTTCTGCCAATGGAGTTTCCAGATCTTTATTTATGTCTTGATCCACCAATTCGACATCTCGTTTTTCCTTAGCTTGATATTCTTTGAGCTAATAATAAAAAAAGAGTGATACATTTTAGGTAGAGAAATTAAGAATTTCCTATTTTATTTTTTCACCCTTATGTGGTTTTCGATTGGGCTTCTTCAGATTTGCTCTCAGATTTCAGATTTCGTGTCACTTGCTCTTTTTTGTATTGATATTCGAATATGAATAACCTTCAACACTTTTCTAGGCGTTTTGTTTTCATTGGTTAAACTTTAAAACATTCTAAATTTGGGCCCAGATTGATTTCTAAACATTTGTACGTAAATAATTAACTTTTTTAACTGCTTTTTTTTGTACCAAACGAATATAAAATTTGCTCTGACAGTGCCCAATCGAATGCCACATTATTATTAAATAATCTGGGCTCTAACCGCGTCTCGACGATGCTTACAGCATCGTTTTTCAACAGTCAAATTCCGTTGTCGAAACGAAGGACTGGACGATGTCTTTTTTGCAATCGTTTCATCGTTTTTGGTATATTTGGTACACAAGTCTGTAATGGAACGGTACTTAACCATAAGTGCATACATATTAATATGATTGTCATCGAGCCACAATTCCCTCCATTTAAATTGAATTGTGTCCCACAAAAATATTTAAGATTTAATAGCTGGTTAGGTTTTCCGCGAATTTGGTATTGTAATGTAATCACATGAATTCGTATTTTTCTCATTGTTTTTCTCTCGATTTTTAATACCTACGCCTTAAAAAAAATGAGAATAATAGTCAGCATCAAATGTCAAAAACGTCCCTTTGACCTTTATTGGTTATTTTATTGCGCAGAAGTAATACCTACCAGGATTTACTAGGTAAATTTATTTCGAAATTAATCATCTTTAATTAATTTGTTTTGGATTTAGGTTCTTGCTAATAATCGTTAATAGCTTTGTTGCATTTGAGTCAAGATTACGTTCCGGTATCAAATTCGTAAGTATGTATGTGCTGTAGTATTTTCTTATACCTAATGAATTTCTACATTTTCTATAGACATTAAATTGAACTTCTTTGTACTGCTGTGAGGAATATCGAGGTTTCATCCGCTTAGATCTCGGCAGAGTCGATATTTATTTTGGTACTAGGACTGGTGACTCATTTTGCGTTGTCGCAACAATGATATATGTATTCAGAGGGCGCTCATAATGCTCAAGCTCGGTTCAGAGCTCAGCTCTGAACTAAAAGAGAAAAACGCCTAAAATAGAAAAAGGCCTAAAGAAGACAAATCACTTGTCACAAATTGGTATAACACTTAACGTCATGTCACGGCGAACAGATCTAAAACACTTGGATACTTTACTAAATACACAAATTAATACATTTTTTTACGTTTTTCGTTTTATTTGTAACCACATATTAAAAGGGCAAAAAGACTAATTTCTTATAGATATAATAAAAATCAACACACCTGAGCTCTCTGATTCCTTCGTGGTATTTATTTTTTTTTTGTGTATAATAAAAAGCTGTTAGAAATTGGACCCACGTCTGACTTCGATGAAAAAAATTACCAAATGCTACATTCGTGACGATTTGGCAAAGACCACTTGCTCCCAATTAACTTTCGCACTCTCATTTTTTTATTCTCTATCCTATTTACAATAAAAATAAAACGGTAGTTAAAATCAAAGCTCAACATCAAAATTTTATTAACTGCCAACATTAGTGGTGTTTTGCGGCCTTAATAATGAGACCAATATGAATTAAAACCTATAAAAAATTTAATTAACACAAAAAATGGAATTATAATTCCAGGAAGAGAGGGAACTGACTACATAAAACCGGCGATGGAACTGGGAGAGGATTTCAGCGAATCTGCACCACAGGAACGAGAGGAGGTATTGCTAGCTAGTGACAGTGAAGAGGCAGTTCGCACACTCAATGACACTAAAGTAGCGGGAAGTGAAGTGGATGGTATCTTTCTTCCGTGGATAGGGATTACATGGCAAAGGTGACATGGCTGCAGCACTTGTTAAACACCAAAATTTCCGGTTTTAAAATTTCGATCTTTATTGTTTGAGTTCTTAATTCCAACTAACTATCGAAGATCGCTGCTGTGCACACGAAGAGTCCCATGCTTATCTTCCGCGTCAGCATAATTCATATTACCTTTTGGTCGACGTTGAACACTCGAATAAACAAACTCCGCAACTCTCATTGTTATGCATAACACACTTACCTTAGTAAATAGTTATAACAATGGGGTGGCTATCTCCCACAATCATAGAATCAGGGACAAATAACAAGTAAAAGTGTTATCATCGGCCTGCCCTCCACTGCCTAGTCTTGCAAAATTGGTTTTGTATGGGAGGTACCACAACTACTTAACCTACATAGCCCAATTGTAATACCAACAAGACGACGATAAAAAGAAGTCCTTTCACCAAATTTCATTCGACTAAGTCAAAACCTCCGCGATGGTAGTCACCTTGACGTGGGCAGTGTAGTATCCGAGAAGTCGGGATGCTCTTCTATTGGGAAGAGTCTGGCTGGACTACAGGTTCAACAAACTGGGTTCGCAAAGCTGAGCGGATTCGAAAAAAGACACTTTAAAAGTGCATTGCGACGAGGCTTAGACAGAGAAAATGCTCTCATCCTAGCCAAATCTGCTCCCAAAGATAAGTCGACCTCTAAACGAGTTAGGTCGGAAGACAACACCCCACCGACATCGGCTGCCAAGAAGGTTAGGAGAGGTCCCTTGCCTGAGGTCCCCACCTGTAGCCAGGTGGCGAACATAGTCAGGTTGGGTATCGTTCCGACCGACTTGGTTAATCAACCCCTCTCTTCTGAGCAAATGCCTCTCGTGCAGGAGGCGGTCATTGACACCTCGATTGAACTGACCTACAGTGGCGTGTGGCCCAAGTTCTCTGGATCAGTTCCTAATTCGGGGTGGGTACTGTTCATTTGCACAGATGGTGCTACCGCGGGATGGTTGCGCTCAAATTTTGAGAGTATCAGAGCCAAATGTGGTCTGGACCTGGCGTTGGTGTAAGAGGATTCATTTCCAAAACCACACATCGTTCGGGTGCCTTCGAACACCAGTAACGGAAGTAGCGTCGAGCGTTGCCGTGGACCGCACACAAGAATTGGGCAGTGGTAATGCTGTTGGGACTACCCCTCTGAGTGGTTCTTGGTGTGGTACAGGGTCAGCGATCGGTGCTTCATCAATTACCTTCATCAAGGGTAATATGGCCCACAAAACTAGTGGTAAAACCGGCCAATCGAAGAGTAGCAGCCTCTGGGCGCGTTACTCTCAGCAAGAACGACGAGTCTGACAGGTTCAGGAAATCAGGTCGACCTGATCAGGCTACTTGCCGCAGAGGAAAAGGCCCCAAAAGGGCCCAATTACTCAGGCAATCCGGTTCCTCCAAAAAGGACCAATGAATACCTTCAAGGTGTTACAGGCGAACCTCCATCATGCTAAGGGCGCGTCCGCTACCCTTACCAAAAGGTTCGCCGAGGAAAAGATAGCCCTTGGCCTCATCCAAGAACCATGGGTTATCAGCGGACATATAAAGGGTCTTGGAAATAAAGCAGGTGAGCTTATTTACAAACGAGATGAGCCAGTGCCACGTGCGGCCTGCTTAATCGACAAAAATATCAACTTTCTTCCTATTCCAGAATTCATCACAAAAGACTTGGCGGCCCTCCTAGCAGAAGTACCAACTGAACGGGGCACACAAAACATCGTATGTGCCTCAGCGTACTTCCCCGGCGACGACACCATTATTCCGCCCATCGAGGTCCAAAAACTCATCGGCTACTGCAGAAATAGCAACCTGCATTACATCATCGGGTGTGATGCAAATGCACATAACACGACATGGGGCAGCAGCAACAGTAATAAAAGAGGTGAGTGTCTTTTAGAATTTCTAGTTAGTAATAATATTGATATTTTAAACAAAGGTTCTATACCAACCTTTATAAATGCGATACGCGAAGAGGTACTTGATCTCACGCTTGCCAGTCCATTTATGACTAACTTCATTGTAAATTGGCACGTGTCGGACGAAGCCTCATTATCTGACCACCAACATATTAGGTTTGATATACCTGGTCAATCCACACTTGCACAAAACAGATACGATCCCAAGTCGACGGACTGGAATTTGTATCGAGAACTTGTCATCTCAAACACAAATATGCTTGTCTCTCCAATTGAATCCATATGGGACCTGGATGAGGCTGCTTACCAGCTCACCAACACGTTGATAACCTCCTACCATGGTAGTTGTGTCAGCAAAACCAGTTTGAGTAAACGTAAGGTTCCCTGGTGGAATGACCAACTTGCCAAACTCAGAAGGAAGGTTAGAAAACTCTTCAATCGAGCAAAAAGAAACAAATTGTGGGACGAATACAGATTCGCTCTCACAGAATACAATTCAGAATTGAGACGATCTAAAAGGGCCTCCTGGAGAAAATGCTGTGAAGACATATCTAATATGCCAGTGGCAGCTCGTATCCACAAAGCTCTGAGAAATGATCATTCTAACCGTGTAGGCCTACTTAAGAAAGCAGATGGAACCTACACGAAGGACCAATCGGAAACAATTAAAGCCTTACTGGAGGTTAATTTCCCGGGTTCGATCATCCGATCACATGATCTCTGCTCCCTGTCGATTTAATAGTATATATGGGAAGATTTTCAGTCCAGATGGCTCTTTCAAACCTTTCAAAACCCCAGGTGAAGACGGCAATTTCCCAGCCCTTCTTCAGAGGGTTATTGACGTTATACTTCCGGCAATTATAACTCTGTTTAGAGCTAGTTACAATTGGGGATATATTCCGGCCACTTGGAGACAGGTGAACGTAATTTTTATTCCTAAAAATGGCAATAGACCAAGTGAACTACCTAAATCATATAGGACTATCAGTCTAACATCATTTGTCCTTAAAATAATGGAAAGATTAATTGATGTTCCTATTAGAGGTCAGGTAATAATATCTAACCCTCTACACTCAAGTCAGTTTGCGTACAGAAAGTACAAATCCACTGAGGGTGCTCTTCACCATCTTGTCAAAAAGGTAGAAGACGCCTTTCGACACAAGAATATTGCCTTGGGCGCATTCCTAGATGTTGAGGGTGCTTTTGACAATACCGGATACGACTCGATTGCTAGGGCAATCAGAAGTAAGGGTATCGAAGACTCGACTAACCGATGGATTCGTGCCATGCTGGAAAGTCGGGTTATTTCATCCTCGTCAGGGGGAGTGGCTGTGACAGTAAGAGCAGTCAAAGGCTGCCCCCAAGGGGGCGTTCCTTCCCCGCTGCTGTGGTCACTCGTGATAGACAGCCTACTAGTCATAATCTTGGTTACGACGCCATCGGATATGCTGACGATTTGGCAATTGTCGTTAGTGGAAAGCTCTGTGCTTCCATTAATAGTAGAATGAGAAATGATTTATTGCATGTTATGGAATGGTGTAATACGGAAGGTTTATCCATCAAACCAAACAAAACCATTCTAGTTCCTTTTACCAGAAGGAGACAAGTCATGCTAGAACTAGAAGGATAATTCCTGAATGGAACTTCATTCAATTACTCCAACGAAGTAAAATATCTCGGAATCATCCTTGATAAAAAACTAAATTGGAACTTACACATCAAGTCCGCCACAGAGTGTGCGTGGGCCTGTAGGTGTCTGTACGGCAGAACTTGGGGTCTTAATCCCAGGATGATTCATTGGTTGTACATACTATGATGGTGAGCCCCATTATCTCGTACGCAATACGGCAATCGTCTGGTGGCCGAAAGTACTTGAACGAACTACGGCAAATAAGCTTCAGAAGCTTCAACGAATTGCCTGTCTCGGCATCACAGGTGCTATGCGCACTTGCCCAACAACAGCACTTGAGGCCATTATAGGGCTCTCACCTCTGCAGTTCTTCATTATGAAGACTGCTGCTAGATGCGCCATTAAGCTGCAGCTAGAAAATAAGTTTAATTCAGTTGATCATGTGGGTCATCTGAAGATACTTAACCTTATACCAAACTTGGACATGTTCCGCTCCGTCCCGAACATTATGGTTAGGGAATACAGTTTCGGTAAATTATATGAGGTAGAACTACTTGAACGCGCTAGTTGGGCCAATGGAGTTCCAACATTGAACCCAAAAAGCTTAGTCTGGTACACCGATGGATCGAAAATGGATTCCGGAGTTGGAGCTGGTGTCATTGGACCCAACACCAAAGTCTCGATACGCATGGGGACGTGTCCCACGGTTTTTCAAGCGGAAATCCATGCGATCGAAACTTGCGCTTATCTAATCTCCAAAAAAGTTATGAAAGGCGCAATCATTCAAATTTTTTCAGACAGTCAGGCAGCCCTACAAGCATTGGCATCCAATACAATGGATTCCAAAACAGTTAAGTGCTGTCACGATGCTCTGCAAACCCTCGCCAAACACAACAAGGTAAGGCTTGGGTGGCTACCGGGCCATCAAGGTATTGCAGGCAACGAACATGCAGACAAACTAGCTAGGGCTGGTTTAGAATCCCTTCTCTGTGGACCAGAACCCTACTGCACAGTCAATTGGACTTCTGCGCTAAGGCAAATTCATGATTGGGAAAAACAACTTCGTCTTGATCACTGGGAACATATCCCTGGTCTAAGACAATCCAATCCTTAGGCTCAGTAAGGATAACATAAGAAAGCTAACGGCCTTCCTCACAGGTTATTGTGGCCTTAGATATCACCTCAACAAAATGAACCTTTGTCCGGAAACAGAATGCAGATTCTGTCTGGAGGATGTCGAGTCCTCTGAACACATTTTATGTGAATGTCCGGCTTTTCATTGGTTAAGACACAAGGCTCTAATATTGATAATATTGATTTTGTATTTTTGTACTACTTAACCGACATAGCCCAATTGTAATACCAACCTGACGACGATAAAAAGAAGTCCTTTCCCCAAATTTCATTCGCCTATGTCAATTCCTTTGGGCGTTATCGTGCTTTCAACAGACAGACGGACATGGCTAAACCGAATCAGAATGTGATCCTGATTCAGAATATACATACTTTTTGAGGTCTCAGGTGACTCATTCTTGGCGTTAAAAATGTAATGACGAAGTGAATATACCTTCCTGTGGAGGGTATAAATACGTACACCAGCTGAACACGGTTCTTATGCGCAATGGCCGACGCAAAGTCGAGAGTTCGAAGCGCAAAGTAAAGCAGTTCAGGGGGTGTGCCGTTAATTCACTTAGCGCCTGTGATAGGCGGCAGCTAGGACGATGTCGTTGAGCCGAATGCAACTAAAAAGATGAAGGCTGGTACTTTGCTCCTGGTGCACCCGGTTTATGATGCGAAATGCGAGCTCCTTGTCGCCGTAGTTAACGAACAGGAGCCGAGCGGACGCCTGACCATGGAACAGTGGGTAACTGTCTAAGAGAAGTTACAGTACGCCCTGTGGAAGAAATTGTATTCCACGGAGAGTGGTGACCTTCTCTTTCACGGCGCTGGTTTCCTCAAGGAGTTTGTGCTCGGGGTTGGCGAGGTATGGAGCGGTGCTCACCTCAAGTGCATGACTGTGGCGAAGTTGGCCAAGTACTCTCTGCCCAAGGCCTGGGTATGGTTCTTAAATAACTGAATTTAAAATTTTGGTGTTACTTAAGTTGCATCCATTGTATCGATTTCCCAAGAACAACAAAAACAACGGCGGGTCCCAAGGTGGCGGATAGGGGAAGGCCACTGTCTGTGGTAGAGGTATTCACACCTCCGCGGAGCAAGAGCTCTCCTAAAATTGCCAAGTCATAGCGCTTGGATTACGTTGCCGAGGACTGAATGTTGCAGGGAACTGAAAAATGTTCATCGCAAACGTTATTTCCCTAGGAGATACCGGGCGACCTCCCATAGTAACCAGCCTTACACCTGCATGGGAGCTCTGCAAGTCCAGACGATCTATTCTCGCCTATTTTATAATTTGTGTCTGCGTGAGTTTCGTGCACATCTTGCTTGGTATGCATATTTCTTAATTAAAGTTCCACTCAAATTGTAATTTTTTTATTGTAACATATATCATTTCATATTTGCCATTGTAATCAAATATATACATTTATTTCATTTTTTTTTTCTGTAATAAAATATATGTAATAATTGTATGTAGACCTTTCGCTTTCCGTTTTCAGTCTGGAATATTGCAGCGTTAACTAGAAAATAATATAAAACCTTTTGTAATTTTGATCAAGCTGTTCAGTCATGTGCAATAAATTCTATGCAGCAAAGCCCTGCCCAAATTGAAATTGTTTTTTTTTTTTGCATTTTACGAGGAATAGTTCCCTTAACTCGTGCGACCCCCGCCTCCGACTCCGCAGAAGTCGGTATGAGGCTTCCGACTTCGACTCCGTTAAAATCACCTCCGTAACATCCCTAATCTATATGGATAACAAAAATATAACAACGAATACGATAACGGAGTCAAAAGAAAAATCTCTACTCCGCTCGCCAATTTCAAAAATGGTGACAGAAGAGGTTATCCTCTTATCTCCAGTAAATGCTATACATCCACCATCCAAAATCTAGGACAGGACACGGGAACTAAAAGTACCCAGTACCGAGGTACATACTCAGCAGAAGTATGAACACTTCAGTGGAGCCGAAAGGCTTCGTATCGCTGCCCTCATAAGGTATGGTACTGCACCCGAAGACGCGATACGGCTAGAAAGAGATAAAAAGAAAAAGAAGGACAACTAAATGGACCCTGCACCAGTAAACGCTGCAGATCCACAGATAGCTCTCCTATGGCGGAAATAAGAAAAAAAACATAGGCTACACACAGAGTCTTGTAAAGACACATGTGAAGGCACGCCTAAAGGAAGTGCAAAGCAAGAATCTGATCTCAAATGCCACTCATATGCTCAAGTGGAGATAAAACGCTCGGCTCAGAGCGCGCTCATAATGCTCGAGCTCGGTTCAGAGCTCAGCTCTGAACTAAAAAAGAAAAACGCCTATAGAGTGCGTGTGTCGTGTGTGAGCAGAGCGCAGTGAGTTGGAGTGTAGCTCCCACTCCCAATTATTCCCATCCTAGTATTTCGTTCTCCTATGGTGCGCTATGCTTTACGGAACCTTCAACAACACAAGCTAGATTTTTAGTTTTTCTCCCTTACGAATTACGTATGTATAGAATTATTCATTCCTATTCTGGTCGTCTGAATGTGAAGGTCGATTCGGCAAAGTAATAATCAGAAACATGAGTGCACAATTGCACATGCTTTGAATTGCAACTGTCTAATTGAAAAGCTACTTGCGAAATCATTTTCGCAGCTATCCACAGCTGATAAATTTGATGTAATTAAATCTGATAGGCCAACGCCATCTCTTCCCAATCTTAATTGCCAAACATCAACAAAAAATAAATCATTTACCAGGCACTTTAACGAACAAAATTATCAATTCAGGTTTTGGCTGTGTGGTTGCTCTGCTGTAAGCAAAGTATTCTGTTGGCCTTGCCTACTTTTTACAAATTGTCAAGACAGGGGGGTTTGGACTTCGTGTTACTCTGAGCTGAACCACTTTACAATTGCTTGCAATAAGCAACGTTCGACACCACCCGCATAGACTTGATGCTTGACGAACAAAAACGAGTATCAATTTCTAGACACAATTAACAAGTATCAGAATATAGGCATGTTTTAGAGCAGCTGATAGACAGTGTGCTTTTTTGGTTCACAAGAGTTAGCATTTAGGGGAAACATTGAAAGCGATGAATCTGAAAACAGAGGAAACTATATTGAGCTTTTGCATCTTATAGCCAAATATGACCCAAAATTGGGAAATCACTTAAAATCAGCTACCGTTTTTAAGGGGACATCCAACAATATTCAAAATCACTTGATAAGTGCAGTATTAACTTATCAACTGTTATTAAAGATAATAATGTAAAAGAGATTGATAGCGCACCTTTTTTATCTATAATGTTGGATTAAACCACTGACATTACAAAAAGTTCGCAATTGTCTGTAGTTTTTCGGTATGTTGATTGAAAAGAGAGGTTCTATCAGTTTTGGGATATAAGCCATGATGGAACTGCTAATGCAATTGCAAAAAAAAATAGAAGATGTGATAAAATCTAGAATGTGGGGTGAAAAACTTGTAGCTCAAACCTACGATGGTGCAGCCGTTATGTCCGAAGAGCTAAATGGAACACAAGCAAGGGTAAAAAATGAGTTTCCACATGCCATTTTCATACATTGCAATGCACATGTCTTGAACCTTGTTTTATCGCAAGCAGTAAACTTTCTTCGGGAAGCAAAAGTTTAAGTTTGTCTGGTTTGTCCGGGTTTTTTTCCCTCAGTCTACTAAAAGAACATTTTTTGGACCAAATTGTAAAAAAGAAGACTTCCGACAGTTGCGCCAACAAAGTGGAATTATTTATCCCGTCTTGTGAATGTCGTTAATACACATTTACCTGATTTAATTACATTATTTGAGGAGATGATTAACTATCCGGATACTTGGGGTGCAGACGACATCCAAGCGAGAGGTTTTCTTCACTTTTTAACATCTTTTAATAGTTTTTATGATCAAAACTTTTAATGATGTTTTTACAATATCTGTGTATTTTGTTTAATATTTTGCAAACAAAATCGTTCGACATAAATTTCTGCTGCGAACAAATTGAACTTTTTAAGCTACAAATTACAAATTTAAGAACGAAGTTTCTAAGTATTTTTGAAACCGCCGAAGTTTTATCAAGCCCTGTTATAAAACGAGGCGAAAGTTTTGAAAGTGTTCAAGGTAGATATCGGAGCTATTTGCTGTTATAGCGATGTTAACTATATTTATGTCAACAAATTCAACCAAGATCCTCTTGAGAATCTGTTTGGAAAAATTAGAGCGCGCAATGTCAATAAAAGTAATCCAAGTGTTTCTGAATTCCAATCTTTATTAGCAAAATTGATATCGCTAACATTTTTATTCACATCGAAGTTTTCAAATTGCGAAGAATAGTAATTTTCTTGGTTTGGTACGGATAGTACCAAAGAAAACCAAAAGGAACAGGAAATTCCTGATTTAAATAATACCACACAAAATGTGTTTAATAATAGTCAGTGAAGATATAGGTATTTGAAGACAAAAATAAATAAAATCCAAAACTTAAAGAAAACAGTAATATGAAAAAACATATTTTTTTTTTAATTTCTTGGTAGGTACATAAGTACGAAGAAAAATCTAAATAAGAAACAAAATCGTAAAAAAAAAATATAGGTATGGCTGATTCCAAAGTCAGTACTTCTGCATTACTGCTTAATCAAGTGTTCCAAAACGCAAACGGAGTGTTCCAAAAAGCATTCTGCAAATGAAATTTGCCTGAGTCGTAAGTAAAATAATATATTTTGTAATAATTTGCCAAATTTACTTTGGTTTGCAGTAACAAATGCAAAGCAGCGTAAAAGCATTCATAACCTGGCATCAGAGAAGTATAGTGTGCATTCACAATGCGCGTTTTTTTTTTTTTTTTTTATTTTTTTATAGATATTCTCTGTCTCTGCATTCAGGAAATCAAACATATTTTATTAACAGATAGGTATTATTCACACTTTACACTAGTACCTTTCCTAACCAAATAAATGGGGGTTTTGCCCCACCAAAATTAAATTAAGAATGTATTCTTCGCACGTTTATCCTTATTACTAGTATTTACTTTTAAAGAAAGAAACGATTAATAAAATATTGTATTATAGATACCTTCCACTTATTAACAGAACAATTTGTTTGTCCCTTTTTCTTTCTTAGTGTGTCTAAAGTGAGATAATACAACAATCGTCGATTTTTGTTCTACCGTTAAAATGTTTGTTGTTGGGAACGGGAAAAGGGAATTGGGAACGAGAAGCACAGGTTAAATGAAAGCAAGAAATTTCGTCACGCACAATACGTTTATGCACACACGCAAACGATTACGATATGCTCAATTGGCACTCAGGAAAAAGCATTTATTTTGTTGGATAATCGTTGTTGGCAATGAGAAGACCTTTTTGTTGGACATTCGTTGTTGCACGATCGCAAGAAATGCGGACATCAGCTTACATGGGACTGCGACATCTGTATATTATATTATCTGTGCTTTATCCTTACAAATGGATACAAGGTTCAATTCCTTAAAAAAATTAAAATTTTTGGCTTTGCTTTCCTCAAAAAAATTTTCCGAGTACGAAACACAATTTCCAACTGAAGCATTTGAATGTCTTAAATCTTCATATGGCCCATTTTTTGATTTTGTAAAGCTAAGAAATGAGCTTAGTGTATTTTTTAAGTGTTCAAGTTCAAAAATGTTTCTATTAAGGATATACCGAATATGCTTGGTAGTTTAGAATTAAGACACTTTTTCGGAAATTGTTAAATTAAGCTCGCTTATTATAACAATCCCAATAACGAGTTGCTCTGTCGAACGTTCGTTTTCTGCTCTCAAGCGTATAAAATCATATACAAGGAATAAAATGTTGGAGGAAAGATTATGGATTTTATATTCCATCGAAAAATCATTTCTGAAAGAAATAAGAACTAAAAATGTATTCTACAATGAAGTATTGCAAGTTTTCTTAAAATCATCTCGTCGAATTGATCTTTAGTACAAATAAATAACTTTTATGCTATATTGCAGTAAATACAATCCGCGATACTAATAATCATTTTTAGTGTCCAAGCTATATTTTTCGAGCTCACAATGGCGAAATTTTCCATACAAAATTGCATATTGTGATCTACAAAATATTTAGTGTGAAAGTTAAACATTATTATTAATAAGGCCCAATGTATTTAATAACAATATTCAAAAAAAAAACTTATACCTATAAGTACAGACATGAAACAAAAAATAAAAAAAAAACTAAGAAATGGGATTGTTATGTATCACGTCCTCGTCGTGGTCCTGGAATAAAACTATGCCTTTGTTCCGGATACCGACAACATTACCAAGGACATTTTCCTAGCTCGGATTGCCAAACAAAACCCAGGCATATCTACGAAAAGCTGGAGGGTCCTCAGGATAACAAAGGAGAAGAGCGGAGGTGAGTCCACCACTTTCGCAGCATATGAGATCTCCAAATACTTAAAAGAAAGACGTATACTATTCCCTAACTTCTCGCAGGTCTTCATAAGAATAAAAGGATTATCGAGACCAGCCCAGAACAAAGATGTTAAGGCCAAAACTAAAGACATAGCGCCAGCTAATTCGAAGTTTAGCGCCTAGAGTAAACTACCCGATGCGAGGAAGGAAACAGATCCTCGAGCAATTAATGCCCAAGAGAACCACCAGACAGCTGACCCTATAACATCTGGAGCTAGCAGACCAATGGTAAAGGCTAAGGGAGAGCCTCAAACATCAAAGACATCAGAAGACTTGTCCTCAATGTCTGCGATCTCAGAAGCCAGTCAAACCATTAGGGAAGCTGAAACTATAGGCATTTCTGCCAATGAACCCCAACAATAGCTTCACTATGGGATTAAGGTGCATCCAAAGGTGCTTCTGCGGTATTAAGCTATAGATTTAATACGGATCACCTAGATGCAGCCTTTATCCTGGAGCCATATATATATACAAGGTGGGCCAAAAGAAATCACCTTATTGGAAGATGCTCTTATTTTTGCAAATGACCGCCAATGTCAAATCTGTTTTGACATATGTGGACTAGACAGATGTAGAATACAAGTGAACAAGCCATGGAGCGATGCATTCCCCAAGAACGCGGAATAACCGTGTCTATTTTTTTGCGAAACAATTCGTCTGTAGTGTTGGCGCAGCGCGAATTCCGTCTCGCCGATTCCACGGCCGTCCGACACCGACTGCGCAAAAACTCCGCCGTTTGGCCACCAACCTTGAAGAGTATGGGACCTCACGAGACGTTGCCAAGAGTGGCCGGCCCGTTGTGTCGAGAATATCGCCGCTGTTGTAGAGGACATTTTGTTCGAGAACGCCGCTGGTCAATCAATAACAGTGGACGGTGCGCGCTATAGGGCCATGTTAACCGAGTTTGGACTGGAGTACATGTGGCTCCAACAAAACGGAGCTACGGCACACTGCGCGAGCCACAACCGATATTCTGAAGGCGGCGTTCCCGGGTCGCCTCATCTCTCGTTTTGGCGATTTGCATTGGCCCGCAAGATCGCCCGATTTAACCGTTCCAGACTTTTTTTGTGGGGTTTTTTGAACAAGCCCGAGAACTTCGGGTGAAAATCTGTCGCCCGAAGTTCTCGTCGAAGTGATGAAAAATGCCATAAAACGAGCCCGTAAGGCAATCAATTGTGTCGGCGCCCATTTGGCCGATATCATCTTCTCGACTTGACCAATAAAATTCTAAAGGTTCAAATAAACATAATCAAAAAGCAGAATCGAAGTTTTTTTATTTAGAAAAAAATTGAGAGCCAAACAACATCGGATGACTTCTTTTGGCCTACCTTGTATAAGGACCAGATAAAGGGTCTCTCAGGTGACTTACTCTACGATTACGTAAATGAAGGCAGACTTGTATATTGTAAAGACAGTATATAAAAACTATTCGAATTCCAGAAAACACAAACAAAGATATGGCAGCGCTAATAGTTGAGCTATCCACTGAAGGGGGGAGAAGCTGTTATATGATCAGCTTACCTGGCAGGCTATTCCTCTGAACTGGGGCCTGTTTCATAGATCATACATTACATACAATGTATGATTTAGACACTTCTGATGTATTATTTCTGTTTCATAGAAATTTTGTATGATCAACAGTCATATATTATGTGAGGAGAATCGACTGAAATTATTGGAATAATGTATGATTCTGTCTCATACAACTTTACCATACATTGTTTTGATACAACAAAGTTTAAATTCATCATACATTTCATACAGCAATCCGTTTTGCCGTAAGTCATAAATATAAAATAATATAATAGGTATAATACCGTGATATTGGCCCCTGTTGCCAAGCCAATGAAGTGTTAACAATATTTGTTGCAATGGTGTTAAAGCTTCATTGGAATTTGTTGTATGTGCAATAAATAAACCAAAACGCTCCAACAAAAATTGAACACACGTCGGGGGCATCCTAAATATCTCCACGAAATAAGGATTATCCAAGTTAAAATTTACTCGTTCTATAATGGTTTTTATCTATGAAACAGGCCCCAGGGGGCCGATTGTGAATATTATTTCAAATTGTGGTTTCAAGTACTGTTCGATCTTTGCTGAGCTTTTTCTGCTCAAGTGTTGTGTTTATTAGTTCGACTTAAAATCTTACTGTGAATTGTCAGAAGGAAATACCGGTTCCATTAACCCAGGAAATACAATAGTCGGCCCGACATTAACACTGTATACCCGGAGGCATAACAATATGTATTTTCATT
Source organism: Cheilosia vulpina (assembly GCA_916610125.1). Classification (NCBI taxonomy): domain Eukaryota; kingdom Metazoa; phylum Arthropoda; class Insecta; order Diptera; family Syrphidae; genus Cheilosia; species Cheilosia vulpina. The sequence goes on from OU744280.1 coordinate 47,549,451, forward strand.
TTCATAATTTAATTTTTTTTTCTGATTGCATAACTGTGTCTGTATGTAACAAATACATATGTAAGCGAAATTCTTTTCATATCCAAGTAGAGCACAAGTCAGTGTCTTTATGTAAATATTTTTTTATAGTTCTCAGACCTAATAAAAACTGAACGATGAAACGATTGCAAAATAGCCATAGTTCAATCGAAACGTTTCGGCGAAGATATTTGACGGTTGAATTAGTAACGTGAAGCAAAAAGAAAAAAAACTATGTTGATGATGTTCCGACGATATCTAAGCATTTTGTGGTTGTAGAAATATCACAGAGACGATATCATTCGATAGTTTTCTGCTAGAGCCCTGACTTTTTGGCAACGATTATTCATAATAGGCGTTTTTCTTTTTTAGTTTTTTAGAACCGAGCTCGAGCATTATGAGCGCGCTCTGAACTGAGCGTACTCCGATCGTTCTGATGAATTGACGAAACACACTTGAGCAAATAGCTGTCATTTTTAATAAATATATGTATAATTTGAATATTTATTAATTGTAATTAATTAAATTGGTTAGCCTTCAGTTCCAGAACAACAAGATTCGTCTGCCGTTTCAATTATTTTGTTTATCCTGTTCTTTATACTCAGCCTGCTCAGTCAATTTATTCTGAGCTCATAGAGCGCGCACTGATCATTCTCTGAACGAAAAAAGAAACACTAATTCTGAGCTCTGATGGATCTGAGCTAAAAAAGAAACACGAACTTTTTGTACAACAGTTCAGAAAAACGCTTAATGCGTAATTGGCATGCAGGCAACGTTAACTTGTGGCAAAATTTTATAAATGTTTGTTAGTCAATCTTTGCCCATTTTGACATTCCAAACAATTAACTGCATATAAAATTAAGGCAATGTGTCAAATGTTCCAAATAATTATCCTCGAATAAGTTCAAATTAAAATAAACACAGTTCTTGTTTTTGTTTTGATCCGATTCATATTTAAGAGCAAATACGAGGGAACATACAAATCTCAAACTCTCCCAATTGCAAGGTACATACATAACAAAACCTTAGGTTCGGTATACTTTAACTTATGTGAAGTGTTATTATTAAGATATAATTTTTAGATTAAGTTAAATTGTAATGAAATATACCCTTTTACGAGCCGCGGCCAATTTATCCGCTTTACGTCCAATCGATTTCTCCGGCATTTCAATTCTAACTTCCTTGAAACCTTGTTCGTTTTAAGCTCTCAAAAATTGAGTAAAACTAATTCCGATTTCTAAGCCTCAAACTACTAATAAATATACTCCCAAGCTCCCAACCAAACATAATGGAACACAGAGTTATCTATCTTTCCAGTGGAAAGACGGCTGCCTACAAGCTGTTTTCCCGAAAAAATCATGAAGCACGCACAAATGTTCATTTCTTTTCTAGTAAATGTGAGTTCATGAATTGAACTTTAATGCAATAATTCGCTAATCCGAAATGCGTATTTCATTACATTTTTTTATTTTAATCGATTCCTTAACAAAAACTAAACAAGTTCAATACCAAACACAAAACAATTGAACAGCGCGATGCCTATAAAAGCAAAAGGAATGTTGGCCGGCCATTAGCAACATGCTTTTTGTAGCTCACACGTATTCACTGGGGGTTGAAATTACAAAAACAACAATGTAAACAAATGGTTTTGGGGGGATAGACGTACGAAAGATATCCATTTCTTTTATTCTTTCATCTCTGCTCCCAACTTAAAGTCAAAAACTATATAAAATAGACGGTCCGTTAGCTAGAACAAAAGCAGGGAACCAGAGATAATTAATAAAAGAGATGTACCTATATCTTTCTATCTATCCCCTCAAAACCCATTTATATACATTTGCCGCATTCAAGAATCTAGTTATATTAAGTGGACTAGATTGGTCTGGATGAGATGTAACATGAACGCAAAAACTAGATTGGTCGGGAACGTCACTTTTACTACGTCATCCACATACGCGAACTGTAATGCTGTTTTCCATTGGGCAAAAAGAAGCGTCCGGGAGAGTCCGGAATCGAAAAAATCACTTCTGAAACCGTTCCATTGGCACAAAAAATACTCTTCTGGTGATTCTGAGGAAAGAATTTCGCTTCTCGATTTGAAGTCAGAATCCACTCAAGAAGCACTCACACAAGTGTAATTTTATGTATTTTATACAAGTCAACTGGCAGCAGCCGTAGATCATTTTTTTGCATTTCACCAATACTATTGTGGGTTCTTTCAGAAGCTGTTTTGTTGTTCCATTGCATTTCAGAATGAGTGGATCCCCGAGTGAAACCAATGGAAAACGACATAAAATTAGTACTCAGTCACGAATTTCTTGACTGGCTACCCTTCCATAGACGTCAACTGAAACAACTGCTCACATACCGATATCGACCAATCAAAATCGAGATTCACTTAGTTAAGCGTTCAGGTTACATCTTATCCAGACCAATCTAGTCGACTTAAGATGACTAGATTCTTCAATGCGGCCATTAACTTCGATTTCGTGTGTAAATTTTTCTTATGTCGTTTTCAATTTGGTAAAAAGATCAATTTTTTTGAGAAAAAATCAATTTTTTTTTTGATTGAGATTGCTTTTCATGTGCGATTTTGTAATAATAATTCCTAGCTTGTAGTAGTCAAAGATAATGGAATACAGAGATATACAACTTTCCAGTGGAAAGGCGGCTGCCTACAAGCTGTTTTCCCGTAAAATTCATGAAGTCACGCACAAATGAATGTTTGCCGGCCATTAGCAACATGCTTTTTTTAGCTCACACGTATTCACGGAAGGGGGTTGAAATTACAAAAACAACAATGTAAACAAATGGGTTTTGGGGGGATAGACGTACGAAAGATATCAATCTCTTTTATTCATTCATCTGTGGTAGTAGTAACTTCAATACTTTCCGAACGCTGATGTTTCCCCTTAGAAACCTAAGAAATTGTTGTAGTCTGGTATTACTGTCACCCCTATTAAAAACCTTTTCCGGAAAGGACCGGCCATTGTTGTAAAACCAAGCAGAGACAGCACGAGACGTCATCGAGCTGGCTGACATCTTGAAGGAAATAAAATCCAATAATACCAACGAGCCTGCGTTTTCTTTCCGCGCAGAACAATAAAAAACCGATTGTTACACCTCAGATGTGTGGTATCCCATTAATATTTCTAAAAAAATATATAATTAAAACACAAAACAGTCACGATGCCGATGCCACAACGCGTAACTCGCCAAGTCATAGTGGAGGCACTCGCAGCAGCTGGAATTTCATTCCCTGCTAACGCCACAGTAACCCAGCTGCGTCCACTCTACAACAAGTTGGTCTTAGGAAGTGAAGTCGATGGTCCAACCGATTCCGAAGAAGAGGAACAATTTTCCGCTGCCGATGAACTGCCGAATAATGCACCCGCTGTCACTACCAGTGTATTTGCTGCCGCCGCTGAAGTCCCAATTGCCATTGCTACTGACCAAATTATTCTACCCGCCGTTTCTGCTGCCCCCGCTGTTCCCGCCGTTTCTACTGCTGTTGCTGGTGGAAATGTCCACACCGATGGTGTTATCGCTATTGCCGCTGCCGACATTGCTGGAAATTCTGTCGTCGCTGGAGGATCCGACGCCGCCGCATCGCACGTCGCTTCTGCCGCTGCCTGGGCAAGGGGCAAAGTGTAGATATTCACCAATTGGAGGAGCAATTAAGTCTATTACGAATGCGCCGCGAGATGCTCGAATTGCAACAACAAATTCGGACAATTGAGGGACACGACCGCCAGGACAGGCGTGTAAATTTCGAGGAACTTGATGCCGCTGTACCAAAATTCACGGGTGATGACTACTACGATATTTTAAAGTGGTTCGCAATACTACTCGGAGAGAGACAAGTGCCTCGGTGTCCGCCGCTGTCTTCAAGGAACAGCTAAGAGGTACTTATGTAATTTGGGGTTAGTCGACTACGACGAATTGAGGGCTGGGCTCATTAATATGTTCAAGCGTACGGTAACGCGTCAACTACGTGCTCGAATGCTGAGGCCAAACGAGTTATGTAGTGTCCATAAAGTCAATCGCCGCACAGTCTGACATTGAAGAGACGGAGTTGGTCGACATCATCATTGACGGGATCCCAGACGCGAGCAACAATATAATGGTTTTGTACGGTGCCACCTCCATTAGAGAACTCGTCCAACGTATGGACCGATATGAGCAACGTCGGTCCAAAGTTACTGCAGCCAAGTCAACCGGAAGCGTAAATAAGCCACGAACTACTTCCAATACTGGGGAATCCAAAATGGAAATCCGATGCTTCAACTGCTCGCAGTTCGGACACTACCAAAGTGCTTGCGGCCACCGGGCTCCTGCTTCACCTGCCATCAAATGGGGCATTTCCACAAGGATTTTTCAAAACTCAAACAAAGAAGATCACAAACAATTGCTGCAATGTCATGGGACCCAACAGATGTCAAGGACGACGACGATTTTGCTGAAGCTGTACGTGTTACACAAAAGGTAGGGGTGGCATTTTTTGTTTGTAATCAAAGCAGATGCACTGACTCTATAAATGTTTGGTCTTTAATTGATTCCGGTAGTCCGATCAGCATAGTTCAGCGTTCAATCGTCCCGACGACTATTAAATTGTCAGATGTTTCAGTGCCAACTAGATTCCGCGGCCTTGGTGAGCAAAAAATTTGGACTTACGGTAAAATTTCATGCCTAGTTAAATTTCGCAAACTAATTAAACCGTTTTCCCTTATGGTAGTTCCGAACGAAACAATGACTAGACCGCTGATTCTCGGACGAGATTTTATGGACGAACTTATCGGACATTTATTCCACACAAGAAATGTTAAGATACCAATTGTGTTGGCGTCAACAATAACAATGACGGTGACGGTGACGGTGACGGTGACGGTGATGGTGACACCGTGTGGGGTGGAATGCACCCATCAATTGCAAAATATCCCACAAGGGAATTTCTGTCATTTTTGATACGAAACGTCAGTTCAATTATAATATAAATGTATAACGTAAATTGAATAAAACTGATAGTTCTTATAACGTTTGCGGAACCGTGCAGGTTTAATTCCCTTTGCGGTTTAAAATTACAGTTTGCCTTTTGGTTAATCTTTGGTGCACTTTGCCCTTTTCTTTTTTTTTGTTCAACACCCGAACATTTTGGTCCTTCTACGCCTAACTTTTAAAACTCAACACTTATTGTGACCAGAGATTTTTTTTTCAATTGGCATTCGGCAAGTTAAACCGAAAATTAAAATTATAAAAACTGCCTCCGGAGATTTTCAATAACCATCCTCAATATTCATCGTGGGATCTCATCTTGAATTAACAAAGAGTGTCGGAGATTTTCAACATCCATCAGCAATATTCATCGCGGGATTTCATCACCACTAGCAAGAATATTAATTCAACAACAGTGTGTTCTGCCGTCGGAGATTTCAAGCCATCAGCAATATTCATCGCTTATCAGTACCAACGCAAGGAAAACGTAGAGTGTGCGACGGGAATTGGACGAGAAGCTGAAATTTACAAGTAAGTGCATTTGTGTGGTGTCTCTTACTGTGTGCATATATTTATTGCATGTATATATATATATTTACAACATCTATATATAAAACTACGACTACAAATGAAAAAGGGTATGTTAGGAAAGATTTTAAAACAGTTGGAGAAGGATATTTCCAACTTCGCCAAGACAGGTCTGACCAGGCGTACAACTAATTATTTAACGGGCCGCTTGTCCACGCTTGAAAAGGCAATGGAATCGGCGGAGCATGAGTATAAAACAAAACTCTCTGCATTGGGTGATGACGATGAGGAAAAGGAATCTGCATTGGATTACATCTACGAGACAATTAGAGAATCGTATTTCGAATATCGTAGCGATCTTCTCGATGCTATCGACAAGGCAGAAGCTTCTAAGGTGACTTCGAATGACAAACCGCAAGATACCACAGAAGTTGCGCCAACAACGTCCAGGTCGGCAGAAATAAGGCTTCCTAAAATCAATTTGCCGGTTTTCTCGGGCAGCTACGAGACTTGGCGCGCTTTTCGTGATCTCTTTGTCTCACTTATTCATCACAACGCATCACTTTCTGAAACACAAAAGATGCATTACTTAAAATCAAGTGTGTCGGGTGAAGCTGATAAGCTCTTGACTCACCTGGGTATGGATATAGGTAACTATTCCAAAGCATGGGAAATATTGCAGGATAGGTATGATCACAAACGCTTCCTAGTGAACACACAATTAAAACGATTGTTCAACCAGCCATCGATTTGTCAAGAACGTGCCGACTCCATCAAGGAGCTGTTAGACACATCGAGCGAAGTGGTACATAGCTTGGCTAATTTGAAGGTCGGTGTTGCACACTGGGACGTTGTGCTCATATTCGTGTTGCTGCAAAAACTACCTGCAAAAACACAGCACCTATGGGAGGAGAAGCTAGGATCCAAAGATGACAGCAAAGCTTTGCCAACATTCGCTGAATTTACCCAATTCTTGGAAACTAGGTTCCGTACTTTGGAGGCAGTCAACCAGCAGCAAGTAAGAGTCATACCGAATCCTATGAAGAGTGTGTCCCATCGAAACGTCCTGCATTCCACCACAAACAATGCAAAATACTCTTGCCAAATTTGCAGCAAGGGTCAGCATGCTATTAGGAAATGTAGCAAGTTTTTGAAATTGGGTATTGCAGATCGCTGTAAACAGGTAAATAGGTTAGGGATCTGTAAAAATTGTTTAGCATATAGCCATACCTCTGATCAGTGTCCAAGTAGTCGACGTTGTTATTACTGCCAACAAACTCACCATTCACTTCTCCACGTAAACAGCAACTTGGGCGTGAGTCAAACAAACGCTTTCACTACACAAGGACAGACTATTGGGCCAACCACTTCCTCTATGAATGCTGGACCTCCTAATTGTCACCAACAAACGCCTCTTCATGTCAATAACAATCCGATGGTGGGGCAAGCGAACGCGTGCACTGTTCAAGGATACGCTTCGGGGCCATCTACTTCCTCGATGAGCGCTGGTGCACCTTCTTTCCAACCATCGGAAAGAGAAACTGGGGTAAGGACAAACATCAACGCATTTTACGCAACAAACGCAGGAACACAAGTGCTGCTTGCAACTGCCCTAGTCAAGGTGAAATCGGTGAACGGCGAATCTTTTTCACTGCGAGCGTTATTAGACTCAGGCTCAGAAGCGAGTTTTATTACCACATCAGCTGTTCAGCTGCTTTGTCTTCCGTCAAGGCAAACTTCCGTCAAGGTTTCTGGGTTGGGTTTGGTCAGCAGCGGCACCTGCTCAAAGGTGGTTGATATCTCCTTAGCCTCTCACCATTCAGCGTTTAGAGTCTCAACTCAAGCTCTAGTCCTCAAGTCGCTGTCTGGGCATCTTCCAACCCAAACTTTAACCACCAAAGGTTGGGAACATTTGACCGGTTTAACGTTGGCCGATCCCGATTTCAACCAATCAGCCAAGGTCGACTTGTTACTGGGTAGTGATGTCCTGGCTGATATTTTGCTGCCTGAAATGATCAAACCGATCGACACCAACTTGCCCATCGCTCAGAAGACGAAATTGGGATGGATCCTGTTTGGTAGGGCTCCGATCGTAAACCAAACAATTCACAACTTCCTTCAAACATGTTGCCTGGACACTGAACTCCGAAGATTCTGGGAAATGGAAGAGATTGGTCATCAACTATATGAAAGGCCAGAAGACAGCGAGTGTGAGGCACACTTTCGTAGAAACGTTCGACGCCTTGAAGATGGTCGCTTCCAAGTATCCTTACCATTCAAAGGCGATGTAGGTCCTGTACTGGGCAGATCCAGAGAAGGTGCACTCGCTCGCTTTAGGAGTCTGGAAAGGAAACTGGAAAAAGATTCAAATTTAAAACAACGCTACACAGATTGCATCGAAGATTACCTGAAGCTCGGGCATATGGAAGAAGTGGAGGAATGCACTATTCCGGATCAGCATCACTACTTCTTGCCACATCATGCCGTACTCAAGGAGGGGAGCTCGACTACAAAGCTCAGAGTAGTGTTTGACGCTTCGTTCAAGACGGCTGATAATATTTCATTGAATGATCAACTGATGGTAGGCCCGGCGCTCCAACAAAACATCATGGACATAATCCTCAGATGGAGATTTTACCGCTACACTTTTACTGGAGATATAGAGAAGATGTATCGACAAATAATGGTTCCAGAACGAGACTCAAATTACCAACTTATCCTCTGGCGAAGGCAACCATCCGATATTTTAAGGACATATCGCTTAAGGACTGTGACCTTTGGCACAGCCCCTGCCCCATATTTGGCGATTCGTACACTTCAGGCGTTGGCAGAGGAAAACGAAAGGCTGCATCCAAGAGCTACAAAGATGATCCGTAATGAAATGTACGTCGATGATTTGATTTCAGGAGCTGATACCCTGCCTGAAGCTATGGAAAAAATGGCCGAAATTAAGGAGATTTTGGATGGAGCTGGTTTTCATCTACGAAAATGGACCGCCAACCATAAGAATCTTCTTGACAACGTACCCAGTCAGGATCATGAGGCATCCTTTTCGTTACCGATTGGAGATTCAGAGAGAGTGAAGACCCTAGGCATACAGTGGCTCCTTCTTCATGATGCATTCTCATTCAATTACACGACTTCGGAAATTCCACAACCTACGAAGCGATCCATCTTATCGTCGATTGCACGCCTTTTCGATCCTATGGGATGGATCGCACCATCTATTATCAAGGCAAAACTCCTAATGCAGCTTCTGTGGATCCGCAAACAATCCTGGGATGATCCTGTTGATCCGGACATTTTAGAAGAGTGGAACACTTTTCACAATAATTTGCAAGCTATTAACACGCTATACATTCCACGATGGTTGGGCACGAGCAGGGCCAATCGTCTTCAATTGCACGGGTTCTGCGATTCTTCCGAAAGGGCATACGGAGCAGCTGTGTACCTCAGAGTACAAGATGAGGATGGCAGCATTCAAACGCACCTGCTTATGTCCAAGTCAAAGGTCGCACCTATAAGCCCAGTCACTCTACCGCGATTGGAGTTATGTGGAGCTGTTTTGCTTGCCAAGCTCATACACAACATTGTACAGACTCTTGAGGGGAGAGGCATTCCCACCTTCGCATGGACAGATTCCATGATCACACTGTGCTGGATACGTGCAGATCCTATGAAGTGGGAAACCTTTGTCCGAAACAGAGTCGGGGAGATCCATCGTCTGACGAAGATCGAGATATGGAATCATGTTCCTACCCAGCATAATCCTGCAGATCTGGTCTCCCGAGGAATGCTTCCATCTGCGTTGATCCAAACCACATTGTGGTGGTACGGGCCCACATTTCTAAAAACTGCATGGGACTTTGACTTTCCAGAACAACCAGCTGATTTCAACACCGAGAAAGAGGAAAGGTCCATAAGGACTCATCACGCAAACATCAACGAAACCGACAGCGGGCTCCGTCAGCTGATACATCGATCCTCTAGGCTTAGCCGGCTTATCAGGATAACCGCCTACTGCAGAAGATTCGTGGCGAATTCCCGCAAGACGAGCTCTCAACGAACACTTGGGCCATTAAATCCGTCGGAACTCGATGTGGCGACGACTGTCCTGGCACGCATAGCTCAGCTTGAAATGTTTCAGCAAGGGCCAGCTAAGACTAGAGGCATGGGATCCTTGAACCCGTTCACAGACGGTGAAGGCATACTGAGGGTCGGGGGACGGCTGAAAAACGCTGATCTCTCCTTCGATCAACAACACCCAATCATCCTGGAACCAAACCATCACCTCACAAAATTAATCATCGGCGAAGCGCACAATAAGACTCTTCATGGCGGCATCCAATTGATGACGGGGCACCTGCGGAACAAATATTGGATCTTCCAGTTGAAAAGAGCTGTCAAAAAGCATATCCACGGTTGCACGATCTGCTATAGGTACCGCAGCAAATCGGCTCATCAACTAATGGGAGATCTACCTGGCCCCAGAGTGAGGATCGCAAAACCTTTCACGCACACCGGGGTCGACTACGCAGGGCCGATAGAGATAAAAACATGGAGGGGCCGAGGAACCAGGAATTATAAAGGCTATCTGGCCATATTCGTCTGCCTGGCAACCAAGGCAATACATTTAGAGGCCGTAACAGACCTTACTACCCAAGCCTTTTTGGCTGCCTTTAGAAGGTTTACCGCGCGGAGAGGACTCTGCTATGAAATGCATAGCGACTGCGGCACGAATTTCGTCGGAGCAGAAGCGGAACTGCATCGTCTATTAGACCACGCAACCCACGATTGGAAGGAGATAGCTGAAGTTTTGGCAACTCAAGGAACTCAGTGGAAATTCATCCCCCCAGCTTCCCCTCATTTCGGAGGTTTATGGGAAGCGGGCGTAAAGAGTGTCAAACACCACTTCAAAAGAGTTGTCGGTAATGGGACACTTACCTATGAAGAGCTAACCACGCTTCTGACTCAAATTGAAGCATGTCTTAACTCTAGGCCACTGTGCCCCCTTTCAGAAAACCCCGATGACTTCCGTGCCTTAACTCCTGCCCACTTTTTAATCGGTCAAGAGGTTCTAATTGTTCCAGAACCGGATCTGACGTCCGGAAAAATCAGCTTAAGCGACAGATGGAAGACGGTTCAACTACGCATGCAGACGTTTTGGAAGCAATGGCAACAGGAGTACCTCACACGGCTGCAACATCGACCAAAGTGGCTTAAGCAGCAACCGCAGTTGAAAATCGGAGACCTTGTCCTCCTAAAGGACGAAAGGCTCCCACCTTCTCGATGGAACCTAGGCCGCATATTAGACACCTATCCCGGAGCAGACAGCATAACAAGAGTCGTGAAGATCAAGACTCAAGCCGGCGAACTCAAAAGGCCAATAACCAAACTTTGTCCACTGCCAGTTAATACGATTTATGGGGAAGACGATTCCTCAACACACCGAAACAACCCCTAACTCACCTAAGAACTCTACACAACACTTTACACATAACCCAACGACACCCAGTTATCACCCAAACAGATCACAATTAAAGTACACAAATCCTATGCACTAAGATACAGTCCAATCAACCCTACACACTCACAAATACCCATTTGAGGCAAAATGCCACAGCATTAATACAGCCCGAAAGAAATTAGAGTTTACCCTATCAAATCACACACACGAAAATCCCACACGCGTAAGAAAAGACGCTATAAACAATATGTACACGTAATAAATATATTTACCCACAAAAGTGTATATATTAAATGTACCTACACTACACACTACATTGAAATAAATTAATTAAAGAATTCACTCACCTGCATTATCAGCGTTCCCGAAACGATCAATTAATTCTACTTTAATACAACACAATAAAACAACAAAAAAAAACTCGATTATAATCCCGCACTGCACAACACAACTTTCACAAACGTAATCAAACCCGAATGGAAGCAGCAATTAGCATTCATAATTGGTGCATCGATATCCCCTTCGACCTCACTTGGAGTTCCAGTCCATCGCCAACCAAAACAATATCTTCGTTTTCACCCTTCATCTCAACTTCCAGTCCACAAACAAACACAATTCTTCGCAATTCTCTCAACTTCCAGTCGACCACAATATGCCATCAACAACAACAAGAGCAATCAGCTATCAGCAGCATAATATACTCTTATCAGCAGGAGAATAGCAAAACAAAGCAAACAAAAAAAGAGTTTCGCTCATATGCGATCGCCTATACACAAACGGGATCATGTGTGGGCTCGACAATCGAATGCTGGCGTAATTGCTGTGTTCTCTCGTAGAGTGTTTGTTGTTGTTTTCCGTGTCACTGTCTGTACATTAACATTTGCATTAATCTCTTGTTTCATTTCATGTACCCAAATGCATTTTTGTCAACAACCAAGTTACCAAGGGCAACAGTGGAGGCAGAAGAAGTGGACACAAGACACGAATATATTTCTTCGTTGGGGGAGAATGTTGGCGTCAACAATAACAATGACGGTGACGGTGACGGTGACGGTGACGGTGATGGTGACACCGTGTGGGGTGGAATGCACCCATCAATTGCAAAATATCCCACAAGGGAATTTCTGTCATTTTTGATACGAAACGTCAGTTCAATTATAATATAAATGTATAACGTAAATTGAATAAAACTGATAGTTCTTATAACGTTTGCGGAACCGTGCAGGTTTAATTCCCTTTGCGGTTTAAAATTACAGTTTGCCTTTTGGTTAATCTTTGGTGCACTTTGCCCTTTTCTTTTTTTTTGTTCAACACCCGAACAAATTGAATTGAATAAACCTAAAAAACTGTGTTTAAGTGCATCTGATTTGAATCTTAGGAACATAGGTAGGGTACTTGTCAACCCTAGTGAACGAGTATTCCATTCACGCAATACGGGAAAATTAAATACGCAGGTAGCTGAGGGGACTGACAATATAGTGGTCAATCGTGTATTCCCGAGTATTCCTTTGCCGATCGTGTGTGTGTGCTATTAATTTGGATAGGTCGCGGCATGAGATCGACACGTGCCCACGGTTAAATAGGCATCAAGCTAGTACCCTCGAAGCGGTTGTTGCCGATGGTTATTTAGAACCAGTGAGCCCCACACGAAATCCATTGGACTATCGAATGAAAATCCGTTTGACGGAGGACACTCCGTTCCATTGCGTTCCCTGTCTTTTCATAATCGAACTGAGGTTAAGAAAATCACTGATGATGTGATGGCCAGACAAATTATTCGACCAAGTCAATCACCATATGCTTCATCTATCGTTTTAGTGAAAAAGAAAACTGGTGAAACACGGATGTGTATTGATTACCGAGAATTAAATAAAAAAAACGGTTCGAGATAACTTTCCACTACCCCTGATTGAAGACAGCTGGTAAACGTTGGTTTACATTACTCGATTTAAAGGACGGATTTTACCAGTGTAAAATAGACAATGGCTCAATAGCTTTGACCTCCTTCGTCACCCCTCATGGTCAGTTTGAGTTTTTGAGGATACCGTTCGGGCTGAAAAATGCACCCGCAAACTTTCAACGATTCGTTTACAATATTTTTCGGGACTTAATTGATGCGAATAAGATTATTATTTATATTGATGATATTTTGATAGCTTCGGTTGATTTTGATTCTCATATGGAAGTAGTCAGAGAGGTTTTGGGTAGGATCTATGAGAAGGGGCTTGAAATAAAATTAGCTAAATGCAAATTCGGTTATGATGAGATTGAATACCTGGGGTATTTAGTGAATTTATCTGGCTTTCGACTGACCGATGCACATATTCGCGCCATTAAGAAGTACCCGGTTCCGACTAACCAACAGGAGCTACATTCCTACATCGGTCTATTTTCATATTTTAGAAGGTTTGTGCCATCTTTTTCTAGGATAGCCAAACCGTTGTTGAATCTCTTACGCAAAGAAAGTCCATTTGTCTTTTCCGAGGAGTGCATGTAAGCTTTCTGTGAGTTGCGAGATCGACTCATAGCGGCGCCAATTGTGGCAGTCTATAGTCCGAATCGTTAAACTGAACTGAACGCTAGCAGTCTTGGCTTTGGCTCAGTGTTGTTGCAGCGTCAGGAAGATGGGAAATTCAATCCAGTCTCATATTTTTCGAAATCTGCGTCTGCCGCTGAATCGACGTATCACAGTTTCGAGTTGGAAACCTTCGCTATTATATACTCACTTCGTCGTTTCCGGGTGTATCTGAAAGGGACTGCATTTAAAATTGTTACCGACTCCCTTGCAACTCCCTAGCAATGACATTGAATAAAAAGCATGTAAATATGCGAATAGCTCGCTGGGCCTTAGAGTTAGAAAATTATAACTATTCGATCCATCATCGGAGTGGTAGCTCTACGGGCCATGTTGATGCCTTGATTAGGGGGTTTCTGAAACCAAGTTTTAATGATGATGATGGTGACTATACAGATAACTCCGAGGAATGCCAATTACTTGCTGCTGTCAGTGATGATGATTTGGATTTCCAAATCCAGGTGACGCAGAACCGCGATGAAAAGATAATGGTGATGCGAAACAGGTTGGAACCAGAAGTCGTGGACGGGTTTGAATTACATGATGGTCTAGTTTTCAAAAACGATTTGGGTCATTTACTTCTTTGTGTTCCGAGCGAAATGGAAGAAAAGGTGATTCGAACGATTCATGAAAAAATCGGTCAGCAGGGCATTGACAAATGCTGCCAGAAAATTCGGATGAATTACTGGTTTTCAAAAATGAGTCAGTCTTTTCATACAAAACTGCATCAAACGCATAACGTATTCTGCCCAGCTCGCTCAAATGAACACAACCTGTATAATATACCGAAGCAGCCGATTCCTTTCGATACGATCCACATCGACCACTTCGGCCCACTGCCGTCAATCGCCTCCAAGCGTAAACACATTATTAGTGGTTATCGATGCATTCACGAAATTTGTTAGGCTCTACCCAGTCAATTCGACCAGTACAAAGTATGTATGTTGCGCATTGGAAAAATATTTTAATTACTAAAGTCGCCCCAGGCGTATAGTCTCTGACAGAGGCACTTGGTTCTCATCACGCGAGTTCGATAATTTTCTTCGAGTGCATAACGTGTAACACGTAAAGGTCGCGGTAGCCTCACCGAAGGCCAGTGGACAAGTAGAACGTGTCAACCGTACGTTGAGGGCGATGTTAAGCAAGATGTCGGAACCTTTATACCATGCAGATTGGTCATTAAAGTTATCTCAGGTAGAATATGCTATCAACAACACTATTCGGCGTAGATCAGCGTGGTGTCGTTTTCGATGAATTGACCGAGTACTTAGAACAAAAGATCAGTAATGGAGTGAAGCGCGATCTGGGTAGCATTAGACTTAAGGCATCAACCGCTATCGAGAAGTTCGCAGTATTTTCTGGAGCACAGCCGTCCGGCAAAGATATACTCGGTTGGGGATTTTGCCGTAATAAGACACGTTGACACAACAGCCGGGTCAAACAAAAAATTCATACAAAAATATCGGGGACCTTATGTCATGCACAAAGTATTGCCAAATGATCGTTATGTGGTAAGGGATGTTGAAAATTGTCAGTAAAGTCAGCTACCATACGATGGAGTCGTCGAAGCTATGAGAGTTCGAAAGTGGCTAACACCACGGGAATATTCGGACACTGGGGTACTTAATCATTGTGAGCCACCCGAAGCCGAAACCACGGAAACGTCAGAGGAGTGAGTTATTTGCTTATCGTTTCGTTTAGTGTGTTGATTGAGGACAATCAAGTGTTAGATTGGCCGAGTTGTAATAATAATTCGTATCTTGTAATAGTAACTTCAATACTTCCCGAACACCCTCTGATGTTTCCCCTTAGAAACCTAAGAAATTATTGTAGTCTGGTATTACTGTCACCACTATAAAAAAAAAACCAAGCAGAGAGAGCACGAGACGTCATCGAGCTGGCTGACATCTTGAATCCAATAATACCAACGACCGATTGTTACAATTTGCCAAAAAAATCAATCATTTTTTTGCTCTGACTCTCTTTTGAGAAATCTCGATTTTTTTTCGGATTTCACACATGCTTTCACTAATATCAATGTGTATGACACACAGCTGGCGGTTACGAATTGTTTATCGTTGGAAAGATTGCTTTTTTAAATGAATTATTAATTTTTCGAGTATGGAAACGATTTGTTATATTTAATTATTTCGGAATGAGATATTATAAATGTGTAAAAGTCAATTGAAATGGTATTTCAGTCCAAGTGCAAAAAAATCATTTTTTGCGGCCAACTCAATACATACAAGAAACAATAAAATTCGGATCTTATGTTCGATCTGGCAGCTGAAATCTGAAATCTCAGATCAAAATCTGAAAAGCCAAATCGAAAAAGACATTAGATGCAGAAAATTTGCTCAAAATATTTTTATTTTACTTCAAACAATCTGCATTGATCATTTTTCATATATATTTTAAGCAAATCTACACTTATTCCTTAAAAATAATACTATCCACACATAACGAATTATTTGAAATATAACGGATAAAATTCTATGAACGCTGTCAGCAATTTTGACCACAGTAGAATGGTGGTTGGGTGTTGTGTGAATAGGGATGGGCATCTGATTGGCATCAACTTGGCGATGTCCAGTGTCGCAACTATCTCACACTCACCAATTATGCTTATTTTACCTCCCCGTGGTCACCACCGGGTACTGGTCTATGTCCACCCGGACTTGACTTGCTAAACTTATAAGCGCGAGTGTTGAACACGAAGAAAATAGCAACACTATAATGCTCTGTCGGATTGACTGTCTGCTCGAGTCTCAGAAGTCTAACATGAGCCCCTCAGAAAGAGGACGTACGGCGGATGAATTTACATAGCTGAATCAACGGTGGCGTCAACAGTCAACATGGCAGATACCTCAATGGGCTACTCTGACGTATTTGGAGCTGAGGTCATTGAGGATCTTCAACACTAGTCAGGGTGTTGAAATAGAGATGGTGGCGGAAGAGCCCTTAATGGGTCAACGGCAGCTCTCACATCCCCGCAGTGGGTTACTGACTCCGGAATATTCCGGCTCCTTTTGTCCAAGGGGTCGCAAAAAGGGCCTGGTCCTCCAGGTTGGGGGTTGTACGCCGGGGTAACTGCCCGACTACGTAAAAATGACATAGTTGCGAAGCATCAACAAGCCTCGGATACGGATGATCTTACTGTTGACGAACCTGGCAAACGATTAAAGGACAACGAATTTCGGATCTGTACGTGGAATGTTAGGTCCCTTAACAGACCGCGTGCAGCCGAACAATTAGCGGAAGCCCTGAACCACTATAAAGCAGATCTAACCGCCATCCAAGAAGTGCGATGGGATGGCCCGGGCAAAAAGAGGATGAAAAACTGCGATATTTATTACGGCGACTGCTATCGGCAACAAAAACAGCGCTTATTCGGATGTGGATTCGTCGTTGGCGCCAGACTTAGGCAAGAAGTCTTAAGTTTCAACTATGTAAACGAGCGCATCACGACAATCCGCATCAAGGCTAAATTCGGCAACATTAGCTTAATATGCGCGCACGCCCCCACGGAGGAGAAAGACGACGACACCAAAGAAAGGTTCTACGAGCTCTTGGACCACACTTACGAGCAATGCCCTAGCTATGACATTAAAATTGTCTTAGGCGAATTTAACGCCAAGCTAGGAAGAGAGGGCATCTTTGGTAGTACTGTCGGAAAGTACAGCCTACACGACACCACCTCCGACAACGGATTTAGGCTGATCGATTTCGCGGCGGGGCGAAATGTTGTCATAGCCAGCACACGGTTCCCGCATCTCGATATTCACAAAGGCACATGGAGATCTCCTGATCAATCAACCGTCAACCAGATTGACCACGTTGCGATCGACGCAAGGCACTCCTCCAGTATTATGGATGTCCGAACGTTCCGAGCGGCCAACATTGACTCGGACCACTACCTTGTTGTAGCCAAGGTACGACTCCGGATATCCCGAACGCCGCCAAGACAAGTAAATACTGTGAGGAAGTTTGACGTCGGACGGCTACAATCGCAAGAGATCACCAGATCCTTTTCCGATCGAGTCTCTCTCAATCTCTCAAGAGGTCCTATGCAGCCAGCATCAAGTATTGAAGACCAGTGGCAACATTGCCAAAAAGCCATCAGAGACGCCGCCTCTGATGTGCTGGGTTTCACCCGACCACCACAACGAAACCCCTGGTTCGACGACGAGTGCCGGCAAGCACATGCAGCGAAGCAAGAGGCATACAAAGCGGCGCTGCAAAGGAGGACAAGAGCTGCTCGTGAGCTCTACGTGCAGAAGAGAAGAGACGAACACCGGCTTCTAAGGAGAAAAAAGAAAGAGCATGAGAAGCGCGCGATCGAGGAAATAGAGAGATGTTACAACAGGAATGAGGTTCGGAAGTTCTACCAGAGGGTAAAAAGAACCTCACAAGGCTACAGAACCCGAACCGAAGCCTGCAAGGACGAACAAGGGAACATCGTAGTAGAATCGCAGTCGATGCTGAGGATATGGAAGAACTACTTCTGCAGACTGTTTAACGGCGATGACGACTTACATTCCGCTGTCGGGCAGAATGA
Organism: Cheilosia vulpina; assembly: GCA_916610125.1. Classification (NCBI taxonomy): domain Eukaryota; kingdom Metazoa; phylum Arthropoda; class Insecta; order Diptera; family Syrphidae; genus Cheilosia; species Cheilosia vulpina. The sequence continues at coordinate 47,567,589 of OU744280.1, forward strand.
ACCGTTCAACCTGGACGATGAGGATCAACAATACCGTCCACCCGACTTGGACGAGGTTAAGATAGCTATATCTAAACTGAAGTCCAACAAAGCCGCTGGAGCAGATGGCCTAGCCGCCGAGCTGTTCAAAGCGGCAGGCGATGACTTGGTTAGGAGCATGCACCAACTCATCTGTAAAATATGGTCGGAGGAAAGTATGCCCGATGAATGGAACCTCAGCATTGTTTGCCCGATCCTCAAGAAAGGAGACCCTCTGAACTGCGCCAATTACAGAGGTATCAGTATTCTAAACATTGCCTACAAGATCTTATCTGCCGTTTTGTGTGAACGCCTGAAGCCTTTCGTAAACAACCTGATTGGTCCATATCAGTGTGGCTTCAGGCCAGGAAAGTCCACTATAGACCAAATATTCACACTGCGGCAGATCTTGGAGAAAACCCAGGAACTTCAAATCGATACCCACCACCTTTTCATCGACTTTAAGGCCGCCTATGACAGCATTTATAGGGACGAACTATACAGAGCAATGTCTAGTTTTGGCATCCCTGCCAAACTCGTCCGTTTGTGCAGGATGACGATGGAGAATGCACGCTGCTCCATCAAGGTCGGTAAAGAACTTACCGAGACCTTCGATGTCAAAAAAGGATTTAGACAAGGCGATGCGCTGTCATGTGACTTCTTCAACATCGTTCTTGAAAGAATAGTGCAAAACTCAAACGCCAACACCAGAGGCACTATCTTTCAAAAGTCCGTCCAATTACTCGCATACGCCGATGACATTGACATAATTGGCAGAACGCAGCGTGATGTTAATGGCGCGTTTGTGAGTATTGAGACTGAGGCGGCGAAGATGGGTTTGGCGGTTAATGAAGGCAAGACGAAGTATATGCTGTCAACTAAAAAGGACACCCAACACCGACGGCTCGGACAGAACGTCGCAATAGACAGATATAACTTTGAGGTGGTTAAGGACTTTGTCTACCTAGGCTCCGCTATGAACTCAGACAACGACACCAGCGCTGAGGTTAAACGTAGAATTACTCTTGCCAATCGCTGTTTCTTTGGGCTAAGAAGGCAATTGAGTAGCAAAGCCCTCTCCCGAACAACTAGAGTGACCCTTTATAAGACCCTTATCATCCCAGTTCTGCTATATGGCGCAGAGGCATGGACGCTATCAAAAGCGGATGAGGTAACTCTCGGTTGTTTCGAGAGAAAAATTCTTCGTGTTATTTTTGGTCCCGTCTGCATTGACGGTGAATGGAGAAGGAGATTTAACGACGAACTGTACGGGCTGTACAGCGACATCGACCTAGTCAGAAGAGTGAAGGTCCAACGACTGAGGTGGCTGGGTCATGTAGAGCGAATGGACACGAATGCTCCGGCCCGGAAGATCTTCGAATCCATACCCGAGGGAAGGCGCAGTAGAGGAAGACCGCGACTCAGGTGGCGCACGCAAGTGGAAGGGGACCTTAACCAACTTAGCGTGCGAAACTGGAGACAGCTAGCTAAAGATCGCGCTGGCTGGAGACGCTTGTTGGTTGAGGCCCAGGTCCACCCCGGACTGTAGCGCCACCTTAAGTAAGTAAGTAAGAAGTGGCATATGCAAGTTGCGAGTGTGCTGGTGAGCCGGAATTTTTGAAGTAATATGTGACATTTGACAATACGAATTTTTATGTAACAATACTAGCGCACTTATCATTTGCCAACCCATAAAAATATAGCTTGTAGGCAATTAGCAGGAAATCGGCCGAAGTTGGTGGTCTCAGTATTGCCTAGAGATGAATGAATAAAAGAGATTTATATCTTTTGTACGTCTATCCCCCCAAAAACCATTTGCTTACATTGTTGTTTTTGTAATTTCAACCCCAGTTTGTGAATACGTGTGATCTACAAAAAAGCAAGTTCTTAATGGGCGGCCAACATTCCTTTTGTTTTTATGGGAGTCGCGCTGTTCAAGTGTTTTGTGTTTGGTTTTTGTTAAGGATTCGATTAAAATAAAAAAATGATGAAATACGCATTTCGGAGTAACGAATTATTGCATTAAAGTTCAAATCATGAACTCACATATACTAGAAAAGAAATGAGCATGAATGCGTGACTTAATGAATTTGGCGGGAAAACAGCTTGTAGGCAGCCGCCTTTCCACTGGAAAGTTATATATCTCTGTCAGAGATGAAAGAATAAAAGAGATGGATATCTTTCGTACGTCTATCCCCCCAAAACCCATTTGTTTACATTGTTGTTTTTGTAATTTCAACCCCCGTCTGTGAATACGTGTGAGCTACAAAAAAGCATGTTGATGATCGCCGGCTAACATTCCTTTTACTTTTATGGGCATTGCGCTGTTTAATTGTTTTGCGTTTGGTATTGAACTTGTTTGGTTTTTCTCAAGGATTCGATTAAAATAAAAAAAATAATGAAATACGCATTTCGGATAAGCGAATTATTGCATTAAAGTTCAATTCATGAACCCACGTATACTAGAAAAGAAATGAGCATTTTTGCGTGACTTCATGAATTTTACGGGAAAACAGCTTGTAGGCAGCCGCCTTTCCACTGGAAAGATATATAACTCTGTATTCCATTATCTTTGATCTCTGTATTCCATTATCTTTGGTATTGTCCAAAAATACTGAATAAAAGAGATGGATATCTTTCGTACGTCTATCCCCCCAAAACCCATTCGTTTACATTAGCTGTTTTTTATTATCAGCGTGATCTGATCCCGATCAGATAACGAAAATAAAACAAGACGGATCATTGAAAAGTTTAATTTTTGAGTTGTGGCAACAGCTGCTTTCAAAAACAAAACAGATAATACAGGGTATTACAAACTTCACATTGCCACCAGCCATATTGCAAATATTCTGCTCAACGTGACGTCACACAAGGCACATGTCATTTCGCTTGCAATGTCGGGAGTGCTACCATATTTGAATAAAATTTTAATAATTTTTCTTCTCCATATTTTTTAGAGAGAAATTTAGTATTTTATGTTCAAATATGCAATACATGAACAAAATTTTGCTGCTAGCACATCCGTTTACCTTGGTGTGTCCAGACCAGCGAAACATTTCAGAAATGTTTCTGAAGCAAATCGGACACATTTCATAAAATAATTTCCCATCACGATTGCGAGACTGTGAAACATTTCATTAATTATAAACTTAGTTTTATTTTCCTTTAATTTCTTTCCTATGTGCTCGGATCTTATTTATAATTCTTTTCGCTATTTCGTTTTTCACAGAAAAAGCCAAGATGGCGGCCCTCCTTCCTCCTCCTATCTTTTTCCTTTTGATGCCTTTATGTTGGCTACACTTACATAATACTAGTGTTTGATTATAGAAAGCGCTCTCCAATTCTGAAGAGTAAGTTACATTTATAAATATTTAAATATATCGACCTCGATTATGAGAGGTAAGAGACTGAATACAAACAAACGAAGAGCTTAGATTAAATTGAATAATAATAAGGTTGAGCGCCACTCCAATATACGTATCCTAAATATCATTGTGTTGCCTATTAGCTGTTAGTGATTTTAAGTCCCGTCGTCAAATTTGGAGTTAACCATTTCCTCATTCGAATGGCTTCTACAACATTATTATAGGGTAATTGTGTTAATTGACAATTATCAATATCGGTAATTACATAACGGTCGTTCGATAGAATTTTTTGTATGATATAAGGGCCTCGATACTTTTGAACAAATTTTTTATTGGTTCCGACCGTTGTATCAATATGTTTTACTATCACGAAGTCGCCGACCGCGTATACCTTAGCCGATACGCTTTGCCTTAAGAAATACTGTTCGTTATATTCCTGCGACGTTTTTATAGCGATCGATGCATTTAACCGAGTCGTGGGTAGGTCACGTTCTACAACTCGACCAGTCTTGTCGCTTAAATATTCCGACAGTTCATCGACAATCGGTCCACGCTGATCTATGCCGAAAATAAGCTTGCTTGGTGTCTCTTTCGTTGAACTGTGCACTGTGTTATTGATTGCATGTTCTACTTGAGCTAACTTGGTGGACCAGTCTGCATGATTTATGGGCTCACTGATTTTACTAAGCATTGCCTTAATTACTCTATTTACTCGTTCAACTTGTCCGTTGGCTTGTGGAGATGCTACGGCGACTTTCACATGTTCTACATTGTTCCTAAGTAGGAAGTCGCTGAACTCTAAAGAGCTGAAACAGGAACCGCGGTCAGAAATAATGCGTCTTGGTCGGCCATAGTAACTGAAATATTTATCTAACGAGGCACAAACTTCTTTTGTGCTGGTCGAATTAACCGGTTATTGACGCACAAATTTTGTGAAGGCGTCAATAACAACTAAGATGTGTATACGTTTCGAAGATACGGATGGTAACGGTCCGTAATGGTCTATATGAACTGTATCAAAAGGAACAGGTTTTTTCGGAATGCTGTACATATTATGGTCATTTGACCTAGCAGGCACGGAGTAGAGGATGCATTTGAAATAGTTTTGTACAAATCCTTCAATTTTTTTCTTCATACTAGGGAACCAATAGTTATTTTTTATCTGCTGGTAGCATTTGTCAACTCCTAGATGACCAATCTTTTCGTGTACCATACGTATGACATTATCCTGCATTTCGGCAGGGATATAAAGCATCAACTTTAAATCTGACTTACGGAAAACCAATCCATCCTGCAAATCGTAGTGTTGAAAAGCTTCCACTTCTAACTTTTCACGCAATTCTCTAATGTCAGGATCTCGATTTTGTGCCACTTGAACGTAAAAGTCCACTTCGTCACCGCTCAAGGCGGCAACAACACTACATCGGCTTAATGCATCCACATGACCCATGAATGCACCGCTTCGATGTTGTATAGAATAGTCATAGTTTTCTAGCTCTAAAGCCCACCTAGCGATTCTAGGATTTACCTGCTTTTTGCCCAACGTCAGCGTTAGTGAGTTGCAATCAGTGATAATCTTAAACGGTATACCCTCTAGGTATACTCGGAAACGTCGCAACGAGTAAATTATAGCCAAAGTTTCCAGCTCAAAGCTGTGGTATTTTGTTTCAGCTGCAGTATTGGTCTTTGAAAAATACGCGACTAGGTGAAATTTCCCGTCTTCCTGGCGCTGCATTAACGCTGAGCCAAAACCATGGCTGCTGGCATCACAGTGGAACTCAGTTTCCTTATCTGGGTTATACACTGCTAACACCGGGGCTAACACTAAGTTATCGCGGAGTTGCCGGAAAGCCTTAACACATTCGTCCGTGAACTCATACCTAATTTTTTTCCGCATCAAACCTAAATTTTTGAAAAGAAGGAACGAAACGGCGGAAATATGAAAATAGACCTAAACACCTATGCAACTCGTTTTGGTTCTTGGGCATGGGGAACTTCTTTATGCTTTGTATATGTCCATCCGTCGGTCGTATGCCTGATGCATTCACCGAATATCCTAAATACTCCAGTTTGTCATAGGCGAACCTGCACTTGGTCATCCTAAGCTCGAGCCCCTTCATATAAATTCGGCGCAACACCTCAATAAGTATTTCCAGGTGAGAATCGAAATCGGAAGTAGCAATCAAAATATCATCCAAGTAGATAATTAGCTTGCCTGCTTCAATCAAATAGTGGAATATTTCATGCAAAAATCGTTGGAAAACTGCCGGAGCATTTTTCAAGCCGAATGGCATCCTTAGATACTCATACTGGCCTTCCGGTGTTACAAAAGCAGTAAGTGGTATTGAATTTTCCTCCATGAGCACCTGATTGAACCCTTCTCTTAAGTCAAGCAAGGTAAACCAGCGCTTACCCTCTAAGAACTCAATGCAGTTGTTTGAGTATCCACAGAATCCTCTTTTAATTTAAGTAAACTTCCGTATCAGTATATTATATGTAATATCCGAACAAAGGAAAACTATGTATCCTTATATGTATATACTCTTACAACAAAGAAAATTATGTAATAAAACAAAGGAACTCCGATTTACGTTATAAAAATGTGTTGCTTTATTGACGGTTTTACTTGAAGTAGTTGTTTCTTGGTTATGTCCTATATTTATATCAAATTTGACATTCTATATGTGATGTTGGCCGGTCCTTGTGCCAACTCACGGACTTCTTATTTCAAGACTGGTACCCTCTAGCGTTGGCTATTGCGCCTTTAGCTTTAAAACCTCTGGCAGTTGCCTGCACTTGAGGTGGGGATCCCAATCTGTTTGAAATACAACGGTTTAAGGCTCGCAAGCCAAATAAAAACACTCTGTATCGTTTTGCGGTTGGTCGAGAAGTCTCTTCTTTATTAAAATGATGTGGCTTATATAGTCACAAAATATGTTATCGAATATCTACTTCAATATCGATACCCCGATTTTTTGCCTTATCAGCATACGGCGCGTGACGAGGGTAAAACGACCGAACATTTCAAGTGTGTCGGGTTCACTTGCGTCCAATGCTTAGTTGACATATTTATTGAACCCTGATCGTACCCTCGATCCAGCCTTGCATATACATACGATTGTATGTTTATTTGCTTTCATGCACCGAGTGTGCCAGCAGAGTAATATGACTCTCTTATTAAATGGTTCACTCCATGAGTGTCTGTATGGCGTTCATATCACTCTGCTGTTTGAAACAAATGCAAATGAGTTATGAAGAGTTCTGGGTATCAAGTATCGAAGTAGATTTTGATATTCTTAAGTTTTCGGCAATTAGTTAAGTGGCCGCTGGTGCGATCCCTTCACATATATTTTATATATTGACCCTATGATATGCTCTATGAATGCTCTCGGTGCGTTGCACTAACACCAACTCGAAGCTGCCAAAATTTGGAGAGATGAATGTCTAGCTGTGTTTCTCTGACATCCCGAGTTGTTTACAAGAACTGCCGTAAGCTCTTGCTCCCATCCCATTGAAGGCGATTTCCTACGACGACGATTCGCATAGTCGTTCTCATTCAACGTAGTGTAGCAATAAGAAGTGACGTATCGTAGGTGCATTGGATATCCATTAATGGCTGCTCTGCTGTTTTCGATGAGTGTTTTTTTTTTTTTGTGGTTATTTTGGTCGGTTATCGCTAATTAGTGTTGCTCGTGTTAATTAAGTTTAAAGTAAGATCATATTGATCATTCATTTTATTTGATTGTTCGTTTAATATCAGAAAGGTAAAATAACTGACTGACTGTTGTGTGTTGCAGTGGAAACAGTTGCTGCAGATCGTGGCCGTACACTTCAGGTGAGTTTTTTTTTTTGGTTAATACTTTTGTTTGCATGATTGATTGATTAATGCCGGTTCTTTACGCGGTCGATTGTTTGTGTGTGTGTGAAAGCTTTCTTGCGGAAAGTTTTTGTTTTGTTATTTTTTTATTTAGTGTGCATGTAGAAAAATACGAGTGATTGTAAATACTTGTCGAATTGAGTGTTTCTTGTTTATATGTTTCCGATTACGGTTACAGATCATTTTATTTAATGTGTTGTATTTTGGACTGTTGTTTAGCTTAGTATCATAATTGTGTTGTAAATAAGTTTGTTTTGTTTCCGCGATTCTTCAAATGTGAACCTCTCATCTCTTACCACTCTTTCAAATGGTGCTTAACCGATTTCACCCCTGCTTCCCACAGTCCTCTGAAGTGGGGGGATGCAAGGGGAATAAAGTTCCATTTTGTACCCTGACTTGATAAGGTGTTAGCAATTTCTTTCCAGTCGTGTTTGGCATCTTTCATCATACGGTTAAGTTCTGCGTTTGCTCCAACAAAATTCGTTCCGCAGTCGATGTATACTTGTGAACATAAGCCTCGTCGTGCAGTGAAGCGTCTGAACGCAGCTAGAAAAGCCTGGGTCGTTAGATCTGAGACCGCTTCTAAGTAAATAGCCTTTGTGGAAAGGCAAATAAAAATCGAGAAGTACCCTTTGGAACACTTGGCTCCACGTCCATTCCATGTTTTTACTTCTATAGGTCCAGCGTAGTCGATTCCAGTGTTTTTAAAGGGTCTTGCTATTTGCACTCTCGCCGCTGGTAGGCTCCCCATCAGTTGCTTCATGTTTTGTGCCTTTTGTCGGAAGCAATAAACGCATTGATGTATAAGTTTCTTAACTGTTCTTTTAATATTGAAAATCCAATAAGCTGTGCGAATGTATGCCACCGTTTGTTGGATACCACCATGTTTGGTTTGTTCGTGTGCATGTCGTATTAGTAGTGTTGTAAAGTGGTGATCAGGTTTTAAAATAGCAGGATGTTTTTGGTTGTAGTGTTAGAGTGAGTTTTGAAGACGTCCTCCCACGCGTATAATCCCATTTCCGTCCGCAAATGCATTGAGTGTCTTCAAGTTTTTGGGAGTTATGTGGTGTGTAAGCTCATGCAATTCCGTTGGAAACATCTGCCTTTGTACCGTTTACCGCCTGACACGTTGCGGAGTGTAGTTCTTCGGGTTCGAGTGCTCCCACTATTCTAGAGCATATAGGCCTTTTAGCGTTCTTAAACAGACGCTGGCAATACGCTAAAATTCTTACTACCTTAAGCAGTTTCGAAAACTTGTGTATGACTACAATAACGTCGTCATCCGATTCGTTGGGTTTGGTAGTTACGCAATGAACTTTGACCGCCCGTTTCTCTTCTTCGGTTGCAATATTTGGTGGTTGATTCGGGGTTTCGAATAACCAGTTCTTCCTAAGAAATAAGGGACCTTTCCACCATAACTCCTGAGCTCCAAGTAATGAAGGAGATATTCCTCGTGATGCTAGATCAGCTGGGTTCTTCTCGGTTGGAATGTGTCTCCAGATGTTACATTTTGTAAGGCGTTGGATCTCTGCAACGCGATTGCTGACGAATGTTGTCCACTTCGAAGGTGCTACGTGAATCCACGCTAAGGTGATCGTTGAATCTGACCACGAATATATCTTGGCGGATGACAAGCCGAGGGTCTCTATAGTGTAGTTGAGAATGGTCGCCAAGATGAGAGCTCCACAAAGCTCCAGTCGTGGAAGGCTGATGGTTTTAAGTGGAGCTACTTTTGTTTTTGACATCAACAGATGCATATGTGTCGTGTCCTGACTGTCCAAGACCCGAATGTAGACAGCTGCACCATAAGCCTTAGTAGAGGCATCGCTAAAACCGTGGAGTTCCACTCCTTTACAGGTATTTGCGATGTTGACCCATCTGGGAATTCGAATGCGTTGTATTAATGGGAGTTCTTGACGAAAAGTCTCCCATTCATTCTTTAGTTCTGGAGGAATTGGTTGATCCCAATCCGTTCCTCTAAGCCATAGCTGCTGCATCATTAATTTGGCTTTTATCACACAAGGCGATATCCATCCGAGTGGATCAAATAATTTTGCAATGGCTGAAAGCATGGTCCGCTTTGTTAGCTCTTCGTTGTTTGGCTGAAAATTTTGAAAATTAAACGAATCTTCTTTGGGATTACCATCTTACACCTAAGGCTTTAATATGGTCAGAGGACCCCAAAGGGAGTTCGAAGTCTAGCTCGTGATCTTGCTCAGGGATGGACCTTAGGAGTTCCTTGTCGTTGAACGTCCATTTGCGTAGGATGAATCCTGCTGATAATAATAGCTGACGGACCTCATCACGCTTCCGTAAGGCTTCTTTAATGGTGTCTGCTCCACTTATGAGATCGTCTACGTACATATCTCTTTGGATTACTCTTGCTCCTATCGGGTACTGGTGAGTTTCATCTGCTGCAGCTTGGTTGAGTACTCGTATAGTTAAGTAAGGTGCACATGCAGTACCAAATGTGACGGTTTTCAGCCTATACGCCTTTAATGGTTGTGTTGCATCGTCTCTCCAGAAGAAAGTTTGATAGCTCCGGTCTGCGGGACTTACGAAAATTTGCCGGTACATTTTTTCGATGTCCGCAGTAAAAGTGTAGCGATGCATCCTCCAACGCAAAATTACATCAACGATATTCTTTTGCAGTTTGGGACCTACCATTAAATGGTCGTTGAGCGATGTCCCATCTGATGTTTTGGCAGCGGCGTCAAACACGACCCTCAGCTTTGTCGTGGAGCTAGCTTCCTTAAAAACAGCATGGTGAGGTAAAAAATAGTGATGCGGTGAGAGGACTGCAGTATCATCTATTTCCTCCATGTGTTGCAGAGTCAAGTACTCCTTGATACATTGACTATATCCTGCCCATAGTTTCGTGTCGTTTTGAAAACGTCTTTCGAGTTGCACGAATCGTCGGTATGCTACATCCTTGCTGGCACCTAATGATGGTTGTCTTCCATCTTTGAACGGAAGTGCCACTTCATATCTGCCATCCGACAGTCTCTTCGTGTGAGTTAAAAAATGTTTCTCACATGCAATCTCCTCCTCTGATGCCTGTTCTTTGAATGGAATCTCCTCTACCTCCCAAAATTTACGTATCTCAGTGTCAAGATCTAAAAGTTGCACAAAACTCCTAAGGCTTCTGTGTTGTTCATCAGGGATTTTTCCTAATACAATCCAGCCTAACTTGGTATTTTGCGCAATGGGACCGTTGTTTTCGTTGCTTCTAACGATCTCCGGAAGGATTATTTTGGAGTAAATGTCGCTTCCGAGTAGCAAATCAATTGACGCTGGTATATTCAATTTTGGATCCGCAAGTTGTAAGCCTTTAATATGGCTCAAATTGTCGAGTGTCATTCGTTGGGCCGGAAGAAGCCCAGTCAGCGACTTGAAAATAAAGGCTCTAGTAGCACTTTCAAATGTCGAATGTCGTGACATAAACATTATATCGACATAATGTTTGCATGCGCCGCTGCTGACCTTCCCTAGCCCTGACACTTCAACGAACGTCCTATGCTTTGGTAGGTTTAAACGCTGTGCAGCAGATTCAGATATAAATGTGGCCTCAGAACCTGGATCGATCAAGACGCGAAAATCTACATATCTCCCATCAGCTGACCTTGCCTTTATAATTGCAATTGCCAATAGAACGTGATTGTATTCGCTTTGCGTCGCGTAAAAGTTTCGCCGTAGTTGACTGGTGGCAGCCTGATCACTTGTAGGATGATATACAGTTGCATCTGAGTTACCAGTGACTTGGCTTGGTATGTGACCACTAAAATGTGGAGCCTGGGGTTCTATGTTGAATGTGACCTCTGTTGTAGTGTTAGTGTAAGGGTTTGAAGGCAATGCTTGACTGCTTCGTGCGTTTGTCGAAGGATGCAGCAATGAGTGGTGTCGCTGATGACAAAAGTAGCAGTTTTTTGTACTTGGGCATTCGCGCGTTGGGTGGCTTTATGCGAGACAGTTCTCACAAACCTTGACCTGCCGCACTATTTGCAATTTGCTTTGTACATCTAAGCCGACGAACCGCCTACATTTACGTAAAGAATGTTGTCCCTTATGACACATTTTGCATTGGAAGCGATCTACTGGTTTTGATAATTGCGCATTGGTGTGAAACGCCTTGGTTGGTGCATTGCGCTTAGCAGAGAATTTGGATTCGGCTGCAGTTGGTTGCTGTTGTATCGCTTCCAATGTTCGAAAACGAGTCTCTAGGAAAGCCATGAACTGCTTCATTGTTGGTAACACCGTTGAACTACCTAACTTCTCCTCCCATAACTGCTGTGTAGAACATGGCAGCTTCTGGAAGAGGACGTACATCAAAATAACGTCCCAATGTTCAACAGGCACCTCTAAGTTCTCCAATGCGTGAGTGCAATCCTGTGTTGTATCTAATATTGATTGTATACCCTCTGCAGACTCTTTTGCCGACGATGGATGATTAAAAAGAAGCTTTAATTATGCATTTACTAGGATCCGTTTGTGGTCGTACCGCGCTTTTAGTAAATCCCATGCTTTTGTATAGTTGTCTGCTTCCAGACCAACATGCTGTAGAAGGCGTTGAGCGTCACCAGATAAACTTGACTTGAGATGGTGCATTTTTTGGATATCACTGAGTGATTCGTTATTGTTGACCAACGAAACGAAGACATCATGATATGAACGCCATTTTGTATATGTGCCAGAAAATGTCGGAATTTCTATAGATGGAAGTCGGAGATCTCTGCTACTTGTAGATGGTACCAACGATGATTTGTTTGACCCTAGAGAAGTTTTTGTTGCCATTGAACACTTATCAATAGCATCTAACAAGTCACTACGATAATCCAGGTAATGTTGATGTATATTTCTATAAATGTTGACTAACTCTTCTTTGTCCATACCCTTTTCAACTTTACTCTTGCTCAGGATTTCCTCATGATACCTCCTAGCAGACGATATATATGATTACAGTATCAACAGCCGACTCTTTAAGTGGTTAATGGTTCGTCGGGATTCCTCTAACTCATCAAAACTTAAGATGTCGCGCTGAATTTGCACCAACATATCTTTTTGAAGCTCCCCATACGACATTTTGATCTTTGTTTTATCAATAAATAAAAAAAGAGCGAAAAAAAGAAATGAAAAATAATAAGGACTTACGTGTTGTGCCTTGATTTGATGAAAAGTGATGAAAATTGATCAAGTTGGATACTTTATGTAATGGACTGTATATAATAGGTTATAATTGTTCAAAAATGTAATTATGCGCCTTTTATATTGCCAAAATGTATTTGAGCGCTTTAATTTAATACTACACACAGAATCCGGTTCGATTTGAACAAATGTTTGAGTATCCACAGAATCCTCTTTTAATTTAAGTAAACTTCCGTATCAGTATATTATATGTAATATCCAAACAAAGAAAAACTATGTATCCTTATATGTATATACTCTTACAACAAAGAAAATTATGTAATAAAACAAAGGAATTCCGATTTACGTTATAAAAATGTGTTGCTTTATTGACGGTTTTACTTGAAGTAGTTGTTTCTTGGTTATGTCCTATATTTATATCAAATTTGACATTCTGTTTTTTTTGACATTTGTGTTAAAGAGTTTTGTTGACTTTTGTTTACATGTTGAATTAAAATTATAGGAACTTTAAAGATATAGAACATAATTATGTGTAATGCCGAACAGCAGTAATCTATCAATGGTAAAGGATAATTATCCCGAACAGTCTTTATATTTAGCGCGCGATAGTCAATGCACAATCGCAAACTACCATTTTTTTTTTACAAGTACTATTTGCGAGGCATACGGTGATTTACTATGTTGGATTATTTTTCGCGCCAACATATCTTTAATTTTGCTTCGTATTTCCTTTCTCTCAAATGCAGACAGTGGTCTCGGAGAACAGTGGAAAGGTGTATCATCAGTCAAGTTAATCTTCATCCGATAATTGTGCGGAGTGCACTCAATATCGGCCGGGTTCAAGTAATTACAATCAATAACCGCCCTAACAGCTTCAGTCTGACGCTTATCTAAACACAAACAAATATCCACTTTAAACTGTACTTCACTGGGATCGACAGCAGAAATCTTAAAAATAAATTCGTTGTCGCAGTGTGCCGGCCGCGGATCAAAAGTCGGCGAAATCGAGTCATCCTTGATTTCGTTTATCTTAATACTACACGGCGGAATTGACAGCGGTGTCGTCGGGCTATTAAAATCACTAACAATACCTAACTTATTCAAGTTAAACGCATCCTGACCAACAAATTGTTTTTATTTAATTCAAAATTCTCTTTATTTAACAAATTCGCGGTTTTTGTTGTTTTAAATCGGCTTAAATGAATGTTGAATGTTCGCAAAAAATTTCGTCCCAAAATTAATGGTAGCGTCATTACGTTATCTGGAAGAATCCAAAGTGAAATTTTCTTTTTCTCATTTAAAAATGTAATAAAGCATTGTATTATACCGTATGAATAGAGTTTGGTTCGACCGATTCCGGAATATTTACTTTCTTTTAGTAAGTTCGACACTCTAATGTTACTTGGGATCAGTGGCGACGCGTGAGTATAAGGTGAAGGCGTTCAGTTCATCGATTTTATTTTTTCTTAATTTTTTTTTTGATTTAAACCGAAAAATTACTTATATTCTAAGTCCAGCCTTTTAGATTTGTTCAAAAATCCTACACAAATTTTCCATTCGTTCATTTCCTTTTAGAACTAGTAGAACGTGAAAGCAATAGGTATAATTACTCATGCTTTCTTCCCACTTGATCACAACCAAACCCTAAATCCAAGCACTACTCGAACGTCGAACCCCATACAAACCCGTAGTCATACAAAATAGTCCATTTCGTTTACAACTGAGCTGAACGAAATAGTGGGTACGATGTGCGTTATACTTTTTTTTTATAGCATTTATTTTTGATGGATACATTTCGTTTGCAACTCATCTGCACGAATGAGTGGAAATGGAAAGTATTATTTTCGCTCGTGTCGCAGTAGGAGCCGCTGGTCGCAGTTTCGCAAGTAGGAGGGTAGTTTTTCGTTTCGGTATGAAGTATGAATTACGAATCGAATGGGCTCAAGTGCACAAGAGACTGGTACGAGTTGGGAAATTCACTAAGATATCTACTGAAGTTTGGTTAGGACTTAGGGGATAAGTGGATATTGGAAACTTTTTTTTAATTTTGATGTTAGTAGCGGAATGAGTGGAAAGTCGCAGGTTATGAATTACGATTTGGCTCAAGTTCTCGAGAGGGTGGCACGAGTTGGGAAATCATAAAATCATTTTTTGAATTTTAAATATTTATTCTCAAAAAGTTAGGCGTTCATGAACGAAATGAACAATATGACGCGTCGCCACTGCTTGGGATTATGGAACGTCTAATGAAATTAGTTGCGCTACCAGTATCAAAGAGAGAAAAACAATTTGTTAATCTGACGCATACAACCTGATCACAATTATTAAAGGCAACACTTACGATTTGCATGGCGCTGATGGCGCCAGCCAATTCTTCTTCACTGTCTACATCTTCTTCAGCTAAAGCCTTGGTGACAGCAGCTACAATTTTCTGGTGCTTTCGTTGAGCCTTCGGACAGCTGTGATGAAAATGACCGACTTCATTGCATATGAAGCAAGCGTTTACCGGTCTTGGTGATTTTGTGCAGCTACTTTTGTAGTGGCCGAACTTCGAGCAATTAAAACATCGTACTTCGGATAGTTCCTTTGCTCTTGCGCCGGCAAGACTAGCGGACTTCGGTTTGACTGCGGTAATGGCATTGTGTCCTGGCTTTACGGTAGGTTTACGTGCGAGGTATAATGAACGTTTTTCCTGATATCGGTCGAGTCGGCTCAACAGTTCAGAAATGGTCCTTACGTCGTTTATCAGTGTAATGTTTGCACGGTCGTCATCGAACCCGTCGATGATAACAGTCAATAATTCCGCCTCTGGAACGGATATCTTCACAGCAAGTGATTTCATTGAAATAACGAATTCCAGACATGATTCATCTGGAGCTATTCGTCGGTGTTCCAACTGTCGATAAACGTCACGGTCACGTCACTTGCCTCCCAAAGGTCTCCACAAGCGCTTCCTTTAACTGGTCGTAGTCGACGACGCGTATCGTGCTAAGGAAATCCTTTGCTGTCTCCCTGAGTAGTCGATGCACCTCCATGTACTTTTCATCCGGTGTGTAGTTACGCGATGTTGTGTACTGCTCGAAATCTTCGAACTATTTGCATATATCGTAATGTTTTTTTCCGCTGAATGTATTAAGCGCGTTTTCGAGATGGTCAAAATTTATGTTACGTCGACCATTCAGGTTCCCATTGGATGAGATGCCCTCCTTGTTGTTAATTTCTTGGTGGAGCGCCAAAATTTCGCGCCGCATGCGCAGAATTTTTAACTCTGCCTCCAATCTGGTATTCGTCTGCTTTGGTCTTCACTACGGATTGTTGAACTGCGGCTGCTTGCTGGCCTGCGGATTGTTGAACTGCGATTTATTGGATTGTAGCTACTTCCTCAATCACGTCGTCATAAATTTCATCCGACGATGTCTGCACCTTGTGTCCAGTTTCACCTACTGTAGTATGATTCGGTAAGACCTCATCATACAGCAATCTTATTTGGGAAACTGTTGCACTTGCGGGGAAGTCGATTTCTGCATTATTGAGTGCGTCCACCATTGCTTGCATTGTTTGACGTGTCACACGCGGATCAGCCATTTTCGACAGAGATGAAAAATGTATAAAACCGGTCTTAAATTAATAAATATTTATTTGGGTGTACCCCACATCTGAGTTATAAACTTAGTTTTATTTTCCTTTAATTTCTTTCCGATGTGCTCGGATCTTATTTATAATTCTTTTCGTTCCTTCGTTTTTCACAGAAAAAGCCAAGATGGCCGCCCTCCTTCTTCCTCCTTCTATCTTTTTCCTTTTGATGCCTTTATGTTGGCTATACTTACATAATACTAGTGTTTGATTATAGAGGGCGCTCCCCAATTCTGAAGAGTAAGTTACATTTATAAATATTTGGCATTACATAATTTTTTTTTGTGTCCAGATCCAAACCAGCAAATTTTTAGAAATTTTTATAAAACATGGAGGTATATAATTGTTTATCAAGTGTTTGGCTGGTCTGAACATACCTTTATAATAAGAAAATAACACGGAATACGGATGGGGATTTAATTCGTGCGGGAAAAAAATCAATTGATATTTTGTGTTTCATTTTTTTGTCTGGCAACGTGATTAGGTAGCTATCGTTTTCAGGCACACCAACATTTAAAAATGAAAGTGGGAAATAGTAGAAATAATTTTCAGATCATGATTCGTGATCTCGATGAGAAGCAGGATCATGTGCTGTTGTTGTAAGTGCATGTAAATCGATGATCTATATGGATCATAGCTGATAATTAAAAACAGCTATTGTTGTTTTCGTAATTTCAACCCCCGTCTGTGAATACGTGTGAGCTACAAAAAAGCGTGTTGCTAATGCCCGGCCAACATTCCTTTTGCTTTTATAGGCATCGCGCTGTTCAATTGTTTTGTGTTTGGTGTTGAACTTGTTTAGTTTTTGTTAAGGCTTCGATTAAAATAAAAAAAATAGTGAAATTCACATTTCGGAATAGCGAATTCTGGCATTAAAGTTCAATTCATGAACTCACATATCCTAGAAAAGAAATGAGCATTATGCGTGACTTCATGAATTTTTCGGGAAAACAGCATGTAGGCGGCCGCCTACATTGAAATTACAAAAACAACAATGTAAACAAATGGGTTTTGGAGGGATAGACGTACGAAAGATATCCATCTCTTTTATTCATTGTAATTTCAACCCCCGTCCGTGAATACGTGTGAGCTACAAAAAAGCATGTTGCTAATGGCCGGCAAACATTCATTTGTGCGTGACTTCATGAATTTTACGGGAAAACAGCTTGTAGGCAGCCGCCTTTCCACTGGAAAGTTATATATCTCTGTATTCCATTATCTTTGTCCATTATATTTGTATATAACTTTCAAGTGTAAAGGTGGCTGCCTAACATGCAAAATTACATTATCAGTATCTATTTTATCCAAATTTGATAAGATAAATTTACTATCATATCCCTTTAAATTATGAACTGCAATGTTAAAGCCTTTCGGAAATTTACATGTGAAATTACTTTCTCCACATAAAGCCATTCTATAGTTTCCCGTTAAATGATCATGATCACATTTTAACAACATTTTCATCATTAAAATTTGCATGACAAATTTCACAATTTGTATCATTTATAAATTTATCTATTGATTCTTTAGTTTTATATGTTGATTTTAATTATTTTGTTATATACTTTAGCTATTAATTTAAGATGGCTATGAAAATTTTCTACCAATTCTGAACCTTCGGCATTGTAAGAATGAAATTTTTTAAAATGATTATAATAAATTCCAAAACTATTTGGTACATGCTCATTAATTAATACAGTTTTATTTTTAACAATATCGCATTTTTTTAATGAACATTCAAAATCAAAATATAAAGTAAATGGGTGATATATCTCCGCTCCATATGTTTTATGTTCTAAAATGTTATTTTCTTCTGTTGGTAATTTACAACGTTGAATTATAACATTTGATCTAATATCAAAACAATCTCGCTTATGGGTTTCAAGTGCAGCTTCAGATCTAAACTTTGTAAAACATTTCCTACAAATAATTAATCGATGATCGAAATGATGAATTTTTCCACTCAGAAAACCCTATAAATTTTTAATAGGAATAAACTGACATTTATTATCTTTTTCTAAATACAATACATCAACATGTAATTTATGAACATTTGGATCAAAAGATTTACTTATGTACGAGTATAAACTTTGGATTTGCTCAAAATCCTCATATGATTCATCATCCTCAAAATGATAAAAATTCATAGTAATATTAAAATAATCTTCTAATTTTTTTATGTTTCTTTCTATTTCAAAGGCGTATGTTATATTTAAATTTCTATAATTTTCATCATTTTCTATTTCTCTCAAATAATTTGTATACTTTGATGGCCTTTGAGGATCTTTTACAATATCCCTTTGATGTATAAAATAAAGAATGGTATATAAAAAACATTTATTATCATTATTTTTAATATTTACACAATTTTTATTATTGAATTCAATAAAATCACCCCCAATAAGTGGTTGAGATACATCTCGTTAAACACCTGATTCAACATTATAACGAAATTCATAGCCTTTATTTGTGTTTGTCTATCCCCATAATATCTGCTATCATTTCATCAAATTTATCTAAATAATTTTGTTTATTCACTAACCTTATACAGGATCTTTCTCATTTCTAATATTACGTTTTATTATATGAATAAATAAATTTACTCTAAAATTTGTATATTTACTATGATCTCTAAAAACATAGTTTGTATAATATTTTCTAACTTTTTGAAAATGTAAAAATAAATCCCTATTTTCATTATTTGTAAAAGTAATATCAGTAACTAGGTTCCCAAATGCTCTTTTTTGTGCTGGTACATGTACTTCATCATTTATATTACGAATATTTTCCGGTGGAAAATCATATGAATCAAAATTGTTAAAAAAAGATTGAATTATGGATTCATTGTGAATAGTGATACAACTTTTAATAAGCATTATTAAATCATCCTTTCTCAATGCAGCCCACCCCGAAGGCGGATTAAAAATATCTTTATATCGTTTTATCACTTGTCTTAGTTGTGAGACTGGCTCGTTAGATGTTAAATTTGGTTCTATAAAATTTGTTTCCACTTATAAAGAAAACAATTTTATAAAAGAATATGGTTTACACCATTTTAAAAAAATATAAATAAATTTTCAGTAAATTGTGTAAATTTAGAGAAAAATGTGATTTTTAAACCTCTATGATATGATCTTCTTTCTTGCACTTAGCTTGATGGTATTTTGTAGAAAAGTGTCGTGCTTTAGAATATCTAACATATTCCCTTCCACATTCACAAAGAATTTTGTCAGTATTATATTTTAAACATCTACATTGTTTACAATACCCCTTGCCATAAAACCATAAACTAACTATTAAATAGACTGACAGCTTTCCTACGTCTCCCCGATTTACCCCGCAGATTTTTTTCAATATAAACCCCTCCCACCGCTCGCTATTTTACTGTCTGTGATTACGTGTGAAGCAGCAACAAAAATACAAATCTAAATGGCGGGAGTTGTAATATCCTGCTGACACTCAGCAGTGTTTCTATATTGTGGTATCTCTACCTTTTTGTGGAAATTTAAATTTTCCCTAAAATGTCCGTGCGTAAAAGGAAAAACATCAAAATTGTGTGATTATCAACAATCTGACAAGAAAACATTCAAACTACATATCACCGTGAATGTGAACGCACTAAATCTACATGAAAAGGAGATTTACCTTTAGCAACAATTTCCAGTACCAAAAATATTGATTATAACTGCGATTTTTGTTATTATGTTATTTTCTTTCCGAACAATACAAATTTTACTTTTTAAAGCATGTTTTTTTCAAAAAAAAAATTGAGGTAATTTGAGTTTAGTGAAAAGGGAAAAATAAAGAGAGAGTGCTAGGAACACTGACTGAGATTTAGTGTATTTCGTGAGTTGCTGTCAGCTGATGGATGCGTTCTGAGAGTTTAAATTCGTTGTTTTATTGCACCACGATAACATTTGTTTTCTATTCTACAAAATTTAAAATAGAGAATGTAATCAACATAAATAAATAAAGAAATAAGTGTGAAAAATTCATTCCTTGAAATACAAGAAGATATTTTTGTTCCTACAATTAACTCGTTTGTTTTTTTGGGCGAAAAAAGATATTAGTGAAATACTCAAAATTATGAAACACACCAAATCAAAATGCAGTTTAAATGACAAACTCAATGTTAGAATATTAGAAAGATGTTTGTTATGTTTCAAGGTTTATTAACGACTGACTCTAAAGAGACAGCTATTGGGCGAAGACACTTTAGAATAGCATCGAAGGCTTATCTCTACAGAGTATATACATATACAAGAACATGGTATGAGAACTTAATGTGTGTGTATACATATGTGTATATAAACATTATACAACATCTCCCTTTATATGTTATTAATGATCTCAAATTAAATTTATCTTCATAGTTATAATATTTCAAAATATTTTAAATTATACAATATATTTAGTATAAGAATTAGTTCACTTTACTTTAACGAATTGGAAAACAGTTATAAATAGATTAGATGGAATTAAAGATTAAAGATTTGTAGATAATAATAATAAACAATAATCGGAATGAGTAAATTTATCAGGAAGGTTAACAATAATCGGAATGAGTAAATTTATCAGGAGGTTTTACTTGCCTTCCATAACGAGTTGTAACAAAATTGTTATGCGCGGATGCTTTTGGAGAACACGTAGTTTCCTTTTAAGTACCCGATGTTTCTTCCGATGATTGATTGCTTTGTTTGTTACTGTTAGTTTCTTCAACATCGATAGGAGATTCAAAAATATGCTGACGAGATCGCCTGTAATGAGTACCATCCCCATCACTAACCACATAAGATCGAGGTTCTCGGGATCTAGATACAACTGTACCCGGAGACCATTCCGAACTTAAAGTTTTCTTGTAAAATATGCGCTCCCCTTCATTCAATGGTTTTAGTGCTTTTGTGCCTTGGTTATAATACGATGTGACTTTCTTTTGTTTTTCTTTTGCAATCTTTTCATATTTTGTTATGTCAACTAACTGGGCCTTGAAAGTGTCTTTAATAGCCGGAAGTTTTGTTCGTAGTTTTCGCGACATTAATAGCTCAGACGGGGAACTCATATTTCCTTTTTGGGTGGTTCTATAATGCAAAAGTGCGATGTAAGGATCTGAACCTGTTTCCTCAGCTTTTAAAAATAACTTTTTAATGGTTTGGATAGACCTTTCGGCGAGTCCATTAGAACGAGGCAGATATGGACTTGATGTTAAGTGTTCAATGTTCCATTCCAGAGCAAATATTTTAAATTCCTCCGAGTTGAATGGTGGACCATTATCACTTATCATAACCTCTGGTATGCCATGGCGGGCAAAAATGGACTTTAGTTGGGTTATAACGAAGCGACTTGTGAAGCCATTATTCAAAAGAGCAATTTCTATATACTTCGAAAAGTAGTCCACTACTAGTAGGTAGATCTTCTTTTTAAATTCAAATAAATCAATGCCGACTTTAAACCAAGGAATCGAGATGACCTCGTGAGGTTTTAGTGGTTCTCTAGGCACTGCATTCCTATGGCGAACACAGGTTTCACAGTTGCTGACGACATTTTCAATATCTTGATTTATGTTTGGCCAGAACATATAGTCTTTAGCGAGGTTTTTAGAACGCTCGATGCCCATATGGCTTTCGTGTAGAAGTAATAGCATTTCATGACGTATAGACTTTGGTATGACCAGACGGTTACATTTGAAAACTAATTCGTCTATGACTTGAAGATCGTTTCTTATATTGAAGTAGGGCATGGCTAATTGATCAACCGACTTTTTACAGACAGGCCAGCCATCTTTATGGTATTTTTTGACTAGGCAGAGAACTTTATCATTCAAAGTCGCACAGCGAATTTCGTTTATTTTTGACTGGCTTGCGGACAGGGTTTTAGTGAGAAGATTGCAGTGTAGGCGTAGTTCTTGATCAAAATTTGTTAATGTATTTTCAGGAAGAGCTGCTCTTGACAGTGTATCGGCAACAAAAAGATATTTGCCTGGCTTATAGACAACCTCTAAATCGTAGGACTGGAGCCGCAGCATAAACCTCTGTAGTCGCACCGGAATTTTAAACAAGGGACGACTAAATAAAGGGACTAAAGGTTTATGGTCCGTCTCTACAACTACGTGTCGACCAAAGGTGTATTGATGAAATTTTGTGCAACCGAAGAGAATTGCGAGAAGTTCCTTCTCAATTTGAGCGTAGTTTTGTTGACATGACGTCAATGTTGCAGAAGCATACGCGATCGGAGAGGAATCATGAGAAATGACTGCTCCTAGCGCGCTCTTAGATGCGTCTACAGACAAAGTAAGAGGTTTCTTCGGATCATAGTATGTGAGAACTGGTGCTTTAGAAATAAGATTTTTCAGGTTCTGGAATTCATCATCATGCTTAGCGGACCAATGCCATAAAACATCTTTTCTCAGCAGTTGGCGCAGATTTGAAGTTTGCGTGGACAAATTTTTAACAAATGATCCTAAGTAATTGACCATTCCCAAAAATCTTTGGAGATCAGACACATTTTCAGGACGTGGCATTTTGCAAATGGCTTCTAATTTGTTTTCGTCGGGACGCACCCCTTTTGGGCTGAACACATGGCCAATGAATTTAACTTCGTTTTGGAGAAATTTCGACTTAGATAGGTTAAACTTTAGCCCTATTGACCTTGCTCTCTCGAGCACGATATTGAGCGTTTTATTGTGCTCTTCGATAGTTGATCCCAATACTAGAAAATCGTCCATGTATATGAAAATATTTTCAATATCTTTAAAGCTTTCTTCCATTTGGGATTGAAAGATTTCGGGTGCTACGTTAATGCCATATGGTAGTCTTAAAAATCGATATCTTCCATAAGGAGTCATAAAAGTGCATAGTTTTGAAGATTCTTCATCAAGAGGTAGAACCCAGAATGCTGAATTAGCATCAAGAATGGAATAGAATTTTGCATTAGAGGCACGAGCTTTGCATTCATCAATGTTTGGGAATTGGAAATGAGACCTTAGCAACGCCTTATTTAAATTTCGAGGATCAAGGCACAATCGCAGTTTACCATTGGATTTTTGAACTAACACAATAGAACTTACCCATTCAGTTGGTTCCTCGACTTTGACAATTACTTCTAGATCTTGCATTCTTTTGAGCTCCTCTTTAAGTGGCTTCATGAGACTGAATGGTATTCGGCGCGGACAATCAATCACTGGTTCGACATCGGGTCTCAACTGTAAATGAATTTTCTTTTTTAAGCAGCCAAGACCATTGAATAAATCTTTAAAATCATTAAGAAATCCTATTTTTTTGTTACTAGGATGAAACAAATTATTTTCACTTTTACCTTCTTCAAAATGTAACTCATTCACGCGTCTAATTAAATTCATGTTGATACACGTTGGTAATCCTAATACTGTATGACAATCAATTTCAGATATATAAAAATTTATAACACTTTCTTCCTTCTTATAAACACATTTGATATCAATTTGTCCAATGATTGGAAGAGGTTCTTTAATAAATGTTAGAATACGACTCGATGTAGGTTGAATATTACAATAATTTATTCCAAGTAGGCCAAATGTTTTATTCGACATCACATTGCCTTGTGCGCCGGTATCCAATTGACATTTGAGCTTTGTACCGTTGATATTTAGGTATATATCCCAAGATAATGACGACGGTGACGCTTCAAGAAGACCCATGAACAGCGTTTCGGACTCTGATGATGACGTGTTGGGCTCAGCTTCGACATTGCGAATATATAGATTGGACCGACACATTTTGGCGTAGTGGTTTTTTTTCCGCACTTGTTGCATGTAACTCCTGAAGCAGGGCACCTGTATTTGTGCATTTCACCGCACCTCGGACAAAGATTTGAGTTGTCGGCTTGATAATTGTGACGTGCTGGCTGAGATGGTTGTGAGAGGAATCGAGATGACTGTAATCTTCCGCTGCTTGTTGTGGGCTGTTGGTATGATTGGTGGTGTGCGTGTGACTGCGGCTGCTGGTATATATTGTTTTGTTTAACTTTACCGTATTGTTTATTAAGAGCACCTATGACTGTATTGGGGCTGTTCTGTTGTAGAAGTTGTTGTGAGTGTTCTTTAGTTATTTCACATGTTCTTGAGATTTCAACGGCTTTCTCCAACGGGATGTCTCCTTCGTTGAGTAGACGTTCCTTTATGTATGTATAATTTGCGTGCAGCCCACATACAAAAATATCTCGCACGAGATGTTCTCTTAAATGCCCAAACTCACATGTTAGACTTAAGTTTTTTAGCGCTGTGATATATGAGTCGATGCTTTCGTCCAATCTTTGTGAGCGAGAAAAAAAATTGTGTCGCTCCATCGCAATGTTCTTTCTGGGCAAGAAGTAATCATCGAATTTTTTGATTAGGTCTTCGTACTTTACCTGGTCCAAGTCTAAGTTGAAGGAATTAAATATTTCCAATGATTCTGGGCCCATGTGATGTAATAGGAGCGCGACTTTGCGGGAACTTGACTGCGATTCCAGATTAGTAGCTCGCATAAAAACTTTAAACTGATTAAACCAGTGCTTCCATGTTGTAGCTAAGTTTGTGCTTTTAAGATTAATGTTTGGTATTGACGACGAGAAACTTTGGGAAGGTACAGCACTCTGATTAGTTTCCGCACTGGGTAGTGCCGTTTTGTTATCGTTGGTAGCCATTATAGAGTTACATCTGACACCATGTTAGAATATTAGAAAGATGTTTGTTATGTTTCAAGGTTTATTAACGACTGACTCTAAAGAGACAGCTATTGGGCGAAGACACTTTAGAATAGCATCGAAGGCTTATCTCTACAGAGTATATACATATACAAGAACATGGTATGAGAACTTAATGTGTGTGTATACATATGTGTATATAAACATTATACAACACTCAAGTACCTAATTCTTCTTATTTATAAATCAACCACATCTTTAGCTTATTCAAACATGTCTTCGTGTTGTCTCTTTTTTATGCTAGCAAATATTTCGCTGGGAATGTCAATAGAAAAACGACAATGGATGGATTACGATTATTATGATTTGAAATATGATTTTTGAGTTATAATCTTTTCATGAAGATTCCATTTAATAGCGGAAAATAACAAAAAAAACAATTAAAATTTATTAGAACATTTTAAATAATTGAGATAAATAATTAAATTCCATTTGAAACAACTGCTTCAGCCAAGAACATGAATAGTGCTAGTTTTAAATAAAAAAAAAACACAACTGAAAAGTTTTTGGTAGACATTTTATGAATGAAAATAATGTCATTATTTATGTGAAAAGTAAAATAAAGTTGCAAAATGATGACTGCACATTTATTATTAGGTCTTCACAATTTGTTTTCTCAGAAACTAACGACTTTTTTTACATTTTTTTTGTTTGTAATTTTTCTTACACTTTTAAAGTGACAGTTGTCAGTTGTCAGTCTCGTTTAATACTGTTGTTAATAGTTTCACCAAATCGATCATTAAAAAAAATGGGAAAAAGAAATTGGTTGCGAAACTTAAAGGAAATTCTATGGCAAACATGCGAACAATTTTTTTATATCGATATCATAAAAATAATGTCTATCTATCCAAAATTCATTATAAAATGACTTAAGAAAATATTCCTTTTCTTTATATCCTGTAATTTTAACATTAATTTCTATTCAATTATGAGAAAATCAAACAACAATTTATATAAAAAAGTAGCGAAAAATGTCAACCTGGAACTCAGAAAAACTATGGTTTACAACACAGCCCTCGATATTGAAATGAAAGTCCACCTCAGGCTACCGACATGGCGGTTTAAACCGGAACCGGAAGAGTGTAGGCTGGTTTTATCAAGTATGAGTGAGTCCCCATTGATTAACATAGGCACAAATACATGAATTCAATCTGGGCTACATCCCAGGTCAAATTCAGCTTGTAGGCAATTTCTCTTTTTTGGGTGAAGCTGTCAGTCTATTTATTAGTTAGTTTATGCATAAAACTCAGATAAATCTTTTTCAATTAGACATGTTAAACATATTTTTTTGCCATTCATCGGAGATAGTAGAACCTTTTCCCCATTTACAGTTCGGTAATGTAAACGTTTCTTAACTTCTTCCATTTTATTGTTTATTTATGTTGTATATTTTTTGTAAGTAAAAAAAATTGTAACTTTTTTTTTAAACCATTTTAAAAGTATTTCTTATGTCGTTTTCCATTGGGACAAAAAATCAATCTTTTTTTTTGATCTAAATCACTTTTGGCGTTCCATTGGGAAAAAAAATAATCTTTTTTTTGATTCGGATCACTTTTTGCAAATCTCGATATTTTTTCAGATTTACACATACTACCACAAATACAGCACAGCTGTTGTACGTCATTTAAAGAATAAATACTTTCATTCGTTAAATTATCTTAAAATAAAGCTCAACACGTAATGGGCCCAGACCCAAATCGTAACGAGTAGTAAATAAAAATTATAAAATAGATAATTTTTTTCGTGAACTGCTGCGAGATGTCGATAAATATGAATGCAATTAGGCCGCTTACAAGCAAAAATTACGACACATGGGTAATGCAAATTGAGGCGGTGATGACCAAGTCTGGGACATGGAAGCACGTCAGCGGAGCATCCAAAACACCTGTAGCGACAGAAGAAAATGAAAAGTCTAAAAACGAACTACCGAAATGGTTGGAAAACGACGCAAAGGCAAAGTCAGATTTGATCATCGCTATTCATCCGAGTCTGCTGCGGCTGGTAAAAGGATTGGACACGGCCAAGAGTGTTTGGGAGCGTTTGAAGTCTGAATTCGCCTCCGCAGGACCAGTCAAGAAAGCCACCTTGCTGAAACGTGTGGCGACTTACAAAATGAAAGAAGGCGAAGATCTACGCAAGAATCTAATGGAATTCTTCGTTGCGGTTTCACAGCTAAAGTGCATGGGCATTGATATACATGAAGAATTGCTGTCGATACTTCTGCTGAATGGACTACCACCTAGTTTCGAGTTATTTCGATGTGCGATGGAGTCGCATGACAATTTGCCAAGACATGACCTTCTGAGGGAGAAAATTCTTGAGAAGAACGACGCACACAACCAACGAAAGGCGGATGGTGATACAGAGGCGATGTATGTCCGTAGAAGTGCATGTCATAGCAAGCAAATGTTTGAACGAGGGGCACATCACAAGAAAGTATTCAATAAATAAGTACAAGTGCTGGAGATGTCATGAAATAGGTCACAGGGCGTCTGAATGTCCGGAAAATAAAAATTCACGGAGCTACTCAAAAGGTGAATCACTCGCAAACAAAGTAGAAAGCACTTTCCACACAGCGGAAGTGGAAGAAGAGGCTTTGGGGATTCTGAAGAGTACGAATGCAGGACGATGGTGCCTTGACAGTGGCTGCACGTCTCATATGTGCAACGACGAACGTTTGTTTGTAGCATCACCCACGATGGTACAAGGGAAACTGCTACTGGCGAATGATGCAAGCACAAGTGTTGATGCGAGCGGAACAGCTGAGATTAGCACTACAGACGGGTAGTCTGAAAGGTCAGTAAAACTCCAAAATACGTTAAAATACCATTACATTCGACAAGGAAAAGGCAGTTGTTCGCGGAAATGATGGTGAAATAAAGGTCATTGCCAATCGAGTTGGTCAATTGTACTACGTTCAAGGAAGCACTTCAGAGGCGTGTGTGATCACTGGAAAAGGATCGAATTTCAAGTTATGGCACCGAAGACTTGGACACTTGAACGGCCGAGATCTGTTAGATATGTCTCGAAAGAAGTTGGCAAGTGGAATAGACTTCATCGACGACGGAAGACTCAATTCATGCGACATTTGCCTCCGCGGAAAAATTACCACAATTCTATTTCCTAAACAATCAAAGAGGTGTTGGTGTTGTTGCTGTTGGATCTGGTGCATTCAGATGTCTGGGGACCTTCGAGAACAGAATCAATGGGTCAATCAAGATACTTCGTCACTTTCATTGACGATAGCAGTCGATGGTGCGAAATCGTTTTCCTGAAACAAAAGAGCGACGTTTTCCGCGCATTCAAGGATTACAAAGCGCGTGTAGAGACTCTAACCGGTCTCAAAATTAAATGTTTGATGTCGGACAATGGGAAAGAATTTCGTAACCATGAGTTTGACGAGTTCCTGAGAAGAAATGGAATTAATTAACGACTTACAGTTCCACATACGCCACAGCAAAATGGAGTGGCGGAACGTCAAAACCGAACTCTGATCGAAATGGCAAGGTGCATGCTCATTCAGTCAGGCGTACACGGAAAAAATTTTAAGATCAAATCAAGAAAAATGAGCGCAGAATCACGAAAAGTTTGTCTAGTTTTAGAGCTTAGCTCAGGATTTAGTAATTCACGACTTTTTATTCGCAATTCTATAAATTGTACGAAATGAAGATATTGACCCTCAAAAGTCGCGAATAGCTACTTTTTATTGTCATTGGCGCGATCAAATGAGGAATACATATTGCAATAACCAATCGCAATTTGACACAAATGGTTATTAATTTGCTATTACTGTGGATTGTGAATTGCAAAAATAATTCGTAAATTACCACTTTTGTTTTGTAAATTCGGATTTCCTCCCTTAGCAAAATACAACCATTTAGTCTTGAATTGCAACTCAAAAGTGTTGATTTGCGAACAAAAGGGGTAGATTTACCACTTCAGTAGTTGCAATTAGGAATTCGTAATGGTAAATTGAATCTTTTTTTTTAGCAATTTGAATTTCATATTTTGCAATTTACGATTCTTGAGTAGTGATTTGAGGCTTCACCGTATTAAATTGAAATTGTCTTATCGTGAAATTAGAAAACTTTATTCTCAATTTACAACTTATCTTTATACAATATCTTATGATTTACAAATCAAAATTCGTAGTTTAATTATTTAGGTTATTTTCGAATCCATGAAAAGCATACGGCGCCATATCGTCCGGAGACAACGGGATTTGTCTGGGGTGGGTTTTCGGTCTATGCTGAAATTTAAAATACAAACAAAGTATTTAGAATAACTTGCCATTTATACGAACCTTTACAATCGTTTTCGATTACATATTTTAGAATCCATTCCAATTTTTACTTCTTTCTTATACGGAGTGGTACCTTCTGAAAAAAATACGAATTTATATACCTACTTCAGTTGTTTTTGTATTATTCAATATGAACTTACAAGATATATTCCAAAATTCTTTACAATTTGTTGGTTAGTTGTTTTTGTATTATTCAATATGAACTTACAAGATATATTCCAAAATTCTTTACAATTTGTTGGTTAGTACACTCACTATCACCACGAATGAGTTATTCTTATAAATAACTTTGACCCGACAAGAACTGCTTTAATGAAGCCAAATGCGCATGGTTGGAGCTATCCATGCAGAAAATGAAAGGACTTAAAAGGATTTCTTTACATGGACCATGGACATGCTATGACGTTTCGTTTTTGTCGGCTACCTGTGCGCACAAAAAGTCCACACATCGGGTAGTTAATTCCACGGAAATTACAAAAAATATTTTGTAATTCATGATTTCTCTACGTCATTTTATGTTTTCAATTTACATGTGTTAAATTATTATAAGATTTCATTGATTCATCACTCAGTGTTTGTAAATCAGCAAATACTTTTTGCAATTTGCGATTGTGAAGTAGTGCTTCAGAAATTGACCCATTGAAGTTGTAAATTGCGCCAAACAATATCGCAAATCACTACAAATAAAAGAAGCTCGAATTAATACTTCTAATCGCAAAATTCAACAAGCAGAATTTTGTATTCTACGCCGTTTTCAATGTCGAATTACGAATTTTTATATCAATCCAAGAAAAAATCGTTGTAATTTGCGACAAAGATATAATTCGTGAATTGCAACTCCAAATTTTGCAATTGGTGATTTTCAATTCTTTCCGTGTAGAGAACGAATTTTGGGCAGAAGTTGTAGCAACATCAAATTATCTGCGTAATAGGCGTCCTACAATCAGTTTTGCTGGACACACACCGTTTGAACGTTGGAAAAAAAACTGAGTCATCTGAAGGTCTTTGGAGCGAAGGCATTTGTGCTGAACAAAGCTCATGGCAAGGAAAAGTTCGAGGCGCGTTCAAATGCAGGCATCATGGTCGGATACTCTGAAGCATCCAAGGGCTACCGAGTATGGGTTCCTGAGAAACAAAAAGTCATTATTACGAGGGATGTCAAGTTTATCGAAAATGAGGTAGCCGGCGTGGAGCGTACTGAAAAGTACTTTGGAGTTCCTGATGAAGGATCCAAGAGCGAATACGATTGAACTACAGTGCTGATACCGATGCAAGGACAAGGAGAAGATGAAGAACTCGATCTAAGGACAGCATCACCGGATTGCAAGAGAGTTTCAAAAATTGACCAACGGCAAAACAAAGCGGTTCGGAGGATATATGAAACGAGATCTGTGTCGCGTAACACTCAACGGATTTAAATCGAGCACGTGAGCCTGGATGATCGAGACGAGGAGAGAAATGAAACAGATGACGAGGTTTATTTTGATCCGTTGAATGATCCGACTGATGAAATGGCAAGCATTGGAGAACTATCGCTCGAGGATGCGATGTCTGGACCAGAGGCACAAGAATGGCTAGAGGCGATTAAAGAAGAAATTCGAGGACTTATCAAGAACAACACATGGGACATGGTCGAGCGTCCGGTGAACAGAGCAGTCGTGACCAGCAAAGTTGTTCTTCGCAATAAGTTGAAGCCAGATGGATCGACGGATAGGAAGAAAGCTCGTGTTGTTGCCAGTGGTTTTTCACAGCGTCAAGGCATAGACTTCGAAGAAACGTTCGCACCTGTAGCTCGTCTTGAATCGATCAGACTGCTAGTGGCACTGGCTGTGCGTGCGAATTTGGCAGTTTATCAGATGGATGTTGTTGCCGCATATTTGAATGGCGACCTGGAAGAGGATATCTATATGGATCCCCGAAGCACTTTGAGCAGACGTTGCAGATACTAGTAAAGGAAGACAGACAAAAGAATGGAGTAGGAAGAAAGGCCAAAGAAATGCTCCAGAAATTCAAAGAAGGTCACAACGTATGTCGGCTGAAAAAGGCACTTTACGGTCTTCGACAGGCAGGTCGCTAGTGGCATAAGAAGTTAGACGAAACATTACGTGGTTTAGGATTGAAACCGGCCACTAATGACACATGCCTATACTTTGGATCAAACAAGGAAGTGTTCACAATCGTTGCAGTGTACGTCGACGACATTTTGTATGCATCAAGAAGTCAGAATATCCTGGACAATATACGCAAAGGATTTGCTGCTGTTTTTGAAGTCAAAGATCTCGGATTGGCGCGGTACTTCTTGAGCATCGAAATAATTCAAGGAGATGGTGAAATAAAACTAAAACAGCAGTCATACGTCAAAGAGCTGTTGAAGAAATTCAAAATGTGGAGAGCGCTGTGCTGAAGAACATCAAGTCGAAAAACCATATCGGCAGCTCATCGGCTCACTGCTATATTTGGCGATTGCGACCAGACCTGACATCGCTTTTACTGTGAATCGATTGGCACAATTCAACGAGAGTTACCAAGATGTACATTGGTCAGCGGCGAAACGTGTGCTACGCTACCTCCGAAGTACAGAAAACTATGAGTTGGTGTATAGAAAGGACGAAGTTGGTCTCCGAGGATTTTCAGATGCTGATCATGCGAACGACGAAATTGATAGAGTATCGTATACAGGATACGTGTTTACGCTAAGTGGAGCAGCAATTGCTTGGCGTTCTCAAAAACAGAAGTCAGTGGCCATTTCGAAGCGGAATATGTTGCGCTATCCGAATGATCCAGAGAAGCAACATATCTTCGAAACTTAATGACCGAAATCAACATGCCTGAGTTAGCTGGGATAACAGTTGGGACATATAATAGAGGTGCAAAACATATAGCCGAAAATGCAGTCTGTCACTCCCGCACAAAGCATATTGCAACCAGATATCACTTTGTGCGTCAGCTGTTAAGGGATGGAAAGATGGCCGTCGTGTACACTCCAACCGAAAGGATGTCTGCTGATGTGTTCACCAAACCACTACGAAGTCCAGCACACTATCGATGTATAAGAGACATCGGATTGACAGTATGTTAAGGTCAGAGATGAAAGAATAAAAGAGATGGATATCTTTCGTACGTCTATCCCCCCAAAACCCATTTGTTTACATTGTTGTTTTTGTAATTTCAACCCTCGACTGTGAATACGTGTGAGCTACAAAAAAGCATGTTGCTAATGGCCGGCCAATATTCCTTTTGCTTTTATGGGCATCGCGTTGTTCAATTGTTTTGTGTTTGGTATTAAACTTGTTTGGTTTTTGTTAACGCTTCGATTAAAATAAAAAAAATAGTGAAATATACATTTCGGAATAGCGAAATGTATATTAAATTTCAATTCATGAACTCACATATACTAGAAAAGAAATGAGCATATGTGCGTGACTTCATGAATTTTTCGGGAAAACAGTTTGTAGGCAGCCGCCTTTCCACTGGAAAGATATATACCTCTGTATTCCATTATCTTTGGTTAAGGTGCGCTGTTTGGGGAAGGCGTGTCGAGACTTGAATTCAACCAGCGCTTTCATAATTCTCTGTCACGACAACTCATCATTTCGCTGTGTTTATTTATGTGTGGCAATACTGACAACTTTTGAATTGCGACGCCAGTATCTGTCACTCTTCGTGTTTTATACTTTTCTTTTGCTGCTTATATTGTTCACTCTTTTTCTATAAATACTTTCATTCGTTAAATTATCTTAAAATAAAGCTCAACATTATCATTATGTTTTATTGCTTGTTCTTTAATAATATTTCTATATTTTTTTCGCTTTCAATAAATTGTTGAATTATGTGTTGATTTTAAAAATTTGCAAATTGATGAATATAATCAATTGATATTTGTTGATTTTGTAAAGCCGTAAACACATATTTAAAAGTTTTTCTTAAATTAATATCTAAATTAGGAACTTTATCAATTTTTTCAACTATCATATCTAATTTCTTATAATGATTAGTTACTAGTTCTTTTAAGTCTGCATGTTTTGATATTAAATCATCTAATCCGCGTAATGCTTCATCAGTAGGAATGTAGGTTTGTATTTGTTTATCCTTTATTATAAAAAAAAATATTTTTTTAAACCATACTATTACACCATACCATTACACCATACAATTACACTATACTGTAACACCAATAAACCATACCATTACACCAATAAAAAATATTAATTAAATAAAAAAAAATGTCTAGAGAAGAAGAAATAAAATAAACATAATAATTTCAAAGAAGGCTCAGTTAAAAAATTTTGTAATATTAATAATGTTAGCGAAACTTATGTTTCTAAAAAACTTAAGGAATGGAATATTGAATATAATAAAAAATTATTAATTAAAAGGAATAAAGATGCTTTAGGAAGATTTAC
The DNA here is from genome assembly GCA_916610125.1 of Cheilosia vulpina. Classification (NCBI taxonomy): domain Eukaryota; kingdom Metazoa; phylum Arthropoda; class Insecta; order Diptera; family Syrphidae; genus Cheilosia; species Cheilosia vulpina. The sequence goes on from OU744280.1 coordinate 47,601,048, forward strand.
ATTTAAAAGTAACTCAATAGATAAAACCCCTAATTTTAATAAACGAAAAGCATTTAATAAATATAAATGATGTATAAAATTAATAAAATTAATGAACAATCATTTTAATTAAATTACTTATTTTTTTTTATTAAATAAATTGTAAGACATTACGGAGGCGGTATTTTAAATAGTTTTACAAATAATCTTCCATTTGAATTACATAGTCCAGGTTATAATTATTACTTAGGACCTGGTACTGATCTTCATTTGAATGAAGAGAAAGATATACAAACAATTAATAAACTAGATGCAGCTGTAAAAGAACATGATATTGCATATTCAAAACATAAAGATTTAAATAAAAGACATGAAGCTGATTTAAAATTTTAGAAGAAAACGCTATGAAACGAGTTTTTGAAAAAGATGCTTCTTTAGGTGAAAAAGTAAATGCTTATTTAACAGCTAACGCAATGAAAGTAAAAAGAAAACTTGGTATGGGGATAGACACTGAAAATTTACAGTTTAAACAAAAACATGGAAAATATTTTAAACATCCTATTTCATTAACTGATGATCAACAAAATAAAATTTATGATGCAATTAAAAATAAAAAACCTATTGAAATAAAATTAGAACCAATTCAGTTAAAAAGAACTAAATAAAGTGTAATGAATGAAACTTATTTACCATTATCTAATCAACAAATAAATGCAATTAAGAAACATATTAAAAACAATATGAAAACTATTTTTACTTTAAAATTATCAAAAACCCGGTTACAGAGTATGAATAATAATGCGAAAATTGAGGGTTTTCTACCCGCATTAATCCCTTTAATTCCTGCTATAGCAGCAGCAGTAACAGCTGGTACTTCTTTATATAGAGCATACAATAATAAAAAAACTAATGAAGGTCCACCCCGGACTGTAGCGCGTAAGTAATGAAAAATGATTAGAAGAAAAAAATTCGTCATGATAAAGCTTTAGAAGAAAATGTTAAAAATGGAAAGGGTTTATTACTTAAAAAATCTGGTGAAGGTATGTTACTAAAAAAAAATTGAAATAGATTCAATTCCAGTAAGACCTTTAAGTAATTATGATTTAAAAAATATGCAAAAAAATAAATATTTCTAATTTTCGAGGTGTTTTTATGAAAGATAAATTACCTATAAAAATTAAAGATCAAGAATCTGGTATCATAAATTTAGATAATTTTTCTGAAAATGGTACGCATTGGGTTGCTTATAAGAAAAATTTTGATTGTATTGCTTATTATGATTCATTTGCTTTAAATAAAATTTCAATTAAAATTGAAAAATATTTTGAAACAGATAAAAATACTATTCTTTTAAATAATAATATTGATCAAAAAATTAATGAAGTTGTATGTGGTCATCTTTGCCTAAAATTTTTGTTAGAATAAATAAATAAAAAATATGGCTACTATTTCTTTGGATGGAAATTCTTCAAGAATGTCTTGTGAATTTGATGAGCCCATAAAATTAGATAAAAATTCAATATATGAAATATGTTTATTAAATTTTAGTACTTATAATTCAATTCCAAATATATCCGAATTATTAAAAAATAATGTTTTGGCCTATTTAAAAAATGGTAAATTGATTGATATTATTTGTCCAACTGGGTCTTATGAGATTGATGATATTAATGATTTTATTAATCATGATTTAAAAATTCTAATAAATCCAAATATGACTACTTTAAAAGCTGAAATTTTTAGTCAATATGAACTAGATTTCACAAAAGATCAATCAATTGGTTCTCTATTAGGATTTTGTAAACAAATTATTCCAGCACATACAGTAGTAGAATCGGATTTACCAGTAAATATTATGAAATTTTATTCTTTTCCAATTAAATGTAATATTGCAACTGGTAGTTATGAAAATAAGAAATTAACAAATGTAATTCATGAGTTTTTTATATATGATAAACGAGGTGAAGAAATTAATGAAATTGCAAATAATTTAATTTATTTTCCAGTAACTAATAATTTAATAAGAGAAATCGATATAAGAATTGTTGATCAAGATGATGATTTAATTGATTTTAGAAATGAAAAAAATAGTATTAGATTACATCGCACTAATAATACAATACTGTTGTAACTCAAAATGTGAGGTTTTTCAGAATCGGCGAAAAAGTGATAGCTTACTCTCTGTCATAGATTATAAAGAAATGATAAAGTATTCATACACTTAATAAAAATAGAGAAATAGTCTATTTACCTATTACTTTAAATATTGCTGGTAATAAATATGTTTCCAATTTTTGATTTAGGATTGTATTGCCAGAACAAAGTTTTCAGAGAGATTAATTATTTTTTATTGTGTAATGACTCATAGTGTTATATCTTTTTTCTTTCTGGCACTATGCTAACGACAGTTTTATTTTCGTGTAGAGAATTGAGTTTTACGTTTGACTAATGATCTATCTCAAATTTGGCAAATTTTGAGTTACTACAGTATTGTATTATAAGTGCGACATATTCGTAAAATAAATTAAAATTGTTAAATTTTATATTATTAAATGAAATCGAATATTGTAAGTGAAGAAAAAGATATCGAGAGTTATCAATTTTATGATAATATCCCAGCTAATACTACTCAGGTTAATACAACTGGTAGAGCAATTGAAATTGATATTAATAATCAAGACATAAAAACATTTCCTCATAAGAGTCTTGATTATTAGGGGACAATTACTTGTGAAAGATGCTACTAAAAACATTTTAGATAAAATTGACATGAAAAGCATAAATTTTGTTAATAATGGATTATAAAACATGTTTAGTAATATTTCTTATTTCATTAATTCAATTGAAAATCCTGGTATTACAACTACTCTTAAAGGATTATCATCTTTTTCTAATGATTTAGCCTTAAATAATGCAGGTTGCCAAATATACAATAAAGGGGCAGTATTTAACAAAAGAGTTTATTTTCCTATTGGCTTGAATCCACACTGAGTCAAATGCCTTCTCCACGTCTAGGAAGCATGCGACTGTAACCTGATGGTTGTTGAGAGCCATTGTGACACCATGATAAAATTTCATCAGCGGGTATAGCGTGGAGTGCTCTTCGCGAAATTCAAATTGATTGTCCGGTATAATGTTAAGTTGACGGCATCTTTTACTCGCCGCAGAATAAGTTCTTCAAGTATTTTGCTGACACTGCATAGGAGCGATATTGGCCTGTATCCAGTTAAGTTGCTACGGTCGCCTTTCTTTGGTATGGCTATTATCTTATCGGTCTTCCATTTTGCTGGAAAGTAACAATTGTTGATGCAGTTATTCATCACTATGGTCATTATCATTATGGTCTGTGGTAACTTGTTTAGGACGAAATTTGAAATGTTGTCCGGTCCGGTTGATTTCTTGGGGTGACTGCCATGAATAATTTCAGCAATTTCTTCAGCTGCTTTCTTCCTGGGGATCGTCTGCTGGATTTGTTTCGCTGAATGAGGTGCTTGCATCGACTTCTGCGAGAAATATTGGGTCGTCGGGAGGTGACGGTTTTAAGTAGTCTGCTAATGCTTCTGCCTTTTCGTCTGCTGAGGTGGCGATACCTGAACTTGTGTTGAGAACGTCCGGCATTTTTGGGCCTTTACCAATAATTCTGTTGATCTTCTTGAAGGTGTCGGGACCAGGTCTGATGTCTTGCAGCCTCTTTTGAAGTTGCACAGCATTGAAGTGCTGTACTGCGTTCCTGAACATGATGTTGCAGCAGTTTAGTTCGCTGGACACGGCCTGATAATCGCTGTTGATGGTATTCCATTCCCGGGTTCGAATTCTTTGCATTCGCTTCCTGAGGCTTCCTGTCTGTGATGTTACAGGTTCTGGATATATACTGGGAGATGGCTATATCTGTCTCGTGAAGTCCTGGGCTTCTTTTGTTTATCGAGTGCGTTGTTGACAGTATTCTTGAAGTCTTCAACGGCTGCATCTATCTCATTATTGGTGAGATTTCTGGTCGCTGTGGGCAGTTCAATGTTGTCTACGACTTCTCTTTTTGAATAGTTCAACATCCAATTCCTGAAAGTTAATAAAGTCAGATCCTGGCGATCATTCATGAAAATTGGTTGATTAAGTTTGATGGTTAGTTGCACTGCTTCGTGGTCAGAGTCGCTGGTGGGAGTCTTGTAGTCGTAGTTCTGGATCTCTTGAAGAACGTAAACCAGGCTCGAGGTTGCCAAAAAGAAATCCAATAACGATGGTGTCCTGGGGAAGGTCGGTCTTGGTTGGGATATTACTACAAGGGAGTGGACGTCGGTGTTATCTTCCATCCAGTTGACTATTGCCAAACCTTCGGTGCTATCAACGGTATCCCCCCACATCTGGTGCCTGGCGTTAAAGTCCCCGCCTATTATACCATATGAGTGTTGGGTTAAGTGTCCGTTCAGTGTCTGCATATCGTGTTGAATATCCAAAGTGTTAGCATGGCATTTATGAAATTGAATGTATTAAAACTACTGCTCTTTATACCCGCATAGACGGGATCTACCAAGGTACCTGGGTACCCGTTAATTCGGGTACCCACTTTTTTTCGGGTTCCCGCATTATAAAAAGTATTGTTACTGAGCTTGGGCTCAAGTTCGGCATCTCCAATAACGACCGGAGAGCTCCCATATCCAACAAACATAAACCTAAAACAAAAGAACAATATATATAAGTAGAACCAAGTAATCACCAAATATTTACGTCACGAATCACCCACAGACTAGGAAATACATAGACCCATTAGGAAGGCAATGTCCTCAGGTTGAAAGTATCACTAGAAGTAAAAACAAAAATATATAAAAACGCGAAAATTCCATAAACATATACACACACATAAATGTCCATGATCTCACCAACCCCTATTTAACCCCGCCAAAAATGAAACAAGCATACAAAGTTATTCATTTGACCAAAATAATTGCAAAATGCCCAAATGTTTCGGTCAAACAATTTAAATGATAATGTACTGACCTGTGGTTTGACAAGAAGCGATCACGTTGTACCCGGACAAATAACAATACCAGTCCAACGTTGAATTGTCCTTGTCGAAGCCACCCAACTGAGCAACGTTCCCTCCAAAATCAAAAAAAAAAAAGGAGTAGCAATCCTGTAAATAAATAGTTCATATCTATTATATTAACGATTTCAAAGGGAAAAATAAACGTACCTGACAAACAACCCACCGTCGATAACCAACACAAAAAAAAAAGTGATAAAATGACACTGTAGTCGATGGTTCAGGCAGTTGCACAATTCGATGCACTGGTTGGCCCGGTTGCACATCACGGATAACGCGGATAAACTAAGTGTACAGTGTGTAGGATGTAGGTGTGGGGAAAAGCAATAATGTTGACGAGGTGATAAATTATAGGAAGTTAAGCTTGAATTAAATTTCTCTAAATCTGTGATACGATCCTAGATCAAATCAATTTTTAGGTGCAATATAGGCTAGGTATATTTATTTATGTAGTCATGTGAGGAAGTAGGTGTATTGCCACCCAGGATAAACATGTTTAGGGGTCGAAGTGGTCTACATGTTGCGAGAGAAAGGTAGGGAATGAAACATGAAGTCTACACCAGAAAAGATAGAGACGAAGCGATAATGCCATACGACTCAGACGAAAATGCAAACAAAAATTTCGATGACTATGACCAAAAAAGGTAATAATGAGGTCATTGACGTTTTGTAGAAGAGATAAAACAGAACCCATTGGTAGTATCAAGAGTTGCCGTGAGAAAAGGCAGAGAAGAGATTTTTTTTTTGCTTAGGCAAATTTTAAAAATTTGATCGATTAATTAAAAGAAAAAAAAAAATAAAGTGAAAAAAAGGTGAATCAAGAGAGGTGACATTGGAAAAAAAGTGAAACTTAAAAGAAAAATACAAATATATGTATATATATATATATAAATCCCATAGGCAGACGACAGGTCCTGAGCGATAACGCCAAAGGCAGGAAAATTGATCAAAGATTAAACTATAGCAGAGGTAATGTCTTCAGTATGTGCAAAGATAATGTAGAACGTCCTATAACAATACATGGTATTTAGGTATTGGGTTGGGACAGCGCGTCAAAAGACGACCCTCACCACTGCCGGGTTCTTTGTCCGAGGGGTCTGTGAAGGCAATTCCATCCCTAGTGCCAACGTGCGTAACCGTAGGTACAGTGTTACACCCAAGGACAAAAGGTCGTGTGGGGCCAAAAGTCGAAACCATTGCCCGAGCTATCTGGATCAAGAACGTGAAGAGCCATTAAGTTCAGCAGCCTTCCAGGAAGGACTTAAGCAGAGTCCTCAAAAAAAAGAAAAAAAAAACATTTTTTTGTATAGAAGCAAGAGTGAAAGAACTGAAATTTAATGTTATTATTTATTTTATTTATTAGTTATTAGTTCTTATTGTCTTTTGAATTAAAGTTAGATTAATTTAGTAGTGTAAGGATATAGTGTTTGTGGTGTGGATAACTGCGCGATAAAATAGGCGGGAAAAGGCCAATTTCAGCTGAACAGATCATCACTCCAAAAGTCGCCGGCAGGACGACGAGGGACGACGCATACATAAAAGACCGTAAGTTTGTTCCGTTTGTATATTTTTTTATTTTTTTTATTGATAAGGGTGAAAGAATTGCCCACGATTAAAAGTAGAAAGATAATAAGCCACTAAGAACACGGGTATCCAATTTTTTATTGCAGTAAAGTAGAGTTAAATGAATTTAAATCCATGAATAATTATAGTTTTACAAAGTGATTTAGTGTTTTATTATGGAGTAGTTCCCAAAGTGATTTGGTGTGTGGATTTATGAGGCGGCCGTCCTCCTGCTAATGACAGGGCGTAAAATTGACGTAAACATTGACGACTGACGAACCCAATACGATGACGTGACGACGCACGAATTTTCCTCTACAAGGACGTACTGACGAGTGGCTGAAATATGACGTTAAGGGAGCTATCTCTCATATTTTTGGGTCGGAGAGATAGCCATGGAAGTGTCCGTTGAGACATAGGGTGGGTAGGCCAAGCCAGTACCAACATCATCTGGCACGTCTCTGGGACGAGACGAACCTCACCGAAGAGCGACTGTGGAAGGCAGTAGATGCAATGGAGTAGAATAGGTTAGCTATAAGTTAGATAGGGTTGTATATTAGGATTTAGCGTACGGTTTAGTTAGCGTAGTTGTGTATTTTGAATGCGTCTGACTTTCTAGACTCTCTCTTTGGTGAGGCATAAATTGTTGAGCTTTCCGTTTTCTTCTTTTCTTTCCCGCTCCTTTCTTCTCTTTTCTATTTTCGATCTGTCGTCCGAAGTCGTTTAAAGTTAGTTCTCCGCCTATCCTTCTTTTGATTTTCTATTGGCACGATTTTTTTGTTTTTAGCAGGTGGTTTAATGTGAGGGGCGACAAGAACTACCCCGTCCGACGAGCGATAGCCGTGCAACCGCGAGCGTGCCAACGTCCCCCTCCACCACTCCGAAGAGGCCTCTGTGGCCAGCCAAGACTCATAACAGTATAAAAAGGTGTGCCTCATTTTTCAATTCCAAGTACTTCTGAATTTAAGATACCCACTACCCGAAATTACCGGGTACCTTGGGTAATACCCGTATTTATGGGGTTGAGATGGGGATTACCCAGGTAAAATCAAGAGCCATTAAAAAACATCTCGAGAATAAACCTCATATCTAAAAGACAAAATCGAAAACTGCATATCAACAGGTCCTTCAGAAATACAAAATAATTAAAGGACTACCTAAAAACTGTATGGCAACATCCCACATAATCAAATTCATTTATTCGCTCTCAAAAGCTTTAAAAAGCAACAAAACCGAAAGTTCTGTGAGAATATCCATAGAAAAACCCGTAATGATATTTTTGCAAATAAATATGGTAACACTCTTCTGAGGTGCTTAAAACACACACCAATACCACACATGTTTATTCTCTGCGATGAAATAGCAACCGCACACGAGAATATCACCCTCGTGTCATCCACATTCTGACAGCAGTTGTGGGCAGACTGGTCATGGTGGGATGTATGCGCCTTTGAGGAAAATTGGGTTGGTTTTTCGTAAATGAAAACAACAATTCCTTGGTAAGTCAGTGGCTTGGTTTTTGTTTCAGTGGCAATTATTGTGATTGAGTGCCGTGAGAGTATCTACAGGCACCATTGGTAGAAAAAAAAGTGCTTCGCATACGGCCATACGGAAGATCAATGCAGAACTACTACAGGGTAGCCGAAGACCCACCAAACGCGAACTGCTAAGCATCGCGATGTCGGGTCTGTTTGGCGTGAAGTAGTAGGCTGGGATGAGCAAATTCCAGACGAGGCGGACACTATCTGGCTAAAGTGGCTTTCTAAGTTGAGAGAGGTAGGGAATATAAGAGTTCCTCGTTGCTATAGTACTTCATTCACATCGAAACCGATAGAGCTGCGAATCCCCGGTACGGCTCAGCTAGCATTCGTAGCCGGCAAAACTAAGAGCGCTCCATTAAAATTAACAACTATTCCGCGACTTGAGCTCCAATCTGCTGTACTAGCGACACGTCTATGCGATCTTGTTCTGCGATACTATGATATAACAGCAAGAGGTGTAATGTGGACCGATTCAAAAACCGTTCTGTCTTGGATATGTTCAGACCATAGACGCTAGTGGCTACCAAGCGGCCTCAACCCGGCCAACTTCGGAATACGGGTAATAGATGGAAAACGCAAGTTCTTCTGGCTCTCCGGCCCTGCATTTCTAATACTTTACGAGCCCAAGTGGCCACGAGCTAAGCGCCACCAGTCGACCAATGAAGAAATTCGAGTAAAACTACCGTTACTGTTGATAAGCGTCGCTGATATTTTCGAGCGATTTTCGAATTTTAGTCGCCTGAAAAGGGTTGTTGGTTAGGTATTTAGAATTTACTGTAACTGCTCAAAAACGCCTTGGAAGAGGGAATACGGAGGATTGAAAATAAAGGAACTGGAAAACGCCGAAATGACGATTTGTCGCCAAGTACAGATGATGGAGTTTGCTGAATAATATCAAACATTACGCAAAGGCAATCAGCTTAAAGGGGCCAGCTGTCTCTGGCGACTATCTCCGTATATGGGCGAAAGCGTTGTGATTTGTATCAAAGGACGCCGTCCCCGACTTCACTAGAAGGCCAAGTATAATGCCAAAAAGCCATCACGTTACCATGCTAATCGTCGATTACTATCATCGTACCTGGAGTCATCAAAATGAAGAAACTATTACCGCAGAGATACGGCGCAGATATTGGATTCCCCACATACGAACGGTCGTGCGGGCAGTAGCTAAACGCTGCGTCATATGTAAAAGAGAGAGAGCCAGGCCTGTGAATCCATCTATGGGACAACTGCCGGAAGACCGCCTGACTCCGTTTGTTAGACCGTTCTAGGTGTGGTTTACATGGGAACGTTTTCAGTAGTCAGAGGCCGAAGCACTGAAAAACGAAATCGCCAGAGATCTTACGACGGACACCTGCCTGATGTACGTGGAACGCCGGTACGTATTCAATCAGATAATGGTACGAACTTTATTGGGACAGACCGGGAACTCAAGCGGCAGTTGCAACAGCTAGACCATAGGGTTATTGCAGATACATTAGCGAACACGAAAGTTGAGTGTGTATTCGATTGCCCTCTAAATCCCCATGCAGGTGGATGCTGGGAGCGCTTGGTGCGTAGTGTAAAAAGAGCTATGAGACTTACCATATTTAAAGAACGCCTTCAAGAACACAGTCTGTACAGCTTAATGTGCGAAGCTGAAAATATGATTAACTCGCGGCCCCTGACTCATATTCTGCTAGACTTACGTGCTAATGAACCCCTTATCACTAATCACTTTCTTTTAGGTACACCTAACTCCGAGCAGACACCTCACCCTCTGAAGGAAGATCTATGCGTCACTCGAAAGCAATGGCGCAAGCTGCAACAGATGCAACATCGATTCTGGAACAAGTGGCTGTCCGAATACTTACCTGATTTGTGGCGTAGAACGAAGTGGTACCAGCCAACCAAGCCACTAGCGACTGATGACGTTGTCCTAGTGTGGGATTATAAGATACATCGCTCAAAATGGTCTGTAGGGAGAATCACCCGAGTCTTTCCAGGCAAGGACTTGCAGGTTCGCACAGCTGAAGTGCGAATGAGATTGGGAACCTTCAATCGGCCCGCATGTATACTTGCTAAACTAGACATTGGTGAATCTGAGATGTTGTACATTCACGGGGCTCGGGATGTTAAATATTATTTATTGCTCGTTTAAATTATCTTGAATGTTTGTAATTGGCATCCCTTCACTAATGCAATATCTTTCCTACAGTTCAGTGTGCTTCGTTCGTCATTTTTTCACTCTGGTTCAGTGGCCTCTACCTAGGAAGTAAGTTCAACTGTCAAACGAAAACTCATGTTTTAATTTTAAGCCGGCATAAAAAGTGTAAGTTGTATCTATTCTCATCTAAAATTATTTTAATAATTTATGTCAAAACAAGAAATAAAATAAATCTGATTCCATTCATCTATACGAGGTTTATGTTATTTGTTTCCTCCTGGCGTGCACTACCGGCACCAAACACAAACACATAAATTAATAAAAAAAATGTCATTTTAGACAATTTTAGATTGAAATTTCATGCATAGTTTGAGAGTCTCTGAAAGAAACTCAATGCTCTCTCTCTTCGTAAAAAATAAACGATAGACGAGACGATAGTGATAGAGTTACGGTAAGCAAATTGATAACGAGATCGTTGACTACTATCGCACAAACGATTATCGTCCTGAGAGTTACGGAATGAGTGCCCTGGTCTTGACACAAAAGCCTGGATTGTCCGTTCTCACAGGCAGCGCAGAAACCGTCACGATGATGTAATAGATTTAAGTTAAGGAAAATTAGAGAGCATTGGGAGCGGAAGAATGAAAGGATGGAAGGATGTGGACGGGACCTTACGAAGAAAACCGATATAGAAAGGGATGGAGTGTTAAGTGTGAGGAGCGTGGCCTGCTTGCGTAGCACGGCTCTACTCGCCGGATAAGTGGGATCTTAACGACCTACCACAAAAAATTAAACATGCCAAAAAAAAACCTGCCTTTTGAAAGCGGACGGACCTCCACCATACTGAGGGGCTGCTGGTGTTGTTGCATCTAGGGCCAATTCCCACCCTTCCTGGAAGTTTTCGACCGATTATCTTAAACTTCCCAATATTGTCTAGTTGCCGCTGTCTAGACCATGTTCGCCGAAAGAACCGTAGCAGACCTTACCGCACCCCTGAAAATTTGACTAACAATCCATGATGCTCAATCGAGCTAAATCAAAAAGAAAATAATACGTTTCAACCAATATGGCGTGATGCACATAAAATTTATTCATATAACAAAAAAAAAAAAAATATATTGGGTTGCATATTATTTTCCTCTTATAAACTAATGCTAAAAAAAAATATGAACTTGTTACGGATGTTATACATTCGGTAATGGGTAACATCCCTGCCACTATGTATGTGGAATTCCATATGGTAGATACGGCGAAAAATTCCTCATTCGCTGAGTCAGCCATTTTTGGGAAAGCAGGTACTGCCAACCTCAACCATAACTGCTCTACTCCACTCTCAACGAAATCACCTTCTGAAATCTCGATCTTTTCCTCACGAGCTTTCATCCAGGAAGGAACTGTATCCGTGATTTCCCTAAGATTCCCTCAAGGTAATTCGCACATTTTTTTTATAAGTGCTTTTCATTTTTATTTTATACAGGATGGCTTATATCTAGCAAGTATAGGAAAATAAATACAACAAAAAAAACTCCCAGGTAACGATTTCCCTTAAAACGTGGTGTTGTAGGACAGCTATTCATTCTTTTCATTTACCACCTCCCAGGCCAAGTGAGAAAAAGTGAAAACCCGGCCCCTTGGAGTCACCCCGTAAGCCCTTCCTCGCGGCAGCGCGGGAGTGCGGGTATTTTAATCCCCGCGTGCATGCGTTTGCGGCATAATCGCCGTAATTCGTCTGGCCCGCCTCCCCTAACTTCGAAAACTCTTTCGACTATCCATCGATCGCAAGCCCTCGATCCAACCCGAGAGGCAATCGCTGGAAGAAATTCTCCATCACACTTTCGTATGCGGGCCCACAGACAACTCGGCTTTCACCATCACCACCTATGTACCGGGATTTCAACTGCTAGACCTAGCAAGTGCACTCGGTAGCCTCTCACTACAGGCAGCCGAAATACCGAACTCATCAAATCATACATTGAAACCACCTAAGGCCCCTCACCCACCCAACCACTGGAGACATTCTCATACAGCACACCAGCTACATTGCGCAACCCAGACCATCGAGCGAAGAGAGGATCAATAAGCTACCAATTCACGGTTTTCTTTCTCGCGCTGATAGTGATAAACGGGATGTTTTTTTTTTTTAGTAGCAACTGGTGGAGATCAACGTCCACAGTGGAATCGGAATTTGAAGAAGAGTGGACGTGCGGAAAAGTGCTCTATTTATGCCTGGTGTTATTTTTTTTGAGTTGTCTTGTGTTCTATTCTAATAGAGGATACTCCTATATTAATATAATATAAAATTGTAAGTGACTAGAGAAGAAAAAAAAAAACAAAATTATATTCTAAAAGAAAGTAAAACCTATAAACTAAGAAACCAAGGAAAAGAAAATTACAAAAAAAAAAAATTAATATGGACGTGCAGTTAAGTTAAAAAAAAATATGAAAATTATCTACTTAGTGACCTAAATTTGCTAAATTGAAAATCCTAAATAACGTAAGAAACTTTTAATTTGATAATCTATGGTGTAGTGTGATGGTAGTTTGGCGTATTTCCTTTGTTTTCCTTTTGCCTCAAAACAGCAGCAGCAACAACTTACGGTACATCGGATATTGTGCACAGCGGTGAGTGTTTTTTTCCAGTCGTTCATATCAGTTATCTTTATCGCCAAGCTAGAACTACGAATATTTATTTTGTTTCCTCTTGATATATACCTAAAATTGAAATGTATAAGCGGTTAACAATAATTTGGTTAAACTGAATTGAAAGCAGCACTCATATTTTTGAATTAATGTTCTAGACATATTACGGATAATAATAATACATACATATTTTTTTTTTTTTTACATACATATATCTAATTCTTGTGGTGAAATTTTGAACTACATAACTAAACCTAATGAAACCTACTCAGAACTAAACATTCATGGCTACAATAATAATAGACTTAAAGTGTAATAAATGAATCTTTGGTACACAAGTTAAGATGTTCTAAATTTACGTTTTATTGGGGTTACGTGTGGTCGTGATCGGTGCGAATAGACATGGTCGTATAAAGTAAATAGTTTACTTTTCTGGTATTAGGGTCAGTTCTTCAACCATCCAGAGTACGGGAGCTGTCATGGCGTTAACGAGTTTCGTGAAGGGGACGGAATCCAACGTACTCAAGACAACCCCAGCACCTGTTGCCCCGCGAGCATATTGTAGGCAAAATGGTAGTGTCCGTCCGTTCAGGCAATTAAAATCTTGGCATGATAGCAAATGTTTTGCTGCGTCTGGCTATCTGGGGACAAGAACCATACCACACCCGACTTTACCTAGATGTGCATATGCAAGCATGCCGAGTGCTAGTCCTTTGAGGTAGTATCCAGGTTTATTTAGATAATCATTAAAGCAGTAACAAACTTTAATACTGAAAAGTAATTATAGCTACTAATTTATAAATACTAAATAAAAAATATAAAAAAACTAAGTTAAAGGAATAGAAAGAACAATAGAATTATAACGTTAAGTAAATCTCCCCGTCACGAAAAGAAACCTGGTATGTTTCTTTTCGTGTTTTTTTTTTGTATCTTTTCTTTCAGTTACTACTATCGTGATCCTGCCTAAAAAGAGCTCTATCTAGGAGGCTACTTTCACCACATCATCACAGGGGCTCAAAACGAGTAAAAAGAAACGGAAGGGGAAACTTATAACAAACTCAGACCAAAAAAAAGGAAAAAAAAACGACCCAATAATTATTATATAATTTAACAAAATCCCAAAAATTATAAAAAAAAATATCACACCACAAAAAAATTAATAAACATGAACAATAAAAAAAAACTTTGCACAATTCTCGGGTTATATTTGGTTTTCGACCCGTTTTTTTTTAACCCGACTGTATTTAGAAATATTTACTTATGTATGGTTGTCTACGACAAACATAGTTTTGTGCGTAGCGGTTGTTGCGACCGAACACCAGCCAAGCACCATCCGACGAAAGAAATGCAGAATGTGTAGCGGTTGTTGCGACCGAAAATTAGCGCTTTAGAGCTAGACCAAGCAACAAGTGTGTAGCGGTTGTTGCGACCGACAACTAATGCATTCGCGAGCAATGCCAGCGCACCAACAATGAACAACACCACCGGCTGGGTAGCGGTTGTTGCGACCGGCAACCAGTGCACGGGAAGTGGGCAAAAACCGTCGTCGGACATCGGATCCATGTGCATCAATTAGTCTTTTACCAGAGCGCAGAGCGACAAGTGCAGTGCCAGAGCAATAGTTTACAGTCCATACACAAAATCTTTATTGTAGATATATTATAATTTTTTGTAATAAAGTTTCAAATCTTTGCTACCGAATCATTGGTCAATCGAGCCAAATTAATTAGAGCCAGTGCGGTACAAAATAGAAAAAAAAAGTTGAACAATTTTGTGCAGTGCAGTGTAACCGATTCAGATTACAAACAAGTTAGTGCAGTGCAGCCGCGCTGAACGCGGCAAAAGCAATAACTGAGGATAGCTACGCTCAAGCAGATCAAGCTTTCCTCAAAACTAAGCTTGAGGCAACGGAAGCCGCCTTCCAGAAACTCCTTGTAGAGCATATGAGTTTGGTTGGAAAAGCCACTAGGTCAGTGGAAGAAGTGCATCACGCCGCTGTCGCAAAATTGCGCGCGAGTTACGACAACCACCTGTTCCCCCGTTTCCCCTTGATCCTACAAACATACCTACAAAGCAGAATCCCACGATCAACCACAACAACAACTAAGAGGCAACGCACTCCGATTGCACTTTTGCAATCAGAACATAATTAAGCTGACACCGAAATGTACTTGCAGGTAGTTCCATGAATTCAACCAAATAAAATGATGACTTAATGTCTAGAAGGTTTCCGGCCTTATCGACAATTCATGGAATTACACTGCAATAGCTAAGTTAGGTTTTAAGAAAAAGTTTTGTAACTCGTAGTTGATTAAAGACATTCAAAGTGTAAAGTTGTGTTTTTTTTTGGCTAACCCAAACACTAAACCCATAACTCGCGCGCATATCGCAGTTGGAACCAAAAAGTCCATCTAGTGAAGAGACTAGTGGTTCGATAACTCCTCAACCTAACGTTAAACAGGTTCGGCAAGAGCGGCCGTCAAAGATTCCAGTATTCAAGGGTGATTATACCAAATGGCGTGAGTTCCGGGACCAATTCGTTACAGAGGTGCATAATAACAGCGGATTGGCCCAGGTCACAAAAATGCGCGAACTAAAGCAGGCTTTAGAAGGTGCGCCAGCTAGGCTGATCAGCAGATGGTAGGTCCCAGAAGGGAATTATGCGGACGCATGGGCAAAGCTGAACGAGGTTTACGATAACAAACAAAACATAGTAGCCGCCCATTTAAATGCATTGCATGTAATTCCGAACATTGGAAGGGATTCTTGCAAGTCACGAGGAATACGTGACCTGGTCAACGAAGCGAACGTACACTTGAGTTCGTTGAAGGTACTTGGTCTGGACACATCATCATGGGACCCAATTATTGTAAATATGATCAGGGCTAAACTCGACACAGAAACAAACCACGCTTGGCGTCAGAGAGGACGTATGCCAGATAGCGACATTGAAGGAGTTTCTGCAGTTTTTGGAGAGAAGAGCAAGTGCACTCGATTCGGCATTCTACGACCAGTTCGGAAGATCAAACAACGCGCAATTCAGGGAGAAGAACACCATAAGCACTCCGACCAGCGGAAAGATAAACGGGGCACCACTAAAGTGTCCATTGTGCAAAGCACAGCACCCTTTGTATCATTGCGGTGATTTCTTGGCGCTGTCGATCCAGAGCAGGGGCGAAAGAGTACGCAGCTGGAAGCTGTGCACAAATTGTCTTAGGAGCGGGCATCTGGGACAAGGATGTCCATCCGGAGCGTGCCGAAGATGCGACAGGAAGCACAATAGCGTGCTTTGTCCAGAGCAGAACATTCCCGGAAGAAGTCTACCTGTGGTGGCAAACGCAGAGGAGCAGAACCAACAAATCCACTTCCCGAGCAGCAAAAGGGAGCCAGGCAGATGCATAGCAACTAGTGCATCCATCGCGCACAAATCCAAACAAGGAGCAAGTCAATCCGCCGCAGAACGCAGACAATTCTAAGTTTCGACCAGTTTCTGACGAAATTGCGCACTATTAGCCACGGCTTGCATCAAGGTGAGGAGCGGAGCAGTGCAACCCATGGAGGCAAGGGCGCTTCTAGATTGTGGGAGTGAAATCAACCTCATCACGGAGAGGTGCGTCCAAAGAATCGCCAGATGTGCAGCTGAACGAGCTGTTGAGAAAATTTTGGGAGATGGAGGAGCTGAGCGAACCAAGAGCAAAATCGGCGGACGATGAATGGGTCGAAGAAAACTTCAAGAACACATATTGGCGCGACCCGTCCGGTCGGTACGTTGTCACCATCCCTATTAATCCACATGCGCAGACATTAGGCAGCTCCAGAGCAGTCGCCATGAAACGATTCCTCCAACTAGAGAAGAGACTGAGTGCAGATAGCGAGATAGCGAGCTGAAGGAGAAATACGTCAACTTCATGCGAGAATACAACCAGCTAGGCCACATGGTGATAGCCACCAGATCACCGCGAGCAAACCAAAACGCATACTACACACCTCATCATTGCGTCTCGAAGAAATTTCGTGTCGTCTTCGACGCTTCATGTAAGACCGACAATGACACATCACTCAACGACGGGCAGTTTCACGGACCAAAACAACAAGACGACTTGGCAGTAATACTCACCCGTTTCCGTACTTACAAGGTAGCAGTCAGCGCTGATGTGCGGAAGATGTTTCGGCAGGTGCGCGTCGATCCGGAGCAATGGGATCTCCAAAGGATATTTTGGAGAGAAAGTCCCGGTCAAAAGCTTAAAGAGTATTGGCTGACCGTCGTCACGTATGGCATGGCGTCCAGTATCTTCAACGCGGTTAGAAGCATGATCCAATGTGCATCGGATAACGAGCAGGAGTATCCCCAAGCATACGAGGCCATAACGAAGAACTTCTACATGGACGATATGCTTACTGGAGCGGATTCAGAGCTAGAGGCAGTTGAGCTGACCCAGTCTATAGCAGCGTCATTGGGCAAAGGCGGTTTCGAACTGGACAAGTTCACTTCCACGAGCGAGCAGGTGCGAGCAGCCTTTCCTGGGACAGAAAACCAAAGCGCAGAACACTTCTTCCCAGAAGAGACCGGGACTTCGATTCTGGGTCTGGTATGGAACTCTTCAACTGACGAGATACGCTTCAAGGTGCAATCGGTTGAAGCGGAGAGCAGAGCCACAAAGCGCAAAATCGTAAGTGCAGTCGCAAGGCTGTACGACCCAAATGGTTACCTCGCGCCCGTAATCATAAGCGCGAAGATCACTATCCAGGACTTGTGGCGATCTGGAGTACAGTGGGACGAGCAAATACCTACAGAGCATGCAGCA
Source organism: Cheilosia vulpina (assembly GCA_916610125.1). Classification (NCBI taxonomy): domain Eukaryota; kingdom Metazoa; phylum Arthropoda; class Insecta; order Diptera; family Syrphidae; genus Cheilosia; species Cheilosia vulpina. Next base: position 47,618,760 of record OU744280.1, read on the forward strand.
AAATGGGAAGTTTTCCGCCAGCAACTCAAACATCTACCGGCAGTTCGAGTCCCGAGATGGCTAGGCAGCGAGAGCACTAGCGAATTGGAGCTACACGGATTCGCTGACGCGTCCGAACGAGCATATGCGGCGGTGATCTACTTGCGGTCAACATCGTGCAATGGCGATACTAAGTGCACCCTGGTGGCATCAAAAACGAAGGTCGCCCCATTGAAGACGATCACAATCCCAAGACTGGGCAGTATATCCGAGAGTACAATCAAATCATCAGAAAGGAGCAACTGGACAGTACCAGCAATATACTTACCCTCAGCCCTTTCCTAGACACCGATGGGATACTGAGAGTTGGCGGTCGCCTCAGAGACGCATTAATTCCGTTTGATAGCATGCATCCCATCATCTTGCCGGCCAAGCGAACTGATCCTCCGGGAGGCGCACATCATTACGAAGCATGGCAGAGTGCAGTTGTGCATGCAATACGTGCGGCAGAAGTTCTGGATAACGACACTTCGACGGGCGTTGAAATGTCACATAGGGCGATGCATCGCCTGTTTCCGGCAGAAGAAAATTGTCGCAGAGCAACAGATGGGCAGCCTCCCGCGCGACCGAGTGCAGCCGGCAAGGGCATTCAGGCATAGTGGCGTTGACTATGCCGGTCCAGTGCAAATAAAGGCCAGAGCAGGTCGGTGCAACATTGTGGAAAAGGGCTACATCGCAGTGTTTGTGTGCATGGTGACGAGGGCAATTCACCTGGAGCTAGTGAGCTAAGCACCATCCGACGAAAGAAATGCAGAATGTGTAGCGGTTGTTGCGACCGAAAATTAGCGCCAGCGCACCAACGATGGACAACACCACTGCCTGGGTAGCGGGTGTTGCGACCAACAACTAGTGCATCTACGAGCAATGCCAGCGCACCAACAATGAACAACACCACCGGCTGGGTAGCGGTTGTTGTGACCGGCAACCAGCGCACGGGAAGTGGGCAAAAACCGTCGTCGGACATCGGATCCATGTGCATCAATCAGTCTTTTACCAGAGCGAACAGCGATAAGTGCAGTGCCAGAGCAATAGTTTACAGTCCATACACAAAATCTTTATTGTAGATATATTATAATTTTTTGTAATAAGGTTTCAAATCTTTGCTACCGAATCAATGGTGCTGGGTTGTTAGATATTTTGTATATATATATATAGGTATAAGTATATGTATGTATTTTTATGGGTATATATCGCTTATTTTCTTTCGTTTTATACCCTGCTTCAAGTAGCAAGAATATACTTCAAAAGAAAATTTATTTCTTCATAAAAAATATTTGTTGTTGCGGTACATATGTTTTTGCACCACTGTGTCGGCAGGACGTATATTATATGTGAACTGTAATTTTGGTAACTGAGAGGTCTCTCACTTTAAGTCACCTCTATTAGCGATGACGACGCAGTCTGCGACTTAATTTTTGTGACGTCACTCCGTCGGGATTTGAAACGGTTGGCGGCCACGATGTAACTATGATCACCAATTCGCCAAGTCTGTATTTTTTCCCCTTTTTTTGAAAACGAAGCCTAAAACCATAACTTATTTTTTTTCCTTCTTACTTTCAAAGAAAAATCTCACTCACCGGTCACTATATTTTTTTGAATAATCACTACTTTTTCCACAGAAAGGTCTTCCTTTTTTTTATACATTTATATACTACACTGTACGGGGTTCGCGATCTTATTTTGCTGACTGTTTGCGATTAAATGTCTCAGCAATTGCTCATCAGTTCTTTGTTAGTGGGTCGTAATCGCACCCTATTCCTTTATTATTATTCTTAATCATCCAATCCTTTGTTACATCTCTCTTTTCTATTGAATCTATTGCCTTCTATTCAGTTTTCATCAATACCACGAGAGAACCCTCAGAGAATTTCAATTGGAACCTCTCTCAATTTCAATGTATGTTCCGAAAAATAAAAGACGTTTTTACGTTAAGAATTGTTGGTTTTAAAATTGTATTTTATTTCAGCTTCAAATTTGGATTCTGGATAATGGCGACTTGTGCCGATGGCGGTAATAAAATAAGTGAAGAGATATTTTGACTTTGTTTGCAAATTTCAGATCCAACACCATCTGGTGTTGAGTGCTGGCAGATTAAACGTCACTCTTTCGTCGATGACATCCCACCCTCCGTGAATTCTCGCCGAGATTCACCATCTATTTCCAGTACGGCCAGCTTGGAGGCAGGGCGACGGAACGTTCCGTTTGATGTCTTCACTTCGGCACTTCTCACTTGTCCGTCTTCGGCTGGGAATACCTTTACTATTCTCCCTCGTTGCCATCTGCTTCTGGGTTGACTTGCGTCGCATATGAGGACCAGGTTACCGATCTGGAGGGGTGATACGACTGCATGCCACTTGGTCCTTTTTGTAAGCGTCGGGAGGTATTCCAGGACCCACCTCTTCCAAAATTTGTCCTTCAGTTGCTGCGATATCTTCCATTGTTTGCGTGTACATATTGGTAAGTTCTCCAAATTAGGCGTTTGGGTGGAGTTTGTGCAGCCAACCAGGAAGTGGTTCGGTGTCAAAGGTTCATCATCTTCAGAAGCGACTGGTAACTCCGTCAACGGCCTGGAATTAATTATGTTCTCTGCTTCGATAAGAAGGCTTCGTAAGGTTTCCACACGAGGGGCTTGTTCTCTTAACGTGACGTTTAGTACTCTCTTAACGGATTGGACCATTCTTTCCCATGCACCGCCTTCACTGGGGTTGAGAGGGCAGATAAACTTCCATTCTATTCCTCGCGCAACCATCTCATTCTGGATTCGATCGGTGTCGAAAAGTCGTGCTTCACGGCTGAGTTCCCTTTTGGCCCCAATAAAATTCGTCCCGTTGTCACTTCGTATTCTTATTGGTGTCCCACGACGATTGACAAAATTTCTGAGGCACAATATAAATGCATCGGTGGACAGATCTGCGGCCAGCTCCAGATGAATCGCTCTAATCGTCAGGCACGTGAACAAGGCCACCCAACGTTTTTCCCTTCTTCGACCTATAGACACTTGTATCGGGCCAAAATAGTCCAAGCCCGTGTAGGTGAACGGACGAATGAATGGTGTTACTCGGTCTGGCGGTAGTTGACCCATGAGCGGGTTCGCTGGTCTGGCTCTGGCATTCTTACATCTCTGGCAATCTCGCTTAACCTTCTTCAATACCGATCGAATACGTGGAATCCAATACTTTTGTCGAACTTCGTTTACAACGAGGGCGTCATTCTGATGGTGAAATGTATGATGATAGTGATGTATGATAAGTTTGGTTAATGAGTTCTTCTGTGGCAAAATAATTGGGCATCTAGCAGCAACATGCAGGCAGTAAGCAGCATCGATGCGTCCGTGAAGGCGTATCAGGCCACTCTCATCCATATATGGTGTGAGATCATATATAGCGCTTGTTTTTAATACGGGCTCGCCTTTTTCCAATGCTGACCTCTCTTGGCTAAATTCTTCTTGTTGGGCTTGGCGACACAGATACTCTTCAGCTGACACAATCTCGGCGACAGTTAGTTCGGCTCGGGGAGTATGAGGATTCCTAATTGCGGAGCGAGTAGTTCGGTTGGCGATCAGTTGACCATTCTGCTTTGTCGTAATCCTCTCTCTTGCACGGCTGAGTGCTGAAAGACATCGCATCATCCATGCGACCACTCGTCTTAACTTGGGAAATGAAGAAAAATTAGCAATTTCTATTAGAGGATTACTTGCCTGCGCAATGTGAAACATCTTTGGACGCAGCTCTTCTTCAAGTGTGTCTGGAGATGATACATCAGCACAGAACGGCCATAGATGTTCCGGTAAACGTAGAAATGCTGGTCCCACTAACCATCGGCTATTTGTGATGAATTTTGGTGGATCAGTTGCTCTTGTGGCCTCATCGGCCACGTTCAAGTCACTCGGAAGCCAGCACCAGTTAGAGGGTTCTGATGTCTCTAAGATCTCCGCGATCCTATGGGCTACAAACGGTTTAAATCTTCGATGGGATGACCGAATCCACCAATGAGTTGTTTTGGAGTCACACCAATATACCACTCGTGAAATCGGAACCGTGTGATTCGAACGTATAGCTGTCTGCAAACGGCTTCCTAGAACTGCAGCCTGCAATTCTAGGCGAGGAATCGAGAGGAGCTTCTTTGGAGCACATCTGGTCTTGCCCGAAACGAATGCCACGTCTACTTCCCTATGATATTGAATACGAAAGTACCCAACAGCTGCGAACGCACTTTCGCTGGCGTCTGTGAAAATGTGAAGCTCGATGTTCAGGGCCTGTGGTATCTTCGGAGAGTAGCAGCGATTTATTTGAAAGTGCCTGATGTTGTTTAACTCCGCCCACCAACTTTTCCATCGGCAATGAAGACTATGTGGCAGTGGATCATCCCAGCCGATTCCACTATTCCAAGTGTTTTGTAGAAGTATTTTGGAGTATATTAGGAAATCTGCCAGAAAACCGTATGGATCGAAAACGGCCATGATGATTCCTAGTACTTCCCTCTTAGTTGGAGACCTTGTTGAGTTCAACACTTCTGGTGATATGCGATGAAATTTGAGGTGGAAACGAAACGTATCATCATCGGTATGCCAATACATCCCTAGTACCTTTTCGCCACCTTCTTTTGATTCCAAGTTCACAGCAGATTCAACATGGCATAGCGAATCATTCAGCTTCGACTGCACTGCCCTTCTATTGCTAACAAAATTGCGAAGCGTGAACCCTGCCTCCAAGTGAATGCCTTTGACGTCTAAACTGATTCGCCCTGCATCGGCTTCAGTGGGAAAACTACACACGAAATCATCAACGTAGTGGTTGTCCAAAATGGCTGCCACAGCTTCAGGTGATTCGTTTCTAAACAAAGTGGCATTTCTGTTCTTTATGTATTCGGCTGCGCACGGAGAACACGCAGCACCGAATATCATAGATGACATGACGTATGTTCTTATTGGCTGGTCCTTACATCCGTCTCTCCATAAGAATCTCTGGGCGGTTTGATCTGCGACCCGAATTTTGACTTGTAGGAACATTTCTTTAATATCCGCAACTACTGCCACTGCTCCTTGGCGAAACTTAAAAAGAACTGATAAGAGCGGCTTGGCTTGCTCTGGTCCTTTCAATAACATTGAATTCAGCGAGATACCTCGAACTTCAGCTGCTGCGTCAAATACGATCCGAAGCTTACCTGGCTTGTGTGGGTTAATAACCCCAAAATGCGGCAAATACCAGTTTCGGCTATTATTGACTTCGGCATCGCTCGGTGACAGCTCTCTGGCATAACCCTTTTCAATGTAATCGCGTATCTGACATTTGTATCTCTCGGCAAAATTCGGGTCCCTTCCCATTTTTGCTTCGATATTATACAAACGTTTTGCTGCCATTTGGTAGCTATCTGGCATGACTACGTTATCTTGACGCCATAGTAGTCCCGTTTCGTATTGTTTGCCAACTCTTTTCGTGGTGTCTTCCAATATCGTCCTCGCCCGCATTTCATCGATGGACTCCAAGACTGTGTCGGGTTTGTGGATACCAAAGTTCTCGGTGGTAAAGTACGATTCCACAAGCCTATCGAGTTTATCCATCGTCTTGACTTCATTTACGTGAAGAACTATCGGTCGGCTATTGATTTCGGCATTCCGTGGTCCAAAGGCAATCCAGCCGAGCTTTGTGTGTGCGGCAATTGGTTCGTCTTGGTTTCCCTCGATGACGTCACTGGCGACACCCAAATGGCAATTATCTAATCCTATTAGAATTACAGGCATGGCATTGTTGTAGCTACTGATGGGAATTCTTTGCAAGTGCTGTGCATCTTGGTTACTAAAGGATTGAATTGGCAGGCTCAGATTCCGCACCGTTCTCACATTGCGCATTTGATAGGTCATAGCTCCTTTCTCCACACCTCGTATCTCCAAACTAACTTTCCTGGATGGTTGTGTTACTACCTTTTCTCCGAACCATTGTAGTGTTAGAGATTGAACTTGTCCTTCTAATCCCAACTCAGTTGCTACTCCTTCTTCTAATATGGATATTGATGATCCTTCATCGAACATGGCGTATGCCGATCTCTGTCCTCGTGGGCCGTGCAGAATTACCGGAAGAATGCGAAAGAGTTGGCCGGCATGGTTCTGAGTGTGACAGTTGTGAATGCGTACTGGAAGTTGTGGCGATACTTCTTCCGTTTCGTGCAGAAGTTTGTGATGATACCTGCGACAATTGTTCGTGTCACACCTCTTTCGACTGCGGCACACTGCAGCACCATGGCCCGGTCTCAGGCACGAAAAGCATAGGTGCTTGGTCTTCACCAGCTTCCAGCGTTCTTCCACTATTAATTGTTTGAATGAATTGCATTCACTCACCTGATGGCTACCTCCACATGCGCAGCACAATCCCCTTCCAGTACTCCTCGCCTCATTCGTAACTCGTTCGTTGGCATGTAGTATTCTGCGCGGATGCGACTGCTGGTTTTTGATGACAGTGGATGTGGTTGCTTGTGGCACTAGTTGAACAATTCTTGCCTGGTCACTCAGCCACACGGAAAAATCAGTGACAGTGGGATATGGCTCTACCGACGATCCATGTTTGGCCCACTCAAATCTTCTAGTCATTGGTAGCTTCATTATCAACTCTTCTAGAAGCATCGGATTTGCTAGATGTTGTTCACATTTGGCTGACTTTAAAAATGCGACTACGTTTTCTACCATCGTAGCAAAAGGAATGAGGCATTCGATGCGAGCATCACTAATGTTGGGGAATTGTTGCACCTTTGCGAGTTGCGCTTTTACTAATAACTCCGGGCGACCAAACTGGAAGGACAGCGTCTTCATTACTTGCGCCACGTTGTTGGGATATATTAGTAATGACGAAACTGCCTCCCTGGCTTCTCCTTGTAAACACTTTTGTAGTCGTATTGTATTTTCCATCGATGTATATCCAAAGTTGGCAGATGTCTCTTCATAGTTCACCAGGAATAGTGGCCAATCCTCTGGCTTCCCTGTAAATATTGGCAAATCATACAGCTTCTTGTATGGCTGGCTCACTACTCCGGTTGCTGTGACGTATGATGACTGTGTGCCCATTGTTAAATGGGTTTCTTCGGCTTGAATTGGCTCTATAGCATTTAATATGTTGTGTCCGCCTTGTTGGTCGACTGCTTCACGCAAACGTATTGTTTCGGCTTGGTTGACACTCGTGTCATTGCGCAGCTGATCTACCGATTGTTTTAGAGCTGTAATTTGTGCTATCAATGTAGATAACAGATGGTTCTCTTCTGGCTGGTATTGCTGCTGCTGTGCTGGCTGCGGATGTTGTTGCTGCTGTACTGGCTGCGGATGTTGTTGCTGCTCTTCCATCCTTGATGTGTGCGTATTTACGAGGCGGCTCTCAGATTGCGATCTTCCGTATCGCAGCGGTGGTTGGCCTTTGTTGGATCTGGTGCTCGTGCGTGGCTGCGTTGACATACGGCGGCACTGGTATGACGGCGCTTTGCACTCGGATGTTGCAGATCTATGGCGATGATCGGCGACGCAGCCTTAATGCGCAGATGAAAAACAAATGGCTGCAGCGAGGTGGCGAGAAATCGAAATCCCCTGCAAAGGGAATTGTGGACAGCAATATTGTTCCAGTTACAGTTTTTTGTTGTACTTACGATTTTGCTGCAGCTAATATAGCTGCAGCAGATAGAAGGCAATGGCTTTTGTATTTTGTGAATTCTCACAGCGTGGCTTTTTTGGCAATATGGCTTCAATGGCGATTGTAGAAAAATTCACTTTACTGGCAAATACACTTATTTTATAGCGGCACGAAATTATGAAACTGGTTTAAATTTTAAAAACTTTTGTTCCGAAAAATAAAAGACGTTTTTACGTTAAGAATTGTTGGTTTTAAAATTGTATTTTATTTCAGCTTCAAATTTGGATTCTGGATAATGGCGACTTGTGCCGATGGCGGTAATAAAATAAGTGAAGAGATATTTTGACTTTGTTTGCAAATTTCAGATAGAAGAGGGCACGCCATTGGTCAGCCAATAAGCAAGGTTCTTCTATTTGCGTGTGCCCCCCATCTGGTGTTGAGTGCTGGCAGATTAAACGTCACTCTTTCGTCGATGACAATGTATTTCAAAACATTACCGGTAGAAAACATGATGCTATAAGATTTCTTGCCCTACAGAACGTATCTAGCATAGTTTTAGGGACCCATTTAAAACACTTTGTGAGCTCGAATTCGAACATTTAGAAGTGTCAAGGTGACATATACAACAACATAACAAAAATACATATGGGCTACGAACAGATGCCGGTGACTGGATAAACATGGGAGTTAAGGTGTTATTTTTATTACATTTATTATTACATATTTAAAATTTCCAGGTTTATCTCTCTATCCAGGTAGCCGCAACAATGAAGATGGTAGCTCTCTGGTAGTGAGCATAGACATTGCTTCTGCCGAGATAATCAAGTCTAGCTACGACATGCGTCCCTATCTGCATCTTGGTTGGATTCATTTCCATTTCAAGGAAGAGGTCTTAACCCAGAGAATAGATCCATTTTGTTTACTCAAATAAACCTCAACACTGCAAGGCTGCTACAGCTCTTTTAAGTAGTAGGCTTACGGTCCGTAAAACAAAGAACTGCATTACATCCATCCAAGAACCGTGGGTGTGGGAAAATCGCATCTGTGGCCTTGGCGAGTTGAGCGGTTCGCATGTCTTGTTGCATCGAAATCCTTCACGGCAGTTACAATCAAACGGTTCTGTTGCCAAGATTTGGTTGCTGCAACTATTACTTACCATGCAAATGACAGTTGGGAAACCTTTGTCATTGCATCGGCCTACTTTCCCTACGACTCTTTAACTCCTCCACCACCAAAGGATGTTGTTGAGCTTGTAGAGTTCTGTGAATCCAAAAAGATAGGTTTTATCTTATGTTACGATGCTAATGCTCAAAAACTGTTTGGGGCAGCAGCAAATGTAATATACAAGGAGATCGTCTTCTGGACTTTATCTTATCGTCTGACATCACCATCAACAATGTAGGTTGTTGACTTACAAAAACTCCTGTAGAAAACCGATACCTTGGTGGAATACCGAACTGCAGTGTATTTGCAGAGAAACCAGGAAGCTCATCAATCGGTAATTAAAAACCAACTTAGAAGAAGACTGGAATCTGTATCGATCGAAACAAAAAGAATTTAAGAGACTAATTCGTAAATCGAAAAATTATTCTTATAGGAAATTTTGTGCACTAAGTGCAACCGGTAGGCTCATTAAAGTCTTCAAAAGGGGCAGACCAAGTAAACTGGAATCGCTCCAAAAATCTGATAGTAGGTACCATCTGAGACAAAGGCGGTTACTTTTAGTCTTCTGCTGGAGACTCACTTACCGGGAAACCAGGTCACCACGTGCTCTTCAGTGGTACCGGCAATGGTGGCCATTTCTGAACAAACTAACACCTCGGGACATAGCTGGTAAGTGGATGACGGATGACGCCATCAAATATGCAATTGCATCTTTTGAGGGCTTCAAGTCACCGGATCCGGATGGAATTTATCGGGTTATACTGAAACAAGGTTTTAGTCAGCTGATGCTGACGCTTAAAATAATTTTCACCGCTAGCTTGGCTTTGGCCTACATACCTTCTTCTTGGTGTATGGTTAAAGTCGTGTTCATACCAAGGATAGGCAAGACTGACTACACTCTCCCCAAAAGTTTCAGATCCATAACGCTGTCTTCCTTCCTGTTGAAAAGTTTGGAGAGACTGGTTGAGCTGCACGTCCGCAATGTTGCTCTCCGATCGCATCCTCTTTCTGTGATGCAACATGCCTATCAGAGCGGAAAATCCTGTGAAACTGCGCTTCAGAACCTCGTTGGTAGGATTGAAAGTGCTCTTGATCAGAAGGAGTACGCGTTGGGTATTTTCGTCGATATTGCGGGTGCTTTTGATAGCATGTGCAATGCTGTCAGACATTATTGCCGAGGCGGATTGTGGCAAATGCGTCATGACAGGGGTAAACTGTCTGTCGGTTCAGACCTAGGGACAGTCTGCTCTTTGGCGCAAAGGTCCTTGGGCTTTCAGTGAATCCTCTTAAAACTACGGTTGTTCTCTTCACGAGAAGGAGAAAGGTTACTGATCTGACTCAACTTGTGCTAAAAGGCGTCACTATCCCGATCTGCGTTGAAGTGAAATATCTGGGAGTAATACTCGATAGAAAGCTTCTTTGGTCCAAGAATGTTGAATCGAGAACCGATAAAGCGCTGTCAACTTTCTGGTAGTGCAAAGGCGCTTTTGGCAAGACATGGGGCTTATCTCCTAAAAGGGTCCTTTGGATCTATACGGCAATGATAAGACCACTTCTCTCATATGCATCGGTTGTATGGTGGAACAGGCTTTCGCGGAAACTTGTTACAGCCTCTTTTGCCAAACTTCAAAGAACGCTTTGTGTTGTAGATGCTATGATGAACCGCCCCCTCTTTATATTTTTATCATGGGTGAACCGCCCCCTCTTTATATTTTTATCATTGGTGTCCGGCTCCAAAACCGGACATGGGTCTGGTTCTCGAGTCTTTGCGGAAAGCGAGAACATTAGACTACACTAGCCCTTAGGTAACCATGCGTCTGTCTTCCAAGCGAAGATTTTCGCTATCCCTATGGCTATGCGCTATATTGGCTAGATGCATATAAGACTGCAGTGATAGCCAAACTGCATTAAAAGCGTTGCTGAACCCCCTTCTGTCGTTAGGTCATCCATTGATACTTGGGTCCTGCTTGTGGAGAGGAAAACGATACAGCGGAATACTTCCTCTGTAGCTGTCCCGCCTTTGCTCGCATCAGGTGGCGGATCTTAGGCGCTGATGTGGTGAGTGCCGAACATCTAAGATCTTCATCACTGAAGCTCCTTCTAATCTTTCTTCAAAACTAAGTACAATAAAGTAAGGTATCTGTTTGGCAGTATAATGGACCTTTAGTTGCGTGTGCGTGCTCCATCAGATATTAACAACCTTCGACAAAAAAAAAGAAGCTCTCCTTTTCTTAATTGTTTATGCTATGCTTACAGCTTAAGCTTAGTATCCTGCTCGCGCTAATTTGATCTCCCATACAAAAATGTCTACAAAGATAAAAATTAGCGAGACAGTTTACCAAAGCAGTATCTATTCGCTCGGTAAATTCTTAACTTCATATAGATGGGACGATGACAAGACTCGCGAAATAAATTTCCGGTACATTAAATCGAAAGTTTCTGTTGTGATTATTATGGATTTTTCGGAGGAAATAGCAAAAAACCTTAGCGTGATAAATAAAAAAAAAAAACGAAAACCAAAATATATTAATTTATCTTTGGTGTGGAGAATCGAAGTGGAGACTAGGGACGCTAAAATTTAGCGTGAGGAGGGTATTAAGCTTTATTGGTTAAGCTTAGTAGACGCTAAAGGTACTTCTCGTCCTTGTAATAATTAAAAAAGCTCATCCTTGCATACTTTTCCGCAACAGAACAAATAATACACAACGATCTGTGACAATTTAGCTTGAGAAAATGTGCCGACCCATTAAATGGGCACGCTTAATTTTAACAGATATATAAAGTACATTCTGAAACAAAGGTTTGATTATTTAGCTCAGCTAAATTTTGGAGAGAATTTTGTATGGGAGCTAAAATTTAGCTCGAGCAGGGTACTAAGCTTTATGATAACAAAAAAAAAACTGTAAAACTAGATGCTTACCTTATGCGGAGCATTCCGTTTCCTCTTTATTTCATTGACTTCAGTCTCCTACGATAACGCTGCTTCTCACTTTGCAGACTCCAAAGCTGAGGGACACCCACTCTTAAAAATCACTATTATTTTTAGTACCCCAATAATAAAATAATGAATTCTTAAAAATGTATTGAATTTGTTTTATGGAATTATTTAAGGATTAAAACTAACATATTTATAATTGTTTAAATAATAACATTCTTAATTCATATTTGCTTCATTACTCCAAGGTTTCTGCGATAAATAATGTACAACTATAGTTGTTAGAGCACTAACTAGAAATATTACGTCGAACCAACGGTGATAAAAATTGAAGTGCAAACTCCCTAGCACTTCTGTTATAATAACTCTATACTCGGCTGGCATATTCATCCGCATTAGCAAGACTGAAGAACAGAAATACATTCCCATTATTTGTGCTAATAGCAAGACAATAATATTTGATGATTTACTAGATGAAATTCTATAAAAAAACTGAAAAACACAATTATATATTTAAATTAAAAAAAAAATATATAAACGCTTACCTTTGTTAAAGTCAGTAATAGACCACGAATAGAGGTGACCACGATGCACCCAACCAATAAAAAGGAAATGTGTTGATTCCAAAATGCTAAATCTATGTCGAAACCACACCAATGTACAGCAATTTCGAGACCTCGAGTAACTGGATCCTTACGACCCACACGGTCAAATATTATATTTACTGTACACTGCGTTAATAATATGTATTTTTTTTATTATTATTCTAAAATATTTTAAATATAAATTCGTTATAATAGGAGTGTTTATTTGTGCTTTAGTTGTACAACTTGGTATAAATCATTTGTGTCTCGACTTTTATTTTGCAATTTACTAGGAATCTCCACACACATCACCAGAAAGGTACCAACATAACTGTCAAGCTATTTCCACTTGGGATAAATATGTAGTGTGAATCTTCAGAATGTAATTGTCTGATAAAGATTCTAGTTTACTTTGCATTGCTGAGATAGATGCTAAAAGAAAAGTCTTCAGTTTGTCAGAGTTAAGTTATAATCCCGGCGTAGAGTTTGCTTAACTTTACGCACCTTCTATAATGCCCTTCCGCAGGGAAATGATTCTACGAACTTAAGCAACGTTACTCTAGGGCTGCGTAATTTAAACGCGAAAATTTATGTGAAGAGCCTGCGTAGATCTTATGTAAAACTGTTTTTGCAGCAAATGTCATTTTGTCGTGGTGAAATCAAAAAGATAAACTAGTTTTTGGTTGTACATTCATTTCCTATGTTGTGTGCAATTGTTAATATAATAAATAAATAAAAATAATATCAAATAATAGTGCGTTCGTGATATTATTTCTTCTGACCCAGGTTTGTTGCACACACAAATGTATTTATTTCTTACCAAGAGTTTAGATACCTATGATGAATTGTATTATCCCCAACTTGAGGTTCGTCATTTAAACTTGCATCCCCTACTCTATCCCCTTCACGTTTTGTTTTCGCGACAAAAAGTAGTCTATGTCATTCTCAGACGTCCCATCTATCATAAAAAATTTGGCGGCGCAACAAATCCAGTTTTTCATTTTTGGAACGAGTTTCATGAAAATTATTTTTGCGGTCGTTAAAATGTAACGATCTTACTTTGGCATTTATAATATTAGGATTATATCAAGGCTACCTTGAATTTCCTGTACAAAAATTACAACTTACAACAAAACTATGTTTTGAAATAACAAAGTGATGCCAAATTTGTCTATCACCTTACGGGATTCCACCCCTGGCTGATAGGTAATACACACACACAAAATAAAGTTAAGGTTTATCCCAAATGCTTAGTTCATAATTTAAGTACCTATTAAAAGACCATCAGCTCATGCGCTCCTACCCAATTCCCCGCAAAATTCTGTCTTAGATTTCCTATCTGTGCTGTGATCTGTGAACTGTGAATACGAGTGAAGAGTCGTAAGAGTATTATGTTTTCACTATAATACTCTTATGACTGTAACGGCCATATTATTCACTCCGGTTGTAACTCAGGTTTAAGTTCATTTTACACCCGATCATTAATCCGCAATTTTTAAACCCGATAATTTAAACCTATTAAATTATTATTAATGCATATTATTCACTGAAAAATATGCATTAAACCCGCTGGATTAAAAATGGTTTTAAATGCGGATTTAAAACACTTTAAACCGTTTTTAATCCGTTTTAAACCCACGTAATGTCAAATTTCACAAATCATGACATTATTTTTTTTGTTTGTCACTTGGAAATTGATTTCATTTGTTTTGTGCCTAGTTATATTTTAAAGTGCATTAATTATGCCGAAATTTCTATCGATTCATCGAATGTAGCCTTCAAAATGACTCTTTTTCAGCACGAAATATTCTCGAAAATATACCACATCGTAATCGTCGACGCAAGCCCACTTGTGCAATCGATATATTCGACGACAAGGGCGACGTTAATTTACCATCAGCTACTGTTTCATCAGCTCTTTGATAAATTCGTCTTCTGACGACGAAGACATCAACATTAATTTTGTCCATTTCACGAATGAAGTCCTTTTTAAGTTTCTTGCCATTTATTTTTTTCTATTCCCTTTTTCTACTTTTCTTATTTCTTGCGAGCGAAGAAATGTCAATATTATGAAATTGAGTTTTAACCCGAGTTAAAGTACTTAAACCGGTCTCCGGATTGCGTTTAAATCCAATCGGGTTAAACGCTGTCAAGTTTAAAAAAAATGGGTTTATGTTCGGGTTTAACGAGTGAATATTATGGACTTGGGTTTAGTTTTTGGGTTAATCTCACTTAAGCTCGGGTGTAACCTTTAACCTGGATTAAAGGGAAACCGAACAGGCGCCAGTCCGGTTCGTTAACAAACTCACAAACTGGCGAACCTATCGCGAAAACTTACCGATAACATCTGGCTTGCTTCTAGAACCTCCTCAAAGCATAGGTGAAATGGAAGCCGGATAGTCAGGTGAATGACCATATTCTCACTGCTTTTGCAAACTGCTGGAAGGTTAAGCGCATCGTAGAAAAGAGGAGCGTATCATGGCGGAACAAAACCTTAGAAGAACTTCGCAAAAAAGGGAGAAAAGTCTTCAACAGAGCCAAACGCACTGGCCAGTGGGATTAATACCGATCTCTTCTTACCCTATCCAACAAGGAGTTGAGAAGATCCAAAAGAGACACTTGGCGAAACCACTGTGAGAGTCTCGAAGAGCTCCCTGCAGTGGCCCGCCTGCAAAAGGCACTCTCAAAGGATCACTCAAACTGCATGGGGCTGTTAACTAAACCTGATGGTACAGTCACACGCGATCGGGATTTGCATTTCCCTGGGTCAACAATCATAGATGAATCCTATAAACACGCAACCGCGGACTTACGTCCGATTAACCTGCGTAGAATCAACAGTTTATTTGATAAACTCTTTACCCCAGATAAGGTTAAATGGGCAGTTAACTCATTCAAACCATACAAGGCAGCAGGTACAGATGGTATTTTTCCGGCCCTTATACAGAAAAGCCTGGAATTCACTTTACCAACCATGATTGCCTTATTTAGGTTAAGCTTTAAATGGGGCTATATACCAGACTTGGAGGGAGGTAAATGTGGCAAGACTAGCGAGCTACCTAAATCATACCGTCCCATAAGGTTAACATCGCTTTTCCTGAAAACAATGGAAAGAATAATCGACGTACATATTAGAGATTGCTTAACTCGTAGCATACCTCTACACCCCTGTCAGTATGCCTATCAGAAAGGCAAATCAACTGAAGGTGCACTCTTAAGTTTAACCAAACAATTAAAGGATGCGTAAAGTTATAAAGAGATTGCGCTATGCGCATTTCTCCACATAGAGGGTGCTTTCGACAAGGATACGACTCCATATAAAATGCTTTGATTCAAAAAAAAATATAGATGAACCGATCATCAAATGGGTTAAAGCGATGCTTGCAAGCCAGAAAATAACGGCTGCGTCAGGACCAACCACAGCCAGGACCAATTTGATTCTAAACCAAATTTCAGTAAATGAAACACTCATTGAGTACTCCGATGAAGTCAAATATCTTGGTGTTATTCTAGATAAATGACTGAACTGGAACTCCCACATAAACAATAAAATTACCAAAGCTACTAATGCTTTATGGTCCTGTCGTCGCATGTACGGTAAAACCTGGGGGATTACACCCAAAATCACACACTGGATCTAAACAGTCATGATCAGACCCATTATAACTTATGCTTCTATAATATGGTGGAACAAAACTATCCAAAAGAACACCATTGCAAAGCTGAACAAGTTACAACGCCTCGCATGCTTGCGAATTTCCGGTGCAATGCGAACTTGTCCTACAGCTACTACATCTAAAAAGTGGCTATACGCAGCTCAGCAAGTCTGGCACAAGGAGAAGAGATAAGCTTTGGTGACCATCCCGAACTAAGGTCTCTTATCTCAGAACTTGACATGATTTGCACGGTAACTGACCGACTTCCAAAGACACTATGCTTCAAAAAGAAATTCTCCACGGAGATCACTGCAAGAGAAGCATGGGTTAGCAATAATCCACCAAACTGCCAGAACGACCTAAAGTGGTATACAGAAGGTTCCAAGATGAACTCGGGTGGTATACATGGACCAAATCGCAACGTCTCAATACCTATGGGGAAAAGCCGCAGTGTATTTCAGGCGGAGCTCGATGCCATCATTGAATGCGCGAACCTTATCTACTCCTCAGGGATTAAAGGCGCAAAAATCCATATCTTCACAGACAGTCAAGCAGCTATTAACGCCCTTAGCTCACCAATAATTGTCTCAAAATCAGTCATGCACTGCTTCAATGCTCTTCAAACTCTTTGCTCTAGAAACAAAACTAAAATATGGTGGGTTCCCGGGCACGATGGTAATGAAGGAAACGAAAAAGCTGACGAACTGGCCAGGAAAGGGTCAGGAACCCCGTTCATAGGACCAGAACCTTCTGCGCCGTTACTAAATCAGCAATCACTTTCACTATCAATAGTTGGGATCACAACATGTGTATCAAACAGTGGCATGAAATCCCAGGCCAAAAGATACCATAGATAGAATACTACCATTCAGCCAACAAAATTTTAAATCTACGAAGGTACGATATCAAAAACTTTGTAGGCTACCTCACAGGTCACCACGGTTTGCGATACCACCTACCCAAACTTCCCCCGGAGTGCCGACTATGTCTTGAAGAAGACGAAACAGCTGAGCACATCATGTGTAAATGTCCAGCTCTAACTAGAATTTGAAGGAAAGTCCTCTTCCGGAAAAAACTATGCCTAGAAGAATTGAAGAAGTGCTCTGCTGGAAACATTGCCAGCTACATTAGAGGAGGTAGAGACGCTGCTAACGTAAATACAAATTTTCTGAAAATCCCGGCACAATAGACCTTCTAGGTCGAAGTGCCTATCTTTCGCCGGCGAGTCAGAAGTTAAAAAAAAAGCTAAAGGGTTTTACCCTCTTTCGCGATCATCTTTTGAATCCAAGGATCCGAGTTCTGCTACACCTGCAACATTCCTAGAGAGCATGTCCGGAACCACGTCTTTTCCCTTTCGGTGTACGATTTCGAAACCAAACTGCTGTAGCCTAACCGCCTAACGCGCTAACCTACCACACGGATCTTTGAGATAGCTTAGCCATACCAGGGAATAGTTATCTGTTCCGACCGTAAATCAAACACCTTCAATATATGGTCACAACTTCTCAACTTGCCACAGCACAGCCAAGCACTCCTTCTCCGTGGTTGAATAGTTACGCTCGTTCCTATTCAACGCCCTACTAAGGTAACAAATAACTTTTCCACCCTCGAATGTCTGTGTGAGCACGGCTCCGACTTCATAATCTGATGCATCTGTTTGCACCACAAACGGAAGCTCAACATAAAGAAGATCTAAGGATACTAACGGGTTATCTTACTGATTACTGGCCACTGAGATACCATCTCAAAAAAATGGGACTTTCCGACGATGACTCCTGTCGACTCTGCGGAGAAGAGGAGGAAACAACACATACTCTGCGAATGCCCTGCTGTGGCCAGGGGCAGAGTGATCCATATGCAAAGGGCGTATTTAAGTCCTGCAGACATAGGAAACATGGAGCCAAGAAGGATACTGAGGTTTATAAAGAG
This sequence comes from Cheilosia vulpina, assembly GCA_916610125.1. NCBI lineage: Eukaryota > Metazoa > Arthropoda > Insecta > Diptera > Syrphidae > Cheilosia > Cheilosia vulpina. The sequence continues at coordinate 47,636,674 of OU744280.1, forward strand.
CCTCAACAGCTCCCTGGGTTAAATAAAACAGGCCAACACAATAGATCTCTTCTGGGCGCAGTGTACAGGGCCTATTCCTTACAATACAAATACAATACATAAGTACATAATCTCTATATATCAAAACGAGTTTCACTTTTGTGTGTGACCTTATATCTAGAATCCGGGTGGGTGGATGAAGATACATTTTTTTTTACAACAAGTGTTTTTCGGCAAGCTTTTGTTCTCATTGAAATTTATTTCAAGGAAATATTTTATTACAAATTGATTCATTTCATTTTAAATTGAATAGTTTCAAAAAAAGGAGAATAAGTGGTGATATAAAAATATATTAAATCAATTCAGATCCTTAAGATTTATGTGGTTTTCTATTGGGACAAAAAAAAAAACAATCTTTTTTTGATCTAAATCACTTATCATGTTCCATTGCACAAAAAAAAAAACAATTTTTTTTTTTTGATACGGAATCACTTTTTGCAAATCTCGATATTTTTTTTTCAGATTTACACATACTGCCACAAATACCAATATAATTTGCGCTGCTGTTTAACGCAATTTAAGAAGGTTGTTTTAAAACAAAAGCGCAATGTTTCGTGAACACCAAAATAAAGCAATATATAAATAGGCATGAATATAATCTTGGAGGAATTATTAGCTATGGGAAGGAGAGCAAAGCAAGCAGATGATGCAAAGCCTTACGCTAGGAGTGAGGGAGCCAAAGTTGACAAGGGCGTAAAAACCTTTGCTCAAACAGCGGCGAACGATCTCCAAATGGGTGTTGCCGACATGAGTCGAGAGGGAGGGATAGAAGCTTCTCAGTTGAATATTTTCAAAAATGCTCTGCTGGGGGCTCTAGATTTACTTCCGACAAATGCAGGTGATATCGGTGTAAAGGAGATAACCTTGGAGGAAGGAATTATAGCAATAAAATGCGATAACCAAAAAACCAAGGGTTGGCTATGTGAGACTGTAGGGAAGATGACCGACCTATGGGAGGGAATCAACCTTAAAATAGACAGGCGTCACATACTAAAGGATGTGGAAAAATTGATAATCTTCGTTCCCGGGCAACCCGTCAGCAAAGATGTCATCCTTGCCATATTTTGTCGTCAAAATTCCTGTGAAGGACACTTCGAAATGGAGGATTATTCATGTGGGAAGATATGATGACAAAAAAATTGGTGGAACCAAGCTGACGATCTGGTGCCCGAGGGAGGAAGCGAGGCTGGTTAGACTCTTCTGCGGGTTGGACATAGCATTCGTGAAGTTCCAAGGACCATCGGAGAAGACTCAACCTGGTAGGCCACCCGGTAGGGCGACGAAGTGATAGACGCCATGGAGATGGGATCAACACAAGTCGGGCGGGAGGTGGGCCTGTACCGAGGGTGATTCAATTGAACCTTCATCACAGCAAAGCAGCATCAGCAATGATGACTAAATGTTGTGATGAGGATTCATTTGATATAGCCCTGATACAGGAGCCTTGGATTTTTAGAGGAAAAATTAGAGGACTCCCAAATAACATGGCTCCTGTATCCTGTATTCTGGTAAGCCACGGAGTTCAAGCATATAAACTGCCGGATCTGTGTGCCGCCAGACCTTGCAACAGTAGGGGTAGGATCATGTGCGGGAAGTTTTGTCATAGCATCTGCATACCTGCCGTATGATTCGAATTTGTATCATGCAAGGATCTAGCTATCATAAACACGGGGACAGAGCCGACCTTCGTCGATGTGAGACGAATGGAAGTGATCGATGTTACCCTGTGCAGTAGCCAGATAATTGAAAGAGTATCAAATTGGAGGGTAATGGATAAGGCTACATTGTCGGATCACAGAGCCATTTCATTTGATGTTCGCTATGGATCTTAAAGGAAAAAAGATCGGAAATACATCAGAATTCCGAAGTACACAGATACGATAAAATGTTGGAGGAAAAACTGAATGTAAGGACATGCGGAATACCGAAAAACACTTGGCATGTAGAATCCAATCTGAAGCATGTGCAATCAGCTGTTGAGGATGCATACCGAGTGGATTGTACACCTACTTTAGTGGAAAAACAAGATCCTGCGCCTTGGTGGTGCCGGGAACTTGAAAAACTAAAAAAGGCTGTGAGGAAGGCCTTCAATCACGCCATGAGGAGGGGAGAACCCGAAGCATGGGATGAATATAAGGCGAAAAAGAAAGAGCTAAATGTCACTCTGCGACGACGTAAAAGGGAGTCGTGGAGGGACTTTTGCTCAAGTATGAGGAGTACATCTGAAGTCAGTAGACTACAAAAGACTGTCTCGAGGGATCCAGTTTCCAAGATCGTACTCATTCGTAATAGAGCGGGGGAGATGGGAGAAACACTGGATCACACAAATGAGGTCCTAATGGAGGTACACTTTCCAGGAAGCTATAAGTCAGATCAGCCCTGGGCACCAAGGAAACAAGGAGCGAACAGGATGCATAGGACGGAAGCAGAACGGATCGTGACACCACAAGCGGTCAAGGGTGCGATAGAAACATTCTCACCCTTCAAAACTGCGGGGCCGGATGGTATATTTCCAGGTCTAATGCAATGGGGTATAGGCGTAATTGCACCAAGGCTCAGGAATATATACGTTGCATGCCTAGCAATGGGCTATATCCCGATTACATGGAGGGAAGCAAATGTGGTCTTCCTTCCAAAACCGGGAAAAAAGGACTACACCGAGGCAAAGTCATTCAGACCAGTCAGCCTAACATCCTTCCTGTTAAAAACAATGGAAAGGGTGATGGTGGACTATATGGAGAGTACTGCGCTTAGGACGTATCCTTTAAATAGTAAACAGCATGCATACAGGGTCTACAGAAACAGCGCTACATCAACTAGTACATTATCATGTACGCCTGGGTTATATGGTGGGCGAAAGCCTCTCAGAAAACCGTCAGGAAGCACCTGAATAGGGTTCAACGTCTAGCATGTATAGGAGTTACAGGTGCAATACGTACAACCCCAACATGCGCATTGGAGGTCATCATGGGGATATTACCGCTGGACTTATTTATTAAGAAAACAGCTAAACATGCCTAGTGATCGAATAACAAGGGTGCGTATTATGGAAAGAAATCACAAAACTTGTATTGAGAATGGATTACTTCCAGAAAAAAGAAATGGTGAAATAGTGATTTTCACGGATGGATCCGTGATGGATGGCGGAGCGGGGGCCGGTATCTATTCAGAAGAGCTGGAACTTGCCCGTCACATTAGTCTCGGGAAATACACTTCAGTATACCAGGCTGAGATGATTGCTTTGCTTCATGCGTTGGACTACTTACTTGCGTGTCAGGTGGAAGGAAGAAATATCCTTATAGCACTGGACAATCAGGCGGTGATCAGATGCAAGGAACAAACAAACATCACAACATCATTGGCACTGGAATGTGTACTTAAGCTCAATAAGTGTTCATCTAAAAATGACTTGGGTACGGGGACACATAGGGATCGAAGGCAATGAAAAGGCGGACTCCCTTACAAAACAGGTGTCAACTGGAAAGTTGCTAGGACCAGAACCATTCTCTTCAATTGGCAGAGGAATGGTAGAACAGCTGATTCACAAATGGATCACGGCAGAACACCTGAGAAGGTGGTCAACCATGGAACAATGTAGACAAGCTAAAATGGCAATATGAGTCGAGGAACATTGAAGTGGGTGGTGGCTTTGTCTACAGGACATGGTAATTTCGGGTATCACTTAAGGAAAATGGGCCTTATAGAGGATGATACCTGTAGAATATGCCTGGAGGAATCTGACAGCCCTATTATGGCTATCAAATATCAATTATTTGATATTTGATAACCTCTATCAATTCGTCGATGATTTGGTATTATGAGTATCAATTGATCATTTTTACCCCATTGTGAATGCTAATCAAAATATCATTGAGAATGGGTACTATTTTGAAGTTTGTCGTTTCTAATTGGTATTTGGTTTTTGTTTTGTGGCTGAAGTCTAATTTTGGTGAAATAATGTAAGTTGTTTTTATTAAACAAAATCCGCCTTTTTCTTAACAATTGTTTATTTATTTAGGAGTAGAGTGGTAAGCAATAAGAAACAAATCGAAAAATTGATTGAATTGATGGAAGAAAGTCCGGACCTCGCGAAGGGAATTTCATCAAAGCCAGTCCTTATCAGAAAGTGGGAAGCTATCACGTTGGAACTCAATACCTTAGGACCTCCAGAACGAGACTCAGCCAAGTGACAAAGAGTGAGTGTTTGAATTTGCTAAAATTCGATGTATTTATTTTTTGAAATAACTATCTTAGCTATGGATTGATTAAAAAACAAAAATAAAAAAAAAAACTTACTAACAACAAAATTGAAATGACTGCAACTGGTGGTGGATCTAGTAACATAAGCCGATTGACTGACGCTGAAGAAGCAGTCAGTCGTCTTATGCATTTCAATGACTGTGTAGATCCCCCAGGATTCGAATTTGGGTTGGAGGAACTTCCCAGTTTTATAATTGAAGATGATCAAGAGGACGAAGAAATGGTCGCAGTGCAGGCCGAAGAAATTGCCACAGTGCAGTCATCGAATTCTAGTCACAAGAAATCGTCATACAAGCAAAAAAATTAGTGTAAAAGAATTGTGCTCTTGGAAAATCAGACGTCGGCCCAAGAAAAGTTTTATAACAATATGTCAAATATAATGAGTGGCATCGATACAAAATTGGAAACTATTGAAAAGAGTATTCGCAACACGGAATATTATTATGGTTTGAGTTTATCCTCAATATCGGTCAACACTTCTACGAAGGCTTGTTTTGAAAGTTGGAAGTTCTGCACGAATCTGGAACCGAATCACACCAAGTAAAAAAAAAAATATGTTAACTGCTTACATATGTTCGTCCAAACACATTGCGTTTGATGCATCTCGTAAAGTCCTGCGTATGATAGATTGTTCCCTCACACCTAATTCATCATAATGCCCTTCAAAAAATAACTCTACCGATGACATTTCGGTCTAAATTTGTATGATTCGATATCAATAGAAATTTTGAACCGCCCGAATATTTGATATGTATCAACAAGAAATTTGTGGTTGATAGAAAATTTGATGAATATCAATTTTTTTGACGACCGTAATACCAAGTTTACAGATAAAACTATTCACAATAGATCTCAAATCTTATACAATTCACAATTCATCAAAAATGTTGATAGATTGATAACCATAATACCGATTCGTTCATTTTGTTGATACGTATCAATTATTATCAAATATCGTGTTGATATTTGATAGCCATAATAGGGCTGTGAGACAGCGGCACATATACTGTGTCAATGTCCAGCGTTGGCTGGCAGAAGAATGAGGATCTTGGGACAAATGCAGAGAGTCTCTCTGAGTAAGATTTACAGTGGTAGAGAGACGAAAAGAGACCCGACAATGGTGGTCTGATTCGAATATCTCTCGAAATCTATATATATTATCTTCATTGTCTTCCTCATCATCTGAAGACAACGAATTACCAGAACTACTCCATTTGTATCTACCACAGGGAAAACATTTTTCATGTCGATATCCATATTTGTGAAACGAATGGAATTCGAACAGCTGATATTGATTACTGCTGTCAAATAACGCACTAATCTATTTATGTCAATTTCTATTGGGCAAAAAGAAGCGTCCGGGAGAGTCCGGAATCGAAAAAAATCACTTCTGAAACCATTGGAACAAAAAATACTCTTCTGGTGATTCTGAGAAGAGAATTTCGCTTCTCGATTTGAAGTCAGAATCCACTCTAGAAGAACTCACACAAGTGTAATTTATGTATTTTATACAGGTTACATATGTAGGTACCCAAAAGGTTCAAGTACCTTCTCCATATTTTCCATTAGTTTTTTTTCTCATAATTCTTAAATAACATTCCAAAATAAGTATCAGTCGCGCGCATGCAATCTTAATGAGCTTGCACACGCGCACTGGAGTTCAACTTCAAACAATACCGAATCTGTCGAGTTAGCAATATGAAATATATATAAGGAACCCAAAATTGTAATGTTAGTTAGTTAGTAAGAAACCTTTGTGACGAATTTAATTAAAGAATTATTTTTTTCCCAAACGCTCGATCGAATTTTGTTATTGGCGCAGTCATTAGGATTCTACCATATTCGAGAATCCATTGAGAACGAACCAAGAAATACGCGTGTGAAAAATATAATTCATAGTGACTCGCACAACTGGCAAAGCACACGGTACCGCAGTAAATAAAAACAAAGGTGAACTAAAAATCAGTGAACCATATTACGGACCTAAGTGTTACTAACTCAGTGATTTTAGAGAAAATAAAATCAACTTCAAAAATTCCGCTAAAGGAGAAAACTGATAAATTTTGGAAACAAATCATCCAAAAAGAAGAAATGGAAGGCGAAATTGCAGCACGAGTAGCCGTAGCCAAGCAGAGCAACAACTCAACTCACACAATTTCTAAACGTACTTAAGTGCAGTAGACGAGGCGATCCAGAATGACGTTATTTATTTATCGAAGATCACAGGCGAAGGAACTTTTACTGAACAACTCACCTGAAATCTGTGAGAAAGCGATGAACTTGCACAGCATGCAGTTATCAAGACATCTCGAGAAAAATTACTAACGTAAAAGTAAGTTCGATATGCGACTTAAACATTAAAATAAAAAAATAAACACATTTGCGGCCTATGAAACTAACCCACAAGAAACAAAAACACGTTCTTTGTATTATTAGTAAATAGGATCAAATATATAGTAGGAAGTAATTTATCTAGGGAAATCAAGGACACATTTGACTTGTATAAAATTAAAGAAATTCTGTATTTTTACATTGGGTATGACCAACACAATTTAGATAAAGACTCCATGATTCAGACCCAAGATAGACGACCCGCACACAACACAAAACCACACACAGAAAATAACGTCCCTACAAAGAATTTTAATAACTATAATCCAATAATAACCACCCAAATCACAACCATCAGAACTATCATAATAATTATCAGAATGGGAATTCAGGACAGTATAGACAAAACCCTCAACAACCAAATAATGTCCGAGGAGGTCAGAATAGCAACTCCGGGCAGTATAGGCAACCAGCTTATAGAAAGCTTAATTCCCCCTACGGGATAGGGGTTAGAATATCCCGTGGTAAGGTATGCCTGTCGTAGAAGCCGACTTAAATCCAATCCCAAGCAAAACGAAAATCGACCCGTGCCGAGGGCTGAATGGTGCTTGGGATGTTAATACAAAACAGCATCGATAGCGGAGCCCTCCAGATACCTGGTGACCTCTGGTTGTAATAAATGCCCTACCACCTAAATCGGGGCTACGACGTGGTCGACTTCCTTTCCCCCGTACTCGTGGGATCCAAATTAAGAAATATATAGTACAGAACAAAATAAAGAAGACAAAAAACAAAAATATGAAATATGATTTCCTCATCGATTAACAGGGAATGACAGAAGACCCGTTCAAGCGGAGATCTGCGATAATGCGATCCCCAGCACTGAAAATCGACAGGGCAGTTGAGCAGAAGAGAGATGGGAGTATCCCAACATCAGCAGAGCCAAGAAATACCCAGGATAGGACACCGGTAGGAGCGGTAAGAAGTTACAGCAATCTGCCAAAAACTGCTCTGAACTCAGAGGGGCAGAGAGTTCGCCACAACCCGAACCCAAAGTCGTCGGGGGAAAACATAAAGGTGCGATACCTATAGGCACTATGGAACAAGGATCTTGGTGATCTGAGTTCTACAGAAACTTAGCTTCCCCCTTCGGTCACCAAAAAGCAAAAACCCGAAGACACAATGTCCAAGGAAGTACAGAAATGCTTCGACATTCTGAAAATTATGAAGAATGCCTGCGCGAAGAAAAAAAAATGTCAGCATGGACATCAGAAACGGAATTGCTGCATTAGAGGAATCGCTGGACAAAATGAAGTGGTACGCGAAGGCTCGAACTACTCTGAAGCCAAAACTGAAGATACCGCCACCGAATGGAAACGAAAAACCAGAAGAAGAGACAACTCAAAGAATAAAAAATCTCGAAAAGCCAGCCGGAAACAAGAGACCTCCATCTAGCCCAAACAAACTGACAACAAAACTAGAGAATATCCAATTCCAGTAAACAAAACAAAACAGGAAAAAATGCTAGACAGAAGGTGCGGACACTGAAGCAACAAACATAGAACAGGACAGCTTTGCAAAAGTGCTCAAATAGAAGACAAAAAAAACACCAGTTTCACCCAAACCTACTACTAAGGAACGCGTAGAAGAAAATCCTAGAAATAAAGCGAAGCAGAAGGAAAGTAGACATCGGAAATCCAGGCACGAGGCATTCCTTATCAAACCAAAAGCATAAACTAACTATTAAATAGACTGACAGCTTCACCCAAAAAAGAGAAATTGCCTACAAGCTGAATTTGACCTTGGATGTAGCCCAGTTTGAATTCATGTATTTGTGCCTATGTTAATCAAAGGGGACTCACTCATACTTGAAAAAAACCAGCCTACACTCTTCCGGTTCCGGTTTAAACCACCATGTCGGTAGCCTGAGGTGGACTTTCATTTCAATATCGAGGGCTGTGTTGTAAATCATAGTTTTTCTGAGTTCCAGGTTGACATTTTTCGCTACTTTTTTATATAAATTGTTGTTTGATTTTCTCATAATTGAATAGAAATTAATGTTGAAATAAAAGGATATAAAGAAAAGGAATATTTTTTTAAGTCATTTTATGATGAATTTTGGATAGATAGACATTATTTTTATGATATCGATATAAAAAAATTGTTCGCATGTTTGCCATAGAATTTCCTTTAAGTTACGCAACCAATTTCTTTTTCCCATTTTTTTTAATGATCGATTTGGTGAAACTATTAACAACAGTATTAAACGAGACTGACAACTGTACTGTCACTTTAAAAGTGTAAGAAAAATTACAAACAAAAAAAAATGTAAAAAAAATCGTTAGTTTCCTAGAAAACAAATTGTGAAGACCTAATAATAAATGTGCAGTCATCATTTTGCAACTTTATTTTACTTTTCACATAAATAATGACATTATTTTCATTCATAAAATGTCTACCAAAAACTTTTCAGTTGTGTTTTTTTTTTATTTAAAACTAGCACTATTCATGTTCTTGGCTAAAGCAGTTGTTTCAAATGGAATTTATTTATTTATCTCAATTATTTAAAATGTTCTAATACATTTTAATTGTTTTTTTGTTGTTTTCCGCTATTAAATGGAATCTTCATGAAAAGATTATAACTCAAAAATCATATTTCAAATCATAATAATCGTAATCCATCCATTGTCGTTTTTCTATTGACATTCCCGGCGAAATATTTGCTAGCATAAAAAAAGACACAACACGAAGACTTGTTTGAATAAGCTAAAGATGTGGTTGATTTATAAATAAAAAGAATTAGGTACTTGAGTTTGTCATTGAAACTGTATTTTGATTATTTTGGTGTGTTTCATAATTTTGAGTATTTCACTAATATCTGTTTTCGCCCAAAAAAACAAACGAGTTAATTGTAGGAACAAAAATATCTTCTTGTATTTCAAGGAATGAATTTTTCACACTTATTCCTTTATTTATTTATGTTGATTACATTCTCTATTTTAAATTTTGTAGAATAGAAAACAAATGTTATCGTGGTGCAATAAAACAACGAATTTAAACTCTCAGAACGCATCCATCAGCTGACAGCAACTCACGAAATACACTAAATCTCAGTCAGTGTTCCTAGCAGCTCTCTTTATTTTTCCCACGAAGCGTGTTCATTTTTCCCTTTTCACTAAACTCAAATTACCTCAATTTTTTTTTTGAAAAAAAACATGCTTTAAAATTTGTATTGTTTAGAAAGAAAATAACATTGAAATAATCTTCAGTATAAAAATCGCAGTTATAATCAATATTTTTGGTACTGGAAATTGTTGCTAAAGGCAAATCTCTTTTTTATCTATATTTAGTGCGTTCACATTAACGGTGATATGTAGTTTGAATGTTTTCTTGTCAGATTGTTGATAATCACACAATTTTGATGTTTTTCCTTTTACGCACGGACATTTTACGGAAAATTTAGATTCCCACAAAAAGATAGAGATACCACAATGTAGGAACACTGCTGAGTGTCAGCAGGATATTACAACTCCCGCCATTTAGATTTGTATTTTTGTTGCTGCTTCACACGTATTCACAGACAGTATAATAGCGAGCGGTGGGAGGGGCTTATATTGAAAAAAATCTGCGGGGTAAATCGGGGAGACGTAGGAAAGCTGTCAGTCTATTTAATAGTTAGTTTAGCCATAAGGCATGGAAATGTACATTGATATTCTGCGGGAAATTCAGAAAAAAGCCAACCCCGACGAAACCGAAATTGCCATCAAATCGGTGCGGAAAACAAAACAAGGGGAAGTCCTTTTAGAACTGGGACCAGAGACAAAGAACAGAGAGGCTTTTGGGAAATCGCTTAGAGATATTTTAGAAGAAAGAGCTACGGTTCGCAGCCTTGAAGATAATGTTGCACTCGAAATCAGGGACCTGAATGAACTGACCACAGTAAAAGTGGTTGAGGAAGCCATCAAGAAGAAAATATCAAACAAAAATCTGGAAATACAGGTAGCAGTGACTGGGATAAACAGAAGCTCGCTTAAAATTGCTATAGTCCACATGAACGCTCGAGCAGCCCACGAGATGCTGAAGATTCCTCGAATAAAAATAGGATGGGTTCAGTGTAGAATTCGCCGCAGAGTAGAAGTTCCTAGATGCTTCAAGTGTTTCGGATACGGACACCATCAGGCAACCTGTAAGGGCACGGACAGAAAAGGACAAGGGCTCTGTTTTAACTGTGGAGAAGAGGTCCACAAAAAGAGCGACTGTAGAAAACCACCAAAGTTGTACCACAAAAAATGTGCAGATCTGCAAACCCCAGCATGTGCCTTAGATCATATGCCGCGGACCGATAAGTACCAAGTTTTCCGAGATGCACTTGAAAACGCGAAGAAAAATGCCAGAATGAACGGCTGACAACTTACTGACCAAATTACTGAGGGAACTACAGATTGATGTCGTCATAATCAGCGAACAGTACGTAGACAAAGAAACAAAGTGGATAGTGGACACATTAGGAACCGCCGCAATTCGGATACCAGACACAAGGATATTCCCCCTGAATAGCCAAGACTATGGACTAACGGTTATAAGCATCTACCTCAGCCCGAATGACACGATCGATGATTTCCGCCAAAAACTGGATGACCCGGAGGACTTACTAAATGAAACTACAGGCGAGATCCTGGACTTTAACGCTAAACCACAAAAGTGGGGAATGCCAACTACAGACCGTCGAGGAAGGCAAATACTTGAGATGGCTGCGAGATAAGGCCTAAACGTAGCAAATGTAGGAAACATCTCGACCTTCAGGAGGCCAGGGCAAAGAGGCACCATACCGGATGTAACCTTCGCTACTGAATTCACATCCGCAAGAATAGAAAACTGGCGGGTAATCGAGGATTACACGGGTAGCGATCATCAGTTGTTTTTGATTTGGAAGCAAACCAGCGAACTCCTATCTGGAACCGTACACTAGCACCGAGATGGAACATCAACATGTTAAACGAAGAGCTCTTCATATCCGTCATTGAAGAAGGAAAAAGTGCTGTGCTCCGGATACGGATGTGATGCCTCAATGCCCAGGAAAAGCTGTCACAACAGAACCAGAAATCCAGTGTACTGGTGGTCAGACGAGATAGCTAAGCTCCGAATGAGATGTTTACAGCTTAGGCGCATAGTCACCAGGGGAAGGAGAAGACACGCTGAAAACATAGAGGCAGCTCTAGCGGAGTTCAGAAACAAAAGATCCGAACTTAAGGGCCATCTGAGCAAATAACGGAAGTGAGAGGATCTCCGCGAGATATAAACAGCGAACCCTGGAATTATATAATTTTAAACTTCTTTGAGTGACCAAAAGTAAAAACAATCAACCTTTTCTTTTTTTCAATCTTTATTATTCAACAGCCAAAAACTAACTAAAATAAGCTTAACATGTAAACTTATATCAAGTAAAAAAAAATTATTAAATATTAGAACAGGGAAATACCATAAGCGGTTCTTATTTATTTATGCATGGTAACAATTGACAATGTGCATCTTCGGCGTCATGTGTCCATCGTTGTTGGGAGCTGTGTTGTGTTTTTTTTTACACTCGCTACATTATTTATGCGGTGCGTGATATCAGCATCATGTGTCTGCCATTAATACTGTATACATAGCGCATGCTGTTTGGCGATACCAATTGGATGGTTGTACCATTGTTGTATTGCAAGTTGTTGCTATGCTTAGCATGTGACTCTGGGCAAGGTAGTAATGCGGAAACTGGAAGAAGAGCACCCGGCCCAGACGGAATTCCTGAATGCCCAACAGTGGCGTGGCGTGAACATTTTCAAATGGGAAGTCGAAGCAAAATGAATCACATACAAATGTAAAAAAAACGCTAGATCTGTGTACCTTGAAACAAAATCATACATTGTTGATTTGCTTTCCATATCACCCTAGCTAGCTCAACATAGTACCTGCAATTATCCACAAAAAACACAATAAGAAAAGAAGAAGTAAAAGTAAATCGAATAACTCGAAGAAAAGCCTGTTATTTTGTTCATATCATAACCAAGCGGTTCATTCAGCGTCAGCACCTAAAATTAACTTAGTACGAACTGCGAATAACTCGAAGAAAAGCGCGTTATTTCCTACATAACCAAGTGGGTGTTGAACAAAGAGGTGTCGGACACAGTGCTCAGGGAAGAAAAAAAAGAGATAACAAGCAAATATTTTCTCAAAATCAACTATCAAGTGAGAGCTTTAATAATCCGACATATTTTGGGTTCCCTTCGCTTTGTCGTGACGAGACGATGACGATGTAGTATGAAAATAGATACACACACAATATATATTTGATGGCTTATGTGTGTACCATTTTGTTAGTATTAAAATTCATTTGTGTTTCATGTAGGTATATTTGGTTTTTGGTAGATAGATACCTAGTGTTAACTGGTGGAGATTTAAAAAGGGAAGTCGGTAGGAATCGGGTTATATGGACGCCACGCCACTGATTCCCAAACATGCCCTAAATTGCTGCTCAATTATGTACAATATGTCTTGAAGAAGGAACCTTCCCAAAGAACTGGAAAAAGCAAAGACTGGTGCTGATCAGCAAAGGAAATGCAGACCCAGACTCCCCATCTGCGTACAGGCCCTTATGTATGCTGGACACTGCGGGGAAACTCATGGAAAATCTGCTGAAATCACGGCTCACAAATGCAGTACCTAGAGCAGGAGACTTGGCGGAAAGCCAGTATGGTTTCAGGAAAGTCGCTTTACGGACGGAGCTATTGAAGAATTGGTGAAGGCTGCCCAAACCACCCAACATGGAAGCCAGCGCTCTAAGAAAATCGTTTTGCTGGCAACCCTGGACGTAAGAAATACATTCCACTCAGCTAGGTTGAGTGATATAATAAATGCATTAGAAAATAGATTCAACATCGCAGCTTATCTATTAAATATGGTGGAGGACTATCTCAGAGATCGGGAGCTAATCTACGAGACCACAGAAATCCCACGAAGGAAGGAAGTATAATCTGGAGCAGCACAGGGATCAATTTTGGATATAAACCTCTGGAATATCTCCTATGACGACATACTGCGGATGGAGATGCCCGAAGACACCTTCCTCGTTGGATACGAAGACGATATCGTGGCAGTTATAACGGCAAGAGACTCTGAAAATGCGCAAAGAAGGTTGTACCGAGTCATGCGACGAACAACCTCCTGGATGGATGAGCACGGTCTCAGTTTGGCAACAGAGAAAACTGAGATAGTCCTTCTGACGAAGAAGCGAATCCCCACGCAAATCGACTTCGAAATTGGCCCTGAAGACATTAAGAGCAAGGATCCGGTGAGGTAGCTGGAATTGAGGCTCGACACAAAATTACTTTCTGGCAACAGATAAAGTTCGCAGCGGAACGAGCCTATTCCTTACAATACAAATACAATACATAAGTACATAATCTCTATATATCAAAACGAGTTTCACTTTTGTGTGTGACCTTATATCTAGAATCCGGGTGGGTGGATGAAGATACATTTTTTTTTACAACAAGTGTTTTTCGGCAAGCTTTTGTTCTCATTGAAATTTATTTCAAGGAAATATTTTATTACAAATTGATTCATTTCATTTTAAATTGAATAGTTTCAAAAAAAGGAGAATAAGTGGTGATATAAAAATATATTAAATCAATTCAGATCCTTAAGATTTATGTGGTTTTCTATTGGGACAAAAAAAAAAACAATCTTTTTTTGATCTAAATCACTTATCATGTTCCATTGCACAAAAAAAAAAACAATTTTTTTTTTTTGATACGGAATCACTTTTTGCAAATCTCGATATTTTTTTTTCAGATTTACACATACTGCCACAAATACCAATATAATTTGCGCTGCTGTTTAACGCAATTTAAGAAGGTTGTTTTAAAACAAAAGCGCAATGTTTCGTGAACACCAAAATAAAGCAATATATAAATAGGCATGAATATAATCTTGGAGGAATTATTAGCTATGGGAAGGAGAGCAAAGCAAGCAGATGATGCAAAGCCTTACGCTAGGAGTGAGGGAGCCAAAGTTGACAAGGGCGTAAAAACCTTTGCTCAAACAGCGGCGAACGATCTCCAAATGGGTGTTGCCGACATGAGTCGAGAGGGAGGGATAGAAGCTTCTCAGTTGAATATTTTCAAAAATGCTCTGCTGGGGGCTCTAGATTTACTTCCGACAAATGCAGGTGATATCGGTGTAAAGGAGATAACCTTGGAGGAAGGAATTATAGCAATAAAATGCGATAACCAAAAAACCAAGGGTTGGCTATGTGAGACTGTAGGGAAGATGACCGACCTATGGGAGGGAATCAACCTTAAAATAGACAGGCGTCACATACTAAAGGATGTGGAAAAATTGATAATCTTCGTTCCCGGGCAACCCGTCAGCAAAGATGTCATCCTTGCCATATTTTGTCGTCAAAATTCCTGTGAAGGACACTTCGAAATGGAGGATTATTCATGTGGGAAGATATGATGACAAAAAAATTGGTGGAACCAAGCTGACGATCTGGTGCCCGAGGGAGGAAGCGAGGCTGGTTAGACTCTTCTGCGGGTTGGACATAGCATTCGTGAAGTTCCAAGGACCATCGGAGAAGACTCAACCTGGTAGGCCACCCGGTAGGGCGACGAAGTGATAGACGCCATGGAGATGGGATCAACACAAGTCGGGCGGGAGGTGGGCCTGTACCGAGGGTGATTCAATTGAACCTTCATCACAGCAAAGCAGCATCAGCAATGATGACTAAATGTTGTGATGAGGATTCATTTGATATAGCCCTGATACAGGAGCCTTGGATTTTTAGAGGAAAAATTAGAGGACTCCCAAATAACATGGCTCCTGTATCCTGTATTCTGGTAAGCCACGGAGTTCAAGCATATAAACTGCCGGATCTGTGTGCCGCCAGACCTTGCAACAGTAGGGGTAGGATCATGTGCGGGAAGTTTTGTCATAGCATCTGCATACCTGCCGTATGATTCGAATTTGTATCATGCAAGGATCTAGCTATCATAAACACGGGGACAGAGCCGACCTTCGTCGATGTGAGACGAATGGAAGTGATCGATGTTACCCTGTGCAGTAGCCAGATAATTGAAAGAGTATCAAATTGGAGGGTAATGGATAAGGCTACATTGTCGGATCACAGAGCCATTTCATTTGATGTTCGCTATGGATCTTAAAGGAAAAAAGATCGGAAATACATCAGAATTCCGAAGTACACAGATACGATAAAATGTTGGAGGAAAAACTGAATGTAAGGACATGCGGAATACCGAAAAACACTTGGCATGTAGAATCCAATCTGAAGCATGTGCAATCAGCTGTTGAGGATGCATACCGAGTGGATTGTACACCTACTTTAGTGGAAAAACAAGATCCTGCGCCTTGGTGGTGCCGGGAACTTGAAAAACTAAAAAAGGCTGTGAGGAAGGCCTTCAATCACGCCATGAGGAGGGGAGAACCCGAAGCATGGGATGAATATAAGGCGAAAAAGAAAGAGCTAAATGTCACTCTGCGACGACGTAAAAGGGAGTCGTGGAGGGACTTTTGCTCAAGTATGAGGAGTACATCTGAAGTCAGTAGACTACAAAAGACTGTCTCGAGGGATCCAGTTTCCAAGATCGTACTCATTCGTAATAGAGCGGGGGAGATGGGAGAAACACTGGATCACACAAATGAGGTCCTAATGGAGGTACACTTTCCAGGAAGCTATAAGTCAGATCAGCCCTGGGCACCAAGGAAACAAGGAGCGAACAGGATGCATAGGACGGAAGCAGAACGGATCGTGACACCACAAGCGGTCAAGGGTGCGATAGAAACATTCTCACCCTTCAAAACTGCGGGGCCGGATGGTATATTTCCAGGTCTAATGCAATGGGGTATAGGCGTAATTGCACCAAGGCTCAGGAATATATACGTTGCATGCCTAGCAATGGGCTATATCCCGATTACATGGAGGGAAGCAAATGTGGTCTTCCTTCCAAAACCGGGAAAAAAGGACTACACCGAGGCAAAGTCATTCAGACCAGTCAGCCTAACATCCTTCCTGTTAAAAACAATGGAAAGGGTGATGGTGGACTATATGGAGAGTACTGCGCTTAGGACGTATCCTTTAAATAGTAAACAGCATGCATACAGGGTCTACAGAAACAGCGCTACATCAACTAGTACATTATCATGTACGCCTGGGTTATATGGTGGGCGAAAGCCTCTCAGAAAACCGTCAGGAAGCACCTGAATAGGGTTCAACGTCTAGCATGTATAGGAGTTACAGGTGCAATACGTACAACCCCAACATGCGCATTGGAGGTCATCATGGGGATATTACCGCTGGACTTATTTATTAAGAAAACAGCTAAACATGCCTAGTGATCGAATAACAAGGGTGCGTATTATGGAAAGAAATCACAAAACTTGTATTGAGAATGGATTACTTCCAGAAAAAAGAAATGGTGAAATAGTGATTTTCACGGATGGATCCGTGATGGATGGCGGAGCGGGGGCCGGTATCTATTCAGAAGAGCTGGAACTTGCCCGTCACATTAGTCTCGGGAAATACACTTCAGTATACCAGGCTGAGATGATTGCTTTGCTTCATGCGTTGGACTACTTACTTGCGTGTCAGGTGGAAGGAAGAAATATCCTTATAGCACTGGACAATCAGGCGGTGATCAGATGCAAGGAACAAACAAACATCACAACATCATTGGCACTGGAATGTGTACTTAAGCTCAATAAGTGTTCATCTAAAAATGACTTGGGTACGGGGACACATAGGGATCGAAGGCAATGAAAAGGCGGACTCCCTTACAAAACAGGTGTCAACTGGAAAGTTGCTAGGACCAGAACCATTCTCTTCAATTGGCAGAGGAATGGTAGAACAGCTGATTCACAAATGGATCACGGCAGAACACCTGAGAAGGTGGTCAACCATGGAACAATGTAGACAAGCTAAAATGGCAATATGAGTCGAGGAACATTGAAGTGGGTGGTGGCTTTGTCTACAGGACATGGTAATTTCGGGTATCACTTAAGGAAAATGGGCCTTATAGAGGATGATACCTGTAGAATATGCCTGGAGGAATCTGACAGCCCTATTATGGCTATCAAATATCAATTATTTGATATTTGATAACCTCTATCAATTCGTCGATGATTTGGTATTATGAGTATCAATTGATCATTTTTACCCCATTGTGAATGCTAATCAAAATATCATTGAGAATGGGTACTATTTTGAAGTTTGTCGTTTCTAATTGGTATTTGGTTTTTGTTTTGTGGCTGAAGTCTAATTTTGGTGAAATAATGTAAGTTGTTTTTATTAAACAAAATCCGCCTTTTTCTTAACAATTGTTTATTTATTTAGGAGTAGAGTGGTAAGCAATAAGAAACAAATCGAAAAATTGATTGAATTGATGGAAGAAAGTCCGGACCTCGCGAAGGGAATTTCATCAAAGCCAGTCCTTATCAGAAAGTGGGAAGCTATCACGTTGGAACTCAATACCTTAGGACCTCCAGAACGAGACTCAGCCAAGTGACAAAGAGTGAGTGTTTGAATTTGCTAAAATTCGATGTATTTATTTTTTGAAATAACTATCTTAGCTATGGATTGATTAAAAAACAAAAATAAAAAAAAAAACTTACTAACAACAAAATTGAAATGACTGCAACTGGTGGTGGATCTAGTAACATAAGCCGATTGACTGACGCTGAAGAAGCAGTCAGTCGTCTTATGCATTTCAATGACTGTGTAGATCCCCCAGGATTCGAATTTGGGTTGGAGGAACTTCCCAGTTTTATAATTGAAGATGATCAAGAGGACGAAGAAATGGTCGCAGTGCAGGCCGAAGAAATTGCCACAGTGCAGTCATCGAATTCTAGTCACAAGAAATCGTCATACAAGCAAAAAAATTAGTGTAAAAGAATTGTGCTCTTGGAAAATCAGACGTCGGCCCAAGAAAAGTTTTATAACAATATGTCAAATATAATGAGTGGCATCGATACAAAATTGGAAACTATTGAAAAGAGTATTCGCAACACGGAATATTATTATGGTTTGAGTTTATCCTCAATATCGGTCAACACTTCTACGAAGGCTTGTTTTGAAAGTTGGAAGTTCTGCACGAATCTGGAACCGAATCACACCAAGTAAAAAAAAAAATATGTTAACTGCTTACATATGTTCGTCCAAACACATTGCGTTTGATGCATCTCGTAAAGTCCTGCGTATGATAGATTGTTCCCTCACACCTAATTCATCATAATGCCCTTCAAAAAATAACTCTACCGATGACATTTCGGTCTAAATTTGTATGATTCGATATCAATAGAAATTTTGAACCGCCCGAATATTTGATATGTATCAACAAGAAATTTGTGGTTGATAGAAAATTTGATGAATATCAATTTTTTTGACGACCGTAATACCAAGTTTACAGATAAAACTATTCACAATAGATCTCAAATCTTATACAATTCACAATTCATCAAAAATGTTGATAGATTGATAACCATAATACCGATTCGTTCATTTTGTTGATACGTATCAATTATTATCAAATATCGTGTTGATATTTGATAGCCATAATAGGGCTGTGAGACAGCGGCACATATACTGTGTCAATGTCCAGCGTTGGCTGGCAGAAGAATGAGGATCTTGGGACAAATGCAGAGAGTCTCTCTGAGTAAGATTTACAGTGGTAGAGAGACGAAAAGAGACCCGACAATGGTGGTCTGATTCGAATATCTCTCGAAATCTATATATATTATCTTCATTGTCTTCCTCATCATCTGAAGACAACGAATTACCAGAACTACTCCATTTGTATCTACCACAGGGAAAACATTTTTCATGTCGATATCCATATTTGTGAAACGAATGGAATTCGAACAGCTGATATTGATTACTGCTGTCAAATAACGCACTAATCTATTTATGTCAATTTCTATTGGGCAAAAAGAAGCGTCCGGGAGAGTCCGGAATCGAAAAAAATCACTTCTGAAACCATTGGAACAAAAAATACTCTTCTGGTGATTCTGAGAAGAGAATTTCGCTTCTCGATTTGAAGTCAGAATCCACTCTAGAAGAACTCACACAAGTGTAATTTATGTATTTTATACAGGTTACATATGTAGGTACCCAAAAGGTTCAAGTACCTTCTCCATATTTTCCATTAGTTTTTTTTCTCATAATTCTTAAATAACATTCCAAAATAAGTATCAGTCGCGCGCATGCAATCTTAATGAGCTTGCACACGCGCACTGGAGTTCAACTTCAAACAATACCGAATCTGTCGAGTTAGCAATATGAAATATATATAAGGAACCCAAAATTGTAATGTTAGTTAGTTAGTAAGAAACCTTTGTGACGAATTTAATTAAAGAATTATTTTTTTCCCAAACGCTCGATCGAATTTTGTTATTGGCGCAGTCATTAGGATTCTACCATATTCGAGAATCCATTGAGAACGAACCAAGAAATACGCGTGTGAAAAATATAATTCATAGTGACTCGCACAACTGGCAAAGCACACGGTACCGCAGTAAATAAAAACAAAGGTGAACTAAAAATCAGTGAACCATATTACGGACCTAAGTGTTACTAACTCAGTGATTTTAGAGAAAATAAAATCAACTTCAAAAATTCCGCTAAAGGAGAAAACTGATAAATTTTGGAAACAAATCATCCAAAAAGAAGAAATGGAAGGCGAAATTGCAGCACGAGTAGCCGTAGCCAAGCAGAGCAACAACTCAACTCACACAATTTCTAAACGTACTGAAAAATTACTTAAGTGCAGTAGACGAGGCGATCCAGAATGACGTTATTTATTTATCGAAGATCACAGGCGAAGGAACTTTTACTGAACAACTCACCTGAAATCTGTGAGAAAGCGATGAACTTGCACAGCATGCAGTTATCAAGACATCTCGAGAAAAATTACTAACGTAAAAGTAAGTTCGATATGCGACTTAAACATTAAAATAAAAAAATAAACACATTTGCGGCCTATGAAACTAACCCACAAGAAACAAAAACACGTTCTTTGTATTATTAGTAAATAGGATCAAATATATAGTAGGAAGTAATTTATCTAGGGAAATCAAGGACACATTTGACTTGTATAAAATTAAAGAAATTCTGTATTTTTACATTGGGTATGACCAACACAATTTAGATAAAGACTCCATGATTCAGACCCAAGATAGACGACCCGCACACAACACAAAACCACACACAGAAAATAACGTCCCTACAAAGAATTTTAATAACTATAATCCAATAATAACCACCCAAATCACAACCATCAGAACTATCATAATAATTATCAGAATGGGAATTCAGGACAGTATAGACAAAACCCTCAACAACCAAATAATGTCCGAGGAGGTCAGAATAGCAACTCCGGGCAGTATAGGCAACCAGCTTATAGAAAGCTTAATTCCCCCTACGGGATAGGGGTTAGAATATCCCGTGGTAAGGTATGCCTGTCGTAGAAGCCGACTTAAATCCAATCCCAAGCAAAACGAAAATCGACCCGTGCCGAGGGCTGAATGGTGCTTGGGATGTTAATACAAAACAGCATCGATAGCGGAGCCCTCCAGATACCTGGTGACCTCTGGTTGTAATAAATGCCCTACCACCTAAATCGGGGCTATGACGTGGTCGACTTCCTTTCCCCCGTACTCGTGGGATCCAAATTAAGAAATATATAGTACAGAACAAAATAAAGAAGACAAAAAACAAAAATATGAAATATGATTTCCTCATCGATTAACAGGGAATGACAGAAGACCCGTTCAAGCGGAGATCTGCGATAATGCGATCCCCAGCACTGAAAATCGACAGGGCAGTTGAGCAGAAGAGAGATGGGAGTATCCCAACATCAGCAGAGCCAAGAAATACCCAGGATAGGACACCGGTAGGAGCGGTAAGAAGTTACAGCAATCTGCCAAAAACTGCTCTGAACTCAGAGGGGCAGAGAGTTCGCCACAACCCGAACCCAAAGTCGTCGGGGGAAAACATAAAGGTGCGATACCTATAGGCACTATGGAACAAGGATCTTGGTGATCTGAGTTCTACAGAAACTTAGCTTCCCCCTTCGGTCACCAAAAAGCAAAAACCCGAAGACACAATGTCCAAGGAAGTACAGAAATGCTTCGACATTCTGAAAATTATGAAGAATGCCTGCGCGAAGAAAAAAAAATGTCAGCATGGACATCAGAAACGGAATTGCTGCATTAGAGGAATCGCTGGACAAAATGAAGTGGTACGCGAAGGCTCGAACTACTCTGAAGCCAAAACTGAAGATACCGCCACCGAATGGAAACGAAAAACCAGAAGAAGAGACAACTCAAAGAATAAAAAATCTCGAAAAGCCAGCCGGAAACAAGAGACCTCCATCTAGCCCAAACAAACTGACAACAAAACTAGAGAATATCCAATTCCAGTAAACAAAACAAAACAGGAAAAAATGCTAGACAGAAGGTGCGGACACTGAAGCAACAAACATAGAACAGGACAGCTTTGCAAAAGTGCTCAAATAGAAGACAAAAAAAACACCAGTTTCACCCAAACCTACTACTAAGGAACGCGTAGAAGAAAATCCTAGAAATAAAGCGAAGCAGAAGGAAAGTAGACATCGGAAATCCAGGCACGAGGCATTCCTTATCAAACCAAAAGCATAAACTAACTATTAAATAGACTGACAGCTTCACCCAAAAAAGAGAAATTGCCTACAAGCTGAATTTGACCTTGGATGTAGCCCAGTTTGAATTCATGTATTTGTGCCTATGTTAATCAAAGGGGACTCACTCATACTTGAAAAAAACCAGCCTACACTCTTCCGGTTCCGGTTTAAACCACCATGTCGGTAGCCTGAGGTGGACTTTCATTTCAATATCGAGGGCTGTGTTGTAAATCATAGTTTTTCTGAGTTCCAGGTTGACATTTTTCGCTACTTTTTTATATAAATTGTTGTTTGATTTTCTCATAATTGAATAGAAATTAATGTTGAAATAAAAGGATATAAAGAAAAGGAATATTTTTTTAAGTCATTTTATGATGAATTTTGGATAGATAGACATTATTTTTATGATATCGATATAAAAAAATTGTTCGCATGTTTGCCATAGAATTTCCTTTAAGTTACGCAACCAATTTCTTTTTCCCATTTTTTTTAATGATCGATTTGGTGAAACTATTAACAACAGTATTAAACGAGACTGACAACTGTACTGTCACTTTAAAAGTGTAAGAAAAATTACAAACAAAAAAAAATGTAAAAAAAATCGTTAGTTTCCTAGAAAACAAATTGTGAAGACCTAATAATAAATGTGCAGTCATCATTTTGCAACTTTATTTTACTTTTCACATAAATAATGACATTATTTTCATTCATAAAATGTCTACCAAAAACTTTTCAGTTGTGTTTTTTTTTTATTTAAAACTAGCACTATTCATGTTCTTGGCTAAAGCAGTTGTTTCAAATGGAATTTATTTATTTATCTCAATTATTTAAAATGTTCTAATACATTTTAATTGTTTTTTTGTTGTTTTCCGCTATTAAATGGAATCTTCATGAAAAGATTATAACTCAAAAATCATATTTCAAATCATAATAATCGTAATCCATCCATTGTCGTTTTTCTATTGACATTCCCGGCGAAATATTTGCTAGCATAAAAAAAGACACAACACGAAGACTTGTTTGAATAAGCTAAAGATGTGGTTGATTTATAAATAAAAAGAATTAGGTACTTGAGTTTGTCATTGAAACTGTATTTTGATTATTTTGGTGTGTTTCATAATTTTGAGTATTTCACTAATATCTGTTTTCGCCCAAAAAAACAAACGAGTTAATTGTAGGAACAAAAATATCTTCTTGTATTTCAAGGAATGAATTTTTCACACTTATTCCTTTATTTATTTATGTTGATTACATTCTCTATTTTAAATTTTGTAGAATAGAAAACAAATGTTATCGTGGTGCAATAAAACAACGAATTTAAACTCTCAGAACGCATCCATCAGCTGACAGCAACTCACGAAATACACTAAATCTCAGTCAGTGTTCCTAGCAGCTCTCTTTATTTTTCCCACGAAGCGTGTTCATTTTTCCCTTTTCACTAAACTCAAATTACCTCAATTTTTTTTTTGAAAAAAAACATGCTTTAAAATTTGTATTGTTTAGAAAGAAAATAACATTGAAATAATCTTCAGTATAAAAATCGCAGTTATAATCAATATTTTTGGTACTGGAAATTGTTGCTAAAGGCAAATCTCTTTTTTATCTATATTTAGTGCGTTCACATTAACGGTGATATGTAGTTTGAATGTTTTCTTGTCAGATTGTTGATAATCACACAATTTTGATGTTTTTCCTTTTACGCACGGACATTTTACGGAAAATTTAGATTCCCACAAAAAGATAGAGATACCACAATGTAGGAACACTGCTGAGTGTCAGCAGGATATTACAACTCCCGCCATTTAGATTTGTATTTTTGTTGCTGCTTCACACGTATTCACAGACAGTATAATAGCGAGCGGTGGGAGGGGCTTATATTGAAAAAAATCTGCGGGGTAAATCGGGGAGACGTAGGAAAGCTGTCAGTCTATTTAATAGTTAGTTTAGCCATAAGGCATGGAAATGTACATTGATATTCTGCGGGAAATTCAGAAAAAAGCCAACCCCGACGAAACCGAAATTGCCATCAAATCGGTGCGGAAAACAAAACAAGGGGAAGTCCTTTTAGAACTGGGACCAGAGACAAAGAACAGAGAGGCTTTTGGGAAATCGCTTAGAGATATTTTAGAAGAAAGAGCTACGGTTCGCAGCCTTGAAGATAATGTTGCACTCGAAATCAGGGACCTGAATGAACTGACCACAGTAAAAGTGGTTGAGGAAGCCATCAAGAAGAAAATATCAAACAAAAATCTGGAAATACAGGTAGCAGTGACTGGGATAAACAGAAGCTCGCTTAAAATTGCTATAGTCCACATGAACGCTCGAGCAGCCCACGAGATGCTGAAGATTCCTCGAATAAAAATAGGATGGGTTCAGTGTAGAATTCGCCGCAGAGTAGAAGTTCCTAGATGCTTCAAGTGTTTCGGATACGGACACCATCAGGCAACCTGTAAGGGCACGGACAGAAAAGGACAAGGGCTCTGTTTTAACTGTGGAGAAGAGGTCCACAAAAAGAGCGACTGTAGAAAACCACCAAAGTTGTACCACAAAAAATGTGCAGATCTGCAAACCCCAGCATGTGCCTTAGATCATATGCCGCGGACCGATAAGTACCAAGTTTTCCGAGATGCACTTGAAAACGCGAAGAAAAATGCCAGAATGAACGGCTGACAACTTACTGACCAAATTACTGAGGGAACTACAGATTGATGTCGTCATAATCAGCGAACAGTACGTAGACAAAGAAACAAAGTGGATAGTGGACACATTAGGAACCGCCGCAATTCGGATACCAGACACAAGGATATTCCCCCTGAATAGCCAAGACTATGGACTAACGGTTATAAGCATCTACCTCAGCCCGAATGACACGATCGATGATTTCCGCCAAAAACTGGATGACCCGGAGGACTTACTAAATGAAACTACAGGCGAGATCCTGGACTTTAACGCTAAACCACAAAAGTGGGGAATGCCAACTACAGACCGTCGAGGAAGGCAAATACTTGAGATGGCTGCGAGATAAGGCCTAAACGTAGCAAATGTAGGAAACATCTCGACCTTCAGGAGGCCAGGGCAAAGAGGCACCATACCGGATGTAACCTTCGCTACTGAATTCACATCCGCAAGAATAGAAAACTGGCGGGTAATCGAGGATTACACGGGTAGCGATCATCAGTACATTGTTTTTGATTTGGAAGCAAACCAGCGAACTCCTATCTGGAACCGTACACTAGCACCGAGATGGAACATCAACATGTTAAACGAAGAGCTCTTCATATCCGTCATTGAAGAAGGAAAAAGTGCTGTGCTCCGGATACGGATGTGATGCCTCAATGCCCAGGAAAAGCTGTCACAACAGAACCAGAAATCCAGTGTACTGGTGGTCAGACGAGATAGCTAAGCTCCGAATGAGATGTTTACAGCTTAGGCGCATAGTCACCAGGGGAAGGAGAAGACACG
Source organism: Cheilosia vulpina (assembly GCA_916610125.1). NCBI lineage: Eukaryota > Metazoa > Arthropoda > Insecta > Diptera > Syrphidae > Cheilosia > Cheilosia vulpina. The sequence goes on from OU744280.1 coordinate 47,662,476, forward strand.
CTGAAAACATAGAGGCAGCTCTAGCGGAGTTCAGAAACAAAAGATCCGAACTTAAGGGCCATCTGAGCAAATAACGGAAGTGAGAGGATCTCCGCGAGATATAAACAGCGAACCCTGGAATTATATAATTTTAAACTTCTTTGAGTGACCAAAAGTAAAAACAATCAACCTTTTCTTTTTTTCAATCTTTATTATTCAACAGCCAAAAACTAACTAAAATAAGCTTAACATGTAAACTTATATCAAGTAAAAAAAAATTATTAAATATTAGAACAGGGAAATACCATAAGCGGTTCTTATTTATTTATGCATGGTAACAATTGACAATGTGCATCTTCGGCGTCATGTGTCCATCGTTGTTGGGAGCTGTGTTGTGTTTTTTTTTACACTCGCTACATTATTTATGCGGTGCGTGATATCAGCATCATGTGTCTGCCATTAATACTGTATACATAGCGCATGCTGTTTGGCGATACCAATTGGATGGTTGTACCATTGTTGTATTGCAAGTTGTTGCTATGCTTAGCATGTGACTCTGGGCAAGGTAGTAATGCGGAAACTGGAAGAAGAGCACCCGGCCCAGACGGAATTCCTGAATGCCCAACAGTGGCGTGGCGTGAACATTTTCAAATGGGAAGTCGAAGCAAAATGAATCACATACAAATGTAAAAAAAACGCTAGATCTGTGTACCTTGAAACAAAATCATACATTGTTGATTTGCTTTCCATATCACCCTAGCTAGCTCAACATAGTACCTGCAATTATCCACAAAAAACACAATAAGAAAAGAAGAAGTAAAAGTAAATCGAATAACTCGAAGAAAAGCCTGTTATTTTGTTCATATCATAACCAAGCGGTTCATTCAGCGTCAGCACCTAAAATTAACTTAGTACGAACTGCGAATAACTCGAAGAAAAGCGCGTTATTTCCTACATAACCAAGTGGGTGTTGAACAAAGAGGTGTCGGACACAGTGCTCAGGGAAGAAAAAAAAGAGATAACAAGCAAATATTTTCTCAAAATCAACTATCAAGTGAGAGCTTTAATAATCCGACATATTTTGGGTTCCCTTCGCTTTGTCGTGACGAGACGATGACGATGTAGTATGAAAATAGATACACACACAATATATATTTGATGGCTTATGTGTGTACCATTTTGTTAGTATTAAAATTCATTTGTGTTTCATGTAGGTATATTTGGTTTTTGGTAGATAGATACCTAGTGTTAACTGGTGGAGATTTAAAAAGGGAAGTCGGTAGGAATCGGGTTATATGGACGCCACGCCACTGATTCCCAAACATGCCCTAAATTGCTGCTCAATTATGTACAATATGTCTTGAAGAAGGAACCTTCCCAAAGAACTGGAAAAAGCAAAGACTGGTGCTGATCAGCAAAGGAAATGCAGACCCAGACTCCCCATCTGCGTACAGGCCCTTATGTATGCTGGACACTGCGGGGAAACTCATGGAAAATCTGCTGAAATCACGGCTCACAAATGCAGTACCTAGAGCAGGAGACTTGGCGGAAAGCCAGTATGGTTTCAGGAAAGTCGCTTTACGGACGGAGCTATTGAAGAATTGGTGAAGGCTGCCCAAACCACCCAACATGGAAGCCAGCGCTCTAAGAAAATCGTTTTGCTGGCAACCCTGGACGTAAGAAATACATTCCACTCAGCTAGGTTGAGTGATATAATAAATGCATTAGAAAATAGATTCAACATCGCAGCTTATCTATTAAATATGGTGGAGGACTATCTCAGAGATCGGGAGCTAATCTACGAGACCACAGAAATCCCACGAAGGAAGGAAGTATAATCTGGAGCAGCACAGGGATCAATTTTGGATATAAACCTCTGGAATATCTCCTATGACGACATACTGCGGATGGAGATGCCCGAAGACACCTTCCTCGTTGGATACGAAGACGATATCGTGGCAGTTATAACGGCAAGAGACTCTGAAAATGCGCAAAGAAGGTTGTACCGAGTCATGCGACGAACAACCTCCTGGATGGATGAGCACGGTCTCAGTTTGGCAACAGAGAAAACTGAGATAGTCCTTCTGACGAAGAAGCGAATCCCCACGCAAATCGACTTCGAAATTGGCCCTGAAGACATTAAGAGCAAGGATCCGGTGAGGTAGCTGGAATTGAGGCTCGACACAAAATTACTTTCTGGCAACAGATAAAGTTCGCAGCGGAACGAGCCTCTAGAGTTACAACATCACTCAGCAGATTAATGGCGAACATAGGTGGTCCAATGTCAAGCAAGCGAGATCTGGGCAGATGCGCTTCGACAAAAAAAGTACCGGGTGGCAGCAGTGGAGTTCTACGCTTGGCTAGCTCTTACCGAACGGTGTCGGAACCAGCCGTCCTTGTAGTCGCAGGAGTGACTCCCATCGATCTCCAAGCGGCACAAAGGAAGTATGTCCACGACAACAAGGCGGAAATTGGATTGGAAGCGGCGATCGATCAAGCAGCGCAGCAAACGATACGGAAGTGGCAATAGCGCTGGAGCTCGGAAAGCAGAGGAAGGTGGACAGCGAGGCTCATAAGAAACGTGGCTGAGTGGAACGACCGGAAACACGGTGGAAAGCAACATAGTCGACAAAATGATGACGAGCGACTTAAATTGGGGAAAAATTTGCCAGTTTGTGGAAGATATTCTCAGAAGAAAAAAAAGAGAAGAAGAACTACACCAGGAAAGCACGTGAGCCCGAAAGGGCGTATGATTACAGCCCCTTTGAAGTAATACGAAGAGCAGTCCCAGTGGGGTGTTCCAGAAACCACAGGGTTGGGAGGAGTTTTAGTCCGTATGACCCGTAGGCATGCGGAGAAAGCCGGACACACGGGGATGGTCAACGCAAACAGGCCTCCTTATGGTGCGTAAAGCATGTCTCCCCTCCCCCAAAAAAAAAAAACAGCTTTCAATCCATCAGGACAGTTCAGAAAGGCTAACGAACAACCAGAACCAATGGAGATAGAAGGAAGTTCACAATATCAATAATCCGGACGTCTAGCAGTAGGTATGCCTCGCCTATCGAATTGTAGCAAAAAAAAATTGATAACTCTGGGAAACGGAAATTTCGGTTGGTTGTGTATAGAAATATAAGTAACATATTAGATAAATTGGGACGCGCCCAACATTTTAGATCGTTAGACTTAGCTAAAGGATATCACCAGATAAAATTCCACCCAAATGATATCTCGAAAACAGCATTCGTAACACCGAATTGGTTATACGAGTATTTAAGGATGTCGTTGGGGTTAAAGAACACCCGGCAACGTTCCAATGGTTGATGAATGAAATATTGAGAGACTACACTAATGTATTCTGTGTCCTTCAATCCCTAAAACTAATGTTTAAGAAACTAGCCGAACACAATCTTAAGATACAATTCGACAAGTGTTCCATTATGAAAACCTCATTCGAAACCCTCAAAACAAATATTATTAGACAATCAATACTTAAGTTTCCGGACTTAAGTCGGACTACGTCATTCACCGATATCACCGATATCACTAGGGACAAGAAACATTTGATTTGGTTTATTATTAAACCAGGTATCACAGGAATATACACAGAATTATCATACCATGAATTCAATAAAATACAACTATTCCCCCGTACAAAAATGATCTTTCCTATGGACTTCTGGGTTTGAATTTGATCTTTTTCTTTTGTATTTGTTCATGTTTGGATTAAAATCAAACCCTTCAGTTTTTAAATCTTTGTCTGATTTTCTGGAACTATCAAAGACTACCTTTTGTTCCATGTATTTTTTTTTTGTAATACATTTAACCATAATCAATTAAATTACTTTTGATAAACGTTTCTTAACATAGTCTAGTTGCCATCCTACAAAATTAGTTCTTGTCGTTCTATACCATATGGGATCATTGTTGTTGAAAATATGTTCCTTTTCCTGTATACATTTTCGTTCAACATTTGATTTTTGTTTAGTTTGGATTGGCAAAGCTCTTGTTTTTTTTTATCAATAGGGTATTTTTTCAGACTGCTTTTTACAGTCTGAACACCTCTTTCTGCACTTCCATTAGATTGCGGGTGATATGCTGGAGAATTCAAAAAATTAATGGAATTTGCCGAAAAAAATTCTGATATTTCCCGTGAAGAGGAGGGAGGACCGTTATCCGAAACAATCTCACTCGGAAGTCCGAAAACTGAAAATATTCTCCTTAAAACCTGTATCACATCCAAAGCAGTAGTTTTTTTCATTAAAACAATTTCAATCCATTTCGAAAACGAATCCACCATTATAAAAAATGTTCTATCTTCGAAAAAGAAAACATCGATATGTACTTTTTCAAAAGGATATCCTGTAGATGGCCATGAAGACAATTGCACTGGACTGGGATAATTGAAAGTTGTTGGCATTCACTACAAACTTTTCTATATCGCGATCGATATACATCCACCACACAGAACTTCTTGCCAACATTTTCATCCTTACAATTCCAATGTCCATTATGCAATAAATTCAAAATTTTTTGTTCTTTTAAACAACTTCGAATAGCAATTCTATTCCCTACTAGAACACAACCCTCTTGTTGTGGGAATTCTAATTTTCTATGAAAAAGTTGTTGAATTATCGGGTTCTTACTGCTCCTTGGCCACCCATTTTTCGTAAATTCTAAAATCTGCGAAAGAATTTCATCCTTTTTTGTTTCATCTCGAATATTTTTAAAATTTAAGGGTAATTTTTCTGAGGAATTAAAAAAATTTATTAATTCAGTAGAAACCTCGGTTGGTTCATCTAGTGGCAATCTAGAGAGAGCGCATTCCCCATTAACGAACCTTTTCTATATTCGATCTCATAATCGTATTGAGCAAGAATCAGTGCCCACCGCTGTAGTCTAGCTGCTGAAATAGAGTATTGACTTTTGCTACCAAAAATCGCCTATAGCGGGCGGTGATCACTATATATTTTAAAATGTTTCCCATAAATGTACTTATGGAATCGTTTGACTGCAAAGATCACGGCAAGAGCCTCACGTTCAATATTTGAATAATATTTTTCCGCAGCTGACAATGAACTTGACACAAAAATGATAGGCATTTCCTCACCATTATCTTCCCTGTGAAACAATACCGCTCCAACTCCAACAGAGCTTGCATCGCACACAATTCCCAACGATTTATCAGGGTCATAATGTACCAGCAACTTGTTCCGGTACAACCATTCCTTGCTTTCTCTAAATGTCTCTTCACAATTGGCATCCCAACAAAACTTAACATCCTTCTTAAGCAAATTATAGAATGGTGAAAGCTTGGAGGATAAATTTGGTATGAACCTACCATAGAAATTTAATAGCCCTACATACGACTTTAGTGACGTTATATCAGTAGGAGTTGGCGCTTCCAAAATTGAACGCATTTTATCTTGCTAAGGACATATACCCTCCGAATTTATCTGATGCTCCAAATATTCTACATTGGTTTGAAAAAATTGACATTTTTCTATTTTGACCCTTACATTATATTCTTCAAACCTTTTAAACACCTCTAAAAGATTTGCATAGCATTCCTCAAAACTCGCGCCACCAATTATTATATCGTCAATATAACCTCTTACTTTGTTAAGGCCATTTAAAATTTCATCAGTAGCAAACTGAAATATAACGGGTGCACATTTAATGCCCATAGGCATACGCAAACATCTCATTACCCCCTATGGGTATTAATCGTAAGATACTTTTGTGAGGATTCTGATAAGACTATTTGTTGGAAAGCTCCAGTGAGATCCAAAATGCAAAAAACAGTGCAACCAGCAAACCCATAAAGAATCTCATCAAATCTAGGGAATTAGGATAATGTTGTGAAACGATGTATTTGTTAATAGTTGCCTTGCAGTCTACGCATATACGAATGTCACCGATTTTCTTCAAAACAACTACGATGGGGGACGCCCACTCACTGTACTTAACGGGAGTAAGTACACCCATACCAATCAGCCTATCTAGTTCTTGATCTACCTTTTCACGGAGACCAAAAGGTACCGTATATGCCTTGTGAAAAATTGGCACACTACATATCTGGTTTAACTACAATATCAGCAATGACACCCTTAATAACAGATTTGCTGTTCTCCTCGAAAACGCTCGGAAATTTTATTAACATTCATTTTTAATTAATTTATCATCCGTCACCTTATTAATGCGAAAATTATCCTTCCAATTTTTGAAAAGTGTGCTTAACCAATACCGACCAAGCAGGGCAACGAAATCCTTTTCAGTGGCAACAACAACCAACTTTAAACAATGTAATTTGTCCTCAACCAAATCACACACCGAAACCTTAATGAAACCAACAACATTGACCTTTGCACCAGTAATAACATTAAGGCTTCGATCAAATTCATGCAACATGCAACTGCCAACAACTCTTTTATACATATGTTCACTTATAACGGAATAGCACGCGCCCGAATCGATATCCATATTTACCGGAGTTTCATTTACAACAACATTTTAATACATCAGAGAGGGTATTGTAAGTCTTGATATACTCCTATCCATTTCTTCATCATCAGACACGTTATTTACTTTAAAATTATTTTTCTTGACTGGACAAGAATGAGCATAATGCCCTGTTTTACTACATTTGAAACAAATGACATTTGTTACGTTAAATTTTTTATGGTTATCATTAAATTGATCTTTTTATTGATCATAGCGGTCCTTAGAAAATTGTTTTTTCTTACTGTTCACATCAAATCTACCACTACTTTTGCTCCTATCTATCCAGTTTTGTCTACCATTACCATCACTATTTACTTGCAGCTCCTTCACCTCTCGCTTCATCATTTCCATAGTCAGTGCGGTCTCACATATCTCTGCGAACTTTTGATTTAACGGCTTCTCCAGCAGTTTCCTCTGTATGCCCTCGTCTCTTTGTGACCAAATAAATTTGTCGAAAAGAGCTTGGTCTAAGTAGTTGTCAAATGCACATTTATCCGCCTTGATTTTAAGTTCAACAATGAAGTCGCTCAAACTCTCATCATGTCGCAAACTACGTGACATAAATTTATGCCGTTCAGCACGGCAGGTTTAAAATAAGTTTGTAACTGTTCAATTAACTCTTTATATGTAAAATCTTTTACAAACTTCGGAGCTATTAGTGATTTTAAGATTTTATATAAATCTCCTCCAGTCAAAGAAATGAATAGAGACACCTTTTTTTCATCTGCAATGCTGTTTAACACGAACAGATGCTCCATTCGTTCAACATAATGGTCGAAATCATCTTCCACCATAAAATGTTCTGCCTATCATGCACAATCCACTCACAACCGGTTTTGTATCAGGCATTTTGATTTTTATTTGTTTTCTTGTTTGAAAACTATTATTTTGTTGTTTTTTTTTCTTTTCCAAATATCACTTTGGCTACCTATTAAAATATAATTTTACTTGTATAGTATCACACGGAGTCACGCCACGATCCTCGTCGCCAAATTTTATGTTTCTTGTGTCTTTATTTCTCGGTGGTTCTTAAGTGACTGCCTCTTTACAATAGATTAATACATAGTGCCTATTAAACTGACAAAGTAAGTGAGAGAAATAAAGAGAGAGATTAATACATAAAAACTCATAGAATTGTTTAGTCACGATAAACAAATAACGTTCATTAAGAGCATCCTACGAGCAAATAAAATAAGAACCTTAGTAGAAGCTCAGAAACAAATAGCGTTATACCACACCCAAGAAAGCCTTCATAGTGGGATTGTAGAAACTTACCCCAGCCTCAAGAATAAAATATACTACCCCAACAAAGCAAAAAAAATTACAAAAATTATAAACAATTGTAGGATATGTTTAGAGACGAAATACAAACGTAAGCCGATTAAACTAAAGTACGTAATTAGCGAAGCACTAGGTCAAACCAAATTCTTCATATGGATACATATTATTTCATGAAACAACCATTCTTAACTATGATATACTAATTAACAAAGAAAGCTTATGCGTATCACCTACCCAATAGAAACTGGACCAAGAATATCGAAATACTAGAAGAACATTTTTCTAAATTTGGTAAACCAACAAAACTCATAGCTGACAACGAATTTAAGCTGAGAATTTTAAAGAATACTGAAATGAACAACAACAGGTAGAATTACATTTAACTAACCAAACAGGCAATAGCGATGTAGATAGGTTCCACTCAAAGCTTCAGGAAATATTAGTTACATTGAAGAATTCCAATTTAACGCTAGTTCAAAATGTGCATAGAGCTGTGAGCAACTATAACAGCAGACACCATTCCACACCGAAAATGACGCGAGAAGAGGCAATGTATGCAGATATTGCCACCTTAATTAGACGCATAAGATCACGAAAAGAAAACCAGGTTAGGAAGCTTAATGGAAATAGAGAAGAGTATGAGGAAGGTAGTTCCTGTGAACAATTATAAGCGTAACTATTACAAAAACGAGCCTTGGTATAGATTTAAAAGATAGAGAATATCCTATAAATATTAAAAGACCTCGAAAATTTGCAGATGACAGCGTTAGTATACATTCTTCTGATGGGAGTACTATTTCAACAAACCGCAGCGCCATTGACGATCACGCCAATAACAACTAGCAACGGATATACATTGATCAACATTGGTCAAAGAGAAATTATTAGAGACTTTAAAACAATACTACACATAATTTACACTACACATACGAAATTAGATATACAACAAATTCCATAAATACAAACATATAAAAATTACAGAGGCAATGACCCTACAATAAAGAAAGAGCTAGCAAATATTTATGCAAAATTAGCAGCAATTGAAGCAGGCAGAAACCTGAGATCGAAACGCGGACTTGTCAATTTCATTGGCACAGCGCAAAAATGGCTATATGGCACGATGGATGACACCGACCGTCAGGAAATAACAGAACACATGAAAGTTATCGAAGATGATGATTATAATGCAATTAACAATATAAATAAGCAAATTGAAATAAATTCCCATTTCAAGGACTCAATAAACAACCTCAAAACCAGTATAGAATCAGACAGGAAACAATTATAAAATTGTTATCAGAAATCAAATTTTAGATAGTATAGCATTAGCGAAGCACGTTGGGTGTACAACCCAAGTTTTTTAACAGCAACAGAAATACTATAAACAAAATTAGACATACACAAATTAAATAATGTTAAGACAGGACTATTAAAATACGACAAAAACAGACTAATACTAGCTATAAAAGTTCCACACAAGTATACTTTAATCGACTTCAAACTCATTACACCAATACCCACACGAGATCATTTAGAAATAGCAGCAGAGGATCAGTATGTAATAGAAATAAACCAAACAAAATACCAATACGATGGTAGTATCCAATATGAACTCCCGCGATGGTATGCACCTTGACGTGGGCACATTTTTGTTTTTAAAAGTGCGGGTGCGGGGGCTTAATGTTGCAAAGACTCAGCGGGCTATGCTGTCGGACGCGGTAGTTGTCTGAAGGGTCTGTCTGAGGACAGACAGGCTGCTAGAGGAGCAACAAACTAAGAACTACCCACGAGGAGAAAACCTCATTAATAAATCTCTAATCCAAGGCGGAACAGCATACGCCGAGGGATGCATGGCTATAAGAGAGATTAGTCGATAGTATGCGAACTCCGAATACGTGGTGACCTTCGGTTTCATCCATAGCCTTCCCGTGTCGTCGGGCTCCGGCAAGGTTGACATTTCTTTCCCGAATACTCGTGGGTTCATAATTTCACCAAAATTTAAAAAAATTTTCCAGACAGCTGCCTATGAAACCACATCAACCTCTGGTGCTGCTGTTGTGCAACCAGAGGAACTTACAATTCGGGTTATCCCGAAGGTCGACACCGTTTGTACCAATGAGCCAAATGTGACCTTATCTTCTCGGCCTGCTGTTGGGCAACCGAACTCCCTGCATAAAGATGTAAATGCCTCCATCTAGAAATCAAGGCTGTGCTCTGATTCCGACACCTCCACCATAGTTGACACATGTAGTGTGGCATCCGAGAAGTCGGGTTGCTCTTCTATTGGGAAGAATCTGACTGCACTACAAATCCAACAGGGTGGTTTCGTAAGGCTCAGCGGTTTTGAAAAAACGACGTTCCAAAAGTGCCTTGCGGCAAGGCATAGACAGGGAATGTGCTCTCATCTTAGCTAAAGCCGCTCTTAAAGACAGAACGATCATTACCGTTACGAAAAAAAAACTTGGTAAATCAAGTCCTCTCCCCTGAGCAAACGGCTCTTGTGCAAGAGTCGGTCATTGACACCTCGATCGAACTGACCAACAGTGGCGTGTGGCCCAAATTCTCTGGCTCAGTTCCAAAGTCGGGGTGGGTAATGTTTATTTGCACAGATGGTGCTACCGCGGGATGGATGCGCTCTAACTTTGTGAGTATCAGAGCAAAATGTGGTCTGGACCTGATGTTGGTGGAAGAGGATTCTATTCCAAAGCCTCACATCGTCCGTGATTTCCTTCCGCATGACGGCTCAAAATGCTGAGCTAAAAGCAAATACCTGGAGGGTTGTCAAGAGGGTAAAGGATGGTGCATTCCTTCACCTTGTACTTGCGGTTGATGACGCTATGGCCAAACTCCTTGAGCTAAAGGGGAAAGTTTCTTACCGTTTTGATCAGATTAAGATGATTCTTACGAGCACCGACAAGAATCCTGTGCCTAACAGCGGTACCCCCAAAACAGGAGTGGAAACCAATTTAGCACATTCTATTGGGATCGTGCCTACTCCACAGACAACTGTTACCAGCATTGTCCCTGTATCTGTCAACTGCAGCGCGGCTAATAACGATAAGACGACAGCGTTTAGCGTTGACGTGAACAACACTCAAGCAACGAGCATAGGTAGTGGCAGTGCTGTTGGGCATCCTACTCCTAGTGGTTTTGGTGGTGGTTAAAAAGCAGCGTTTGGCACTTCGTCGGGCCGTTCAAATGCCGAACCCGAGGGCAATATGCCACGTAATACTGGGAGTATGGCCGGTCCCCGCCGACGACACAAATATTCCGCCCACGGAGGTACAGTCAGTTGCTGCCAAACAACGAACCTGCACTACATCATCGGGTGCGATGCCAATGTCAGCAACAAGTCCTGGGGTAGCAGTGACAACAACAAGAGAGGTGAGTGTCTTTAGAATCTCTGGTTAGTAATAATGTTGATATCTTAAATAAAGGTTCTAAACCAACCTTTATAAATGCTATTCGCGAGGAGGTACTTGATCTCACGCTTACGAGTCCATTTATTTAAAATTTCCTATTAAACTGGCATGTGTCTGATGAAGCCTCATTATCAGACCACCAACACATAAGGTTTGATATACCTGGCCGATCAACACCTGCCGAAAACAGATACGAACCAAAGTCGACGGACTGGAATATGTATCGAGAACTTGTTCTCTCAAAGACAGATGACAGATATGTTTGTCTCAGCTATTGAGTCCATATGGGACCTAGATGAAGCTGCATACCAGCTCAACAACGTGTTGATAACGTAGGAGGTTATAGTAGTTGTGTCAGTAAAACCAGCTTGCCTGGTGGAATGACCGGGTTGCCAAACTTAGAAGGAAGGTTAGAAAACTATTTAACAGAGCAAAACAAACCAAAATGTGGGACGATTATAGATCCGCTCTTACACATTACAACTCGGAATTGAGACGATCCAAAAGGGCTTCATGGAAAATATGCTGTGAAGACATTTCTGATATGCCAGTTGCAGCGCGTATAAGCTCTGAGAAAAGATCATACAAACTGTGTAGGTCTACTTAAGAAAACAGACGGAACTTACACGACGGACCGAACGGAAACAAGGAAATTGCCCTGGGCGCATTCTTAGATGTTGAAGGCGCTTTCGACAATACCGGATATGACTCGATTGCTAGGGCAATCAGTTGTAAAGGTATTGAAGACTCGACTAACCGATGAATACGGGCCATACTGGAAAATCGAGTTATAACATCTTCATCAGGAGGAGTGGCTGTGTCTGTGACAGCAGTCAAAGGCTGCCCCCAAGGAGGACTATTTTCCCCATTGTTGTGGTCACTCGTCATAGACAGTCTATTAGTCAGACTCCATAACATAGGTTATGATGCCATAGGATATGCCGGTTTTTCAACTTTTCGAAGAAATGTGCTACTTGCCATAAACTGACCCGAACGAAACCATTTTTCCCCTATAATGAACCCATGGAAAATGAACCGATAGCTTTGTCAAAGACATCTAATTGGCAGACTGGTGTATATAAGCGTGATAAGTTTTTTTTTTTTTCTTTAAACGGGAATATCATCAGATACTGCGCGGTTCTGAACACGCTTGGCGACGTTTCCTGAAAAGTAAAAGGAACTGCTCAGCTCATTTCTGTGGTCAAACTCTCATGTAAAACGTCAGAACAGACGCGTTAGTGTTAAAATTACCCAGTAACTACCTTACAGAAAAAAAAAATATATAACAAAGGAAAAAAAAATCGCATCTTGCACAGCATACTCGCTTCGGTTGGAAAAATTTCTTTTTGATTAATTCCGGTGCTTTACTTGGAAGTCCCTAAGGTAACTATTTTTTTCTTTAGGACAAAAAAAAAAATGGTTTTGTGCGATAACTGGAGACGGTGGCGGAATTGATTGTTTTCCCCCTCATCCGTCATCCGACTGAAAAAAGGGGGTTTGCCGTCGGACATAACTTCGCCCCCCTGCCACAGGTGTTCAATGGTATTCTCGTCATCGTTTCCGTAACGCCCTGGCCAACCACATCGATATACCGGAAAACGGCGAGAGATTAATCCATTCTCATCATCGTAATTCTTCGAGTGCAATCACGTTACTACGGAAATTGAGTCTCAGTTCCTCACACAGCCAATACGACCATACCTTAGCACTCCTCGTGGGCCAGTTAACCTGCGTGCTGGTCATTGTGAATCTATCGATCACATCGCGACGAGTGTGCTGTGTCAAAACTACGACCATTCGCCTATGGTTATATACATACCTATGTGCTTTGAACAGTCTATTTTATTTTATTCAATTTTCGGCTCGGTGTCCTGGTTGCTCGGGAAACCCGTTTTAATTACTCCGATCAATTACTCTACTTAACGTAAAGAATATTCCGTTTATTATGTCTTATGTATACTAATGTTACTACTATATCGTTCTGAGTAAATAAGATTGATTGTTTAGACGTGAAAGTAATCTTGAGTGTACCAGAATTAGAATTAGAGGGATAGGGGAGTTAGCGTAAGAAGAGGGGTCAATTGACATCTTCAGCATCGCGCATCTATATCGCCAAGCCGGTCGACGGAGATTAACAAGGTACGTACCGTTTAATTCCTTGTTTTGATAAAAGCATCAGATTGAATTCAGATGCGGAACTTTTTTTAAAAAGTAGTAAAATTTGCACAATTAATAATTATATGGTTACTACAGACATTAGGAACGGTAACAATTTGTAAATGACATTAGTACAAATAGATTTTGAATTTGGAATAAATGAAATTAATTGTTTCTTGGTTTGTTTGGAAAAAAGAATAAAATTGATTATAAATAACTTTCAATAAATGTTTATTTTATGAGATAAAAATGAATACTTAGCGTTCTCTAACGATCCTATGGACCAGGGTTGATTACGGTTGAGTCGTGATTTTGTCTGGGCATTCAATAAAGACGTTAGTAATCTGAATAGCATTTGGTAGGGAGGGATATGGAAAAAAGGAACGATCCACCTGCTTCTCATATCAATTAAGGGTTGAAGTAAAGGATTGCTCGAATAGGGATATAGAAATAGTGAAGTGGTTCTTGTCGCGGTTTTTTTTTGTGAAAGCACGCAATAGTTTTATTTGTGGACGACAGCGACAACTTGGACGGCGCTACTACTGTTGTGAGGCCCATTCAATATTGAGATAAGTCTTAATAATACTTTAACTATGTGGTTACGGGTCCTTAACCCCCCCCCCCCTTCTTTAATAAAATCGTCCCGATTTTCTAATTGTTTTATTCTTAATTTTGCCATTTCCTTTTCATATGACTTCTTGAATTTTTGTCTAGTTTTTTGTTTTCTGCATCCGATTATGAAATGCATAATTTTCATTATTATTTAAATTATTACAATAATTATAACAATGGTTAAGATTGAATATATAATTGATAATTCAGGATGTTCCTTGAATGGAATCATTATTTTGTTTAGGCTATCGATATTATTGAATGCATATAGCTCTTCTGTTTTTATAACAGTGTTTATGAAAAATTCATTGTTATGTTTTCTTGCTATTATTACTTTAATAGTTATATCCATATTTTTATAATTTTTTCAAACTATGTTTACAATGTCCTCATATGTGATTAATTTCACACTATTTATGGTCTCGTTATTTATTTTATGTTTTTCATTAGTTAATATTACTCCTGGTACTATTTCTAATATGTCAAAATTATATTCTTGTTTTATATTACATTTAGAATTTTCATTTTTTAATTTTATTTTCAATATTTTCTTCGCAAATATTTTTTCCTAAATAGTTTTGGCAATTTTTTACTCTAACGTAATCTTTACAAATTCTATTAATTCGTCTGTTAGTATTTATATGTTCTTTTAAATTTTGTCCCTCGAAATTCTTTAAAATTTGTTCAAATATAAAGTTTACCTTCCTCTGTTTGTTATTATTTTCTATTAAATTATCTATCTTGGTCTGTATTTATATAAGATCATCATGATCTGGGTTACCAAATATAAATTTAATAGCAGATCCTAAGAAATTTCTAGTATGTTCTTCTATTTGATTAGCTAAATTATGTACCTTTTTTATCCAAATGCCTTCTTCCTGAATGGTTTAAGTAATGTCGTTAGATTTGTTACATGAAATAAATGTGTTTGATCATTGAATATGTAAGCATCATCGGTTTAAGTTAGTACGTCTTCTATTGTTGTTGTCCCTTGAGTATGCTTTAGTACATTCAGGAGAAATATGAGGAATGCTAACTTCGTCATCTGCAGGGAAAGAATAATTTGTTATATTATCTTTGGGGGCCACTATCCCTTACGTTGTTAAGATCGTGTCCTCACGGTCTTCCTTTACCATTCTTTTAATATATCTTGTATTACTTTTCTTTCTAATCCCCGAAATTCTTACCATTATTATTTCTCCTTGTTGATAATAATGGTTCTATGCTTTGTTCCTTTATTTAGACTTTCTAGGACTTCTTCCGATGCTTTAATAAGTTTTAGGTGTATATTTGAATCTTTAAACTTTTCTTGATTAAAAAAAAACTCCTTGAGGTTTGTAGCCTGTGACTGAATGAATTGTGTTATTTTATTCACGCACTGTTCTAAATACTTCTTCGATTAGATTGCTATCGTTTTTACCATAAATATTCTTGAAAGTTCTGAGATTGTTTTATGTGCACTTTCGACTTGCCCGTTTTGTCGATCTATAGACTGGCGTCTATACTTTTTTGATTCCGTATTTTATACATATTTGTTTTACCATCCGGGTGTTAAAACAACTTTCGTTATTAGTCATGAGTCTCTCGCAATTTGGGAAATAATTCGATAAGACTTCCTCCATTTTATCATAAAGTCTCTCCTTTGTTTCTAGTTCTCTGATGAATGTTTCGTCGTTGAAGTATAGATCTATGTGTATGTGTGTTCCTACTTGTGTTGGAATTTCTGAATCATTCAATGGTTCTCTAGCTGGATTTCTCTCGTATTTACCGAATAAGCATGCTACGCATTTCTAATATTTTTGGTTTATCTCTTGAATGTTATTTTTAAATCCTCTATGGGCTCTCACATGGGTCTCTTTCACTATCTTTATTTGTTCTTCTAGATTGCTAATATCTTCCAATTTTAAAGGTGTGTGTATAAACCTATTTTGTATAAAGACTTCTTTTATCTTTTTCTCGAACGCATACATGTCTTCTGGTTTTGCATGTATTGCTATTATCTTGTTAAGTTGAAGATTTTTTTTAAATTTCCCAATAATTCCGTTGTGAAAAAAAAGTGTGCCTTTGTTTTTTTTCAAAAGCGGTTTCTGTTTTTATTTCATTTAGTTCGTTGTTCAAATTCTACCTGCAGACTATATGTGTTAAATGGTTGGCTCACTACTTTAATTACATCTTCAGTTGATCTCTCTTCTGAGTGAACTGTACTTATTGTTGAAGTATTTATTTGTTGCCGCGAAAGGGCGTCTGCTACTACATTTAGGTGTCCCCGTTTGTATACTAACCTTGCACCGTTAGTTCAAAGGGTTTACTATAATCTGGTTGGAAGAGCTCTACTTGTTCTCTCAAATGTGCTTTCAAGCTACTAACGGCTTTAATTGCTGCATCGTCTAGATTTATACAAGTATTTTTACTCTTATTTTTTCCTACCTGACCATTTTCTCCTCATAGGTGTATCGTTAGGGGCTTGGCTATGCTGGCATATCCTTTGATAAATTTCCATATAGTAACCGGTCATTCCTAAAAATCCTCTCAGATCTTTTAACGTTTGGGGAATTGGATAATTACTAATCGCTTCTAATTTTTCTGGGTTGGTTCCTATCCTATTATATTTAATAATGTGTCCGAGGTTTTCGATTTCCGATTGGAAAAATTTGGATTTTTCATCCGAAACCTTCAATGTTGCTTTATTAAGAGCGTTGGAAATTATATTTATGTGGTTCATATGTTTTTCGGCCGATGAGGAATATATTAACACATCGTCTATATAAACATAGCAAATTTCCCGATATATTCGCTTAAGATTTCGTCTACACATCTTTGAAATATTGAAGGGTCGTTTTTGAGCCCAAAGTCATTCTTACAAATTCGTATTTACCTCCATTTACGCAAAATGCTGTTTTTTCTCTATCTTCTTTTTTAATTTTAATTTGATGGAATCCTGATTCCAAGTCTAATGTTGTAAAATATCGAGCTTTTCCTAGATTTTGTATTGTCATGTTTACATCTGGAATTACGTATCTATCAGATATTGTTTTATTATTTAATTTTTGAAAATCTATTACCGTTCTTTTTCTTCGGTTTTCCATCTTCACTAAGACCTATTTTTGGTACTGTCCAAATCGGACTATTACCCCTTTGAATAATAGCTTCTTTTAATAATTTAGCTATTTCTTTATTGACAAATTCAGTGTCGGCTATCGGGTATGGATATTGCTTGGTCCATATGGGTTCATTATTTATAGTTCTGGTTGTAGCTTCTATTCTAGTAGTGAAGGGCAGTGGTCCTATGCCAATGTTTTCCTTCATCAATCAATCTATTTCTATTTACTATACTGTTTCTCCTATAATATAGTTTAACTTACTTTCCGAATATCACTGCTCATGGTGATTAAGGTCATATCATTCAAGTTTATTTCTGCGTTTAATTCTTTTAAACCTTCTAATCCTAATATCATATCGAATGAATCTATATTATTTAATTCGAAAAAATGTTATATTCTTATTCATTAGATTAATTATTTTCTTTGTATTTACTATAGAGTACCCGTTTACAGTTTTAATTTTTATCTCCTTAATCTGTATTCTTTCTGCTGAATTGCATTTTTTATCTATATAATGGGTCGCTCCCGTATCTATTAATATTTTATAAGTTTTGTTAGAAATGCTAGATGTTAATTTTAAACAAGGCAACCCGTCAACTAGTTTAAAATGGTCAAATCTTAAGTTATTTACTCTTTGTTCTTCCGGTTCTGCATACAAGCTGTCTCCGTCTTCTTCTTGTAGTTGTGATGACTGTTTCACCCTTTGTTGTTTGTTGACGTGTTAATGCTGGTTATTATGAGATGGGTTTTAGTTGTTTCGCTGAGGTTGATGTACTGCTTTACTCTGTGCTTGAACTATTTGTCTTGAATTTATTTCCATAAGCATTTGTATTTGTGTATAAATTGGTTGGTTATACTTAGGTTGTTGATTTATGCTCCTCTGATGATGCGTATTTGGTACTGTTTCGTAATTTGGTCGGCGTTGATGTTCTTGATAATTCTATTTGATTTCTTAGCAGTAGGCTTTCTTCCTTCAGATTTTTGTTATCGACTCCATGTTGTTTTATAACGTTAGACAATTGTTCTGTTTGTCTATTTGTTTCATGCAGTTTTTTCTCATTTACTGTTGTGTGACCCATTCAATATTGAGATAAGTGTTAATAATACTTAAACTATGTGGTTAAGGGTCCTTAACTCGCGCACTTCTGAGCTTTTGAAATGCAAACCAGCCAGTTGCAATCGTTTGTAGTCGTTTGTATTGAAATTCTTTTTCCTCAAAAATGTCTTATTTCCGAGATATAAGGACATTTGTGTTTGCATCTATAACTCCGAATTTCCAATAGACAGAAATTATTTGAAATTACTGGTGTATAAAGCATATCCTAACTTAAATAACTGCATTAAAAATTGCAGAATTCACTGAAGCGTTACTTATTAAACGCAGTTAAACTAAAAAAATGCATCATTTTACGGTTGCGTCCATTATGTATATTGATTTCCCAACAACAACAAACCAAC
Source organism: Cheilosia vulpina (assembly GCA_916610125.1). Lineage (NCBI taxonomy): Eukaryota > Metazoa > Arthropoda > Insecta > Diptera > Syrphidae > Cheilosia > Cheilosia vulpina. Next base: position 47,680,987 of record OU744280.1, read on the forward strand.
GATATACACATTTCCGTAAAGCATTCATCCGTGTCCATCGATATGAGTCATAATTTGTCGATAAACATCAACAACCAATCAATAAAGCCCGATTTTATCCAAAGATTTTTTCTATTCCTTTGAATAACATTAAAAAAACGACAACTTTGAAACAATTTATAGCAACAAAAACATAATTCTTGCAAACTCTGTACTCCTGGCTATCTAATCCAATTCAAATGATGTGATTTTATCACAAATAAGAAGATTTTGATGCAACTTATGCAAACAGTAGTTGGTCATATAAACTCATATCAATATTTCGGTTATTAAGAAACTCAAAGTAGTGAAATCTATTTTTTTTTTCTAATGATTTCTATTAGATGTTTCTAATGGAATAAAAAAAAAGTGACCTTTTGTTAATAGATAATGATTTATTCAAAATATAAACTCGATTTAAAGGGACGGATATTTCAAATGCTGGACAACTACAATCGACAAAAACTAGTTAATTGTTAGAAAGCATGTATGCTCAATCTAATAAAATCGAAAATAGCAAAATTGTTTCAACCAAAGAGAATTTATATGCAATTTAAGCAGACGACCTAAAACCCTCGTTATCTCCGAAGCGGTACAAAGCCAAGTGATGAAATTTTCTATTTTCAACAGTTCTCCACCTAACCAATCTAATAAAATACAAATTATATCAGCCTAACGGTTTATGATTTATATGAAATTTAAGCGAAAATGAAACTTGATTTTTTTTTTGTGAAGTTGGCACGCACTTTTTCTAGATTAAAAAACGTGAAATGCAGTGCGATAGACATTCGTTTGTAGTTGTTTGTTGTGAATTATTTTTCATTTGTAGTTTAACCGTTAGAACCATTTGAAAAAAAAAAAATATTGCAATCCCTTAAATCCGTGTTATCACCGAAACCGTAGCAAGCAGAGTGATACAATTTTGTATTTTCGATTATTCTTCGATCGTTTATATAAATGTTTTTCATTTCTTAGAATTTCGACCATCTTTCGGTGTTGTACTTTGTCGAAAGACTTTTCGTAATCTACAAAGCACGCTAAGACTTTTCTGTTCATTTCTAAACTCCTTTGAACCAATATATTAAATGGGAAGAGTGCTTCTCGTGTGCCGTAACCGTTTCTAAAACCAAATTGGGTGAAACTAACATCTTCATCTATTTTGCTATATATGTAACCTCCGAGGATGATTTTTACAAAAAAATTTTAATGAGTGACTCATCAGGCTTATCGTTCTGTAGTCGGAAGATTGTTTTGGTTTAGCTTTCTTTGGAAGTGTTATAAAGATAGATTTTAACCAGTCATCTGGAAGTTTTCCATATTTGTATATTTTATTTTTATATTTTCGTCCTCAATAATTTTAAGAAGTTCCTTTGGTAGACCATCCGGCCCTGCGGCTTTTCTGTTTATAGAATCTGAAAGCGCCTTCAAGGCCTCTTCCTTTAGAATATTTTTTTTTTTTCAATTTTCAATTCAATTTTTATTTTCGTTCTTTTCAATTTAGTTTACATTGGTTTTTCTGCAAAGCCTTAAGGGCTTGTCTGCAGAAGACTGTTTACAATTTTTGATTATACTTTTGTTTATTGCTGAGTTCATATAATTCATAAAAAGTTATACATCAAATTAACGTGCAAGATATATATTATATATTTTAACATCAATTAATTTTAACAATATTTACAAAAATAATTTAATAACAATTACATATACATATTATTTATGTCTTTTATGAATACATATAAAATTCTTTGGCTTTTTTAACAAATTTTTTTTAGATAGTTTTAGAAGTTCTCTTGGGAGTTCATTAAATACAGATGGGACTGCCACGTTGTACGTCCTTCGGCCATAATCATTCCAAAACCTCGGAATTTGGTACATGTGCTGTTGTCGTCTTCTTGTATTCACTCTCTGCTGCGTTTGTACTTTATAGGTGTTGTCGCTGTAAAAAGTTGCTAGTAATTCCAGTTCATAGATTTTGGCGATATTTAGCATATTAACTGGTTCATTCCTGTGTGCTCTCTGCACAATTTTTTGCAGTCGTGTTTGCACCCTTTGAAGTTGTTGCATGCATGAAGCTCTTCCCCATGCTAATATGCCGTACCTTAAGTGCGATTCAACAAGTCCACAGTAGCATTGTTTTAGTACACTGTATGTGCAGAGATTGCTCAGGTGGAAGAGAGCGAATGCTGATTGGCACAATTTCTTTTTCAGTGCTTCAATGTGGTAATTCCATTTGAAGTTGTAATCAACCACGAGTCCCAGATATTTATATGTTGAAACGTTGTCTATATATCTGCAGTCGTCGTCTTCTTTTATTGTTCCTTTATGGCCAGTTGTGTGCAAACAATCTATGTCATGCATTTTTATCTTTAGTTTAGTTTTTTGGATATGCGGCGGGCGAATGTGCATTACCTTGGTCTTCAGTGCGTTGATAATTAATCCGTGGTCGTGACACCAAGCTATCACTCTGTTGCAATCTTTTTGCATAAGTTTTTCAGCTTCGTCAACGATCCTATGGCTAACTATGATCGCTGTGTCGTCCGCATAGGCATATCCCGTACTGTACTTTAACACCGACAGTAGATCATTGACGTAAATAATAAAGAGAAGTGGATCCAACTTTGATCCCTGCGGGACCCCATATTCAATCTTTTCATCTTCACTTACATGATCACCAATTTTCACCCGTAAGGTTCTATTGTTTAGGTAATTTTCAAACCATGCTAATATGTGTCCACGAATTCCAATCTTTTCAAGCTGTCTCAGGATTTGTTTGTGGTTAAGAGTGTCGAAGGCCTTTTTGAAGTCAATAAATAGAACTACTGAGCTGTGATTTTTGTCCAGGCTGTGGTACAGTTTGTTGGCGAAGTCTCCAAGCAGTCTATTTATACTTTTGCCTTTACGGAAGCCAAATTGATGTTTGTTCAGAATATTGTACTTCTCGATGAATTCATACAGCCTCTTTGCCAGCACATCTTCCATTATTTTATCAACAGCTGATTGGTCTGTAGTTTTTTATTTCATCTTTTCGACCACCTTTGTGTATCGGTCGAACTATTGATGTTTTAAGCATGTTCGGAATTGACCCTTGCTCTATACTCATGTTAATCAGCTTTGTTAAAATTGGAGATAGAGTTAGTGAGTTATTTTTCAAGTCAATCGGCCTTATTCAGTCTATACCCGCCGATTTATTGCCTTTCAACGAGTTGAGAATATTATACACCTCTGCAACAGACGCATGCTCGGCGTAAATGGAATGATGTATGCTAGTTGATTGCCCGCAATAAAATTGGTGATTACATTCATGTACAGTGTTTCTTATTTCTGCAGTTAGAGTCTTAGCGAATTTGTTGGCTAGTTCATTTATGTTCTTTTCTTTCGAGAAGTTATTTTTTAAGATGTCATCTAGATTGCTTTTCTTCTTGCCCAAAATAGAATTTACAAGTTTCCAAGTCTCCCTTGGGTCGCTTTTGCAGCTTTGGAACTTTTGTTTATAGAAGCTAGCCTTTGTTCTTGCCATTTTCTTGTTTAGCTCATTTCGATACATTTTGTATTCTCTGTGGTAATCTTCGTTTTGTCTGTTGTTTTTGTACCGCCTGTATAGTTTGTCGCGTTCTTTGCAGTCGTTCTTCAACTCAGCGGTTATCCAACTATGTTCCGTGCTCCTTTTTTTTCTTATCACCGTTGATGTTGTAGTCAGATTATTCATTGTCTCTTTGAATTTTTGATAAAGCTCATTTACATCTGTACACTCATTCAGTTCTTCCCAATTGAATTCTTGTATTTTTTGTGCCAGAAGGTGGCTCGAAATTTGCTTTTCTACATAAAGTTCTTTTTCATTTTCTGTGTCAGTTTTGACTCCGCAATACAGGGCATAGTGGTCTGAGATACATAATTCAATTACCGCTGAATTGACTACAGCCTTGCTTGCTCTTAATAGATTATGGTCGATCAGTGTTCGGACAGGTAGTCCGACACACCTGCGTTACTTTTGTCCTTTACGTTAATATTGATGTCCCCCATTACTATGAGATTATTTCTCGTTTCGACTTTGTCAATCTGTTCACCCAATTCACGAACGAAACACTTAACATTTCTCTTTGGCGGCCTATACACACAGATGATCGATGCCACAAAATTACCACGTTTAACTTTGATGGAGACGTTTTCATACATGTAAGTAGTTTTTTATATTTTTTCAAATGCAACATTATTTTTAGCATAAACAGCTATTCCTCCGCCTCCTGAATTGCTTCTATTGAAGAATTCGCTACTGTATCCGTTAATTTGTACAAATGGTTTTCTTGTTTTCAGATATTAATTTCACACAACATAATGACATCTATATTCGACAGAAAATCGTCGACGTATAACATGAAGGCATTCCAATTTGTTCTCAAGGATCTTATATTTAGCGACATACATAAGAATTCAAATTTATTATTTTTAACATATGCGCAAGCATCTTCGTGTGTTTTTATATTTTTAAAATTTATTTTTATTATTTCATTTAATTCATTAGTTGATTTATTCATATTGTGGTGAGTTCTTTTTAAGCACTAGTGTGGTTACAATTTTGACATTTGCGTTTATGACATTTTGACAACGCTGGGTTGGCTTCTTTTTTCAGTTTGTTGCATACTTCACCGTATTTAACATTTCTCTTTTGTTTAACTCGCTCGAGGAATGTGATTTTTGTGTTCTTTCGCGTGAAACTTACAACAATGTTTTTCATTTGCTTGTTTTTTCTGTCATCATATGTGTATATATCTTCAATGTCGCCTTCTGTTATTTGTGTATTAATTGTTTCACCTATTGCTTTAACTATATCCAAAGCATTTTCATTGTTGGACATTGGAACGTTTCGTATTTCGACATTTCTGTCAATTTGCTTTTGTTCCAAAGTGTTGACCTGTGTCTGCAAAAGTGAAATTTGTTCGTCTTTGGATTGAATTTGTTTTTTGTAGTCTTCAAGTTCTTTCATTAGGGATTGCAGTAAACTATTGTTCGTTTCAAGTGTTTTGTTGATTTCATCATACTTGCAAGTGGTGAAATCTACCGCTCTTGCATACTCTTTTAGTAGACCCTTAATTTCCTTCAGTTCTTTGTTTACAGCACTGTTATCTGACTGCACAATTACGGTTGACCTTGTCTTTGAGGACTCCGCTGTCCTAGATCTTTTGGCAATTTGGACCTCTTCTAGCGCGGCTTTGTTCTTTTCCCTGCATGAAGAACATATCCAGGTTTTCTTAGACTGTTGGGACATCTTACGGTAAGAGTTTTGGGATAATGAGGTGCACTCAAAATGTAAATTTCCATTACAGTTAGAGCAAGTAGCAAACTCGCCATCAAGTGGTAACGGATCCTTGCATCTACTGCACTCGTTCATCTTACCAGTTGTTTTTGGGATTTTCCCGCTTACCACTTTTTATATGAAAAATAATATATGTGTAACTCAGTGATTAATTAAAGTTAATAAATTTGTTTTTGTTTGGGCTTTTATTTTAATACTTAATTCCACACTGCTCTGTTAAAGCACGTCTTACGTGATTCACTCACTCAGGATCAATCAATATGTGTGCTTAGAAGATCGCGTCCTTCGTTGTTCTTCAATGTGATAACGTGTTTTTTCTTTTTAATGCCTGAGATTTCCTTTACTTTTTTATGTAAACCAAAATGATCGTGGTTTCTGTTGAGCCTTTCTAGTTCTTCACATTGTGCTGTTAAATGTAGGTTTTTGGCATCACGTATTTTGTTTCTAATCAATGTGTTTAATTCTCTGTATCTGTTTGAGTTTGATTTATTTTGTCTTCTTTGTTCCATTAATGACAGAATCTCATTAGTCATCCGTTCATGCCTTGCTAAATGTTCTGAATTAATGAGATGTTTTTGGCTTGTTTTCATTATTATGTCTTTTATCTCTGTCCACTTTCAATTGATGGAATCTTCTCTAATTTCGCTTGTATCTATGTGAAGAAGTTTTCTATTTATGGTTAGGGTTATGGTCCGAGCCTATGTCTGCGCCAGGGTAGGTTTTTGTCGATTTCACTGCATTTCGAAATCTTTGATTTATAATGATAAAATCTATCTGATTTTATATTATCATTAGTGCTGTGTGCTTTGGCGATGTCGACGGACAAACCATGTATTCATTATGGTAAGATCATGTAGTTGGCAAAATTCTAACAATTTCTGACCTCTTTCATTCATATTTACTAAACCAAAGTTGCCCACTATATTCTCGAATTTCCCACCTTAGCGTTAATATCTAACATTATAATCGTAATCGATTGCTTGTTCAATGTTATTGTAAAATATCGATATCTAAGTCCTCGCACTCATTTGTTGGTGCATAAACTTAAATGACGTTAATAATGGTATCTTTTGTTTTAAGTTTTTTTGAAATTAGAATTGCCACTCCGTATCTACACCTATTTCTATCAGAAGAAGAAAAGAAGATTTTAGGATCATTTCTAAAAACCTCGCCATTCCCCTTTCATTGAACATCAGCTATCCCAAGTATGTCGATTTTTTTTATTTTTTTGGTTCTTTTACGACGTTATCCAATTTGCCTGTCTGGTATAGGCTTCTAACGTTCCAAGTTCCTATATTAAAATACCAATTGAGGATCTTCAGCACCCTCTGTTCATTTAAAATCTGTTGGGCGTTAAGGGTTAATTGATTTCTTTGTATATCCATGATGATTGTACTAGGGTAAATATTATTACTATATGAGAGGTGGTTTTCCGTTGCCTTCCTCTCTTTGCGTGTTATTGTTTTGATATTTTTGTTTAATTAGTTTTTATTTTATAGTATTTGTCATGTACAGTCCGTAACAATTGGATAGCCTCACATTTTGTTTTTTTAACTAACTTTATTGAGAGCTCTTTAATGTGTACCCAAGGAAATATGCATTGGGTGACAAGCTAAGAGCTAGAGTTTCTGAGATTAAGAGAGCTTTCAACATTTATTTCAAGTTAACGAGACTTTCTGAGCTAGTTTTGTATGCATTAATTTTAATATGCATTTTTTTGTAACATTAGAATAGCCGAAACTTTCTTATTCATTGTAAGCGAGAGTTTAGCAGTGTGATCATCGGAAAGCTATCGGGAGTGATAAACGGTTTATTTCTTGTGTTTTAAACTATTAACCACATCATATATGGTTTAAATGGGTAGAAAACGGAAATTGCTAAACTGGAGGCTTACCATCAGCAAAATCTCTCTAATCGAGCTATAGCTAAAAAAACTTGATCGAAGTCCAAAAGTAGTTAACAGTTATTTTAGAAATCCATTATTTTACGGAAAACATTACAAAGGCCGTATTTCACCTATACTTTCAAGCCGATAAAAACGGCAATTATAAGGTTAGCTTGCAATTCAACCCATTCTCTAAGTAAAATTAGACACGAATCTGGGCTAGAAGTTAGTCGAATGACCATAAGTAGAGTTATTAAGAGTACAAGGCACCTAAACTAAATGTAATGACATTCGGAATACCGAAAAACACTTGGCATGTAGAATCACATCTGAAGCATCTGCAATTAGTTGTTGAAGATACTTAAATAAATAAATAATTGGCGCAACAGGTCCGTATGGACCCAAGCCTAGCTTCTCACAACCATTCGTCTTGTGTGAGTTTTTTATTTTTGGGACGAATGGAAGGGATCTACAATTTTATGCCGAGTCCAAACGGCCAATTGAGAAGCTCTTTCATGACAGTTATACTCTCGGATGTTTGTCAGACGTTCGCGAGAGGTGGCGCAGCGAAAAAAACCTTAAGTTGGAATTTGGGTTTTTCTCGGGATTCGAACCTGGGACCCCTCAGTAATCCAACACACTAACCACTAAGCCACTGCGCCACTGCAAGTGAAAAACAAGATCCTGCGCCTTGGTGGTGCCGGGAACTTGAAAAGCTAAAAAAGGGCTTCAATCACGCCATGAGGAGGGGAGAACCCGAAGCATGGGAGGAATATAAGGCGAAAAAGAAAGAGCTAAATGTTACTCTGCGACGACGTAAAAGGGAGTCATGGAGGGACATTTGCTCGAGTATGAGGAGTACATATGAAGTCAGTAGCCTACAAATGATTGCCTCGAGAGATCCAGTTTCCAAGATCGTACTCATTCGTTATAGAGCGGGGGGATGGTGGAAACACTGGATCACACAAATGAGGTCCTAATGGAGGTACACTTTCCAGGAAGCTATAAGTCAGATCAGCCCTGGGCTCCAAGGAAACAAGGAGCGAACAGGATGGATAGAACGGATCGTGACACCAAAAGCGGTCAAGGGTGCGATAGCAACATTCTCAGCCTTCAAAACCGCGGGGCCGGATGGTATATTTCCAGGTCTAATGCAATGGGGTGTAGACGTAATTGCACCAAGGCTCAGGAATATATACGTTGCATGCCTAGCAATAGGCTATATCCCGATTACATGGAGGGAAGCAAATGTTGTCTTCCTTCCAAAACCGGGAAAAAGGACTACACCGAGGCAAAGTCATTCAGACCAGTCAGCCTAACATCCTTCCTGTTAAAAACAATGGAAAGGGTGATAGTGGACTATCTGGAGAGTAATGCGCTTAAGACGTATCCTTTAAATAATAGACAGCATGCATACAGGGTAGGCATGTCTACATAAACAGCGCTACATCAAGTAGTACACGTTGCGGAGGAAGAGCTAAATACCGGGGCATTGCGATGACCACTATAATGGACATTGAATGTGCCTTTGATAAGATATGCTTTGAAAGTCTGAAACAAGCCTTGGAAAAACGTAGGGTTAACCCACTGGTGGTAAGATGGGTGGACAATATCGTCGGTGAAACCAGAAAACTGTGTAACTCCATTTTAAGACTTTTTCAGGAGAGCATTAAAACATCATATTTTTAAGATAGCTAACGTTATATGGCTGATATTTTCAGATATTGTTATAATGTATTATTTCTATTGTATGAAAAGGATTTCAGGTCAACGTGGTGTGTAATTTCAACTTTTTAGTGGAGATACACAGTTCAAGGCCCATTTTCACTCAATATGGAGTTACACACTTTTCTGGTTTCATCGACGATATGTTGAATACAAGGGCGATTAATATTCAGACGGGAAGCTCAAAACTCAGAGAAAGGGTTAGCAGAGGTTGCCCACAAGGAGGTGTTCGGTCACCTACACTGTGGAATATCACTGTGGACTCTCTTCTCGACAGAGTTGAGGCGACGGGCATTCACACAGTGGGATATGCCGACGACATAGCAATAATGGCCAGGGGCAAATTCATGAACGTCACCGTTTCGGATCGGAACTAACAATGACTAAGAAGGTTAAGTATCTGGGAGTCTATCCAAATACTGGACTTACTTGGAATTACCATGCTGAGGAGAAGGTCCGGAAAGCAACGTTTGATGTAGTCAGTACAAACGTGTATGTGGACAGAGGGGGGTACTCTCGCCTAGGTCAGCATACCGGATGTATACGATGATAACTAGACCCATTATCACATACGCCTCGGTTGTATGGTAGGCGAAAGCCTCTCAGAAAACTGAGGAAGCACCTGGATAGGGTTCAACGTTTATCATGTATAGGAGTTGCAGGTGCAATACGTACAACCCCAACATGCGCATTGCAATTCATCATGGGGATCTTACCGCTAGACTTATTAATTAAGAAAACAGCGGCCCAAACGGCACTTCGTTTGCAATGAGATGCGAAATGGCACAAACGTGTTACGATCTATGGATATAGGAAGATCCTGGAACTTGTCAAAAATGAGATTAGGGACCCAAACATGCCTATGGATCGAATAACAAGGGTGCGTATTATGGAAAGAAATCACAAAACTCGTATTGAGAACTGATTACTTCCAGAAAAAAGAAATGGTGATATAGTGATTTTTACGGATGGATCCATGATTGATGGCGGAGCGGGGGCCGGTATCTATTCAGAAGAGCTGGAACTTGTCCGTCACATTAGCCTAGGGAAATATACTTCAGTATACCAGGTTGAGAGGATTGCTTTGCTTCATGCGCTGGACTATTTGCTTGAGTGTCAGGTGGAAGGAAGAAATATCCTTATATCATTGGACAATCAGGCGGTGATCAGACGCATGGAACAAACAAACATCACAACATCATTGGCACTGAAATGTGTACTTAAGCTCAATAAGTGTTCATCTAAAAATAAAGTAACACTGACTTGGGTACGAGGACACATAGGGATCGAAGGCAATGAAAAGGCGGACTCGCTTGCTAAACAGGGGTCAACTGAAAAGTTGTTGGACCAGAACCATTCTCTTCAATTGGCAGATTGCCGTATTTAACTTCAACTGTTTTACCTTTTTTCCGTAACTCTTGGGTAACCTCGTGAATAGCTTTTTTCTTTTTGCATTGTCTTATGGATAAGTCATTCGCGATGATGAGATTAGTGCCTTTCAGTTTTAATTTTGATTGTATAATCTTCGGTTTTTTGTCGTATGAAGTTAATCCTAATAAAATAGGTCTTATTTTGTAATGTTAATACTTCTTTTAGGTTTTCTATTTTCTTCTCCAGGTATTCTATTTTTTCATTTGCTGTTTTAATGTTTTTATTTATTTCTTCGTACCTTGTGTATAGTTTTTTTTCATATCCTCCTTTATTGTTTGTTGTAGTGAGTCTAAACTAGATTTAAATTATTGTTTTAATTCATTCTTTATATGTTCTTAAGAGATGTTTAGTATAGCTTTCATTTCCTCTTTATTAATTTCTGTTTTGTTATTTCCAATACTATTAGTGGAAAAAAATTAAAAGAATTTATGGGTCTAGTATTTTACGAAAAGAAAAAAGAGATAAATAAAACAGCAACACTTATCCTGATTAAGGATTTTCTTTACTATTGTTGCTCGCTTAAGCTATTCTCCCATAGATGGAGTTCTGTGGCGAGGTATTGTCGAATTTACTTTGAAAAATATTAATACCACCAAAACAGTCATCAACGCCATCTCTCGGGAAGGATTTGAAGCCATCAGGAATTTCCTGAAATCAAGGAAAATTCAACACCACATATTCACCCCACGTGAAGATCGGAGGACACTAATGATGTTGAAGGGAATTAATTTCTCCTACACCACTGCCGAGGTTGAGGAGGAACTTAAAGCAGAAGGATTTCCTGTGCTAAAGGCTTCGCTTTTCAAATCGCCGAAAGCAAAAGGAAAAACTTTCAACTGCTTTGTGGTAGCGATCAGCAAAGTTAAACAGCACGGATATTGCTAACCAGCCGCAACAAGATGGATCTAAAGGATTACAACTTCTTCAAGACAGACAAAGTAGAAGGCAAACGACTACAAAAACTACCTCAACAAATCCATGATTAGACACCTCGCCATTCCTGGACTCAAATCATTCGAAGCTACTGGAATAGTAATCCGAATGTCTACATCCGAAACTCTGGCAGTCATCAGCATATACAACAAATGCCATACTAACACTTTGGATATTCAACACGATATGCAGATACTGAACGGACACTTAACCCAACACTCACATGGTATAATTGGCGGGGACTTTAACGCCAGGCACCAGATGTGCGGGGATACCGTTGATAGCACCGAAGGTTTGGCAATAGTCAACTGGATGGAAGATAACACCGACGTCCACTCGCTTGTAATAAATCCCAACCAAGACCGACCTTCCCCAGGACACCATAGTTATTGGATTTCTTTCTGGCAACCTCGAGCCTGGTTAACGTTCTTCATGAGATCCAGAACTACGACTGCAAGATTCGATTCACCAGCGACTCTGACCACGAAGAGTTGCACTGCTACCATCAAGCTTAATCAACCAATCTTCACGAATGATCAGCCAGGATCTGACTTTATTAACTTTCAGGAACTATTCCAAAGAGAAGTCGTAGACAACATTACAATGCCCGCAGCGACCAGAAATCTCACCAATAATAAGATAGATGCAGCCGTTGAAGGCTTCAAGAATGCTGTCGATAAACAAAAGAAGCCCAGGACATCACGAGACAGATATAGCCATCTCCCAGTATATATCCACAACCTGTACCATCACAGACAACGCCTCAGGAAGCGAATACAAAGAATTCGGACCCGGGAATGGAACCCGATCAACAGCGATTATCATGCCGTGTCAAGCGAACTAAACTGCTGCACCATCATGTTCAGGAACGCAGTACAGCACTTTAATGATGTTCAACTTCAAAAGAGGCTGCAAGGCATCAGACCTGGTCCCGACACCTTCAAGAAGATCAACAGAATTATTGGTAGAGGCCCAAAAATGCCGGACGTTCTCAACACAAGTTCAGGTACCGCCACCTCAGCAAACGAAAAGGCAGATGCATTAGCGGACTACTTCGAAGGCAACTTCAAACCGTCACCTCCCGACGACCCAATATTTCTCACAGAAGTCGATGCAACGGTCAGAGATATCGAAGAACTGAGAACCGCAAGCACCTCATTCAGCGAAACAAATCCAGCAGACGATCCCCAGGAAGAAAGCAGCTTTTCAACGCCTGAAGAAATTGCTGAAATAATTCATGGCAGTCACTCCAAGAAATCAACCGGACCGGACAACATTTCAAATTTCGTCCTAAAGAAGTTACCACAGTCCATCATGATTCTGCTAGCTATAGTGATGAATAACTTCATCAACAATTGTTACTTTCCAGCAAAATGGAAGACCGCTAAGATAATAGCCATACCAAAGAAAGGCGACCGTAGCAACGTAACTGGATACAGGCCAATATCGCTCCTATGCAGCGGCAGCAAAATACTTGAAGAGCTGATTCTGCGGCGAGTAAAAGATGTATGCAGTTAACTTAACATAATACCGGACAATCAATTTGGATTTCGCGAAAAGAACTCAACAACCATCAGGTTACAGTCGCATGCTTCCTAGACGTGGAGAAGGCATTTGACTCAGTGTGAATTCAAGGACTTGTCCACAAATTAAAACAGCTAAGTTTTCTTAACGCTCTCATCAATATTATTTTTAGTTTTCTTCACTCCAGGTCCTGTGCAGATAGAAGACCGCCAATCACAAGTGAAAAGCATCAGAGCTGGTGTTGCCCAAGGATCGAAGCTAGGACCACTGCTTGTACAAGAAAAACGCAGACGGCAACACCAACATAACACATCTTTCGTGACCTTGATATGCAGCAACTGTTCTCCCGCACACACTGAGTGCATTTTTTGGTTTTTGCTGGCTATTATGCTTTTTGCTTTAACAAATTCTCCGTTGTCAGTTCAGTTGAAATAAAACGCTTCTACTTACAACACTTGTTGGCTTGGTTCTGTTTTTTTCTTTTCTTTGGTCTAATTTTTTCCTCGCGTGTATATCTTCATATACATTTTTGGTGCCTCCTGTGAGGAATGAGTAAAATTGATTTGCTCTGAGTACATCTCGGAAAACATTTATTCATAAAATTATTTTGTTTTTTTTTGTGAGTTACATAAAAGGCCACTGGTTAGGCTTTGGGCGACCGCTCTAAGTAAGTAGGGTTGTGATTCGGCGTGCGCATTGACAATGGCTGAGTTAAATCGACGCACATCCCAAGCGAACATATTACGCCGTAAGATAACGGCAATTTTGGCTGATGAATTCACTGGCGACTACCACACCTGTTCACAGGAATTAGCGAGCTTAACTCTACATTTTGAACGTTTTTCTGCCGCTCATGATGTGCTAGTTGCAACGCAGACAATGATGAAGAGTTAGGGGCACACCAGCATCTGTGGAATGATCTGGATGATTTGTACAACCCAGCGGTGGCAAAACTTAAGCGATTGATGGCTCCTAAGACTGAGCCGTTGATTCAGGAGGATTCGGCAGAACTGCGAACTGCTGCCATGAATCTAAAATTGGATCCCGTTACCATTCCTAAATTTGATGGCTCACTTCGCAACTGGCTAGCGTTCAAGGATGCAATTCAAACGCTCATCGACAAACCAGAAATTCCCGAGTACTACAAACTGCAGAAATTGCGCGAATCATTGGTTGGCGATTCACTCGAAACACTTGTCGGGAATCTATACACTAGTGGCTATCAGGCTACTTGGGATGAGTTGATGAGACGCTACGACAACAAAAAACAACTGGCTGAATTACACGTCTCTCGCTTCGTTGGCATTAAACCAGTTGCGATCAAAATTGGGGCTGGGCTCTTGACGGTCGTGGATACCGTACGCGAATCACTTCGTGCATTGCGTGTAATGGCATTGCCAGCCATCAATGGGATGCATTATCTGTACCCATCGTTACATCGAAATTACCCCAGGTCACACAACACGCGTGGGGTATGCATACAAGTCAAAAGGATATTCCCAAATTGGATCATTTGCTAGAATTCGTCGAGAAACGAGCACAGAGTCTATCTCTCGACATTATCCATTGGCCTGGCTCTTCGAACAATGGCATAGCAATTGGCTCATCGCATCGGCGTTTATCGAATGCTCCACGGTTGGTGAAGTCCAAGTTGGAAGCGACTTCGCCTGGCAATTGCGAGTTTTGCGACAGCAGTATACATCGCATCGTAGTTATCCAAAATTGTTGGCTTTATCTGTGGCTGAACGGTTCAACAAATTACGTAGCTCAAATCTTTGCTTCAACTGCTTGAAGCCAGGACATGCGACCAGGTGTGTTCAGGTGGCAACTCAAGGCAGACATCATACATTGCTATGCCGCGGAAACTCGTCTGGCTCCGCACCAACTGCTAGATCAACACCAACTTCGACATCAGCGCTAACACCTACCGCATCAACCTCGCAACCACCACAAAATTATACAGCATGACTACCTTCGAAGGTTAAGACGTTTGTGGTAATTGGCGAACGATTGGTCTTATTGGCAACCGCAATTGTTCACATAAAAGACGGATATGGCTCTATACATCGTTGCCGAATCATTTGCGACCCGGGCAGTCAGGTCAGTTTTATGAAGTACCGCTTTTTTAATAAATTGGCTATTTGCAGAAAACCCTGTACAATTCAAGTAGAAGGTGTCGGATCGGCCGTCACACACACACGTGGCCACGCTACCCTCAATTTGGCGTCGTGCGAGGGAACATTTGACATCGATGTAAATTTCTATTTGCTCACCACCATCACTACACCGACTCCAGCAGCTGACATTGCACCGTCATGCTGGAAACATTTGCGCACTTTAGCTTTGGCAGATCCGTCGTTTGGCAGAACTGGTCGAATAGATGCTCTTATTGGCGCCGACGTGTGGGGTAATATCTTACAAGAAGGCATAGTACGCGGTGCAGTGAATGAACCATTTGCACAATCAACTTCATTGGGATGGGTGGTTTTTGGACCAGCCACAGTCGACACTTCATGTGCGGCATCACCGCGCTCACTACACACCATCCATGGCAAGGTTGACGGTGACGACGAACGCCTCTGGCTCGTATATTCCAAGTTGACGCAGCCGCCAAGGCAACGGTTGTCGATAACGATATATGCGAAAATATATTCATGGCTACGCATCGACGTGATTCTGATGGCCGTTACGTCGTTCAGATACCCTTTCGCCCAGACGCATCGGCTCTTGGCAATTCTCATCCACTGGCCCTACGTCAATTTCATCAGTTAGAGCGTAGATTGGCGAACGATCCAGAACTAAAGGCGAAGTATGTTGCATTTATGAAGGAGTACATGACTTTAGGACATATGCAGCATGTCTTGAACTTCTCATCTGAACCATCACAGCGATACGTTATACCACATCATCCTGTACTGGCAAAATTCCGCGTTGTTTTCAATGCTTCGGTAAAGACATCAAATGTCGTTTCCTTAAACGACACACAAGAGTTGACCGCTCATACAAGAGTTGCTTATTACGATCATCTTCCGCTTTCGACGCTTTGTAGTGGCTCTCTCGGCCGATGTGGAGAAAATGTTTCGGCAGGTCCGAATCAATGAACGTCATCAACGCTGGCAGCACATCTTATGGCGTGAATCAACTTCTGAACCAATCCGCACATATCAATTGACTACTGTCACATATGGCATGGCATCAGGTCCGTACAACGCTCTTCGAGCAATGCAGCAGTGCGGCCGCGACAACAGTTATATATTGGCGAACGAGAACCGAGCGGCGGCCACTCTCACAAGCATTCTTCGCGACTTCTACGTCGACGGTTATTTAACAAGTGTCGAAACTACTCATCAGGCGATTCAATTGGCCAATGACGTTGACATAGTATTGCAGCAAGGTCACTTCCACCTTCGCAAATGGCAGTCCAACGACAAAATGGCACTGGCTGGGATCACAGGCATTCTGGGGACAGCAGTTGACGTTGAATTGAAATCGCCGGAGGTGACAGTACTCGGTTTGCATTGGAATCCAACAACAGATGTGTTGTTGTATAGAATCAACATTGGCGAAACGACGTCTACTACCAAACGGCAGGTGCTGAGCGATACTGCAAGACTGTACGATCCAACAAATATGCTTGCACCCGTTATCATAGTGGCGAAAATATTTATTCAAACTTTATGGCGTACTGGCTTATGATGGGACTCTCAATTACCAATGAAATTGATTGAAGAGTGGATGGATTATCGCAATAATTTGCTCATCGAGCTGGCGGAGGATTTATCAGCAAGAGCATTTCTCAACGTGTTTGCACGCTTCGTTGGTCGACGGGGCCCATGCAGTTCAAAAGGGCGAACAAACTTCTTCAAACGGACTTGGTGGAATGGCACAGTGCATACACACAACAGCAATTGGCGAATCAACAGACTCAATGGCATTTCATCTCAGCTGCAGCGCCCCATCAAGGCGGTCTTTGGGAAGCTGCCGTTAAGTCAGCAAAGAGGCATTTGATACGCGTAGTTGGTGGCCAGACGCTATATTACGATCAATTGCATACACTGCTTGTGCGAATTGAGGCTTGCTTAAATTCACGACCGTTAATTGCGGTACATGATGGCGTGGATGACCGCCTGGCATTATCTCCGGCTGATTTTTTGATCGGACGTTCGCTCGTGGCCTTACCCGAACCTACCGTACCAGAAGTGCCTACGAATCGACTTCAACATTGGCGACTTTTACGTTAAATGCATCAATCGTTCTGGAATCGTTCGCACGATGACTATTTGGCCTCGCTGCAGCAGCGCAAAAAAAAATGGCAGCGACCTTGCGGAAATCTGCGGGTTGGAGATATCGTCGTACTTCGGCACGAAAACCTACCGCCGACCAAATGGCGACTGGCACGCATCATTGCTGTTCATCCGGGCAGTGACGGAGTTGTTCGCAACATCACTGTTCAATATTGCTTGGAGGGCAAGCTGAAGAGCACTACGCGACCGCCACAGAAAGTGTGTCGACTATTCAGCAGTGATCCTGAGCCTACAGGCCCAGCCGGGCAGTAAATGCACAAGAAAAACGCAGCCGGCAATACCAACATAACACATCTTTCGTGACCTTGACATGCAGCAACTGTTCTCCCGCACATACTGGGTGCATTTTTTGGTTTTTGCTGGCTATAATGCTTTTTGCTTTGACAAATTCTCCGTTGTCAGTTCAGTTGAAATAAAACGCTTCTTCTTCTTCTGCTTGGTTCTGTTTTTTTCTTTTCTTTGGTCTAATTTTTTCCTCGCGTGTATATCTTCATATACACTGCTTTTCAAGATTTTCAGCTCGAGAGCGCAACTAACTCCCTATTCGCCGATGACTCCGTCACATACAGCACGAAGAGTAGAAGCCTACGTTAGGAAGCTATTCCAGTACTACTTAAGATGGGGCATGCGAATCAACACGGGCAAATCTGAACTAATCTGTATAAGAAGACCCATCAGAGGAACCAGAGTTAGGTCGGCCACCAACTGCCGCAACGTCAAAATAAACCTACCTGACGGATCATCACTCTCAACCACAAACAACATAAAGTATCTTGGAGTCAACTTCAACGAGCGACTTAAATTTAACCCACACCTGAACACTGTTCTCAGGAAGGCATTACTTGCATTTCACAGTTTATCCGCTGATGAAGAAGCAAAATGGACTAAGTAGAAGAACAAAACTGCTGCTATACAAACAACTCATAAGACCGGTAGTAACCTACGGATTCCCCACTTGGTATACCCTCTCCAAGACATATATGAGGAAGTTGGGAGTATTTAAGAGAAAACTCTTGCGGATATGCACAGGACTGCACTACGATCCAGTCCGGAAGAAAAACGTCAGTAGTTCAAGACTCTACGAAGAAGAGATGAACAAACTTAATAGTGAGCAACGGCAAGCATCGCTATAAATGGTGACCCCCAACGTGATCATATGAAAATAGTGTTCATTTACTTTTTTGCACGGGCAAGTGCATATGTCATATAATCTCCGAACAAGGAAAGGACGCAAACTAGTGTTCACTGATCCTGAAACGTCTGACGAAGACGAAAGTAGATCCATTCCAGCACGAAACCAGCATAGCAAAATGCTCAAACCAGAAGATACCGCCAACAACGACCTGATTAAAGACTTGCGCAACGATTTACACAAAGCAAACGAGGCATCGCTTTGATTAAACAATTGCAACTCGCGCAGTCGCTATCTTTAACGATGCCAAATATCACGACTATATCCTCTGCTGAATCAAACCAAGTTCCGGTCAGCGAAGGCTCTTCGACTCGAAGCTCTATGCAGCGAATTCTACTGCCGAAATTTAATCCGCAATACCCGCAGCTATGGCTGACACAAGTAGAAATGGCATTTTAACTGTACGGTATAAATGACGACGACGAACGTTATACCAACTTATTGGTTAGTCTGGAGGGAGACGCTTTACGAGCTGTGGGAGATATTGTTAACAACCCACCTGGATTAAACAAACTTCTTGCACTCAAAGAGCGTCTGCTAAACGATTTCGCTCCAACCCCGGAATCCCAACTGCGACGCATGCTTCGAGGTGAGGATATGTCCGGTAAGAAACCATCTTACTGGCAAACATGAGAGGCATCTTGCTGATGGACGATGTGACCCATCAATTATGCGGACACTGTTCTTTGACCGACTTCCGGAGGGCATATGTACAGTTTTATTGGCAACAGGGATGACTTGGACAAACTTGCCGAAGTGGGACGACTAAGTACAATAATGTAAGGTGTCTGTTTGGCACTACAATGCACCTGTAGTTGTGTCTGAGTGCTCCATCGGATAGTAACAACCTCAGACAAAAAAAAATCGGGAAAGCAGTTTTGTTGTCCCATTGGATCACAGAATGAGTGGATCTCCGAGTGAAACCAATGGAAAACAACATTACAAAATCAGATCAATTTCGTTGCATGTTCCATCAGCCGCGTTAAACCTGAGATATGAAAAAAAAAAAATCTGGTAGTCCCAATAGAAAACGACATTAGTTTACAACATTAGTATGCTTGCACTTATTTTAGACAGCTGTCAGAAATATTGTGTAGATTTGAGAATTTTCGGCAAGCTTTTCGTTCGGGAATATAAGTGGTGGTGAAGGGATAATAAGTAGTGTTGTGAAATAACAGTGAGTGGTTCCCAAATATTGCATAATAATTAAATAATCATGCAATATTGGCAGGAACAAATACAGATGTAAATGATATCAATGCAGACATTTTGAATAAAATACCTACTCAATTTTTTGCATACAAATCGATCGACACAGCTATGAACCAAGATGATGCCGTGAATTATCGCACTGAATTTTTGAATTCTCATGATTCGCCTGGTGTGGCACCACATTTTCTACCATTGAAAGTTGTCGTGCCGATAGTAATGCTACGAAATATTAGTCAACCTCGGCTTTGCAATGGTACAAGGCTTGCAGTAAAAAGGTTATTGAACAATGTGATCGAAGTAACAATAAAGGGAAATACAAAGGTGAAGTTGTTTTAATTCCGAGAATTCCAATGATTCCACCAGATCTATCGTTCGATTTCAAACGTCTTCAGTTTCTGATACGACTTGCTTTTGCCATTACGATTAATAAGGCACAAGGGCCAATCTTTAGGAAATTGTGATTTAAATTTAGAGGTTCCTGTATTTGCACATGGGCAACTGTATGTAGCATGTTCACATGCACGCAAAACCATCTGACTTTATAATTTTGACCGACGAAAAATATTATACATATATATAATAAAGCATTATCTCAGTTGGGATTAATAGCACCTAATCTTCGGTGCAAGATTTATTCAACGCTGAAATGCGGCGTGAATGAAAATATGATTGTGGAGAATTGGATGCATTTGTGCGGTCAAATGTTGCAAAATAAAATATTGAACAGAAACGTGCATATGATACAATCATGCAAGCTGTTTGTAATGAAAGGGGAGGAATGTTTTTTTAGACGCACCTGGTGGAACTGGAAAACCATTTTTTATTTCACTACTTCGAGCGACCATACGCTCAGTAACCCAAATTGGATACACATAAGATAATTTAGAAAAAGGACTGAGTTTACAATCAAGATAGGGATGACCATATTAATATAACAACGATGTTTTCGAAAACATTAAACTTGCATAGAAACGTCATATGGGAATACCGTTAATATTGGGGAAACTTGCAAAAAAAAAGGGACCCCGAACTGTAAGCCTACCTACAAACTGCAAATGCAAGGTTTGGAAAATAAGCCCACACAGACGTTAAAGCTACACGTCTCTCAGGAAAATACGCACACAAGAAAATAAAAACAAGGAATAGAGATGTTTTTTATGGCAAGGCAAAAAAAAAACTATTTTCTGCCCAATCGAATATTATCTTAATATACTATAGACAAATATGTAATACTTACAATAAAGATCTTCCACAAGCAATATGCACTAAAAAAATATCCAATCACGTTAAAGTATTTTCCCTTTAAAGTTTGTGACCATTTTTGGCGTTCCTGCATGCTTTTCAGAGAGTTAATCTCAAGAAACACCTGCCGTAAGATTTCTTCGCAGCCCGCGATTTCTACTCGAAGTTGACTAATATCTATGAATGAAAACATAATTTCCACACCATTAATTCAACTATATAGTTTTATCTACTCTCTCCTCCCTTGTCTCCCCGATGAGCCACAGAGCTTATAATATTCCATAATCTGGGTTTTGTGTTGTTTTGTTTAGTGCGTTTCAACTCCACTGCAATTCTTTTTTTTTTACCTGTAATCATGTCTACGGTTAGAGCCAAGCGGCGTTCGAGACTGATTATATCAATTTGTGATACAGGTCTACAAATATATGCTATATTTTAAATAAATTAATTGAAATTTACCATACCTAATAAAATACGTCATGCTTTGATATGGATAATTCACGGCCCCAAAGCCCGAAAGAATGGCCATAACAGTAACTCCAATCACACCTATACGCGATACACCCTGCAATTGGAATAGAATTTTTTCAAATTAATATGTATTTTATTTAAGCTAATGTTTATGAAAGACAACCTGTTCAATAGTGAAAATTCCATAGGATACACTTAGCAATGGAAACGGATCACCAATTTTCCAAAGTCCGTATAGGAAAACAATATAACATAAGATTGTCATAATTCGCATCCATTTCTCAGATACTTAAAATTGGATGTTATTTTTTTGACTAAAATGTTTTCCAAAACTCACCAAACGAAATGCTATTTATGACTGAATGTATTATATATAATGGTATAACTGCAATTACCATCAGAAGTAAACAAGTTAAACCCAATCGCCAATGGAAATATCGCGATGTTGAGTCTAATATGCCGAGTATTTCAAATATAATCAGCTCAAACATTGTTATAGAGAGTGCGAATGTTACGGAAAAAATTAATTGCACGGAAATATGACGAATTTCATAATTCTTAAAGAGTTGTTTAACAAAAAACAACCATCCACCGGCAAAATACAGCAACTGTAATTCAAAAATGATTGTTATTAAAGTAAACCATCAAGAAATCATGTTTATTTACCTGAGAAGCAAAAACAATAAGACAGTCTTCAGTGAAACCCATTCTATTTTATTTTCTCACAAAAACAGTAAATTTCATATTTAAACGATAGCCCAACCGTAGCAAAAAAAAAACAAAGCCTTTCAACCAAAGATAATGCAATACAGAGATATATAACTTTCCAGTGGAAAGGCGGCTGCCTACAAGCTGTTTTCCCGAAAAATTCATGAAGTCACGCACTTATGCTCATTTCTTTTCTAGTATAAATGTGAGTTCATGAATTGAACTTTAATGCAAGAATTCGCTATTCCGAAATCTGTATTTTACTATTATTTTTATTTTAATCGAAGCCTTAACAAAAACTAAACAAGTTCAACACCAAACAGAAAACAACTGAACAGCGCGATGCCCATGAAAGCAAAAGGAATGTTGGCCGGTCATTAGCAACAAGCTTTTTTGTAGGACACACGTATTCACAGACGGGGGTTTAAATTACAAAAACAACATTGTAAACAAATGGGTTTTGGGGGGATAGACGTACGAAAGATATCCATCTCTTTTATTCATTCATCTATGCTTTCAACCAAAGATAATGGAATACAGAGATCAAAGATAATGGAATACAGAGATATATAATTTTCCAGTGGAAAGGCGGCTGCCAACAAGATGTTTTTCCGAAAAATTCATAAAGTCACGCACTTATGCTCATTTATTTTGTAGGATGTGTGAGTTCATGAATTAGACTTTAATGCAAGAATTCGGTATTCCGAAATGTGTATTTCACTATCTTTTTTATTTTAATCGAATCCTTAACAAAAACCAAACAAGTTCAATACCAAATACAAAACAATTGAACAGCGCGATGCCCATAAAAGCAAAAGGAATGTTGGCCGGCCATTAGCAACATGCTATTTTGTAGCTCACACGTATTCACAGACGGGGTTTGAAATTACAAAAATAACAATGTAAACAAATGGGTTTTGGAGGATAGACGTACGAAAGATATCCATCTCTTTTATTCATTCATCTCTGTATCAAGGGTAAACCATAGTTTTTCTTAGTTCCAGGTTGTCATTTTTCGCTACTTTTTATATAAATAGTTGTTCGATTTTCTTATAAATCCTTCAGCGACATGAGCCACTTCAGACTTGAGTGATCGGTGATGACACGGAAAGGCAAACCTTCAATATAGGCACGGAATTTCTTTACTCAAAGGACAGCAGCAAGGCATTCGAGCTCAGTGACCGTATAGTTTTTCTGTGCCTTATTAAGCTTCTTTGACATAAAAGCAATGGGTTTCTCGTTACCATCTGCATCGAGCTGGAAAGGCACTGGCTTTCTATAGACTAGCACTATAGGGGAACACCAAGGTGAGTTGCTTTCCTCGATAACTTTCAGTTCCAGCATGCGATCAAGTTCCTTGAACACTTCTTCCTGCTGCACCGGAGACAAGGGGTAGTGTCTGGATTTAATTGGCATTGCGTCTCCAACATCGATTTTGTGAGTTTCTAAATGAGTATGACCGAGACCTATATCGACAAAGTTTGGAAACTTCTTTTTCACAGACTCTAAAAGTTGTTTCTGTTCGGGGGTAAGTGAAATAAAATTTGCGTCATCTGCTGAGCTAATACTCTCTTCATTTCGCAGAGCAATCGAATCAATCTGACAGTGTGGAATTAAGCAGAATTCCTTCCAGAAATTCATGGCGAGATAAACGCTGTTAAGCGACGTTGGAATTTCGCAGTACCCGACAATATCGTGAGTATTACCATCCGCCGTTTTAACGACATTCTTGTAGGGCATCATTTGAATGCCATTCCTTTCCATGAATTCAAAACAAGACTCTCCCAATACTGATATGGAGGCACCGCTGTCTAGCAATCCGAAAACGTATTCGTTTTTTAACAGCACTTTAGCGTACATCCTCCCATCTGTTTCCGAGGTTAGTATAGTCTCGACTATGACGCTCTCGAAGGCTTTCCGCTTGTGATACCTTTCCCTACACTTCCTTATGTGATTGCTCGCGACTGTATTGTTACCCATTATCTGAGACCGCCGTTTATAATAATTTAGTTTCCTCTCGTGAAGAGATTTTAGTTGAAAGGTGTTCATAGGGTGACTAACAATACAAGACGAAACATCATTTTTTTCGCGTTGCAATATAGCAATGGGAGCACTATCCGACCTTTGCTCTACCGTACTTGTTGCGATGTTTCCTCCTGTTAATTGTTCTGTAGCTCGGGGTTGTTCCTTTCGAAACGACTCTCCCCGTCTCTCCTGTCGTTTCCCTGGTGTTTAGAACACTCAGGTGTACTAACCCCCTTAGCGCCACAGAGGAAGCAGAAAAGCTTTCTTTCATGTGAGGGATGATAAAACGTGTGTCCCTGTTCGTCACAATTCCAACACAGTAATGGTGCTCGATTTTGAGACCGACTAAATGCTGCCACTTCTTCAACTTGTTTATCCACTTCTTCCTCCAAATGTGTCTCATGAACAGCTTTTTGGGAAAACATACGCCTAGACAAGAACCGTTCAGCTTCCCTACCCTTCTTTCTAAGCTGCTCTAGATCTGCTATGTTAGCAGCAAGCAATACCTCTCCTAACTTGTCCTTGGAATTATTTCGGATGACCTCTATAAGCTTCTTAGCGTCAAACGGCTCATTCAGACGGTCGTTCAGACCTATAACAGAGCTATAGAAGTCATCGAAAAATTCTTTGAACCCCTGTCTACGAGTCAACAGCCGCATATATATTTCAACATCATTTTCTTTTCGCCCGAACTCCCTCTTCATGGCGATTTTGATGTCTCCAAACTTCGCGTGAGGATTTATGCGGAGAAATGACCAGAACCAATTATTCGCCTTTCCTACTAACAAGGAATGAAAGTTGGCAGTGATGATGTCATCGCTGTAGAACGACGAAGCTTGGAGCCTATCAACCTTAAAGAGGAAGTCGATGATGTTCTCAGTACCATCATACTTTATGTTCCACCTGTCTAGTCGGCATTTCTCAGCAGCATTAGAAGCGCTTGGTGTCCCCGACACTGGTGGAGGAGGAAGACTGTGCACTGAAACCTGACCAGACAGAGGTGGATACATATTTGACAACCTATCGTTTAAGTTGCTCGTAAACTCGGATTGCAAGGATTATTTAAATCTGGGACATTTTGTACTGGCACGGGGTTGCTTATGTTCTCCATTTTATCCAAAACGCTGTTCATGAAAATTTGCATCTGTTGGAAGAAGCGAATTTGATTTGTTGTTAACGACTGATCTATTCGGTCTGCTAAAGATGCGGTATCTACGCTCTGCGGTTGCTGTATATTGCAACCCGATGTACCAGGTTTTTCAACTGAATTGGTCCCAGCAGGGGCCACTTGATTTTTGTATTGCTTGGCTAATTTCGGCAAGTGTTACAATTTTTGCTTATCCCGAATTTTGGTTGGGATACCGGATGCCATAAGGTTGCTACCACTTTGTAGAATTTTAACGGTCAAGCTTTTATGGTTACCGTCCTGTTGTGTGGGTTTCTTTTCTTTAAAAAAAAAAAACAGTTACTTATCTGTTCTTCGTACTGTGGTCTTTACGTACCTTAACAATCTTGCTTGTCTTCTCCTTTATTTAACTTGTCTTTATTAAACCTTTCAGTTTACAATTTAATTCAACACTCCACGAATTTTAGAAAGAAAACATGACTTCGGCTTTAAATAATTGTGTACTTATTGTGCTGCGTGGATTCTTCGCACGTCAGCCGAATTTTAAAAAAATTCCCCATTTCTCAGAGGCAAATTAACTGCTTTCTTTTATATTTTTCTCGTTACATTTTTCTCTTTTACGAGACTCAAAGCCTGCTCATTTTACAACGTATAACAGATTTCTTTTTCGTATCACCCTCGACACCAACCCTACTGTGACAGCTGATTGTCGTTTGTCATTTTGCAGGTAGTGTAGTGCGACATATTCGAAATTAATTTATTTCGTAACAATTCTCGGCGTATATTTCCCACCAACAGCAACACTTCAGCAACTGCGAAATCTCTTCGGATCCACCGAAGGCGAAGAGGGTGGTGCCGTGTAATAACGCCGAGCGAAATAACGCCGAATTCCGAAATTCGCACGAATTTCGAACTATTATTTTCTCAAATTTCGAATTTAGAACAATTTAGACCAATTCGAAATTTGAGAAATAATAGTTTAAAATCCGCTCGAAATAAAGCCGATTTCTAAACATATTTTTCGGCCAAATTTCGAATTTAGAACAATTCGAAATTTGAGAAAATAATAGTTCAAAATTCGCCCCCACCCACCCAATTTAGAACAATTCGAAATTTGAGAAAATAATAGTTCAAAATTCGAATTGTTCTAAATTGCAAACAAAATGTTGAATGTGTTTTAAATATCTGAATCCATTCAACGGTACACTTTTTGGGGTGGAAATCAGAAAATAGGAGTGGGAATCTTTATCTGAATGTGTTTGTAAATAAAAAGCGAAATAAGGCCGAATCGGCTTTATTTCACTTTACCGAAGTGAAATAACGCCGAACTTCAAAATTCGGCGTTATTTGACGGTACCGAAGGGGGTTCGCCACCAGATAGCCTAAACACTGACAACTTGCAGCCTTCCGATAATATTGAACATTCCGACAACGTCCAGCAGTGCAACAACCTTCAGCGCTCCGACGAACTTCAGCCTGGTGATACACTCAACGCGCAAGTGAATCCGGCCAATCATCAGCATTCACACAACATTCCCCAAAGCCAAACCTCTGAAATGGATGACGACGCAATAATCAACCAGCTCGAGGAAAAGAAGAAAATTCTTCAACTTCGTCGAGAATAACAAGCTCTGGAAGAAAAGAACGTCACCAAGCAATTGCAAAGTTTGAGCATTGCCGACGATTCGTTCAGTGGAGATGACGGGTATAGTGTCGAAAAATGGATAAACGACTTCGAAAACATCCTAGAGACTAGCCGTAGTGATGACCATTTTAAATTCATGGCAATGCGACGGCTGATGAAGGGTATAGCTACGGTGTACTTGCGAACCAGCAACACAAAAGACTTTCGCGAACTAAAGCAAGGACATTGAAACAGTTCAAACAAAACGTCTCAATCACCGACGTCTATCGCCAATTACAGAGACGAACAAGAAGCAAGGGAGAAAACGTTATTGCTTACATGCTATCTATTCAGGAAATAGCAACACAAGCAAAAATCGACGAGAGTGAAGTGATAGGCTCCGTTATTGATGGATTCCGTGACAGGACTGCTTATACATCCATGCTCTACACAGCAACAACATTGGACCAGCTTAAGGAACTCCTGGTAAAGTACGATAAGAAGAGGTCCAGCGACCAGCCTGCTCAAAGAAACACAAATTCAGCACCAGAACGGGATCCTAAATCTATTCGCTGGTTCAATTGTTCCCAATTTGGACATTTTGCAGCACAGTGCACAAAAACAAAACGCCCAGTTGGATCCTGTTTTCGTTGCGGCAGCACAAGTCACATGCGTAAAGACTGCGATCAACAAAAAATAAACGCCATCAGTGAGGATTCAGAAGCAAGTCAGGAATTCGAGCCTCAAAAGTTGCAGCCATTCCAAAACGTAAGTGTTGTTTTTCTAAATTGTATTTAGAGTCAAACAAGGCCCTCTAAATTAAATTCACTTATTGACAGTCATAGTCCCGCGAGCTTTATCTCCCTTGAAGTCATCCCTTCGCAAATTCCAAAATGTTACATCCAACTTCAGTGGTATTGCAGGAGTCAAACTAAATACTTACGCTAAAGTCGACTGCTTCATTTCGTTATTAAACAAAACTAATAAAATTTCCTTGTGTAAACCCAGAAATATTTAATTCCCAATAACCAACGAGAATATCAGCACGAGAATACTTTAGTAGTAGCAGAAAACATGAAGTGGTAGCTCGGGCATATGAGTGGTGTGTTAGAGATTGTTCAATTCAATATCGGCATGCAACAACGAAAGACATATGCCTGAGTTCACCTAAAAATAAAAAGTGAAAATTTGGTTCTCTCATGAATTCTTCATCCAAGTTTATAAATTCAGAAGTGGGATCGCCCAAATGTCATTGTGGTATCTTAAATTTATATAAAGTGATCTGGTAAGGTAATATTTGCATAGGGGTAAGTTTTTAAAACAAATATACATATATATTTATGTATCACGAAGCTCGTCTCGTATGTGTCGTGTAATATATCCGGCTGCCTCATTCCGTTCATATTAATACAGCAGAGTGAACAAGCCAAAGCTACACACATAGTTCATTCAAAAAAAATGTGTTCAGGTAAAGGCATCGTTGTATTGCTGTCCTCTTTTTTCTCGTTTCCACGTTGAAAAAAAAAAAAAAACAAGTAGGTAGATGTGCATGCGTATGTAGAAATCCTTCTCGAAGCCTCCATTTTCAATATTAACGTCAAGAGTTTGCGGTCGATACTTTAAGAATTGTTAAGAAAAAATTATAATAAAAGTTCACAAAAACTAAAAATGGAGAAGCGAAGTTCAAAGAAAAGTTCAGACGCAGAAGCAACTGCAAAAGAAATCGAGCAGTTAAGACGCGAAATCGCTGCTCTAAAAGAGCAAAATGAAAATTTGTGCCGAGAAGTCACCATTAACAGACGTTCAGGAAGCAACACCATCGAAGAGTCAGTTACATCAAGAAATTTATCTCAACCTTCGATCCGACATCACCAGAAGAAATAAAAAACATCGTTCCCCCATTTAATCCATCATCGATACTTGGTTTAAGATCATCGCAATGGGTAGAGTCAATCAACAATGCCCGACATCTTTACAATTGGGACGATCGCTCAACATTTCTGTACGCATCCCTCCGCCTTGAAGAAGGAGCACGTAAGTGGTTCACTATTAATCAAAATCAATTAAATGGCTGGGAGGAATTTAAGACAAAGTTAGTGTCTGAATTCCCTGGTTCTATTGACGAGTGCGAAATTATTTCCCAATTAATGCTTAGACGGAAAGAGCCAAACGAAAGTTTTGAGAACTATATCTACGATATTGCTAATATTGTCCAAAAAGCTAACTTTGGTAACGACACTATTATTAAGTACGCAATCTCAGGGCTGCGAGATAAAGAGCTTCGCAAATATTTGACTGCGAGTAGTAGTGTCAATATCACAGAACTTCTGACAAAAATTAAAGCACATAAAATGGTAGAAACTCAACATGAGATCCGCGATAAATTTGAAGTATTTGAATTCCTCCCGACCAGCTTTAAAACCTACCCCACAAGTCAAACTCATTCTTCGAGAGTACTCAGAGCCAACAACTTCCGTAGGCAAAACTATGATTTGTCCAACACGAATTGTTATAACTGCAACAAGTTAGGATACATTGCTTATGGCTGCAAGGTTGAGCGCCGACAAGCTCTAACTAGAACTTACAATTCTCCAGATGAACCTGCTAGAAAAATCCGTCGCGTGCTTAAGTCCGGGGATGACAGCGGACTTGTGAAAGTCTTTGTAGTAGATAGCAAGCCGGTTAAATCATTCCTACACCTAGGAAGTGACTGTATCAGTCTTACTATGGCAGAGGTAACTAAAAATGACTGGGAAATGCAGCCGTGCAAAACCAAGTTGAATGGATTCGGACAGGGCGCAGCTCAAACACTAGGGAAAATGACAAAAAGTGTTTGTGTCGGTGAAGTCACAATGCCAATAGAAATACTAGTCGTCGATAATTCAGCGCAAGATGTCCCTATGATCCTTGGCCGCAATTTCCTTGATTCTCCTAAAGTATGCTTAATAAAAAGATATGGTAGTCTTTTAATAAAGAACGCAGATGACGATATATCTTATTCAAACATTTAACTAGAAACAGCGGAATTGCATTTGAATAAACAAAACACTGCAAACCTGTCAATAATTAGCTTAAATGACATTCAAATAGGCAACTTTCCGCATACAGACGCTGACAAAGAATATTAAATTACAACCTTAAATAACTACAAAAACTGCGTAGCCCTCAACCTCAAGGAACTAGGAAAAACAAATAAAGCAACAATGACAATTACACTTAAGGAGAATAAAATAATTCGCTACAAGCCTTATCGAGTAGCATACCATGAAGTAGAGCACATAAACTCTATAGTCAACGAACTCCTAGAACACGACATCATTGAAGAATCTAACTCAGAATACGCTAGTCCGGCATTGCTGATTAAGAAGAAAAATGGTACGTACAGGATGGTTGTCGATTATAGACAAATTAACTCGATAACAGTGCGAGAGAACTTCCCGACACCTATGTCTAATGTTCCCGTCTTTATTATATTGGACTTATTAAGTGGTTACCATCAAATTCCGGTGGCTGAAAGTTCAAGACATTTAACTGCTTTTGTAACTCCTCAAGGTCAGTTCCAATATAAAAGAGTCCCCTTTGGATTAACCAACGCACCAGCTGTATTCCTTCGACTCATGAGTATGATAACGCGTAGGTTACCTAGCGGTAATATATCTATATGTATGGAGGACATTGTTATATTTGCCAACACCACAAAAACTGTCCTCGCAATTCTTAAAAATCTGCTAGAAGTATAAAGAGAAGCTAACCTTACCCTTAATTTACAGAAATGCAATTTTTTTTCGGACACAATAACTTTCATGGGACACGAAATCAGTGCTGAAGGCTTAAGACCGGGAGCTGCAAAAGCGGAAGCAGTTAAATTATTTCGGGTTCCCAGCGAACCAAAGCATGTAAAACAGTTCCTAGGGTTGTCGGGTTATTTCCGACGATTTGTTCCGAATTACGCCACTATCGCTGCGCCCCTTAATGCGCTTCTAAAAAGGGAGGCAGCCTTTATTTGGACACCAATTGAGCAAGCAGCATTTGATCAGCTAAAACAGAAACTATCTACATCACCGATTCTAACGATATATAATCCATTAACTTCACACCGATGCCTGTTCTTCTGGTCTCGCTAGCGTTCTTATCCAACTTGAGCAAGGAAGTGAGAGAAAAGCAGTTTCCTTTTTCAGTCGAGCGACAACCGAATTGGAGAAAAAGTACCACAGTTACGAGCTGGAAGCACTGGCCGTTGTCGAAAGCCTTCAACGATTTCGATATTATCTGCTAGGTAAGAAATTTACAATATACACTGACTGCAATTCCCTTAAGCTTACACAAAACAAAAGAGACCTTGTTCCTCGGATAGCTAGATGGTGGCTAAAAATACAGGACTTCGATTTCACATTGGAATACAGACCAGCATCACAAATGTTACACGCTGATGCTCTCAGCCGAAACCCCACAGGCGCATCTCGGAATGCAGGAAAATGATTGGGTCTCAGCAATGCAGTTACAGGACAATCAAATCGCCGAAATTTGTAATACCCTTTCTAGTACAAGTACAAAAAATCCCAAAAGAAATGACATCGAAAACAATTACATAATTAAATCCGGACGTATCTACAGAAAAACTTTGAAGGGCCATCGTTTTTTCGTACCTCAAGGAGTTCGTTGGCGAATAATCAAGTCTTCACATGATGACATTGGGCACAGTGGCCTGGATAGAACTTTGGAA
Source organism: Cheilosia vulpina (assembly GCA_916610125.1). Taxonomy (NCBI): domain Eukaryota; kingdom Metazoa; phylum Arthropoda; class Insecta; order Diptera; family Syrphidae; genus Cheilosia; species Cheilosia vulpina. The sequence continues at coordinate 47,712,441 of OU744280.1, forward strand.
GAGATACGCAAAAGATACTGGTTCCCCAGAATGCGCCACACAGTTTTAAAATACTTAAACACCTGCATTTCATGCTTATACAATAAGAGATCTAAAGATGAGAAGCGTTACAAGATACATCCTATTAGCAAGCACCCGACTCCATTCCATACACTATACATAGACCATTTAGGACCATTGCCCAAGAGCACAAAAGGAAATATTTATATTCTAGGGGTCATCGATGCATTCACCAAGTTTATAATACTGCGCGCTGTAAGAAACACATCCGCTAATGCTGCTGTGCGTACATTGGAGGAAATAGCACAGTTTTTCGGAACTGCCACACAGATAATTAGCGACAGAGGTACTGCATTCACATCCAAAATGTTTGAAGCCTTCTGCAAAGATAATGGAATTCGCCATATTCTTAACGCGGTGCGAACGCCAAGAGCAAACGGGCAGATCGAGAGGTATTTCCGAACGGTGGGTACAGCCATATCCAGCATGACGAAAAGGCAGGACGGAAGGGATTGGCAGAACACTTGTCAGCAGTGCAGTGGGGTCTAAATTGCTTGAAACATTGAGTCACTAAACGTAGTCCTCAAGAACTAATGTTTGATTTCAAGCCAAGAAACTGTCTAGCGAATCACCTCAATATCGTTCTGCAGGAAGATGACTCCGATGATAATGAGGAAAATATTCCCCTTTCCGAGATTCGCGAAAAGGCTTTGCAACGAACGGAGCAGTTACAAACTTCACCATCGAAAAAATGTAATGCCGTCCACCGGAGTCCACAAACATATACACTCGGGGACTTAGTACTTATTAAAGCAGAACATCCTTCTACTGGACAGTCACGAAAGCTCCTGCCGCGATTCAAAGGGCCGTATGAGGTTAAGCAAATTCTCCCAAACGACCGATACGTAATAGCAGACACGCCATCAACTAATGTAAATTCGAGAGGGTATGAATCCATCCATTCTGCCGATCATATTAAACCGTGGGGAAAACTTCGCGACTTTCGATTATCCGATTGGGAAGAACTACCAGAAGAAGAACAACAAGATCACGCAACGTTCGATAACGAGAACTAAACAAATTCAACAAAAACGAATTATTATTCTCAATTTAACTATGTTTCCAAACTTTAATTTACGGTATGAAATTATGACAGCAACTGATTTTTTTTTGTATTTTGGTTTTGAACATGGCTCAGAGCATACTAGATAACTTAATTCACATTCAAAAGTACCGATTATTATAATATCTAGGTATCTTGTAAGAATTGACATTTATTTTCTTTATGTTTTTTTCTATGGTTCGAAAATAAATTTGAAAAGCAGAAGGCGACTCGATTACTTTGGTAAAAAAATGAATTTCAGGTCGGAGTTACTGCAGAAGGAAGCAGAAGGTTAAGTAAAATACAGTGAGCATTAGCAGTATACATTTTTGCTTTCGACTCTGGATTTTTGTGGTTCACGGTTGCTATATTTTCAGCGCAGGTTTGGTAATTGCGGGCTTCCAAAGTTTGAAGCCGAAGTTAGGGTTAGTTACTATATTTTTAAGGCGCTTACTGCCATTTGTTTGTATTTATGTGTATGTATGCGCAGTCATTTAAGAGTGTCTTATGTAGGAACCATCAACGATTCCTTCCGTGGTGAAGATGAACGATTCCTTCCGTAGGGTGAAGATGAAACGATTCCTTCCGATGTGAAGATGAACGATTCCTTCCGTAGTGAAGATGACTGGTTCCTTCCGTAGGGTGAAGATGAAACGGTTCCTTTCGTGGTGAAGATGAAATGATTTTCTTTTAGGGTATCAATAATGGCATTTGATATGCAAGTAAGTAGGACAGAGAATAATAGAACTGAATCACACTGAGGACAGTGTAATGTCGGATGGTCGAATGTAAACCCAGAAATATTTAATTCCCAATAACCAACGAGCATATCAGCACGAGAATACGTTAGTAGTAGCAGAAAACATGAAGTGGTAGCTCGGGCATGTGAGTGGTGTGTTAGAGATTGTTCAATTCAATATCGGCATGCAACAACGAAAGACATATGCCTGAGTTCACCTAAAAAGAAAAAGGGAAAATTTGGTTCTCTCATGAATTCTGCATCCCTGTATATATCCACCCGAGAAGATTGTCATATAGGGATAAATTAGAAGTAGAAGGAATTCCGGAGAACTTGTGGAATAAAGGCATAATCCGACATAGCGACTCCCCTTATGCCTCGCCAATCGGGCTAGTAAAAAAAAAATCTGGCGAGACTCGCATGTGCATCGATTATAGAGATCTGAACAAAATAACACTTAAAGGCATAATCCGACATAGCGACTCCCCTTATGCCTCGCCATTGCCATTGATTGAGGACAGCCTCGAATATTTGAAGGAAACACTTTAGCTTGCTGGACTTAAAAAGCGGATTTCACCAAGTGAAAATGGCTGAAGAGTCTAAAGCGTATACTTCGTTCGTTACTCCAAACGGACAATTCGAATGCAACAGATTGCCTTTTGGACTTAAAAACAGCCCCTCAGGATTTTATTCAGAAAAGACTCATAGTGGTATACATGGATTATATACTTATAGGAAAAAGTTTTAAATTGCTTAGCCGAAAACGGCCTCGAGTTGAGGCTTACCAAATGCAAGTTCTGCTTCACGGAATTGGATTTTCTTGGTTATAAAGTAAGTGCCGAAGGGATTTAGCCCAACGAGGATCATAAAGCGTCAATCCTCCGATTCCCTATGCTGAAGAATATAAAGCAACTGCACTCCTTTGTGGGTTTATGTGCGTACTTTAGAAAGTTTGTGCCTCAATTCTCAAGAATTGCTGAGCCATTGTACGGCTTGCTGAAGAAAAACGTTCAGTTTCACTTCAATGAAAAATGCATATCAGTATACGAAAAACTAAAGCTGATGTTAACAAACCCCCGGTACTGGCCATTTATGATCACCGAAATGAAACTGGTTCGGGGGCGTCTTGTTGCAGAGACAATCAGACGGCAAGTTTCATCCAGTCTTTTTCTTCTCTAAGCGCACCTCCGCAGCTAAAAGTAGATATCATAGCTTCGAGCTCGAAACGCATTCCGAGTCTATTAAGAAGGCATTCCTTTTAAAATTATAACCGATTGCAATTCATTGACATTGACCCTGAACAAAAAAACCTTAATCCTAGAATTGCACGATGAGCTCTAGAATTGCAAAACTATTCCGATCACGTAATTCAGCATCGCGGAGGAAACAACATGGGCTACTTGAGGCTACTCAAAACAGGGATCGAGATATCCTAAGTATTCGTACCGAACTTGAAGCAAACGGTCGTGGTTCATTTGAGCTAAAGAACGGTATAGTGTACAGGAAAGATAAGAAAAACAATCTCTATTTATACGTCCCCAGCGAAATGGAAACGAATATCATAAGGCTTTGGTGACCTCGACTAAGAGCTAAGTCGATATATATTTTTGAAAGTCAACGGAAACAATCGCGCGCGAAAAATGCCTACAGACGATGAACGGGAAATACAACGAATCGAAGTACAACGCGAGCACAGCGCCGAAGCCTGAGGACACCGCTGAAGTAGCAAAAGTCTCCGTGAAAATCCCCCCCTTCTGGAAATTACAGCCGGAATTATGGTTCTCACAAGTAGAATCCCAATTTTACACCGGAGGTATTAAAAGCGACGCAATAAAATACCACACCGTAGTAGCCGCTGTGGAGAGCAGCATTTTGTCTCAGGTCAGCGACATAATCCTCAACCCTCCTTCCGAGCAGCTGTATGCAACTCTCAAAGACAGATTAATCACCCAATTCGCTGATTCGGAGCACAAACGGTTGCGCAAGCTGTTACAAGAAATCGAGTTGGGTGATAAAAAACCATCTCATCTGCTGAGGGAGATGGCAGAGTTAGCCGGAAAATCGGTTAACGCTGGCCTTTTAAAATCCCTTTGGCTCCAGCGGTTACCGCAAGACATGCACGGCATTATCAGCATCAGTAGCGAAGAACTTCCCCGTCTACCGGTTTTAGCAGATAAAGTTGCAGAGATGACAGAGACATCGTACGTATCCACCATACAAAAGAAAACAACATCTGTTTCTCTCGCGCAAACGACAGACCTCGAGTCTCGAATCGCTCAACTCACAGAGCAAGTCGAACAGTTAAAATGTTGCGTTTCAGCATTTAGTAAAGGCGATGAAAGACATTCAAGGTCAAGAGCGAGACGTCAAACTTTTTCGCGTGGCAGATCTAAATCCCGCTGTCAAGATTATTGCTGGTTTCACAACGAGTACGGTCACAAAGCAAGAAACTGCCGTTTTCCGTGTTTATTTAACAGCAAATCAAAAAAACAGGAAAACTAATAGGCCAGTCACTCGAAGCGGCAAGTGACGGTAGCCTTCGTAGTTGCCGCTTATTTATTACAGACCCCATAACAAAAATTAGATTCTTGCTCGACACCGGCGCCGACGGGACTGGGACTGCGACGTAGTTTCAGGTGGACGTTTACAATCGCGGATGTCCACCGAAGACATCACACGATCGCTGCCAAATCCAAAACCCATCACTCATTCTACCACACATCACATAGTGACAAAAGGACCTCCAGTATTTTCCCGAGCAAGGCGTTTGTCACCCAAAATGCTGCTAATAGCGAAAGCCGAGTTCCAGATAATGCTTGAACTGGGTATCTGCAGTCCTTCGAACAGTCCACGGGTAAGCCCGCTGCACATGGTTCCCAAAGGCAATGGAGAATGGCGACCGTGTGGGCATTTTCGCCGTCTTAACGCTGCAACCATACCGGACAGATACCCCGTGCCTCACATCCAGGATTTTAAGTATTTCCTCGATGGCCAACATATTTTCTCGACCCTGGACCTTCAGCGAACGTACCATCAAATTCCCGACTGTGACATCCCCAAAACTGCATTTATAACTCCGTTTGGACTTTTTGAGTTCCGGAAGATGACATTTGGACTTAGATATGGTGGGCAAACGTTTCAACGATTTGTCAATAACATCCTACGAGATTTAGAATTTGCTCACGCATATATCGACGACATTTTAATCGCTTCGCACGACGAAAAGCAACATCTACTCCACCTCAGGCAGGTATTCGAACGTACGAACGGGAGTAGTCATCAATGTAAACAGGTGCCAGTTCGGGAAAAAGCAAGTGCGTTACCTTGGTCACGTCGTCAGCACCGATGGAATAAAACCACTTCCTTGAAAAAATTATCTAATCCGATATTTTAAGCTTCCTCAGCAGGCTTGCGAACTCCGCCGATCCCTTGCAACAATCAATTTTTATAGGAGATTCATGCCGAAAGCAGCTGAAACCCAAAGCAGTTTGCAGTATCTCATTAAAGGCAACAAAAAGATCGACCGCAGTCAAATCCAGTGGACCGAAGACTCCATAAGAGTTTTCGAGAAGTGTAAGCAAGCAGTTGCAGACGCAATCACACTCGCCCACCCGAAGTCAAATTGCCAGCTAGCCCTGATGGTCGATGCATCAGACAGCGCCGTAGGTGCCACGTTACAACAACTAGTCGACAAATCCTGGCAGGCATAAGGATTTTTTTTCAAGAAAACTGAATCCAGCTCAGACGAAGTACAGCACCTACGACAGGGAACTTCTAAGCGCTTATTATGGGGTAAGACACTTTCAACACTTGTAAGAGGGTCACAGTTTTGTCACATTTACAGACCACAACCCATTGACGTTTGCGTTTCACAAAAAAACTGTGAAGGCCTTTCCGCGACAACGCACGCAGCTCAGTTTCATCAGTGAGTTTACTACGGATGTGAGGTATATTCCAGGGACATAAAATGTCGTCGCAGCCACGCTTTCGCGCATTAATAACGTAACAGCGGTTAAAGGAATCGATTACACTCAGCTGGCTGAAACTCAAAGGCAAGACGAGGAATTGCGGGCGTTAATACAAGAAAAATCAACATCGTTGCAGTTAAAACAGTTCGCAGTGCCCGAAGACGACAAAATAAAGGTATTCTGTGACGTATCAACAAATCATATTCGACCTTTTATTACCAGGGAGTTACGACGAGTTACCAGCAATACAACAAAAGGTACTTCGAGAGCAATCACAAGCCAGCTGAAGTTTTCGAGCCAGGTGATTACGTATTCATCCAAATTGTTGATGCCTCTCCGGGTAACAAGAAACTTATACCAAAGTTAAAGGGGCCCTAAATTGTTTACAAAAAGCTTTCTAACGATAGATACGTAGTCAGAGATATAGAAAATTGTCCAGTTACATAACTACCCTACGACGGAATACTTGAGGCTTGTCACATCCGCAAGTGGAGAGAAGTCAATAAGCAAATAACACAGATTCACGTTTGAACAAGGTCATAAGAAAAACAACACTATAGACATGTAAAATATACTTTAAGCAATGATCGAGGTCGACCATTTTGTCAGATCGGCCGAACTGTAATGTATTTTATATCGCCATCTAGGTATCATTCATGTAAGTAAGTAATTAATGGTAGTCTGGTAGCACCTGACTGAAATGAGGAGAATAAAGAAAATAACAAGATGGAGGCCACTTCCGTAGAGGAGAGAAAAGAATAAAGTCGTGTTCGACAGAAAAAGAAAAATTAATCGGTTTACACTAGAAAACGATATTGTGAGGAAACAATAATAAATGTGCAGTAATCATTTTGCAACATTATTTTACTTTTCACATAAATAATGGCATTATTTTCGTTCATTAAATGCCTACCAAAAACTTTTCAGTTGTGTTTTTTTTTATTAAAAACTAGCACTATTCATGTTCTTAGCTGAAGTAGTTGTTTTCAAATAGAATTTCATTATTTATCTCAATTATTTAAAACGTTCTAATAAATTTTAATTGTTTTTTTTTCCGCTATTAAATGGAATCTTCATGAAAAGAATATAACTCAAAAATCATATTTCAAATCATAATAATCGTAATCAATCCATTGCCGTTTTTCTATTGACATTCCCGGCGAAATATTTGCTAGCATAAAAAAGAGAACACGAAGACATGTTTGAATAAGCTTCATGAGTGAACGTGTCAAGATGTGGTTGATTTATAAATAAAATAATTACTTGAGTTTGTCATTGAAACCTCATTTTGAAAATTTTGGTGTGTTTCTTCATTTTGAGTATTTCACTAACATATTTTTTCCCCAAAAACAACAAAAGAAAACAGACACATTAATTGTAGGAACAAAAATATTTTCTTTTATTTCAACGAATGAATTCTTCACACTTTATTCCTTTATTTATTTATATTGACATTCGCTATTTTAAATTTTGTAGAGTAGAACACAAATGTTATCGTGGTGCAATAAAACAATGAATTTAGACTCTCAGAACGCATCCATCAGCTGACAGCAACTCACGAAATACACTAAATCTCAGTCAGTGTTCCTAGCACTCTCTCTTTATTTTTCCCACAAAGCGTGTTTATTTTTCCCTTTTCTCTAAATTCAAATTACCTCTATATTTTTATGTAAAAAAAAACATGCTTTTAAAAGTAAAATTTGTATTGTTCGTAAAGAAAATAACATTAAACTAATCTTCAGTATAAAAATTGCAGTTTGCTAACATTATAATCATTATTTTTGGTACCGGAAATTGTTGCTAAAGGCAAATTTCCTTTTTATATACATTTAGTGCGTTGATATGCATGGTAAATGTAGTTTGAATGTTTTCTTGTCAAAGTGTTTATATTCCCACAATTTTTATATTTTTTTTTCCTTTTACGCACGGAATGTTTTTCAAAATTGAAATTCCCACAAAAAGGTAGAGATACCACGATGTAGGCACACTGCTGAGTGTCAGTAGTTTATTACAACTCCCGCCATTTAGAATTGTATTTTTTTGCTGCTTCACACGTATTCGTAGACAGTTAAATAGCGAGCGGTGGGAGGGGCTTATATTGAAAAAATCTGCGGGGAAAATCGGGGAGACGTAGGAAAGCTGTCAGTCTATTTAATAGTTAGTTATGCTGTAGAGTGTCCATCGTTTCTGCAAACATTTCATTTAAGGGATACTTTTTATTTCGCAACACTTTGTTAAATTGAAACGGAATCTAATTGTTTTAATTTTTCAAAGTGTTTGGTGGTTCTATCTTACTGTTTTTGGCCCATTTAGAGAAGAGCGACAAAACATTTGATTGAAACGGATAGTAGCACATATACATGTTTAAGCCATGTGGCATAGTAAAATTCGAAGGGTTATTTTCTAATTAATTTTCTAATAATCTATTTGCTTTTCCTTGAAAAACAAAAGAGTTTTATAGCGAACTGAACATTGCAAAAAACGTAAATTTGAAATTGTTGGCTTTCCCGATTGGAAAAATGCGTACATATTCCCAGAGCGATTAAATTGGTGTTTGGTATGCGAAAAAATAATTTGAGAAAATAAAAGTAAAAAATTCGAGCGAATTGTTTTAGCTTGAGATTAAAATTAATTAAATATTTACAGCCTTGAAATCTTATAAATCCATTCAGGTACAAGAAACATAAAACATTTCCCAGCCTTATATTTATCTTCTAGCTAGCATTATATAAAATTAGTACCTACCTCCACATAATTATTCCAAATTCCACATTTTGTATAAGTTTTTTACCTCTCATTTCGCTTTTTTTTTTTTCTTATTTGACATTGACGTTGCGGCGAACTATTGCAGGTTGATATTTCAACTGTCCTTTCGAAGACATTTCGGAATTGTGCCAGATAATTCGACTTTTAACTGTGTAAAATAATTTTACTGACGAAGCTAATCACAGTTGATGTCGAATTCAGAGTAAAGTGTTTCCTTTATCAATTTTTCCTGCAATAGTTTATCGAAAATCGAACCTTATGAGACACAAAGTTACCGTGGAAAAATGTTTATAAATAACAATCAAATGTTTACCTAAACAACGTCGTAGAGGCGTAGAAATGGAATCAAATATATACGTCTGAATTTAGAGACACTAGTCTAGTAACACTATCCACTAATGCTGAGTCAGAGATCAATGAATAAAAGAGATGGATATCTTTCATACGTCTATCCCCCCAAAACCTATTTGTTTACATTGTTGTTTTTGTAATTTCAACCCCCGTCTGTGAATCCGTGTGAGCTACTAAAAAGCATGTTGCTAATGGCCGGCCAACATTCCTTTTGCTTTTATGGGCATCGCGCTGTTCAATTGTTTTGTGTTTGGTATTGAACTTATTTGGTTTTTGTTGAGGCTTCGATTAACTCTTTCGGTACTTCTTTTTTGTTCTAAGGTTAAAAATTTCTTTTTTTTCTTTTTGTTGCTACGGAGGCTCCGACTAAAAACATTGGAACATTATTTTTGTTAAGTACTTGTTCTAAAGTGGTTTTTGGAAATGTTGCCGAATCAATTGTCTCAAGTGGGAGCAGAAAAAAGGACAAAGATATTATATTTAAATTATGTATTTTTATTTTTTACAAAACATTTATTAACAAAATTGAAAAGAAAAAAATATCATTAAATTTGTTTATTTCAAATATAATATAAAAAAATAGGGAGCTTCGAAAATATTAAAAAACACTAATGTTCATACAAGTATAAAAATTAAAAAATTCATAAATTATTGCATTTACACTCGGTTTATGTCATTTACTTCGAACTCGAATTCAAAATTCAACGCAGAGGTTTTCATCCTTAGAAATCTCAAAAGTTTTCTTTAGGAAAGTGTCTATCAATGGGCGAACTTTATATAGTTTGTCCTTTGAACTTTCGCCCACGGCGAATTTAAGATTGTAACGTAAGGAATGAAACCTTGCCCTTGTTATATTCTTCTTGAATGACGGTATTTCAGTGGCCTTAGTCCATTACATTACTAATCTCGGAAACCCCAATGTACCAGTAATAATTACCAACGCAATAATTTTTAAGATTTCTTCCCTTGTAATATTGATTGACGTTCCATTTCTCAAAAGCGAATTTTGATTTGTTGCTTGAAGCATTATATTTATTAATTCATCAGTAAAGTAACTAAAGAAATATTGAACAGGTGTTTTCAAATCATCTTTTGGGTAGCTTTCCTTGAAATCAGATTGTGGTATGGTCCACCCATTTAAAATTTTCACATTTTTTTAAAACCCGTATGTGAACAACTGGCCACATTTTCGTCTTCCTCCACTGGAACCTCGTCAACATCTGGGTTTCCGACATCTTCATTATCCGCTTTAGCTTCTTCGATCAAATTATGCTCATTTTTATTGCTATCTTCCAATAGAAAAACGTCGTTGAAGTTTTCTAGTAGGGAATCAAGAATATTTGGCTCATCTGCATCTTCGAGATCAGATATATCCGACTCTTCGAAATTATCCAAAATATTTTGAATTTCAGATTTTTTCAGTTTTTTTAGGTAAAAAGGCAACAAAAACTAAAGTAAAATAAAAAAATGATGCCGAACGGCATCAACCTTATTCTAAGAAATGATGCCTCAAAAAGCACCTCTAAACAAATTTGATGCCGATTGGCAACATAGAAAAAGGAAAAATGTGTCAAATCAAGAAAACAGAACTAAGATGTATATTTTATTATTTTTATTGTATGCCTGCTATTTATCATTAAAATAAAATCGAAATTGATAATGTATTTGTCAAATATCAATTTAAAAATTAAAACATAAAAATAGTCTTCCGACGAAAAAATTCGAGCTGTACTGCAGACCTTCCTTGCACGAGAGCTAAAAGCACAATGATATCAACCATCAACCATTTTGTTTGCCTCTACTGATTGAACAGATATTTCAAGAAGTTAATCAGAAAAGAAAATCGAAAACAATATACTCATAGAGAGAGAATGGACGTTATGAATATTCCTGTTGCCATATGGCATCAAAATACCGAAAGGGCTAAAATAAAAAAAATAGTGAAATACAATTATCGGAATACCGAATTCTTGTTTTAAAGTCCAATTCATGAAGTTAATCAGAAAAGAAAATCGAAAAAAATATACTCATAGAGAGAATGGACGTTATGAATATTCCTGTTGCCATATGGCATCAAAATACCGAAAGGGTTAAAATAAAAAAAAATAGTGAAATACAATTATCGGAATACCGAATTCTTGTTTTAAAGTCCAATTCATGAACTCACATATACTAGAAAAGAAATGAGCATATGTGCGTGACTTCATGAATTTTACGGGAAAACAGCTTGTAGGTAGCCGCCTTTCCACTGGAAAGTTATATATCTCTGTATTCCATTATCTTTGGTTTGTACTGTGGGAACACACTGGCCCTCTAGGTATGAGTACACTGAACCTGAATTTGACTCCAACTAATTCTGTAAAAAAAAGATGGTCGTTCTTGTTTCTTGGTCGTCGAGAAGAATTGGTCGCGCAATTAATTTTACCTCTCAAGTTTTGTAATAATTTTTGATTATAAGTTTGCTTTAAATAAAACTAATAAAGTGTGAATTTAATTAAGAAATCCTACAATTGGTGACCCCGTTTAAGCACGCAATATATGTAAAAACTAAAAATGGCGTTGATCCACTCGCCAAAGAGGAACACGGAAGATTTAAGAATTCAAGTTTTAAAAAAGTTTCATGAAAATTTTTTTAAAACCCGTATGTGAACAACTGGCCACATTTTCGTCTTCCTCCACTGGAACCTCGTCAACATCTGGGTTTCCGACATCTTCATTATCCGCTTTAGCTTCTTCGATCAAATTATGCTCATTTTTATTGCTATCTTCCAATAGAAAAACGTCGTTGAAGTTTTCTAGTAGGGAATCAAGAATATTTGGCTCATCTGCATCTTCGAGATCAGATATATCCGACTCTTCGAAATTATCCAAAATATTTTGAATTTCAGATTTTTTCAGTTTTTTTAGGTAAAAAGGCAACAAAAACTAAAGTAAAATAAAAAAATGATGCCGAACGGCATCAACCTTATTCTAAGAAATGATGCCTCAAAAAGCACCTCTAAACAAATTTGATGCCGATTGGCAACATAGAAAAAGGAAAAATGTGTCAAATCAAGAAAACAGAACTAAGATGTATATTTTATTATTTTTATTGTATGCCTGCTATTTATCATTAAAATAAAATCGAAATTGATAATGTATTTGTCAAATATCAATTTAAAAATTAAAACATAAAAATAGTCTTCCGACGAAAAAATTCGAGCTGTACTGCAGACCTTCCTTGCACGAGAGCTAAAAGCACAATGATATCAACCATCAACCATTTTGTTTGCCTCTACTGATTGAACAGATATTTCAAGAAGTTAATCAGAAAAGAAAATCGAAAACAATATACTCATAGAGAGAGAATGGACGTTATGAATATTCCTGTTGCCATATGGCATCAAAATACCGAAAGGGCTAAAATAAAAAAAATAGTGAAATACAATTATCGGAATACCGAATTCTTGTTTTAAAGTCCAATTCATGAAGTTAATCAGAAAAGAAAATCGAAAAAAATATACTCATAGAGAGAATGGACGTTATGAATATTCCTGTTGCCATATGGCATCAAAATACCGAAAGGGTTAAAATAAAAAAAAATAGTGAAATACAATTATCGGAATACCGAATTCTTGTTTTAAAGTCCAATTCATGAACTCACATATACTAGAAAAGAAATGAGCATATGTGCGTGACTTCATGAATTTTACGGGAAAACAGCTTGTAGGTAGCCGCCTTTCCACTGGAAAGTTATATATCTCTGTATTCCATTATCTTTGGTTTGTACTGTGGGAACACACTGGCCCTCTAGGTATGAGTACACTGAACCTGAATTTGACTCCAACTAATTCTGTAAAAAAAAGATGGTCGTTCTTGTTTCTTGGTCGTCGAGAAGAATTGGTCGCGCAATTAATTTTACCTCTCAAGTTTTGTAATAATTTTTGATTATAAGTTTGCTTTAAATAAAACTAATAAAGTGTGAATTTAATTAAGAAATCCTACAATTGGTGACCCCGTTTAAGCACGCAATATATGTAAAAACTAAAAATGGCGTTGATCCACTCGCCAAAGAGGAACACGGAAGATTTAAGAATTCAAGTTTTAAAAAAGTTTCATGAAAATTAAAAAACAAAACAAAATATACATTGATAGATTTAAGGCCGAAAGGCAATAGTTTTAAGCATATTGTTAAGTTTAGAGCGCTCGCTAAGGGCCAGTAAGCTAGAATAATATAAATGTTAGTTTTAAATTAGATTTAATCGTTTTTGTCTAGTATATAAGCATAAAGAATGAAGTAATAAAAATGAATTTAAAAAAAAAAACACGGAAGATTCGCAACCTGTTATTCTCATCGAAGAGGAGCAGGCGCAACCAAAAGGTTCAGCGAATAACCTCTTAACAGCCAACACAGACCAAATGCCCACGCAAGTGGTTCGAATTGAGCGCGTAGAATTACCACCGTTCTGGAACACGAAGGTCCATTGAGTCGCACTTCCATAGCAGACGAATAACTGCCGACTCTACAAAATATCACGCTGTCATCGCCCGTCTGGATCAATACACTCTCGGTAATAGAGCACATCATCGTCAAGCCCCCTGCTCAAGATAAGTATAAGAGCGTGAAAAAGGCCCTTGTGAAACACTTTTCAATTTCCCAGGAACGACAGTTTAAAACGCTTGTCTCTGGGCTAGAACTTGGAAGCAGACGTCCATCAGACCTACTGGCAGAGATGCATCGGCTAGGTGGCAACTTGCTAGACACCACCTTCACTAGAACTCTCTGGCTCGATCGATTGCCACCTCATGTTCAAGTTGATCTTGCCACAGCTGACGGCCTCGACAACAGCAGCCTCGCCCAACTTGCAGATAGAATAATGGACATTCAGCATTACCCGAGTGTCGGACAACTGATGCCTATTTCTCGATTTACCGAACGCAAAGATGTGGACGAACAGATACAGGAGCTCTCCAGGCAAATCGAGAAGTTATCGCAGAAGGTGGACCAAGCAAGCGGTAAAGACTAGACCCGACAACAGGATTTAAAACAAAAGCTTCTCTAGCACCAGCTCCTATCGTTTCCGTCACCTCCTTAAACGAAAGAAATAACCACTACTCTATTCTCAAAGAATTTCCAGAACTACTTGGGAATCCTTCCAAGAGTTCAGGAACAAAGCATAATGTGAGGAACCACATCTCAACAACGGGACCTCCGTGTGCCCAACGTGTCAGACAGCTGTGTCCAGAACGACTCAAAGTAGCGAAGGAAGAATTTGAGCTAATGATGGAGCTGGGATACATCAGACCATCCAGCCCATGGGGCAGTCCGCTTCACATGACAATAAAGAAAAGTGGAGACTGAAGGCCATGCGGCGACTATCGCAGACTCAACGCTCAGACTTTACCAGACCGCTATCCAATATCTCTACTGCAGGACTATGTAACAGTTGTCGCGGGTAAGTCAATATTCTCATCAATAGACCTCCGTAGAGCGTTTGCTCTATGTTGTTTAGGAGCAACAAGCGTAAATTTCTTAGGATACCGCATAATACCTCAAGGTTCAGCGCCACTTCCAGACCGAGTCAAATCTATCCTTGAATTTCCAAAGCCGCAAACAATCTTCGAACTCAGAAGATTCATCGGGTCAGTTAACTTTTATCGACGTCATATTGAGAATGTTGCATAATCACAGGTCCCACTGAATGATTTTCTTAAGAATGCCAAGAAAAATGACAAGAGACTAGTTCCATGGACAGCATCAACAGATGCAGCTTTTGAGGAAGTTAAGAAACAAATTGCTGAATCTACTCTTCTTTCACACCCCATCACTCACGCTAAACTTCGTCTTACCACAGACGCATCTAGTACTGCAATTGGAGGTGTACTCGAACAAAAAGTGGAAAACAACTGGGAACCTCTTGCATTATATTAAAAAAAAACTTTCACCAGCACAGAAAAACTACAGCACGTACGATAGGGAACTCACAGCTGTCTACGAAGCCATCAAGCATTTTCAACCTTGGGTCGAAGGTAGAGAATTTTCAATCTTGACCGATCATAAGCCACTGACTTTCGCCTTTCAACAGCGCTCAGACAAAGCTTCGCCTCGGCAAGTCAGACAACTAAATTTTATCAGTCAGTTTTCAACTTGCCTACAGTACATAGCGGGCACAGAAAACAATGTAGCAGATGGACTGTCTCGTATTGACGCTATCAACCCTCCATCAACCATAGATTTTCAAGAGCTATCAAAAATGCAACAAACCGATATTGAACTTCAACAACTTTTAAACCAGAATAACACATCACTCAAACTTCAGAAAATCACATATGGACCAGAACAGGCTATTTACTGTGATGTCTCCAGCAACGACATTAGACCCTTTGTACCGCAACTTTTGCGCCGCAAGGTCTATGAAAACTTTCACAACATGGCCCATCCCAGCGGACGAGCGACCAACAAAATCATTTCGCAACGCTACATCTGGCCATCAATGAACAAGGACATCACACAATGGGCCCGCAACGGCGTACCATGCCAACGCTCAAAAGTAGGACGCTATGTTCATAATCCACCAGCCACATTCACCGATCCGGACCAAAGATTCGATCATATGCATATAGATCAGTGGGCCCAATGCCAGAGTCCCAATGATTTAAGTACTGCATGACAATGATCGATCGCTACACGAGATGGCCCGAAGCTATACCTATAAAGGACATCACAGCAGATACCGTAGCAAACACATTTTTTACAGATTGGATTGCTCGATTTGGAAGTCCTAAAATAATCACAACAGAACAGGGATCCCAATTTGAAAGTGCACTGTTTGTATCACTCTCTCGTCTGTTGGGTGGCAAACGCATCCGTACCACTGCATACCACCCGCAGGCAAATGGTATGGTGGAGAGATGGCACCGAACGTTAAAAGCAGCAATTATGTGTCACCAAAATCCGCTCTGGACGCAAATAGTACCAACGGTGCTGCTGGGATTAAGGACATGCTACAAAGCAGACCTCAAAGGTTCACCAGCTGAATACCTATACGGCACAACACTTAGGATTCCTGGCGAATTTTTTACTCAGGTAGAGCCGCCCCAAGATCCGCACTACTTTCTGGAGGATTTTCGTATCCATATGAGAAACGTGAAACCAGTACCAGCATATCACAAGTGCCGCCAGAAAACGTTTTGCTACAAGGATTTGTATTCAAGCACACATGTATTTCTTCGCAAGGATATGACAAAGCGAAGTCAGCAACAGCCGTATTCTGGACCGCACGAAATATTAAAAAGGATAGATGACCGAGTGTTCACCATTGATATAAACGGCAAAGAACATCGAACGACTCAAGCCGGCGCACTTGTTAACTGATGATTTTTTTTCATCAGGCGCAGCACCATCGAGTTCATTACAAACATCCAGAAACAGAAACACGCAATATAGTCCACAAAATCAGAATTCAACAGAACTGCGAACGTATGAAAATAAAA
Source organism: Cheilosia vulpina (assembly GCA_916610125.1). Lineage (NCBI taxonomy): Eukaryota > Metazoa > Arthropoda > Insecta > Diptera > Syrphidae > Cheilosia > Cheilosia vulpina. The sequence continues at coordinate 47,728,840 of OU744280.1, forward strand.
AAAAACAAGCTAAGTTTAATGTCAACAAGACAACAGTGAAAGGAGTCTAAACCATATCGTTACACTAGAGGAGGATTGGTGTGGGAACACACTGGCCCTCTAGGTATGAGTACACTGAACCTGAATTTGCCTCCAACTAATTCTTTAAAAAAAGATGGTCGTTCTTGGTAGTCGAGAAGAATTGGTCGCGCAATTAATTTTACCTCTCAATTTTTGTAATAATTTTTGATTATAAGTTTGCTTTAAATAAAAATAATAAAGTGTGAATTTAATTAAGGAATCCCACCGTACACGATCCATTTTTCATCAGCCGGCACATAACTAATATGAATATTTCGAATGCACGCGCTCAGGCACATAAATTGGTAGGCAACGATATGACATACCAAATCTGATGCCTACTTTGTGGGTTACAATATGATTTTTCAAATTTACCGATTTAATTTTGTACTAGAGGTGTATTTGGTTTTTGTTTTGGCAAAATTAACTTGTTAGCCTTTGACACATTTAGAGAAGAGCGACAAATTATTTTATGGATTGGGCTACTAGCTAATGAATACACGCTTCTAATGAGCTATGTGGCATAGTAAGATTCGAACGGGATACATAACTTTTTTCAAATTTTCCAACTTTTTTTTGGTACTATTGGTATATTTGGCTTTTTTGACAAAATGAACTTGGTAGCCTTTGACACATTTAGAGAAGAGCGACAAATTATTTTATGGATTAGGCTGATAGCAAATGAATACACGCTTCTAATGAGCTATGTGGCATAGAAGGATTCGAACTGTATATATGACTTTTGAGCATTCAACATTTTTATTTTTGTATTTTTTGCTTACTTTTTTGGTCTTTAAAAAAAATTTTTTACTTTTTGCAAGAGTAAGAGAAGAGCGACAAATTATTTTATGAATTGGGCTAATAGCTAATGAATACACGCTTCTAATGAGATATGTGGCATAGTAGGATTCGAACGGGATATATTACTTTTTTTTCAAATTTTCCAACTTTTTTTTGGTACTAGGGGTATTGTTGACATCTTAAGATTCGAATCACTTGTTTTACATTAATTGAATTATATTATGAATTTTTAATATGCATGTAATAGCTACACAGCTTTAAGAAAACTAAACTTGTCATCACTTAAATCGTTAATTCTATGCATATTCTATATTTAGTATTCTCTTGTGGAATCCAAGCTTGTATCTTTGTCATATAAAAGAACAAATAAACATAGAATAGCTCTCTTTGATTTGAAACTTCTTGCCGAACAGTTCGTTCATTTTTTCTTAATATAAAATTCCAGTTCAAAAAACGCTTTGAACATATTTTGGTGCCGAAACCCGGGACAATAGCTGTTGAAGTCCCCATCATAAAAGTAAAGCCATTGTAAAACATCAAGTGAGTTTGAATTAAAGGAAAGCTAAAAGCATAACAAGAGAATCGATATTTCCACAAAATCCAAGAAGCTGTCACTTCACTGGATTATTAAGAGAATTCATCAACGAGAGAACCGCAACCTTGGAATCATCACCACAACGGAAATTTATTTTGGGTAAAAAGCAAATAAAACGTGCACAAAAATTCATATATGTTATATAATATACTATAAAAATACATTCAGTACCTAATACCTTATAACTATATAAAGTGCTAGTGCAAATCAATTTCATAAATTCTTCGTTGCAAAGCATTTAAGAGCTGACGGATAGATGTGGGAAAAGAGAGCAAAGAAAGACACTTTTTTTTGTTGGAAAATTGCATATACATTAATACAGCAACCTTGCACATTTTCGTATTCTTCTCCGGCGAATTCGCCGCATTAAATTGTTCGATCGAGTCGATTTACCTCTTTACTGGCTACAATTTTTTGTTTTTGTTCTTCCTTGTAAGGAAAGTGCCACTTGTAGTTGGAGTTGCTGTAGGATCTTAGGCGTTGTATAATACTGCTGCTGCTAAATTGAGTGACTTCGTGGAGTGAAAGTATTGCGCCGCTTAGACAAGCTTTTCGTTTGACTGATACGCTCGTTAAGAAAATTAATCCATTTCTGAAATTTTCTTATATTACCTTTGTACTCGCATTTATTTTCATAGTATTTCAATGCGAAAAAAATGTACGAAAGAAATGTGTTGTATTATTTAATTTATATGAAACAATTCACAAGCTGGTACTTAGTTTTGGGTCGACCGCTGCGGTCGAAATCTAAGTGACCGAGAGCATCCAAGATCAATTGCTCGATGCAATAACGATGCACGTTCTCGTCCACCCACAAGCTTCGCACAGGTCATGCAATTGTTTGTGTAAATAAATGTTCTCCCCTACAAGAAAGTGAGCTGGAGTTAAAGGATTCAAATCAGAATCAGACATAGAACATAGAGGACGAGAGTTAACAATGGACTCAATTTGACTAAGAACAGTATATAAGTCTTCAAACGTTAGAATAGAGTTTCCTATTACACGACGCAAGTGCAGTTTGACTGACTTGACGCCAGCCTCCCACAGACCACCGAAATGTGGTGCTGATGGGGGAATGAAATGCCACGCAATACCATCCTTGGCAAGGGCTGCAGCGATTGTGGCGTTGTGAGTTTGTGCTATAACCAATTTGTGCATCTCGGTTAGGCACCGACGAGCTCCTTAAAAATTCGTCCCGTTGTCACTGTAAATGTTGGTGCACTTGCCGCGTCGAGCAACGAATCTGCGTAAAGATGCAAGGAAGGCATCAGTTGTGAGGTCACTCACCAGCTCCAAATGAATAGCTTTCGTGGACATGCACACAAACAATGCGATGTATGCTTTCGACAACTTCGGTTTTCGACAACGGGACAATTTGATGGTTAAGGGACCAGCGTAATCACAACCTGTGTTTGCAAAAGGACGACTGGGCTGGATGCGATGAAAAGGTAGATCACCCATGATCTGCTGGCTGGTAAGTTTTCGCTGCATAAAGCTCGGCTTGCACTTGTGGATGATCTTCCGAATGAGGTTTCTGCTGCCCAATATCCAGAACTGCTGTCGAACGAAGGCGAATGTTTCCGATATTCCTGCATGTAGGTAGCGCTGGTGGATGTCTGTGATTATAAGGGAAGAGACAAGGTTAGTTTTCGGTAGAATGATAGGATGCTTTATGTTGAATGAGACATTTGCATGTCGTATCCGTCCACCGACACGAAGTTGTCCATCGTTGTCCAAGAATGCAGAGTACCTCAGAGGGTTTGATTTTGACGGAAGTTGACTATTCGCTCGCAAGTTTAGGATGTCATCTTCGAAAGAGGTGGATTGGACGAATTTTAAGATGAGAGTCCTAGCTGCGGAGATTTCAACGTACTGCAAACCGCGATGAACACGAGCTTATTTGGGAGTGCGGCAGTCAGACGCAAAACGTAAACAATGTGAAACTATCCGTTGTAGGCGATACCAAGAAGAAACGTTTCGAATTAGTTCTTGAAAGACATTGCCTTCAAACGATGTGACAAGCGAATGCCTAACAACTAGTTTTTCTTCCCTTTTTACTGACTCCGAGTCAGCTAGATGGGATGAAAGGGTTGATTTAGGCCAATGTTCTTCAGATGACAACAACCACGATGGACCGGTCCACCAGAGATGATGGTGAAAAAGATCGAGAGGAAGTACTCCCCGCGAGGCGCAATCTGCTGGGTTGGATTGTGATGGGACATAACACCAAGAATGTCTGGGTGTTGTCTCTAAAATGGCTGCTGTCCGATTGGCAACGAAGGTTGTCCAGCGACGAGGGGTGAGGACAGCCAATGCAGCACAATTTCGGAGTCACACCACGCTAACATTCGCGTGTAAATTAACCAAGGGTCCCTACCATTTCTATCTAACGGGTTTAGTCCGCGAATTACTTCGTCTGCACCGTCAGTAACTTTGCGAAGCAATTGGACATTTGAGGCACTTAAAGACGGAAGCGACAGAAACATTTGAACGAACGATTGCACGATTAAATTCACCCGGTCAAAGCGTTTCTCAAGCTTATCCCAAGCCTCGATATAATTGGCATCCGAAATGGGAATATGTTTTACTAGATTGGCCGCATCGTCCCGCAAGAAAGATTTCAAGTAATGAAATGTCTGCGTCGCGGTGAGATTTGGTTTTGTATCGACCGAACCTATAAACAAGTCTTTGAACGATGGCCAATCTTTATAATTACCCGAGAATTGAGGCACTACAATTGGAGGCAAATTTACAGTAGAACACGTGCTAGGCGAAGAGTCTAATTTTTTTAGAAAGGTTGATTGCTGATCAGCGAGCTGTTTCAGAACAGACTCTTCTGGATCAGCTTGAACCGAAGATTGTCTGTCGCGAATGGCTTTTTTCAATCCCGCATGCGCCACGAAATATTTATCGTCATATATGCCGAACTCCTTTTCGTAATCGACGAGTTCGGCTTCCTCGATTATGGGCTGCAAACATTCGTTGTGGAGCGACGAAAATTCTGCCCATGTTTCGACTAACCTGCTTAACCGAATCTCTAACATCTCGATAGTGATAGAGTCGTCGATAAATGCAACATAATCTGCCGCACGAGTCAAACAGCCTTTGGCATTGCCGCGTTTTTGCCTCTAAGCATTCATATTCACCGACAAGAAGTAGAGTTCAATGAGACAACAAAAAAAACCAAGGTCAAGTGCTAGCTTAAATGCACAGAATCACCTTAATGAACTATAGAGAACCGCACTATAATTCCAAAACGAGACTGCCACGAGGGAATTAAACGAAATGATTATAAAATGTATTTAATATTTTAATTTCCATATAAGCAATGCACGCACCAATCCGAACACGAGGTTTTTCTATGAACTTGTTCTAGTCAGTATGTACATATGCAAACAAAATCACACTATGGCCATGCGCGTCTATATATAAATCGATATGATTAATAATGTTCACAACATTTATTCGGCTTCAGAAGGACCAATAATTATGTATTCGACTTAAACGAGTGAGTTGAAATACCATGAAAATAAATGCGAAAAAAATGTACAAAAGAAATGTGTTGCATTATGTAATTTATATGAAACAATTCACAAGCTGGTACTTAGCTTTGGTTGAAGATGTGGTGTCCGCTGCGGTCGAAATCTAAGTGACCGAGAGCATCCAAGATCAATTGCTCGATGCGATAACGATGCACGCTCTCGTCCACCCACAAGCTTCGCACAGGTCATGGAATTGTTTGTGTAAATAAATGTTACAGCGAGATGAGAAACAAAGAGATAAGTTAGAAAAACATTGAATTTAAAATATATGTAGATCAAAGTGATTGATAACACTGAACACAAATTGAAAAAGCAAATAATTACTAATACAATGTGACTCTTAATTAGCAACGAAAAAAAGAGAGAATACAATAGAATAGATAATAAACATAAACGATTAGAAAGTAACAAGGAATTTATAATAAACGATTTTTTTTTTGAAATAAATTAACTAAAGTCATCTATAGATGTTGGTTGTTGATCTGAATCTCAAACACCTTGAATAAATCGTTGTTGGTAATTTTTTAATTTGGAGTTCAAGGGTGCTGGTTTCTGCTTTATTGAATAATTGAATCGGATTATTATCAGTAAAATATGAGTAATCCAGGCATCGTACATGAGGAAATAGAAAAGGTGGATGAACTAGTGAATAGATGGCAGGCACAGGCAGGTGTAAGGGAGTTGGATACTGAACAGCGAAGACGGTAAGCCGAGTTGAAAGTTTTGCGATCCACAACTAAAGGCAATATAAGCAGAATAAAAAAGCTTATTAAAGAGGTTCAACTATTTCTGTAACTGAGTTAGAGTGTCGACTAGGTATACTTGAATGTTATTTTAAACAGAATTTAAATGTTCAGATGTCCTTAGAAAATATTAACGCCGTTGGTGAGGAGAAAACAAATGCGACAAGCAGAGCGGAAGTTGAAGACCTGTATGTCGTTACCAAATCGGCGTGTGATAACTTAAATGTCACATTGCCACCTTTTCAACATTCGCCAAGGTCGTCAAATCTGGAGAAAGTGAAATTGCCATCATTTTCCGGAAAATTCTCAGAATTTCCCAATTTCATAGGACTTTTTAGTAGTCTGGTAGATAAGGATGACACATTGGATAATTTGCAAAAATTCAGTTACTTGAAAAACTGCTTCGCAGGGTCAGCGTTAAGTGCAGTAAAGGATGTTCGATCTGACGAGTGGAAACTACGCTAAGGCGTTAAGCCGCTTGAAAGTACGTTTTGATAGCAAGGCGATGATATTCCAAGAGCACATTAATGGGATTTTAGCTATCTCAAAGATCTCAAAGTGTTTTGATTTCGTTCGCCTTGGATAGGGTCGATGCCCTATAGCCTCGGGAAGTTATGGATTATCCTTCGTTGAATGAGACGGTGAATAAATTCCGGGAAGAAGTAAACAGGAAACACGTTTTTCAGTCCCTTGAAGAAGAAGAATGTGAAGAAGAATTATGAAAAGCGTTCGACGTGATGAAGATGGTCGTTTCGTTGTGAAAATTCTCCGGAATCCAAAGAAAGGCCAGTTGGGAGATTCGTTAAGCCAGGCAAGGAAACGATTTATGAGCTTGGAAAAGCGACTTCAGAAAAATGACGAACTGCGAGATCAGTATATCCAATTCATGGATGAATATGAGAGTCTGGGTCATATGGAAGTTGTCCCGAGAGATCAAGTTTCCCTAATTCGATATTTTGCTCCTCACCAATTTGTTCTAAGGCCTGATTCACTAACTACAAAGCTAAGGGTAGTCTTCGACTGTAGCGCCAAGACATCCTCAAATATGTCTTTAAATGATTTACTGTTGAAAGGGCCAGTGTTGCAAGATGATCTTTACGACATCGTATTACGCTTTAGATCTTATCCATTTGTAATCTCTGCGGATGTCTCTAAGATGTATCGTCAAATATGGGTGGATAAAGAAGATCAAAATTTCCAATGCATTTTATGGAGGTCCAAAGTACAAAAGGAATTAATAGCATATAGGTTGAAAACAGTAACCTACGGGACTTCCGCTCCTTACCTTGCCACTAGGTGTTTAAAATGGTTGGCAGATGAGCATATATCGCAATTTCCAATAGGTGCTAAGGTTATAGGAGAAGACTTTTATATGGACGATATGATGACAGGTGCTGATTCACTAGAGGAGATTTACAGGATCTATTGTGAAACTAGTCATATACTCCAGACTGCTGGGTTCGAATTGCGAAAGTGGTGCAGCAACGATGCTAGGACTCTTGACAGGATTTCTGGGAATGGGCCTGTCAGCGACTCATTGCGCATCGACGACAAAGATGTGATAAAAACTTTAGGCATAGTTTGGAATCCTTCGAAAGACGAATTCAAGTACGTAGCCCCTGATGTTGATTTTTCAAAACCCATAACTTAAAGGAGAATATTGTCAGAACTAGCTCAGATCTTCGATCCCCTAGGGTTAATTAATCCAATAGTCGTAAAGGGTAAGATCATAATGCAAGGTGGATTTCAAGATGTAATTGGGACGAGTCTGTTCCGATGGAAATACACTCGCAGTGTGAAGCTTATCGCAAGGACATAGTGCGTTTGGGTACAATAAAAGTACCTAGATACATTCACTATTCACGTCGATCAAATGTCAAAGTTGAGCTGCATGGATTTGCGGATGCATCGATTCGTGCATATGGCGAAATAAAATGCTGCTTAGTGAGTGCCAAGTCAAAAGTAGCTCCTATCAAAACTTAGTCGCTCCCGAGACTGGAATTGTGTGCCGCAGTTTTATTAGTTGATTTAGTGCGAAGTATTCTCCTGAATGTAGGGGAAAACATTGAAGAGATTTATCTGTGATCAGATTCTGAGATAGTGTTACGTTGGATTTCCGCATATCTGTCGTCGTGGGAGATATTTGTTGCCAATAGGGTATCAAAAATACAATCTGAGCTACCAGCGGCGATTTGGAGACATGTCGGCTTAAAGAACAATCCAGCGGACATAGTATCACGTGGTTCATACACTTTTGAACTAATGCAAAGCATGTGGTCTGATGGGCCATCATTTTTATACTTGCCGATTGAAGATTGGGCGAAACAAAGGGTACATTCCCCTATTGCTGAGTTAGAACCCAATAACCCTGTAGCCATGATAGCAAAAATGATGCCAGAAGAATTCTCAAAACACTTTGACCATTTCAGCAGCTACCAAAAAACAATTCGTATTTTTGGATATGTGGTTCGATTTGCGAGATCATTAAAAGGAAAGTCTTCTCCTTCGAGTTCCAACCCCCCCTCAAGTCCTACATCATCAGGATTGACAGCAGATGAACTTGAAGAAGCACTCCTACGTATTATCTGGAATCTACAGCAACTCATTTCAAGGAGGAAATTGAAGAGTTAACGAAGAAGCAGAGGATAAGTCCAAAAAGTCTATAAGGCTCTTGCGAGTTGGTGGGCGTTTGCTGAATGCGAACATACCTTATAATGTCAAATGTCCTATACTTCTACCCAAAAACTCCCTATTTGTTAATAATATTGTTGTCCATTTGCATTTCACTAATTTTCATGCAGATATTCAAGCTCTGGTCGCTATTTTAAGTCAACGGTTCTGGCTCATCAACGCTCGAAATGTTGCCAAGAAGACGGTATCTTCGTGTCATCACTGCTTTCGTTACAAACCGAAGCTCTTGAAGCAAATCATGGGTGATCTTCCAGCCAGCCGAGTAACGATATCCAGGCCATTCGCGAAATCAAGGTGGATTTCTGTGGACCCTTTCAAATATCACAGCGCATCGAGGATACTGTACGCATAAGGCATATGTGGCTGTATTTATTTGCTTTGCGACGAAAGCGACGCACCTAGAAGTCGTATCGGACCTCTCAACTCAAGGTTTCTTGGCAGCTTTAAAGCGATTTGTTGCACGACGTGGCCTATGTGAGGAGATTTATTGCGACAATGGGACCAATTTTGTGGGAGCTCTAAATCAGCTTAAGGAGCTATATAATGTGATCTTGGAGCAGCAGAAAGAGAATGCTATCTCATCATGGTGCGCCTTACATCGCATCAAGTTCGTGCACATACCTCCACGAGCGCCACATTTCGGTGGCTTGTGCGAAGCGGCAGTTAAGTCGGCAAAATCCCACCTCTATTAGACAGTAAAGCAGACATTTTTGACGTATTGAAGAGTTTTCGACCGTAATTGCGGAAATTGAAGTCATTATGAATTCCGGCCCAATTTGTGTTTTAGGACCAGATCCAAACCACGAACAAGTCTTAACTCCTGGCCACCTATTAATTGGTAATGCTTTAAATTCTCTTCCAGAGCCTACCATTCCAGATGATATACCTCCATTAAAAAGATGGCGACGACTCACGCAGATTAAACAACACTTCTGGACGAGATGGTCGAAAGAGTATCTGTTAGACAAAGATAATGGAATACAGAGATATATATCTTTCCACTGGAAAGGCGGCTGCCTACAAGCTGTTTTCCCGTAAAATTCATGAAGTCACGCACATATGCTCATTTCATTTCTAATATATGTGAGTTCATGAATTGAACTTTAATGCAATAATTCGCTAATCCGAAATACGAATTTCATTATTTTTTTCATTTTAATCGAATCCTTAACAAAAACCAAACAAGTTCAATACCAAACACAAAACAATTGAATAGTACGATGCCCATAAAAGCAAAAGGAATGTCCGGCCGGCCTTTAGCAACATGTTTTTTTGTAGCCCACACGTATTCACAGACGGGGGTTGAAATTACAAAAACAGCAATGTAAACAAATGGGTTTTGGGGGGATAGACATACGAAAGATATCCATCTCTTTTATTCTTTCATCTCTGCTGTTAGAGTTGCAGCGACGGACGAAGTGGAAAACGGCTTCCGATAATGCTACTGTGGGCACCGTCGTACTAGTCAGCGATGACAATTTGCCGCCTTAGCAATGGCTGCTGGGATAAATCGAGCGACTTATCACTGGTGCGGATGGAAAAATTCGCATTGCGGATGTACGAGTCAAGGGTAGTGTGCTCAGAAGACCAATTCACCGCCTGGCCCCTTTACCGAGTTGTTGAAGTGCCTCTTATCCCAATCGACCCTTCAAGGCGGGCAGTATGTTGACATCTTAAGATTCGAATCACTTGTTTTATATTAATTGAATTATATTATGAATTTTTAATATGCATGTAATAGCTACACAGCTTTAAGAAAACTAAACTTGTCATCACTTAAATCGTTAATTCTATGAATTTTCTTTATTTAGTATTCTCTTGTGGAATCCAAGCCTGTATCTTTGTCATATAAAAGAACAAATAAACATAGAATAGCTCTCTTTGATTTGAAACTTCTTGCCGAACAGTTCGTTCCTTTTTTCTTAATATAAAATTCCAGTTCAAAAAACGCTTTGAACAGGTATATTTGGCTTTTTTGGCAAAATGAACTTGGTAGCCTTTGACACATTTAGAGAAAAGTGGCAAATTATTTTATGGATTCGGCTAATAGCAAATGAATACACGCTTCTAATGAGCTATGTGGCATAGAAGGATTAAAACGGTATATTTGACTTTTGAGCATTCAACATTTTTATTTTTGTATTTTTTGCTTGCTTTTTTGGTCTTAAAATAAACTTTTTACTTTTTGCAAGAGTTAGAGAAGAGCGACAAATTATTTTATTCTATGTGGTGATAGGTAATGAATCTCACACCCTAGCACCGAACTTGACGAGTTGTGGCGGCTGAGTAATGGTAAAGACTCTCTGGAATCTCTCCAGAGGAACTGTGAAACCAAAGGGTGCTCTCCCTTCCCGTCCCTCCCTTCTTGCCCCATTCCTTCCATAACATTCCCCCTAATTTCTATTCCTTATCCCATCCTACTTCCGCTTGGGCTGGATAAAGGCGTCATACGACGCGTGCCGAGTATCAAACTGGCTGGGGGCCCAGTTTCAAAAATAGCTCAAGTCGTAAACGGAGTATCCGGATACCTGGCGACCTCCGGATTAGCTTGCCTTATCTGTGTAATGCGGATCTCTGTACAGATGGACCTCTCTTCTCCGCTACTCGTGGGTTCTAAGAACAAACAACAAACAAAAAAAACAAGAACAAAAAACTTCAGAGTCCGGTGCTCTTAAACTACCGGCTGGAAGTACTGCCTCTGAGCCCGCTTCCAGTACTAGCGTTCCTGCAACGTTGGGAGCAACGAACTTGGCCACCAAACCTAATCTTAGTGTTACCTATAGATGCAAAGAGCGCTCAACGCGAAAACCCGATGCTGTATGTCGTACTGCCTCGAGCTCGCGACATGAAAGCATCTCTACTAGGCAATACAGGGAGCGACGTACCGCGTCCAGAATTCTGGAGCACTACAAGGACTTCCCTCAAGATCAGCTCTCTGACAGACGCAAAGATTCAATCTCCTGGGCAACGAAAGTTGTCAAGGAGATTCCTCCTGACTCCTCAAGAAAGGACTCCACGTCCAAACGACAGAGATCGATTAAGGAGTCCTCTGTCGACTCGAAAAGAGTGAACTGCAGCAGTTCCTCACTCACCTTAAAGCACAACAAGCCATACAGTGATGTCCTCAAGGCACACCTTGTCCTCGCTGTAATAGACAGGAGTGACGTAGATGGTAGAATTTCTCCTGAAAGATGGAGAAAAGTAGAAATGAAGCTGGCAACTAATTTTCTACCATAACTTGGATCATCCCGGGCCTCCTCCCTCCTGTCGCGATAGCGGATGGCATCAGGGCCATGTGAAGCTAATCGCATGTGCTGATCAAAGGTCCGCGGACCTTTACAAAATAGCAATTTCGTCTCTGGGCGAGGTGTGGAAAGAGGCGCAACTCGAAGTCGTAAGCAGGGAAGAAATTCCTAGCAGACCTAGAACTCGCTCCTGGATCCCTGCCGAACCCTCTGACCCCGCGACAATAATGAAAATAATGAAAATTAGTAATAGTCGGTTAGTAATATACCGACCAGAGCGACTTAGGTGGAGGCGGACGATTGTACTTCTGGGAGGGCTCCGATTCTTTCTCAGGGTAATTCAGTCCTAAGGATTGATCTGGACATGGACATCATAGGACTGTTGGACCTGGATCTATCCAGCGGACTCGGCAGCCCATCCGTAACTGATGTGTCATTAGAATCGGATACGTATGAGGCTAACAACACTACGGTGGAGGTTTCGGGAGGTAATTGTAGCAATGATGCTGCGGTTACTTCAGATTAACCTACACCACTCAAAAACGGCTTCGGCCTCTCTCCTTCTGCTTGCTTTCGAAGATCGCCGAAGACATTGTCCTGATTCAAGAGCCCTGGGTCATTAATGATCGGGCATATGGACTCAGGACTCCTAACTATAAATTTTTCTACGTGAGGAATGAAGGTACACCGAGAGCCTGCATCCTAGCGAAGATCACACTAAATACTTTTCTTCTCCATAATTACAGCGATCGTGATACCACGACAGTTAGCGTTGAAGTCGGACTGCGGAAATTCTGGTTGACTTCGGCGTATCTGGCATATGACCTTCCCCTCCCTACGGCACTACTGGAGAGAACGATTGCTGATGTGGAGAAGTCCAAAGCTGCACTGATCCTAGGATGTGATGCCAATGCACATCACACAGTATGGGGCAGCACCGACATCAATAAAAGAGGTGAGCTACTTTTTGATTACTTAATTAGCACTAAACTAATCATATGCAATACTGGGTGTGAACCCACATTTTAACTAGTAACAGACAAGAGGTCCTAGACACGCTAGTCTTCGATACCATTTACTATGAGATCAGAGACTGGAAAGTGTCTAGCGAACACTCCTTCTCGGACCACAGATACATCGAAACCCTGTTCCCCCTACTAACACAATTGAATTAGATAATATGGTTGAAGAACTCACTAAAGCTCTCAACCGGGATATGTCTTTCTCCTATCCAATAAGCAAACCTAGAGGCAAGCCAAGACCACCGTGGTGGAATCAGGAGATTGTATATTTTCGTCAAAAATGTAGGCAGCTCTTGAATCAGGCCAAGCGATCCCGCGAAGCCTCTGACTGGACCTCGTATAAAGAAGCCCTCAAGTCCTATAAAACATTAGTTAGGAAAGCCCAACGGAACTCCTGGAGACTCTTCTGTGGAAAGATAGAAGAAATCTCTGAGGCCTCCAGGCTCAGAAATATTCTCGCATCCACTCCTAAAGTAGCGAGCTACCTTAAGAGAGCAGATGGATCGTGGACCACCTCAAGTGCAGAATCCCTGGATCTACTACTAGATTTTCACTTCCCTAATAGCTGTAATGCTGCCCCGGTATCAACTAGGTCTTCTGCAAAGCCGATAGCAAGCAGCTCTTCCAGTCTTATTACCAAGACTAAAATTCTTTGGGACATATAAATCTTTAAGCCATTCAAATCTCCTGGACCTGATGGCATAATACCGGCCGAACTTCAGAGGAACTTTGTAATATTTAAAAGTTGCCTGGATTTTGTTCATATTCCCAAGTTGTGGACGGAAGTTAATGTGGTTTTTATACCCAAGGCTGGTAAAAGCTTACATGTAAACCCCAAAGATCTCAGACCCATTACTTTGTCATCATTTCTGCTAAAAACCTTAGAGAAACTGATAGACATCTATATACGCTGCAATGTCAAATCAAATCTTCCGTCAGCTTCTCAACACGCGTATTGCAAAGGAAAATCGGTTGAAACGGCTCTTCACTCACTTGTATCTACAATTGAAAAAATCTCTTGAATGCAAAGAATTCACATTGGTTGCTTTCCTGGATATTGAGGGAGCGTTTAACAACGTTGAAGCAGAGGCAATTCTCAACGCACTGAAGGGCCTTCGAATTGAGAAATCGATCGGCGGATTGGTGAACCAGCTCACCAACAGGTTCATCAACTCAAAACTGGGCGAGGCATCGGTTCGGAGGTCCGTCAGTACGGGTACGCTTCAAGGGGGCGTAATCTCACCTCTTCTTTGGAACCTAGTGGTGAATGAACTACTACTAATACTGGAAGGGGAAGGGTGCAAGGTAATTGCCTATGCAGATGACGTTGCTATCGCTGTCTCAGGATAACACCTTAACACGCTTAGAGATCTATTGCAGAACACCCTCTCTAAGCTTTCTAAATGGACCAAAAAAAGTGGTCTGACGGTCAATCCTCAGAAAACTGAACTAGTCCTCTTTACAAGGAAATACAAAATTCCCAATTTTGTACCCCCGAAACTAAATGGCACCCTCTTGATGATCACTAACACGGCTAGTTACCTGGGCCTCCTTTTAGACAGCAAACTAAGCTGGAAACCAAATATCCTGCGGAGTGTTCAGAAAGCCACCACGGCTCTGTACTGCTGTAAAAAAGCCATCGGAAGCAGATGGGGACTTCAACCTAGAATTACACATTGGATATATGTGTCTGTTGTCAGACCTATACTTATTTATGGAGTTACCGTCGGTGGACTGCCCTTGAAAAGAACGTGTTCAAAGAACGGCATGCGTATGCATTAGTGGAGCCCTCAGGACCACTCCAACAGCGGCCATGGACGTAATGTTTGCAATAGATGTCTATCGGTAGTAAGTGGCAGCAAACACAGCCCCTCGAATAAAAGCAATTCGTTTGTGGACCAGTTTGACAACTCAGTTTTCTCCTCTGATCTTAATTGCAAAATCTCATTCAGCCTTCCTAATCACTGTAGTTATTCCAGGCGGAAATCATGGCGATCAAAGAGGCCTTATCGTGGCTTCGGTATAATGTAATATCTGTAAAGGATATAACCATGGATTCTGTCATCTTCAATTCGACAACTGCCCTCAATTGCCGATTATCTCTTAACGAGATGGCGGAACAATTCAAAATTCACCTTATATGGGTGCCGGGTCATAGAGACATTCCAGGTAATTGTATGGCCGACGAACTCGTCAGACAAGGCACTGCTATGTCGACTCTACCGGAAAAGGAGAAACTCCACAATGCCTTTTGCTACTTGTAAGCTCCTCATTAAACAAAACGCATTTTGCGCCACAAATCTCAGGTGGTCTAACTGCACAACGTGCCACACCTGGTCTCAACTGGATCTCAAGCGCTCCAAGAATCTTATTTCACTAAAAAGACCCATGGTAGGCACTTTAGTAGGTGTCACCACAGGACACTGCATCATAGGGAGACATGCCCTCAGGTTGGGCCTCCCTTCAAATGATTTCTGCAGAAGCTGTAGGGACGAGGAGGAGGAGGAGACTATTCTTCACCTTCTTTGCACGTGCCCAGCACTGTCAGTCCGTAGAAAACTGTACCTCGGAGAATACTTCTTCGACAATCTCAGTGAACTTGCATATATAGGAATTAATTGACTTCAACGCTTCATTCTTAGCTCCGGCTGGTTCAACAGGTAGTGTGAGAAGACTGATCCTGTGGTATCACAATGGGCCTTCTTTGGCCTAAGTGAGGCTGCACCTGAGGCGATCTGCCACTCTATCATAACCTAACCTAGGTAATGAATGACGCTTCTTTTGGTCTATATAGCTTTGTTAAATTGTAACGGAATCTATTTGTTTTCATTTTTCAAAGTGTTTGTTTATGGTGGTTGTATCTTACTATTTTTGGCCCGTTTAGAGAAGAGCGACAAAATATTTGATTGGAACGGATAGTAGCCTACAAATATACGCTTCTTTTAAGATATGTGGCATAGTAAAATTCGAAAGTTTTAATTTTTTATTAATTTTTAAAATCTATTTGCTTTTCCTTGAAAAACAAAAGAGTTTTATAGCGAACTGACCGTTACAAAAAACGTAAATTTGAAATTGTGTTCGAACGGCTTTCCCGATTGGAAAATTTTGCGATTAAATCGCTTTACCGGTAAGCTGGGACCGCCACATAATCTCCCACTTCCCGAAGAGCGAAAAAAATCAAGAATAGAACAATTAATTAGCGATTAAATAGCAATTAAATTCCATGTAGTTCGTTTTGCGAAATTCCGATGTGGCGGTTCCAACTTTACCCACGTACCAGTGATAACAGATCCTGGTATTACATTAGGGGATTTATATTGGGGAAAATTCCTGGTGATACACGTCGAACCTGTTTATAAATGCTATTTGCAATCAAGATGAGGCAGTAAATTACCTGGTGGAGTTTTTAAATAGCATTTCAGCCAATGGCCTTCTTGCTGATAAAATTGAATTAAAAGTTGGAGTTCCCATTATGTTGCTTCGCCATTTGAGCTTTGTAATGGAACCAGATTGAGAGTTATTTCGTTGCAGAAAAACGTTATAGAGGCGTTAATTTTAACTGGGTGTGGTAAAGGAGATACGGTATTTATACCAAGAATACAAACAATTCCCAGTAGTTCAGTTTAAACGGACTTAATTTCCTATTAATGTTTGGGAGGTTTTTTAATACGGGTTCAAGTCCCTGAACTATTGCAGAAGGCTCCCTCGCGTTATACCTTTGCAATGTCTATCAATGATTTTTCCTTCGAGCGATTATAACAAAAAAAATTGTGTCCCCTACTAGACAGCAAATTTATAAAAAAAAATGTTTACATCAATTGTTCTGAAACCACATTTTGCACGGGCAGGTACAGCTAGTATTTCATAAAATAAGGTTTTAAACTAACGCCGCAAATGGGTCGACAAAAAAACGTGTATATAAGTCCTACTCTTAAATCACTTAAATTTAATCAACAAACCACAATGAGAGATAATAAAATAATGGCACATAAGTTGTCGCTATACTTTTTTATTCGGTAACACAATGCATATAAATTAAACGTCTGTTTCCAGGCATTCATCGACTTGTGAAGCATCATGTGACGATGTCACTGTAGCCTCGGTCTCTGTGACCTGTTCACCATCACGACGCACTAGTCCCAACAAATCGAGCATGTTTCGCTTTACAGTGTTGTCCAAAGCCGAAGCTACACTTAAATAAGCAGATTTGTGGCCACAAATTGCTAAATGGCGTGCCATTTTATTGCCTATCGCTGTGGAAAAGCCGCAAACGCAATGCATTTCTTCTTCGGTGGTTAGCTCCATTGCTCCGGGCAAATTGTTACTGCTGGAGTTTTGACACACAGTTGAGTGGATAAACATTGCACGTTCGCAGCAAGTTTTGTAGGCACACTTAGTACATTTCAACTGGCCACTACAAAATATAAGTACATATTACTAAACAAGATAAATAGAGAGCTTTTGAATAAATCTTACATGAAATGATCTTCATTGAGGACTTCGTTCTCGCATTCAGCGCAAATACTACCAGCTTTTAGGTAGATATACAAATCCTTGAACTTAGATTGGGAAATGTAGGGAAGCTGTTCTTTATTGTACGTACGGTTCTAGAAGAAAATTGTAATATTAGCTAAATTCGTTAATATTCTCGTCTTATATTAAATTTCAAAATCATCTTAAAATAACTAGATGTACGGTAGTGTACCATCGTGTCTGAGTGTCTGAGACTTCTGGTCCCATACGAAGCAACCTAAACAAAGATACATAAGTAGTATCCAACGTAAAAGTTTTATAATTAGATTTAAGAAAAGAAAAAAAATTACAGGACGAACTCGCGAGATAAATATAATCAGTGAAAGTGAAAATAAAGTGTAGTCATCGAGATGGCAAAACCAGTTCATTTAGCAACCTTAGCAGCAAGATTCTCACAAATGGAGACATCCTGCACACAATTAAATAATAAATTGCAAGAAGCAAATAGACAAACAGAACAATTGTCCAACATAATAAGACAACATGAAGTCGATAACGAAAACTT
The DNA here is from genome assembly GCA_916610125.1 of Cheilosia vulpina. Taxonomy (NCBI): domain Eukaryota; kingdom Metazoa; phylum Arthropoda; class Insecta; order Diptera; family Syrphidae; genus Cheilosia; species Cheilosia vulpina. The sequence goes on from OU744280.1 coordinate 47,746,577, forward strand.
GAACAAAGAAAACCTAGTGCTAAGAAATCAAATAGAACAAATAAGAACAAACCCTATAGTAAGTACACAACCACCACAAAAACTAGAACCGGCCGTGACAACCTTCCAAGACGCTAACGAAATACATTTGCCTTATAAGATGAAATGAAGAAACTAACTCAAGGAAATAGTTCATTATACGAATTCCACGATAAGGTGAATCAAGCGTTAAATTTAAATTTAATTAATTCAAAATTATCAATGTCAGGTGAATGAAGGAGCTCGGGTATAAATGATAATTTCATAAGATCCACATTATATGCAAGTGTACTTAAAGACACGCTCTCGTAAGGTCATGTACAATAGACCATGATAATCGTCATCAAAACCGGCACCTATCGTATAATCAAAGAAGAGACTATTAACCACATATAAAAAATAAAAGCGAACAACGCCCAAATACTAATTATCAAGAACATCAACACCGACCAAATACGAATCATCAGATGAGCATAAATCAACAACCTAAGTATAACCATACACATTATTACTAGATGGTGCATTTCATTGCAATATCTAGATGGTGCCACCGTAAAAATATAACTCAAACTCGAACACATGCTGCAAAACATTTTATTTGAGGTGTACTGTTGAGAAACATTTCCGATCAACGTCACTTCGTGTAACTTAAATGTTTTAGTATGATTTGATTGAAAAAAAAACAAACTTTTTACTTTTCTATGGTCGGAATCGACCGGTTTATTCAGCGATAACTTACTAACTAACTAATACACTTTGTCAATTTCTTATTTCTACTTCTACTTTGCTGATTCAACTAAAATGATTTTGCGCGTGGCGACGGATATCTGATCCCGTTGCACAATTCGCCGGTTTGCATTACTTTACTCGCGCGTGTATTTTGACCTTTGCAAATGTGGGAAAGAAAATAAAGAAACTCAAATAATTATTAAGGTGAAAAAATGGAGGGGCTCGGGTTCCGTGTGGGATATGTAACCTCTCCCCCGTTAAAATGAGGATTCTCCTGAATCTTATTTTGTTTAGGGATTTCGTTATTGTAATTTTTAACTGAAAGTTTTAGCTTCTTATTTTTACTCATTAGGATTACTATTGAAACGACTATTACGATTATGATTATCAGAATAGTTGAATTAGCAGCGTAGTTAATATTTTTATGAAATTTAAGAAGTTTAATATGTTCCAAGTTTACAAAATTTTGAATGGCTATGTCTTCGAAACTTAACTGTTTTGTAAAGTTATTCTTTCTTCTTCATAGAAAAATGTATCTTTAAATTCAATGTTCGTATTGCTAAATGTTTTATTTAAAAGTCTTATTGTACAATTGTTAAAATTTATGAAATAATTTCCAAGAAGTTTTATTCTTCTATCGTCACAATAATTTTCTAATTCTTGTCCATTCATATTCTTACATATTATGGTACTATCATCTACTTGACTTATTTCTAATACATTGTTTTTCCTTAATTTACAATTATTATTAGTTAAAAAGTTATCTACTTTTTCCAGATCTTGTTTGTACAATATGTCTTTATTATCGTACTGAAATTTAGCTTGGTTGATTTCTATAAAATATTGATTTTCAAGTATGGCTTCAACGTTATCTTTTGTTGGAATAGGCATTAATAGTTTAAGGTCTACTATTTTATATGTGTCGGGTACTTTAATAGCAATAATTAGTGTATCGTCATTATATTTTAATAGTCCTGTTCTAATGTATTTAAGTTTGTAAAAGTCGAGTTTTGTCGCGTCAATTTCTGTTGTCGTTAACATGCTAGGATGAATTATTTCATGCTTAGCTGATGCTATGTTGTCTAGAATCTGGTTTATTTTCTCTTCTAATATACGGAGTTTCACTAACTGATCTGATTTTATTTGTTGGATGATAACTCGTTTTTCATTGATGGTCATTTCTGAATAAGCCCTATTAAGTTCTTCTCTGTCTGCTTCTATGGTTTGTTTCAACAAGGTGATACTTTCATTCAAATGCGAGTTTATTTCAATTTGACTATTTAAACTTTTAATTGCATTTCCACTGTTCTCTTCAGCTATTTGAAGTTGGTCCGCTATTTCCTTTCTGTCGTCATCGTCCATGGTTCCAAACAACCAATTTTGTGCTTTACCTACTACGTTTACAAGTCCCCGTTTTTGTCTGATTTGTTCATTTGGTTCTAGTGTTCTTATTTTTGCATCAAGTGTTCTTAGTTCTTTCCTTATGATAGGGTCATTTCCTATTTGTAATTTTTGAATATTTCCTTCTATTAACTCTATAGTACGTCTTATGTCCCTAGTATTTATTATATGTAGTATCATCCTAAAGTCTTCTATTAACTCCGTCTTTCCTGTGTTAAAAATGTAGTAACCATTAGTAGTTTCTAGTTTCTGTACCGTTAATGTTGCTGTTATTGGTCGTATGAGTAGCGTCAGTGTTAGATACACTAATGTCATCTAGGTTCATTTTTGTATCTATTTCTTCTATAGTTTTTTACTGGTATTATTTTCCTATTATCTACGTAATTTTCCCTATTCTGATTTAGTTTTTGGGTTCGTTTTTCTTTTTGTGTTTGTATGCTTTTAACTAGACTGCAAGATCCGCGAACATAGCTTCTTCGGGTGTCATTTTAAGAGTGGAATGGTATCTATTTTTACAAATCTTAACTGCTATGTGTACTTTTTGAATAAGTGTTAGGTCTATCTTTCTCATGGCTACTAATATTTCCTGCAAAGTAGACTGGAACCTTTCTACATCGCTATTGGGTTTCGTGAAATGGAGATCAACTACCTGTTCTCTTAGAAATTCTTTTAAGTGCTCTGATTTAAACTCATTATCCGTTATGATTTTCAATGGTTTACCAAATTTGGAGAAATGCTCCTCTAATGTTTCTATTTTTTTCGTCCAGTTTCGGTTTGGCAGAAAGTAAGCATATGCTTTCTTTGTTAATTTATCGACAAGTGTTAAGAATGGGTGTTTCCTGAAGTAATATATGTCCATATGAATAACTTCATTGGGCCTACTTGGTGTCTGACTAAGTTCGTATTTGAGTTTGATTGGCTTACGTTCATATTTTGTCTCTAAGCATATCTTGCAGTTATTAATTATCCTAGTAATTTCTTTAATTAGGTGAGGGTAGTATATTTTATTTTTCAAACTGTGGTAAGTTTCTATAATTCCACTATGGGCACTTTCTTGGGTATGGTACAGGGAGATTTGTTTGTGTGCTTCTTCTAATGTTCCGATTTCTCTTGCTCTTAACGTTGCTTTTATAAATTTAATTTGCCTATCATGTCCGAAAAGTTCTATCAATAGTTGCTGAATTTTGTTAAACTCGTGATATGAGAGCTCAGTATAAATTCCGATGAGACCTGGTTTAATGTATCTTTTAAGTACGTCCGTCCAATAATCTTTTTCCTTAGTCATGTCGATGAATATTATACGTCTGTTGTGTAGTATCTCTATTTCTTTGTCAGCATCGTTGGTCAATATGAGTTGTGTCTGGTTTACGATGGTTTCTTTTATTTGAATATGGTCACGTTGTTGCTCTTCTTGTGAATGGGTTGTTGCATTGTCTGACAAATTGTTAACTGACTGGTTGTCGCTAGCTTCTTTTTCTTTGCTATTCTCAGGAATCCTGCTTAAGAAATCCGCTACCTTGTTCTCTTTGCCTTTCAGGTATTCTATGTCGAATTGGTACTCTTGCAACTTGAGTACCCATCTCTGTGTTCGCTGACTAAATTCTTTTCCTGAAAACTTTTTATTCAAATATTTTATCGGTAAATGATCAGTAATAATTTGGAATCGTTTTCCCCACAGGTACGGTCTAAAGTACGTTACCGCCCATACAATCGCCAAGAACTCTTTGTCAGTAACAGAGTAGTTCTTTTCGTGATCGTTGAGGGATCTCGAAGCGTAACACACAGGTTGCCCTTCATGTGTTAGTACCGCTCCGATTGCGTAATTGCTTGCGTCGGTATAACTGTGAAATTTTTTGTGAAATCGGGGAATTTTAAGATTGGGTGTTTAATTATGTTTAATTTTAATGCTTCAAAGACCTGAATATACTCTGGGTCATTGGTATTTATTTTGTTATCTTTTTTTAAATATTTGATCATTGGATTAGCTATCTTGGCGTAATCCTTCACGAATTTTCGGTAATACCCCGTGGCTCCTAAGAAACCTTTCAGCTGTTTCTCATTCTTGGGTAAAGGGTAATCTTCAATGCATTTTATCTTTATCGGGTTAGTTTCATTCCTTCGGCTGTCAGGATATGACCTAAAAATTCCGTATTTCTTCTCATAAAAGAACATTTATCGAATTGTACTTTTAAATTATGTTCAGCTAATTTATTAAGTATTATTTTTAGAGAGTTAATGTGTTCTCTTAAACTTGTTGAAAATATCAAGATGTCATCAAGATAGACGACACATATTTTATTTATATAGTCCCTGAGTATGTCGCTCATTAAGCGTTGGAATGTCGCGGGTGCATTCTTAAGCCCGAACGGCATTCGTATGTATTCATACAGACCACAAGGTGTGACAAATGCAGTTTTTGGAATGTCATCTGGGTTTACCTTGATTTGGTGGTACCCCTTCGCGAGATCTAGGGACGAGAAATACTGTGCTCTCCCCAGTTTATCTAGTATACCCTCAATATTAGGTAACGGTATTTGTCGTCGATTGTTATCTCGTTGAGTTTCCGGTAATCAACGCAAAGGCGAAACTTTTGTTTTCCCGAATTATCCATTTTCTTTTTCACCACCACAATTGGCGAAGCATATCTACTGTTGGATTTCCTGATTATGCCTTGCTCCTCCATTTCTGTTATTTGCCGTCGTACTTCCTCTTCATGTTGTGGGGGAAGCCGATAAAGCTTAGCATTGATCTGTTGGTCTGTCGTTGTTCGAATTTCGTGTGTTATAGTGTTCGTATTAGTTAGCTGATCACCTTCATGGTATAATAAATTTTTATACTGATTTAAGAGATTTTGGATTGCGTTCCTTTCCTCTTCATTAAGATGGTCCAAGTTCACTTTTTTTTCACTTGAATTCAGTTCGAAACAATCGAGAGTGGTTTCAACATAGGAATACAGTGATAACTTAGTGCCGTTTTTAAGAATTATGCTTTTATTATCAAAATCGAGCGTTTGGACAATTTTCTTCAAAATGTCCATGCCTATCAGAATGTCATATGGTTTTTTACCTAAATCTCTTTTATACCACTTGAGTCATAGTTAAATTCTTTGGGAATGCTAGTAATAATTATGTCTACTGTTTCTGTTGTGATATTGTTAATGGTTTGCAATTTCATTTTAACTTTTTCGAAGATTCTAAATTTTGAACAATCTACTGAGTTGGAATTTATAATGCTCATGGTTGAACCCGTATCGATGAGCGCTTTATATTTAATGTCAATGGTTAAATCAAAGAATATTTTATCTCCGAGGCCTAGTTCAGAAAAAACGTGGACTCTATATTGTGAATTTCTTCTTGCTGAATATTATCCTGATTATTATGGTTAATTTGCCCTATTTCCATTGGTTCTACTTGGTGATGTGCATTTCGGATCTGCCCTGAAGGATTGAAGGCTTGCCTGTTGTAATGATTTTGCCCTGGTCTGTGTTGATTGAAGTTATTACGGAATTGGCCTGAATGATTGTTGTGCCCTGAATGATTGGGATTGAAATTGTTGTGTCTAACTTGTCCTGAATGATTGCTATGTCTAAATTGCCTTGAATTGTGTCTTTGTTGCCCTGGGTTGTGCCTAAATTGACCTGAGTTGTGGTTTATTTTATGTGTCTGTCGCTTGTCATGTAAAAGTTCTTTGTCCAAATTGCCATGATCGTAACCCACATAAGTATATAGTATGTCTTTTATTACGCGTAAATCATATTTATTCCTAATATCTCTAGATAAATTACCCGACACTATTTGTTTTATTCTGTTGATTAAAATTGTATAAAATGTTTTCACACATTCTGATTGATTACTTTCATATGTTGCAAAACTGTTTATATCTTTTATAATATTTTCTATTTTATATTTCAAATCAGAAATAGAACTTACTTTGAGTGAGGTTATATTATGAGATATATCCTTATAATTACACGCTGGTCTGAAGTGCTGCCGGAAAAGTTGCTTTACTTCTTCCCAGTTGTTTGGTTGATTGTTGATTAGCAGTTCTTTCGCTGTCCCTGTGATTTTTGCGTTGTAGATCGCCTGCCACAATTCGTTCTTCTTTACCTCGTTGGTTTCTGCATCTAATCGAGTCTGCACTACAGTAATGAACTGTGTTAACTGATCCCTTTGTCCGTCATATTCTTTGATGAAGGCAATTTCTTTTATCAAGTGTACTGCTCGGCTTGTTGGTTCTGGGTTGTTTCTTGTTACCAAAGCTTCAATCGCCTGGACTAATCTATCGACAATTTCGCGATCCATCTCCTTATTGATGATATTATCCCACTGATAGATTTTACTTTTTCGTGGAATTTTAACTTTTGAGTTAGTAAGCTACACAGATGTTTGTTTTTCACTTGGTACACTTCACTTTGTCCAATTCTAGCTTAGCGTGACCTGTAAGAGTCCAATTTAAATTAAATTTTGGTACTCGTTGATTTTATTAACTTAGTTACTTGTGCAGCTTAAACTGATTTTTAGTTTCACTGTCACTTTTAACAGAGTTATTGTGATTGAACTGATTTGTAGTTCCAATGTTGCACTTAACCGAGTTGTGTTATTCGTTCAGTGTGAACTGATTTGTAGTTACACTATCACTATTATTTTGCTCGCGTTAAATCCGTTCTCGTTGGATCCCTACCGTTTATAAGGATCCTACCGACTGCGCCACTTAAATGTTTTAGTATGATTTGATTGAAAAAAAAACAAACTTTTTACTTTTCTATGGTCGGAATCGACCGGTTTATTCAGCGATAACTTACTAACTAACTAATACACTTTGTCAATTTCTTATTTCTACTTCTAGTTTGCTGATTCAACTAAAATGATTTTGCGCGTGGCGACGGATATCTGATCCCGTTGCACAATTCGCCGGTTTGCATTACTTTACTCGCGCGTGTATTTTGACCTTTGCAAATGTGGGAAAGAAAATAAAGAAACTCAAATAATTATTAAGGTGAAAAAATGGGTTCCGTGTGGGATATGTAACCTGTACACGACCATGCGCTACGAGTGTTAGCGCAGGAGCAGTGTAGCTCAAATATTTTAGAGGATATTTGATGTTTGCACTTATGAAAGAAAACGATGATGACATGATAAGATGACGGTTGATCTTTTATTTTAGATTTGAAAATTCGTTCTTGCATATATTTTAATGCAAATGGAATTTATTTCAAGTTAATCTTTATGTCGTGTTTTTGTGAGTTGTGAATTATTAATGACCAAAATTTTAATATTATTGATTTGAAATTATATCTACAATTAATTATCCCCAGTTGCGGGTGTGAATGACACTTTTCAAATATGCGAAAGGAAATAAAATTGACAACCTTGATCTTCAGGTGGCTTTGGTCGTGCGAATTTTAGGGTGGATGAGCTGATGATCTTCCATCGGATTGTTTTTTATCCTCATATACCTAGGTATATTATGTTTTAGTGATCTGTTTTGGAATTGTTGTACCTTCATAATCATAATGGCAAATTTAAAAAAAGAAATACCTATGTGTTCGTTGAGAATAAACTGACAACATTTATAAGTTGCACAGTATGGTTTTGAAGTCATTTAAAAAAAAAAAATGGAATAAAAACATTACAATCGACAACGAAGGTATATAAGCTATTCAGAATAAAATTCGGTACTTATTTTGGATATATTATTTAAAACACTAACAAGATAGGATTATTCAAGACAGTATTCCTTTTTTGAATATTTATGATACACTGCCGCACAAAGTAGGTAGGCAGGCAATTGGATTTTTAGTTTAATTAGGTATTTTGGTATTCTTTTTGAATTCGTTTTTTTTTCTTAAATTCGCATATTTTTTCTATTTTAAATTCTACGGGGTATAACTTAAATAAATAAGTAACTTTTTATTGAATTTGGTTCGATGTCTACCTAAATTTTGGTAATAAGGATAAACCTAAATAAGGGCCTCAATGATATCAATAATATGGAGAAAAATCTACAGATAGGGTTGTAAATAAAATAATGAATGGTGCTTTTGCCCAAATTAAAAAGAGAAACCAAAACAATGTTTTATTTTATTACTCAAAATTGCAAAAAAGTAATTATCCTTTACCTGCATTCAAAATTATTCGTTTGCTTCTGCCAAATGTAAAAACAGAATGAATTTATAAATGAACATATTTTCACAATTCTTACGAAAACCTTATCCCATTCAAATTCAATGAAATTAACTTGTGTTTTCTACATTTTGTCAAAATGTAAATTTATGGAGAAATTCTATAAAGTTAAGTTTCTGATTTTAAGATTTATGGCCCTATATAAAAATGCACTAATATACAAAACATATAATATTTGGTTGGCCGGTGATATTCCTTTTTCGGAATTATTATTTGAATTTAGTAAATGGGCCTTAGTGGCTTGGATAGCGTCAATAAAATAGTTTTTTTATAGCAAAAAAGAATATAGAAATTTTCAAAGACTGACATTATGAATTAGTGTTCCAAGGCCGTATGAAGTATTTTGGAACAAGTTTTTAGTTTAATAAATAAGTATGAAAAATAACGTTGGAATAGAGATAAAAAATGTTAATACAGTGCGACCTCAATAAAAGCAACTTATAGAAATTCGGGCAGTTGCTTTTATTGAGTTTGTTGCAATAATCCAGTCAAAAAATTTTAGGTGCCAAAAATGAGGCAACAAGTTAAACACCTCAGAATAGTAAAAAAAATGTGTCTTGCAAAGAGACCAAAACTGATCATTTAATTCGTAGGTATTAAAAATAAAAAAATCAAATTTGAATTGTTTTTAATGAGAAATTTTTGATTGTGTCTTTTTGGACGCAGAATTCTTTTCCACAGCTGACTCTCGTAAGTTTTGCAGAGCTAAAATGTTACTCAGTGAAGCATCATTTTCTTTAGCCCATTGAAGGCAAATGTTTAGTGCTTGAATTGCAGCCCCTGCTTTAACGCGGATTCTTCAACTGCATTTTCGTCATCACTTTCGATCTCTTCTGCTCCCGGATTGCTGCAAAGTACAGCAAATAGATGGAAAATAACTGCCCAGACATAGCAAAAATAAACAAGAAGGAAAATATACTATGTATCTACAAATAGCGAACGAAATAAGAGCTCATGAACCAATAGTTGCTTTTATCGAGTCACCTTTTTTTGAGGAGTTGAAATTACTGAGTCAACAATGGTAAGATTTAAGTCGTTGCTTTTATCGAGGAGTTGCACGTATCGAGGGTTGCTTTTATTGAGGTCGCACTGTATCAATTTAAGAAATTTCAGAAGTAAAGACCTACCCACCCGTGCGGCGTACATTATGAAAACTTCATATTTCAAAAAAAGTTCCATACTTCTTATTAATAACGTAAAGCATATATACCTACAAGATCCGACCACCGTAACCAATTAAATAAACCGAGTAAATCAGTATAATCAATCATTTGTCCATAGAAGAAAGAAATCTAATTCTCAATTCATCTGTGCTTTGAGCAGAATTGAAGAATCTCGTAAATCGTAAATGCAGAAATTCTTCCAAAAAAAATAAATGCACATCCAACTACACACAAAGTAGGTACTCATTCATAAAAGCAACAGACGACAAACCTGACAAATTATGAGATCGAAACAAAAAGGGAAAGAATAGATTACAAAACCCTCATCCACACTCTAAAATCGGAAAAAGTAAGCAAAAGTGTTGCCACAAAAAAATAATGAATCCGGTCAAATCTGACCGAATGACCGATTTCTATTTTTTTAAATTCGGTCAAAAGATAAAATAAGAATTTTTGACCTGAAATCAAAAATATTATAATATAGCTTTTTTTTATTTTTCTACACTAATCATAATTAAAGCTAATAAAACAAAAAAAAAAAAAAAACAATTCCTTGAAAAACTTTGCATCACAATGTTTTGCAGAAAACGGAACGTTCCACTCCACATTGGCATTTGAATTAGTCAAAACCAAAACCGAAATTGCAAAATATTATAAATGGTTGTCACTTCAGCCTTGTTTGAATGCACAACCCCAGTCACACTTGGTGGGAGCACTCAAATGAAACTGCCGCGAGGAGACCCTGTATTCTAGGATTATTCACAATAAATTGGTTTCTGTATGAAATTGTGAGTGTGTTCGTTAAGTATGGTCAGATATCATTAAAATTATAGAAATCTATCCTTTTTGTCTAGTCATATAACAATATTATCTTTCAGGTCAGACAATGTTTTTCAGCTTAAAGAATTTTTTCGTTTCGGTTAAAAATCCTGTCTTACCGGATTTCAAAATTTTCTCCGGTCAGAGGGAAGAGATTTCGGTCAGATATGACCGGAATCCGGTCAGAATGGCAACACTGCAAAGCATATCATAAAACAGCAATATAAATGTATACGCATTCATTCAAGTCAGGATGTTCGCATTACACTTGAGTGGCTTTCCCTTTATAAAATATATTAGCCACCAGCGCTGACACCAATGAAACCGCAATTGAGGTTTCTGCCCCTACTAAAGTAAACCAACCAATCTTCACCCTCTAAAATATTTGAGCTACAGTATAGAGACACTCGTAGCGCAATGGTAGTATACACAATTGCATATTATGACCTGTAAAATATTTAGTGTGGAGGTTAAAAATGATTATTAGTAAGGCCTATTAACTATGACTCAACATAGTGATGATAGCTCATCTCATAACCTAATTCCGACTATCGAAACTCCTGTTAACGTCTTTCGCAATCAGTTCATATTTAAATTAGATAACGAAAACAGTTTTCAAATTCAAACCCCTTTTCCTAATTGCAAGATTTTAACGAAACTTATATAATTAACATATTTAAAAGATACCTCAATCCTAACATAGTTAACGGACTCTCAGCACCCGAAGAAGTTATGGGCAAAATATAGGAAATATATCCTGTCCATTTCAGAAAATACAAAATAAGGTACACCCAAACCATTGTTGAATACGTAGCCAAGGAAGATCGACAAGAAGAAATAATACTTACGAACATAAAAGAGGTCACCGAAATACTTACGAAAACCGATTGCAAATACTGCAGAAATATTATTTCCCAAAGATGAATTCTAAAATTCAAAACCTTGTTAAACGCTGCACTATGTGCAAAGAAAATAAATATGAACGCCATTCCAACAACCAATTTATAGAACCAACTCCTATACCAAACTTAGCCCGTCATACTTTATACACTGAATCTCAGTCAGTGTTCCTAGCACTCTCCCTTTATTTTTCCCACGAAGCGTGTTTATTTTTCCCTTTTCACTAAACTCAAATTAGCTCTTGTTTTATGAAAAAAACATGCTTTTAAAAGTAAAATTTGTATTGTTCGGAAAGAAAATAACATAAAATTAATCTTCAGTATAAAAATCACAGTTTGCTAACATTATAATCATTATTTTTGGTACTGGATTGTTGCTAAATTCAAATCTCCTTTTTATGTAGATTTAGTGCGTTTATATTCATAGTGAAATATAGTTTGAATGTTCCCACAATTTTGATGTTTTACGCATGGAAATTTTACCAAAAATTTAAATTCCCACTAAAAGGTAGAGATGCCACAATGTACGAACACTGCTAAGTGTCAGTATTTTTGTTGCTGCTTCACACGTATTCGCCGACAGTAAAATAGCAAGCGGTGGGAGAAAAAAAACTGCGGGGTAAATCGGGGAGACGTAGGAAAGATGTCAGTCTATTTAATAGTTAGTTTATGTTTAATAGTTAATTTAAGATTGTACGGGCTACGGCGCTACGGGCAAGATGAATGAAAGAAATCATAGTCTGTATACAACTGCGTAGTTTAAATTTAATGTAGTAAAATTCAACTTTATCAATTGTTAAGATTTTAAAAAAGTAAAAATGTAATTCTGTGATACAATGGAACAACAAAACTGCTTCTGATTGAACCCACAAAAGTATTGGTGAAATGCCAAAAAATAATCTACGGGGGCTGTCAGCTGACTTGTATAAAATACATAAAATTACATTTGTGTGAGTGCTTCTTGAGTGGATTCTGACTTCAAATCCAGAAGCGAAATTCTCTTCTCAGAATCACCAGAAGAGTATTTTTTGTGCCAATGGAACGGTTTCAAAAGTGATTTTTTCGATTCCGGACGCTTCTTTTTGCCCAATGGAAAACGACATAAATGTCGGGAGTTGTAATGAACTACTGACACTAAGCAGTGTTCCTACATCGTGGTATCTCTACCTTTTTGAAAATCGTTCCGTGCGTAAAAGGAAAAAACTTCAAAACTGTGGGAATACCAACAATCTGACAAGAAAACATTCAAACTACATTTCACCACGAATATCAAAGCACTAAATGTACATATAAAGAAGATTTGCCTTTAGCAACAACTGCGGTTTTTTGTACTGAAGATTAATTTAATGTTATTTTCTTTCCGAAAAGTACAAATTGTACTTTTAAAAGCATATTTTTTTTCATAAAAAATAGAGGTAATTTGAGTTTAGTGAAAAGGGAAAAATGAACACGCTTCGTGAAAAAAAAAGAAAAGGTTCTAGGAACACGGACTGAGATTTAGTCTATTTCGTGAGTTGCTGTCAGCCGATGGATGCGTTCTGAGAGCTTAAATTCGTTGTTTTATTGCACCACTATAACATTTGTATTCATTCTGTAGCGAATGTAATCAACATAAATAAATAAAGGAATAAGTGTGAAAAAATTCATTCGTTGAAATAAAAGAAGATATTTTTGTTCTTACAATGAATGTCTGTTTTTGGGGAAAAAATATGTTAGTTGAATACTCAAAATTTATAAACACACCACAATAATTAAAATGAAGTTTCAATGTCAAACTCAAGTAATTATTTTTATTTATAAATCAACCACATCTTTACACGTCCACTCACGAAGCTTATTCAAACGAGATTGCCTTATTTTTTGAGTTATAATCTTTTCATGAAGATTAAATTTAATAGCGGAAAAAAAAAACAATTAAAATATATTAGAACATTTTAAATAATTGAGATAAATAATTAAATTCCATTTGAAAACAACTGCTTCAACCAAGAACAAACCAAGATGTCGAGCTGTCGCCGGAATCATCGACCAGACGCAGTGTCTCACAATTAGCCATCAGCCGGTCGTCCCTAAGGCGAATTTTGGTCAAAGACTTGCGCATGTTCCCGTACAAAGTCCAGTCCGTTCATCACCTGCTGCCTATCGACCGCCAAACGCGTGTAACCTACGCCCAAGCCATCTTCAATTTCGAGGACGATTTTTCGTGCGTGCTATAGGGCCCTGTTAACCGAGTTTGTTCTGCCGCAATTGGATGACTTAGGACTGGAGGGCATGTGGTTCCAACAGGACGGAGCAACGGCAGACACTGCCCGAGCCACAACCTTTATTCTGAAAGCGGCGTTCCCGGGTCGCCCCATTTCTCGTTTTGGCGATTTGCACTGGCCCGCAAGATCGCCCGATTTAACCGTTCCAGACTTTTTTTTGTGGGGTATTTTGAAGTCCCTTGTTTACGTGAACAAGCCCGAGACCCTATAAGTCCTCAAGGACAACATTCGACACGAATACGAGAATTTGTCGCCCGAAGTTCTCGCCGAAGCGATGAAAAATGCCATAAAACGAGCCCGTAGGCAATCAATTGTGACGGTTGGTATTAAAAATGGGCAATGTCGGTCAAGTAGTTCGGGTGCTTCCCATACAAAATCAATATTAGATCCATTTGTCTCTCTGTTGAAAACATGATAGCGTCAAAAAGAATCTACGTAGGCAAATGAAATTTTGTAAGAGGACTTATTTTTATAATCTTCAAGTCGGTATTAAAAATGGGCTCTGCTGGTCAAGTAGTTCTGTTTCCAGCCATACAAAATCAATATTAGGCCCATGGCAGGGAGACCTGTTGAAAACAGAATAGCGACTACACAAATCGATCTAGGCAAGTGCAATTTTGTGAGAGGACCTACTTTTATCGTCGTCAGATTGATATTAAAATTGGGCTATGTCGATCAAGTAGTTCTGGTACCTGCCATACAAAACCAATTTTTCATGACTTGTATGCATGCATTGTATGTTTAATTTTTTAAACATCCTAAAAAATCTTTACCAAAAAAAAAATAAATGTAACCTTGGTCTTAAAGAATGTGTTTCCACATCTGCACTGGACACTTACCTTATCAAATTCGCGCCAATTTTTTAAATCTATGTTTTAAAATTCTCTGAAGCTAAAACAAATTCGGCAAAGTTATTTATCCATTCATGCGTGTAATTCATAAGTGAATATAACCTGCGTTTGTAGCTCCTACTCTAATTTCACAAAATGGTTTCTCAAAACAATAACACAAATTGTCTTAAATACCATAGACTACAACCCAAACGATAAAGTGAGAAGGTATTTCCGGTGACACCATTAATGGCGTCTGTTGCTCTCTTTGAAGTATGATAGGGCTGTTAACTGCTAGGTGTAGCTGTTTAATTAGTTGGTATCATTGTATATAAACATTTCTCAAGATACAATGACTCTATATACCCTCTCAACTTTCGTTCCAATTTCACAAGCACTGGTGTCGCAAAATTGGTAACGCACATTGGTGTCGCGAGTACAATGATTTTATCCCATATCAAAAATGACCCGCCTAAAGAAGTTATCACTTAAAAAAAAAAACAAAAAGTAAAAATAATGCAAGAAACAACAAATAAATGTTAAAAAAGTTAAAGTGCAAGGGTGAGAAATGTACACTCGTAAATACATATGATAATTTATATTTTAATTTAAACTTTCAAGCGAACTACATAGGTAGGTAAGTACCTATAAATTATTATTTAATATGCATTTTGTGTTAGAAGACATAATAAATACGATTCCGTCAGCTCCATTCGTTAACCATGTTGAAGAAGTGGAAAGTGTGTCGATTTGAAAAAAAAATCAATAAAGAATATAAAAAACAAACGCGATTATCAATTCATGAGCCCTGGTATCTACTTGGATCATTTCGAAATCTTAATTAATTAATTAATGGTTCTACGAGCAAATTTCCTGATACCTGGAGAAAGAATCTGTGGTAACACCAATCGAAAAAATTAGCAAATACGATTTTTGAAAAAGTGGTATTTCAACAATTGTATAATTACAATTTGATAACAGACTTGCAATCTGGTTTCCGAAAGGGCTACTCATGTGAGACTGCTGCTGAGAGTTGTTAAGTCGTGGAAGGAGGAACTAGTGAAAAAAAGAAGTGTTTATTGTGTGTTTTTGGACTCAAATGCTCGTTATTTGAGACTGTTAGTACAGAAATTTTAATAATGAAAATGAAAAAATAAAGTGTTAAAGACAAAGAATTGCTGTGGTTTGAATCGTATCTAAAAAATAGAACCCAAAGTGTAAAACTTAATGGAGAAGTGTCAGAAGCAATTGAAGTTAACTTTGGGGTGCCTCAAGGGTCTGTCTTGGGACTCTCCTATTTACGATTTACATAAACGATCTCAATTGTGTTTTAAAATATTGTAAATTGGCATTGTTTGCGGATGATGCAGTTGTCCACATCTCCGGTAATAATAGCGTAGATAATAAGGCCAAATTGCAAATAAACTTAAACTGAATACGGGAAAAACAAAGTTCATGTTGCTGAATGAGAGGAGTGATGACATCGATATTATGATTGGTGGGGTATCTATAGAAAAATAAATGAAATAAAATATCTACGTGTAGTTTTAGACCAAAAGTTACTCTACGGTAACCACATTGACTATATTTGTAAAAAAATAAATAGCGAAAAAAATAGGATTTATGAAACGAATCAGATATCAAAATTCGACTATCAGTGCAATAAATATATATGTCATTGTAAAACCACATTTTGAGTACTGTTCCACTGTTTTGTTTTTATGTAAGGAGAGTAAAATTTTAAGACTGCAAAAATTACAAACTAAGGCAATGAGATGTTTACTAAGGTGCAATAGATACATGCCAATTCGTTTTATGTTAAATTCGTTAAAGTGTCTATCTGTGAAGCAAAGAGTAATTATGAATGTTCTAGTGTTTGTATATAAGATAATTAACAATTTAATGCCAAATTATTTACTTGATTATGTTAATTTTAAAAGAGATATACAACCTTATATATTAAGAAATATAAATGACCTAAGACTTCCCAATTTTTTAAATGCTAGTACTCAGAATTCTCTCATATATAAGGTTTTTAAATTATATAATAGCTTAGCCAATGAAATAAAAAATCAAACCAACCTAAATTATTAACAAGTAAAAGTGTTATCATAGGCCTGGCTGATGCTTTTATACCCTCCACTGCTCACAAGTCATACAAAATTGTTTTTGGAGGTACCAGAACTACTTGCCCGACATAGCCCAATTTTAATACCAAACTGACGACGATTAGAAGAAGTCCTTTCACCAAATTTCATTCGCCTTTGGGCGCTATCGTGCTTTCAACAGACAGACAGACGTAAGTTAGAAATATGTGTGCAGGATTTTTTTAAATTACGTGACTACCGCCAGAGCGCAAAAATTTAGCTTGTAGGCAAGTAACTGTAAATCGGACGGGGTTGGGGGTCTCGGCATGTATTGCCTCTGCTTAATATATACAAAACGACCAGAGCGGTTACTTTTCTCGATGTTCCGTCTTAGGCCAAAGAAGCAGTGATTGCCAAGTGAAACTTTTCGCCTGATTTTAGGAGTGGTGTCGTTTTCAGAGTTAAAAGCAGAGCCGAGGTACACAAAGTCCTTAAAATACCTCAAAGCTATAGGTGTTTAGCATGACAATGATGTCAATATCGTCCGCGTATGCAAGTACATTGTTGCACCTATGGCATCGGACAAAAAGAATTTACTAATAAATATGAACTAGTTCATATATCCACTAAACATTTTCTCTTTCTCGATTAAATAAATATGTTTATTTAACTTTTAAAACAATTTAGTATCTTTGGGTACATTTTGATAAATATGTCGGAGCATGGTATGTACCGGATAGTACAGGTATGTTGTACAGTACATACCTCTACATAAAACATTAGGCTTACTGTAGTATCAGTAATCAAAATAAAATCAGAACAGGCGTTTTAATTAAGAAATTAAAAATTGGAAAAGAAAAGAAGAAAACATAAAGAAATTAAAAATCTGGAAGGATAAACGGTCAATCCTCAACATGAAAACAAATGGAATTTCTACAAATATTCATAAAACATAGTATGTATATACATATATTTGTTTTAATAACATTATTAACATAATTATTGAAACAAATATTTAAATTTTTGATTCGAAAAGCACGGCTTTTCAACTTCATATTTAGATAAGAACGGAACTAAAAACGCAGTACTTTTAAAACAACAATTTTTGTTCGAATAATGCATTATGATCAAATGTGCATATTTTCATGTAAACTATAGAAAACTATAGGGGTATTTACGATTCGGTGTAACAGTCCTAGTAAATTTGCGAAATTATATTTATTTTTATCACATCGTGAATACACTTTTTATCTTGCAAAACTGAAATGATCAAAAAGATGATAATATATATTATAATATATATATATGTATATTCTGTTGTTGTAGTGCGAATAAAAGTTCGCAATGATACAAGACCAGTTGCATCGGACCGAGGATACACTCTATATATAATATAAAAAACCCTTCATGCAACACTCAGAAAATAAACCGAGTTTGCTATCGAGCTAAATAATTAAAAAGTGCAGTTACACACACTTTTAGCTTAAAACTGGAAATTATTCATACTGTGCAAATATACGTTAGCTCAAATACAAAGTTTGATAGACAGAATTGCGAGCGCCTTCAGCATCCTTGTCTGAATTTATAAACATTTTGAGTTTGTAGTTTTGGATAAAAAGAATATACTTTCATAATGGTCACTGATATATAGAATTGCAGACTTCTCACCGGTATCATTTTCTATGTTATATAACGGCTTTATCGCCAATCATATGTGCCATCATTATAGGTCTGCATAAAACTACCAATAAAACTACCAATAGTGGTTGGGTGTGTATGAATCGGGCAGACATTGATTGGCATTAACTTGGCAATGTCCAGTGTTTCAACTTTCTCATACACATCAATTGTGCTTATTTTACCTCCAAGTGGTAGCCGCCGGGTACTGGTCCTGTCCATCCGGACTCGACTTGCTGAACTTATAAGCGCGAGTGTTGAGCACGAAGAAAATAGCAACACTATAATGCTCTGTCGGAATTGACTGTCTGCTCGAGCCTCAGAAGTCTAACATGAGCACCTCAGAAAGAGGACGTTCGGCGGATGAATTCACGTGATTGAATCAACGGTGGCGTCAACAACAGTCAACATGACAGATACCTTAATGAGCTACTTCGACGTATTTGGAGCTGAGGTCATTAAGGATTTTTCAATACTAGTCAGGGTGTTGAAATAGAGATGGTGGCGGATTAGCCCTTAATGGGTCAACGACAGCTCTCGAATCCCCGAAGCGGGTTACTGACTCCGGAATATCCGGCCCCTTCTGTCCAAGGGGTTAAACAAAGGGCCTGGCCCTCCAGGTTGGGGGTTGTGCGTCGGGGTAACTTCCCTACCACGGAAAATAAATTTAGTTCCGAAACAACTACAAGCCTCGGATATGGATGATCCAAATGTTGACGACCCCTGCAAACGAATAAAGGACAACGAACTTCGGATCTGCACGTGGAATGTCCGGACCTTAAACAGACCGCTTGCAGCCGAACAACTTGTGGTGACCCTGGATAGGTACAAAGCCGACATCACAGCCATCCAGGAAGTTGCGATGGGATGGAGAAGGCACAAGAAGGATGAAAAACTGTGACATCTACTACGGCGAGTGCCGCAGAGAGCAGAGTCAGCGGCTATTTGGATGTGGATTTGTGATTAGAGGAAGACTTAGGCAAGAAGTCTTGGGATTTCGCAATATTAGCGACCGCTTAGTTACAATCCGCATCAGGGCCAAATTTAAAAATATCACGCTGATCTGTTCTCACGCCCCGACAGAGGAGAAAGACGATACAGCCAAAGAAGCATTCTACGATCTTCTTGAGAAGACGTATGATAAGTGCCCGAAGTACGACGTCTAGATAGTTCTTGGCGACTTTAACGCCAAAATCGGAAAGGAGGGCATCTTTGGTAATACAGTCGGAAAGCACAGCCTGCACGACAACACCTCCGGAAACGGAGTCAGGCTAATCGACTTTGCGGCGGGGCGAAATGTCATCATTGCCAGCACACGATTCCCACACCTCAACATAGACAAGGGGACTTGGCGGTCTCCAGATCAAAAAACCGTCAACCAAATTGATCATGTTGCGATCGACGCCAGACATGCCTCCAGTATCTTGGATGTCCGAACGTTCCGAACGGCCAACATAGACTCGGACCATTACTTGGTAGTAGCCAAAGTACTTTGCCGACCGCGTCTCCCTAAACCTCTCAGCAAGCCCTCAGCTTCACCAGCATCAAGCACAGAGGTGATAATATTGATTCTTACATAACATACATGTTTACATTTATGTTCTTGTATATCTGTACACTCAAACACATGTAAATACATCTCCTTATGTCAAATTACATAGAGAAAACTATATATACCAAAACTGTTCCCTAGCTTATATGCAGTCTTTGTAATAAGTTGAATTGTACACAACCGGTTTGTTCGCTCCTTTTTACTTTGTCCCAACAAAGGTTATGGGCCCAGGCTCGTTGATTAAAATTAGAATCGGTTTTTAGTAATTTTTAAAAAAATAAATCGAAATGAGTACCGGGCTTTACCAAATTGATAAGTTGGATGACACCAACTATGATGGTTGGAAAATCCAAATGAAATCCGTTCTTGTTCACTGCGACTTATGGGATTACGTGTCCGGGGCGAAGGAGGTTCCTGCAGCGGGTGATACCGTTGCGATAGCCGCATGGAAATCGAAGGATGCAAAGGCGCTTGCAACTTTGATTTTGTCTGTCAAACCATCGCAATTGCTTCATGTGAAGAATGCAAAAACTTCTGAAGATGCTTGGGATCGCTTAAATGAAGTACATTCTCCTAGTGGACTAGCTCGTAAGGTCACTATATTTAAATCGTTAATGAATTTAAAAATGTGTGAAGGAGCATCAATGTCTGAGCATCTAAACAAAATCATCTGGAAATTAAATTGCAAGATGAGTTGCTTGCGATCATAATGTTGTGCAGTTTGCCAAAAAACTATGACAACTTTGTTGTTGCCATAGAATCCAGAGACAAGTTGCCCAGTACGAGTGTACTGAAGACGAAATTGTTGGAGGAGGAAAAGAGAAGAGATAGCGAGCGTAAAATTGAAGAGCCACATGAAACTGCATTTTTTGCGAGTAAAAACAAAATCAAAAATCATCCGCAACCGCAACAACAAAGCAAAAAAGGAAAACAGCGAGGTAAATGCTATAAATGCCAGAAGAGAGGGCATTTCGCAGCTTCTTGTCGATTAAATGGTGTAGATAGAGACAACGGCAAGCAAAACCATAATTGTGCAATGCTCAACCTATCTAGTATGTATGAGTATACAAAACTCAACCGTTCGACATGGATTCTTGACAGTGGTTCGACTTGCCATATGTGTTGTAGCAAGTCAATGTTTCGCCATATAACAACTCACAAAGAAAAAATTGAACTGGCCGGAGGCAAATATATTTTCTCTGAAGGTGTAGGTGTAGTATATATAGAAACGGCAACTGCAAAACTGTCTTTATATAAAGTTCTCTATGTGCCTAACTTGAAAACAAATTTCTTGTCGGTGAGCAAATTAACGGAAACGTGCAAAGTAAATTTCTGCAAAGACTACGCAAATATAATAGCTCGGGTAAAAGGATCAGAAATAATGAGAGCAAAACGAACGGATGATTTCTTCACATACGAATCAAAGGCAATTTCAAAATTTTGCGTCGCGGTGGTAAATAACGCAAATATTAGCGAGTGGCATCGTAGGTACGGACACTTACATGTGAAGAGCTTGGAAATCTTACCAAAAAATAATATGGTGCGCGGTATGGACTCCGTTAAGTGTGTCGGAAGATTCGAATGCGGTACATGCTTGAAAGCGAAAATGAGTGCGTTACCATTTCCAAAATACAATAATCGGTACAGCCAAAATATTTTAGAAATTATACATAGCGATGTTTGTGGACCTATGCACATCCCTTCTCTTAGTGGTGCTAAATATATGGTGTCATTTGTTGACGATTTCAGCCGCAACATTTTTATTTACTTCATTAAGAAGAAAAGTGATGTTTTTGAAATATTTAAAACATTTAAGGCAACAGTGGAACGCGAAACGGGCAGAAAAATTAAAGTTTTTCATTCAGATAATGGGGGGGAGTACCTTAATAAAGATTTTAATGGTTTTTTGAAACGCGAAGGTATTCGGCGACAGTTACCAGTACCCTATACACCGCAGCAAAACGGTATCGCAGAGCGCCTTAATCGTACGTTGGTGGAAATGGGCCGATGTATGCTCATCGATTCAAAGCTGCCGGAGTTTTTATGGGCGGAGGCGATAAATACTGCCGTGTATCTGCGAAACCGGTCACCCACAAAAGTGCTGTCAAATATAACACCCCATGAGGCATGGAACGGTAGGAAGCCAAATGTGTCGCACCTTGAAATATTTGGCCTAAAAGGATTTCTGCTAGACAAATTGCCACGAAAATCTAAATTTTCAGCGAAAAGTATTGAATGTTTTATGGTGGGATACGCAAGTGAATCGAAAGCATACAGGTTATATGATCCGAAGCGGAGAAAAGTGATAATAGGGCGAAATGTCCTATTTTTACGTACGGATACACAATTTGCTGATCCTGCAAGCCAAAATGTTACAATACTCGACTTTCCCAATCTTGAAGAGGATGCAGATGTGACTGCTGCTAGTTCAGTTTTCCCGAAAGAAAACTTCAGTTCATCGGAAGACGAGGAGTACAATGATGCTGTAGAACTTGAAACGACTAAGGATCCTGAAGGTGTTGCGACTGTTGCTGAACCTGATAATGATGTTGTTGATGCTGATGCTGGTGGTGATGCTATTGACTTAGAAGATGAATTGGAAGCTGTTGGGGAAGATGATTTTGTTGATGCAAACACTCTTGGATGCAGAATGAAGCTTCGTCCACGAAAGCCGGTGAGTCCGCATGTAAATAATCTTATAATTTCTCATACAGATAAAATACCAAACCCACTCACTGGGAAGAGGCTTTGCGACGACCGGACGCTGACAAGTGGAGGGCTGCGATGGCATTGGAGTACAATTCCCTTGTTAAGAACCAAACCGGGGTGCTTGTGGATGCTCCAAAAAATTGCCAACCTATAAAATCTAAATGGGTGTTTAATATTAAGTATAAGGCACGGCTCGTGGCGAAAGGTTGCAGTCAACGATATGGAGTGGATTATAAGGAAATATTTTCGCCTGTCGTTAGGTATTCCTCAATACGCCTCATCCTGGCTTTGGCTGCAGAATATAACCTCCTTATACACCAGATGGATGTCTCGACTGCTTATTTGAATAGCGAGTTACAAGAGGAAGTGTTCATGGTCCAACCCGAGTGCTTCATTGATGAAAATAATAGAAGCCAAGTCTGCAGATTACAAAGGGTGATATACGGGCTGAAGCAGTTGGAACAAGGAATTGGATTGTGCCCTTAGACAAATAGGTTTTGTAAAGTGCAACGGGGATGCGTGCGTTTACGTGCTGAAGCGGTCCGGTGAAATTAATATAGCCGCTGTTTACGTCGACGATATTCTGCTAGCATCATCTAATCTTGAGACATTGGAGAATGTCAAGCACAAAATCGGCCAAAAGTTTGAAGTCGTCGACAAGGGACCTATTGACCAGTTTGTTGGCATGGAAATCACCAGGGGACGAGATGGAACCCAGATTTCGCAAACACAACTGATCCGAAACCTTTTGGCTGAATTTGGAATGATGGAAAGCAGAGCTTGTGCAACTCCACTAGAACCAGGTACCAACTTCAACAAATGTGACGACTGTTCAGGATGCTCAAAGGTGGATCCGAAGCTGTACCAGTCACTGATTGGTTCTCTGACGTACCTAGGTGTCTGTACTAGGCCAGACATTATACATTCTGTTTTTAAACTGGCGCAATTCAACACGAATCCTCATGTTGAACATTTAAATGCTGCGAAGCATTTATTGAGGTACTTAAATACTACAATAAATATGAAAGTTACTTATTTTCAGACTGGTTTGAAGTTAAAAGGCTATGTAGATGCGGACTGGGGTGGAAACTGTGTCGACCGAAAGTCCTATACTGGGTTTGCATTCTTTCTCGCTGGTGCAGCCATTTCATGGGACAGTAAGAAGCAGTCAACCATTGCCCTCAGTAGCACGGAAGCCGAATAGGCAGCCCTGTCAACTGCATCCAAAGAAGTAGTCTACCTGCGGCGTTTTCTGGAAGAGATGGGCTTTGCCACACTTATTGACGGTCCAACGGAGCTCTTCAGCGACAACATCAGTGCACAGAAGTTGGCGAAAAATCCCGTCTTTCATGATCGGACAAAACATATTGACATAAAGGCGCATTATGTCCGTGATGTTGTAGAGAAGGAGCTTCTCACTCTTAAGTATACTCCTACCGATAAAATGACCGCAGATATATTTACTAAGAACTTAAAGAAAATTAAACATAATGAATTTATTAGTATGTTAGGACTTAGAACATAAAAGTTCAATTACTTAAATTAATATAAATCTTACGAAATATGAAATTATTTTTATCAAATAAGAATTACCAGTTTTGAGGGAAGGATTGATAGTATTGATTCTTACATAACATACATGTTTACATTTATGTTCTTGTATATCTATACACTCAAACACATGTACATCTCCTTATGTCAAATTACATAGAGAATACTATATATACCAAAACTGTTCCCTAGCTTATATGCAGTCTTTGTAATAAAGTTGAATTGTACACAACCGGTTTGTTCGCTCCAGAGGCTTGCAGAGGCAATGTTCGAAAGTTCTAAAGGGTAAAACGATCAACTCAAGGATACAAGGCCCGAACAGAAGCCTGCAGAGATGAGCATGGGAATACAGTGGTAGATTCACAGTCGGTGCTGAGGATTTGGAAAGAACACTTCTGCAGACTGTTAAACGGCGGAGACAACCAACAGCCCGCTTTCAGGCAGAGCGATCTATTCAGCTTGGACGACGATAGCCAAAACTTCCGTCCACCCGACCTACACGAAGTGAGGATAGCGATATCCAAACTGAAGTCGAACAAAGCTGCTGGAGCGGATGGCCTTCCGGCCGAGCTTTTCAAAGCAGCGGGAGATGGCTTGGTAAGGAACATGCACCAACTCATCTGTAAAATATGGTCGGATGAAAGCATGCCCGATGAATGGAACCTCAGCATCGTGTGCCCCATCCACAAGAAAGGAGATACTCTGAACTGCGCCAACTATAGAGGAATAAGTCTCCTGAATGTCGCGTATAAGATCTTGTCGGCTGTACTGTGTGAACGCCTAAAGCCTTTCGCCAACAAACTGATCGGCCCATATCAGTGTGGTTTTAAGCCAGGAAAGTCAACCATCGACCAAATTTTCACACTCCGACAGATCTTAGAAAAAACCCAGGAATTTCAGATCGATACACACCATCTATTTATCGACTTTAAAGTCGCCTATGATAGCGTATATAAGGACGAACTATACAGCCATGTCAAGTTTTGGCATCCCCGCTAAACTCGTCCGTTTGTGCAGGATGACGATGGAGAAATTTCGCTGCTCCGTCAAAGCCGGCAAGAACACCACCGATTCATTTGATGTCGAAAAAGGTCTAAGACAAGGCGACGCGCTATCATGTACTTTCTTTAACATCGTTCTTGAAGCAATTGTAGGAAACTCACAAGCCAACACCAGAGGTACAATTTTTCAAAAGTCCGTTCAACTACTTGCCTATGCTGATGACATTGACATTATTAGGAGAACGCGGCGAGCTGTCAGTGGCGCTTTTGCAAGCGTCGAAACGGAGGCGGCGAAGATGGGTCTGGCTGTTAATGAGGACAAAACGAAGTATATGCTGTCAACGAGAAAGCACTCTCAACATCGGCGACTCGGACAAAACGTCACGATGGACAGATACAACTTCGAAGTAGTTAAAGACTTTGTATACCTGGGCTCCACTATCACTTCGCAAAATGACATCGGCGCTGAGATCAAGCGAAGAATCATTCTTGCCAATCGCTGTTTCTTCGGGCTAAGAAGGCATCTAAGAAGTAAAGCCCTCTCTCATAGAACCAAGGAGGTACTATATAAGACCTTAATCATCCTGGTCCTGCTGTATGGTGCAGAAGCATGGACCTTGTCAAAAGCGGGTGAAAACCTTCTGGGATGCTTTGAGAGAAAGATTCTTCGAGTGATATTCGGTCCAGTTTGTGACGATGTAGTGTCGAGAAGAAGATTCAACGACGAACTATATGGGCTATACAGCGACGCTGACCTAGTCAAAAAGCTGAAAGTACAACGGCTGAGATGGCTGGGGCACGTGGAGCGTATGGATAACAACGCACCAGCCCGACGAGTCTTCGAATCCACCCCTGAGGGACAACGCAGCAGAGGAAGACCCCACCTTAGGTGGCGCGCACAATTGGAGTACGACCTCAACCAACTTGGTGTGCGTAACTGGAGGCAGCTAGCGAAGGACCGAGCTGGCTGGAGGGGCTTGTTAGTTGAAGCCATGGTCCACCCCGGACTGTAAGCGCCACCTAAAGTAAGTAAGTAAAACTACCAATGTTTGCAAAGTATTTCCTGGATCCCTTGATATTGCTCTAAATAAACTCGTATTTTAATATATAAAGTTACGGAGAATTCAGAAATGTATTATGAAAAAAGTGTTTATTTAAAAACCGTATTGTTCTTTTGTGTTAGGGTTATTTTTTTTTAAATAGTAGATGTTACCCTCAGACACAAATTAATTCATATTTAACAATTAAGTGTGTATTTATTTAAGATACACCTTTGGATACCAAAAGTTACACACATTGTAAAAAATGTTCTAACTTTATGGAACTATGTAATTATATCTGATTTTTATATTTATCGCCCACCCTCTCTCTAAATATGTAGTAACTTACCCTTGGTATTTCTATTAAAATTGAGTTGCATAATAGTGGCCTAATAAGTTGAGCGCTCTTCAAGTAACTCTGGTGATGGTATGCAAGGTGCATTTTTAATAAGCCTGAAAAGTTGATAAAATACAAATTTTTATATGTGGCTTTTAAAAATAAAAAAAACTACCTTTTCCATGAAAGCTTAGCGCACATTTAGGACACTTCTTTGAGTCATGTTTTGGGAAATGTGCTCGCAAATGCATAAAGTAAGCTTCGACATTCTGTGGTTTGAGTTCACCTTTCACGGAAATTCGGAAAACCTAAAAAAAAAATTGTTTTGTCTAGGGAAAAAAATTAGGAAAATTCGTACCCCCAAGCACAATGGGCATTGCAAAAAATTATGCTGCTTATGATCATCGTAGAAATGCCGCACTAAATCCCTGTGAGATGAAGACCGATATTCGCAGACCTCACAAAAGTATGGAAGCTCTAACATATTATGCATTTTCTGAAGATGCATCGTCAGAAAGTGCAAACTATTGTGTCTTTGCTGACAAATTAAGCAATAGTATGATGCTGATGACTCCGACTTCGTTTCCGTGGGATGCATAATTAAATTATGCTTTGCCAATACAGTCTCGCTAGGATGTTTCTCCAAACAGAATAAACACTGAAATTGATAATCCTTACCATCGATTGAAATGTGCACCACCAAATGAGTTTGTAACTTGTCGTTCGAATCAAACGTGTCTCCACAAAGTGGGCATTCCAAGGACTGACCAATAGGAAAGACTTCATAGTTCTTCTGAAGCCCATTTCTAATACCGTAGTACATCTCTTCTAGTCCCTTTAACTCGTCAACTGCTGGGACTTGTTGCTTTACTTTTGCTTCTGCAACTTTTTTCACAAAAGGTGCTACAGTAGTGGCAGTGGTGACTGCAGTTACTTTTTCCACATCTTCCAACTTACGTTGTTTGATTTGTTCTTTTTTTTCAGCTTTAATTTTTACAACGGATGGTGTGGCATAGTCTGCTTCATTTATTGCTAAAATCAGTGGAGTTATCATCAAATTTATTGATGTTTAAGTATATGTACTTCAATCGCATTCAGTTATTCAACAAAAACAAAAGCAGAAGATTAAATTAACAAACAAATATTAATTACATACTATGGTTCGATCAGTGTTCGAAATGAGACAATATAACAACTTTATATTGTTACGTCAAGCAAATTACTAAAATTGATTGGCTACTTGCCTTAAGCTTAACGCATAAACATGCAAGTTATATGTGAGCTCCCTTGTCACAATACATTACAATAAACGTCTAAGCAAGGCAAATAGGGGTCGAAAGGTGTTTGCTTCACGTATTAATATAGCGATAAAAAAAAAATGTTACGCGTCGATAGCAAAAAATTGTATTGACAAATAATATACGCTTTTGTTTTTGCTGTAAAAATCAAATAATTTTATTTTTTGCAAAATGTTGTAATTTTCAATCCAACAAATAAAATACTTTTTGAGAATATAAAATAAAGCGAAATATTGAAAAACAGTAAAAAAAAATTTCAATCAAAACTACTAACGTTTTTTCAATCGCTTTGGGGTAGTTGATGAAGAGCCCGTACTCTCAGTTGAAGATTGATATACACTCCAGTCTTTGAATGGGTTGGTAGCAACCTGTAAATTAAAATAGTTACAGAGCAGATAGACAATTGTTTTAGTTAAAGCTAACTTGGTATAGCCTTTGTGTTAATGTGTCACCAGTATTCATTCGAGTTTGCTCTGCCAGGTGTGCTGTAATATTGTTAAATGCTTGAAGAGCGTATGTACCAAATTGCTCCCTCCAGACCAATTCATCAAGAAATTGCTGAATCATTTGCCGTGACAGCAGGCTTAAAGTATTCTGGAACATCCTAGGTACAATACGACGCAAGTAATCCATTACAGAAGCATTTGTATGTTTCGCGTTTGTATCGTTGGCCGCAGCTTGGACTATATTTTTAAATCCCATTTGATATAGTGTCATTTTGTCAACGGTAAGGTCAATTGCAACGATACTATCCTTGTTCACCCATCGTGATAGAGGCTCCAGAATAGTTTGAAACCGTTTCTTGTAATTTCTATCGGCATCCGACACAGGTTCAACTGCCCGAAGGCGAATTGTTTTCTCTGTGTAGTCTAATACACCAAGTACTTCGACTTTCACTTGTCGCTGTTGACCATCTTGACTGGTAGTACCAAGAGATATTACTCCAACCTTCCAAAACATAAATATATTAATAATATTATATTAGTTCTTAAAATAATGCAACTCATAAATTCTAACCTCAACATATTTCTCTAGGCCGCCTAAAAGTTTACACTTCTGATGTACCGCCAAAGTGCAAGCAGCTCGAAGCCAGGTGTAGACTCCTTTGATATAAACATTATCGACTTTTACCCACTGTACTACATTTTGAATATTTGTCTGGCAAGACCAATGGTATATAAGTTTAAGAATGCACGATGGTGGATTCGGAGCTCCTTCAAAGAGGGAACCATGGAAAACTGACACAAAGCGAGTGGGGCAGCATTCACTAATCCATACGTAGCCGCCAGAGTAGGGAAATTTAGTAGCATCGGAATAAACTCCTATTAAAGAAAAACAAAAGAAGGTGTTAATATATAACATAAAGCAAATATTTTTCGTGACCATTCGTAACATTCAATTAAATTCAATTCCACTTTAATTGACCGATTTATAAACATTGTATGATCAGCTTCGTCTAAGCCCATATCAAGTAAAAGACATTAATGTAAATGTAATATCAATATATGTAATCGTATCACATTATACAGTTTAAATAAAGCCAAATGACAATGTATACATAAGAATTTCAAGTTAAAATTTAAAAGTTCAATGACCATTTATTCACCATAAAAGTCATATTGACTCGGACCACTACCTCGTTGTAGTCAAGGTACGTCGACTCCGGACATCCCTCATATTGCCAATACAAGTAAATACTTGTATTTATAATACAGCATCAAGTATAGAAGCCCAATTCCAATATTGCCAACTCTTATGTTCTGGGTTTCAATCACCGCAACAATTGTTCGACGATGAGTGCCGGCAAGTACATGCAGCATACAAAGCGGCCCTGCAAATGGGGGCTTGAGCTGCCTGTGGGATCTACGTGCAGAAGAGAAAAGGCGAACACCAACTTCTCTGGAGTAAATATCATGAGAATCGCGCGATCGAGGAAATAGAGAAATGTTACTGCAGGAATGAGGTTCAGAAGTTTTACCAAAGGGTAAAAAGAACCTTCCACGGCTACAGAGTCCGCACCGCAGCCTGCAAGGGCAAACAAGTGAACATCGTAGTATAATCGCAGTCGATGCCGATGCGGCGATGACGAATTATACTCCGCTGTAAGGGAAAATAAAACATTCAGTTTTCTTAACTACAAAATCATATCTGCCGTGTTGCCTGAAGCCTGAAGTTCGTAAAGCTGTTTGATATAGTGGCTTCAGGCCAGGAAATCATCGACCAAATATTCACACTCTGGGCAGATCTTGGCGAAAACCTAGGAACTTAAAATCGATACCCACCACATTTTTATCGATTTTAAGGCAGTCTATGACAGAATTTTCTTTTTAAGCTAAATTATTTTAGTGCCTTAGATTTTAATAAACACTGTATGTATATGTAATAATGTAGTATACTGAAGCAAATTGTTGTAATAGGATTTATGTTTTATCTATACATACAAATATTAATACGTAACCTACTAAATATAAATAATGTTAGTTGAATTTTAGCAATCAGAGAAATCGGACGTTCTTTCGTAAGTTTCGTAGCTTCCAAAACGCGATATTTAATTAGTAATGTTTTTTTTGGCTATTTTTTTTTGCGATTATTCCCGAAACTGTTCAGTATTGAGGTTAGATTAGATTGGATTAAATTGTGGTTAGGGTCTTCAGGTAAATGGCAGGCCAGTAGAAACTGTTGAGAGAGCATGATGTTGTGCATTTTTATCGGAAGCATCATTAATTCCATGTGAAGATGGTCTTCGTTTGCTATGAGTTATATTACAAACTAAAAGCACATTGGGCACGTTAAGGGTCAGGTATTGACTAGTCACACATTCAAAAGTCCAGTAAATGCAGTCAATACATTCCTGCGCAAAATGTCTACAATATATCCCAAAAGCAGTGGAATGTGAATATATGTTTGAAGAATGTGGTGGTAAACTTTTTTGTCGACACCGGTCACAATTACTTCAACTTCTCTTTTTTAATCACATAGTAAATTTTTACTTAATGGATCATGTGCACCCTCCGCTATTGATTCTATTAAGTAAGGAAACTTTCGTGGAAAGCAGACATGAAAAAAGTGGTGAACAGAAAAAAAAATAACTTTTTTAAAATATTACATCCGTTCGGATAATCTAAACTGGAAAAAAAACTGAACTAGTTTATCTATCAAATGTCGGAGTGCTCTAAATGCAAAAACTCCATTCGTGGAGAATCTGGTGTAAGATGTGACGGTGTTTGCGGCAAAATTTATCACAACGCAGTAAAATGTAGCGGTATAGATCAATACACTAATAATATTCTGGGAACGAATGAAATGATTAAATTCATGTGTAAGGATTGCGTTTTGTATATTCACAACGTCGACATGGTTCTTAAGGAAATGCAAGAAATTGTCCAAAAAAATGGAAATTATCTTAAAGCATTGCCAACAACTCTGAACAGGATTAAGAATATAAAATGGAATTTGATGAATCACTAAAAAAAATGAATCGGAAATTAAAAATTTACTCGAAGCGATCGAGGCACGGTACACTGACAGGTTGAGAGCCATGAAAACTGCTCAAGAGACGTGTGAGACAAGTGTAATAATAATAATTGGCGCAACAGGTCCGTATGGACCCAAGCCTAGCTTCTCACAACCATTCGTCTTGCGTGAGTTTTTTATTTTTTGGGACGAATGGAAGGGATCTACAATTTTATGCCGAGTCCAAACGGCCAATTGAGAAGCTCTTTCATGACAGTTATACTCTCGGATGTTTGTCAGACGTTCGCGAGAGGTGGCGCAGTGAAAAAACCTTAAGTTGGAATTTGGGTTTTTCTCGGGATTCGAACCTGGGACCCCTCGCTTAGTAGTCCAACACACTAACCACTAAGCCACTGCGCCGACAAGTGTAATAGAAATAAAAAAAAATAAGCGAATTCAGCGAATGCTTCAAAACACAGAGCGAAAAAATATATAATAACGTAAATAGTTTTGTCAATAATAATAAGGATATAGAAAGTGTGAAAGAGATAAAAAATGATATAATAAAGGAAATACAAAATAATAAGGTAAGCGGACTGACCTATGCAGCTGCGACAGCATTACAAGCAAAAAAACCTATGGGAGCAAGTGCACCAGTTATACTGAGGCCAAAAACAAAACAAGAAAGTGGAAAGACAAAGAATGAAATTAAAGAGCATATTAAACCATCAGCTTTGAATCAGAGTATATCCATTAATGAGTAGGGACACTCTTTCTACATATTCATTTGCTACTATCACAAAGCAAAATGCAGAAATCGTACAATAAGCTGCTTCTAGCTCAAAAGAATCATTTTTACCTGAATACAACGGCTGCTTGAGAAGAAAAGGGTACACAGCACATTTTACCTGTACCACTACATGGGGCTTGCTGCGTACGACGAACGATTGTGGGTTTTTTCATAAAGCATTTTTAAAGGCGGGCCGGAGTGACTGTCAGTACATTAGTATTCTCTCTCAACCATGCAGTATGAATTAATATGATCAGGTTACCAGCTTTGCTTTTGTAGAATTGGTAATATTTGTATTTTTTGCCATTGGTTATTGATTAAATGGTCTTTGTTATGGACATGAAAAAGAAATGTTTCATTCTATATCACGAAATTCAACCCTTTTGCTTTGCTACGACTTCGTTAATAAACATTTTTTTATGATTTTAAGTTTTATTGCCAGCACTTTTTAAGTAATATATTTCATAGCAGATGGTCACACTAATTACTTAGGTTGGCTGTAGAGGGGATTGTTTACATTTTTTTCGCACGTATTTTTAAAGGCGGGTTGGAGTTGGATTGTTATCAGTT
Source organism: Cheilosia vulpina (assembly GCA_916610125.1). Lineage (NCBI taxonomy): Eukaryota > Metazoa > Arthropoda > Insecta > Diptera > Syrphidae > Cheilosia > Cheilosia vulpina. Next base: position 47,778,947 of record OU744280.1, read on the forward strand.
GTTCTATATCATTAATTGACGAAAGAAAGGGTGTTCCGTGTCTGCGCGTGTGGCAAACAATTAAAAGTAGTGAAGTTGAAGTCCAAGTTTGCATAGTTTAAAAACTCTAAATAAAATAATGCGAAAACATTATTTTAATGTTTGGCATGTGGGCGAGAGGAGAAAGAAAATGTTGGAGTTAAATATTTCAAAATACCGAATAATAGTGAGAGGTAAGCAATATAAGTTATAGATCGGGCAATAACGAATATAAATCTGTGTTGTATTTCTTAATTTTTTTTAGAAAAGCAAAGTGGTTGAACTGCATAAATAAACAACACTTAATACATGAAAAATTGTCGAGGGATTCTAGGATCTGCGAAAGACATGTATGCCAAGTAGATGATGCGCTTAAAACGGTCGGAAATAACAAGTTGCTGACTCCATTTCAATTCATTTGTTCATTTAAAAGATCTTTTTCAGCAAAGTATATGGAAGATATTACCCATGGAAACTGTGAGCCAACTTCTAACATGAAACTTCCAGACATTGAAGTGCAGATGGAACCACAAAAACAAATTAAGGACAATTTGGTTTACACTTTCAAAACTGAACCTGATTATAAAACTGTGAACTTTGGTTTTGATAATGCATTCTACTATTTCGCAGGTTATATTTTAAAAAAATACCGCCTAAACCACAAGTGTGAGTTAAAATTGAGTCCGCAACTTAACGTTTCCTCCTTTTGTACAGATTTTAAAGAATATGAAGATGCGAAATTGACACGGCCCAATCAAGAATTTTTAGACTCGTTAGAGAATCTTGAACAAAAATTTATTTCTTGTTTTCCAAATATGTACTACCTAAATAATTTTGAGGGGAATATTTTTAACTTTTTGAAAAATGAATTTCATTGTTGCAAAAATCAAAATAAGGAATTTCTTATCAAATTTTACGTCCGAGTACGGGTTTACTTTATTCTAAAACAGTTCAATAAAAATAACAAAAAATGTACCAACAAACAAAAATATTTAAGTGTTACACACATGTGAATATATATTAGATATATATATAAAATGTTCAATAAAAAATATTACAAATTGGTTTTGCTTTTTTTTACGTCACACCCTGTACCACATTTTGAAATAGTTCAACTACTCTTCCATCCCTCTTTTACTAGAGCACTTTTAGTGCCGTCTATTTCTCGTGTATGTGTACTGCAAATTGTAAACTGATAAGAAACACGTGGAGAGTGTCCCTAGTCATTAATGGATATACTCTGCTTTGAATATAGGAGTGAGCGGTATTTCTGATAGGCGAAGTGGTGCAGTTGCAATTCGTTGCAAAAACAACGAAGATCGTGATGTATTGGTAGCTGAAATGAAAGAAAAAATGAGTGAGAATTATGAAATTCAGCTTCCCACAATGCGCAAGCCAGAAGTTTTGATCACTGGAATGAGTGAATATATGGAAGGAGAGCGAATTATTCATGTAATAAAAAACCAAAATAATATAGAATGTGCTGATATTAAATGTATTAAATTGTACAAATCCTTTAAGAACGCACGAACCTTTAACGCACTAATTGAAATTGATGGACGTGGTTTTGATCAATTAATGAAAGAAAAAAAGATAAATATCGAATGGGATAGATGCCCTGTATATGAAAGCTTAAATGTGTTGCGGTGCTATAAATGCTGGGGATTTAATCACACATCAAATCATTGCAAAGAAGTGAATCAAGTTTGCGCCAAATGTAGCGAATTAGGACATACGTATAGGGAATGCAAAAATGCAACTCTGAAATGTGTAAATTGCACAAGGGTAAAAGACAATCTACGACTATCTGATATCACTGTAGATCATGACTGCAGAGACACCTCTTGCTGTCGCACACTACAGCGAAAATGACGGATTGAAACGGAGAGAATAGAATATTAACAATTAAAGCAACATTTAAGATGCCTGTACCTAAACATTGGAGGAATGTGTAATATAATTAAATTAGAAGTATTAACGCCAGAAGAGGATTTTGATTTTATCTGTCTAACAGAAACGAAATTAGATTAAAAGACTATCAAATAGTGAGGACTAATAGCATTTCTAGACATACTGGTGGAGTAATGTTTTATATAAAACCAGAATGGAAGATAGAAATCTGGAGCAAATTCGCAATCGGTATAAAAATAAAAATGTAATTCTGGTTGCGATCTATAGATCTCCAGACAATCAGCAATCCCCGGAGCATGTATATTGTGAATTCTTCAAATCTAGAATGGAAGATTTATCCTGTTTATTTGATGATGTGGTATTAATGGGCGATTTCAGTATCGATTGGCTTGAAAGCAACACATACCAGAAGCCATAGTAGACAATACATTTCAACAAATTGTGGGTGAACCAACAAGAATCACAGATGTAATTGTGGGTGAACCAACAAGAATCACAGATGTTTCATCGACATTAATTGATTACGTGGTGACAAACATTATGGATATTAGCGCTAAAGTCAAAACGGATTTTAAAATAAGTGACCACGAGTCTCTTGAAATTAAAATTAAAATAAAGTTAATAAATCATGATAAACGTCAGAAAACATATACTTCTATAGTATTTAATAAAGAAACCTTTTATAATGAACTCCTAAATAATGGACTCCATATGACAAATGGTATTAGCAATTTGAACGAACGGGCAAAAAGCTTCTATCATTCGCTGAACAAGGCGGTGCAGAAGATGGTATCCAGGAGAATAAGCAGGGGCAATAATGAGTGCAGTGGTTGGTTCAATCAATACTTATCCAACTTGAAAAGAAGCAAAATTCAATGTTATCGGATTGCTATTTGAACACTAGAGATGCCTGGAATAAGTACAAAAACACACGAAATAAATATACGCAAGAATTAACATTAGCAAAAAATAATTATATTGCAAAAAAGGTTGATGGAGCTAGCAAGCAAAAAGTAATGAGGAGAACAATAAAATCTCTTGTGTTAAGAGAAAAAAAAAGTGAAATAAAAAAAATTTGTCATAACGGGAAAATTATAACAAATAAAAAAGTTATTGCAAATACGCTAAACAAATTTTTCTTTACAAGTGTAAACGAAATTAGCAATAATATTCCATTTAAACCCTATGTCAATCGAATAGAAAATATTAACGAGTGCAGTTTTCGATTTGAATCAATAGAAATCAACGAGCTAAAAGAAACGATGAAGAGTATGAATAATAAAAAAGATTTCAACCTTTTGTCAGTCAAAATGCTGTTAAGCGTATTCGAAGTTGTTGGGCCAGTCTTTCTTCAGATCATTAATGAATCACTTCGTTCTGGAATTATTCCTGAATGCTGGAAAGAAGCTACAGTGGTGCCTATCGAAAAAGTAAAAAACACTGATAGACCTGTAGAATTTCGCCCAGTGAATATTATGTTAATGACCGAAAGCAAAATTTTCGAAAAATTGGTTTCTAAACAATTAACCAGATACATTGAAAGCAATAATCTACTATCGGAATATCAGTCTGGTTTCAGACGACAGCACAGTTGCGAGTCGCTCTTAAATCTTGTGGTAACACAATGGAAAACAGACGTGCATGATAAAAAGGTAATAGTGGCAATATTCTTGGACCTGCAGAGGGCGTTTGAAACTATATCCAGACCAATCCTCATTGATAAATTGAAGAACAATGGAATAGAAGGAGTTGAGCTGAACTGGTTTGCAAGTTACTTGACAAATAGACAACAAAGAACGCGAGTGGCAGAGCATATCTCAGAGTCGTTGACAGTAGAACTAGGAGTTCCTCAAGGGGCAGTTCTTGGAACGTTACTGTTCCTTCTATATATTAATGATATAGGAAGGGTTCTTCAGTTCTCTGAAATCAGGCTGTTTGCTGACGATGCACTTATTTTTGTATCTGGTTTTTCGGTAGATGAATGCATTGATCAAATTAATGCCGATTTAGAAAATATAACAAATTATTTAAAAATGAATAAATTAAAACTTAATACTAATAAAACTAAAGCTATGATCATAAATGCAGAATCAAATAATCAAATTTGTATTGATAATGTTATAATAGAGCAAGTAAATGAAATTAAATACTTAGGTGTGATAATTGATAAACAGTAAAAATTTGATAAGCATTTAAGCGAAACTTGTAGAAAAATTGTTCAAAAAATTGGATTTTTTAAACAATAAGGCAAAAATTATCAATAAATACTTCGTTAAAGATTTATCATGTCATGATAAAACCGCATTTCGAATATTGCTCAACAATTGTATTCCTAAGTCAATATCAATTTAAAGAAAGATTACAAAAACTGCAAAATAGGGGAATGAGATGTATTTTAATGTGCAATATATTAACTCCCATCAGGCTAATGATTGACACTTTTAAATGGTTAACAATAAACCAAAGAATATTAATGAATGCACTTTTATTTGTATTCAAAATGAAGAATAGCCATACGGCAAAGTATTTAACAAATCAATTAGTTTTCGTGGCAGATGTTCAACCATATAATCTGAGAAGCATAGGTGATTTTAGACTTGGTTTTTTTTAGAAATAATAGATCTCAGAAAATTTTATTATATAATGGATTGAAATTATTAAATGGTCTACCAAATGAATTAAAGATTGAACGCAATATTAAAACGTTTAAAAGATTGTTAGTTTCTTATATTAAATTAAGCTATAATTAAGTTATTAACTAGTTATTTACCTTTTAAGAACAAATGTACCAAATTTTGTCCAAATAGCTCAAGCTAAATAAATAAATCTATCTATCTATGATATTATTTCTCGGGTGAACCAATTTTTTAACGAACAAACTCAAACTCAAAACTTTAAAGGCCTAAGTTGTTTACCGGAATACTACGTTAATTAAATTTATGTGTTTAATTAGATTGGGATCTTCTAATTCCAGTGCCAGAACATTCTCCAACGCAACTATCAAATTCTCAACCCGAAGCGTCGAACGTCTTCGTATCAGTAGACGCGTTCTCACTTCTCATTCGGTATATGAGCTGTCTTGCAACACGAATATGACAGCACTCTCTGAACCCTTTTAGGTCGATGGTCGTGGATGAGACATGTCGACGCTAAAACGTTTCATAATAGGTTGATAGTAGAGCCAGGTCCTTTCTTTATACTGTGTCTTTCATGCTAAAACATGTTTTTCTTTAAAATGATAATTCTTTGAGATGTAAATTTGATGCTTAGTGGCATCTGCTTAATAAAACATTAAATGTCAATAATATTTCCGTACTTTATCCTTTAAAGTTTCTAAAGTTCAAGTCGTTGAATTTAATTACTATCATAAAGGTTATCAATGAAATATTAACTCAAAATAAACAAGTTATATCCAAACCAACGGGAATAATGGTAAATTCAAAGACTTTAATTGACTTTTTTATTATCTTTCAGGGACAACAATATTAGGGTTGATACAGATCTCTAACTTAAGGTTAGCGAGCACGACAATTGTGTTAAATTGAAGTAAAAAGTAAAGAAATTAAAAACAAAAAAAAAAATGCTTTGACCAATTAAAGTATAATAAGATTCAGTTTAGATCTATGCTAAGTGAAAAGTTCAACAGATAATACCAACACCGACTTTAATAATCGATCATCATTAATGAGAATGTGTGTACGTATCCATTCATAATTACAGTAGCCAGAAGTCTCGCCAAATAACGGTAAAAACTGCAATTACTGTGAAAATGAATTGCAATTTTTTTTGTCGGAATTCGAGCGTACAGAAATTTGGGTAGATTCGGACTCTAGAGTACATAATGACAAAAAACATAGGTTCGGATTAGCGCGATATTCGGATAAAAAACGGTTTGGATTAGCGACACATTACTATTACTGTATTTTTAGTAGTATGGGGCCAATTACGTCAATCAATCCAGAATAATTTTGGTATTTAAATTGAATGCACTTTTTGTATTAATTTTTTTTTGTATCTATTTTATCGTATTATTTAAATAAATTTCCCTAAATTTAAACATATTTTGTGATTCAGGTAACGTAGATATTGTTTGGGTATTGAATAATAAATACGCTTTATGCTTTTTATTTTGTAATTAATCACTAAATCGAATTATAATTAGTTTAGCTGATTCTTTTTCTACAACTAATTGTTTTATGGTTTCCCACATGGGTTTTTGGTTACGGCGCGATTTAATTTTATTGCATAGTTATTTTTCGCGAGGTGCAGCTTATTTATAAATGTTCTAGTCTTGTGGCCTATAGAATATTCGAACTTTTCGAAAGCACTGATTTTTTTTTGTATTTCCACACTCTAAGTTTGTTTGCAAGTAATTACTCTCATTTTTTTTAAAATTGTTTCTGAACACAATACTAATACACCATATAGTCATGCAAGATTTATGATTCATTCTTGCTTTTACATGCATTTGGCGTTTGCTCTTGCCGATAAAAAAACATATTATTCAAGGTTGTGATTTTCCTCGCTAAGTGCAGTCACCTTGACGTGGTGCAGAGGCTTAAGTCGCAATGATTCAACAGGCTATGCTGTCGGAGGGGGTAGTCGTCTGAAGGGTCACCCATGACAGACAGGCTGTTTGAAAAGCGACGAACTAAGAACTGCCAACCTAACTCCAGTGGTGGCGTGAGCGCAAACAAACCGTGCCGAAGGCTGAAAGGTTGGAGGTAAAACCAACCAATTACAAGCTCCCTCTGGTGCCCAGGCGAAGTCTTGATGGTAATGCAAATCCTTACTCCGGTATGGCGGAGCTGCCGGGGCGGACCATACTTTTCGGCCATACTCGTGGGATCGAAATTGATAAAAAATAAAGAAAAAACAGAGGATGAAAGAGGTGATAGTACGATAAGTACCGAGAGTGAGACGGTGGCCGACACATTTATCGTGGAGCCATACGATCTCACCAAAATTCAAGAGGCTCTAGAAGCCGGATTAACCGAGGAAGATATCTGGAAAGAGGAGCAGGAGGAGGAAGAAGGCATTTGGCATTCTCGTCGCCAAAGACAAATGCTCCCTTACAGGAAAGGAGCGGGCCTCTTGGAATGGGCCAAAGAAACCATTGCGAAAGAGGCTCTTACGAGACCTAAGCCTAAAAGACCATCTGCCGCAATAGTGTCGACCAGCGGGTCAGGCTGAAGTAGCACACCATATGGCGCAAAAAGGCCGAAGGACGATGTCACTAAGACACACCCCAAAGCCCACCGTAGAACCTCAGCGAAAAGGGTACCAACGAAGGAACATCGGGAGACCGACATAAGCCGGGCACGAGTGGACTCCAGAGGAAACCTATTGCTGAGAGGCGTGGTAACAAAGAGCTAGCCTCGAAGAGGTTGAGGTCGCCAGAGGACGGATATCTGGGCGTAGTCGCACGTGGTGACTGGCTGTACACAGCTGTAGTGCGGCCCATCCTTACATATGGTACAATAGTGTGGTGGGAGGCTATTGTGAAGAAATACCAGCTTGCAAGCCTAACCAAAGAACAAAGGGCAGCATGCATCGGGATAACGCGTTCATCGGTACAGGCGCGGTCATCTTCAGCGAAACACTGGACCTGCAAGAATCAGCTATGATTGCAGTGTCTTTCAAGCAGAAATAGCCGCTATTACCCAAACGGGGAAATACCTAAAGAGATGGTACATTATCGATAAACAAATCACCATTTACTCCGACAGCCAAGCGACCATAAAAGCCATGGAGTCGTCCGTGGAAATTCCAGGAAATGAACAGGCAGACAAAGGATTCTCAACAGTTACTTCTTCGACGACTTAGAGGATCTGAAGATCTTAAAGTACTCCTGAGATTCATAATCATATCATTATAGGTACTCTTAGGACGAACTAAAAGATGTGCAGGTGGAGCTTAAGAACCTATGAAATTCATACTAAATCAATGTGGCTCTAATATAAAAAGCGGTCTATTTCTTGTCTTTCATGCAATGGATGGTCCCTCGTAACTGGACACAATTGACCTAACTGATGGTCTATGTGAAGCTGTGGTACAAGCCACAAGAGCACCCTTTGACCTACCTACCTAAAGTTGTGATAAATAGTTTTTAGTAATTTTGTTTGGAAATGGCCAATAAGAGGAAGCATAAAACACTTACATTGAAACAAAAATGTGAAATCATTATGAAAATCGAAAGCGGTACAAATCGAAAGCGGTACTTGTTTTCTTTAAACTATGTATTTATATTGACATTTTTGGGTATAGGCAGCATTGAGTATGGTTTTTATATTAAATAACCTAAGTTTTTCTGCTTCTCGTTCTGTACTCATTAGTCCAAATAATTTGAAAATGCGAATACCCCTTTGCAGTAATTGATTTGGATTAGCGAGACATTCCCGTAATCAAAAAATCTTTTAACCGCCCGAATTCCCAAAATTTTTGAAAGAATTTACTGTTATTCCCATACCTTACCTTAATAGATTCGAACAATCGACTGTAATAACTAAAATTTTGTTATTCAATTAAAGTCAAATATAATTAAAATAGTTTTATTATATAAAAATGAATTGGTGTCATCATCCGATTTGCATGGGGATTTTTTGTTGGATTAGTATTGAACATGGTAAAAACAGAACGGAAATTTAAAATTTCCACCGGAAAAGTTGGGCATTCGTGAAAAGCAGAAACTGCATACTTTCGAAGGTGGATACTGGAGATTTTAAAAAAATTCCATTTTGTATGGGATGGAGAGAATTTTAATTTATGACAATCGGCTAATTTTGTCCATCAGGAATATTGGACAAAATTATGGCTTTCATCATCATAAACATGACTTGAACTTAACTTGTAGGATAAGTTTTTTTCTTTTTTAAATAATTAGCAATATGGTAACAATAACTCGGCAAGTATGTGCGATAAACACATTCCTTTCGAAAGGAGTACGCGGGTAATGGTTCATATGCCGGCATTCCATCGTAGCCGATGACCTATATTGTGTTTCTATAAAATGCCGCGACCGGGCATTCCACAGACAGAAACAAAACAAAGTTATGCCAGCGATAAAGATTGTAGTAATACTAGTGACGGTGTGTGGTGCTGGGGCAGTGGCAATGTTCTGCCGAAAACTGGTGATATAGTACAATCTACTGCAGCCGCCGGGCGTGTGGAATTGTCTATAACGAGAAAAAATGACGAACAAGGAGGCGACGATGACTGGCGAACCGTGGACGAACTAAGTTGTTTTGAGTTGAGGGAATATAATTCCGATGTCGCGTATCAATATAAATAATATTAACTCTTAAATAAAATTATCAATTTATTAAGTGTTTTTATTCTTATCCCTAAAAGGTAAAGGTTTTCTACATACATCAATATCAAAACTTAGTTCTTGATCTGAAGGGTTTTCCAATAAGAGGTTTTATTTTGGTATTCAAAGAAAAATACAATTTTTTGAGATAAATTATCGGATGCTTATATCATAATAAAGAAGAAGGTATGCCGTTAATAATGAAGAACAACATCTGCCAAATGGCCACCACGAGCACGCATACAGTACCATATCCTTTTCATGAAATTTTCCATATGTCCTCGATAGCCTCACGAATTTTATCTTTTACCTTGAATCTAGGCTGGGCTGTTGGCGTAGACCTTATCTTTCAGGTGGCCCCAAAGGAAGAAGTCGCAAGGTGTTAAATCACAAAATCTCGGTGGCCAATTGTGATCACCTCTTCGAGAGATAACACGGTCCGGAAACTTTTCCCGTAAAAGATCAATGTTTCGTTGCTTGTGTTTTTTCACCATTTTTGTAGTGAATTTTAATAATTTCAATGCGTTGTTGAAGGGTGTATTGTTTCATTTTTAGTAATGGCGTAGTTTCTACTTGTCAAATGTCAAAGAATAAAAGCTTCAAAAGTGACAGCTACCGAAATAGCGGGTCATTCACAATAACACCTCTTATTGGAAAACCCTTTATGTAAATAAAAAGAAAATTCACGCGATATGTTTTCGGTAGCAATCTGGAGTTGAACAAACACATATTTACTTTATTCATCAACTATTTTTCTGCGATTTTATAATTTAAATTATTCATTCATTTTGTGGAAAAGGAATTTCAAGAAGGTATTCTTGAAACAATCAATTAGTGTTTTATGCATTGATTGACGAATGGCATGTTTCATTCAGAACTTTCCTATATATGTATATATATATAGTTGGCTCAACAGGTCCATAGGGACCCTAAGCCTAGCTTCTCACAACCATTCGTCTTGTGTGAGTTTTTATTTTTGGGACGAATGGAAGGGATCTACAATTTTATGCCGAGTCCAAGCGGCCAATTGAGAAGCTCTTTCATGACAGTTATACTCTCGGATGTTTGTCAGACGTTCACGAGAGGTGGCACAGTGAAAAAAAACCTAAAGTTGGAATTTGGGTTTTTTCGGGATTCGAACCTGGGACCCCTCGCTAACCACTAAGCCACTGCGCCGACTTTACTGTGTTATCTTAATATTGCCTCTTATAAGACGATCAAATAATTGGAGCTCGCAATATAACAACGTTTACAAGTGGTTAAAATGCGCGGCACAGCAAAAGAGCCGATCATTATGGAAGCAGATCTTGTAGTAAGAGCCACCGGCCGTACAAAAGGTGATCGAGATCAACATAACCAAAATCGATGTGAAGAGCGAAGAACACGTGCGTACTTGTATTCTACTTGCGTTAATATTTGGCCATTGAATGTTATATTCCACCATTTTAATACATTAAAGTTCGCAACGGAAACGTATGATTTGGAGTGTGCAGGGGGAACAGTTTTGGCACCGCCACCGCAGCAAACAGCAGCTACTTCGTAATGACATCATTTTGAGTCGTTGTAAGGTAATGTCCAATGTGACACAATTGTCCCATTTCTTTTCCACTATTAAGAACCAAGCACAAAATTTCCATCGTACATGAGCTCTATTGCTGCAATTGAATGAAGAGCATAAGATCCGAGGCACATGCAGTACCGTCTTTAACATAAGGGCACACGAGGCTCGGGCCCCATCCTACTTATTTATTTTTTTCTATTTTGGTAGATATAGCTTGACAAAAAAATTGGAGAGTAAACGGGGAAGTTGTTAGCGACTTAAGGCAACAGTGATAAGCCAATGACATTGCCGACGCCGAGTTCAACAGAAAATGTGTGATTCTTGGGTAGGAAATAATATGTAGTTCCTCATTTCGCGACCGTTTATTTTTTTATTGGGCTGTATTAAGAATTACCGTCAACAACTAAATTAAAATATCTATCAGTGACCAGATCAGTTTTGTCATAACATATTTTCTAAACATCGAACATTTGTATACTCATAGTAATAGCTCAAAAGTACTTATAAAGTAAGATTATTTACTTTTATTTTACTATTTAAAGTTATTTTTATTGGGCCTGAGCCCTACGTCGGGTTACCTTTGAGTAACGTACACTCAAAATTCAGGAAATGGGAAGATGACCACCTTGCCGAATACTGGACGGAACCCAAAGGATAGAGGCAGGCAAAAAGATTCATAAGCCCAGCTCGTATTAAGACAAAAAAGGTACTTTAGCTAAGCTAAGAAGATCTAAGGATCCTAACGGGTTATCTTACTGGTCACTGGCCTGTAGCGTTCCTTAAACATCGATAGTTCAAAAAAACTATCGATACTATCGAATACTATATGAGCCGACCACATATTCAAAGAAAATGTAGAAGAACTGATAAAACCGATGAAACATACGTAAAAAAAGTACTTCGTTAATAGGAGTACTACTTTTCTACGCATAGAGCCTAGTATGCCGCTCGCGTTTAAATTAAGCTCCCATATAAAAATGTCCCCAAAGATAAAATTAAGCAAAGCAGTTAAGCCAAGCAGTACGCAGTTCAAGCTAAATTTGTTGGCCACTGTACGAAAAATCTCTACAGAATTTAAGTAAGAGTATATATTTATGCAAAATACATTTTTCCACAGCTAAATTTTGACAGATTAGAGAAAATATCGGTATTCGCAACAAAATTTCAAACGAAAGCAAATTAACAGTATGGAGAATGTTTAGTTCAACAAAAAGAAATTCGTTGTTGTCAATTTAATTTCTTTTAGAAATGGAATATGGAGAGAGCTATAGAAGTACATATAATAAAATAGAGCAAAGTCAATCAGCTTTACCAAACACAGTTTTCTTTCACGAAACTTACATTGGAGATGCGTTTTATTTTAGCTTTTCTGGAACAGCGTACAAGTATCTACTTTTTTATATCGATAGAAGTACTTCTTTTGTACTGAAAAATAGGTATGCGCCTTTAATTAAACAATAATTAAATACAAATGCGAGTCCTTTTAAAACATTTCTTGACCACAGCTGCTTCGGTATTCTAATATTTTTCAGTGTCTATAATATTTTAACGAGGAGTAATGGAAGAGGTTTTTGAGGAGGGAGCTGTAGAAGTACATATAATAAAATAGAACAAAGTCAATCAGCTTTACCAACACAGTTTTTTTTTTTCACGGAACTTACATTAGAGATGCGTTTTATTTTAGCTTTTCTGGAACAGCATACAAGTATCTACTTATTTATGTCGATGGAAGTATTCTTTTGTACTGAAAAATAGGTATGCGCCTTTAATTAAACAATAATAAATACAAATGCGAGACCTTTTAAAACATTTCTTGAGCACAGCTGCTTCGGTATTCTAATATTTTTCAGTGTCTAGACATTGGTCTTGTCTAGATATGCATCTGGTTTATGATGTTGTAATAAAAAAAAAGAACGAACAATAACAATATATACTCCTTTCAACCCCAGCTGGCGCTGGGAAAGTGATTTCGCATTTTTGTTTTTTTGTACATCTTTTGTTTTTTCTTGTGTCAACAAAGAAGCAATCGTTGCATATCTTCGTTTAATAAACTATGTTCGTTTTTAAATGTTTTTTATTAATAAATTATGGATAAATTTACAACCCCGTCTTTAGAAAATCGTAAGAATGCAAAACTATCGATAGTTTTATTCCAATATCTATCGAAATGTTAAACTATCGATGTTTAAGGAACACTACTGGCCTGGCTATTCCTTACAATATAATACAATACCCCAGTTAACATTCTCAAATTAGTTTTAAACCAAACTCTAATTTCTTTGATGTTTCCGTTAACCGAGAGAAATTAAGTGTTTTTCTTTAAGTGTTCTTACACCAGTACTTATAGACGGAAAGTTTTATTTTATTTATAAATCCCATAAGCGATCCAATTAAGGAATCATAAAGGTAAAAATAAATTTATTTTTGACTCTACCCAATAGACAATGATAATTAAACAGTCAGTCATACGGCTTTGGGCACATGCACAACTATGCGAAGGACGCAATGATATTTGTGCTGCATTACGGGCGCCCCGACATTCATCACGTTCACCTTCAATCCGAAATGGCCAGTTTTTCAAACAAATATAGCAAAACAATCAAGGAATTCATAGTTCAGCACAAACTTTTTGGACAAGAGCGTTGGTCCCAGACAAATCCTTTGCGCAGATCAAAGTTATTTAAATAAATTGTATGGTGGATTGTGAGTAGAAACCTTGCTGCGATCTAATGAATTGGTTTGAGATGGCTTCTAGTTCCTCGCACATGGAGTTGCTGTCCAAAGAGAACTACGATAGACCTACGACAGACGATGCTCTGAACGCTATATGGTTGAAACAAGGCCAAAGCGGATTTTATTTTGCCAATTCATCCGTCTGAATTAAAAGAGATTCGCGGATGTGATACATCAAGAGAAGTGTGGTAGGTGGAGTCTTTTTATGCTTCAAAGGAACCGGCAAGTTTTGATTGTCTTTATAAATAACAGTTGTGTAATTTGGTTTATTTTTGTAACGCTCAACAACTGACGAATCCATATGGCTTCCTTGCACGTTTCTGATAATGCAATAAACTTTGCTTCTGTAGAAAATAGTATACACGTGATTGCTTCTTGCAAGTTTGTAAAATATAACTGGAATTTAATTTTCGATTCATTCTATCTTCAGCCCAGTTTTCATTTGCAATATGGGGCCTTGAATTCACACTTAAATATAGCAGTAATCCTAAAACACGCTGATAATTTGTATTATTCAATAAGTTTTCGGAGAAAGACTTTCCATAGCCTGGGTCGAGAGGATATTTTGAAATTTTCGAATTTTTTAATCCAAAATAGTTTACTAAATTTTCTATGTGAAAATCCGAAAACTTCTAGGCCAAGATTTTGGTGAATGTCACCAAAATTGTTAAAGCTTATTTTCAACTTTTTTTATGAGAGATTTTTTGACGCTTGTTAACAAAATGTCATCAACGTAGACTAAAATATATACGATCACTTCCTTGATGGTGCATTTTGTGTAGATACATGGATCAGCCAATGAACAAATGCTCCATTAACCAATACTTTATTTAAGGCCTTTTTCCTGCAACAACACCTCAAGGTGGGGTGATCTAACCACACTTATGGTACTAAACAAAATCCTGTTATGACTCGACAGAGAAGGTGTTAAAGTCATTGCGTATGCGGATAACGTGTTTGTTCTATTATGGAATGTTTCCGAACGTGATAAGTGAAATCATGGAAAGAGCACTGGGTAAGACTAGCGGTTGGGCTACAATTTGTGGTCTTAGCGTTAACCCAAGCAAAACTGAACTGATGCTTTTCACCACCAAAACCAAAATACCAACCTTCTCACTTCCCCGCTTAAATAACCAAATTGCTCCTTTATCCACCAGTGCAAAATACCTTGGACTCATGATTGAACCTAAACTGAACTGCAAGTCCAATATCGAACACCGAGTGCGGATGGCAAGCATAGCTTTCTATGCCTGCATAACAAAATTTAATTAAGTAGAGTCCAAGGAACAGCTGGATTTGGAATCGCAGGAGCCCTACGTTCAAGTCCGACCGATGCGCTCAATGTGATTCTCAATTTTCTCCCAGTGGATCTGCACATAAAAAACATTGCACCGTGTTGAAGATCGAACAGTAAGTTTCTTTACATAATTTGTTTTATAACAGCATTAGGTCGGCGCAGTGGCTTAGTGGTTAGTGTGTTGGACTACTAAGCGAGGGGTCCCAGGGTTCCGAGTGTTCCTTCAATCATTGAAGGAATCTAAATGTTGGTCCGAAAGGCCTTGTGGCCACACCAGCATCCTACTTTCCCTTCCTGGAAAGGAAGAAAGGAAAGCTTAGGTCGTATATAACGGGCTACATTGTATCCAAACTCGACTTCCATAAAAACTTCTCTGTTAGATTAGAGAACGCGGTGGTAAACGAATTCGACATATACCTATCTTCACAGATGGTTCCAAAATGAACTGTGGAGTGGGAGCAAGCATTTTCTCAGCATAGAGTTACACATCTCCAAATCTTTCCGCCTTCCCAACGCAGCCAGTGCCTTTCAATCAGAAGTACTTGCAATAAAAAAGGTGTGTAGACTGTTCTTTAAGCTAACTACACCAAATCGCCGCGATTAAGGCTGTCGGTTCAACTCGTTAGAAGACGGGAATACCGCCACTTAAACCAACCAACCAACCTGTAAATAAATTTGTGATTTCCTTCCGCAAAACCAGGTTGTTGTTTCACTAAATTATATCATTCAGATCACCATTAAGATATGCGGATTTAATGTCCATATGAACGGCATTCATAAATTTCCAGTCTGCTATTAAAAGTATTGTTCGAATCGTTGTTTGACGAGCGAAAACTTCCTCATAGCCATATCCGTATTTTTGACTAAAACCTTGTGCTACTAATCGAGCTTTGTATCGCTGAAACTTTCTTTTAACATTGGCTTGATCTTATAGGTCCACTTGCTGCCAACTATATTGGTAAAGGAACTAAACTCCATGTACCATTTTAATGCGGTAATTCCTTTCTTTATGGAATTAACTCATTCTTTACACTTCTCCGACTTGATTGCTTCATTATAAGTTTTAGGTTATATTAAGACTGGGGGTATACCTTTGGTGCATCTGGCTGATATTTGAACTATCGGAATTCGGGTTTCATTAACAACAGCCAAACTGTAATTTTCGCTGGAATTGTTTCAAATGCAAAACGAATTGCCATCTTCAAAATATATTTCCTGAGCTGGTTGATCTATGGAGTCGTGACACTCTTCTATATCTGACGCTTCTTATGAAAAATAATTTCCAAATCATTTAAAACATTTTTTGAGACTTTACCCCCTATATTTCATCATTATTTAAAAATCGAACGTCTCTGTTAATTGCAATCTTTTTAGTAATTAAATAAGCTAAACGATATCCTTTCAATCTAGACTTTTAGCTCAAATAGAAAATTCCCTCCCCTTTACATATTTTATTTACCGTTAAATTATACACCCACACTACTATTCCCATATGTATAATATGGACCCATGCAGTGAATGCTTCTCTTACCTCCCCGCAGATGGAGACTTTGTAATATGCCATAGATGTGAGAGGAAAATGCATTATGGATGTACCACGATATCCGAAAAATCGTTCCGAAAAATAAACATAGCCCGAAAAGAGGAATGGAGATGCTCCAGCTGCAGGAAGGAACTTGCAGAGCTCTCCGCACCCAGGACTCCTGTTGAATTAGCATCATTTCAGCCCATGACCAAGCGATTGAGAAGTGTAAGCTCTCCAGAATCACTACAACAACCAACTTTATTACCACCATCCGCAAGATCCACTAATTCAGCGCCTGAAACTAATAATAATGAGAAAATCCTAGATGAAATGCGCAAGATGAGAAAAGAAATGACAGATATAAACACAAGTTGTGAATTTATGGCGAACAAATACGAAGAGATTAAGCAACACATGACGGTAAGCAATGAAACACTACAAAAAACTTTCAAATGAAATAAAAGAACTCAAAGAAAGCAACAAAAAAAAAGATCAACAAATGCATTCAATGGAAACAAAAATCAATGCACTCGAACAACAATTACTTAAAAACAACATTGAAATAAAAAACATTCCGCCGACACAAAACGAGAACTTAATGGATATTGTCCAAGCACTAGGAAAAACACTAGATCACGATTTAACAAACTCTGATATTACTGATGTTTACAGAACAAACATAAAAAACCCTAACAAAGCAACAATAATAGTTTCTTTTGCAAGCCACGCGTGCAAAACAAACGTAATTAAAAAGGCAAAAGCCATGCGTAATATTCCCCTGAAGAAAATTAGAGAAAATACTTCTAATGGCTCTGCTTCAAGTGCAACACCTGAGAATGAATTAACAATATATGTCAACAACCATCTCACAGCTACCAACAGACACCTTCTTTGGCTAGCAAAGAACAAAGCTAGAGAGTGCAACTGGAGATTTGTGTGGGAGTCAACCGGTAAGGTGCTTGCAAAAAAAAACGAAAACGGCGAGACCATACACATTGGGTCTTGCGACGATGTTAATAAGATAAACAACTAAGAAAAATTGTTGTTGTAATTGAGAGAATCGAAATAACAAAAAAACAAAATGGAAAACACACATAGTGAAGCTGATCTCGACTTTAGGGTAATTCATGGTTTTAGCGGAACCGAAAAAAAATATTTGGAAAAAATGAATTTTTGTTGCGTGAGTTTTAACATAAGATCGATAACAAAAACATGGGATGTTTTTATAGCCGAAATGGAAAATGTTTTTTGTTACGTCGATATATTAGTACTTAATGAAATTAATATAGCAAAAAAGAAAAATGACCCAAGGAAAACGTGGAGAATCGTTAACGAACTGCTTGGAAGAAAGAAACTTTCAGTAGATGAAACTATCAAAATTAATTTTCCAAATGCGTCCGAATCCAAGTGCTTAAAAGACATTGTGGAGCAATTCGCGGAGCGGTTTTCGAAACAAACTGCGAGTATTATGCATGCATGTGACACTAAAACCTCTAACCACGAGAGCTTGGAGCTTCAACAAAGTATCTATATAGAGGAAGCAACGGAACCTGAAGTTTACGAGATATTGTGTCAACTAAGCAACACAAAAAGTCCTGGAGCAGACAACATAAGACCAGTCGATCTCAAACTGAATGCAAACTATCTCACCCCTGTAATCACAAAGATTATAAACCTTAGTTTGTGTCAGTGTCATGTACCAAAGCTGATGAAAACATCTTTAATTCGGCCAATATACAAAGGAGGGATAAAAAAAGACACGGCAAACTATAGGCCAATTTCAATTCTGCCAGCGGTCGAGAAATGTCTGGAAGACATAGTCGTTAAACGTCTTAATTGTTTCATGTTGAAGCACAGAGTAATTTACCCAAACCAGTTTGGATTTCAAAAATGCAAGAGCATCCAATTGCTCCTGGGAGAGTTTACCAATGTGGTTAATGCGGGGTTAAATAGAAATCATCACGTCCTTGTTCTATTTATAGACTTCAGCAAAGCCTTTGATACTTTGACACCCGAAAAACTCGTCGAAAGTCTCAACAAATTGGGAATGAGAGGATTGCTGGCAAGATGGCTCAAAAGCTATCTGACTGATAGAGTAATCCAAGTCAAGGTATCTAATATGTTAAGCCAAAAAAAGACGTGCGAATACGGTGTACCACAAGGTTCCAAATTAGGGCCCATTTTATTCATTCTTTTTACAAATGAACTGTTAAGAACGTTTAAGAAATCAATTGCCTATGCCTATGCCGATGATATCGCAATCGTTGTAAGACACAAAGACTTGCAGTTAGCCGTTAAAATATAGCAAGACGAATTCAACGCTGTATCTGAATGGTGTCACGATAACGGTCTGGTGATAAACGCAGACAAAACCAAAGTGATGCACATTCGGACTCCATCAAAGCCAACTGAAACAATTGAAATCCTTCATCGTAATGATCGCTGTCCAGTCCAAAGAAGCAGCAGCGCGATTGAGGTAGTCAAAGCGGTTAAATATCTTGGAGTTACCATTGACGAGCACTTTCTGTGGCGTGAGCACATCAATAACCTGCGTCTTCAACTTAAGAGCACTTTATTTGCAATGGTGTATCTTAAGCGTTACTCGTTGGCTGAGTCACGCATTCGATACGGGATTCTGGCCTGGGGAAACGCAGCAAAAACCCATCTGGATAAGATATCTAGAATTTAACACAATGGGAAAATCCTAACCGCAATAATTATAGGAATGCGAATAACGCAACACGGGATTATAGTAATGCATATAAAAGAGAGCGGCCGAATAGCGCACAGGTGCCTATAAATAAGGTCCCCCGTTTGCATAACATAGCGAAAACGATAATTTTTTAGAGTAAGGCACGACTTACCATATATAAGAAGAACGGATAGTAAGTCGGGTAGAACATTCAACATTTTAATTGACACAGGTGCCACGCATAGTTACGTAAAACCTGGACTATTTTCTAATAAAATATTAGATATCCCTTCTAGAGTTAAAAGCGTTTACGGAACAAGTATTATTAATACATTTCAAGAAATAAACATTTTAGGAGTTAAGGAAAAAATTTTTGAATTAAATAAACTTAAAGATTACGACGCAATCATTGGCATAAAATTATTATACGGCAACATTAACATAAGGGACTCGACACTAGAATATGACCAGGGCATAATACCCTTGATATTCAGTGATCAACTGATCAACTTTTCAGAGATTAACCTAGAAAGCAATGACCACAAGGGAAGGCTAAAAGAGATCTTAGATCTTCGCATATAACACGAGCGTAAAATGTTGCATACATACTACGAATGACGCTGACATATGGACAAAGGGTTACCCTTATCCATAATCTGTAGCTAACTTTGTGAACGAAGAAATAGGAAATCTCCTCTCGAACAATATTATACAACTTAGCAGAAGCGCATACAACTCTCCTCTCTGGGTCTCAATAATGACGGCTCAAAGAAGCATAGATTGGTAATCGATTACAAAAAACTAAATTCATTCAATAAAACAGAGAAATATCCAATGGCCGGTACCGCCATTTGATATGATTTTAGCAAATTTAGGGAAGGCAGGATTTTTCACTACCTTGGACATTCAAAGTGGATTCCACCAAATTCTAATGAAACAGAGAGATAAAGAAAAAACGGCGTTTAGCGTTAATAATGGGAAGTATGAATTCCTTCGGATGCCCTTCAGATTGAAGAACACACCCTCAATATTTCAAGGAGCCATGGATGACATACTCCGTGAATATATAGGCAAATTTTGCCAAGTCTATATCGACGATGTAATCATTTTTTCGGAAACTAAAGAAGAACATTTGGCACACATTGAAGAAATAGTTAAAGCCTTAAGTCTAACAAACATGCGGATTTCTAGCGAAAAATCCAAATACTTTATGAAAGAAGTAGAATTTCTGGGATACATAGTATCCTACAACTGTATTAAAATGGATCCGAAAAAGACAGAGTGTATTAAAGAATTCCCCAAACCTAAGACCCTACGGAAACTTAGATCATTTTTAGGACTATCCGGATACTACCGCAAATTTATAAGGAGCTATATAATGATTTCTAAACCCCTTACAAAATATCTCAGAGGAGAAAACGGCCGAACTGGTCAATAAAATAGCAATCGAGTTTGATGACGAAGCTATCAAAGCGTTTAACACACTAAGGGCCGTTTGCTGATACGACTCATAGGGAATCTAAGTGCCACATAAACTCTTATGTGACAGTTTATACCCTGAAAAAAAGTAGCCCATAAGTATTTAAGTAGAACTTAAATCGTTAAGAGTCGTATGAGCAAACGGCCCTAAAAGATAGACTATGCGAGCAAATAATGCTTAACCAACCCGACTTCAATAGCAGATTTGAGCCTTCCACAGATGCTAGCAACTCAGCCATAGGTGCAGTGCTTAGCCAAGAAAATAAACCGATTACCTTTATAAGTCGAACTCTTAGCAAGACAGAACAAAATTACGCAACAAATGAGAAGGAACTACTCGCCTTGACAAATTTAAGAAACTACTTATATGGTCGAAGTAGTGGAATCCGCATATATACGGACCACCAACCACTGACATTCGCAATTGGCGACAAGAATCCTAACGCGAAGATTAAAGAGTACGCTCCCGATATTATTTATAAGCCAGGGAAAGAAAACGTTGTAGCAGACAAGAGCTACACATGATGAACGACGACGAATCATAAATCGAAGGGACTGTACATAGTGCAGAGAGTAGCCCCATACCTGAAATCAAAAGAGTAAACCAAAAGGTTAATAGTTTTAAGACACAATTTATTATAATCGAAGCCCTAAATAACGACATTATTTCAAAAGAAATACACCCAGGTTACTGGAGACACACAATTTTATTCAAAGATTTTGAAATTCTAAGGAAAATTAAAAACCTTTTCGAGATAGGTCTAACTGTAGGTATATATAGTACCGAAGAGACATTCTCTAAAATTAAAAATAAACTTTTGCAAGAATTCCCAACATTAAAATTTATATTTTGCAATCAAATAGTAGAAGATATTACGGAAAACGAAGAACAGTTGAGAATAGTCACAACTGAACACAATAGAGCGCATAGGCAAGCTAAAGAAGTATACAAGAAAATCATACAAAAATATTACTGGCCAAATATTTAAACGAATTCTGGAAATAAATGCTGTATGTGAAATATGTAAGAAAAACAAATACGAGACACCCCAATAAGCAGCCAATTGGAGAGACTCCAATTCCTAAAGAAGGAGGAGAACGCGTCCACGCAGACATTTATTACTGCGAAAATGCAATCTTCCTCACAATGGCAGATCCATTCTCTAAATATCTGATGACCACTCAAGTAAGTTCAAAAACCAAAGCGAAAGATAGGATGATTGAATTGTTACCAATAATCGGTAATGTGAAAACTTTGATCACCGATAATGAGTCTGCGTTTTGCTCACCTTCTGCACAATGTGCCTACAACCTCTTAAACATTAATCATAAAACTACAGCACTTGCTCACTCAAAAAGCAATGGAACCATAGAAAGAATCCATTCCACGCTTACAGAACTCGTAAGAATAGTAAAAGAATCAATGCATTTAACGGACATTAAAGATATTATGCCTCTAGCCACTAGGAAATATAACGAAACAATCCATACGGTAACAGATAAAAGACCAATCGACATATTCCACAATTATAAAGCTAACGAAGAAACTAAGGATAAAATAGGTTTTCATAAACAGAGAATGATAAGATATTTTAATAAGCATAGGAAAAATAAAACCTATGAAGAAGGAGAAACAATTTTCGTAGATCAAAAGAGAAGTAAAAACAAACCTCTTTATGTCAAAAAAGGGTTAAGAGAGACTTAGGGAATATTGTAATAGATGCTAATAATAGACAGATTCACAAAGATAATATAAGAAATTAACTTTACAGATGATGCTTTTAATCTTGATGCCTCCATAGCGGGGCAACAAATAACGGACTATTCTAAAGATGAATACATTTTAGTAGAAGATGCAATTGCTGCAATTTACAAAGAAAGCGGAGAACTTTTCCACCTAATTAATCTAACTTCATATACGGAGATTTTAGGCAGTATGTCAGTTGAGAAAAAACCTTCAGATAAATTAAAGCAGGAATTAGAAGCAGCGAATAAACTACTAAGTCAATTGTTAATCAGGAATAGGGTACGTAGAGGAATAAACGGGATAGGAACCCTGTGGAAGTGAATTTCCGGTAGCCCAGACCACGATGACGTCATAAAAATAGAGCTTAAGCTACAAGAGTTAATCGCATCAAATAATAAACAAATAGCTATAAATACTCAATTGTTTAACGGAACGGAAAAGTTAAATGTTGAACCAATTTCCAAAGAAACCAAAAAAAATTAGAATTGTAAAATATATAGCAGTAGAATTAAGAGAAATAATAAACACAATTAACTTAAGCAAATCAAATATTTTAAATACATTAATCTTAGATGTAGATGAGATCAAAAGTATAATAAATAAAGAAAATGAAAACGAAAAAGTATCCATAACCGATGTATTAGACGCATCCGAGTTCAAGATTGTTCAAAAGAACGAAATTATTGTTGTATATATAAGATAATACTAAATGTAAAAGAGAATTAAATAATGACTTTTACCTTATTGTTCACACTCCTAACTGCCTAACAGAATTACTTAATAATTTTGAAGCGAACTGCACAGAGGTTAAAGAAAGAAATTTACCCGTAGAAAATATATAATATCCGAAGGGCGTATCGTTATACTGACTAAACCTCCCCATAATAATACACCTACGAATCCCTAAGGCTTCAAGATTGTTCAAAAGAACGAAATTATTGTTGTATATATAAGATAATACTAAATGTAAAAGAGAATTAAATAATGACTTTTGCCTTATTGTTCACACTCCTAACTGCCTAACAGAATTACTTAATAATTTTGAAGCGAACTGCACAAAGGTTAAAGAGAGAAATTTACCCGTAGAAACAATATAATATTCGAAGGGATTATCGTTATACTGACTCCCCATAATGATACACCTATCCAAATCCCTAAGGCTTCTGCAATGTCCTCCCCCAACGACCTTGATGGCCGATATATTATGTCAAGGCTGAGAGACCACAGACTTTTTGAAAATGTTCGACTTTACCTTGCCTACTTATTTGACAAGCCTGAATCCACCTGCATTGACGGTAAAACCAAAACAAACGTTCAGATACATATTCAAAAAGAAGGCCTTTTTGTTGATCCAGCTGCTTTGCGAGAAATCTACAACCGTTATCACGATGGCTTTAACATTTCCTCGGCCACCGTGGACAAAGACCTGTGTGCCTTTGCTTCTCATATCAGCTCTAAACGTATCTCGCACCTTCAACGGAGCCGTACTGACCACAAAATTTTGTTTGTCCCTAACTTAATACCTGTACCACCACTATCAATTCACCCATCATCTCTGAAAAAAATTCGCCTAACCTTTTATTACCAGAATGTAAGAGGCTTGTGCTCGAAAACCAATGCTGATCTGCGCCAATCTCATGCACTTCCATTCGATATATATGCCCTAACTGAAACCAACCTAATCCCCAACATAATGAACCAAGAGTTATTTCCCCCGTCTTTCAACGTCTTTCGTGACGATGATATTACCCGCCCAACGGACGACTCTCCTTGTCGAGGCGTTCTACTGGCCATTCATAATAGGCTTGACTCATCTCCTCTTGCTATTTCCTCAACTTCAAAACTAGACTTTGTTTCAGTAAAAATAACACTCCCATAGGTCCCTGTTCGTTATGTTTCTACCAGCCCAACCTATAGAATCCTACCAACTTGCCGTCGATGCAATAGACTTAATAATCGACTCATCTAACCCTCTTGACGACATCCTCATTTTCGGCGACTTTAATCTCCCTAAGCTGCACTGGACTCCATCAGAAGATGATTCATTCTTTATAGCTTCAAATGCCAATTCAACTAAGGAATGTCTCTTCTTATATAGCCTGACGGACTCTGGTCTATGCCAAGTTAGCGGGGTCTCAAACTACATGGATAGGCAATTGGACTTAATCTTCACGACTGATCCCATTCACTCCTCTGTCTCACCTTGTCCCCTTTCTCTATCTACTATTGATAACTTTCATCCCCCTCTTCTTCTTTCATTTTTCCACAACTCTCCACCTCAGTCCAGTTCTTCCGGAGTCGCCTCCTCTTACGACTTTCACAAAGCTAACTTTCAAAAAATGAATGCCTATCTCAGTAGATGCTCTTTCAATTTTTCCAACCTTTCCCTGAATGATGCTCTTTCCATGTTTTACAGAGAATTATTTACCTTTATTTCTCTCTACGTTCCCATTTCTCGTCATAAAACTTCTTCCGCATCGTCCCCGTGATGTAATAGAAGACTCCGTTCCTTAAGAAACAAAAGAAACAAGTTATGGGCAGTTTTTTTTCGCACCGGCTCTTCTTCTGACTATTCCAACTATCTCGGTACTTATCTTAATTTTACCCAGCTTTATAACTCTCTCTACCAACGCTATCTAAATGATGCGCATACGAATCTAATAAACGACCCTAAGTCCTTTTTTAAATTCGTAAACTATAAAAAAAAAAATCCGACGGCTACCCTCCTTCTATCTCTTACGAAAATGTCTCATCCACCGACCCACATACCACATAGCCAACTTTTTTAAGCAATCCTTTGCCGATAACTCCTTCGCACCAGACCCCTCTTACTTTAGCTACCTACCTAACTTCTCTATCGGTCCCTTTCTCTCTCATTTCTATTGATCCTTCACTTATTGTAAATAAGTTACAAAAGCTCAATGATGAGTACTCTCCCGGCCCAGATGGTCTTCCAGCCATTTCTCTTAAGAAGTGTTCTTCCAATCTCTCCCTCCCCCTTTCTTATCTCTTCCGTCTATCTCTTTTAAAAGGAGAATTTCCCCAGATTTGGAAGACTTCGTGCATAACTCCGATACACAAAAAAGGAACAAAAAATTAAGTTACTAATTACCGCCCAATTGCTAAACTCTCTCATATACCCAAACTTTTTGAAAGTATTTTATACGAAGTCTTAAGCTTTCGGTGCAAGTCTCTAATTTCTCCCCACAAACATGGCTTTCTGAAAGGTAGATCAACAACTACAAATCTCGTGGAATTTGTATCCTTTGCCCTATCAGCATTAGAGAGTGGCAACGAAGTCGACGTTATTGCAACCGATTTCAGTAAGGCGTTTAATAAAATATCTCATCAACTAATACTCTTCAAACTGTCTGCCCTTGGCTTTCAACCTATATTGATAAAATGGATATCTTCCTACCTTGATAATCGCTATTATAGCGTTCGTTTTAGGTCCGCACTTTCTTCCTCCTTTTTAGCAACATCTGGTGTCCCACAAGGCGGCCATTTAGGTCCCCTTCTCTTTATCCTTACAGTTAATGATCTCGAGAAGGTCATTAAACACTCGTCTCTTCTAAATCATCTCATCACCCCAAGACTCCTGTCTCCTTCAACAAGACCTTGATCGTTTTTCGACCTGGTGCCTTAAAAATCGCTTAGAGCTTAACATCACCAAATGCCAATCCAATACCCTATCGCGAAAGCGCAACAAGCCCCATCGCCGACTCTACCTTCTCCACGGTCAACCAATTTCTCTCGGTCAGTCTCTTCGTGACCTTGGCATATTGTACGACATGGAGCTAAATTTTCGTTCGCATATTGAGGAAATAATCTTAAAGGCCAACGCATCACTCGGCTTTGTTAAACGATGGTCTAAAGAATTCTCCGACCCGTACGTGACCAGATCTCTTTACGTCTCATTTGTTCGCCCCCTGCTCGAATACGCTAGCCAAGTATGGTCTCCCTTTCAACGTGTCCATATAGACAGAATCGAGAGCATCCAACGTCGTTTTCTTCGATTTGCTCTTCGGGGACTATCTTCGAGCGATCCCCTAATCTTACCTCCCAATCAAGACCGTCTCAAACTTATTAACCTCAATACCCTTGAGGAACGCAGGGACGTAGCAGACATTTTCTTAATTCACCGTCTGCTCTCAGGCTTCATTGATTGTACGTCTTTTTACAACTCTATCTCCTTCAACACTAACCCTCGGAATCTTCGTTGTCCTCGTCTCTTCTATTTACCAATTCACCGCACCTCATATGGCTCAAACGAACCAATCTCCTGAATGCTGCGGAAGGTTAATTCAAACCTTACTGTTTTTGACTTCAACCGCAGTAGTTCCTCCCTTAAAACTGACCTCCTTCACCTTCCTTAGCTTTAAGTTCTAATTAGTCCTAGTTTTAGTTTTAATTTAGATTAAGTCATTGTAATAGCTTGTAATAAGCCAAATAAATGGGGGTTTTGCCCCCACCAAAATTAAATTAAATAACCGGCTCTCATATCGTTTATAATAGAGAATTATCAGGAATAAATTTAATCCAATTTGAAAGAAATGTTACAATAATTAATTTTAAGAATAAAATAGGGGAACACATAAAATTAAGCAAACCTTTCAAAATAACAATACTTGAATTTGTTAGCTCACTTAACTCAGATTTAAAATACACAAATATTGACAACATTGAACCATATATAACAGAAGTTAAAGAACAACCGATATTGTGGGGACTATCAACAATTCTATTCATAATTGTAACTATATTGACCATCATTAAGATATATAAATATTACAAAGTTTGCAAAGCCAAGCGTGCTAACCAGGATGTTATCGCACATTCTTATTCAAGAAAGATTGGGACAATTTTACACTGACTAGGAGGAGAGTTAACACGATCGACCTCCAAGATCGATTTCCAAATCGATTCCCACGATCGACGCCTTACAGGTTCCCACAGAGGACACCCGACCCAAACCATATGTGCGCATTACGATAGGACGAAACCCGATCCAAGCCACTTGTACGCAGTTTACTAATTTTAGTAAATTGTAAATGTTTTCGGACTTTATTCGTTGGAATACAACAATGCAAGTTGTTTTTAAGTTTAGCAAAGACAAATTTTACAAATGCATGCACAAAATTGAAAAATATTGCATTTTTGTTTTATTTTTAAACACTTGAAAAATATATTTCGAATATGTTCATTAAATGAAATGTTTGGTATCTATTTTAACCGCTAGTGCCTGCTTTTTGATTGGTTTTCCTTTTTTAATAGTTTGAAAGTTACGAGTAATCAACAGAATTCTGTTTTATTTAGTGTGAATTCATAGGAGTACGCATGACAGTTTTCGTGTAGAAAAATGTCCGCGGGTTTTTAATTTTTCTGAATGAATTTAACATTTTGATTTGCATATAATATGATTGACAGATCAGGTTTTGTGCATTTCCTATTTTGTGTTTTGTTTTTTGCTTCTTATAAGCTTCAAAAGACCTTTGAAAGATATCTGTTGGGCAACTTCATTTGCAATTTATATATTCCTTTTCTTAGAATAAAATCCTCGTTCTGAAATAAAACATTGACCTTGTTTTTTACGAAAACAAATTATGAAATTTGAATTCTGCGATGACAAAAAATGTAATAGATTCTAAGAAAGTTGTCGCACTAGCAAATGTGGAGGTCTAATTGTTTATTGGTACCGTTTCACTAATGCTGTACATTTTTACTAAAGCTGGTAACTAGCTAATCGTCGACATTAGTGTTTGATTATTAGTAAGGCCGATTATGTTCGTGAAAAAAATGCTGATTGTGCAGTGGCGGTCGTCCGCCACTCATTTGAAAAGCAAAGCAAAGATTTGTTTAAGTTGATTGAAATCGTTGATGTACCGCGGTTTTATTTGTTTCCGATCCACGAGCGTCACCAACTGCCGTCCGTTTGGCGGTGCACTTGGAAAATGGTCAACGTATCGATTTCATGGCAGCTAATGCAACATTAACAAATTTCTTCGACACTTGCGAAGGCGACGAGTTCGCTCGAAAACTGCCACGCTTATCACAAATGTTCTCCGAAATATCGCTCATCATTGTGTTGACTATAATTGGGTAAGTGCACGAGCAATTTTGGCTGAGAAAAACAAGTATTTAATTTCGTCATTCAAAGTCATGTAAGAATTTTATGAATTCTTTATATATACCGGGCCTACCAATCCACAATTTGAAATTCAAAATCGGCTTAGTTATAATTTTGTTGCGCAACCTAGATATACCGAAACGGAAAGTGTTTGATTATGAAAAATCTCAAATGAAATGTCATTCAAGCGACTATTTTGAGAGGAAAATACAAAGGCGAAGATGTTCTCATTCCGCGAGTTTCCGCTTATTAAGGACGATTTGCCATTCGTATTTAAGCGCCTTAAATTTCCCGTGTGTCTTGCTTTCGCTTCGACATTAAATAAATCGCAAGGACAATCGCTGGATGTTTTTTTAATCCCACAAGTTGAATTGTATGTGGTGTGGCGTGCCACGTATCGGCAAAACTCCCGCTTTTTATGTGTACGCGCCAGATAATAGAACGAAAAATTTTGTGTACCGTAAAGCACTTCGAGAATATTATACTTAAGTCGATAATATTGTTTTTAATATAACTTTTAAATACCGCAGACCTAAGCCGAGAGTTTGATGAAACTAAGCCTACTTCATTACCAACCATGCGAGTAGACTTCAGAGACATCAAGGACGTGGTCTCTTCTTTTTCCGGCGACGACTCCTATGGTGCTCCGAAGTGGGTCGCTGACTATGAGGCCGTTACTCAATCCCTCGGATGTGATGAGAAATTTAAATACGTTTGTGGCCGAAGATTGCTGAAAAGTACAGCAAAATTGCTTCTGAGGACGACCCTGGGATGATTTGAGGAAACTTTCTGATAGCCGAGCTTTACAAGCGGTTGACTCGGCAAGAAGTGTATTTACAGCTGAGTCGCCGAACCCGCCGACGAAATGAAACAGTTCTTCATTACGTTTTATACATGCAGGAAATCGCTGCATACACTGATGCTGCCGAGCCTGACCTAATAGAGTATATTATAGATGGATTTGCAGGCACATCATCCGTCTGCGCAGCAAAATCGCACAAGTGCACAAATTTTACTGAATGTAATTGTCTTCTTGATACCGGTAGTCCGGTTAGTTTTATTCGAAGATCTATGATGCCTGAAGTAATCATAATTGGCAGTTTATCGGGGACTCGGGGACATCAAAATCTATACTTATAGTACTTTGTCTCGATATCTTACAATTTCTAAGAAGGATAGAAGTGGAGGTTCAGCTTTGAACCCAAGTAGCACTTATGTGCCCTTTTGTTACCACGATTCGTGTGACTTAGTTTGTGATGGTTATTAAGGTGATGCATTCTGTACATTCTCATATAAAACGTGTGGAGTTGAGGAACCGGATTATATCTAATATTCCTTCAACCGAAATGTTGCTAAGGTCGTCGAAAAATTGCCTGGCCGATGCTTTGATACCCTCCACTTCATATAAGTTATGCAAAATTGGTTTTGTATGGGAGGTACCCGAACTGACCGACATAGCCCCATTTTAATATCAACCTGACGATGATACAAGTAAGTCCACTCACAAAGTTTCACTTGTCTAGGTAGATTCTTTTCGACGCTATTGTGTTTTCAATATGTGTACCAGAACTACTTGATCGACATAGCCCATTTTTAATACCAACCTTAAGACGATAAAAATAAAAAAGGTTGATTCCTTTGGAAGGTATCGTGTTTTCAACCGACAAAGAGACATATGGGTCTAATATTGATTTTGTATTGGAGGTACCAGAACTACTTGACCGACATTGCCCATTTTCAATACCAACCTGACGACGATAAAATTAATTCCTCTCACAAAACTTCACTTGCTTAGGTCGATTTCTAGTATGGGAGGTACCCGAACTACTTGACCGACATAGCCCATTTTTAATACCAACCCAACGACGATAAAAAGGATTCCTTTCACTAAACTTCATTCGCCTAGGTTGATTCCTTTGGACGGCATCGTGTTTTTAACCGACAGAGAGACATATGGGTTTAATATTGATTTTGTATTGGAGGTACCAGAACTAC
Organism: Cheilosia vulpina; assembly: GCA_916610125.1. Classification (NCBI taxonomy): domain Eukaryota; kingdom Metazoa; phylum Arthropoda; class Insecta; order Diptera; family Syrphidae; genus Cheilosia; species Cheilosia vulpina. Next base: position 47,809,341 of record OU744280.1, read on the forward strand.
TTGACCGACATATCCCATTTTCAATACCAAACTGACGACGATAAAAATAAGTCCTTTCACCAAATTTCATTCGCCTAAGTCAATTTCTTTTGGCGCTATCGTGCAGACAGAGAGACAGAAAGACAGACGGACATGGCTAAATCGATTCAGAATGTGATCCAGATTCAGAATATATATACTTTATGAGGTCTCTGGTGACTCCTTCTTGGCGTTACAAATAAAGTGTCTTCTGAATCAGTCCGTAGGATCGTATATGACTCATAGACGATGACACTTATGTGAATTTCGATAAATCAAAAGTGAAGCCCTTGGATTACGAGATGCAAATTCGACTTTTAACGGATAATCCGTTATTTTGGCCGCCTCGACGTTTATCTTTTGCAGAGGAACGAGAGGTAGGCATAGTTATTAAAGACCTTCCGGACCGTGAGATAATAAGACATAGCCTCCCCCATTGTGGTAAATTAGAAAAATTGTACTTGTAACAACCTACAAACAACATCAACATCATCATACTTATCACCATTTTATAATAATTATTTTAAGCGAATTGTAATATGTTAACTTTTTATATTTTTCTCTTAATTTTTACAAAATTCAATATGGCAACACTCTGAAAATAAAAGCTAATTATTAATTGTAAACATAAATTTCAATATGGCAACACCATAAACGTAAAAGCTAATAATTATGTATTGTAAACAACTATTGTAAATTTCAATATGACAACACCCTACAACTAAAAACTAATTATGTATTGTAATTGTAATATTGTAAACAAATAACTTACATTGCGAAAGCTCTTCTCCCAACAAGTTTAAAAAGGGCATGCACGCCCAGAACAATTGCCAATTTTGTCTGCTCGCTAATTGACGAAGGTTCTCTCTCTACCGTCTCAAATAGAAAGCAAATACAATTCGTTGCGCTTCTCCGCTCCTGCTGAGCTCACTTCGCCTCGTTATAACTTATCATTTAAGCTCGGAAAGAGATATTTTGTGTTGCTTAGCGGAGAATGGCCTCGAGTAAAAAAATTCTAACAGCCGTTTTGCATATTCAGCCAAGTGATTCCCACTTGAGGACCATTCATCAGTATCCAGTCCAGTAAGGAATTACATTCTTTCCTAGCTCTTCCTTCCGGCGTTTTGTGAATTCTTTCTGCAGGATAGCTCCACCACTCTATGATCTTTTGAAGAGAAACAAACCTTATGGTTTTCTCAGCTGAGTGCTAGATATGCTCTGAACATTTTGTATGGGAAGTACCAATAATATTGAGGTTACAAAAAAGAAAACCCCCGAACTGTTGCCCCACAAACTCCAAATCCGAAGTTTAAACCAAATTCGGACAGCGATTTAAGCTGTAGGCTTCAGGACAGACGCACAGAATTTTCCGAACTACTTTTTTGACGTTCTTTATCATCGTATTGCCAGAATTCATTAACATCTCGAGTTCGAAATTTTGTTCAAATACATTTTCTTTCTCTTACTATGTACGTAATTAAGAAAGTTAAAAATATGAAAATTGATATTTTGTACAACGTAACACCACCATTGAAATTATGATTCAACGATTGATGAGACAAAATTGCTCCTGTACAGCACATTGATGGACGCATTTTACGTTATCACTCGACTATTCTGGTATTCAATTGGTCTCCTAATCGATCATAAAAACCTCACGTTTTCTTTTTTGTGTTGATATTCGTAACATTGGAATGTGTAGCCTATAACCTTCGATACTTTTCTTCGCGCTCCATTCGGAATTTTCTAACCATTGATTTCTAAATGTTTATTCATAAATAAATAAAAAAATTTACCCGATGCAATGGCTTTTGTTGGAGTAGAAATACTTAAACGTAAACAAACTCCACCAATTGTCAAACTCAGAGCAAAAAAAAGGGCTCTGGAGTGCCCAAACGAATATCACATAATAAAGATCTATTTACAAAAATCTTTGCGGTTTATACAGGATCCTTATATTAATACGTGAACATAAAAAGTTTCGGTACACTTTTTTAGTATTTATTATGAAATGAGGAGAATAACTTATATCTTATTTCTTATATCCTTCGTGCCATAAATGTGCACAAACCAAAAATAGTGAGTATATGTCGCCATTAACGCTGGTAAAATTAAGTTATGAATTCCCCATAAAAAAAAGGTAATTGAAAGGATTTTGGCTACATTCAATTTGTCGCCGACATATTACCAAAGTAACGTATTCAAAGGGTCGGGTGCACCTCATCCCCGGACAACGCATCCCCTGCCAAATTTCGCGCCTAGCGCCATCTACATCTGAACTCCACAACTGAAATTCAATAATCGCATCAATCTCCTTTAGAGGATAGTGTTACCTCAAACGAGTATTATATTTAGTGTTAGGGTAAAGTTTCTCAAAGTTTATATAGATGCTTTAGTGGAATTCGGAAAAATCTATGGAGGAAGGAAGGAGGTAGGGACCAAATTTATGTAATGAGAGGAGGAAGATATAAGGATGCGAAATGCTTTGTGTTTATTGTACCTGAATGGATTTATAAGATTTGGAGACTGTAAATATTTAATTAATTTAAATCTGAAGCTTAAGCAATAAGTTGTTTGAGAAAATAAATTGACTTTTAGCTTAAGAGAATTTGGGAAAATAAAAGTGAAAATTCGCACGACAAATTTCGCAAAGATATTCATCCAATTATGTGTGTATATATTCATAAAAGAATGTAACCTGCCTTTATAGCTCCTGCTCTCGTTCACAAAATGGTTTCCAAACAATAACACAAAATTAATTTTAATATGGTAACACTTATTTCCCACATTAAATACCATAGACTACAACTCGAACAATAAGGGTGAATAGTGAGAAGGTATGTGTCCAGTTGCAGAGCTGAGATGTAGATGTCGCTAAAATCATGGGATTGTCAGGGGATGAGATGCGGTGACCCCTATTCAAATATAAATCATCTTAGATTAGAATCTGTTTCCAATGGATCAGCTCATTTACGTATTTTTTCGATATCTAAATGTCGCTCTTTTCGTTAATAAAAAAAAAATAACGAAAATAATTGTGGTACATTTTTAGTATTACATTTTACATACTTATAAAAGGAATGGTCGATTTTGGACCACAAGCGATACTAGTTTATATTAATGTATATACATACTAAATAAACCATTAGGTTTAGCATTTAATGTGAGCAAAATAGTCAATAAGAGGTATAGAGTGTCAGGAATTCAATATTTGAGAGAAGTAGAACGACAGATAATAATGAGTATTGGATTGACTTGAAGTTGGCAACTCTGAAGAAGCGAAAAGTAAGCTATTAGCACCAGTGTTGCCATTATGTCTGGAATCCGGTCATATCTGACCAAAATCTCTTCATTCTAACCGGAGAAAAATTTTGAAATCCGGTCTCACCGATTTATAAACAAAACGGAAAAATTCTTTAACCGGAAAAACTTTTTTTGACTGGAAATATAATACTGCTGTATGACTAGACATAAAGGATAGATTTCTATAATTTGAATGATATTTGACCATACCTAACGAACACACTGACAATATCATATACAGAAACCAATTTATTGTGAATAATCCTAGAATACAGGGGCTCCTCGCGGGAGTATCATTTGAATACTCCCACCAACTGTGGTGAACATTCAACAAAGTCTGAAGTTTAGAATATTTTGCAATTTCGGTTTTGGTTTTAACAAATTCAAGCTCCGAAGTGGAATGGAAAGTTCCTTTTTCTACAAAACGTTGTGATGCAAACCTTTTCAATCAATTTTTTTTTTTGTTTTATTAGCTTTAATTAAGATTAGTTTAAAAAATAAAAAAAATACATACAATAATATAATATCATTTTTGTTTTCAATTTTTAGTTAAAATATATTACTATATTCCATTTTTGACCGGACTTCTGGTCACCTTATATGCACCGTGTCTAATTAACGTGGTGGAAAAAGAAATCGTTGAAGAAATGTCCCCGCAAGGTGTAAGGAGTGTTGTTGGCAACGCCGCCAGGCGATACTAGAACAGCAGAAAATGGGCCGCCATTAAATCAAATTAAATGAAAAAGTTTATTACGCACTTACTAAAAGTATAAACATTCTATTATATTCCTTATATTTATGAATTGCTTCTTTTGCAAGAAATTTGTAATTTGTCCTACGCTTAACTTGAATAACAAATAAAATTGGAAAATTTAATATATCTACACTTTTTTACGAGCGATATCTATATGTTTCATATAAGCAAAAAATTTACAAATTTATTTTATTACTAAAGAAATAGCAACATGTCTCAACTAGGAGGAGAAGGAGGAGGAGACTAGAACAAAGGAACCGCATTATCGACATGAATGTCTGCAGCTGCTTAGTTTGCCAAGAGCCAGATAGTGGCAATATGGTGCAATGTGACCAATGCAATGCGTGGTATCATTTTATATGTGTAAATGTTACTTCTGCAGTTGAGTCTGAAGACTGGTTCTGTGACAACTGTGAACGGATAAATGCCGTAAGTCAACAATCGCCAAAGAAGACCCATTCGAAGAAGACAAAATCAAGAATCATATTAGCATGCAATTCCTCGAATACGTATTGGACTTGATAACTTAAGTCTCGCGATTCCGCTAAAAGTAATCTAATGAGCAGAGGGTGATCCCGCAGCAACAAAAACACGTTTGGGTTGGTTCGCCAACCAATGACCCAAGAGAAGCATCCGGCACTCAGACATTTCACAACTGTTACAAATGTGAATTCGGCAAAGGCAATGACATTGAACTCCATACCTTAATGAAGGATTATTTCTCTTTGGATAGCCTAGGACTAATCAATCCGGTCAAGTTGGTCAAATCGGCAGAATAGCAACAAACTATCAGGATAGGAAATCGCTTCCAGACTAGCTTACTTTGGAAGTACGACGACGTGCAATTACCCAATAATCTTCCAATGGCTCTGTGTAGAAGTTAACACATAAAAGATTGAAGCATAGCTCAATCAACTTTCACCACACTCCAGTGCTCGTGCATATAATGCCGCACCGCACGCTATTTTTCCTAGAAACCTCCAGCCAACAATCAGGTCAACAATCGACACTTTTCACCAAGAAACCCCGACTCAGCGCCTGCGTTTGCTTTTCGTTGGTCATAAATATATGTAATCTGTAGAATATTTTCCTAAGTTCGCCGATGGTATCTTCCAATATTTGCAGTTACAAATCAAAATAAGCCGGGAAAAATAAGAATTGTTTGGGATGCTGCTGCTAAGGCTAATGGAATATCTGTAAATTCAACTCTGCTTAAAGGGACTGATCAGCTTATTTCGCTTCTCGCCGTTCTGTACCGATTCCAGGAAAGACGAATCGCTTTATGCGCCGACATTCGCGAGATGTTCCATCGAATTTTGGTGAAGAGTGAGGAACGGCAAGCTCATCTTTTTCTCTGGAGTCAAGACCTCAGTGAAGTACCAGATATCTACGTCATGAGAGTTTTAATGTTTATTTATTTATTTTCAATCAAATAAGTACATCTACTGTTCTCGCTAGATTACTTAATACAAAAAAAAATGATGGTTTTGTGCGATAACTGGAGACGGTGGCGGAATTGATGGTTTTGTGCGATAACTGGAGACGGTGGCGGAATTGATTGTTTTCCCCCTCACCCGTCATCCGACTGAAAAAAGGGGTTTGCCGTCAGATATAACTTCGGCACCCCTGCCATAGGTATTCAATGGTATTCTCGTCATCGTGCCCGTAACCCCCTGGCCTACCACATGGATATACCGGATAACGGCGAGAGGATAATCCATTCTCATCATCATAATTCTTCCAGTGCGATCACGTTACTCCGAAAATTGAGAGTCTCAGTTCTCGCACTCGATCGCATCGCGACGAGTGTGCTGTGTCAAAACTACGACCATTCACCTATATACATATATACATACGACCATTCACCTATATACATACATATGTGTTTTGAACAGTCTATTTTATTTTATTTAATTTTCGGCTCAGTGTCCTTGTTGCTCGAGAAACCCGTTTTAATTACTCCGATCAATTACTCTGCTTAACGTAAAGAATATTCCATTTAATTATGTCTTATGTGTACTAATGTTACTACTATATCGTTCCGAGTAAATAAGATTGATTATTTAGAGGAAACAAAAACGTGAAAGTGATCTTGAGTGTACCAGAATTAGAATTAGAGGTATAGGAAAGTAAGTGTAAGAAGAGGGGACAATTGACATCTTCAGCATCGCGCATCTACATCAGCAGGCCTGTCGACGGTGATTAACAAGGTACGTTCCGTTTAAATACTTGTTTTGATAAAAGCATCAGCTTGAATTCAGATGCGGAATTTTTTTTTTTTTGTGCACGTAAGATTTTTTTTTTGTCGGCGTACAATGAATTGTTGATATTAATTTTTTTGGGTAGTTTTTTTTCTCTTTCCCCGGCAAAAGTTTGCATTCATAAATAATAATTATATGTTTACTAGAGACATTAGGAACGGTAACAATTTGCATTAGTACAAATAGATTCTGAATTTGGAATAAATGAAAATTAATTGTTTCTTGGTTGGTTTGGAAAAAGAATGAAATTGATTATAAATAACTTTCAATAAATGTTTATTTTATGAGATAAAAATGAATACTTAGCGTTCTCTAACGATCCTATGGACCAGGGTTGATTAAGGTTGAGTCTTGATTTCGTCTGGGTATTCAGTAAAGACGTTAGTAATCTGAATAGCATTTGGTAGGGAGGGATATGGTAAAGAGGAACGATCCACCTGGTTTCTCATATCAATTAAGGGTTAAAGTATAAGATTGCGCGAATAGAGATATATAGAAATAGTGAAGTGGTTACCATCTTGTCGTGGTTCCGTCGGGGAATTTTTTTTTTTTTTTGGTGAAAGCACGCAATAGTTTTATTTGTGGACGACAGCGAGAACTTGGACGGTGCAAAGAGGTAACATAAACTGGTGACGATAACGTGTCATTTATGCGAACATACTGGATACGATCAGTTAAGTAGGAATGAATCCTCATTAGGAAATTGGAGTGAAGTCCTTAGCCAGTTAGTTTGCAAATTAATATATTGTGGTTAACGCGATCAAACGCTTTAGCAAAATCCGTATATATTGCATCGCATTGCAAACCATTCTCAAGGTTATTCAAGGCGGAATTACAAAAAATTGAGAGATTTGTGGTAGTAGATCTGCCTGCGACGAAGCCATGGTGAAACAGAGAGATAAGTCTCTTTAAAAGAGGTGTTAGTTTGTCACAAACTAGTTTTTCAAACAACTTAGGAATAGTTGATATCTTACAGATTGGACGATAATTAGTAATATCATGTCTCTATCCAGATTTAACAAAGATACAGCAATTTGAACTTACGGGATTGAACATTCTAAATTGCCGATATCAAAGAAATCACAGAACATTGGGCTATTACTAGAGACTATAGGTGTGGTAGAACCACAAGAATATACAGATTGAAAATGTTTAGCGAACAAATTACAGATGGTTGAAAGATCAGATGAAGATACGTTATTTAGACGCATACAGTTAGGAATACCATTAGATTGTTTTTTGCTATTAATAAAGGTCCAAAAGCGTTTACTATTTGTCATTAACATACTGTCTGTGAAGAAACTTATTTAAAACATGAAATTGTTTTTGGAGCGCCCGATAAACTTTCAAAAGTTCCGAGTCGTTATTGCTATTACGAAATCGTTTATAGGCCTTATTTTTCCTATTATTTAAATTTGTGATTCTATTATTAAACCAAATGGGTTTATTACCCTTGACAGACTTTACTTGAGGTGTAAACAAATCAATTGCCATTTTTACAGTATTCATAAATAAATTAAAAGAACGATCTAAATTACAATTATTAAATATATCTAACCAATTCATGATATCTAAATAGTTTGAAATGTTGCTGAAGTTGGCTTTAGCATAGTTAATTTAAAAAAAAGTGTCAACGGAACCTGGTTTAACAAATTCATAGAATTCAAACTGCATGGATAATGCTACATGAAAAACAGAATTACGAAAAAGTGGGATCATGGAGTTGTTGATACTAATGTCAGTTCGGAGTCATCAAATACCAAATCAAGGATATTATTAAATTCATTAGGAAAATTATTTATCTGACGAAGGTCAGAAGATAGGCAAGCGTATCAACGACTTCACGCTCATAATCTAACTTAACATTAAATGGGACAAATCTAGAATCATCGCAGTCAACTGACCAAATTAAGTTAGGTAAATTAAAGTTCCCACGAAGGACAACGTGCTGATGATCTTGTAAATTATTTAAGATAAAGGAACAATTATCTATATGTGGTTGTATAATAGGTAACGACTCCTTGGTGGTATATAACTTACAATAACAATAAGTTCAGTTCCAGAGATGAGTTTTATTGAGACTGCTACTTAGTCAACGTCTAAATCAGCTGCTGTTGGAGGTAAATTGATTTCATCACTGCGCAAAGTGGCCCGAACCGAAACCAATACTCCACCGCCTCTCTCACAATCGGTTAGAACGGAGCAGCGGTTCTTGCGGAAAACTTCGTACTGGTCCTTATTGAACAATTCTTCGTTGTGATGATTCTGCGTAAGCCAAGTCTCAGTGAATACAATAATATCATATTGGCCAGAATATGAAAAGAGTAAGACATCGCTAAGTGTTGTTCTTAGACCACTAGTATTTTGGTAGTAAAGACTAAAGGCTGTAGGATCTAAACTATTAGGTTGGAGTTTTCGGGAAAGTTTTTTGGTTGGGTCTTCTTGGAGCTAGGTCTCCTCATGAATTTTTTTATAAGAATATCTATAGGCCAAAAATTCGGGTTGACCAACAGTTTTCCAGTTGGTTGAGGCATTAAAAGTTTGAATGAAGATGTCAAGCGCCCTGTAAGCTTATCCGCTATGGCATTTTATATTGCTTGTATCGATGCCTTTCCCAGCAACTAATTAAGTAATTAATAATTTCTTTGCATTTGGTACCATATTCGTGACAAAAACACTGTAAATGGGGTGGTACCACTCTAAGAGTACAGTCCGTACTCGGAACACCAATCAATAGTTGGTGGGAATTCAGGGCTACCGCACTGGTGGATGGTTTGTCAATCGGAATTGAGGCAGTACTGTCTTTATGCCTGACTCTGATAGGCATGATACTCCCTGAAGCAAATTTGCAACTTTGCAAATTAGACCGACGAGCTTTTTTCGCCACAGGGAGCTGGAGTAGTATAATAGGATCTTGTAGAACTTCATGAAACGGGCGTTTAGATCCTTTCCGGTAGATCAACAATAGTACTAGTTTGAGGAGTACCAGTTTGAGGAGTCTATCCACGAGGCTGAGGGTGAACATGCAAGACAGGTTCAATAAAAGTCGGTGTTATGACCACATTTGGTGATTGCAACGGTAGATGAAGTGCTTGGCTTTCGGATGATATTAGGGATTTGTCCGGGTGATTGGTGCGGTAGGATCCGATCCATGCTAGAAAACCGTTCAATCAACTTGTTACCGCTGCTGACATTGAAGTTGAACACATCCTGCATTTCCGAAAATAGCGTCGACATGCTATTAAAGGCTTTTTGAAGTTTAATAATTTTCCAGTGCAAGGCATCAGGTGAAATGGGTGGTTAACACAATAAAAGCAAATACCGGGAGTAGAGATAATCTTATCAATATCCTTTCCTTTTAGGCCTAAGCATTTCGCATGAGCAGTATCAAGGCAAATACCGCACGATAAATTTATATCATTCGAGCCCATTCCACAAATGTAACAATTGGGGTACTTTTTGAGGTGCTCATACTCCAATATGAAGACGATGGTAACCCTGCTTATAGCTTTATAACGAGGTTCCACCAAAAGCTCGGCTCGAATGATAACGTATATGATATGCGGTTTGTGGATAAAATAAGAAAAAATAAAAACAACGTGATGAATATCAAGCTTGCTTTAGCGGCAAAACACACACTAAAAGTATACTCACACGGGCGATGGAGTAGGAAGACTAGTAATTCACGGATGATGAGGAGGCCGAAACGATTTTGCACTCAAATGCAAACGTTGTTACAGTTGTGGCATGAAATGCAAACCGTACGGAGAGTTGAGTGAAGAATCAATAAAGCTTCAATGGCAGAACATCCACTAATATTTGAATTCACCGGTATAACAAATGAGTTGGGAAGAAAGAAACAAATATAAAATAAATGAAATGAGGAGGTGGGAAGGTTTGAATCACAATCCCGCTCAGAGATCTATACACAATTTGAAATGAAGAGCAAACTGATGTATGATTTTAAAAAAGAAAATATAACTCGTTGATAATTTAAATTTAAGTGCACGATATGTGGGTATATCGTCACGTAAAAGAAATATATCAATATTAGGTGAAAGTTGACAAATTAGGCCTGAACCGTATTGTCGCAAGACGCTCTGATATTATGAAATAGTAAGAACTATGTAAACAAAACACACCTGTACTTCGTCGCGTTCAACTTGCTCCCCAAGCTATTCCCAATTTGCATAAAATAAAAAAGAGCTGTAACCTCCAAAGTCACTACGTGGATGACTTACTCGACAGCGTGGACACCGAGGAGAAAGCATTTAAACTCACCCAGGAAGTCAAGTTAATACATAAAAATGGCGGAGTTGAGATTCGCAACTGGATATCCAATTCCTCCAAAGTCATCGAAGCTCTGGGGGAAAAATGTCCGGATGAGAAACGCGCTCTGAGCACCAATCCAGACGATTCTGTGAAATAGTATTGCTGTATTGGGTGGTGCATTTAGTCGGATCATCAAAAGTATCTATGAATGAGCTGTTACCTGGAGACGTTCAACTCACTAAAAGGCAGGTCTTGCGTGTGTTGATGATAATATTCAATCCTCTTGCGCTGATCGCAAATTTCTTAGTCTCTATGAAAATACTCATGCAGGAAATTTGGCGATCTAAACTGGAATGGGACGAGCCACTTTACACCGAACTGTACGAAAAGTGGCGTTTATTACAAATTCGACGATGCTATTGTAATATAATCAAATTTGATGGGCACGATACGTCCCAATTACATGTATTCGTGGACGCAACCTTAAATGCTTATGCCGCCATCGCTTTCATCAGGATCACCAAAGTAGATCATATAGAATGCAGAATTATATCAACAAAAACTTGTGTCGCACCAATTTCATAGATTTCAATTCCTCGCCTTGAGCTTGAAGCAGCAAGACTTGGAGTAAGGTTGGCAAGTAGTATAAAAGTGGGCCATAATATACAATTTAACGCCGAATTTTACTGGCCGAATTCTAAAACGGTACTTGCCTGTATTCAATCCGATAGCCGAAAGTATCGCCAATTTGTCGGCTTTAGAGTTAGTGAGATCCTGGAAGTGACCGAAATGCATCAGTATACGTACCAACAAAGCTGAACGTCGCCGATGATGAAACAAAATGGCAAACAGTTCCGGACTTCACCTCTTGTAACCGTTGGTAAGGGGGTCCGTCATTCCTTATGCAGTCTGAAGAAAAGTGTCCGTCACTACTGAAAGATCTTCATCAAACTTCAGAAGAACTAAAACCATTCATCTTATTCCATCACTTGGTAAAGAATACTACTTTGCTGGAACCTGAACGTTTTTTTTAAATGGAACCGCCTACTTCGCACAGAAGTAACTGTGTCGCGTTTTGTTTATAATATCAAATTATGGATTCCGCATTTGCGACTTGCAGTCAAATCCAAGCATAGGAAGTGTCAATATTGCAAAAACCAACTAGCTGCACCAAAAGCACCTGAAATGGGCGATCTTCCTTCAGCGCGACTGTCATCATGCAGTGCTTTTACATATATTGGCATCGACTATTTTGGTCCAATGAGTGTCACAATTGGAAGACACACCGAAAAACGCTGGGGTGTTCTAATAACGTGCATAACAACCCGTCCAATACATATTGAAGTAGCCAATAGCTTGACATCCGATTCTTGTATTCTTGCCATCAACCGTTTTATCGCCAGAGTTCCACCCGGGACTAGACGGCATAATACCAGGCGAGCTACAAAACACCTAGGATATCATCCTACCAGTGCTGATAATAATCTTAAGAAGTTGTTTAGATCTGGTGTACAACCCATTGTTATGGAGATAAGTTAAAGTTGTTTTTGTTAAAACTACTGTAAACTTCTACTACACTGCTTTATATGCACTTTATATATATGCACTTTATACTAAGCTGTACTATATATAGACTTTATACTAAGCTGTATTTTGTATGCACGTTATATTATATATATTTCGTGGTTTTTCATCAGTTCGCTAGCCTATTTTTGCTCTTCCCTCTTCTTTAATCGAAAACAATAAAGTATATTGAATTTTGCACGAGCTTTCATTTTCATTTGTTTAATCGTGGGTTTTCATATTTGGTGCCGAAACCCGGGAAAGCAATCGGTGGCGTAATGGAAGTGGTGACTCGTGGTGCTTTTAGAGCACAACTTACAAAAATCATAAAGGCTGCGACCGAACATTTGAACGCGGAAGTCTCTCAAATGCAAATTTGGAGCGATTCGACACAATTGAGGAGGAGCTGGTCACGCTTATTGATCGCCTGACCGCTGTTCATGCAAGTGTGAAGACGGCAGATCAGCAAATCCTCAACAAGGAACTTCTCCAGCGATCAGGAGAAGAAATCGGAGAAGATAGCTGAATACGATGATACAGCTGTATCGACGCTCGCGCGAATGAAGTTTCGTTTGCAGAGGTTGCGTAGAAAGCAGCAACAACCAAGCAGTAGCAGTAGTCCATTGGAGACCGAATCTTCTAAAAGCAATACGAAGCTCCCAAAGCTACAACTAAAATCATTCGATGGGGAAACTCGAGACTGGATCCCATTCTGGGATCAGTTCGACGGTGCGGTCAATCAAAACGATAAATTGTCAATGGTAGAAAAATTTCAATATCTGGAAGGCGCATTACGGGGTGAAGCAAAAAATGTTATAGCGGGGTTCACAGAATCGACTGCATGCTATGATGCAGCCATAGCTTTGTTGGCAAAAACTTTGGACGGCAAAAACTGATGTCGGCTTGCGGAACTTATATAATACCATTGCCACTTCTGTTCGTTCGCTAACTGCACTACATATACCCTCTCAGCAATATGACGTGATGTTGAAATCGATACTGCTACGTTGTTTGCCTTTTGAACTTCGCGTAGATTATCATAGGGCAAAGGAAAGAGACGAGAGTACATCGGCAGACGTATCGGACGAAGCACAAACACAATCGCAGGGTTCTCTGTATGGTATGAACGATCAACACATAAAGAGTATCATGCAATTCATTAAGAGTGAGGTAGAAGCTTTGGAGAGAAGTAAAGTCGCTCCCCTCCACACCCACACAAAGGTAAATACATCATCGCCAACGACAGCCGCAAGCCTTGTACGAGTGAATGCAGCAGGGGAATGTGTATTTTGTCACTCTTCAAAACACATGACAAAAGATTGCGACGACAACAAGTCCATGCAGCAAGGGCGACAAAGAAAGCGATGCCTTCAATATGTGTGTTCACAGTTCATATACCAATGTATTTTTAAATACGGCACTTTGTGTTGCTATTGGGGCAAGCAGCAATAACAGTGTGATTCGCGTTGTAATTGTGGGCGGTAGTCAACAAAGTTATGTGCGCGAAAGTGTTGTCAAAAAACTTAGTCTCTCGCACTGCAGCGAAAAAGTGCGCATATCTGTGATTCCCTTTGGGTCAAAGGAAAAATCTCCAATGCGCACATACACAAAAGTGAAAATCGAATTAAAGAGCCAGTACGATGATCGGTATGCATTGATAGAAGCGATAGTAGTGCCAGAGATTTGTCTGGACGTTTTACAAGCGATTCCTTGTGTCCCTTCTTTAAGAATCTAAAACTGGCAGACACCACATACATTAATCTTCCAATCGAAGATGGATTAAGCATGCTAATAATCCGATTTTTACTGGGCCGTTGTCACCGGGAAACAGCGGCGAATATCGCCGCGTCTCAGACGAATAGAGACAATAGCAGATGCTATTAGCAGTGAAAATATTACGGCAGTTGTTGGAAATGTGTTGAGCACCACGGGTTCTACTGATTTGGAGTTGAGCGAAATGTTACGGAAAAACTAACATCCCAATGATTAATAAAAAAGGGAGATCGATATGAGGCCACTTTACCGTGGAAAGATCCTAATGCAATATTTGATAGCAACCGGAACCAGGCGGTTATTCGACTAAATTCACTTATTCATCGCCTGTCTAGAGATCCAGTTAAGCTGAAGGAATATGATGCCGCCATAAAACAGCTAATCATCGATAGGGTAGCGGAGCCAGTAAAGGATTCATCGGGTGTAGCTGCTAAAAGGATCATTTATTTACCGCATCGGCCCGTTTATAAGGATGAGAGTACGACAACAAAATTGCGGATAGTTTTTGACGCCTCCAGCCGGACAGATGCAACTCCGTCCTTGAACGACCAGTGAATTACGGGCACGAATTTGCTGCCAGACGTGTTAAAGACATTGCTTAATTTTCGACTTGGGCGAATCGGCATCGTTGCCGACATAGAGAAAGCATTCCTTCAGATAATGCTTAAAGAGGATGATCGAGATTCGCACCGCTTTCTCTGGACCTCTTTTCGCGATACAGAGAAAAGACCGCGGGATTATCAGGAGTTTCGAATGACAAGGGTAACGTTCGGTGTAAATTGCAGCCCCTTTCTCCTATACGATATCATTTAGCCGAAGAAAAGCAGAGGTTTCCTGAAACTTGCCACATCCTTGCAGACAGCTTCTATATGGACGACTTGGTTTTAAGCGTGGACTCCGACGATGAAGGGAAACAGATCCAAAGAGAAGCTTCGGAAATCATGGTTTGAACTGGCTTGTTTTCAGCGTTTTTTGGAGGCAAACTTGTCTAGAGGAAGCAAACGAAATGTCCTCGCGGCTATTGCGCGCGTTTACGATCCGCTAGGGATGGTTAGTCCCACATTAATTAAATTGAAGATCCTGTTTCAATCAACGTGGAGAAGGAAGCTGGCCTGGGACGAGGTATTGCCGCCAGATTTTTTGATGAAGTGGAATGATTGCGTCCACTACATTCATCAGCTGAAAAATATGTAGTTCCGAGATGAGCTTTGTCGTCATCGTCTTGTCGATTACAGTGCCACATGCTAGTTTAAAAGCTGTCGATTTATCTGGTGTGATTGCAGTTTCGTTCCTGTGTGCTAATAGACCAAGAGCCCACAGCAAATTTTGGGCGTGAAAGTATAACCAAAAAGCTGATACATGAACAGAAAGGACTCGAAAAAGTAAACTCAAATGTCGAAGTCTGGCAGCGCTTAGTTGCAGCTGAGGTTAGTAATAGTAGGTTCAAAACGTGTTTTTTTCCAAAATCTGAATTTTTTATATAACCACTTGAATATAGTATTAAACGAAAGAACAGACTGCCCTGATCACAAAAATATAGGTCCCAGACGTCTTACGCGCAGCAATACCCTTGCCAGACGTAATAATAGTATGTTAAAAATCAAATTTTGAAATAATTGGTATAACCAAATAATAGTTACACCAAAAAAATTGTGAGAGCGCCCAGATCACAAAAATGATGGTCCCAGACGTTTTACGTGCAGCCAAACCCTTGCCAGACGTCCTAAAAGTATGCCAAAAGAACATTTAATACTATATTCAAGTGGTTATATAAAAAATTCAGATTTTGGAAAAAAAACACGTTTTGAACCTACTATTACTAACCTCAGCTGCAACTAAGCGCTGCCAGACTTCGACATTTGAGTTTACTTTTTCGAGTCCTTTCTGTTCATGTATCAGCCTTTTGGTTATACTTTCACGCCCAAAATTTGCTGTGGGCTCTTAGACTATAAAAGCCGAATCGCACCATTGAGGGAAGATGGAGTAGAGGAGCTTACTCTTCCGAAACTGGAGCTGACGGCTGCTTTAATTGCGCCCAGGGTATGTTCTTACTTGAAACAAACAATTAAAATCTCAGTTGAAAGGTACCTCCTGTGGACGGACTCCAAAATCACGCTCAGTTGGATCTATGGGTAAATGCAGCATTGGAAACCATACGTTCAGAGTAGGGTGGTTGAAATCCACCGACATATATCTATTTCGGATTGGAACCACTGCTCTGGTAAAGACAATAAGACGGACTTTATAACCAGAGGCGTATCCGGAGAGAAACTCAAATCGTCGTTGCTGTGGGCGCAGGGGCCAAAGTGGCTTAGTGATGCTGAATACGAAGATCAACATTCGAATACAGAGATCCGAATCAATCCTTTAACAACAATGCTGGTGGAGACCGAGGTCCAAGAACTGCAGACGAATGTTCCGATCCTGCCCTGTGAAGACTACAAGAGCTGGTCAAGGTTGCTGCGGGTGACCAGCTGGGTTTAACGATTTATCAACTGCTGCAGAACGAAGCAGAGTTTTTCTCACTGTTTCTTGAGTTCCTTCAAAGAAGCTGAACGTTATTGGCTCAGGTATGTTCAGTCGATTTATTTTGCTAATGATATTCGATGCTTGCAGAAAAAGGCGCCGTTGATGTCTTCATCCAAAATCATTGCGTTCCATCCCTTTTTGGATGATGGCTTACTGAGAATAGGAGGAATAATTTTGCCTTCGAGTCATCATCTTGTTTTTCTCATTATCGATGATTACCACCTGAACACTATTCACGGAGGACTAAATACTGTTCTCTCCAAAGTTAGAGAGCATTTTTGGGTGATCAAGGGGCGTCAGCTTGTCAAACGGCGGATCAAGAGCTGCATTGCATGCAGGAAATTGTTCGACCAACCCGCTTCACAGCCATTTGCTCCGTTTCCGCTGCAGCGAATCACACTTAACAGGCCATTCGACAACGTGGGCATCGATTTCGCAGGCCCATTATACTACCTGACTCCTGGAGATTCATCAATGTGTAAGGCGTACATTCTAATTTTTACGTGTGCTGCCATCCGAGCTATTCACTTAGAGTTGACGACTAGCGTGTCAACTGACAGTTGTATCATGGCGATAAGGCGTTTCATCGCTAGGCGTGGTGTCCCATCACTGATCTTCTCGGACAATGCCAAGACCTTTCGACGAGCCTCTTTAGAACTGAAAGGGGTTGAAGGTATCTTTGAAGGAGAAGCCTTGCAGGATTTTTTTTCTCAGAAGAGAATAAAATGAGAATTCATTGTTGAACGAGCACCCTGGTGGGGTGGATTGTGGGATAGGCTAATTAGAGTTGTCAGGAACGCGTTAAAAATAGTTATTGGTAAGGCAAAACTTAGTTTTGATCAACTTCGCATTATTTTAGTTGAAGCAGAAGCTATGGCCAACGAAAGACCTTTGACATATGTCTCCAGCGAACCGATGGATTTGACGCACGTTATATTAGCAGCCAGTCATTTCGTGGTTTTTCATCAGTTCGCTAGCCTATTTTTTCTCTTCCCTCTTCTTTAATCGGAAACAATAAAGTATATTGAATTTTGCACGAGCTTTCATTTTCATTTGTTTAATCGTGGGTTTTCATAGTTTTCATACCCAAAGCAGGTAAATGCTCTCACGTGATCCGAAGATCACGACCTATTAGTCTTTCATTATTCCTCCTAAAAACTTTAGAACGACTGATTGAAATCCATTTACACAAAGCATTGACAAAAAAACTTTTATCAACGGCGCAACATTCGTATTCTTAGGGTAAATCAGTAGAAACGGCCCTACACACGCTTACGCGTTCCATAGAAGATTCGCTTCGTCATAAGGAATATACAATGGTTGCATTCCTATATATTTAAGGCGCTTTCAACAACGTCGACTCACCTGCGATCGCTGGTGCTCTGGCAGCTCTAAACGTGGATGCCTCACTTGACGAACTGATCAATTTAATGCTTAATGGCCGAATTATGAACTCAAGTCACAAGATGGCGCCCCATGTCCCCTTCTCTGGAAATTGGTGATGAATGAACTGCTAATATTCCTGGAGCAGGGGGTTACAATATTATTGCCTATTCGGACGACGTTGCTTTAAAAGAACTCCTACTCCTACAACACGCTCGTAATAAGCTAATCACAAAACTGAACTTGTCCTCTTCTCTAGGAAATACAAGATTCCACACATTAACTCTCCATGTTTAAATGGCACTAGTTTGAAATTCTCAAATGAAACTAAATACTTGGATCTTAGTTTTGATAGAACGCTAACATGGAAGATTAACATCTTGAAACAAATGGGGTTTACAGCCTCGTATCGCTTACAATTATGAATTATTTAGATGGGTGTGCAATTGTTGAAAATTATATATTTTTTAAAAATATCAATTAATTGCCTGAAAACACTTCCCATTTACTATTTTCTCAAGCACAACCTTCGACTTCACTTTCACTGATTGTTCAGATGCACAAAACTTGTAACCACCACTTGAAAAATAATACCTAAACGAAAAGCAAAGTTCATTCATCGACTGTCGTCGTGCACTGCTTCGATGTAATGCATTGTATATTTGACCAATGACGCTTTACGGAGAGAGAACAGAACAGATACAAAAGAAAGGAGAATACGAATACAGCCCGTGCACAGAAATCCGTCACACGAGTTCACTACAAGTTCATCAAAATAAAGCGATATTATTTACGGCGTGCGGGTGACGAATGACGATGACCATGAATACTGGGGAAATCTTGTAGTGTATATTGTTTGGAGTTGGATGAATTTATTCGATGAAATCAACAAAACATGTCCACAGCGAGATTTCGTGCGAGTTTAATCTTTTTTGTTCCTTTTGCTTAGTATCCTGCTCGCGCTAAATTTTAGCGTCCCTAGTCTCCACTTCATTTCTCCACACCAAAGACAAATGCTCGCTAAATTATTAAACATCATATAGATGGGACAAAAACCATTTGTTCATGACAGTAAACGTTATTTTAATTATTCGCGTACATACAATTTTCAAATTTCAAAAGACAATGCATTGTTTGAATCGTTCCAAAACAATAGATATAAGTAAAATTGAAGAAGATAAATAATCATTGCTTCAGCAGCTCAAATAATTTCTATAGTAGCAAGCAGAAGACGACACGTTCCTTCTGTCGGGTATTGGAATTTTTCTGCAATTTCCATATTGCTAATCGTTCCTCCACAAGCCCTGCAATTTTTTATGTTTTTTTATCGCATGAAACGGAGTTTTTGGTTTTGCGTTCTCTTTTATTTATCGCACAAATGTTTTCTGCGGTTTCCTCTGAAAAAAATCCAAAGTAAACACCTCCTTTTCTTATGTCAAAATTTATCTTCGATTTAATGTACCGGACATTTATTTCGCGAGCTAAATGAGGGGAGACTTGTCATCGGCCCATCTATATGAAGTTAAGAATTTAGCGAGCGAACAGGATACTGCTTTGCTAAACTGCCTTGCTAAATTTTATCTTTGTAGACATTTTTGTATGGGAGATACAATTTAGCGCGAGCAGGATACTAAGCTTTAACGTTGAATGAATTTTGAAAGAAAAATTAGGAAGGAGGAATATAAATATGGTGTAGGCCGTGTGAGGGATGTTTTATGGGTTGTGGAATTGTGCATATCATATTTGTGTGTTATTATTATTACACAGTGTTCGATTAAATATTTTTTTCCTGTTAGATCAGGGTGTGCAAGGTGTGCAAGGACGCCACTGCTTACAGGCTGTGTGTGGAGGAATATAAATATGGTGTAGGCCGTGTGAGGGATGTTTTATGGGTTGTGGAATTGTGCATATCATATTTGTGTGTGTTATTATTATTACACAGTGTTCGATTAAATATTTTTTTCCTGTTAGATCAGGGTGTGCAAGGTGTGCAAGGACGCCACTGCTTACAGGCTATGCGTCTCTGTCATAAGACCGATACTCACGAACCCTCCGCTGCACTTGACATCCTGTTTCATCTGGCACCCATTGAAATCTTCAGCAGGCAAATGGCAGCTTCTGCAGTCGTACGCCTCAGAGCTACTTCACAATGGACCAGCAATGGCCTTGTCGCTATACTGAACAACATCAAGAACCTTCCAGGAAACATCGACTACACCAGAACTACAATTTCATGGAAACTTCCAGGTCTCCATTCCCACTAGATCATTCTGGGAGGAGGAAGCTTTCCTGGATGATGAATCGATCCATTTCTTCACATGGTGGCGGTGTCTTCTCCGACAGACAAAATAAATGGGCATTTGCCACCCCATAAAAATATAGCTTGTAGGCAGGTAACGGGAAATCGGCCGAAGTTTTGTCTCTGGTATCTAGTACAAAAACACTTTACATACTAAAAAACAACCAATAAGTGAAAATTGATTGCATATTAAAAAAAAAAAAATTTTAATTGGTTGTATGTGAGACTTGCTCTCGGTAAGAGAAACACTTAGGCAGTTAGTCGGCTCATTCTGGTTGCTTTCTAATTTGGGATATTACAATAAGCCTATATTCAACAGAACGGCCTAATAATTTTGAAAGTTTTTAAAAAAAGTTGACAGCCTATATTTAACAGTAAGGCCCAATAAATAATTTGGAAAGATTTAAAAACATCAACATCACAAATCCAATTCCCTGAATCTGATTGCGTACGTCTTGGGGCATGACAATAAGCCTATATTTAGCAGTACGGCCCTATAATTTGACAGGTTTTAAAAGAGGAACATCACAAATACAATTCCCTGAATCGACTATCTAACTACTGTAAAATGTGGAATCTCGTAGTTAATATAAGTAAGTCTCAAATAATGAATTTTAAAGTAGGAGGTGGAAGAAATTGTGCAAATGAAAAATAAAAATTTAACGGTGAGCTTATCCAAGTGGTTAAAGAGTACAAATAACTAGGGGTCTTTTTTACAGAGAAGACTTAAATGAAAGAGAACATTTCACCTACCACCGAAAACGCTAATATTGAAAACAAATTATAGCCACTTTATAAAAACCCTTACATTCTCCGAGTGCGCAACACGCCGGAATATCGATTACCAAAAAAACAATGGCGAATGCTGTTCAAAAGAAAAGATCAGAGAGGAATTCGTGATTATTATAGAAAACAACAAATATGTGTTTTTAAAGAGTTGCAATCAAATGAAACATCAACAAGTTAAATACACTCAATCAATAATCAAATCTACCAACCCACTACAAGAATAACACATCCACGATAGGGTGACAAACATCTACAATTTGAAGGAGTCGATAAAACAATTGCACTGGTGACGGACGTAAAATGCAATTTCTCTTTTTCAAATTAACATTAATTCGTAACTTCATTTTTACCAAACAATTTTGTGAAATAACTTTTCGTTTGCTCATAATAAAATACATAAAAAAAAGGAGTTTCGTTTACAAATCACAACGAAGCTGCAGCTGCCGCCGTGTCGTCAAGTGACCTAGTGCTATCATTATTCTTTTTCTACTAAACGATAATTTTAACGCAACGGCGAATGGAAATTCCCAGAAATCGAATTTGTACTAGGGGTATTCACTAGTCAAATTGCAATTTTGGTTTATTTTATCAGTTCATGAATACTTATCTGATCACTAAAAACACTGATGTGGTATTCGATTGGGTGCTCTCAAAGCTATTTTTTTACTCTCAGAGCAATTTTTATGTTCGTTTGGTAGAAAAATAAAAGCAATCTTGTTCAGATTCCAGAGCACTTTTGCTAATCTGGTTTTTTTTTCAGGTTTTTTTTGAGGAAATGTTTTTTTCCTTTGTTGCGTTTGTTATTATTATTATTATTAAGTCGAAATATTTATTGATTCGTATGAGCAAACGGCCCTAAATGCGATTATTTGAATTAAATCGCGTGTCGCTTGTTTCCCGAGACCAAAATTACAAA
The DNA here is from genome assembly GCA_916610125.1 of Cheilosia vulpina. Classification (NCBI taxonomy): domain Eukaryota; kingdom Metazoa; phylum Arthropoda; class Insecta; order Diptera; family Syrphidae; genus Cheilosia; species Cheilosia vulpina. Next base: position 47,831,201 of record OU744280.1, read on the forward strand.
ATTAAAAACTTTACTCGCTGCTAATAATCCTACCACATTATTTTCTTTTAATCCAAAAAAGGATAAAATTGAAACATTTCATATACATTTACCTCCGTATTAATAAACAAGTAAAAGTGTTATCATCGGCCTGGCCGATACACTGCATACAAGTCATGCAAAATTGGTTTTGTATGGGAGGTACCAGAACTACTTAACCGACATGCCCATTTTTAATACCAACCTAAAGACCATAAAAATAGGTCCATTCACCAAACTTAATTTGCCTACGTTGATTCCTTTGGGCGCTATCGTGTATAAAACACGATATCCGCTCTCTAATGCACGAAATACTCGAGCACTTATACTACTCAGTGTTAGCTGACTATGGCCATGTATATCCGCATTTGAAGAAAATTCAATTTAAAAGTTTTTTTCAAACACATTTTCAATTTTATAGTCGATACGATGGTCAATTATCGACACAGATATTTTTTTGTTTACGTTAAAAACCAAGTACCTCTGCTAAAAAGTTATCCGCTGTCCAAACGCCGATTTCGGCGATCTAAGTTATCCGTTCGTTATTACATGTCAGTGAAACCAAACACACGTTTATTAATACGCAGCAGTATTAATAATTGTCGCGTAACTATATGTTAGGCCTAACTATTGGCAAGCACATTCGTTAAATTCAAATTGCTATTAATTAACATATTTAGAAGATAACTAAGGTTTCTTATAACTAACTTACGGTAGGAAATCTGTTAGTGAGTCATTAACTCTTAAAAAACATACTTCCCGTCAAAATGACAAATAAATTAAATTTAAATTTGAAAAATTCTAGAACAAAATGGTTCACCGTTTTTCAGTGATTTTAAATAATGAAAATATTTTAGGGGAGGATTCGGTTACCATAGCCCCAAATCGAAAAAAAAAGTGTACAAAAAACTAAAAACCCTATGACAATGTTTACAAATAAAACATTCAAAAATAAATACACATTTTCAAAAGAAAATATGAACAATTTTCTGTTGTTTTCCTTTATTTTCTCTTGCTTTTTTTTTCTTTTTCACTTGTCACAATTTAAATTTATTAGCCAGCCGTGATGACAGCCAATTTTAATAGTTAGTATAATTAGTACAATTTGGTTAGGTGATGCCAGCTATTTTAGAGAAAACATAAGTTAGTTATTATAGGCGTTTTTCTTTTTTAGTTCAGAGCACAACCTGAACTGTTATACAAAAAGTTCGTGTTTCTTTTTTAGCTCAGATACATCAGAGCTCAGATTTGTGTTTCTTTTTTCGATCTGAGCATAATCAGAGCGCGCTCGATGAGCTCAGAATAAATTGACTGAGGAGGCTGAGTAAAAAGCTGAATACAAACTCGCAGTCACATTTGACAGAAAAAAAACAGGATAAACAAAATAATTGAAATGGTGGACGACCTTTGTTTTTCTGGAACTGAATGTTAACCAATATAATAAATAAAAATTAATAAATTTTCAAATTATACATATATTTATTAAAAATGTCAGATACATGCTCAAGTGTGTTTCATAAATACATCAGAACGATCTGAGCACACTCGGCTCAGAGCGCGAGTTAAGTATCCATAGCAAAACACATTGAGAAAAAAGATAACATTATTTGTATTCAATGATATCTTTAGTCTCTAGTACAGTCTTGCACACAACGCTACAATGATAACATATGTAAAAGAGATAATATCGTTTGTATACAATGTTGGAATATTATCTCTTCTTCATTATCAAGCAAGACGATTGTACGCTTGGGTCTCCTTGTAGATAGATAAGAAAAGTATATAAATACGACTGTATGATGAATTTATCGACAGTCTTATTGTAACTACATAGTAGCCTTAAGCTCCTTTTAGAATTAGTAAAAAGTATTTCAATAATAAAGGACATAGTTCCAAATAAATATTGTTTAATTTTAAAAGTAAGAACCAAGTGTTTTAATTGGCGATCCTGCCAGGAGGTTAAATATACTTTTTAACTTCAATCGAGCGGACCTCGGGAACAAGTAGTGAAATCTAGTATAAACAGAACACTCGCGTTACCGGTTACAAGAATTACCTAGCATAGCAGGTACAAATATAGCTCCTTCGTACGAAGCAGCAAAGCAATTCAGTGAAAGTGTATATGTGGAAAAAAAAACACACAAATTCGACGACAACAGACACGAGTTCAAAATGGAACAACTCGCAGTATTAATGGCAAGATTAGAAGCTTTAGAAACCAGGTGCAACACAGTAACACAAACCCTAGAGCACACACGCACAGAGAATGCAAGGTTAGCAGCAATAATAACTAACCAAAATCAAATAAACACTAATTTAGAAACAAAACTAAATGAAGTAAAATCTGGATTAGGCATAGTACCAAACATACCTGTGCTAGAGGAAATAAGAACCACATATACAGATGGTAGTGAAATACAGTTAGACGCATTTAAAAGCCTACCTATTTTCAACGGCGATCAATCAAATTATCGGTCGTGGCGCGAAGAAGCATCCAGATTAATGGACAGCATTAAAAACCTCAAAACACACAGTAAGTACGCAGCAGCATTGACTATAGTGAAAAGTAAAATACAGGGTGCAGCCGCGAATGTGTTAACTAATTATAACACAATTTTTAATTTTGAGGCGATACGTAACAGATTAGATTATACGTACTCTAATCAAGAACCTCTATACGTGCTACAAGACATGATGAAAGCCATCACGCAAAAAAGAAGCACACTGTCTGAATACCACGACGAGATAAATAAAAATCTCAATTTAATAATATCAAAAATCACTATGTCAGGTGATCCGCCGAATATAATCGACAGACTAATTAAAAATGCTAACGACGACGCAGTTCGTATATTCATTGATGGTATGAGTGACAACTTTACAAGAGGATCATTATATTCAGCTACAATAAATGATCTAGAACACGCATTCGCAATTGCTCGCAGAATAGAACATGATAATGTGCACAGGCATTTACATCTCACTCAAGATAAGCACCACAAAAATATGCCACATGAACACAGAAACGAAAGAAGACCAAATTATTCGAGCCAAACAACGAATTATCAACCCCAGAAGCAATACGATAATATGCAGCAACACAATCAAGGACCACGCCTAAACCCTTCCAAGAGAAATGACGGACCACAGCCGATGGAGATAAACTCGAGACAAATTGTACATGCACAGCGACAAAATTGGAATCAATACAAACCCGATGTATATAATCCACCAGCGAAACGTGAACACAGCGGGAGTTTCAACACACACAACAGACCGCAACGATCTTATCAGCAGAACTTCAAGCAGCAGAGAGTAAATAACTCCCGACAACAACGCAGAGACGATGTCAGCAGTACATATGCAGAAGCAGATGAAACGGAATGTATGGTAAATAATAACATAAGAATAGATCATTTAAACTAGTAGACGGGTTGCCCTGCTTAAATTTAACTAGTACTATTTCTAAGAAAATTTATAAAATTCTTATTGATACTGGTGCAACCCATAATTACATTAATAGAAAATGCGATTCTAGCGAAAAAATTAAAATTAAACCTATAAAAATAAAAACAATGCATGGTTATTCTATGGTAGATACAAAGAAAGTAGTTAGGATATTAAAGAAAAATATAACATTTTTTGAATTAGAGGATATTCAGTCTTTTGATATGATATTAGGATATGAAGGACTTAAAGTTCTAAACGCGGAAATAAATTTCAGTAATATGACTCTAACTACCATAAGCAGTGTCGAATCTATTCAGAAAATTAATTACATAATTGGGGAAAATAATATTTATAAAGCAGACATAGATAGACTGATGAAGATTAATAACAGCATAGGACCGTTACCCTTTACAGATACTATAGAAGCAAGCATTAGGACGACCAATGATAATCCGGTTTATGTTAAACAATATCCATATCCCATAGCAGATAACGAATTCGTAAACAAAGAAATACAGAAACTCTTACATGACAATATAATAGAAAAAAGCCATAGTCCTTATAACAGTCCCATATGGACAGTACCTAAAAAAGGTTTGGACGAAAAAGGAAAACCAAAACGGCGCATGGTTGTTGATTTCCAAAAACTTAACGCTCACACTGTAACAGACAGATACCCCATTCCGGATGTCAACATGACAATTCAAAATTTAGGTAAAGCCAAGTACTTTACAACGTTAGATTTGGAGTCAGGTTTCCACCAAATTAAAATCAAAACAGATGATAAAGAAAAAACAGCTTTTGCTATAAATGGCGCAAAATATCATTTTAAACGAATGCCTTTCGGGCTCAAAAATGCACCAAGCATATTTCAGAGATGCGTGGACGACATTTTGAGAGACTTTGTAGGTAAATTCGTACACGTTTACATTGATGACGTATTGATATATTCTTCATCTGAGGAAGAACATATACAGCACATAAGTCAAGTATTCGACGTACTCAATAAAGCCACATTAAAAATATCTGATGAGAAAAGTAAGTTTTTTCAAGAAGAAGTAGAATACTTAGGTCACATAATCAGACATGGTAGAATCACTACGAACCCTGAGAAAATAGCAGCTATAGAAAATTTTCCAGTCCCACAAACGGTAAAGGATTTGAGAGGATTTTTAGGTCTTACAGGTTACTATCGTAAGTTTATAAAAGGATACGCAAGCATAGCCAAGCCCCTGACATTATATTTACGAGGAGATAACGGTAAAGTAAACAAAAAACAAAGTAAAAATATTAAGTTAAATCTGAATGATTCAGCATTAGAAGCGATTAGAATTTTAAAAAATTATTTGAAAGAACAAGTCGAACTTTTTCAACCGGATTATAGTAAACCATTCGAGCTTACTACAGATGCATCCAACATAGCTATTGGAGCCGTACTAAGTCAGAATAAGCAACCTATACACTTCTTGTCAAGAACACTGAGTAAGACAGAAGAGAACTATAGCACAAACGAGAAAGAGCTATTAGCGATCATATGGTCCTTACAAAAACTCAGAAACTACATATATGGTATAGCAGACTTAACCATATATACCGATCACCAGAGCCTTATATATTCTGTATCAGAAAAAAATCCCAACACAAAGCTGAAACGTTGGAAGGGAATCATTGAAGACTTTGGAGCAAAATTAGTTTATAAACCAGGAAACCTAAATCTTGTAGCTGACGCATTATCACGTCAACGCATAAATACTTCTACCATAGAAACAGCACATTCAGCTGAAAGTTCTTCTAATGATATAATAAAAACTGTGAATCAGCCTTTTAATGCATACACTGCACAGTTCGAACTTATTGAAGATATAACAAATAATATCGAAACACAAATCTATTTTAGTAACAAAATAAGACTCATAATAAAGTTTAAGGACAAAGACTCTTTACTAAGGCAGATGAAAGAAGTTATACAACCCCAAAAGATTGTAGCTTTGCATACGAAATTTGAAAACATATACAAATATGGTGAAAACATAAAAAAAGAATTCCCACTAGTAAGATTTATATTCACACCAAGAAAACTTCAAGACGTGACAAATTTGGAGGAACAACTAAAACTTGTAAGGGTAACTCACGAAAGAGCACACCGAGGGTTACGTAACAATATACAAGAAATCTCAGAGAAATATTACTGGCCCGATCTAAATAAACAAACAAAGAGTTTCAACAAAAAATGCATAGCATGTCTATTTGGAAAATATGAAAGAAAACCTACCAGAGAACCTCTGAATAATTCAGAAATACCAACACATGTGGGAACACACATTCATATGGACATATACTTCAACGACAAGTATACTTTCCTTGTAACAGTAGATAAGTATTCTAAATATACAATCCTTCGGGAAATCGAAACTCGAAACAGACTGTACGACGTTATGGAAGAGGTCTTATCTAATTATTTCCCAAAATGTGAACGACTCATGACAGATAACGAGAAGGGATTCAAAACAGAAATGGTGAACCAAATGTGTTTGAAATACAACATAACTAAAGTAGAAACTCCAGTATACAGATCGACAGCGAACGGTCAGGTAGAACGTGTAAACGGTACAATAACTGAACTGTCTAGAATATTCACAATTCAGAATAAAACAAGACTTATCGAAGAAATATTTAGAACAGTGCGTGAATTAAATAATTCTATACACTCAGTTACCGGTTTGAAACCTAGAGACATTTTCTTTAATCAAAATAAATATAGCAATAGTGAAATTATAATAAATAAACTAAACTCAGCATCCAAAAAAGTGATCGAACGTCTAAATAAAGGAACTCGACACAGAGAATATAAAAAAGGAGATAAGATAATGGTAAGAATCACAGGTCTTAGAAAGAAATCTAACGCCAGATACATAACAAGAATAGTAGAAGAAGATAAAGGAGACACTGTAATCTCTAAAGAGGGAATAAAAATTCACAAGGATAACATAAAGAATTATCATTTTTTAGATGACGAAAATATTAATATTCCTAACATTACTAGGAATTGTACAGAGTCAAGAAGGGCAAGGAAACGTTCAAATAACTGAGTTACTAAACAAGAAGTTTATACTTACGCAAACAGATGACGTGTATTTATTCAAAGAACAAACTTATTTGTTACATGCCACCAACCTGACTTCGATATTTCAACCTTACGTAAATATCGTAACTAGTAACTATCAACCTACACAAGAAGAAAAAATTTGGTTAAGTAAAATTAAGAATTTAGCAGACCAATTACAAGAACATACTAGGCATACTAGATCAATTAACTTTTTAGGAACAGCTTTCAAATATGTGTTTGGTAATCCTGACCATTATGACTTAGTTAACATAGAAACGAGTATAAATAATCTCATAGAAAACAATAATAAACAAAAAACTATAAATTCTAGATTCGAACAAATTTTGCAACAATTCGAAGGTCAGAGCCTTAAAGAACATTTAGTAATAGAACAAGTGTACGAACAATTATTATTATTGACCAGAACAATTAATGCAGCAAAAAATAATGAATATTTATCAGAAAGCCTAGACTTAGATGACATTAAAAATATTATTCAACATGAAATAATTCAAGTACCCATAATAAATATACTTGAGTACTCTAAAATATTATTAGCTAGAACTGATGAATTCTTCATCACAATATATAAATATCCAGTTCTAATTAAATCATGTAAATTGTATAAAGTAACACCCTTAAATTCAAAACATGGAAAAATCATTACAGATAAAACAATTGCCTTATGTAACCAAACTTATTTAAGAACAAGAAATTGTCAAAATCATCTAAGTAAAAACATTTGTGAAATTAACTTTGAAGAAGAAAATTGTCTTATTCCACTTTTAAAGAATATAACTTCAAAATGCAACATTAAACAAGAATACGATTACGACTTAGAAATTGAATCCGGTGTTATGTTATTAAGCGGTAAGCATAAGCTAAATAATCAAACAATTAATGGTATAAACTTAGTTACTTATGAAAATACTATAAATCTAGATGATAAAATATACAAAAACATGCATAAGCAAATTAAAGAAGTTATATTAAGAAATCATAATTCAGAGTCTTACATCGACCAAATAATTAAAGAAGATACAATGTACAAATTCGATAACATAGATACTTTAAAAAAACTAATTATTCCTTTTGAAGAAAAACCGATATTATCAACTATATACACAATTGTAACACTGATTGTTATTCTAGCATTTACGTACGTAATGATAAAAACTATACAATGTATAACAGATCGTCAAAAACAAAAAAAGATTGACGCATATAACAAAACTTATGAAAGAGAGATGTTAAAAATAGCGTCGAAAAATCGGGACGATTTCGTTTAACAAGGGGGGGAGTTAAGTATCCATAGCAAAACACATTGAGAAAAAAGATAACATTATTTGTATTCAATGATATCTTTAGTCTCTAGTACAGTCTTGCACACAACGCTACAATGATAACATATGTAAAAGAGATAATATCGTTTGTATACAATGTTGGAATATTATCTCTTCTTCATTATCAAGCAAGACGATTGTACGCTTGGGTCTCCTTGTAGATAGATAAGAAAAGTATATAAATACGACTGTATGATGAATTTATCGACAGTCTTATTGTAACTACATAGTAGCCTTAAGCTCCTTTTAGAATTAGTAAAAAGTATTTCAATAATAAAGGACATAGTTCCAAATAAATATTGTTTAATTTTAAAAGTAAGAACCAAGTGTTTTAATTCGCGCTCATAATGCTCGAGCTCGGTTCAGAGCTCAGCTCTGAACTAAAAAAGAAAAACGCCTTATATGAGTTATTTTTTTATTTATTAATAAGAAAATTTAACTAATATGTTATTAATTTAACTAGGTGCTAGGTAACATACGAGTTGGAGAGTAGTTGCGGGTTTTTTATTAATACTGCTGACGGGGGCTAATAAATAAATTTCAGAAATCTTTTATAAATGTTTATAAAATGTATCAGATTTACTTCAGAAACATTTCTGAAATTTTTCGTGGGTATGTACACACCTTAATATTCCAAGATAAACGTAATACCTGTTTGAACATAAGGTGGTGAAGGTTTCTCATAAGCAGGAAAGTCGTAAGTGTGTCTTATTACGGTGAACTCCGGATACCAGGCGACCTCCGGTTTAAACCAGAACTTTGAGGTATGGAGCTCTGCCTCGGGTGACAGTCTTTCTCGCAGTTTAAAAAAAAATTTAATGGAAACAAACAACACAACATTGGAAAACAACAAGGAATGCACACCTTTCAAACCAGAGGTCACTTTGGACCTTCCAGTTTCCACAGCTATAACCACATTGATTGGAGAAGACTCGGTCGTATCCCATGAATGTTATATCGGCGGAAGAAGAAGCTGCTTTACTAGCATCCCCGAAATCTTCAACAGCTATCAACAAACCATCGGAGTCAGTCAAGCCAAACGAAGCTGGCAAAATCAAGCTATCAGGTGCTGAACGTAAACGCATGAAGAAACTGTTAGACTCAGGGTATTAGATTGAGGAGGCGCGTTCACTGGCCTTGGAACCTGTGAAGTGCAAAGATATTCGTCCCAAAAGGCCAAGAGCCGACAGTTCGACCCCAACGAGCAACACTCCTAAACGGAAGGCTACTGAGGCTGCACATTTATCACCTCAGCAGGCACCCACCTTCCGGGACGTTGTGGGATGCAAAAAGATAGTGGTTATACCTACAGACTACTCCGCTACCCTATGGTCCACAGAACAACTAAAGCTGGTACAGAACAATGTCCTGGTTGTACATTTAAACCCGGTTGACTTGCTTTTACGTGCAAGAACCAAACGACGAGTGACTGGCTGGTAAAAATAATACCCACTTTGGTACCATGGTAAGGTGCCAAACTCTGAGCTGTGAGCGAGGAAGAAGTTCCTCGGCCATAAATCTTTGTCGGCTACTTCCCTGGAGAGGGAACCCCAACCAGCAAAATACTGGGTCTCGTGAAATGTTAAAACGACGGTCAGAGAGTAGACGACTGGAGATTACTCAACCGGGTGCAAAGGCCCCAAATAACGGAGCTCACCTTAGCTCTAGATCCAAAGTCGGCCCTCAAAGCCCTAAATGGCAACATTAGCTACGGTTTCGGTGATGTACACCTACGGCCAAGAAATAAGGACATCCCGGAACCAAAGGTCGCCAAGAAAGAGAGTGCAGTCACAAGCGCAGGGATCATCCAGGACCCAAAAGCAAAAACAACTGACCAATGTTCTCCAAAGACTATGGCTAATACATCGAAGACCACAACGGAGGTTACCCCTAGCTGCTCCCCGATGCTACCACTGCAAATCGGAAAAAACAGACGTGAGCCTGAAGAGGCGGCACTACTCAACAGTAGCAGGGGTAAAAAGCTGGCACAGAGCGGCCGCCAAAGAAGATAAATATACGTAGTCCATCCGCAAATAACACCAGAAGGCAATTTAAGTGCCTTCAATTAAAATCCAACATGCTAAGACAGCTTCTAGTGTCCTAAGCAGGAGATTTATCAAAGAGAACCTGGATATAGCCATGATTCAGGAACCATGGACCTTTTCAGGAGCCATAAAGGGCTCCCAAATGAAGAAGAAACCTGTAAGTTAATTTACGATAAACAGCATGTCCGCCCAAGGGCAGCTCTAATGATAAATAAAATCTTAATTAAAGCATCTTTTCCAATTTCAGAATTTATTCAAGGAGATTGGGTGGCGGCACTCATCGCAATACCAAACGCCGGTCAAAAGGGAGGGGATTTGAAGATCGTTCTCGCCTCTGCCTACCTCCCTGGAGACACTTCTGAAGCACCAACTTCAGAGGTAGCGGCTATAATATACTGCAAAGAAAGGAGACTACAGTGGATCCTCAGCTGTGACGCCAATGCTTACCACACAGTATGGGGGATTACCAACATAAACAAAAGAAGTGAGTCCCGTTTTGAATGTATTTGTGCTAATAATTTGGTGGTGGTAAATAGAGGGGTAGAACCAACCTTCATAAATGCGATTCGTCAAGTGGTTCTAGATCTCACTTTGGCAAGTCCATTTATATATAATATCATCACAAACTGGCATGTTTCCGGAGAAGCATTCATGTCGGACCACAATCACATTAGATTCGACTTGGAAGCTGACTCCGTAAGTAACACAGTTTACAGAAACCCGAAATCCTCTGACTGGGAATCACATCGGTTAGTCCTCGAATCAGAACTAAATTGTTCTTCTGTTCCACTGGGGACCATTCCGGAGTTAGAAACTGAATCCGAAGAGCTCCAAAAAGACATAACCTTCGCCTATGAAAGCAGTTGTGCCCTCAAAAATTGGAAAAAGCGAAAATATGTTTCATGATGGAATAAAAGACTTGACGCTCTTAGGAGCTAAGCAAGAAAACTTTTCAATAGAGCCAAGAACAATGGCCATTGGTGCCAATACAGAATAGCTCTTACTGATTACAACAAAGAATTGAGAAAATCAAAACGAGTGACTTGGAGAAAACACTGTCAGAGCATTGAAAATCTCCCTGCAGCTACACGACTCCAAATCGTCCTTGCTGGCGATCACTCAAACGGCACCTGCTCTCTGAAAAAGCAAAATAGTGAATTTACAAACACCCCTGAGGAAACCTGTCAACTTCTCCTTGACACACACTTCCCATAATGCATCCGCATGGACAACCCACCTGAACCGATGAGGCACCAGGATCTCACTGTATCAAAATGGGATTATATATATGGATCTATTGGCTCCTCAAATAATTAGGGTTTTCAGATCCAGTCTATCCCTAGGCTCAAGGTGCTTTTCATACCAAAGGCAGGTGGGAAATCCGAACAACTAGCAAAATCATATCGCCCCATCAGCCTCAGCTTCTTTTTCCTAAAAACAATGGAGAATGTACTCGATCAATACATAAGGGATCAGTTCCTTACAGATAACCCACTTCATGCGAGTCAGTTCGCATACCAAACCGGCAAGTCTACCGAAACTGCCATACACAGCCTTACAACGATGATTGAAAAGGCTCTGGCAGCAAAGGAAACGGCTCTCTGTGCCTTCATAGACATCCAGGGAGCGTTTGACAATACCTCCTTCGATGCCACAAAGAAAGCTATGATAAGGAAAGGCATTGCGCCACTAATCATAAAATGGGTTCTAAACATGTTAGAAAGCAGAATCATTAATTTGGCGTATGGAGGCTCACAAAAGACTGTTAAGGCCACTAGGTGCTGTCCTCAAAGAGGAGTACTTTCCCCTCTACTGTGGACTTTAGTCATAGATTAACTCCTAGACCACCTCACACAATCGGTGTACATTATACAAGGCTATGCAGATGATGTAGTAATCACTGTTAGGGGCAAACATGACAAACATGATATCATGCAAAGGGCCATAAACTTAACTTATAGATGGTGTCAGAACAACGGATTGACCATAAATCCCTCAAAAACAGTCATAATACCATTCTCAAAAAAGAGAAAACTAGAATTGAAACCGATCAAGCTAAATAACACAGTTATAGACCTATCAGGAGAGGTAAAATACCTAGGAGACAGGACTCTGACCTAGAATTCACACCTTGATCAAGTCACCAAGAAGGCAACGAAGGCAATTTATATGTGCCATCGTCTTTACGGCAAAACCTGGAGCTTAAAACCTAAAACGATCTATTGGTCATACAAGACGATCATCAAACCAATGATCACCTATGCAGCGTTATCATGGTGGCCAAGAACCGAACAAATAACGGCCCAACAAAAAATTAACAAAATATATCGCTAAGCATGCGTTGGTATAACAGGGGGAAAGAAAACTTGTTCAACTGCAGCCATAGGGGCAATGCTCAGCCTTATGCCTCTACATATTTCTGTAAAGAGGAAAGCTGGCCTCAGTGCCCTCAGGCTCACTGATATATCAAATTTTAAAGCAGGAAACCTCACAGGATACCTTCGGGTACTACAAATGCTTCGCTTCTCTAGAAAATTTAAGATACTCATAGCTGACAGGAGTACCTGGAGAACCAACCAATTCATAATACCATCAGGATCACAAATCTGGTACACCGACGGTTCAAAGATGGAAGATGACGCCACCGGTGCTGGGTTCCAAAGAGCTATAACAAACAGAAAATCACCAGACATCTTTCAAGTGGAGGTACACGCCATAGAGATATGTGTCCGTGAATGCCTACGAAGGCGCACTAAAGGTGCATGCATTTACATCCTCTCAGACAGCCAGGCAGCTCTTAAGGCCCTAATATCGTATACGATCAGGTCAAAGCTGGTTCTGGAATGTTTCAAACTCCTCGAAGATCTGGCCAAGGACAACACAGTCATCGTTGCTTGGATACCAGGTCATGAGGGGTTTGAAGGTAATGAACGAGCGGATTGCCTGGCGAGAAGAGGTGCATCACGCCCGCTCACCGGTCCTGAGCCCTATTTCGGCTTACCTTTAAGTTACGTACACTCAAAATTCAGGAAATGGGAAGATGATCACATTGCCGAATACTGGACGGAATCCAACAGAGGCAGGCAAAAAGATTCATAAGACCAGCTCGTAGTAAAACAAAAAAGTTACTTGAGCTGAGCAAAGAAGATCTAAGGATCCTAATGGGTTATCTTACAGGTCACTGGCCACTAAGATACCATCTCAAAAAAATGGGACTTTCCAACGATGACTCCTGTCGACTCTGCGGAGAAGAGGAGGAAACAACGGAACACATAGGTACTCTGCGAATACCCTGCTGTGGCAAGGGGCAGAGCGATCCATATGCAAGGGGCGTATTTAAGTCCTGCAGATATAGGAAACATGGAACCAAGAAGGGTACTGAGGTTTATAAAGAGCCTCAACAGCTCCCTGGGTTAAATAACAGAGGCCAACAAAATAGATCTTTCTGGACGCAGTGCACAGGGCCTATTTCTTACAATACAATACAATATTTGAATATAAAATACTAATGTCGTTTTCCATTGGGACAAAAAATCAATCTTTTTTTTTGATCGCGTTCCATTGGGAAAAAATCAATCTTTTTTTGATTCGGATCACTTTTTGCAAATCTCGATATTTTTTCAGATTTACACATACTATCACAAATACAGCACAGCTGTTTTACGTCATTTAAAGAAGTTTGTTTTAAAACAAATGTGCAAAGTTTCGTGAAAAACAAAATAAAGAAATACATAAACAGCAATGGAGATAGTTTTGGAGGAATTATTATCTTCATTGTTTTCCTCATCATCTGGAAACTACGAATCACCGAAACTACTCCATTTGTATCTACAATAGAGGAAACATTTTTCAAGCCGATTTCCATGGTTGATTTTACCAAAAAACAAATGCTATTTGAGCAGCTGATATTGTTCTCAATTAACGCACTAATCCATTCACAAAATCAGATCAATTTGATTGCATGTTCCATGAGCCGCATAAAATCTGAGATATGAAAAAGATTTTTGGTGGTCGCAATGGAAAACGACATAAATTAGTTTCTTAAAAGAATGGAGAAAAACAATTATTCAAAGTTTATTCAAATGGTAACACCCCCGAACTTGCAAGTAAAATGTCATGTGTCTTGTGTGACGTCACGTTGAGCAAAATATTTGCAATATGGCTGGTGGCAATATGAAATTTTTAATACCCTGTATTATCTGTTTTGTTTTTGAAAGCAACTGTTACCACAACTCCAAAATTAAACTTTTCATTGATCCTCATGGTTTTATTTTCGTGATCTGATCCGGATCAGATCACGCCGAAAAAAAATACGGCTAGTAGCATTCAGTGGTCACAAAACAGGTTGTGGGCAGTCAATTTGCGTAGCTTAGTACAACATTTTGTGTTTTTTTGATATGTTACAGTAATGGTAAAAAAAATGTCAAATGTCGTTTTCCATTGGGATAAAGAAGCGTCCGGGAGAGTCCGGAATCGACAAAATCACTTCTGAAACCGTTCCATTGGCACAAAATACAATCTTCTCTGTGATTCTGAGAAGAGAATTTCGCTTCTCGATTTGAAGTCAGAATCCACTCATGAAGCACTCACACAAGTGTAATTTATGTATTTTATACAAGTCAGCTGAAAGCCGCCGTAGATTATTTTTTGGCATTTCACCAATACTATTGTGGATTCTTTCAGAAACTGTTTTGTTGTTCCATTGGATTTCAGAATGAGTGGATCCCCGAGTGAAACCAATGGAAAACGACATTATTGAATTGCTTTTATCGACACAAAATTGAGTCAAATATATCTGTTGCTGACTATAATTTAAATTAAATTTGGATAATATTCGCTGTTTGCAAACAATGCAACGAAAAATTAAAGGGAAGATAAACACATCGTCTCATACCAGTGATCGATGCATGGATTAATCATGCTGAGTTCTTGACGGGTCATGGCTGTTACAGAGAATATCACTTTAAACGCGGACATGAAACAATCACAAACGGTCCATATTGCAAAACCGTTTCCAAAAACGCGGAACATGTGTTTTTTCACATGTCACTATACGCAGCCGGAAGAATAGCGCTACGGGAGTGGTGGTGCCTTCCCGATAATGTCGGAAATTACATGTTTAGAAAACTGGACCATTGTAAGTGAACGCAAAGCAAGTGATAAAGAAAGTTAAATATTCATTCCGACCCCCGCGAAGTTCGGGAAGGGAGGTGGTTTCAGTCGTCGCCCCATCGCCAAAAAAATACGTAGCCGTGCCACGAAGCCAGACAAGCGTCAGTACAAAAATCGCGGATGGAAGAGCCACTTCGTAAAATGTATAAGTTTTATTAGCATCAGAACACAACAGAACGTAAAACGTATCCACGCATATACAAGTTAACTATAAAAAAAGGTTTTACTTACCTAACTTGAGTTCGTTAATTTTATGATGAGTACATCTCTGTTCTGACTTTAGCAATCCTTCTTGGATTAACCATTCGGTAAATTTGTTTGGTGTCAACATAAGAACCAACTTCACTTTAGAGTCCAATTTGCTACGCGTCGAAGACATATCTTTTACCTTTAACCAAGGTTTGGCTAGTACCACCAACGATGGGAAAGTCTTTCCTTGTAATTTTCCCTCCTTTTCAGCCACCGTTATTTTAAAACCGTTTGACTCCGAATCAATTACCAAACCACCCACCGACGTTATCTCTGATGGGCGAAAATTCTGCGATGAAACTTTTTCCTTATTCAATGAACTTTTTGCGACAAGACTAATCCTTGCACCACTGCCTCCTTTTCCGGAAGATTTACAAGACTTTAGTAGAAGTGCCGGTGGTCGTGCAAGAGATGACGACTTCTGTTCTGGAGCATTAGATAACGATTTCGAAAGAATGGGCACAGGCTGTTGTCTGCTTATCTGTCCCTGTTGAATCACTTTAGACGGTGGGCGCCCACGTTTATGTGTAGAGGCATTCGTCGGTGTGGATACACGCTTAGCTAAAGGAATGTTATCATCTTCGTCTGATGATTCCATGTACACAAAACTTCCATGACGTTTCCTACGACCCAGTCGTTCGAGTGACTGCGAAACAGATGGAAGCTTCTTTGGTGCTATAGCCTCCTTGATTTCTTGTAAGACTCTACCTTTGAAAGAATACGCTGAAAACACTTCTCCACTAAAAAGTTCTTTTCCTTCGTTGGTACCCATTACAGCTTTAAGAGAACTCTTAATAGCATTATGTTCGTCAGTGACTTTTTCATATGCAGCCAACTGTGCGGGAGAAAGGTCCTCGACCCAGCAATTAAGTTCAAGCATTATATCAACCCTCGCACTCTTCATTTCTCTCTTTGCAATCGGTAGTGCTTCGGCTTCTATTGTTTTATATATTTGAACAAAAACAATATTAACACTTCACAAATTCTGTCATATATTTAAAACTCAAAAATATATGCGGAAGGCGGCACAAGCCAGCAAGGATTACAATGAACTGGATCACAGACTACTAACCAAAGATAATAGAATACAGAGATATATAACTTTCCAGTGGAAAGGCGGCTGCCTACAAGCTGTTTTCCCGAAAAATTCATGAAGTCACGCACATAGGCTCATTTCTTTTCTAGAATATGTGAGTTCATGAATTGGACTTTAATACAAGAATTCGCTATTCCGATAATTGTATTTCACTATTTTTTTTATTTTAATCGAAGCCTCAACAAAAACCAAATAAGTTCAATACCAAACGCAAAACAATTGAACAGCGCGATGCCCATAAAAGCAAAAGGAATGTTGGCCGGCCATTAGCAACATGCTTTTTTGTACCTCACACGTATTCACAAACGGGGGTTGAAATTACGAAAAAAAAAACAATGTAACAAATGGGTTTTCGAGGGATAGACGTACGAAAGATATCCATCTCTTTTATTCATTCATCTCTGACAGAGATACATAACTTTCCATTGGAAAGCGACTGCCTACAGTGTTTTACCATAAACTTTTAGTCATAAAACGAAATAAATCATATCTCCCGCCATATGAAATTTGGTTTGTTTCCTACAAGTGGGTTTGACGTTTAACTGAAAGAGAACAAATGTATTTTGGGGGGATAGACGTACGAAAAATATCCATCTCTTTTATTCATTCATCTCTGCCCAAAGATAATGGAATACAGAGATATATAACTTTCCAGTGGAAAGACGGCTGCCAACAAGCTGTTTTTCCGAAAAATTCATGAAGTCACTCACGTATGCTCATTTCTTTTCTAGGATATGTGAGTTCATGAATTGGACTTTAATGCAAGAATTCGCTATTCCGAAATGTGTATTTCACTATTTCTTTTATTTTAATCGAATCCTTAACAAAAACTAAACAAGTTCAACACCAAACACAAAACAATTGAACAGCGCGATGCCCATAAAAGAAAAAGGAATATTGGCCGGCCATCAGCAATATGCTTTTCTGTAGCTCACAGGTATTCACAGACGGGGATTGAAATTACAAAAACAACAATGTAACAAATGGGTTTTCGGGGATAGACGTACGAAAGATATCCATCTCTTTTATTCATTCATCTCTGCCCATGCCCCAAAGCAAAGATAATGGAATACAGAGATACATAACTTTCCAGTGGAAAGGCGGCTGCCTACAAGCTGTTTTCCCATAAAATTTATGAAGTCACGCACATATGCTCATTTCTTTTCTAGCATATGTGAGTTCATGAATTGAACTTTAATGCAATAAGTCGCTACTCCGAAATGAGTATTTCATAATTTTTTTTATTTTAATCGAATCCTTAACAAAAACCAAACAAGTTCAATACGAAACACAAAACAATTGAACAGCGCGATGCCTATAAAAGCAAAAGGAATGTTGGCCGGCCATTAGCAACATGCTTTTTTTGTAGCTCACACGTATTCACAAACGGGGGTTGAAATTACGAAAAAAAACAATGTAACAAATGGGTTTTCGAGGGATAGACGTACGAAAGATATCCATCTCTTTTATTCATTCATCTCTGGCAGAGATACATAACTTTCCTTTGGAAAGCGGCTGCCTACAGTGTTTTACCATAAACTTTTAGCCATAAAACGAAATAAATCATATCTCCCGCCATATGAAATTTGGTTTGTTTTCCTACAAGTGGGTTTGACGTTTAACTAAAAGAGAACGCACAGTTGTGAAAGGGATAGCTTCGCGAAATACTCTATTCAAAACTCGCATATGCTAGAAAAGAAACGGGGACTTTCAAGTATCTAGTTTAGTAAGTCTGACAGCTCTCTCACTAGATGTATCTCGGTTCTGATTGGGGGAAAGCGGTCATATGAGCAGCTGTTTCAGTTGACGTTTATGGAGGGGTAGCCTCAAGAAATTCGTAACTGAGTACTAAGTGACGTTCCCGACCAATCTAGTTTATGCGTTCAAGTTACATCTCATCCAGACCATTAGATTAGATTAGATAGAAGAGTGGGAGAGCCTTCAAGGAGAGCTCTGGCACTGCGACTTCTTAAAGGTGCCTATTGTGCCTACCCTAATAGATTCCTAGAGCCATCTTTTCACTCCAGAGGCAGTCAGGAAGACAATAATCTTCTCTGGGTCTATGTCAGAAAGGGTTACTGATTTGACAATTTCATCGCCAAGGATATAGTTAGATATATTTTAATCTTTTATTAATAAGAAACAAATTATGATTTTATTTTTATTTATTTTAATTGATTAATAACACTTGTACACTTTCTTATAAATAATCCAATGGTCTGCCCTCAACCAAAGCTCTTTTAAAAAGACCCACGTACTTATTTTTATAGTCGTGACTAGCTCGACTCTCTAACATTATCTTTCCAGAAGAAAAAGTTAGAGAGAGAGTAGTTGAGTCAAATTTGATATTGCACTCTTGTTGTTTGTTTAGAAAAACGACAAGAGTAGCTAGATGGAAAATATGTTGTTAGGGCAAATAGTGAAAGTTATATAACACCTCCCCCCTTTAAGATTTTTGGTCCCCAAAAATTAACGCGTTAACATTTCAATACCAGTATAATGATAAGGATGAGTTTACAAAGTAACATTATTCATTAATAATTGATTGGGTGGTGTTTATACAAAATATGAATACGGCTTACAATACTTCCTTAGCTAAGTTATCTTACATTTATTTTATTTCGAATACATAACATTTTTTTTTATTTAAATCAAATCAAATCAAATCAAATATAAATGCCTATTATGTCATTCCCAGACAGATTATTAAAACTATTATAACTTTTTTTTTTTTTTTTTGAGCCAATCAATTACTACGCAGTACCCAATAATAAAGTTCATTATGTTCTAACCTACGTAGGTGCCCTAATTATATGACTGTTCGCACTGTATTTCCGACAACTTTCACCTAACGAACGCACGCTTCTCAATTCCAGCAACGAACAAACCCAGAACCTGTGAACGCACTCATTCAAATGACAACTCCTTACGGCTTGCGGCTCAAGCTAAATCTGTTTATCACCTATATAGATATCAAACCAGCACAAAAGTAACGTATCATTTTCG
Organism: Cheilosia vulpina; assembly: GCA_916610125.1. Classification (NCBI taxonomy): domain Eukaryota; kingdom Metazoa; phylum Arthropoda; class Insecta; order Diptera; family Syrphidae; genus Cheilosia; species Cheilosia vulpina. The sequence goes on from OU744280.1 coordinate 47,850,686, forward strand.
GAAACAATAGACTAGGCATTAGCAAATTGCTGTGAACGTTAGAAATTTGAAATTAAAATTAGGTACTGTTCACGTAGATTCTTAACAAGGTATTAATCTTTTTTAATAGAAAAGAGATTCCGAAGGAAAGAAAAACAAAACAAGAGCAACAAGTTCATCAACAGTAAAATGGCAAAATTACGAGAAAGAAAAAGAAACGAGAGAAAATAAATGGACTGGGTATGATCGTAAAACTATAAAATATATTTGTTCTTATCCTTGATGCTTATATCTACGTTTTAGCTGCGTTTTATAGTACTCTGTTTTTCGTTTCGTCGATCTGTCCACCACATAATTGCCTTCTTTTGTAATGGTATTCAATTTTTTGTACTTCGGTTGACATTTTACCACCGTTCTATTTTGAACAATATCTGAACACCGATTCGGGTTGATATCTTTTTCCCTATTTCTGATGGCTATCCTTGCTTCTTTGTCATTTTTAAATTTCTATGCTAGAGTTTTGATATCATTCCGGTTAAGATTGCTACAAATAATGTCCAACGGCTTACATTTTATTGTGGTGTGTATGGTGTTATTGTAAATACTGACTATGTTGAATAATTTGTCATCTATGTCCGAACTATCTTTCATTGCGTTTCTAATTCTAAGGTGTTCGTTTAGTGTACCATGCAATCTTTCAACGTCGGCGTTCCCAGTTTTGTGTGATGCAGTTGTTTTGTGAAAAATGATATTATTCTCCCTTAGAAACTGTTCAACAGCTGTGTGCAAAATGCAAGTATCACCATCCGATACAATTTTGTTTGGCTTGCCCAAAAATTGAATTCTTTGTTTAATAGCCTTGAGGATGGCTAACCAGTTCCTGTCTTCTAATTTGTGAATTGTTGCATATTTCGAGAATTTATCAATTGTTGTTAGGTACATCTTGTTTCTCTCTGGGAACCAAATAACGCCCGCGCTGTGTACTTCAAACTACACCATAAGAGTAGTCACAACCTCTTTAGCGCGTGTTTATTATAAAAAAAAAAAAAAAAAAAAAATATCTACGTGAAGGATATCATTGAAATATCGTGGTGTTTCCGTGATTTGCATTTCTGTCTTAATTGGGTGCCGATCGTATTTCGCTATATTGCAAATATCACAGTTATTAACAAACTTTTGTATTTCAATTTGCATGTTTGGAAAGAAATATATTTTCTTTAATTCGTAAAATAGTTCGCTTATTCCTCTATGATTTTTGCTTATATGTTGTTTTTTTATTATGTTTAATATTTCATTTTTGTCAGTAATGTCTTTTAGCCTAATGCTTGATTTCAATAGTTTAAGATTTTGGTTCATTGAAAAATATTTAACGTATAGGTCTTGAAACTTAAGATACAGTGGGGTATCTTCGCAATATATGCAAATAAGACCTTTATTAATTAGCAGCCTTTTCATTACATTTATTTTTATTTATTTTGTATTTTTTTGTGTATAATTTTGATAAAAATCTTTTCTTTTGTGCCATAAGATAAATAGTTTAGGTTTTTATACATGTTTATAGGTTTGTCCGTTATGTATATATGTCGTGTCTCATCTTCCATTGCACTATGGACAGTAGCATCAGTTGACATTATTTCATTGTTACTGGCTTTAGAATTTGGCGTACTTGAGAAAATAACTTCATCGTTATCGCCGTGTTCATTACACGTCGCCTCATTATTAAAAAGATTTCCTAAATAAACAGATTCGTTACTATTCCGATCCGCGTCGTCCCTATATCCCTGATCGATATACCTGCTAAGTCCATCAGCAACACAGTTTTGCTTTCCTTTTAAATACTCCATGTCGAAATCGTACTCATTGAGAATAATTTTCCAACGTTGGAGTTTTAAATTTGGCTCTTTAATACCATTTAGCCAAATAAGGGGTTTATGGTCGGTGCATATTGTGAACTTTCTACCATATAGATAGGCCCTAAAATAGCCAACAGACCAAACGACAGTCGATTGTCGAATAGCTCAGTTCATGTTTCTGAAGAGTGCGGGAAGCATAACAAACTGGATGGCCGTTTTGACTAAGTACGGCTCCTAATGCATAATTCGATGTATCTGTAGTCAGCACAAAAGTTTTTTTGAAATCGGGACTTTTTAAAACAAGGTCTGTTGTAAGCAACGTTTTTAAGGTATTAAATGCCTGTACATAGTGTGGGTCGGACACATTAATCTTTTCGGATTTTTTTAAGTACCTAATCATTGGGTATGCTACCTTGGCGTAATCTTTCATAAACTTCCTGTAGTATCCAGTTATTCCTAAAAACTGTTTTATGCCCTTTATAGTAGATGGCAATTTCATCGCGCTTATTGAACTAACTTTTTTGCTATCGGGTTTAATTCCATTATTTACCACAATGTGACCTAAGTAAGAGGTAGACAGGTCTGCAAAATTACATTTGTTTACTTGGATTTTTAAATTACATTCCTTCAATTTTTCAAATATTTTTTTTTAGTGATACGAGGTGTTCTTCAAAACTGGTCGAAAATACGAGAATGTCATCCAAGTAAACTACACATATCTTATTGATAAAATCTTTTAGTACATCATTCATTAGCCTCTGGAATGTCGCTGGAGCATTCTTTAGCCCAAACGGCATCCTGAGGAATTCATAATGACCACTCTTCGTTGAGAAAGCGGTTTTTACTCTATCGCGTTCTTCCACCTCAATTTGATGGAACGAGATCTATGGTCGAAAAGTAATTACATTTACCAAGTTTGTCGAAAAGATCATCAATATTAGGCATAGGAAATCTGTCTTCTACTGTTTGATCATTCAGCTTCCTATAATCAATTACAATCTGCCATTGTTTCTGTCCATTTCTATCGTCCTTTTTGGGGACTACCCAAATGGGTGAATTGTAAGGACTATTACTTGGTACTATTATCTGTTGTCGCAGCATGTCCGAAATTTGCCTATCGACCTCTTCTGTGTGTATTTCTGGGTATCTATAGAGCTTACTAAAAATTGGAATGTCATTTTTAGTTTTGATATGATGTCTTATTTTGCTTGTAAATGATAAGATCTCACCGTCTTTGTAAAAAATTGATTTATATGAGTAAAGCAAAGATTTAAGTTTCGAAAAGTCGGTGCTATTTAAATGTTTTGCAAAAACCTTGTCAGAAATTTCGGTTTCAAAATCTTCGTTTTGAAAAACATCTAGACATGTATTTTGACAACCTTTTGCATACTCTTCTTCTTCTTTATTCAAAAACATTGGTATTTTTGCGTAGTCTGTTATAAGAGAGCGGTTACTGTAATCAATAATTGGGTTTAAATGCACGAGTATATTGTTTCCTATCAAGCCGTCAAAGAAATTATGAAACTGGTATTCTACGAAATTTACGAAATAATTTTTTTTATTGAATTCACTAAATAAAGGGACTCTAAACTCTACATTTGTTTTAATATGACGATCAAGAACTTTAAGGGTATGATTCGCTGTTGGTATTTGCCACTTTGGGTTACATACATGTTGATTTACGATGCTATACTCAGCACCGCTATCAATTATAAATCTAAGTTCTCTTATGTGCGTCTTGATAACTATATAGGGTAGTTGTTTTGTGCGTGCATTGGAAAAATTATGTGATTTTGCGAATGATATTCGTTGCTGGGATTGCTCTCGTTAAGGGTAATGTCCATAGGTTCTGAATTATTGTCTTGTCTATATCGGTTTGATTGTCGTGATTGGTTACTTTGTGTATAATTATTGTTTTGTCGTGGCTGATTGCTTTGAATATAGCTATTATCATGTCGTGAATAACCACCTTGTATGTTGGTTTGTCGGAAATTATTATTTTGTGCGTTGTTATTACTATGTCCTTGCTGGTTATTTTGTGTGTAATACATGTTTTGATTTTGTCTTGGTGAGTAGTTCGTGTTTTGTGTCACTGACTCAAATTGTTGAAAACGGTTATTAGCATTATTGTTCCTACTGTTTGGATGAGTGTATCTTTGACCATAAAATTGCCTTTGATCCCTGCGTCTAAACTCGGTTTCAACACTTGGTCCAGATAGCTGGTGACCAATTTCAACTACTATTTTATACGCGTCATTGAGAGAATGTGGGTTACGACTTAGAATAATAGATTTTGTTGGTTCTGGCAAGTTATATTTAAAAGATTCTAAGGCAATTCTATTGTTTGAATCTATTAAATCTTGTTGATCATTTTGCTCATTATCAATTAAAAAGGAATTATTTATCATGCTGAGAAAACTATTTATTTTGTCATAATAATCTTCAATAGTTGTCTCAACTCGAGTTGTTCTAATATTGTCTATTAATTTATTTGTCGATAGTTTTTCTCGGAAACTGTTTTTAAGAACATCTTTTATTGCTGACCAAGTTCTTAATCTGCCATGTTTCTGAAGCTCATTCTTAGCCTTTCCTACAATTTTATCTTTAATGTAACCTGTTAGAATTTCTTGGGTACTGGCATCAAAAGTTTCTAAAACTGGTATCAATACATTTACCCTGTCCAGGAAATCTATCAGGCTATTACTACAACCATTGTATTCTGGAATTTTATTTATTAAATCTAATACTAATCTAAATTTTTCAACTGGATTTTGGATATTCATGACTCACTTAAAATTACTTCGGCTACGCTCCAATCGTTTCAAGTCCAATTCGTTCTCGGTGTTCAGCACAGATGAAGTCGTCCACGATGTTGTTTTGCCTTCTTGTCGCTTATGCGTTGCTTTGCGGTAGGGCTGGTTTGAGTTGGATGGTTTGAAGTGTAGCGTCGTTTCGCTTCACGTTTGAAATGTTGCTTAGCTTTCCGTTAGAGAGCTTCTGATCGGTGGTTGGTTTTAAGCGTCGCTTGGTATAGCTGGTTTGAAGAGGTAAGAGTTGTTTTCGAACTACTCTTTTTTTGTGTATGTTGAATTGAATCGCGCACGTTTTATGAAGAAACCACTAGTTGGTTATGGTTTTACTTTATCAATGTAATATAATAACAATTACATGCCGAGTCTTTATTTCAAACGAAATGTTTTCTTTTTCTTTTTACCAACACTTTTCTAACCGAACAGTTTTCCGACTGCGCCAGTTAGATATATTTTAATCTTTTATTAATAAGAATCAAATTATGATTTTATTTTTATTTATTTTAATTGATTAATAACACTTGTACACTTTCTTATAAATAATCTCTGCCCTCAACCAAAGCTCTTTTAAAAAGACCCACGTACTTATTTTTATAGTCGTGACTAGCTCGACTCTCTAACATTATCTTTCCAGAAGAAAAAGTTAGAGAGAGAGTAGTTGAGTCAAATTTGATATTGCACTCTTGTTGTTTGTTTAGAAAACGACAAGAGTAGCTAGATGGAAAATATGTTGTTAGGGCAAATAGTGAAAGTTATATAACAATATTTTTTCTGAGACGACATAGAGCCGGACATTCTGTGATTATGTGAAGAGGATTCATCACTCTCAAGACAAAGTCTGCAAATAGGATCCGGTGAGACGCCAATGCGGTGGAGATGTTTTTTTACGAGACCATGGCCGCTGATTATTCCTCAGGTTATTTTTGTCCAGATTAATTAGGAAGAGCGATTTTCTGGGGGAGAATTTGGGGAAAAATCGTCTGGTGCAATTCTGCTGTTCCAGATCTCATTTGACTTGATACGAGAAAGGTTTTTAATGTAGTTCCTGAAATTGTTTTTGCTGACTCTGCAGAATGGTTCAGGTCCGATAAGTGGAGTGGTTGCTCCGATTTTGGCCAGTGAGTCAGCTGATTCGTTACCCTCAAATCCTCTGTGGGCTGGAATCCAGTGGAGGATGACTAGGTTTTTCTTATAAAGTTCATAGATTGCTGTGAATGTTTCTAAGACAGGTTTAGATTTTATGACAGATGAGTCAAGGGCTTTGAGAGCTGCTTGGCTGTCCAAAAGGATAAATATGGTTTTTCCACGTGTGTAAGAACTTAGATTTGAACCCTGCCTAGCTTTTTGACTGTGGTGACTTCTTTAGTTTTCGTCCACCAGACCACGGCAGCATAGGTTAATATATCATCCATGGAAAAACATGGTGGGGCGAATAAGGAGATATAATTTTCTTCGTTTTGTAAAGGGAACAATAGTTGTCTTCTTTGGATTTACAGAAAGACCTTCTATCCAACAGATAGGGCGAATTGAAGTATTTCTGAGACCGTGCTTTCGAATTTACCACTGACGACGATAGCTACATCGTCGGCATATCCCGCGGTATGTATCCCCAGATCTTCTAGGGATTGGAGCAAGTCGTCAATTACTAGGGACCATAAGAGGGGCGAGAGGACACCCTCTGGTTGTGATTGCCGAGATTTCCACATCATCGATGCGGGTCTGAATAATTCTGTCATTCAGCATTGCCATTATACATTTTCCAATGATAGGAGATAGAAAGTCCAGGATTCCGGTATACCTTACACCAGACTACAGCTGAATAGTTTGGTGAAGATGGGTGCCAGTATGTCAGCTCCCTGCTGTAATAGAGCCGGAAATATACCGTCTTCCACTGCTGCTTTGTAAGGCTTGGCCCATTTAATGACATTGGTATTACAGATCTGTTTCGCAATTTTCCAGTCCCCTCTCGTCGGAAGACAGATCCGCTCAAGTCGGGGGATGAATTTGAAGCGAGAGGATCAATTATTGTTGATCCGGGAAAGTGTGTTCTAAGTAAGAGATGAAGTGTCACTTTCTTATTTAGAGTCTGATGGCCATTCTCATCGGCAAGTGTACCTAAAGTGATAGACCTATCAGAGGCAGGAACTTTATGTAGTCGGCAACTGGAAGGAATATCAGAAATATCTTTACAGAACCGTCTAAATGATTCTTTCTCGGCCTTTTTAATTTCTTTGTTGTAGTTGGTTAGAGCACTGGACTAGGTTTGCCAATCATCATTGCGTTTTGCTTAGTTAAATAGTTTCCTTGCTCTAGATCTGTGCTTTTCGAGATCGTTGCTCGTTTCCCTTTCAAACTTTTTAGTCTTGAGGGGGCAGATTTCCTCAAATGCAGATATGATAGAAAATCTTACCACTTCGGCAGCATTTTTCCATTGAGAGTCTGAATTAGGTGCTATTCATAGGAGGCCCAGTCAGTGTTTCTCTTTGGACGGTATGAAGCCGTTGTAATGTTGGGTTCGTTTAATTCAAATCTGATTTGTCTATGATCCAAACATGACGGTTCGGTAGACACATACCAGTTGAAGATTAGGTTTTTAGATAGTGAAATAGATATGGTAATGTCTAGGACTTCTTTTCTAATTGTATTCATGAAGGTTGGTTCCCTCTCGATATTGCATATTTATATAAATTATTGCATGTAATAAAATCAATTAGGGACTCACCTCGATTATTTATGCCTGAGCTCCCCCAAATGGTATAATGTGCATTTGCATCGCAGCGAAGAACAATCTTTGTCTTGGAGCGTTGCAAATACCGGAGAAGGTTCTCAATTTCTACCGGAGGGCATACGGTTGAGTCACCGGGGAAGTAAGCGGATGCTATTATTACCTCCTTGGTGTTACTTATCTTCACAATGGCTGCCGTGAGGTCACTGGAGATGAACTCTGTCAATGGGAAGGAATTCGTGTTATTATTAAAAATAATACATGTTCTAGGTCTGTTTGATGAGGTGGAGTAAATAATCCTACCTGCAGGTGTTGAGAGTCCTAGAATTTTACCGTCTGTTAGTCCATGGTTCCTACACAAGGGCAACGTTAAGACTATTTGAGATGAAGGTGTTGGTTAAGACTGCCGAGGCAGCCTTAGCGTGGTGAAGGTTGATCTGGACAACCTTAATATTTTTTTTATTGTTTGGGGGGATCCTCTTGTATGGGTCCCCTCTTTTTCCGCCGTCTCGGACATGTGGGGGCCGACTTTTGTCAGGAGGTCTGCGAGCAGAGCTAGACAATGTCTGTCTGAATCCTGAATGTGCCGGCTTTCGGGCCGGATCGGGGTAGCTAGGTCTGCCAGATGAGGTGGAGGCTGATGAATTGTCTCCTTTGTCTGTCTGTAGTGGTTTGGCGAACAGGGCAGGTGAGTGTAATAAATGTACATTGTAATTACTTTAAGTCTGGCAACCCCATCAATATAGCTATGTAGGCATGAGGCATGATTACCTCCAATGACAATTTGTAAATAGTAAAAGTTCAGTTGATGTTTGACCACTGAAGCAAGCAGAGCAATAAAGTAATTCATATATTAGTACGACTATAAAACGTTACATGGTGTCAGAAGTGGGATGGCGGCCGAAAGCAATAGATTACCGGTTGAACTTGATTGCGCCAACTTATCAAAGGAATGGCCTATGTGGAAGCGTACTTTCCTGATGTTTATGATGGCAAATGGAAATATTGATGAAGCGGAAAATAAAAAAATTGCAAACTTTCTATGGTTGATTGGTGCTCGGGCTATGGAAATATACAACACTTTATTTCCCAATGACGGATCACTTTCTGGAATAGTTGGAGCCGAAAATAACAACGGAAATCCTGCAGAAGAAGGGGGAGGAGATCGTGTAAAACCACAAAATGAACGAACATTAAATGAGGTGTTAAAAGCATTTGATGACTATTGTGTGCCTCTTAAAAATGTAACAATGGAATCGTTTAAATTCAACACCATCATCCAACGAGAAAAACAACCGTTTGCAGAATTCGAGACGGAATTACGTAAGCGAATTCAATACTGTGAATTCAAATGCCAGTGCGGTGCTTCGTATGAGGAACGGATGCTAAGAGATCGAATCATTATTGAAGTCTCTGATAAAAAATTGCAGCTCAAGCTACTTGATGGTAAAAATGAACCTCTTAAAACGGTTAGTGATACCTGCAAGATATTTGAAGCTGCCAATACTAACAAAAGGCTGTTGGAAAACAATCAACACCAAGTCCATAGTGTAACAAAGGAGCCGTCATCGTCATCAGATTATATTAATGCAATCACTCGTCATTGTTATAACTGTGGTTATATACCATTTTCAACGGTGCATTTGCGCGAATGTAAAGCAAACAACATCGTCTGTACGTCTTGTGGAAAAAAAGGTCATTTTAACAAATGGTGCAAAAGAGGTAACAACAACAAAGGAGATTTCAAAATGGGTAACAACAACACCAACAAAATGGGCATCAAACCAGATGGAAAAAAAGTGAACAACAAATGGGAGGAAAAAGCTGTGAAGACTGTTGCTGGAGGGAATTCTTGGGATGATTCAGGTATTTTAGATGTAAAGCATATTGATGGGATGGACAATAATTTAAGATATTATTCATGTATTTATAGATTAAGTAAGAACAAGACAAACAATTCGAGGTGGACTAAAAAGTATCAAATCAATAGTGAAGAAGTAGAATTTAAAATCGATACCGGTGCAGATGTCAATTGCGTTCCACTTAGTCTAATCAAGAAAATTAAAATTAGAATGTATGATGAAGAAAATGAATTTAGTGTTTCTGATTACAATGGAAAAAAAAAAAAATTTATTATTTATTATTATTAAAACAGGAATTAAAGGAAATGGTGGATATGGAAGTCATTTCACCTGTCGATTATCCTACTGAATGGGTAAATAATTTGCAGGTAGTTGAGAAACCTAATGGAAAGTTGCGTTTATGTTTAGACCCAAAACCTTTAAATGCGTGTATTAAAAGGGAACATTTTTTGATTCCGACAATAGATGACTTTATTGGCAAATTACATGGAAAGCGTGTATTTACAGTACTTGATCTGGCTAGTGGGTTTTGGCATATGAAGCTTGACAACGAAAGTTCTAATCTCACCACCTTTATGACGCCATTTGGCCGATATAAGTTTAATCGCGTACCTTTTGATCTAAATTGTGCCCCGGAAATGTTTCAGCGAAGAATGGTACAAATTTTTGGCGACGTTTCCCCCGGTGGTTTATTTTGATGACATTGCAATTGCGGCCACAACGGAATCAGAACATGATGGTATTCTGAAATTAGTAGTTGAGCGTGCGCGTGCAAATAATATTAAGTTTAATGCAGCGAAAACTCAATATAGGAAAACGCAAGTCAAGTTTATGGGTCATATTTTACAAGAAGGGAAAATCAAATCTCCAGAAACGTACCGGGAAGCAATTTTAAACTTGAAAAAGCCGGAAAATAAACATGATGTAATGCGAATGTTAGGACTTTTTAAGTATTTAGCCAAATATATACCGAACTTATCACAGAAAACCGCCTTATTACGTAACTTAACCCGTAACGACACCAAGTTCTGTTGGACATCAGATCATGAAACGGAAATGAAAAATCTTTTGAAAGTTATTGCGTCTGACCCAGTCTTGTCCGTCTATGACCCGAATAAGTCGGTAATTGTTCAAACGGACGCATCTAAGGATGGACAGGGTTGTGTCTTGATACAAGAGGGTCATCCGATCGCATACGCTTCACGCACATTAAGTAAAAATGAACAGAAATGGGCCCAAATTGAAAAAGAACTGTTGGCAGTCGTTTTTTCCTGTCAGCGATTTCATTTCTTTCTTTATGGTCGCGATTTTATCGTTGAAAGTGACCATAAACTTCTTGAAGTTCTAATAAAACGTGACATCGATGATGTGTCACCCCGGTTACAGAGAATGTTCATGTACTGTTAAAGTATCCTTTAATGCAGCTAATTTATAAACCTGGAAAGCAAATGTTGGTAGCTGACTGCCTCTCACGGGCGCAGTTATCAGATAGTTGCGAATTCAGTGATTTATCGGGTGTCATTCACATAGTTACAAAATCGGCCTGCTTATCAAAGGAAAACCTTGAGTATTATCTATCAACTCTCAATTGGGATGAGAAATTCACTAGGATACGTATATATGTTATGAGTGGCTGGCCAAAGTTCCATCAGCTTGATAGTTTTTCTCAAATATAAAGATGAGTTACATTGTGAAAACGGACTCCTGTTCAGAGATCACCGCTTGGTTATCCCATCTGAATTGCAGGAAAAGATTTGTAATATGGTTCATGGTCCACATTTGGGCATCGAAAAAACACTTTCGTCAGCAAGAAGGAAGTATTTTTGGCCGGGCATGTCAGATCAAATAAAGAAGATGGTGTCCGCATGTGAAATCTGCGAAAAATTCAGACGGAATAATCAGAAGGAACCACTATCGCAAGAAATTTCACCTGAATACCCATTTCATATAGCGGCTATGGATCTGTTTCAATATGCGGGTCAGGACTTTATATCGTTAATTGATTCATATTCTAATTTTAATTTTGCGGAAAAACTTAAAAATAAAACATCAAAACATATTATTGAAGTAGTTTCACGTATATTTAATGTCGTTGGCTATCCAACAATCCTCAAATGTGACAACAGTCCATTTGGATCTTATGAATTTGAATCTTTTGCGAAAGAATGCAACATCACTTTGAAGTTTTCAAGTCCTCGATACGCTCAAAGTAATGGACTTGCGGAAAAAGGAGTAGCTATCACAAAGAACATTTTAAAACGATGTATTGAAGTCGGGGAAGCTGATCAATTCCAATATCGAATCTTTGAGTACAACTCGACTCCCATCGCAAGTATGCAATATTCACCGTCTGAGTTATTTTTTGGAAGAGCAACTAAAACCAAACTACCAATTTCAAATGCACTACTGTGCCGAAACAATGTAAGTGAGCAGATTGTTCATAACAAAATTCAAAAGAAAAAACAAAAACAGAAATACTATTATGACAGGAACGCGAAGGCACTTCCAATCTTAAACATAGGGGATCAAGTTATTTTTAAAAAAAATGAAAAGAAGTGGAACTATGGCACTGTAATCGGTATCATTAATAACAGATCCTACATTGTAAGACAGTTTTGATAATCATTATCGCAGAAATCGTAGGTTTATTGCTAAGACATTGAATACGGGATTTGACACAAGCGAATTTTTGTTTAAAGAACATGTAACGAACATTGCTAAAAAGAATGAAAATATTAATATAGACATCAATACTAATGTAAATGTGGATGAACCTGAACCGTCTTCTTTAGATATCACAACGACTGTAAATGCAAATGAACAGCCCGTAACTCCTGCATCTCCACAGTTGATTGCTGAAAATGTCGGTGATTCAGGTGATTCAGGTTCAGAAACATATATAAATAATGAAACCAGGGCGGTAGTTAGGCATAGTGAAAATTATAGCACACGAAGTGGTCGCACTGTTCGTCCACCCAGACGTTATGGTTATGATTAGCTGTAAGAAATATTGTAAATCAATAAGTTAAAAAAAAAAAAAAAGCATGTAATAAATGTACATTGTAATTACTTTAAGTCTGGCAACCCCATCAATATAGCTATGTAGGCATGAGGCATGATTACCTCCAATGACAATTTGTAAATAGTAAAAGTTCAGTTGATGTTTGACCACTGAAGCAAGCAGAGCAATAAAGTAATTCATATATTAGTACGACTATAAAACGTTACAGTGAGGGAACGGGCTTTACCATTTAAACAGCTGGCTGAGCAATTGTTGGGTTGGGGCCACAGAGGTGGTAGCAACGGTGCTGGCGGGAAGCAATAGAACAGCCTCCTTAGACGCCTGCTCGTTCCTGTTTAGCTCTTTCGTGCTGGATGATGAGCGAGAGTAAGGATTCATATTGATCCTGAACTGAACCCGGTTCATGTTATAGGACGGCTGACAGTTCAGGTCCTCGAGGAGTTTAACCGAACACTCACCCATCGATAAGGTCAAGGCAAGACCCTGAGCGTTCGCCACTTTCCTAAGAACTTTCCAGCCCTTGGTGGGGAGAACTCTGTTTTGCAGCCTAAGTGACCGCAATATATCGTCCGCGGAGCGGGAGGTTTCAGGGAACTATGCCGTTGCCACACATTGTTTTAGAAGATCGTCTCCTTCAAGCAGTTTTTGCTTAGCGTTCTCCCATGGTGAGATTTTGTCGACGATACTGGCTAGCCAGTCTCTGGTGCTATTGTCTGCACAATTAACCGTCAACCACCCTGGCTTTTATGAGCAGCCCAGAAAACGAATCTCTGGGCCATCGTCGGAGAGCTTATTCACCTCATTGACAATGGCATCTTCCACTGCTTTTTGGTGAATAGGCTCAAGGTGACTATCCGGGAACTTGTCCAGAAGGAGTCCAACTTTGACGGCTCCTACTACTTCCGCGAACAATGGAGCATTAGGTTTCGCCTTCTTACTCGGACCGGCGGGACCGAGGGCGCTTGTTGGCTTTGGAGGCTTCGTTGAGGACTTTCTCCAGCGCCTAATTCTATGTTTGACCATCTGCAAGAAGGAGCCTGAGTTTCTTCTTTCGGCGAAGAAAGCTGGGCTTAAAAGCAGCGAAGACCTCACCCTAGCCATTAGTGACCGCAGCAATCCTGATGGGAAACTTGCGTCAGACAAAGGGAAGGGCGGAAGGGAGTAAAGGTCGTCGGGTGTGGCAACAAAGAGTCATTCGACTGTTTAACGCGCTGCATTCGAGGTCTAGGAGAACTGTGGCCTGGTGCCAAACTGGAGGCCATTCCCACTTCAACCCTAGCTCTGCGGATCCTGGTGTACGTATGGATACCTCCTCCGGTTCCGGAGGAACAGTCCAAACTCAAACTGGTAGGTCTGCGGAACAAGGAGTTGCATGTAGGTGAATCTTCAGTGAGTGCCAAACCGCGGCAGAAAGGTGGCGGTAGGGACCTACGCATTGTGGTGGATCCAAAATCCGCCGACCAACTCAGATCTTCAGCAGGGGTCGTCAAATTTGGGTTGGGGAACATCAAGTTCTCGTTCCCTAGTAACGATGACCAGCGCCGGAAAGCTCAGGGTGGTGCAGATTAATTTGCACCACTCTCAAGCTACCACCGAAGACCTGCTGTTCTTCATGACTAATGAGAGTGTGGACGTGGCCCTAATCCAGGAACCATGGCTATAGGTAGGTAAACTTATGAGTTGTATTCTGATAAAGAAATCAATTAACTTTCTTTTCTCTTATCGTTTCAGCAACAGTGATCTGACAGTTGCGAGCCCCAACTCATTCTTGCATCCGCATATCTACCCTACGAGGAAGAAGACCCCCCATCACCACTACTAAGGGACCTGGTACAAACATGCCAGCACGACCAGAGCCAACTCAGTAGTAAGTTGGCGTCCAACGCTCATCACACGCAGTGGGGCAGTAAAGATATAAATAAATACTTGATTTTATATTACTTTCCAACCTACATATTTGTAACAGGGGTTAGTCATCCTACTTTTCACAACAAAATTAGGGAAGAGGTAATTGATCTAACTTCAGCGCTCCCAGTAGAGAGATTCAAGGTCAATGACTGGAAAGTTTCCTCGAAGTGCTCCTTCTCTGATCACTTCAGGATAACAATCACAATTCACTTTGAATTACCCAAAGAACTCCCCTTTAGGAATTCTGGCAAGACTGACTGGAGTAAATTTTCTGAACTGGCCGAACGTCGACTTCTACCTCACCCCATAGGTACATTGTCGAAGGCGACACTCGTCAACGAAACAGTCAATTTTCTCACCAAGACCCTAACTGACTCCTTTAAACAATCCTGTCCTATTAGTCGTCCGCCCAAAAGAAAACACGCGGCTTGGTGGTCTAGGAATCTACGACTTCTTAGGACCAAAACCAGGAAACTTTTTAATAGAGCCAAACTGACAAAAACCGATGAAGACTGGAGTAAATATCGCAACAGCTTCAACGAGTTTAAAAGGAAACCTAGAGCAGCCAAACGAATATCCTGGGCAAACTACTGCTCCGACATTGAATCCAGCACAGAAGCGGCAAGGGTCCGGAAAGTTCTTGCCAAAAATCCTCTCCTATAGGGTACCTGTGTAAGGAAGAAAATAGTTGGACAGCGAGTAATCAGGAGACTCTTTCCGGGATGCACAATCCCAGGAAGCTTGCTACACAGTTCTGATGGCAGCCTCTCCTCACTTCCGGATGAAGAATTGGCTATCATGGGATCTTCAATCTCTCCAACCGTACAAGTCGGCGGGACCGGACGGTATTATACCTGCCATGCTACAAAGGAGAAGTAAAAGGATCGTCCCATGGCTGCAGGCAACCTTTCGTGGTTGTCTGACACTCGGGCTTGTTCCTGATTGCTGGAAAGAGGTGAGTTTAGTCTTTATTCCCAAAGCGGGGAAACCCAGTCACTCCACACCCAAGGATTACAGGCCAATTAGCCTTTCATCTTTTCTTTTGAAAATACTGGAAAGGTTATTGGACCTGCACCTTAGGAACACCCTCGAAACTACCGGTGCTCTTTGTAGTGCACAACACGCATATGTCAAAGGCAGATCCGTGGAAACAGAAACGATCGAGAAATCCCTTGGAAACAACGAATTTACGTTGGCGGCCTTTCTGGACATAGAAGGTGCATTCAACAACCTGCACACAAGTACCATTATATCCTCACTTGAGGAGTCAGACTCATCACAGTTTCTGACAAACTGGGTTAAGACTATGCTGAACAGAAGAGTTATTAACAGCAGCCTAGGGGACTGTGCGATTAAGAAAAGCGCTAACCGTGGAACACCACAACTGGGAGTCCTATCTCCGCTACTGTGGAACATCTCGATTAACAATATACTTACATTCCTTGTCAACAGAGGTATTAAGATAGTCGCTTATGCCGGTGATATAGTTGTACTAATAACAGGAAAATACCTTTCCACCATTAGAGATATTATGGAATCTGCGTTATCAGAACTATCCAAATGGACGGAACACAACGGTCTTGCGGTTAATCCGGAAAAGACCGAACTCATTCTGTTCACCAGGAAACATAAGGTACCAAAATGGGACCCACAGAAGCTTAAAGGTGTCCGACTTAATCTTTCGACCGAGGCAAAGTACCTGGGTGTGGTTTTCACCTCCAAACTGAACTGGAAACGGAATACTGAAGAAAGGACTTAATGCCTTTTATGCGTGTAGAAAAACCTTTGGGAAAAACTGGGGCTTACAACCGAACATTGTGCACTGGCTGTACACCGCGATTGTTAGACCCATTCTTACCTACGGTTCAGTTGTTTGGTGGGAGGCGGTTAAAGCCAAATCCTATCTTAAGAACCTGAACAAGGTGCAGGGAATTGCTTGTTTGGGTATAATAGACGCAATTAAATCCACACCACAACTAGGTCTGGAAACGCTATTGAACCTGCTACCCATTGAGCTATTCACTATGAACGTGGCAGCCAAAGCCGCTCTCAGATTAAGAGAGAACGAAACTTGGAAGCCTGCAAGCATACTTGGAAGGGACTCATGTCACTCACCGATTACGAGAAACCCAGATATGACTTCGAGAAAAATTTCAGAATCACTATACCCAAAAGACAGGACTGGAACTCACCCAGTACCATCATTAAAGGTATATCCGTCTATACGGATGTTTCAAAAAAAGAAAATGGTTCAGGAGACGGCGTATTCTCAGAAAGACTTGTTATTAGCCAGTCGTTTCGACTAACTGATCACTGTAGTGTCTTTCAAGCTGAGATCTATGCGGTTAAGAAAGCAGCACAGACTATCTTATCGATGGGACTACCAGCAATGGAAATAACCTTCTGTGTGGACAGTCAAGCGGCACTTAAAGCTATCGGCTCTATGTAACCTTGTTAATGCGAAATGTGTTTCAGATTGCCTCTTGGCGTTCAGGGCTATACGTCATCACTCAGTTCTACTCTGCTGGGTTCCGGGACATGTTTGGGTGGAAGGGAACGAAAAAGCGGACGAATTTGCCAGATACGGCTCTGCTATGAACCCTCAACGGAGAGGTGCTACCGCCTTTCAACACTGCTAAGACTTTTATTGAAGGCGTCACCGCACAACTGGCTAAGGAACAATGGAGCAACACCATCGGTTGCGTCATAACCTGAAGTCAGTGGCCTGTGATTGACACCAAAAGATCAAAGTTCCTAGTCTCCCTTAATAGAAGTCAGATCCAGATGCTCGTCGGGGTTTTAACCGGATACTGCACCATAGGAAACATGGCTAAAAGGCTGGGACTTTTTTCAAATGACTTCTGCAGAAGCTGCAGAGACGAAGACGAAATAGAGTCGGTGGAACATCTTCTATGTCACTGCCCAGCTTTACAGGAACGCCGCTCATCTTGTATGGGAGCAAGGTTCGTCGAAAGTTTGGAAGACTTGGCGAGGGTACCTCTATCAGACATAAAACTATTCCTAAACAGATCGAAGTGGTTTTGTCAGTCACATGTCCTTACATGTACAAACAGGGTACTCACAATGGGCCTTTACGGCTTCCGGGTGAAATTTGCATCGGCTGCAAAACTGCCCTCCCAACCTAACCTAACCTAACCTTCTTCTTGTTCGATGTGGTCACCCGTTTTCGTTGCAGGGAAAGTTTTTCTATCCCTAGGTTTTTGATGGATTCGGTCTCAGAAGCGTCTGAGCAGCTCCTGTAGGCCCCCTCCGTGAGCACGGAGCTCACCGTGTCGACGGATTCCAAGTCACTGTCGACGAGCTGTCTATCAGGGCGGTCTATCCGTCCTTCATGACTGTGTTCAGCTGTTGGCTGACAGACAGAGATAGGTCCATCCTTATCTCCATCAGAAGGGTTTTTTTTTATTTAGGTTTTCTATTTTGATCCCACGAGAAGCTAGGGAAAAACCTTCCATCCATACAGAGCCCCGCATGCACAGATAAAGCTAAATTGAACCGGAGGTCGCCTGGTATCCGGAGTTCACCGTAATAAGACACACTTATGTAGTGCCATTCATCCCATAGGCACGGTTGTTAGACACCTGGGATTACCTCATATTCAGTCGAAAGCAGTGGTACCTCTTGCAGGTTGTTCCCCTGGTATCCTTTTGGCAGGAAAGTGACTTACTGAAGATGATGATGATGAGGTGATGACTTCTCCTCCTTGGGCGAGTCGATTTTCCTGCTTATGAGAAACCTTCACCACCGTCAGACCATAAACTTAGTATTAAATGGAAGCTCCCGCGCACCTACCCGATTCCCCTGCAAATTTTGAAAATTAAATTCTCTCTTAAATTGCCTATCTGTGAATGCATGTGAAGCGCAAAAAAAAATACTTAATGGCGGGAGGTTAATAAAAGAAAAACTGAATTAACTGTCAGGTTACTATGTGCAAGTGTATGAGTGCGGCTAATTTACTTTAACATGGCTCACATATTTCCTCACACAGTAACACGGAAAACAGCTTGCAGGAAAATTCTTTTAAGTTGACTTCAAGAATTTTTCGGGAGCAGCCTTTCCACTGGAAAGTGATATATATCTGTATCATTTTTTGTTAGTTCCTTTAACAGTGCCTTCATTTTCTGTGATTCTCCCCGTGAAGAATACTAGATATAATTAGAACTAGCTTTTATTCATTGTTACGACAATTCAATTTAAATAAGATTATAATATATTATATAGAATATTATGATACGACTGCAGGTAGCGGTAAAAGACAACCAACAACAAAGGCAAAGAAACAGCGGCGAGCTTAGGTTCAGCGGATTTTCAAATCATCGAGCTTTTAGCTGCTTGAGTAGATGAATGTGTTCAGACGCAACACCCCGCAATGTTGGTAGGGAAAATTCCGAATTGGATTTAAATGCGTTAGTTAGCAGCGATCCGACTTAGTTCTAAGAATCATTAATTGACAATATTACAATATTCCAAATTCTAGGAAATAACAATAATAATAATAATAATATTGCACTTATTAGGCGTTTTGCTTTTTTAGTTCAGAACTGTTATACAAAAAGTTCGTGTTTCTTTTTTAGCTCAGATACATCAGAGCTCAGATTTCAGAGCGCGCTCGATGAGCTCAGAATAAATTGACTGAGCAGGCTGAGGAAAAAGCTGAATACACACTCACAGTCATATTTGACAGAAAAAAAACAGGATAAACAAAATAATTGAAATGGTGGACGACCTTTGTTGTTCTGGAAGTGAATGTTAACCAATTTAATAAATAAAAATTAATAAATTTTCAAATTCTACATATATTTATTAAAAATGTCAGATACGTGCTCAAGTGTGTTTCATAAATACATCAGAACGATCTGAGCACGCTCGGCTCAGAGCGCGCTCATAATGTTCGAGCTCGGTTCAGAGCTCAGCTCTGAACTAAAAAAGAAAGACGCCTATTATAATTCTAAGAAATAACATTAATATATCATTGCACTTGCCTTGCACTTGAAAATATAATTTTAGACATTAAAAATCGGTTGTCAGTAGAGTATTTTTTTTACTAAGCTCCGGCATCGTAGATATAATTCGAGCGGAATGACTAGCATGACCGTTGTGCGACAATTTGGCACTTTTTTCTAGGACTCTGATACAATTTGTTGCAACCCTGCCCCTTAATTTTAGTTAAGGCAGATGGCACCCAAGTAGAAATTGATGAGTGACATAGTTAAGCGCTTTTATTACATTTCAGAAATGTTACCGTAATAAGTAATAGTTTGTATAGAGTATCAAAGTGCGTACTGTTTCCATTGCAGAATGGAACGTTGACCAAAGTGGGGAATTTTTACCTCTTTAAATTAATATTAAGGGAAACACACATTTTTGGCTACAACTTGTAACCGAAATGTATCCGAACTCTTTTAGTGAGCTGTCAAATTTGTTTTCATGTGTTTCATATCAGAGGCAAAAACTTTATGTAGTCGGCAACTGGAAGGAATATCAGAAATGTCTTTACAGAACCGTCTAAATGATTCTTTCTCAGACTTTTTAATTTCTTTGTTGGTTAGAGCACTGGACTAGGTTTGCCAATCATCATTGCGTTTTGCTTTGTTAAATAGTTTCCTTGCTTTATATCCGTGCTTTTCGAGATCTTTGCTCCACCAGGATAGAAGATCTTACCATTTCGGCAGATCGTTCTAGTTTATCTAGGGTATCAATTCGAGGTATTTTACCATTGAGAGTTTGAATTAGGTGCTCTTATAGGAGTCCCAGTCAGTGTTTCTCTTTGGACGGTATGAAGCCGTTGTAATGTTGGGTTCGTTTAATTCAAATCTGATTTGTCTATGATCCGAACATGACGGTTCGGTGGACTCATACCAGTTGGAGATTAGGTTTTTAGATAGTGAAGTAGATATGGTAATGTCTAGCACTTCTTTTCTAATTGTATTGATGAAGGTTGGTTCCCTCCCGATATTGCATATCGTCGGTGAAACCAGAAAACTGTGTAACTCCATTTTAAGACTTTTTCAGGAGAGCATTAAAACATCATATTTTTAAGATAGCTAACGTTATATGGCTGATATTTTCAGATATTGTTATAATGTATTATTTCTATTGTATGAAAAGGATTTCAGGTCAACGTGGTGTGTAATTTCAACTTTTTAGTGGAGATACACAGTTCAAGGCCCATTTTCACTCAATATGGAGTTACACACTTTTCTGGTTTCATCGACGATATGTATAAATTATTGCATGTAATATAATCAATAAGGGACTCAACTCGATTGTTTATGTCCGAGCTCCCCCAAATGGTATGATGTGCATTTCCATCGCAGCCAAGAATAATTTCTATGTATGTATCTAGTTTTAAGCCATTCAAATTTGTATTTTTTGGGCTGAGTCGGCAGTCGTCGATAAATAAGGTTGTGCCATTCATTCCGAAGTTTTTAGTTTATTCTTCCCATTTAATAAATACTTGCCCTGACCATTTGGCGACCGTGACAGGACAGTGATAATTAAAGTTCAGTGCAGTAGATATAGAGAAAAGAACTATGTCGGACAGTGAAGTAAATGATTTGGCGAACTACACCAGACAACAGGAAATTGTGGGGGAGGAAATAGTGAGAAATTCTCGCAATTTCAAAAAGGATGGTGAAGAGAGGAAAACGCGCTCATATCTTGAGAAGTTGGAAGGGTGGAAAGAAATTGGGACCAATTCGATAAAACGGACACCATCATCAGAGAAGAGTTTTCTCAGCAGTTGGAGCATCCTTATTTCAAGAACGATTATTACGAAGGTATACGAAAGATCGCAGAGCAACTGCGCAATGATATCGTGTTTCGTTTAGATGCGTCCAATTCGGAAGATGTTGGTGTGCGGGGCGGAGCAACAGGCACAATTCCAAAGGCAACTGATCGTTCAATCACAACACCCACGCATGTGATAGTGAAGGAAGCTGCCGAAATTCAGCCAAAAGTGACACCAAGGACAATGAGCACAAGGGCAAGGTGTCAACTGACATTCTAGGAAAATCGTTGGACAAGTGTTCATTGGAATTCCAACAAAGACGGTCTGAACAGAGAATGGAGGACCATGTAACTACTGATGATGTAGATACATATTTTGACATGCTGGAGAGTGTGGAAAAGGCATTATTGGATCTTTGCGAGGATATAAGCACTCCACGACCAACTGCAGTCACCAATAACCCAACCATGAAGCTGCCGAAAATAGAACTTCCCAAATTTGATGGCAAGTATTTGAATTGGCGACAGTTCTACGATCTATTTAAACAACTTATACATGATCAGCCAATTGCACCTGCTCAAAAGCTATACTTCTTGCGAGCAAATGTCACAGGAGAGGCACATAGATTGATCCAGCACTTTCCAGCCACTGATGATAACTACGAAGTATCCTGGGAAACTCTAGTTGAACGGTACGATAACAAGAGATTGCTTTTCATTTCACAGCTTAGCAGATTATTGGGGCAGAGTTCATCCAGGAATTGTAAGCACTTTTTACGTATATATTTTGCAAACTTATGAAAAATTTGGTATTTGAAGTTGGCCACATTTGCACAGCTTTAAGCCCACTGCCACGTTTTACCCCTCAAAAGAAGCGTCTCTGTCTCTACTTTCCAGAAATGTGAAAAATCTTGCTGTAGGTGGTAGCATCCCTGAGATATTTGCATTTTTCGGTAGCATTTTTACCTATGTATTTTGCAAACTTATGAAAAATGTGGTATTTGAAGTTGGCCACATTGGCACAGTTTTAAGCCCACTGCCACGCTTTACCCCTCAAAAGAAGAAGCGTCTGTGTCTCTACTTTCCAGAAATGTGAAAAATCTTGCTATAGGTGGTACCCTCTCTGAGATATTTGCATTTTTCGGAAGCATTTTTTACCTATGTATTTTGCAAACTTATGAAAAATGTGGTATTTGAAGTTGGACACATTGGCACAGTTTTAAGCCCACTGCCACGTTTTACCCCTCAAAAGAAGCGTCTCTGTCTCTACTTTCCAGAAATGTGAAAAATCTTGCTATAGGTGGTACCCTCTCTGAGATATTTGCATTTTTCGGAAGCATTTTTTACCTATGTATTTTGCAAACTTATGAAAAATGTGGTATTTGAAGTTGGACACATTGGCACGGTTTTAAGCCCACTGCCACGTTTTACACCTTAAAAGAAGCGTCTGTGTCTCTACTTTTCAGAAATGTAAAAAATTTTGCTATAGGTGGTACCATCTCTGAGATATTTGCATTTTTTGGAAGCATTTTTCACCTATGTATTTTGAAAACTTATGAAAAATGTGGTATTTTAAGTTGGACACATTGGCACAGTTTTAAGCCCACTGGCACGTTTTACACCTCAAAAGAAGCGTCTGCGTCTGTAATTTCTAGAAATGTGAAAAATCTTGCTGAAGGTGGTACCATCTCTGAGATATTTGCATTTTTCGGAAGCATTTTTTACCTATGTATTTTGCAAACTTATGAAAAATTTGGTATTTGAAGTTGGCCACATTCGCACAGTCTGAAGCCCACTGCCACGTCTGCGTCTCTAATTTCTAGAAATGTGAAAAATCTTGCTGTAGGTGGTACCATCTCTGAGATATTTGTATTTTTTGGAAGCATTTTTTACCTATGTATTTTGCAAACTTATGAAAAATGTGGTATTTGAAGTTGGCCACATTGACACAGTTTTAAGCCCACTGCCACGTTTTACCCCTCAAAAGAAGCGTCTGCGTCTCTAATTTCTAGAAATGTGAAAAATCTTGCTGTAGGTGGTACCATCTCTGAGATATTTGCATTTTTTGGAAGCATTTTTTACCTATGTATTTTGCAAACTTATGAAAAATCTGGTATTTGAAGTTGGCCACATTAGCACAGTTTTAAGCCCACAGCCACGTTATACCCCTCAAAAGAATCGTTTTCGTCTCTACTTTCCAGAAATGTGAAAAATCTTGCTGTAGGTGGTAGCATCCCTGAGATATTTGCATTTTTCGGTAGCATTTTTACCTATGTATTTTGCAAACTTATGAAAAATGTGGTATTTGAAGTTGGCCACATTGGCACAGTTTTAAGCCCACTGCCACGCTTTACCCCTCAAAAGAAGAAGCGTCTGTGTCTCTACTTTCCAGAAATGTGAAAAATCTTGCTATAGGTGGTACCCTCTCTGAGATATTTGCATTTTTCGGAAGCATTTTTTACCTATGTATTTTGCAAACTTATGAAAAATGTGGTATTTGAAGTTGGACACATTGGCACAGTTTTAAGCCCACTGCCACGTTTTACCCCTCAAAAGAAGCGTCTCTGTCTCTACTTTCCAGAAATGTGAAAAATCTTGCTATAGGTGGTACCCTCTCTGAGATATTTGCATTTTTCGGAAGCATTTTTTACCTATGTATTTTGCAAACTTATGAAAAATGTGGTATTTGAAGTTGGACACATTGGCACGGTTTTAAGCCCACTGCCACGTTTTACACCTTAAAAGAAGCGTCTGTGTCTCTACTTTTCAGAAATGTAAAAAATTTTGCTATAGGTGGTACCATCTCTGAGATATTTGCATTTTTTGGAAGCATTTTTCACCTATGTATTTTGAAAACTTATGAAAAATGTGGTATTTTAAGTTGGACACATTGGCACAGTTTTAAGCCCACTGGCACGTTTTACACCTCAAAAGAAGCGTCTGCGTCTGTAATTTCTAGAAATGTGAAAAATCTTGCTGAAGGTGGTACCATCTCTGAGATATTTGCATTTTTCGGAAGCATTTTTTACCTATGTATTTTGCAAACTTATGAAAAATTTGGTATTTGAAGTTGGCCACATTCGCACAGTCTGAAGCCCACTGCCACGTCTGCGTCTCTAATTTCTAGAAATGTGAAAAATCTTGCTGTAGGTGGTACCATCTCTGAGATATTTGTATTTTTTGGAAGCATTTTTTACCTATGTATTTTGCAAACTTATGAAAAATGTGGTATTTGAAGTTGGCCACATTGACACAGTTTTAAGCCCACTGCCACGTTTTACCCCTCAAAAGAAGCGTCTGCGTCTCTAATTTCTAGAAATGTGAAAAATCTTGCTGTAGGTGGTACCATCTCTGAGATATTTGCATTTTTTGGAAGCATTTTTTACCTATGTATTTTGCAAACTTATGAAAAATCTGGTATTTGAAGTTGGCCACATTAGCACAGTTTTAAGCCCACAGCCACGTTATACCCCTCAAAAGAATCGTTTTCGTCTCTAATTTCTAGAAATGTGAAAAACTTGCTGTAGGTGGTACCATCTCTGAGATATTTGCAATTTTTGGAAGCATTTTTTACCTATGTATTTTGCAAACTTATGAAAAATCTGGTATTTGAAGTTGGACACATTGGCACAGTTTTAAGCCCACTGCCACGTTTTACCCCTCAAAAGAAGCGTCTGCGTCTCTAATTTCTAGAAATGTGAAAAATCTTGCTGTAGGTGGTACCAGCTCTGAGATATTTGCATTTTTTGGAAGCATTTTTTACCTATGTATTTTGCAAACTTATGAAAAATGTGGTATTTGAAGTTGGCCACATTGGCACAGTTTTAAGTCCACTGCCACGTTTTACCAATCAAAAGAAGCGTCTGCGTCTCTACTTTCCAAAAATGTGAAAAATCTTGCTGTAGGTGGTACCATCTCTGAGATAGTCGGAATTTCTATAAGCATTTTTATATTTTTATTTTGTAAATGTTAAGCTAAGTTGTAACAATGCCCAGTATTGTTACCTATTACCTAAAATCAAGCGTGGGACCAGACATCGAGGTGTCACCGTATTAATTCTAATCTGTACATATAAGATGTACTGATCCAATGTCTGTTCGCATGCTTTGTTTTAATAGAATTTGCATTGTTTAAGTTTCAGCGTGAGACCAGACATAGAATTCGCGCTTCTCGCGTATTACATTTCGAATAATGCTCGGTCTCACGCTTACCTGTATGTATCTAGTTTTAAGCCATTCAAATTTGTATTTTTTGGGCTGAGTCGGCAGCCGTCGATAAATAAAGTTCTGCCATTCATTCTGAAGTTTTTAGTTTATTCTACCCATTTAATAAATACTTGCCCTGACCATTTGGCGACCGTGACAGGACAATGATAATTAAAGTTCAGTGCAGTAGATATAGAGAAAAGAACTATGTCGGACATTGAAGTAAATGATTTGGAGACTACACCAGACAACAGGAAATTGTGGTGGAGGAAATAGTGAGAAAGGCTCGCAATTTCAAAAAGGATGGTGAAGAGAGGAAAACGCGCTCATATCTTGAGAGGTTGGAAGGATTGGAAAGAAATTGGGACCAATTCGATAAAACTGACACCATCATCAGAGAAGAGTTTTCTCAGCCGTTGGAGCAACCTTATTTCAAGAAGGATTATTACGAAGGCATACGAAAGGTCGCAGAGCAACTGCGCAACGATATCGTGCTTCGTTTAAATGCGTCGAATTCGGAAGAGTCGGAAGATGTTGGTGCGCGAGGCGGAGCAACAGGCACAATTCCAAAGGCAACCGATCGTTCAATCACAACACCCACGCATGTGATAGTGAAGGAAGCTGCCGAAATTCAGCAAAAAGTGACACCAAGGACAATGAGCACAAGGGAAAGGTTTCAACTGACATTCTAGAAAAATCGTTGGATAAGTGTTCATTCGAATTCCAACAAAGACGGTATGAACAGGTTTGTGTATTAAAGCAAAGAACTATCCAGCAAAATTGGGATGAGATATCCGCAATTTAATCGAGAATGGAGGACCATGTAACTACTGATGATGTAGTTACCTATTTTGACATGCAGGAGCGTGTGGAAAAGGCATTATTTCTTTGCGAGGATATAAGCACACCACGACCAACTGCAGTCACCAATAACCCAACCATGAAGCTGCCGAAAATAGAACTTCCCAAATTCGATGGCGAATATTTGAATTGGCAACAGTTCTACGATCTATTTAAACAACTTATACATGATCAGCCAATTGCACCTGCTCAAAAGCTATACTTCTTGCGAGCAAATGTCACAGGATAGGCACATAGATTGATCCAGCACTTTCAAGCCACTGATGATGACTACGAAGTATCCTGGGAAACTCTAGTTGAACGGTACGATAACAAGAGATTGCTTTTCACTTCACAGCTTAGCAGATTATTGGGGCAGAGTTCATCCACGAATTGGAAGCACTATTTCGTATATATTTTGCAAACTTTTGAAAAATTTGGTATTTGATGCTGGCCAAATTGGCACAGTTTTAAGCCCACTGCCACGTTTTACCCCTGAAAAGAAGCGTCTCTGTCTCTACTTTCCAGAAATGTGAAAAATCTTGCTTAGGTGGTACCATCTCTGAGATATTTGCATTTTTCGGAAGCATTTTTTACATATTTATTTTGTAAACTTACTCCTCAAAAGAAGCGTCTGTGTCTCTACTTTCCAGAAATGTGAAAAATCTTGCTGTTAAAGGTACCATCCCTGAGATATTTGCATTTTTCGGAAGCATTTTTTACCTATATATTTTGCAAACTTATGAAAAATGTGGTGTTTGAAGTTGGCCACATTGGCACAGTTTTAAGCCCACTGCCACGTTTTACCTCTCAGAAGAAGCGTCTGCGTCTCTTATTTCTAGAAATGTGAAAAATCTTGCTGTAGGTGGTACCATCTCTGAGATATTTGCATTTTTTGGAAGCATTTTTTACCTATGTATTTTGCAAATTTATAAAAAATGTGGTATTTGAAGTTGGCCACATTTTCACAGTTTTAAGCCCACTGCCACGTTTTACCAATCAAAAGAAGCGTCTGTGTCTCTACTTTCCAGAAATGTGAAAAATCTTGCAGTTAAAGGTACCATCCCTGAGATATTTGCATTTTTCGGAAGCATTTTTTACCCATATATTTTGCAAACTTATGAAAAATGTGGTGTTTGAAGTTGGCCACATTGGCACAGTTTTAAGCCCACTACTCCTCAAAAGAGCGTCTATGTCTCTACTTTCCAGAAATTTGAAAAATCTTGCTGTTGAAGGTACCATCCCTGAGATATTTGCATTTTTCGGAAACATTTTTTACCTATATATTTTGTAAACTTATTAAAAATGTGGAATTTGAAGTTGACCACATTGGCACAGTTTTAAGCCCACTGCCACGTTTTACTCCTCAAAAGAAGCGTCTATGTCTCTACTTTCCAGAAATTTGAAAAATCTTGCTGTTGATGGTACCATCCCTGAGATATTTGCATTTTTCGGAAAAATTTTTTTCCTATATATGTATTAAAAAAAAATAAAAACATAGAAAATGCTGCCGGATATATGCGACTATCTCAGAGATGGTAACACCTACAGCAGCAATTTGCACATCCCTAGAAAGAGGAGACATAGACGCTTCATTTGAGGGGTAAAACATAGCCGTGGCTCTCTAACTGTGCCAGTGTTGCTAGGTTGAAAACCATATTTTTATAATTTTAAAAAAAATAAAAACATAGAAAATGCTGCCGGCAATATGCGACTATCTCAGAGATGGTAACACCTACAGCAGCAATTTGCACATCCCTAGAAAGAGGAGACATAGACGCTTCATTTGAGGGGTAAAACATAGCCGTGGCTCTTAAACTGTGCCAGTGTTGCCAGGTTGAAAAACCACATTTTTTAAATATTAAAAAAAAATAAAAACATAGAAAATGCTGCCGGCAATATGCCACTATCTCAGAGATGGTAACACCTACAGCAGCAATTTGCACATCCCTAGAAAGAGCAGACATAGACGCTTCATTTGAGGGGTAAAACATAGGCGTGGCTCTCAAAGTGTGCCAGTGTTGCCAGGTTGAAAAACAACATTTTTTAAATATAAAAAAAATGAAAACAATGAAAATGCTGCCGGCAATATGCCACTATCTCAGAGATGGTAACACCTACAGCAGCAATTTGCACATCCCTAGAAAGAGGAGACATGTACGCTTCATTTGAGGGGTAAAACATAGGCGTGGCTCTCTAACTGTGCCAGTGTTGCCAGGTTGAAAACCATATTTTTATAATATTAAAAAAAATAAAAAACATAGAAAATGCTGCCGGAAATATGCGACTATCTCAGAGATGGTAACACCTACAGCAGCAATTTGCACATCCCTAGAAAGAGGAGACATAGACGCTTCATTTGAGGGGTAAAACATAGCCGTGGCTCTCAAACTGTGCCAGTGTTGCCAGGTTGAAAACAACATTTTTTAAATATTAAAAAAAAATAAAAACATAGAAAATGCTGCCGGAAATATGCGACTATATCAGAGATGGTAACACCTACAGCAGCAATTTGCACATCCCTAGAAAGAGGAGACATAGACGCTTCATTTGAGGGGTAAAACAACTGTGCCAGTGTTGCCAGGTTGAAAAACAACATTTTTTAAATATTAAAAAAAAATAAAAACATAGAAAATGCTGCCGGCAATATGCCACTATCTCAGAGATGGTAACACCTACAGCAGCAATTTGCACATCCCTAGAAAGAGCAGACATAGACGCTTCATTTGAAGGGTAAAACATAGGCGTGGCTCTCTAACTGTGCCAGTGTTGCCAGGTTGAAAACCATATTTTTATAATATTAAAAAAAATAAAAACATAGAAAATGCTGCCGGAAATATGCGACTATCTCAGAGATGGTAACACCTACAGCAGCAATTTGCACATCCCTAGAAAGAGGAGACATAGACGCTTCATTTGAGGGGTAAAACATAGCCGTGGCTCTCAAACTGTGCCAGTGTTGCCAGGTTGAAAAACAACATTTTTTAAATATTAAAAAAAAAATAAAAACATAGAAAATGCTGCCGGAAATATGCGACTATCTCAGAGATGGTAACACCTAGAGCAGCAATTTGCACATCCCTAGAAAGAGGAGACATAGACGCTTCATTTGAGGGGTAAAACATAGCCGTGGCTCTGAAACTGTGCCAGTGTTGCCAGGTTGAAAAACAACATTTTTTAAATATTAAAAAAAAATAAAAACATAGAAAATGCTGCCGGAAATATGCGACTATCTCAGAGATGGTAACACCTACAGCAGCAATTTGCACATCCCTAGAAAGAGGAGACATAGACGCTTCATTTGAGGAGTAAAACATAGCCGTGGCTCTCAAACTGTGCCAGTGTTGCCAGGTTGAAAAACAACATTTTTTAAATATTAAAAAAAAATAAAAACATAGAAAATGCTGCCGGAAATATGCAACTATCTCAGAGATGGTAACACCTACAGCAGCAATTTGCACATCCCTAGAAAGAGGAGACATAGACGCTTCATTTGAGGGGTAAAACATAGCCGTGGCTCTCAAACTGTGCCAATGTTGCCGGGTTGAAAAACAACATTTTTTAAATATTGAAAAAAAATAAAAACATAGAAAATGCTGCCGGCAATATGCGACTATCTCAGAGATGGTAACACCTACAGCAGCAATTTGCACATCCCTAGAAAGAGGAGACATAGACGCTTCATTGGAGGGGTAAAACATAGCCGTGGCTCTCAAACTGTGCCAGTGTTGCCAGGTTGAAAAACAACATTTTTTAAATATTAAAAAAAAATAAAAACATAGAAAATGCTGCCGGCAATATGCGACTATCTCAGAGAAGGTAACACCTACAGCAGCAATTTGCACATCCCTAGAAAGATGAGACATAGACGCTTCATTTGAGGGGTAAAACATAGCCGTGGCTCTCAAACTGTGCCAGTGTTGCCAGGTTGAAAAACAACATTTTTTAAATATTAAAAAAAAATAAAAACATAGAAAATGCTGCCGGAAATATGCGACTATCTCAGAGATGGTAACACCTACAGCAGCAATTTGCACATCCCTAGAAAGAGGAGACATATACGCTTCATTTGAGAGGTAAAACATAGGCGTGGCTCTCTAACTGTGCCAGTGTTGCCAGGTTGAAAACCATATTTTTATAATATTAAAAAAAATAAAAACATAGAAAATGCTGCCGGAAATATGCGACTATCTCAGAGATGGTAACACCTACAGCAGCAATTTGCACATCCCTAGAAAGAGGAGACATAGACGCTTCATTGGAGGGGTAAAACATAGCCGTGGCTCTCAAACTGTGCCAGTGTTGCCAGGTTGAAAAACAACATTTTTTAAATATTAAAAAAAAATAAAAACATAGAAAATGCTGCCGGAAATATGCGACTATCTCAGAGATGGTAACACCTACAGCAGCAATTTGCACATCCCTAGAAAGAGGAGACATAGACGCTTCATTTGAGGGGTAAAACATAGCCGTGGCTCTCAAACTGTGCCAGTGTTGCCAGGTTGAAAAACAACATTTTTTAAATATTAAAAAAAAATAAAAACATAGAAAATGCTGCCGGAAATATGCGACTATCTCAGAGATGGTAACACCTACAGCAGCAATTTGCACATCCCTAGAAAGAGGAGACATAGACGCTTCATTTGATGGGTAAAACATAGCCGTGTCCCTCAAATTGTGCCAGTGTTGCCAGGTTGAAAAACAACATTTTTTAAATATTAAAAAAAAATAAAAACATAGAAAATGCTGCCGGAAATATGCGACTATCTCAGAGATGGTAACATCTACAGCAGCAATTTGCACATCCCTAGAAAGAGGAGACATATACGCTTCATTTGAGGGGTAAAACATAGGCGTGGCTCTCTAACTGTGCCAGTGTTGCCAGGTTGAAAACCATATTTTTATAATATTAAAAAAAATAAAAACATAGAAAATGCTGCCGGAAATATGCGACTATCTCAGAGATGGTAACACCTACAGCAGCAATTTGCACATCCCTAGAAAGAGGAGACATAGACGCTTCATTTGAGGGGTAAAACATAGCCGTGGCTCTCAAACTGTGCAAGTGTTGCCAGGTTGAAAAACAACATTTTTTAAATATTAAAAAAAAATAAAAACAGGGAAAATGCTGCCGGCAATATGCGACTATCTCAGAGACGGTAACACCTACAGCAGCAATTTGCACATCCCTAGAAAGAGGAGACATAGACGCTTCATTTGAGGGGTAAAACATAGCCGTGGCACTTAAACTGTGCCAGTGTTGTCAGGTTGAAAAACCACATTTTTTAAATATTAAAAAAAAAATAAAAACATAGAAAATGCTGCCGGCAATATGCCACTATCTCAGAGATGGTAACACCTACAGCAGCAATTTGCACATTCCTAGAAAGAGGAGACATATACGCTTCATTTGAGGGGTGAAACATAGGCGTGGCTCTCTAACTGTGCCAGTGTTGCCAGGTTGAAAACCATATTTTTATAATATTAAAAAAAATAAAAACATAGAAAATGCTGCCGGAAATATGCGACTATCTCAGAGATGGTAACACCTACAGCAGCAATTTGCACATCCCTAGAAAGAGGAGACATAGACGCTTCATTGGAGGGGTAAAACATAGCCGTGGCTCTCAAACTGTGCCAGTGTTGCCAGGTTGAAAAACAACATTTTTTAAATATTAAAAAAAAATAAAAACATAGAAAATGCTGCCGGAAATATGCGACTATCTCAGAGATGGTAACACCTACAGCAGCAATTTGCACATCCCTAGAAAGAGGAGACATAGACGCTTCATTTGAGGGGTAAAACATAGCCGTGGCTCTCAAACTGTGCCAGTGTTGCCAGGTTGAAAAACAACATTTTTTAAATATTAAAAAAAAATAAAAACAAAATGCTGCCGGAAATATGCGACTATCTCAGAGATGGTAACACCTACAGCAGCAATTTGCACATCCCTAGAAAGAGGAGACATAGACGCTTCATTTGAGGGGTAAAACATATCCGTGGCTCTCAAACTGTGCCAGTGTTGCCGGGTTGAAAAACAACATTTTTTAAATATTAAAAAAAAATAAAAACATAGAAAATGCTGCCGGCAATATGCGACTATCTCAGAGATGGTAACACCTACAGCAGCAATTTGCACATCCCTAGAAAGAGGAGACATAGACGCTTCATTTGAGTGGTAAAACATAGCCGTGGCTCTGAAACTGTGCCAGTGTTGCCAGGTTGAAAAACAACATTTTTTAAATATTAAAAAAAAAGAAAAACATAGAAAATGCTGCCGGCAATATGCCACTATCTCAGAGATGGTAACACCTACAGCAGCAATTTGCACATCCCTAGAAAGAGCAGACATAGACGCTTCATTTGAGGGGTAAAACATAGCCGTGGCTCTTAAACTGTGCCAGTGTTGCCAGGTTGAAAAACCACATTTTTTAAATATAAAAAAAATGAAAACAAAGAAAATGCTGCCGGCAATATGCCACTATCTCAGAGATGGTAACACCTACAGCAGCAATTTGCACATCCCTAGAAAGAGGAGACATAGACGCTTCATTGGAGGGGTAAAACATAGCCGTGGCTCTCAAACTGTGCCAGTGTTGCCAGGTTGAAAAACAACATTTTTTAAATATTAAAAAAAAATAAAAACATAGAAAATGCTGCCGGAAATATGCGACTATCTCAGAGATGGTAACACCTACAGCAGCAATTTGCACATCCCTAGAAAGATGAGACATAGACGCTTCATTGGAGGGGTAAAACATAGCCGTGGCTCTCAAACTGTGCCAGTGTTGCCAGGTTGAAAAACAACATTTTTTAAATATTAAAAAAAAATAAAAACATAGAAAATGCTGCCGGAAATATGCGACTATCTCAGAGATGGTAACACATACCCCTTTCAGACCCAAATACAAAAACATTGCTCGATTAGGGTGAAACTTTGCTATTTGTATTTTTTTAATATAGGATTAACGGAAAAAATAAAAAAAAAAATCTTGTATGTACAGTTATGCGAAGCAAAGAGAACACATAACACGATCGCTGTTTTTGGGCTTTTAAATGAAATGTTCAACTATAAGTCTAAAATATATTTTTTAAAACACATCTCACAAATGAGTAAGGTGGGTCGGAAAGGGCTACAGCAGCAATTTGCACATCCTAGAAAGAGGAGACATAGACGCTTCATTGGAGGGGTAAAACATAGCCGTGGCTCTCAAACTGTGCCAGTGTTGCCAGGTTGAAAAACAACATTTTTTAAATATTAAAAAAAAATAAAAACATAGAAAATGCTGCCGGAAATATGCGACTATCTCAGAGATGGTAACACCTACAGCAGCAATTTGCACATCCCTAGAAAGAGGAGACATAGACGCTTCATTGGAGGGGTAAAACATAGCCGTGGCTCTCAAACTGTGCCAGTGTTGCCAGGTTGAAAAACAACATTTTTTAAATATTAAAAAAAAATAAAAACATAGAAAATGCTGCCGGAAATATGCGACTATCTCAGAGATGGTAACACCTACAGCAGCAATTTGCACATCCCTAGAAAGAGGAGACATAGACGCTTCATTTGATGGGTAAAACATAGCCGTGTCCCTCAAATTGTGCCAGTGTTGCCAGGTTGAAAAACAACATTTTTTAAATATTAAAAAAAAATAAAAACATAGAAAATGCTGCCGGAAATATGCGACTATCTCAGAGATGGTAACATCTACAGCAGCAATTTGCACATCCCTAGAAAGAGCAGACATAGACGCTTCATTTGAGGGGTAAAACATAGCCGTGGCTCTTAAACTGTGCCAGTGTTGCCAGGTTGAAAAACAACATTTTTTAAATATTAAAAAAAAATAAAAACATAGAAAATGCTGCCGGAAATATGCGACTATCTCAGAGATGGTAACATCTACAGCAGCAATTTGCACATCCCTAGAAAGAGGAGACATATACGCTTCATTTGAGGGGTAAAACATAGGCGTGGCTCTCTAACTGTGCCAGTGTTGCCAGGTTGAAAACCATATTTTTATAATATTAAAAAAAATAAAAACATAGAAAATGCTGCCGGAAATATGCGACTATCTCAGAGATGGTAACACCTACAGCAGCAATTTGCACATCCCTAGAAAGAGGAGACATAGACGCTTCATTTGAGGGGTAAAACATAGCCGTGGCTCTCAAACTGTGCAAGTGTTGCCAGGTTGAAAAACAACATTTTTTAAATATTAAAAAAAAATAAAAACAGGGAAAATGCTGCCGGCAATATGCGACTATCTCAGAGACGGTAACACCTACAGCAGCAATTTGCACATCCCTAGAAAGAGGAGACATAGACGCTTCATTTGAGGGGTAAAACATAGCCGTGGCTCTTAAACTGTGCCAGTGTTGTCAGGTTGAAAAACCACATTTTTTAAATATTAAAAAAAAAATAAAAACATAGAAAATGCTGCCGGCAATATGCCACTATCTCAGAGAAGGTAACACCTACAGCAGCAATTTGCACATCCCTAGAAAGAGGAGACATAGACGCTTCATTGGAGGGGTAAAACATAGCCGTGGCTCTCAAACTGTGCCAGTGTTGCCAGGTTGAAAAACAACATTTTTTAAATATTAAAAAAAAATAAAAACATAGAAAATGCTGCCGGAAATATGCGACTATCTCAGAGATGGTAACACCTACAGCAGCAATTTGCACATCCCTAGAAAGAGGAGACATAGACGCTTCATTGGAGGGGTAAAACATAGCCGTGGCTCTCAAACTGTGCCAGTGTTGCCAGGTTGAAAAACAACATTTTTTAAATATTAAAAAAAAATAAAAACATAGAAAATGCTGCCGGAAATATGCGACTATCTCAGAGATGGTAACACCTACAGCAGCAATTTGCACATCCCTAGAAAGAGGAGACATAGACGCTTCATTGGAGGGGTAAAACATAGCCGTGGCTCTCAAACTGTGCCAGTGTTGCCAGGTTGAAAAACAACATTTTTTAAATATTAAAAAAAAATAAAAACATAGAAAATGCTGCCGGAAATATGCGACTATCTCAGAGATGGTAACACCTACAGCAGCAATTTGCACATCCCTAGAAAGAGGAGACATAGACGCTTCATTGGAGGGGTAAAACATAGCCGTGGCTCTCAAACTGTGCCAGTGTTGCCAGGTTGAAAAACAACATTTTTTAAATATTAAAAAAAAATAAAAACATAGAAAATGCTGCCGGAAATATGCGACTATCTCAGAGATGGTAACACCTACAGCAGCAATTTGCACATCCCTAGAAAGAGGAGACATAGACGCTTCATTTGAGGGGTAAAACATAGCCGTGGCTCTCAAACTGTGCAAGTGTTGCCAGGTTGAAAAACAACATTTTTTAAATATTAAAAAAAAATAAAAACAGGGAAAATGCTGCCGGCAATATGCGACTATCTCAGAGACGGTAACACCTACAGCAGCAATTTGCACATCCCTAGAAAGAGGAGACATAGACGCTTCATTTGAGGGGTAAAACATAGCCGTGGCTCTTAAACTGTGCCAGTGTTGTCAGGTTGAAAAACCACATTTTTTAAATATTAAAAAAAAAATAAAAACATAGAAAATGCTGCCGGCAATATGCCACTATCTCAGAGATGGTAACACCTACAGCAGCAATTTGCACATCCCTAGAAAGAGGAGACATATACGCTTCATTTGAGGGGTAAAACATAGGCGTGGCTCTCTAACTGTGCCAGTGTTGCCAGGTTGAAAACCATATTTTTATAATATTAAAAAAAATAAAAACATAGAAAATGCTGCCGGAAATATGCGACTATCTCAGAGATGGTAACACCTACAGCAGCAATTTGCACATCCCTAGAAAGAGGAGACATAGACGCTTCATTTGAGGGGTAAAACATAGCCGTGGCTCTCAAACTGTGCCAGTGTTGCCAGGTTGAAAAACAACATTTTTTAAATATTAAAAAAAAATAAAAACAGAAAATGCTGCCGGAAATATGCGACTATCTCAGAGATGGTAACACCTACAGCAGCAATTTGCACATCCCTAGAAAGAGGAGACATAGACGCTTCATTTGAGGGGTAAAACATATCCGTGGCTCTCAAACTGTGCCAGTGTTGCCAGGTTGAAAAACAACATTTTTTAAATATTAAAAAAAAATAAAAACATAGAAAATGCTGCCGGCAATATGCGACTATCTCAGAGATGGTAACACCTACAGCAGCAATTTGCACATCCCTAGAAAGAGGAGACATATACGCTTCATTTGAGGGGTAAAACATAGCCGTGGCTCTGAAACTGTGCCAGTGTTGCCAGGTTGAAAAACAACATTTTTTAAATATTAAAAAAAAAGAAAAACATAGAAAATGCTGCCGGCAATATGCCACTATCTCAGAGATGGTAACACCTACAGCAGCAATTTGCACATCCCTAGAAAGAGCAGACATAGACGCTTCATTTGAGGGGTAAAACATAGCCGTGGCTCTTAAACTGTGCCAGTGTTGCCAGGTTGAAAAACCACATTTTTTAAATATAAAAAAAATGAAAACAAAGAAAATGCTGCCGGAAATATGCGACTATCTCAGAGATGGTAACACCTACAGCAGCAATTTGCACATCCCTAGAAAGATGAGACATAGACGCTTCATTTGAGGGGTAAAACATAGCCGTGGCTCTCAAACTGTGCCAGTGTTGCCAGGTTGAAAAACAACATTTTTTAAATATTAAAAAAAAATAAAAACATAGAAAATGCTGCCGGCAATATGCGACTATCTCAGAGATGGTAACACCTACAGCAGCAATTTGCACATCCCTAGAAAGAGGAGACATAGACGCTTCATTTGAGGGGTAAAACATAGCCGTGGCTCTCAAACTGTGCCAGTGTTGCCAGGTTGAAAAACAAAATTTTTTAAATATTAAAAAAAAATAAAAACATAGAAAATGCTGCCGGAAATATGCGACTATCTCAGAGATGGTAACACCTACAGCAGCAATTTGCACATCCCTAGAAAGAGGAGACATATACGCTTCATTTGAGGGGTAAAACATAGGCGTGGCTCTCTAACTGTGCCAGTGTTGCCAGGTTGAAAACCATATTTTTATAATATTAAAAAAAATAAAAACATAGAAAATGCTGCCGGAAATATGCGACTATCTCAGAGATGGTAACACCTACAGCAGCAATTTGCACATCCCTAGAAAGAGGAGACATAGACGCTTCATTTGAGGGGTAAAACATAGCCGTGGCTCTCAAACTGTGCCAGTGTTGCCAGGTTGAAAAACAACATTTTTTAAATATTAAAAAAAAATAAAAACATAGAAAATGCTGCCGGCAATATGCGACTATCTCAGAGAAGGTAACACCTACAGCAGCAATTTGCACATCCCTAGAAAGATGAGACATAGACGCTTCATTTGAGGGGTAAAACATAGCCGTGGCTCTCAAACTGTGCCAGTGTTGCCAGGTTGAAAAACAACATTTTTTAAATATTAAAAAAAAATAAAAACATAGAAAATGCTGCCGGAAATATGCGACTATCTCAGAGATGGTAACACCTACAGCAGCAATTTGCACATCCCTAGAAAGAGGAGACATATACGCTTCATTTGAGGGGTAAAACATAGGCGTGGCTCTCAAACTGTGCCAGTGTTGCCAGGTTGAAAAACAACATTTTTTAAATATTAAAAAAAAATAAAAACATAGAAAATGCTGCCGGAAATATGCGACTATCTCAGAGATGGTAACACCTACAGCAGCAATTTGCACATCCCTAGAAAGAGGAGACATAGACGCTTCATTTGAGGGGTAAAACATAGCCGTGGCTCTCAAACTGTGCCAGTGTTGCCAGGTTGAAAACCATATTTTTATAATATTAAAAAAAATAAAAACATAGAAAATGCTGCCGGAAATATGCGACTATCTCAGAGATGGTAACACCTACAGCAGCAATTTGCACATCCCTAGAAAGAGGAGACATATACGCTTCATTTGAGGGGTAAAACATAGGCGTGGCTCTCAAACTGTGCCAGTGTTGCCAGGTTGAAAAACAACATTTTTTAAATATTAAAAAAAAATAAAAACATAGAAAATGCTGCCGGAAATATGCGACTATCTCAGAGATGGTAACACCTACAGCAGCAATTTGCACATCCCTAGAAAGAGGAGACATAGACGCTTCATTTGAGGGGTAAAACATAGCCGTGGCTCTCAAACTGTGCCAGTGTTGCCAGGTTGAAAAACAACATTTTTTAAATATTAAAAAAAAATAAAAACATAGAAAATGCTGCCGGAAATATGCGACTATCTCAGAGATGGTAACATCTACAGCAGCAGTTTGCACATCCCTAGAAAGAGGAGACATATACGCTTCATTTGAGGGGTAAAACATAGGCGTGGCTCTCTAACTGTGCCAGTGTTGCCAGGTTGAAAACCATATTTTTTAAATATTAAAAAAAATAAAAACATAGAAAATGCTGCCGGAAATATGCGACTATCTCAGAGATGGTAACACCTACAGCAGCAATTTGCACATCCCTAGAAAGAGGAGACATAGACGCTTCATTTGAGGGGTAAAACATAGCCGTGGCTCTCAAACTGTGCCAGTGTTGCCAGGTTGAAAAACAACATTTTTTAAATATAAAAAAAAAATAAAAACATAGAAAATGCTGCCGGCAATATGCGACTATCTCAGAGAAGGTAACACCTACAGCAGCAATTTGCACATCCCTAGAAAGATGAGACATAGACGCTTCATTTGAGGGGTAAAACATAGCCGTGGCTCTCAAACTGTGCCAGTGTTGCCAGGTTGAAAAACAACATTTTTTAAATATTAAAAAAAAATAAAAACATAGAAAATGCTGCCGGAAATATGCGACTATCTCAGAGATGGTAACACCTACAGCAGCAATTTGCACATCCCTAGAAAGAGGAGACATATACGCTTCATTTGAGGGGTAAAACATAGGCGTGGCTCTCAAACTGTGCCAGTGTTGCCAGGTTGAAAAACAACATTTTTTAAATATTAAAAAAAAATAAAAACATAGAAAATGCTGCCGGAAATATGCGACTATCTCAGAGATGGTAACACCTACAGCAGCAATTTGCACATCCCTAGAAAGAGGAGACATATACGCTTCATTTGAGGGGTAAAACATAGCCGTGGCTCTCAAACTGTGCCAGTGTTGCCAGGTTGAAAAACAAAATTTTTTAAATATTAAAAAAAAATAAAAACATAGAAAATGCTGCCGGAAATATGCGACTATCTCAGAGATGGTAACATCTACAGCAGCAGTTTGCACATCCCTAGAAAGAGGAGACATATACGCTTCATTTGAGGGGTAAAACATAGGCGTGGCTCTCTAACTGTGCCAGTGTTGCCAGGTTGAAAACCATATTTTTATAATATTAAAAAAAATAAAAACATAGAAAATGCTGCCGGAAATATGCGACTATCTCAGAGATGGTAACACCTACAGCAGCAATTTGCACATCCCTAGAAAGAGGAGACATAGACGCTTCATTTGAGGGGTAAAACATAGCCGTGGCTCTCAAACTGTGCCAGTGTTGCCAGGTTGAAAAACAACATTTTTTAAATATTAAAAAAAAATAAAAACATAGAAAATGCTGCCGGCAATATGCGACTATCTCAGAGAAGGTAACACCTACAGCAGCAATTTGCACATCCCTAGAAAGATGAGACATAGACGCTTCATTTGAGGGGTAAAACATAGCCGTGGCTCTCAAACTGTGCCAGTGTTGCCAGGTTGAAAAACAACATTTTTTAAATATTAAAAAAAAATAAAAACATAGAAAATGCTGCCGGAAATATGCGACTATCTCAGAGATGGTAACACCTACAGCAGCAATTTGCACATCCCTAGAAAGAGGAGACATATACGCTTCATTTGAGGGGTAAAACATAGGCGTGGCTCTCAAACTGTGCCAGTGTTGCCAGGTTGAAAAACAACATTTTTTAAATATTAAAAAAAAATAAAAACATAGAAAATGCTGCCGGAAATATGCGACTATCTCAGAGATGGTAACACCTACAGCAGCAATTTGCACATCCCTAGAAAGAGGAGACATAGACGCTTCATTTGAGGGGTAAAACATAGCCGTGGCTCTCTAACTGTGCCAGTGTTGCCAGGTTGAAAACCATATTTTTATAATATTAAAAAAAATAAAAACATAGAAAATGCTGCCGGAAATATGCGACTATATCAGAGATGGTAACACCTACAGCAGCAAATTGCACATCCCTAGAAAGAGGAGACATATACGCTTCATTTGAGGGGTAAAACATAGGCGTGGCTCTCAAACTGTGCCAGTGTTGCCAGGTTGAAAAACAACATTTTTTAAATATTAAAAAAAAATAAAAACATAGAAAATGCTGCCGGAAATATGCGACTATCTCAGAGATGGTAACACCTACAGCAGCAATTTGCACATCCCTAGAAAGAGGAGACATAGACGCTTCATTTGAGGGGTAAAACATAGCCGTGGCTCTCAAACTGTGCCAGTGTTGCCAGGTTGAAAAACAACATTTTTTAAATATTAAAAAAAAATAAAAACATAGAAAATGCTGCCGGAAATATGCGACTATCTCAGAGATGGTAACATCTACAGCAGCAGTTTGCACATCCCTAGAAAGAGGAGACATATACGCTTCATTTGAGGGGTAAAACATAGGCGTGGCTCTCTAACTGTGCCAGTGTTGCCAGGTTGAAAACCATATTTTTATAATATTAAAAAAAATAAAAACATAGAAAATGCTGCCGGAAATATGCGACTATCTCAGAGATGGTAACACCTACAGCAGCAATTTGCACATCCCTAGAAAGAGGAGACATAGACGCTTCATTTGAGGGGTAAAACATAGCCGTGGCTCTCAAACTGTGCCAGTGTTGCCAGGTTGAAAAACAACATTTTTTAAATATAAAAAAAAAATAAAAACATAGAAAATGCTGCCGGCAATATGCGACTATCTCAGAGAAGGTAACACCTACAGCAGCAATTTGCACATCCCTAGAAAGATGAGACATAGACGCTTCATTTGAGGGGTAAAACATAGCCGTGGCTCTCAAACTGTGCCAGTGTTGCCAGGTTGAAAAACAACATTTTTTAAATATTAAAAAAAAATAAAAACATAGAAAATGCTGCCGGAAATATGCGACTATCTCAGAGATGGTAACACCTACAGCAGCAATTTGCACATCCCTAGAAAGAGGAGACATATACGCTTCATTTGAGGGGTAAAACATAGGCGTGGCTCTCTAACTGTGCCAGTGTTGCCAGGTTGAAAAACAACATTTTTTAAATATTAAAAAAAAATAAAAACATAGAAAATGCTGCCGGAAATATGCGACTATCTCAGAGATGGTAACACCTACAGCAGCAATTTGCACATCCCTAGAAAGAGGAGACATAGACGCTTCATTTGAGGGGTAAAACATAGCCGTGGCTCTCAAACTGTGCCAGTGTTGCCAGGTTGAAAAACAACATTTTTTAAATATTAAAAAAAAATAAAAACATAGAAAATGCTGCCGGCAATATGCGACTATCTCAGAGATGGTAACACCTACAGCAGCAATTTGCACATCCCTAGAAAGAGGAGACATAGACGCTTCATTTGAGTGGTAAAACATAGCCGTGGCTCTCAAACTGTGCCAGTGTTGCCAGGTTGAAAAACAACATTTTTTAAATATTAAAAAAAAAGAAAAACATAGAAAATGCTGCCGGCAATATGCGACTATCTCAGAGATGGTAACACCTACAGCAGCAATTTGCACATCCCTAGAAAGAGCAGACATAGACGCTTCATTTGAGGGGTAAAACATATCCGTGGCTCTCAAACTGTGCCAGTGTTGCCAGGTTGAAAAACAACATTTTTTAAATATTAAAAAAAAATAAAAACATAGAAAATGCTGCCGGCAATATGCGACTATCTCAGAGATGGTAACACCTACAGCAGCAATTTGCACATCCCTAGAAAGAGGAGACATAGACGCTTCATTTGAGTGGTAAAACATAGCCGTGGCTCTCAAACTGTGCCAGTGTTGCCAGGTTGAAAAACAACATTTTTTAAATATTAAAAAAAAATAAAAACATAGAAAATGCTGCCGGCAATATGCCACTATCTCAGAGATGGTAACACCTACAGCAGCAATTTGCACATCCCTAGAAAGAGCATACATAGACGCTTCATTTGAGGGGTAAAACATAGCCGTGGCTCTAAAACTGTGCCAGTGTTGCCAGGTTGAAAAACCACATTTTTTAAATATAAAAAAAATGAAAACAAAGAAAATGCTGCCGGCAATATGCCACTATCTCAGAGATGGTAACACCTACAGCAGCAATTTGCACATCCCTAGAAAGCGGAGACATAGACGCTTCATTGGAGGGGTAAAACATAGCCGTGGCTCTCAAACTGTGCCAGTGTTGCCAGGTTGAAAAACAACAATTTTTAAATATTAAAAAAAAATAAAAACATAGAAAATGCTGCCGGAAATATGCGACTATCTCAGAGATGGTAACACCTACAGCAGCAATTTGCACATCCCTAGAAAGAGGAGACATAGACGCTTCATTTGAGGGGTAAAACATAGCCGTGGCTCTCAAACTGTGCCAGTGT
Source organism: Cheilosia vulpina (assembly GCA_916610125.1). Classification (NCBI taxonomy): domain Eukaryota; kingdom Metazoa; phylum Arthropoda; class Insecta; order Diptera; family Syrphidae; genus Cheilosia; species Cheilosia vulpina. Next base: position 47,893,256 of record OU744280.1, read on the forward strand.
TTCCAGGTTGAAAAACAACATTTTTTAAATATTAAAAAAAAATAAAAACATAGAAAATGCTGCCGGAAATATGCGACTATCTCAGAGATGGTAACACCTACAGCAGCAATTTGCACATCCCTAGAAAGAGGAGACATAGACGCTTCATTTGAGGGGTAAAACATAGCCGTGGCTCTCAAACTGTGCCAGTGTTGCCAGGTTGAAAAACAACATTTTTTAAATATTAAAAAAAAATAAAAACATAGAAAATGCTGCCGGAAATATGCGACTATCTCAGAGATGGTAACATCTACAGCAGCAGTTTGCACATCCCTAGAAAGAGGAGACATATACGCTTCATTTGAGGGGTAAAACATAGGCGTGGCTCTCTAACTGTGCCAGTGTTGCCAGGTTGAAAACCATATTTTTATAATATTAAAAAAAATAAAAACATAGAAAATGCTGCCGGAAATATGCGACTATCTCAGAGATGGTAACACCTACAGCAGCAATTTGCACATCCCTAGAAAGAGGAGACATAGACGCTTCATTTGAGGGGTAAAACATAGCCGTGGCTCTCAAACTGTGCCAGTGTTGCCAGGTTGAAAAACAACATTTTTTAAATATTAAAAAAAAATAAAAACATAGAAAATGCTGCCGGCAATATGCGACTATCTCAGAGAAGGTAACACCTACAGCAGCAATTTGCACATCCCTAGAAAGATGAGACATAGACGCTTCATTTGAGGGGTAAAACATAGCCGTGGCTCTCAAACTGTGCCAGTGTTGCCAGGTTGAAAAACAACATTTTTTAAATATTAAAAAAAAATAAAAACATAGAAAATGCTGCCGGAAATATGCGACTATCTCAGAGATGGTAACACCTACAGCAGCAATTTGCACATCCCTAGAAAGAGGAGACATAGACGCTTCATTTGAGGGGTAAAACATAGCCGTGGCTCTCAAACTGTGCCAGTGTTGCCAGGTTGAAAAACAACATTTTTTAAATATTAAAAAAAAATAAAAACATAGAAAATGCTGCCGGCAATATGCGACTATCTCAGAGATGGTAACACCTACAGCAGCAATTTGCACATCCCTAGAAAGAGGAGACTTAGACGCTTCATTTGAGTGGTAAAACATAGCCGTGGCTCTCAAACTGTGCCAGTGTTGCCAGGTTGAAAAACAACATTTTTTAAATATTAAAAAAAAAGAAAAACATAGAAAATGCTGCCGGCAATATGCCACTATCTCAGAGATGGTAACACCTACAGCAGCAATTTGCACATCCCTAGAAAGAGCAGACATAGACGCTTCATTTGAGGGGTAAAACATATCCGTGGCTCTCAAACTGTGCCAGTGTTGCCGGGTTGAAAAACAACATTTTTTAAATATTAAAAAAAAATAAAAACATAGAAAATGCTGCCGGCAATATGCGACTATCTCAGAGATGGTAACACCTACAGCAGCAATTTGCACATCCCTAGAAAGAGGAGACATAGACGCTTCATTTGAGTGGTAAAACATAGCCGTGGCTCTCAAACTGTGCCAGTGTTGCCAGGTTGAAAAACAACATTTTTTAAATATTAAAAAAAAAGAAAAACATAGAAAATGCTGCCGGCAATATGCCACTATCTCAGAGATGGTAACACCTACAGCAGCAATTTGCACATCCCTAGAAAGAGCATACATAGACGCTTCATTTGAGGGGTAAAACATAGCCGTGGCTCTTAAACTGTGCCAGTGTTGCCAGGTTGAAAAACCACATTTTTTAAATATAAAAAAAATGAAAACAAAGAAAATGCTGCCGGCAATATGCCACTATCTCAGAGATGGTAACACCTACAGCAGCAATTTGCACATCCCTAGAAAGCGGAGACATAGACGCTTCATTGGAGGGGTAAAACATAGCCGTGGCTCTCAAACTGTGCCAGTGTTGCCAGGTTGAAAAACAACATTTTTTAAATATTAAAAAAAAATAAAAACATAGAAAATGCTGCCGGAAATATGCGACTATCTCAGAGATGGTAACACCTACAGCAGCAATTTGCACATCCCTAGAAAGAGGAGACATAGACGCTTCATTGGAGGGGTAAAACATAGCCGTGGCTCTCAAACTGTGCCAGTGTTTACAGGTTGAAAAACAACATTTTTTAAATATTAAAAAAAAATAAAAACATAGAAAATGCTGCCGGAAATATGCGACTATCTCAGAGATGGTAACACCTACAGCAGCAATTTGCACATCCCTAGAAAGAGGAGACATAGACGCTTCATTTGAGGGGTAAAACATAGCCGTGGCTCTCAAACTGTGCCAGTGTTGCCAGGTTGAAAAACAACATTTTTTAAATATTAAAAAAAAATAAAAACATAGAAAATGCTGCCGGAAATATGCGACTATCTCAGAGATGGTAACATCTACAGCAGCAGTTTGCACATCCCTAGAAAGAGGAGACATATACGCTTCATTTGAGGGGTAAAACATAGGCGTGGCTCTCTAACTGTGCCAGTGTTGCCAGGTTGAAAACCATATTTTTATAATATTAAAAAAAATAAAAACATAGAAAATGCTGCCGGAAATATGCGACTATCTCAGAGATGGTAACACCTACAGCAGCAATTTGCACATCCCTAGAAAGAGGAGACATAGACGCTTCATTTGAGGGGTAAAACATAGCCGTGGCTCTCAAACTGTGCCAGTGTTGCCAGGTTGAAAAACAACATTTTTTAAATATTAAAAAAAAATAAAAACATAGAAAATGCTGCCGGCAATATGCGACTATCTCAGAGAAGGTAACACCTACAGCAGCAATTTGCACATCCCTAGAAAGATGAGACATAGACGCTTCATTTGAGGGGTAAAACATAGCCGTGGCTCTCAAACTGTGCCAGTGTTGCCAGGTTGAAAAACAACATTTTTTAAATATTAAAAAAAAATAAAAACATAGAAAATGCTGCCGGAAATATGCGACTATCTCAGAGATGGTAACACCTACAGCAGCAATTTGCACATCCCTAGAAAGAGGAGACATATACGCTTCATTTGAGGGGTAAAACATAGGCGTGGCTTTCAAACTGTGCCAGTGTTGCCAGGTTGAAAAACAACATTTTTTAAATATTAAAAAAAAATAAAAACATAGAAAATGCTGCCGGAAATAAGCGACTATCTCAGAGATGGTAACACCTACAGCAGCAATTTGCACATCCCTAGAAAGAGGAGACATAGACGCTTCATTTGAGGGGTAAAACATAGCCGTGGCTCTTAAACTGTGCCAGTGTTGCCAGGTTGAAAAACCACATTTTTTAAATATAAAAAAAATGAAAACAAAGAAAATGCTGCCGGCAATATGCCACTATCTCAGAGATGGTAACACCTACAGCAGCAATTTGCACATCCCTAGAAAGCGGAGACATAGACGCTTCATTGGAGGGGTAAAACATAGCCGTGGCTCTCAAACTGTGCCAGTGTTGCCAGGTTGAAAAACAACATTTTTTAAATATTAAAAAAAAATAAAAACATAGAAAATGCTGCCGGAAATATGCGACTATCTCAGAGATGGTAACACCTACAGCAGCAATTTGCACATCCCTAGAAAGAGGAGACATAGACGCTTCATTGGAGGGGTAAAACATAGCCGTGGCTCTCAAACTGTGCCAGTGTTTCCATGTTGAAAAACAACATTTTTTAAATATTAAAAAAAAATAAAAACATAGAAAATGCTGCCGGAAATATGCGACTATCTCAGAGATGGTAACACCTACAGCAGCAATTTGCACATCCCTAGAAAGAGGAGACATAGACGCTTCATTTGAGGGGTAAAACATAGCCGTGGCTCTCAAACTGTGCCAGTGTTGCCAGGTTGAAAAACAACATTTTTTAAATATTAAAAAAAAATAAAAACATAGAAAATGCTGCCGGAAATATGCGACTATCTCAGAGATGGTAACATCTACAGCAGCAGTTTGCACATCCCTAGAAAGAGGAGACATATACGCTTCATTTGAGGGGTAAAACATAGGCGTGGCTCTCTAACTGTGCCAGTGTTGCCAGGTTGAAAACCATATTTTTATAATATTAAAAAAAATAAAAACATAGAAAATGCTGCCGGAAATATGCGACTATCTCAGAGATGGTAACACCTACAGCAGCAATTTGCACATCCCTAGAAAGAGGAGACATAGACGCTTCATTTGAGGGGTAAAACATAGCCGTGGCTCTCAAACTGTGCCAGTGTTGCCAGGTTGAAAAACAACATTTTTTAAATATTAAAAAAAAATAAAAACATAGAAAATGCTGCCGGCAATATGCGACTATCTCAGAGAAGGTAACACCTACAGCAGCAATTTGCACATCCCTAGAAAGATGAGACATAGACGCTTCATTTGAGGGGTAAAACATAGCCGTGGCTCTCAAACTGTGCCAGTGTTGCCAGGTTGAAAAACAACATTTTTTAAATATTAAAAAAAAATAAAAACATAGAAAATGCTGCCGGAAATATGCGACTATCTCAGAGATGGTAACACCTACAGCAGCAATTTGCACATCCCTAGAAAGAGGAGACATATACGCTTCATTTGAGGGGTAAAACATAGGCGTGGCTTTCAAACTGTGCCAGTGTTGCCAGGTTGAAAAACAACATTTTTTAAATATTAAAAAAAAATAAAAACATAGAAAATGCTGCCGGAAATATGCGACTATCTCAGAGATGGTAACACCTACAGCAGCAATTTGCACATCCCTAGAAAGAAGAGACATAGACGCTTCATTTGAGGGGTAAAACATAGCCGTGGCTCTCAAACTGTGCCAGTGTTGCCAGGTTGAAAAACAACATTTTTTAAATATTAAAAAAAAATAAAAACATAGAAAATGCTGCCGGAAATATGCGACTATCTCAGAGATGGTAACACCTACAGCAGCAATTTGCACATCCCTAGAAAGAGGAGACATATACGCTTCATTTGAGGGGTAAAACATAGGCGTGGCTCTCTAACTGTGCCAGTGTTGCCAGGTTGAAAACCATATTTTTATAATATTAAAAAAAATAAAAACATAGAAAATGCTGCAGGAAATATGCGACTATCTCAGAGATGGTAACACCTACAGCAGCAATTTGCACATCCCTAGAAAGAGGAGACATAGACGCTTCATTGGAGGGGTAAAACATAGCCGTGCCTCTCAAACTGTGCCAGTGTTGCCAGGTTGAAAAACAACATTTTTTAAATATTAAAAAAAAATAAAAACATAGAAAATGCTGCCGGAAATATGCGACTATCTCAGAGATGGTAACACCTACAGCAGCAATTTGCACATCCCTAGAAAGAGGAGACATAGACGCTTCATTGGAGGGGTAAAACATAGCCGTGGCTCTCAAACTGTGCCAGTGTTGCCAGGTTGAAAAACAACATTTTTTAAATATTAAAAAAAAATAAAAACATAGAAAATGCTGCCGGAAATATGCGACTATCTCAGAGATGGTAACACCTACAGCAGCAATTTGCACATCCCTAGAAAGAGGAGACATAGACGCTTCATTGGAGGGGTAAAACATAGCCGTGGCTCTCAAACTGTGCCAGTGTTGCCAGGTTGAAAAACAACATTTTTTAAATATTAAAAAAAAATAAAAACATAGAAAATGCTGCCGGAAATATGCGACTATCTCAGAGATGGTAACACCTACAGCAGCAATTTGCACATCCCTAGAAAGAGGAGACATAGACGCTTCATTTGATGGGTAAAACATAGCCGTGTCCCTCAAACTGTGCCAGTGTTGCCAGGTTGAAAAACAACATTTTTTAAATATTAAAAAAAAATAAAAACATAGAAAATGCTGCCGGAAATATGCGACTATCTCAGAGATGATAACATCTACAGCAGCAATTTGCACATCCCTAGAAAGAGGAGACATATACGCTTCATTTGAGGGGTAAAACATAGGCGTGGCTCTCTAACTGTGCCAGTGTTGCCAGGTTGAAAACCATATTTTTATAATATTAAAAAAAATAAAAACATAGAAAATGCTGCCGGAAATATGCGACTATCTCAGAGATGGTAACACCTACAGCAGCAATTTGCACATCCCTAGAAAGAGGAGACGTAGACGCTTCATTTGAGGGGTAAAACATAGCCGTGGCTCTCAAACTGTGCAAGTGTTGCCAGGTTGAAAAACAACATTTTTTAAATATTAAAAAAAAATAAAAACAGGGAAAATGCTGCCGGCAATATGCGACTATCTCAGAGACGGTAACACCTACAGCAGCAATTTGCACATCCCTAGAAAGAGGAGACATAGACGCTTCATTTGAGGGGTAAAACATATCCGTGGCTCTCAAACTGTGCCAGTGTTGCCGGGTTGAAAAACAACATTTTTTAAATATTAAAAAAAAATAAAAACATAGAAAATGCTGCCGGCAATATGCGACTATCTCAGAGATGGTAACACCTACAGCAGCAATTTGCACATCCCTAGAAAGAGGAGACATAGACGCTTCATTTGAGGGGTAAAACATAGCCGTGGCTCTCAAACTGTGCCAGTGTTGCCAGGTTGAAAAACAACATTTTTTAAATATTAAAAAAAAAGAAAAACATAGAAAATGCTGCCGGCAATATGCCACTATCTCAGAGATGGTAACACCTACAGCAGCAATTTGCACATCCCTAGAAAGAGCAGACATAGACGCTTCATTTGAGGGGTAAAACATAGCCGTGGCTCTTAAACTGTGCCAGTGTTGCCAGGTTGAAAAACCACATTTTTTAAATATAAAAAAAATGAAAACAAAGAAAATGCTGCCGGCAATATGCCACTATCTCAGAGATGGTAACACCTACAGCAGCAATTTGCACATCCCTAGAAAGAGGAGACATAGACGCTTCATTGGAGGGGTAAAACATAGCCGTGGCTCTCAAACTGTGCCAGTGTTGCCAGGTTGAAAAACAACATTTTTTAAATATTAAAAAAAAATAAAAACATAGAAAATGCTGCCGGAAATATGCGACTATCTCAGAGATGGTAACACCTACAGCAGCAATTTGCACATCCCTAGAAAGAGGAGACATAGACGCTTCATTGGAGGGGTAAAACATAGCCGTGGCTCTCAAACTGTGCCAGTGTTGCCAGGTTGAAAAACAACATTTTTTAAATATTAAAAAAAAATAAAAACATAGAAAATGCTGCCGGAAATATGCGACTATCTCAGAGATGGTAACACCTACAGCAGCAATTTGCACATCCCTAGAAAGAGGAGACATAGACGCTTCATTTGAGGGGTAAAACATAGCCGTGGCTCTCAAACTGTGCCAGTGTTGCCAGGTTGAAAAACAACATTTTTTAAATATTAAAAAAAAATAAAAACATAGAAAATGCTGCCGGAAATATGCGACTATCTCAGAGATGGTAACATCTACAGCAGCAGTTTGCACATCCCTAGAAAGAGGAGACATATACGCTTCATTTGAGGGGTAAAACATAGGCGTGGCTCTCTAACTGTGCCAGTGTTGCCAGGTTGAAAACCATATTTTTATAATATTAAAAAAAATAAAAACATAGAAAATGCTGCCGGCAATATGCGACTATCTCAGAGATGGTAACACCTACAGCAGCAATTTGCACATCCCTAGAAAGAGGAGACATAGACGCTTCATTTGAGGGGTAAAACATAGCCGTGGCTCTCAAACTGTGCCAGTGTTGCCAGGTTGAAAAACAACATTTTTTAAATATTAAAAAAAAATAAAAACATAGAAAATGCTGCCGGCAATATGCGACTATCTCAGAGAAGGTAACACCTACAGCAGCAATTTGCACATCCCTAGAAAGATGAGACATATACGCTTCATTTGAGGGGTAAAACATAGCCGTGGCTCTCAAACTGTGCCAGTGTTGCCAGGTTGAAAAACAACATTTTTTAAATATTAAAAAAAAATAAAAACATAGAAAATGCTGCCGGAAATATGCGACTATCTCAGAGATGGTAACACCTACAGCAGCAATTTGCACATCCCTAGAAAGAGGAGACATATACGCTTCATTTGAGGGGTAAAACATAGGCGTGGCTCTCAAACTGTGCCAGTGTTGCCAGGTTGAAAAACAACATTTTTTAAATATTAAAAAAAAATAAAAACATAGAAAATGCTGCCGGAAATATGCGACTATCTCAGAGATGGTAACACCTACAGCAGCAATTTGCACATCCCTAGAAAGAGGAGACATAGACGCTTCATTTGAGGGGTAAAACATAGCCGTGGCTCTCAAACTGTGCCAGTGTTGCCAGGTTGAAAAACAACATTTTTTAAATATTAAAAAAAAATAAAAACATAGAAAATGCTGCCGGCAATATGCGACTATCTCAGAGAAGGTAACACCTACAGCAGCAATTTGCACATCCCTAGAAAGATGAGACATAGACGCTTCATTTGAAGGGTAAAACATAGCCGTGGCTCTCAAACTGTGCCAGTGTTGCCAGGTTGAAAAACAACATTTTTTAAATATTAAAAAAAAATAAAAACATAGAAAATGCTGCCGGAAATATGCGACTATCTCAGAGATGGTAACACCTACAGCAGCAATTTGCACATCCCTAGAAAGAGGAGACATATACGCTTCATTTGAGGGGTAAAACATAGGCGTGGCTCTCTAACTGTGCCAGTGTTGCCAGGTTGAAAACCATATTTTTATAATATTAAAAAAAATAAAAACATAGAAAATGCTGCCGGAAATATGCGACTATCTCAGAGATGGTAACACCTACAGCAGCAATTTGCACATCCCTAGAAAGAGGAGACATAGACGCTTCATTGGAGGGGTAAAACATAGCCGTGCCTCTCAAACTGTGCCAGTGTTGCCAGGTTGAAAAACAACATTTTTTAAATATTAAAAAAAAATAAAAACATAGAAAATGCTGCCGGAAATATGCGACTATCTCAGAGATGGTAACACCTACAGCAGCAATTTGCACATCCCTAGAAAGAGGAGACATAGACGCTTCATTGGAGGGGTAAAACATAGCCGTGGCTCTCAAACTGTGCCAGTGTTGCCAGGTTGAAAAACAACATTTTTTAAATATTAAAAAAAAATAAAAACATAGAAAATGCTGCCGGAAATATGCGACTATCTCAGAGATGGTAACACCTACAGCAGCAATTTGCACATCCCTAGAAAGAGGAGACATAGACGCTTCATTGGAGGGGTAAAACATAGCCGTGGCTCTCAAACTGTGCCAGTGTTGCCAGGTTGAAAAACAACATTTTTTAAATATTAAAAAAAAATAAAAACATAGAAAATGCTGCCGGAAATATGCGACTATCTCAGAGATGGTAACACCTACAGCAGCAATTTGCACATCCTTAGAAAGAGGAGACATAGACGCTTCATTTGATGGGTAAAACATAGCCGTGTCCCTCAAACTGTGCCAGTGTTGCCAGGTTGAAAAACAACATTTTTTAAATATTAAAAAAAAATAAAAACATAGAAAATGCTGCCGGAAATATGCGACTATCTCAGAGATGGTAACATCTACAGCAGCAATTTGCACATCCCTAGAAAGAGGAGACATATACGCTTCATTTGAGGGGTAAAACATAGGCGTGGCTCTCTAACTGTGCCAGTGTTGCCAGGTTGAAAACCATATTTTTATAATATTAAAAAAAATAAAAACATAGAAAATGCTGCCGGAAATATGCGACTATCTCAGAGATGGTAACACCTACAGCAGCAATTTGCACATCCCTAGAAAGAGGAGACATAGACGCTTCATTTGAGGGGTAAAACATAGCCGTGGCTCTCAAACTGTGCAAGTGTTGCCAGGTTGAAAAACAACATTTTTTAAATATTAAAAAAAAATAAAAACAGGGAAAATGCTGCCGGCAATATGCGACTATCTCAGAGACGGTAACACCTACAGCAGCAATTTGCACATCCCTAGAAAGAGGAGACATAGACGCTTCATTTGAGGGGTAAAACATAGCCGTGGCTCTCTAACTGTGCCAGTGTTGCCAGGTTGAAAACCATATTTTTATAATATTAAAAAAAATAAAAACATAGAATGCTGCCGGAAATATGCGACTATCTCAGAGATGGTAACACCTACAGCAGCAATTTGCACATCCCTAGAAAGAGGAGACATAGACGCTTCATTTGAGGGGTAAAACATAGCCGTGCCTCAAACTGTGCCAGTGTTGCCAGGTTGAAAAACAACATTTTTTAAATATTAAAAAAAAATAAAAACATAGAAAATGCTGCCGGAAATATGCGACTATCTCAGAGATGGTAACACCTACAGCAGCAATTTGCACATCCCTAGAAAGAGGAGACATATACGCTTCATTTGAGGGGTAAAACATAGCCGTGGCTCTCAAACTGTGCCAGTGTTGCCAGGTTGAAAACCATATTTTTATAATATTAAAAAAAATAAAAACATAGAATGCTGCCGGAAATATGCGACTATCTCAGAGATGGTAACACCTACAGCAGCAATTTGCACATCCCTAGAAAGAGGAGACATAGACGCTTCATTTGAGGGGTAAAACATATCCGTGGCTCTCAAACTGTGCCAGTGTTGCCGGGTTGAAAAACAACATTTTTTAAATATTAAAAAAAAATAAAAACATAGAAAATGCTGCCGGCAATATGCGACTATCTCAGAGATGGTAACACCTACAGCAGCAATTTGCACATCCCTAGAAAGAGGAGACATAGACGCTTCATTTGAGTGGTAAAACATAGCCGTGGCTCTGAAACTGTGCCAGTGTTGCCAGGTTGAAAAACAACATTTTTTAAATATTAAAAAAAAAGAAAAACATAGAAAATGCTGCCGGCAATATGCCACTATCTCAGAGATGGTAACACCTACAGCAGCAATTTGCACATCCCTAGAAAGAGCAGACATAGACGCTTCATTTGAGGGGTAAAACATAGCCGTGGCTCTTAAACTGTGCCAGTGTTGCCAGGTTGAAAAACCACATTTTTTAAATATAAAAAAAATGAAAACAAAGAAAATGCTGCCGGCAATATGCCACTATCTCAGAGATGGTAACACCTACAGCAGCAATTTGCACATCCCTAGAAAGAGGAGACATAGACGCTTCATTGGAGGGGTAAAACATAGCCGTGGCTCTCAAACTGTGCCAGTGTTGCCAGGTTGAAAAACAACATTTTTTAAATATTAAAAAAAAATAAAAACATAGAAAATGCTGCCGGAAATATGCGACTATCTCAGAGATGGTAACACCTACAGCAGCAATTTGCACATCCCTAGAAAGATGAGACATAGACGCTTCATTGGAGGGGTAAAACATAGCCGTGGCTCTCAAACTGTGCCAGTGTTGCCAGGTTGAAAAACAACATTTTTTAAATATTAAAAAAAAATAAAAACATAGAAAATGCTGCCGGCAATATGCGACTATCTCAGAGAAGGTAACACCTACAGCAGCAATTTGCACATCCCTAGAAAGATGAGACATAGACGCTTCATTTGAGGGGTAAAACATAGCCGTGGCTCTCAAACTGTGCCAGTGTTGCCAGGTTGAAAAACAACATTTTTTAAATATTAAAAAAAAATAAAAACATAGAAAATGCTGCCGGAAATATGCGACTATCTCAGAGATGGTAACACCTACAGCAGCAATTTGCACATCCCTAGAAAGAGGAGACATATACGCTTCATTTGAGAGGTAAAACATAGGCGTGGCTCTCTAACTGTGCCAGTGTTGCCAGGTTGAAAACCATATTTTTATAATATTAAAAAAAATAAAAACATAGAAAATGCTGCCGGAAATATGCGACTATCTCAGAGATGGTAACACCTACAGCAGCAATTTGCACATCCCTAGAAAGAGCAGACATAGACGCTTCATTTGAGGGGTAAAACATAGGCGTGGCTCTCTAACTGTGCCAGTGTTGCTAGGTTGAAAACCATATTTTTATAATTTTAAAAAAAATAAAAACATAGAAAATGCTGCCGGCAATATGCGACTATCTCAGAGATGGTAACACCTACAGCAGCAATTTGCACATCCCTAGAAAGAGGAGACATAGACGCTTCATTTGAGGGGTAAAACATAGCCGTGGCTCTTAAACTGTGCCAGTGTTGCCAGGTTGAAAAACCACATTTTTTAAATATTAAAAAAAAATAAAAACATAGAAAATGCTGCCGGCAATATGCCACTATCTCAGAGATGGTAACACCTACAGCAGCAATTTGCACATCCCTAGAAAGAGCAGACATAGACGCTTCATTTGAGGGGTAAAACATAGGCGTGGCTCTCAAAGTGTGCCAGTGTTGCCAGGTTGAAAAACAACATTTTTTAAATATAAAAAAAATAAAAACATTGAAAATGCTGCCGGCAATATGCCACTATCTCAGAGATGGTAACACCTACAGCAGCAATTTGCACATCCCTAGAAAGAGGAGACATATACGCTTCATTTGAGGGGTAGAACATAGGCGTGGCTCTCTAACTGTGCCAGTGTTGCCAGGTTGAAAACCATATTTTTATAATATTAAAAAAAATAAAAAACATAGAAAATGCTGCCGGAAATATGCGACTATCTCAGAGATGGTAACACCTACAGCAGCAATTTGCACATCCCTAGAAAGAGGAGACATAGACGCTTCATTTGAGGGGTAAAACATAGCCGTGGCTCTCAAACTGTGCCAGTGTTGCCAGGTTGAAAACAACATTTTTTAAATATTAAAAAAAAATAAAAACATAGAAAATGCTGCCGGCAATATGCGACTATATCAGAGATGGTAACACCTACAGCAGCAATTTGCACATCCCTAGAAAGAGGAGACATAGACGCTTCATTTGAGGGGTAAAACAACTGTGCCAGTGTTGCCAGGTTGAAAAACAACATTTTTTAAATATTAAAAAAAAATAAAAACATAGAAAATGCTGCCGGCAATATGCCACTATCTCAGAGATGGTAACACCTACAGCAGCAATTTGCACATCCCTAGAAAGAGCAGACATAGACGCTTCATTTGAAGGGTAAAACATAGGCGTGGCTCTCTAACTGTGCCAGTGTTGCCAGGTTGAAAACCATATTTTTATAATATTAAAAAAAATAAAAACATAGAAAATGCTGCCGGAAATATGCGACTATTTCAGAGATGGTAACACCTACAGCAGCAATTTGCACATCCCTAGAAAGAGGAGACATAGACGCTTCATTTGAGGGGTAAAACATAGCCGTGGCTCTCAAACTGTGCCAGTGTTGCCAGGTTGAAAAACAACATTTTTTAAATATTAAAAAAAAATAAAAACATAGAAAATGCTGCCGGAAATATGCAACTATCTCAGAGATGGTAACACCTACAGCAGCAATTTGCACATCCCTAGAAAGAGGAGACATAGACGCTTCATTTGAGGGGTAAAACATAGCCGTGGCTCTCAAACTGTGCCAATGTTGCCGGGTTGAAAAACAACATTTTTTAAATATTGAAAAAAAATAAAAACATAGAAAATGCTGCCGGCAATATGCGACTATCTCAGAGATGGTAACACCTACAGCAGCAATTTGCACATCCCTAGAAAGAGGAGACATAGACGCTTCATTGGAGGGGTAAAACATAGCCGTGGCTCTCAAACTGTGCCAGTGTTGCCAGGTTGAAAAACAACATTTTTTAAATATTAAAAAAAAATAAAAACATAGAAAATGCTGCCGGCAATATGCGACTATCTCAGAGAAGGTAACACCTACAGCAGCAATTTGCACATCCCTAGAAAGATGAGACATAGACGCTTCATTTGAGGGGTAAAACATAGCCGTGGCTCTCAAACTGTGCCAGTGTTGCCAGGTTGAAAAACAACATTTTTTAAATATTAAAAAAAAATAAAAACATAGAAAATGCTGCCGGAAATATGCGACTATCTCAGAGATGGTAACACCTACAGCAGCAATTTGCACATCCCTAGAAAGAGGAGACATATACGCTTCATTTGAGGGGTAAAACATAGGCGTGGCTCTCTAACTGTGCCAGTGTTGCCAGGTTGAAAACCATATTTTTATAATATTAAAAAAAATAAAAACATAGAAAATGCTGCCGGAAATATGCGACTATCTCAGAGATGGTAACACCTACAGCAGCAATTTGCACATCCCTAGAAAGAGGAGACATAGACGCTTCATTGGAGGGGTAAAACATAGCCGTGGCTCTCAAACTGTGCCAGTGTTGCCAGGTTGAAAAACAACATTTTTTAAATATTAAAAAAAAATAAAAACATAGAAAATGCTGCCGGAAATATGCGACTATCTCAGAGATGGTAACACCTACAGCAGCAATTTGCACATCCCTAGAAAGAGGAGACATAGACGCTTCATTGGAGGGGTAAAACATAGCCGTGGCTCTCAAACTGTGCCAGTGTTGCCAGGTTGAAAAACAACATTTTTTAAATATTAAAAAAAAATAAAAACATAGAAAATGCTGCCGGAAATATGCGACTATCTCAGAGATGGTAACACCTACAGCAGCAATTTGCACATCCCTAGAAAGAGGAGACATAGACGCTTCATTTGATGGGTAAAACATAGCCGTGTCCCTCAAATTGTGCCAGTGTTGCCAGGTTGAAAAACAACATTTTTTAAATATTAAAAAAAAATAAAAACATAGAAAATGCTGCCGGAAATATGCGACTATCTCAGAGATGGTAACATCTACAGCAGCAATTTGCACATCCCTAGAAAGAGGAGACATATACGCTTCATTTGAGGGGTAAAACATAGGCGTGGCTCTCTAACTGTGCCAGTGTTGCCAGGTTGAAAACCATATTTTTATAATATTAAAAAAAATAAAAACATAGAAAATGCTGCCGGAAATATGCGACTATCTCAGAGATGGTAACACCTACAGCAGCAATTTGCACATCCCTAGAAAGAGGAGACATAGACGCTTCATTTGAGGGGTAAAACATAGCCGTGGCTCTCAAACTGTGCAAGTGTTGCCAGGTTGAAAAACAACATTTTTTAAATATTAAAAAAAAATAAAAACAGGGAAAATGCTGCCGGCAATATGCGACTATCTCAGAGACGGTAACACCTACAGCAGCAATTTGCACATCCCTAGAAAGAGGAGACATAGACGCTTCATTTGAGGGGTAAAACATAGCCGTGGCTCTTAAACTGTGCCAGTGTTGTCAGGTTGAAAAACCACATTTTTTAAATATTAAAAAAAAAATAAAAACATAGAAAATGCTGCCGGCAATATGCCACTATCTCAGAGATGGTAACACCTACAGCAGCAATTTGCACATTCCTAGAAAGAGGAGACATATACGCTTCATTTGAGGGGTGAAACATAGGCGTGGCTCTCTAACTGTGCCAGTGTTGCCAGGTTGAAAACCATATTTTTATAATATTAAAAAAAATAAAAACATAGAAAATGCTGCCGGAAATATGCGACTATCTCAGAGATGGTAACACCTACAGCAGCAATTTGCACATCCCTAGAAAGAGGAGACATAGACGCTTCATTGGAGGGGTAAAACATAGCCGTGGCTCTCAAACTGTGCCAGTGTTGCCAGGTTGAAAAACAACATTTTTTAAATATTAAAAAAAAATAAAAACATAGAAAATGCTGCCGGAAATATGCGACTATCTCAGAGATGGTAACACCTACAGCAGCAATTTGCACATCCCTAGAAAGAGGAGACATAGACGCTTCATTTGAGGGGTAAAACATAGCCGTGGCTCTCAAACTGTGCCAGTGTTGCCAGGTTGAAAAACAACATTTTTTAAATATTAAAAAAAAATAAAAACAGAAAATGCTGCCGGAAATATGCGACTATCTCAGAGATGGTAACACCTACAGCAGCAATTTGCACATCCCTAGAAAGAGGAGACATAGACGCTTCATTTGAGGGGTAAAACATATCCGTGGCTCTCAAACTGTGCCAGTGTTGCCGGGTTGAAAAACAACATTTTTTAAATATTAAAAAAAAATAAAAACATAGAAAATGCTGCCGGCAATATGCGACTATCTCAGAGATGGTAACACCTACAGCAGCAATTTGCACATCCCTAGAAAGAGGAGACATAGACGCTTCATTTGAGTGGTAAAACATAGCCGTGGCTCTGAAACTGTGCCAGTGTTGCCAGGTTGAAAAACAACATTTTTTAAATATTAAAAAAAAAGAAAAACATAGAAAATGCTGCCGGCAATATGCCACTATCTCAGAGATGGTAACACCTACAGCAGCAATTTGCACATCCCTAGAAAGAGCAGACATAGACGCTTCATTTGAGGGGTAAAACATAGCCGTGGCTCTTAAACTGTGCCAGTGTTGCCAGGTTGAAAAACCACATTTTTTAAATATAAAAAAAATGAAAACAAAGAAAATGCTGCCGGCAATATGCCACTATCTCAGAGATGGTAACACCTACAGCAGCAATTTGCACATCCCTAGAAAGAGGAGACATAGACGCTTCATTGGAGGGGTAAAACATAGCCGTGGCTCTCAAACTGTGCCAGTGTTGCCAGGTTGAAAAACAACATTTTTTAAATATTAAAAAAAATAAAAACATAGAAAATGCTGCCGGAAATATGCGACTATCTCAGAGATGGTAACACCTACAGCAGCAATTTGCACATCCCTAGAAAGATGAGACATAGACGCTTCATTGGAGGGGTAAAACATAGCCGTGGCTCTCAAACTGTGCCAGTGTTGCCAGGTTGAAAAACAACATTTTTTAAATATTAAAAAAAAATAAAAACATAGAAAATGCTGCCGGAAATATGCGACTATCTCAGAGATGGTAACACCTACAGCAGCAATTTGCACATCCCTAGAAAGAGGAGACATAGACGCTTCATTGGAGGGGTAAAACATAGCCGTGGCTCTCAAACTGTGCCAGTGTTGCCAGTGTTGAAAAACAACATTTTTTAAATATTAAAAAAAAATAAAAACATAGAAAATGCTGCCGGAAATATGCGACTATCTCAGAGATGGTAACACCTACAGCAGCAATTTGCACATCCCTAGAAAGAGGAGACATAGACGCTTCATTTGATGGGTAAAACATAGCCGTGTCCCTCAAATTGTGCCAGTGTTGCCAGGTTGAAAAACAACATTTTTTAAATATTAAAAAAAAATAAAAACATAGAAAATGCTGCCGGAAATATGCGACTATCTCAGAGATGGTAACATCTACAGCAGCAATTTGCACATCCCTAGAAAGAGGAGACATATACGCTTCATTTGAGGGGTAAAACATAGGCGTGGCTCTCTAACTGTGCCAGTGTTGCCAGGTTGAAAACCATATTTTTATAATATTAAAAAAAATAAAAACATAGAAAATGCTGCCGGAAATATGCGACTATCTCAGAGATGGTAACACCTACAGCAGCAATTTGCACATCCCTAGAAAGAGGAGACATAGACGCTTCATTTGAGGGGTAAAACATAGCCGTGGCTCTCAAACTGTGCAAGTGTTGCCAGGTTGAAAAACAACATTTTTTAAATATTAAAAAAAAATAAAAACAGGGAAAATGCTGCCGGCAATATGCGACTATCTCAGAGACGGTAACACCTACAGCAGCAATTTGCACATCCCTAGAAAGAGGAGACATAGACGCTTCATTTGAGGGGTAAAACATAGCCGTGGCTCTTAAACTGTGCCAGTGTTGTCAAGTTGAAAAACCACATTTTTTAAATATTAAAAAAAAAATAAAAACATAGAAAATGCTGCCGGCAATATGCCACTATCTCAGAGATGGTAACACCTACAGCAGCAATTTGCACATTCCTAGAAAGAGGAGACATATACGCTTCATTTGAGGGGTAAAACATAGGCGTGGCTCTCTAACTGTGCCAGTGTTGCCAGGTTGAAAACCATATTTTTATAATATTAAAAAAAATAAAAACATAGAAAATGCTGCCGGAAATATGCGACTATCTCAGAGATGGTAACACCTACAGCAGCAATTTGCACATCCCTAGAAAGAGGAGACATAGACGCTTCATTTGAGGGGTAAAACATAGCCGTGGCTCTCAAACTGTGCCAGTGTTGCCAGGTTGAAAAACAACATTTTTTAAATATTAAAAAAAAATAAAAACAGAAAATGCTGCCGGAAATATGCGACTATCTCAGAGATGGTAACACCTACAGCAGCAATTTGCACATCCCTAGAAAGAGGAGACATAGACGCTTCATTTGAGGGGTAAAACATATCCGTGGCTCTCAAACTGTGCCAGTGTTGCCGGGTTGAAAAACAACATTTTTTAAATATTAAAAAAAAATAAAAACATAGAAAATGCTGCCGGCAATATGCGACTATCTCAGAGATGGTAACACCTACAGCAGCAATTTGCACATCCCTAGAAAGAGGAGACATAGACGCTTCATTTGAGTGGTAAAACATAGCCGTGGCTCTGAAACTGTGCCAGTGTTGCCAGGTTGAAAAACAACATTTTTTAAATATTAAAAAAAAAGAAAAACATAGAAAATGCTGCCGGCAATATGCCACTATCTCAGAGATGGTAACACCTACAGCAGCAATTTGCACATCCCTAGAAAGAGCAGACATAGACGCTTCATTTGAGGGGTAAAACATAGCCGTGGCTCTTAAACTGTGCCAGTGTTGCCAGGTTGAAAAACCACATTTTTTAAATATAAAAAAAATGAAAACAAAGAAAATGCTGCCGGAAATATGCGACTATCTCAGAGATGGTAACACCTACAGCAGCAATTTGCACATCCCTAGAAAGATGAGACATAGACGCTTCATTGGAGGGGTAAAACATAGCCGTGGCTCTCAAACTGTGCCAGTGTTGCCAGGTTGAAAAACAACATTTTTTAAATATTAAAAAAAAATAAAAACATAGAAAATGCTGCCGGAAATATGCGACTATCTCAGAGATGGTAACACCTACAGCAGCAATTTGCACATCCCTAGAAAGAGGAGACATAGACGCTTCATTTGAGGGGTAAAACATAGCCGTGGCTCTCAAACTGTGCCAGTGTTGCCAGGTTGAAAAACAAAATTTTTTAAATATTAAAAAAAAATAAAAACATAGAAAATGCTGCCGGAAATATGCGACTATCTCAGAGATGGTAACATCTACAGCAGCAGTTTGCACATCCCTAGAAAGAGGAGACATATACGCTTCATTTGAGGGGTAAAACATAGGCGTGGCTCTCTAACTGTGCCAGTGTTGCCAGGTTGAAAACCATATTTTTATAATATTAAAAAAAATAAAAACATAGAAAATGCTGCCGGAAATATGCGACTATCTCAGAGACGGTAACACCTACAGCAGCAATTTGCACATCCCTAGAAAGAGGAGACATAGACGCTTCATTTGAGGGGTAAAACATAGCCGTGGCTCTCAAACTGTGCCAGTGTTGCCAGGTTGAAAAACAACATTTTTTAAATATTAAAAAAAAATAAAAACATAGAAAATGCTGCCGGCAATATGCGACTATATCAGAGATGGTAACACCTACAGCAGCAATTTGCACATCCCTAGAAAGAGGAGACATAGACGCTTCATTTGAGGGGTAAAACATAGCCGTGGCTCTCAAACTGTGCCAGTGTTGCCAGGTTGAAAAACAACATTTTTTAAATATTAAAAAAAAATAAAAACATAGAAAATGCTGCCGGAAATATGCGACTATCTCAGAGATGGTAACACCTACAGCAGCAATTTGCACATCCCTAGAAAGAGGAGACATATACGCTTCATTTGAGGGGTAAAACATAGGCGTGGCTCTCAAACTGTGCCAGTGTTGCCAGGTTGAAAAACAACATTTTTTAAATATTAAAAAAAAATAAAAACATAGAAAATGCTGCCGGAAATATGCGACTATCTCAGAGATGGTAACACCTACAGCAGCAATTTGCACATCCCTAGAAAGAGGAGACATAGACGCTTCATTTGAGGGGTAAAACATAGCCGTGGCTCTCAAACTGTGCCAGTGTTGCCAGGTTGAAAACCATATTTTTATAATATTAAAAAAAATAAAAACATAGAAAATGCTGCCGGAAATATGCGACTATCTCAGAGATGGTAACACCTACAGCAGCAATTTGCACATCCCTAGAAAGAGGAGACATATACGCTTCATTTGAGGGGGTAAAACATAGGCGTGGCTCTCAAACTGTGCCAGTGTTGCCAGGTTGAAAAACAACATTTTTTAAATATTAAAAAAAAATAAAAACATAGAAAATGCTGCCGGAAATATGCGACTATCTCAGAGATGGTAACACCTACAGCAGCAATTTGCACATCCCTAGAAAGAGGAGACATAGACGCTTCATTTGAGGGGTAAAACATAGCCGTGGCTCTCAAACTGTGCCAGTGTTGCCAGGTTGAAAAACAACATTTTTTAAATATTAAAAAAAAATAAAAACATAGAAAATGCTGCCGGAAATATGCGACTATCTCAGAGATGGTAACATCTACAGCAGCAGTTTGCACATCCCTAGAAAGAGGAGACATATACGCTTCATTTGAGGGGTAAAACATAGGCGTGGCTCTCTAACTGTGCCAGTGTTGCCAGGTTGAAAACCATATTTTTATAATATTAAAAAAAATAAAAACATAGAAAATGCTGCCGGAAATATGCGACTATCTCAGAGATGGTAACACCTACAGCAGCAATTTGCACATCCCTAGAAAGAGGAGACATAGACGCTTCATTTGAGGGGTAAAACATAGCCGTGGCTCTCAAACTGTGCCAGTGTTGCCAGGTTGAAAAACAACATTTTTTAAATATAAAAAAAAAATAAAAACATAGAAAATGCTGCCGGCAATATGCGACTATCTCAGAGAAGGTAACACCTACAGCAGCAATTTGCACATCCCTAGAAAGATGAGACATAGACGCTTCATTTGAGGGGTAAAACATAGCCGTGGCTCTCAAACTGTGCCAGTGTTGCCAGGTTGAAAAACAACATTTTTTAAATATTAAAAAAAAATAAAAACATAGAAAATGCTGCCGGAAATATGCGACTATCTCAGAGATGGTAACACCTACAGCAGCAATTTGCACATCCCTAGAAAGAGGAGACATATACGCTTCATTTGAGGGGTAAAACATAGGCGTGGCTCTCAAACTGTGCCAGTGTTGCCAGGTTGAAAAACAACATTTTTTAAATATTAAAAAAAAATAAAAACATAGAAAATGCTGCCGGAAATATGCGACTATCTCAGAGATGGTAACACCTACAGCAGCAATTTGCACATCCCTAGAAAGAGGAGACATAGACGCTTCATTTGAGGGGTAAAACATAGCCGTGGCTCTCAAACTGTGCCAGTGTTGCCAGGTTGAAAAACAACATTTTTTAAATATTAAAAAAAAATAAAAACATAGAAAATGCTGCCGGCAATATGCGACTATCTCAGAGATGGTAACACCTACAGCAGCAATTTGCACATCCCTAGAAAGAGGAGACATAGACGCTTCATTTGAGTGGTAAAACATAGCCGTGGCTCTCAAACTGTGCCAGTGTTGCCAGGTTGAAAAACAACATTTTTTAAATATTAAAAAAAAAGAAAAACATAGAAAATGCTGCCGGCAATATGCCACTATCTCAGAGATGGTAACACCTACAGCAGCAATTTGCACATCCCTAGAAAGAGCAGACATAGACGCTTCATTTGAGGGGTAAAAACATATCCGTGGCTCTCAAACTGTGCCAGTGTTGCCGGGTTGAAAAACAACATTTTTTAAATATTAAAAAAAAATAAAAACATAGAAAATGCTGCCGGCAATATGCGACTATCTCAGAGATGGTAACACCTACAGCAGCAATTTGCACATCCCTAGAAAGAGGAGACATAGACGCTTCATTTGAGTGGTAAAACATAGCCGTGGCTCTCAAACTGTGCCAGTGTTGCCAGGTTGAAAAACAACATTTTTTAAATATTAAAAAAAAAGAAAAACATAGAAAATGCTGCCGGCAATATGCCACTATCTCAGAGATGGTAACACCTACAGCAGCAATTTGCACATCCCTAGAAAGAGCATACATAGACGCTTCATTTGAGGGGTAAAACATAGCCGTGGCTCTTAAACTGTGCCAGTGTTGCCAGGTTGAAAAACCACATTTTTTAAATATAAAAAAAATGAAAACAAAGAAAATGCTGCCGGCAATATGCCACTATCTCAGAGATGGTAACACCTACAGCAGCAATTTGCACATCCCTAGAAAGCGGAGACATAGACGCTTCATTGGAGGGGTAAAACATAGCCGTGGCTCTCAAACTGTGCCAGTGTTGCCAGGTTGAAAAACAACATTTTTTAAATATTAAAAAAAAATAAAAACATAGAAAATGCTGCCGGAAATATGCGACTATCTCAGAGATGGTAACACCTACAGCAGCAATTTGCACATCCCTAGAAAGAGGAGACATAGACGCTTCATTGGAGGGGTAAAACATAGCCGTGGCTCTCAAACTGTGCCAGTGTTTCCAGGTTGAAAAACAACATTTTTTAAATATTAAAAAAAAATAAAAACATAGAAAATGCTGCCGGAAATATGCGACTATCTCAGAGATGGTAACACCTACAGCAGCAATTTGCACATCCCTAGAAAGAGGAGACATAGACGCTTCATTTGAGGGGTAAAACATAGCCGTGGCTCTCAAACTGTGCCAGTGTTGCCAGGTTGAAAAACAACATTTTTTAAATATTAAAAAAAATAAAAACATAGAAAATGCTGCCGGAAATATGCGACTATCTCAGAGATGGTAACATCTACAGCAGCAGTTTGCACATCCCTAGAAAGAGGAGACATATACGCTTCATTTGAGGGGTAAAACATAGGCGTGGCTCTCTAACTGTGCCAGTGTTGCCAGGTTGAAAACCATATTTTTATAATATTAAAAAAAATAAAAACATAGAAAATGCTGCCGGAAATATGCGACTATCTCAGAGATGGTAACACCTACAGCAGCAATTTGCACATCCCTAGAAAGAGGAGACATAGACGCTTCATTGGAGGGGTAAAACATAGCCGTGGCTCTCAAACTGTGCCAGTGTTTCCAGGTTGAAAAACAACATTTTTAAATATTAAAAAAAAATAAAAACATAGAAAATGCTGCCGGAAATATGCGACTATCTCAGAGATGGTAACACCTACAGCAGCAATTTGCACATCCCTAGAAAGAGGAGACATATACGCTTCATTTGAGGGGTAAAACATAGGCGTGGCTTTCAAACTGTGCCAGTGTTGCCAGGTTGAAAAACAACATTTTTTAAATATTAAAAAAAAATAAAAACATAGAAAATGCTGCCGGAAATATGCGACTATCTCAGAGATGGTAACACCTACAGCAGCAATTTGCACATCCCTAGAAAGAGGAGACATAGACGCTTCATTTGAGGGGTAAAACATAGCCGTGGCTCTCAAACTGTGCCAGTGTTGCCAGGTTGAAAAACAACATTTTTTAAATATTAAAAAAAAATAAAAACATAGAAAATGCTGCCGGAAATATGCGACTATCTCAGAGATGGTAACACCTACAGCAGCAATTTGCACATCCCTAGAAAGAGGAGACATATACGCTTCATTTGAGGGGTAAAACATAGGCGTGGCTCTCTAACTGTGCCAGTGTTGCCAGGTTGAAAACCATATTTTTATAATATTAAAAAAAATAAAAACATAGAAAATGCTGCAGGAAATATGCGACTATCTCAGAGATGGTAACACCTACAGCAGCAATTTGCACATCCCTAGAAAGAGGAGACATAGACGCTTCATTGGAGGGGTAAAACATAGCCGTGCCTCTCAAACTGTGGCAGTGTTGCCAGGTTGAAAAACAACATTTTTTAAATATTAAAAAAAAATAAAAACATAGAAAATGCTGCCGGAAATATGCGACTATCTCAGAGATGGTAACACCTACAGCAGCAATTTGCACATCCCTAGAAAGAGGAGACATAGACGCTTCATTGGAGGGGTAAAACATAGCCGTGGCTCTCAAACTGTGCCAGTGTTGCCAGGTTGAAAAACAACATTTTTTAAATATTAAAAAAAAATAAAAACATAGAAAATGCTGCCGGAAATATGCGACTATCTCAGAGATGGTAACACCTACAGCAGCAATTTGCACATCCCTAGAAAGAGGAGACATAGACGCTTCATTGGAGGGGTAAAACATAGCCGTGGCTCTCAAACTGTGCCAGTGTTGCCAGGTTGAAGAACAACATTTTTTAAATATTAAAAAAAAATAAAAACATAGAAAATGCTGCCGGAAATATGCGACTATCTCAGAGATGGTAACACCTACAGCAGCAATTTGCACATCCCTAGAAAGAGGAGACATAGACGCTTCATTTGATGGGTAAAACATAGCCGTGTCCCTCAAACTGTGCCAGTGTTGCCAGGTTGAAAAACAACATTTTTTAAATATTAAAAAAAAATAAAAACATAGAAAATGCTGCCGGAAATATGCGACTATCTCAGAGATGATAACATCTACAGCAGCAATTTGCACATCCCTAGAAAGAGGAGACATATACGCTTCATTTGAGGGGTAAAACATAGGCGTGGCTCTCTAACTGTGCCAGTGTTGCCAGGTTGAAAACCATATTTTTATAATATTAAAAAAAATAAAAACATAGAAAATGCTGCCGGAAATATGCGACTATCTCAGAGATGGTAACACCTACAGCAGCAATTTGCACATCCCTAGAAAGAGGAGACGTAGACGCTTCATTTGAGGGGTAAAACATAGCCGTGGCTCTCAAACTGTGCAAGTGTTGCCAGGTTGAAAAACAACATTTTTTAAATATTAAAAAAAAATAAAAACAGGGAAAATGCTGCCGGCAATATGCGACTATCTCAGAGACGGTAACACCTACAGCAGCAATTTGCACATCCCTAGAAAGAGGAGACATAGACGCTTCATTTGAGGGGTAAAACATATCCGTGGCTCTCAAACTGTGCCAGTGTTGCCGGGTTGAAAAACAACATTTTTTAAATATTAAAAAAAATAAAAACATAGAAAATGCTGCCGGCAATATGCGACTATCTCAGAGATGGTAACACCTACAGCAGCAATTTGCACATCCCTAGAAAGAGGAGACATAGACGCTTCATTTGAGTGGTAAAACATAGCCGTGGCTCTCAAACTGAGCCAGTGTTGCCAGGTTGAAAAAACAACATTTTTTAAATATTAAAAAAAAAGAAAAACATAGAAAATGCTGCCGGCAATATGCCACTATCTCAGAGATGGTAACACCTACAGCAGCAATTTGCACATCCCTAGAAAGAGCAGACATAGACGCTTCATTTGAGGGGTAAAACATAGCCGTGGCTCTTAAACTGTGCCAGTGTTGCCAGGTTGAAAAACCACATTTTTTAAATATAAAAAAAATGAAAACAAAGAAAATGCTGCCGGAAATATGCCACTATCTCAGAGATGGTAACACCTACAGCAGCAATTTGCACATCCCTAGAAAGAGGAGACATAGACGCTTCATTTGAGGGGTAAAACATAGCCGTGGCTCTCAAACTGTGCCAGTGTTGCCAGGTTGAAAAACAACATTTTTTAAATATTAAAAAAAAATAAAAACATAGAAAATGCTGCCGGAAATATGCGACTATCTCAGAGATGGTAACACCTACAGCAGCAATTTGCACATCCCTAGAAAGAGGAGACATAGACGCTTCATTGGAGGGGTAAAACATAGCCGTGGCTCTCAAACTGTGCCAGTGTTGCCAGGTTGAAAAACAACATTTTTTAAATATTAAAAAAAAATAAAAACATAGAAAATGCTGCCGGAAATATGCGACTATCTCAGAGATGGTAACACCTACAGCAGCAATTTGCACATCCCTAGAAAGAGGAGACATAGACGCTTCATTTGAGGGGTAAAACATAGCCGTGGCTCTCAAACTGTGCCAGTGTTGCCAGGTTGAAAAACAACATTTTTTAAATATTAAAAAAAAATAAAAACATAGAAAATGCTGCCGGAAATATGCGACTATCTCAGAGATGGTAACATCTACAGCAGCAGTTTGCACATCCCTAGAAAGAGGAGACATATACGCTTCATTTGAGGGGTAAAACATAGGCGTGGCTCTCTAACTGTGCCAGTGTTGCCAGGTTGAAAACCATATTTTTATAATATTAAAAAAAATAAAAACATAGAAAATGCTGCCGGAAATATGCGACTATCTCAGAGATGGTAACACCTACAGCAGCAATTTGCACATCCCTAGAAAGAGGAGACATAGACGCTTCATTTGAGGGGTAAAACATAGCCGTGGCTCTCAAACTGTGCCAGTGTTGCCAGGTTGAAAAACAACATTTTTTAAATATTAAAAAAAAATAAAAACATAGAAAATGCTGCCGGCAATATGCGACTATCTCAGAGAAGGTAACACCTACAGCAGCAATTTGCACATCCCTAGAAAGATGAGACATAGACGCTTCATTTGAGGGGTAAAACATAGCCGTGGCTCTCAAACTGTGCCAGTGTTGCCAGGTTGAAAAACAACATTTTTTAAATATTAAAAAAAAATAAAAACATAGAAAATGCTGCCGGAAATATGCGACTATCTCAGAGATGGTAACACCTACAGCAGCAATTTGCACATCCCTAGAAAGAGGAGACATATACGCTTCATTTGAGGGGTAAAACATAGGCGTGGCTCTCAAACTGTGCCAGTGTTGCCAGGTTGAAAAACAACATTTTTTAAATATTAAAAAAAAATAAAAACATAGAAAATGCTGCCGGAAATATGCGACTATCTCTGAGATGGTAACACCTACAGCAGCAATTTGCACATCCCTAGAAAGAGGAGACATAGACGCTTCATTTGAGGGGTAAAACATAGCCGTGGCTCTCAAACTGTGCCAGTGTTGCCAGGTTGAAAAACAACATTTTTTAAATATTAAAAAAAAATAAAAACATAGAAAATGCTGCCGGCAATATGCGACTATCTCAGAGAAGGTAACACCTACAGCAGCAATTTGCACATCCCTAGAAAGATGAGACATAGACGCTTCATTTGAAGGGTAAAACATAGCCGTGGCTCTCAAACTGTGCCAGTGTTGCCAGGTTGAAAAACAACATTTTTTAAATATTAAAAAAAAATAAAAACATAGAAAATGCTGCCGGAAATATGCGACTATCTCAGAGATGGTAACACCTACAGCAGCAATTTGCACATCCCTAGAAAGAGGAGACATACACGCTTCATTTGAGGGGTAAAACATAGGCGTGGCTCTCTAACTGTGCCAGTGTTGCCAGGTTGAAAACCATATTTTTATAATATTAAAAAAAATAAAAACATAGAAAATGCTGCCGGAAATATGCGACTATCTCAGAGATGGTAACACCTACAGCAGCAATTTGCACATCCCTAGAAAGAGGAGACATAGACGCTTCATTGGAGGGGTAAAACATAGCCGTGCCTCTCAAACTGTGCCAGTGTTGCCAGGTTGAAAAACAACATTTTTTAAATATTAAAAAAAAATAAAAACATAGAAAATGCTGCCGGAAATATGCGACTATCTCAGAGATGGTAACACCTACAGCAGCAATTTGCACATCCCTAGAAAGAGGAGACATAGACGCTTCATTGGAGGGGTAAAACATAGCCGTGGCTCTCAAACTGTGCCAGTGTTGCCAGGTTGAAAAACAACATTTTTTAAATATTAAAAAAAAATAAAAACATAGAAAATGCTGCCGGAAATATGCGACTATCTCAGAGATGGTAACACCTACAGCAGCAATTTGCACATCCCTAGAAAGAGGAGACATAGGCGCTTCATTGGAGGGGTAAAACATAGCCGTGGCTCTCAAACTGTGCCAGTGTTGCCAGGTTGAAAAACAACATTTTTTAAATATTAAAAAAAAATAAAAACATAGAAAATGCTGCCGGAAATATGCGACTATCTCAGAGATGGTAACACCTACAGCAGCAATTTGCACATCCCTAGAAAGAGGAGACATAGACGCTTCATTTGATGGGTAAAACATAGCCGTGTCCCTCAAACTGTGCCAGTGTTGCCAGGTTGAAAAACAACATTTTTTAAATATTAAAAAAAAATAAAAACATAGAAAATGCTGCCGGAAATATGCGACTATCTCAGAGATGGTAACATCTACAGCAGCAATTTGCACATCCCTAGAAAGAGGAGACATATACGCTTCATTTGAGGGGTAAAACATAGGCGTGGCTCTCTAACTGTGCCAGTGTTGCCAGGTTGAAAACCATATTTTTATAATATTAAAAAAAATAAAAACATAGAAAATGCTGCCGGAAATATGCGACTATCTCAGAGATGGTAACACCTACAGCAGCAATTTGCACATCCCTAGAAAGAGGAGACATAGACGCTTCATTTGAGGGGTAAAACATAGCCGTGGCTCTCAAACTGTGCAAGTGTTGCCAGGTTGAAAAACAACATTTTTTAAATATTAAAAAAAAATAAAAACAGGGAAAATGCTGCCGGCAATATGCGACTATCTCAGAGACGGTAACACCTACAGCAGCAATTTGCACATCCCTAGAAAGAGGAGACATAGACGCTTCATTTGAGGGGTAAAACATAGGCGTGGCTCTCTAACTGTGCCAGTGTTGCCAGGTTGAAAACCATATTTTTATAATATTAAAAAAAATAAAAACATAGAATGCTGCCGGAAATATGCGACTATCTCAGAGATGGTAACACCTACAGCAGCAATTTGCACATCCCTAGAAAGAGGAGACATAGACGCTTCATTTGAGGGGTAAAACATAGCCGTGCCTCAAACTGTGCCAGTGTTGCCAGGTTGAAAAACAACATTTTTTAAATATTAAAAAAAAAAAAAAACATAGAAAATGCTGCCGGAAATATGCGACTATCTCAGAGATGGTAACACCTACAGCAGCAATTTGCACATCCCTAGAAAGAGGAGACATATACGCTTCATTTGAGGGGTAAAACATAGGCGTGGCTCTCTAACTGTGCCAGTGTTGCCAGGTTGAAAACCATATTTTTATAATATTAAAAAAAATAAAAACATAGAATGCTGCCGGAAATATGCGACTATCTCAGAGATGGTAACACCTACAGCAGCAATTTGCACATCCCTAGAAAGAGGAGACATAGACGCTTCATTTGAGGGGTAAAACATATCCGTGGCTCTCAAACTGTGCCAGTGTTGCCGGGTTGAAAAACAACATTTTTTTAAATATTAAAAAAAAATAAAAACATAGAAAATGCTGCCGGCAATATGCGACTATCTCAGAGATGGTAACACCTACAGCAGCAATTTGCACATCCCTAGAAAGAGGAGACATAGGACGCTTCATTTGAGTGGTAAAACATAGCCGTGGCTCTGAAACTGTGCCAGTGTTGCCAGGTTGAAAAACAACATTTTTTAAATATTAAAAAAAAAGAAAAACATAGAAAATGCTGCCGGCAATATGCCACTATCTCAGAGATGGTAACACCTACAGCAGCAATTTGCACATCCCTAGAAAGAGCAGACATAGACGCTTCATTTGAGGGGTAAAACATAGCCGTGGCTCTTAAACTGTGCCAGTGTTGCCAGGTTGAAAAACCACATTTTTTAAATATAAAAAAAATGAAAACAAAGAAAATGCTGCCGGCAATATGCCACTATCTCAGAGATGGTAACACCTACAGCAGCAATTTGCACATCCCTAGAAAGAGGAGACATAGACGCTTCATTGGAGGGGTAAAACATAGCCGTGGCTCTCAAACTGTGCCAGTGTTGCCAGGTTGAAAAACAACATTTTTTAAATATTAAAAAAAAATAAAAACATAGAAAATGCTGCCGGAAATATGCGACTATCTCAGAGATGGTAACCCCCTACAGCAGCAATTTGCACATCCCTAGAAAGATGAGACATAGACGCTTCATTGGAGGGGTAAAACATAGCCGTGGCTCTCAAACTGTGCCAGTGTTGCCAGGTTGAAAAACAACATTTTTTTAAATATTAAAAAAAAAATAAAAACATAGAAAATGCTGCCGGAAATATGCGACTATCTCAGAGATGGTAACACCTACAGCAGCAATTTGCACATCCCTAGAAAGAGGAGACATAGACGCTTCATTTGAGGGGTAAAACATAGCCGTGGCTCTCAAACTGTGCCAGTGTTGCCCAGGTTGAAAAAACAAAATTTTTTAAATATTAAAAAAAAAATAAAAACATAGAAAATGCTGCCGGAAATATGCGACTATCTCAGAGATGGTAACATCTACAGCAGCAGTTTGCACATCCCTAGAAAGAGGAGACATATACGCTTCATTTGAGGGGTAAAACATAGCCGTGGCTCTCTAACTGTGCCAGTGTTGCCAGGTTGAAAAACCATATTTTTATAATATTAAAAAAAATAAAAACATAGAAAATGCTGCCGGAAATATGCGACTATCTCAGAGATGGTAACACCTACAGCAGCAATTTGCACATCCCTAGAAAGAGGAGACATAGACGCTTCATTTGAGGGGTAAAACATAGCCGTGGCTCTCAAACTGTGCCAGTGTTGCCAGGTTGAAAAACAACATTTTTTAAATATTAAAAAAAAATAAAAACATAGAAAATGCTGCCGGCAATATGCGACTATCTCAGAGAAGGTAACACCTACAGCAGCAATTTGCACATCCCTAGAAAGATGAGACATAGACGCTTCATTTGAGGGGTAAAACATAGCCGTGGCTCTCAAACTGTGCCAGTGTTGCCAGGTTGAAAACCATATTTTTATAATATTAAAAAAAAATAAAAACATAGAAAATGCTGCAGGAAATATGCGACTATCTCAGAGATGGTAACACCTACAGCAGCAATTTGCACATCCCTAGAAAGAGGAGACATATACGCTTCATTTGAGGGGTAAAACATAGGCGTGGCTCTCAAACTGTGCCAGTGTTGCCAGGTTGAAAAACAACATTTTTTAAATATTAAAAAAAAATAAAAACATAGAAAATGCTGCCGGAAATATGCGACTATCTCAGAGATGGTAACACCTACAGCAGCAATTTGCACATCCCTAGAAAGAGGAGACATAGACGCTTCATTTGAGGGGTAAAACATAGCCGTGGCTCTCAAACTGTGCCAGTGTTGCCAGGTTGAAAAACAACATTTTTTAAATATTAAAAAAAAATAAAAACATAGAAAATGCTGCCGGAAATATGCGACTATCTCAGAGATGGTAACATCTACAGCAGCAGTTTGCACATCCCTAGAAAGAGGAGACATATACGCTTCATTTGAGGGGTAAAACATAGGCGTGGCTCTCTAACTGTGCCAGTGTTGCCAGGTTGAAAACCATATTTTTATAATATTAAAAAAAATAAAAACATAGAAAATGCTGCCGGAAATATGCGACTATCTCAGAGATGGTAACACCTACAGCAGCAATTTGCACATCCCTAGAAAGAGGAGACATAGACGCTTCATTTGAGGTGTAAAACATAGCCGTGGCTCTCAAACTGTGCCAGTGTTGCCAGGTTGAAAAACAACATTTTTTAAATATTAAAAAAAAATAAAAACATAGAAAATGCTGCCGGCAATATGCGACTATCTCAGAGAAGGTAACACCTACAGCAGCAATTTGCACATCCCTAGAAAGAGGAGACATAGACGCTTCATTTGAGTGGTAAAACATAGCCGTGGCTCTCAAACTGTGCCAGTGTTGCCAGGTTGAAAAACAACATTTTTTAAATATTAAAAAAAAAGAAAAACATAGAAAATGCTGCCGGCAATATGCCACTATCTCAGAGATGGTAACACCTACAGCAGCAATTTGCACATCCCTAGAAAGAGCAGACATAGACGCTTCATTTGAGGGGTAAAACATAGCCGTGGCTCTTAAACTGTGCCAGTGTTGCCAGGTTGAAAAACCACATTTTTGAAATATAAAAAAAATGAAAACAAAGAAAATGCTGCCGGCAATATGCCACTATCTCAGAGATGGTAACACCTACAGCAGCAATTTGCACATCCCTAGAAAGCGGAGACATAGACGCTTCATTGGAGGGGTAAAACATAGCCGTGGCTCTCAAACTGTGCCAGTGTTGCCAGGTTGAAAAACAACATTTTTTAAATATTAAAAAAAAATAAAAACATAGAAAATGCTGCCGGAAATATGCGACTATCTCAGAGATGGTAACACCTACAGCAGCAATTTGCACATCCCTAGAAAGAGGAGACATAGACGCTTCATTGGAGGGGTAAAACATAGCCGTGGCTCTCAAACTGTGCCAGTGTTGCCAGGTTGAAAAACAACATTTTTTAAATATTAAAAAAAAATAAAAACATAGAAAATGCTGCCGGAAATATGCGACTATCTCAGAGATGGTAACACCTACAGCAGCAATTTGCACATCCCTAGAAAGAGGAGACATAGACGCTTCATTTGAGGGGTAAAACATAGCCGTGGCTCTCAAACTGTGCCAGTGTTGCCAGGTTGAAAAACAAAATTTTTTAAATATTAAAAAAAAATAAAAACATAGAAAATGCTGCCGGAAATATGCGACTATCTCAGAGATGGTAACATCTACAGCAGCAGTTTGCACATCCCTAGAAAGAGGAGACATATACGCTTCATTTGAGGGGTAAAACATAGGCGTTGCTCTCTAACTGTGCCAGTGTTGCCAGGTTGAAAACCATATTTTTATAATATTAAAAAAAATAAAAACATAGAAAATGCTGCCGGAAATATGCGACTATCTCAGAGATGGTAACACCTACAGCAGCAATTTGCACATCCCTAGAAAGAGGAGACTTAGACGCTTCATTTGAGGGGTAAAACATAGCCGTGGCTCTCAAACTGTGCCAGTGTTGCCAGGTTGAAAAACAACATTTTTTAAATATTAAAAAAAAATAAAAACATAGAAAATGCTGCCGGCAATATGCGACTATCTCAGAGAAGGTAACACCTACAGCAGCAATTTGCACATCCCTAGAAAGATGAGACATAGACGCTTCATTTGAGGGGTAAAACATAGCCGTGGCTCTTAAACTGTGCCAGTGTTGCCAGGTTGAAAAACCACATTTTTGAAATATAAAAAAAATGAAAACAAAGAAAATGCTGCCGGCAATATGCCACTATCTCAGAGATGGTAACACCTACAGCAGCAATTTGCACATCCCTAGAAAGCGGAGACATAGACGCTTCATTGGAGGGGTAAAACATAGCCGTGGCTCTCAAACTGTGCCAGTGTTGCCAGGTTGAAAAACAACATTTTTTAAATATTAAAAAAAAATAAAAACATAGAAAATGCTGCCGGAAATATGCGACTATCTCAGAGATGGTAACACCTACAGCAGCAATTTGCACATCCCTAGAAAGAGGAGACATAGACGCTTCATTGGAGGGGTAAAACATAGCCGTGGCTCTCAAACTGTGCCAGTGTTGCCAGGTTGAAAAACAACATTTTTTAAATATTAAAAAAAAATAAAAACATAGAAAATGCTGCCGGAAATATGCGACTATCTCAGAGATGGTAACACCTACAGCAGCAATTTGCACATCCCTAGAAAGAGGAGACATAGACGCTTCATTTGAGGGGTAAAACATAGCCGTGGCTCTCAAACTGTGCCAGTGTTGCCAGGTTGAAAAACAAAATTTTTTAAATATTAAAAAAAAATAAAAACATAGAAAATGCTGCCGGAAATATGCGACTATCTCAGAGATGGTAACATCTACAGCAGCAGTTTGCACATCCCTAGAAAGAGGAGACATATACGCTTCATTTGAGGGGTAAAACATAGGCGTTGCTCTCTAACTGTGCCAGTGTTGCCAGGTTGAAAACCATATTTTTATAATATTAAAAAAAATAAAAACATAGAAAATGCTGCCGGAAATATGCGACTATCTCAGAGATGGTAACACCTACAGCAGCAATTTGCACATCCCTAGAAAGAGGAGACTTAGACGCTTCATTTGAGGTGTAAAACATAGCCGTGGCTCTCAAACTGTGCCAGTGTTGCCAGGTTGAAAAACAACATTTTTTAAATATTAAAAAAAAATAAAAACATAGAAAATGCTGCCGGCAATATGCGACTATCTCAGAGAAGGTAACACCTACAGCAGCAATTTGCACATCCCTAGAAAGATGAGACATAGACGCTTCATTTGAGGGGTAAAACATAGCCGTGGCTCTCAAACTGTGCCAGTGTTGCCAGGTTGAAAACCATATTTTTATAATATTAAAAAAAATAAAAACATAGAAAATGCTGCAGGAAATATGCGACTATCTCAGAGATGCTAACACCTACAGCAGCAATTTGCACATCCCTAGAAAGAGGAGACATATACGCTTCATTTGAGGGGTAAAACATAGGCGTGGCTCTCAAACTGTGCCAGTGTTGCCAGGTTGAAAAACAACATTTTTTAAATATTAAAAAAAAATAAAAACATAGAAAATGCTGCCGGAAATATGCGACTATCTCAGAGATGGTAACACCTACAGCAGCAATTTGCACATCCCTAGAAAGAGGAGACATAGACGCTTCATTTGAGGGGTAAAACATAGCCGTGGCTCTCAAACTGTGCCAGTGTTGCCAGGTTGAAAACCATATTTTTATAATATTAAAAAAAATAAAAACATAGAAAATGCTGCCGGAAATATGCGACTATATCAGAGATGGTAACACCTACAGCAGCAATTTGCACATCCCTAGAAAGAGGAGACATATACGCTTCATTTGAGGGGTAAAACATAGGCGTGGCTCTCAAACTGTGCCAGTGTTGCCAGGTTGAAAAACAACATTTTTTAAATATTAAAAAAAAATAAAAACATAGAAAATGCTGCCGGAAATATGCGACTATCTCAGAGATGGTAACACCTACAGCAGCAATTTGCACATCCCTAGAAAGAGGAGACATAGACGCTTCATTTGAGGGGTAAAACATAGCCGTGGCTCTCAAACTGTGCCAGTGTTGCCAGGTTGAAAAACAACATTTTTTAAATATTAAAAAAAAATAAAAACATAGAAAATGCTGCCGGAAATATGCGACTATCTCAGAGATGGTAACATCTACAGCAGCAGTTTGCACATCCCTAGAAAGAGGAGACATATACGCTTCATTTGAGGGGTAAAACATAGGCGTGGCTCTCTAACTGTGCCAGTGTTGCCAGGTTGAAAACCATATTTTTATAATATTAAAAAAAATAAAAACATAGAAAATGCTGCCGGAAATATGCGATTATCTCAGAGATGGTAACACCTACAGCAGCAATTTGCACATCCCTAGAAAGAGGAGACATAGACGCTTCATTTGAGGTGTAAAACATAGCCGTGGCTCTCAAACTGTGCCAGTGTTGCCAGGTTGAAAAACAACATTTTTTAAATATTAAAAAAAAATAAAAACATAGAAAATGCTGCCGGCAATATGCGACTATCTCAGAGAAGGTAACACCTACAGCAGCAATTTGCACATCCCTAGAAAGATGAGACATAGACGCTTCATTTGAGGGGTAAAACATAGCCGTGGCTCTCAAACTGTGCCAGTGTTGCCAGGTTGAAAAACAACATTTTTTAAATATTAAAAAAAAATAAAAACATAGAAAATGCTGCCGGAAATATGCGACTATCTCAGAGATGGTAACACCTACAGCAGCAATTTGCACATCCCTAGAAAGAGGAGACATATACGCTTCATTTGAGGGGTAAAACATAGGCGTGGCTCTCAAACTGTGCCAGTGTTGCCAGGTTGAAAAACAACATTTTTTAAATATTAAAAAAAAATAAAAACATAGAAAATGCTGCCGGAAATATGCGACTATCTCAGAGATGGTAACACCTACAGCAGCAATTTGCACATCCCTAGAAAGAGGAGACATAGACGCTTCATTTGAGGGGTAAAACATAGCCGTGGCTCTCAAACTGTGCCAGTGTTGCCAGGTTGAAAAACAACATTTTTTAAATATTAAAAAAAAATAAAAACATAGAAAATGCTGCCGGCAATATGCGACTACCTCAGAGATGGTAACACCTATAGCAGCAATTTGCACATCCCTAGAAAGAGGAGACATAGACGCTTCATTTGAGTGGTAAAACATAGCCGTGGCTCTCAAACTGTGCCAGTGTTGCCAGGTTGAAAAACAACATTTTTTAAATATTAAAAAAAAAGAAAAACATAGAAAATGCTACCGGCAATATGCCACTATCTCAGAGATGGTAACACCTACAGCAGCAATTTGCACATCCCTAGAAAGAGCAGACATAGACGCTTCATTTGAGGGGTAAAACATATCCGTGGCTCTCAAACTGTGCCAGTGTTGCCGGGTTGAGAAACAACATTTTTTAAATATTAAAAAAAAATAAAAACATAGAAAATGCTGCCGGCAATATGCGACTATCTCAGAGATGGTAACACCTACAGCAGCAATTTGCACATCCCTAGAAAGAGGAGACATAGACGCTTCATTTGAGTGGTAAAACATAGCCGTGGCTCTCAAACTGTGCCAGTGTTGCCAGGTTGAAAAACAACATTTTTTAAATATTAAAAAAAAAGAAAAACATAGAAAATGCTGCCGGCAATATGCCACTATCTCAGAGATGGTAACACCTACAGCAGCAATTTGCACATCCCTAGAAAGAGCAGACATAGACGCTTCATTTGAGGGGTAAAACATAGCCGTGGCTCTTAAACTGTGCCAGTGTTGCCAGGTTGAAAAACCACATTTTTTAAATATAAAAAAAATGAAAACAAAGAAAATGCTGCCGGCAATATGCCACTATCTCAGAGATGGTAACACCTACAGCAGCAATTTGCACATCCCTAGAAAGCGGAGACATAGACGCTTCATTGGAGGGGTAAAACATAGCCGTGGCTCTCAAACTGTGCCAGTGTTGCCAGGTTGAAAAACAACATTTTTTAAATATTAAAAAAAAATAAAAACATAGAAAATGCTGCCGGAAATATGCGACTATCTCAGAGATGGTAACACCTACAGCAGCAATTTGCACATCCCTAGAAAGAGGAGACATAGACGCTTCATTGGAGGGGTAAAACATAGCCGTGGCTCTCAAACTGTGCCAGTGTTGCCAGGTTGAAAAACAACATTTTTTAAATATTAAAAAAAAATAAAAACATAGAAAATGCTGCCGGAAATATGCGACTATCTCAGAGATGGTAACACCTACAGCAGCAATTTGCACATCCCTAGAAAGAGGAGACATAGACGCTTCATTTGAGGGGTAAAACATAGCCGTGGCTCTCAAACTGTGCCAGTGTTGCCAGGTTGAAAAACAACATTTTTTAAATATTAAAAAAAAATAAAAACATAGAAAATGCTGCCGGAAATATGCGACTATCTCAGAGATGGTAACATCTACAGCAGCAGTTTGCACATCCCTAGAAAGAGGAGACATATACGCTTCATTTGAGGGGTAAAACATAGGCGTGGCTCTCTAACTGTGCCAGTGTTGCCAGGTTGAAAACCATATTTTTATAATATTAAAAAAAATAAAAACATAGAAAATGCTGCCGGAAATATGCGACTATCTCAGAGACGGTAACACCTACAGCAGCAATTTGCACATCCCTAGAAAGAGGAGACATAGACGCTTCATTTGAGGGGTAAAACATAGCCGTGGCTCTCAAACTGTGCCAGTGTTGCCAGGTTGAAAAACAACATTTTTTAAATATTAAAAAAAAATAAAAACATAGAAAATGCTGCCGGCAATATGCGACTATCTCAGAGAAGGTAACACCTACAGCAGCAATTTGCACATCCCTAGAAAGATGAGACATAGACGCTTCATTTGAGGGGTAAAACATAGCCGTGGCTCTCAAACTGTGCCAGTGTTGCCAGGTTGAAAAACAACATTTTTTAAATATTAAAAAAAAATAAAAACATAGAAAATGCTGCCGGAAATATGCGACTATCTCAGAGATGGTAACACCTACAGCAGCAATTTGCACATCCCTAGAAAGAGGAGACATATACGCTTCATTTGAGGGGTAAAACATAGGCGTGGCTCTCAAACTGTGCCAGTGTTGCCAGGTTGAAAAACAACATTTTTTAAATATTAAAAAAAAATAAAAACATAGAAAATGCTGCCGGAAATATGCGACTATCTCAGAGATGGTAACACCTACAGCAGCAATTTGCACATCCCTAGAAAGAGGAGACATAGACGCTTCATTTGAGGGGTAAAACATAGCCGTGGCTCTCAAACTGTGCCAGTGTTGCCAGGTTGAAAAACAACATTTTTTAAATATTAAAAAAAAATAAAAACATAGAAAATGCTGCCGGAAATATGCGACTATCTCAGAGATGGTAACACCTACAGCAGCAATTTGCACATCCCTAGAAAGAGGAGACATATACGCTTCATTTGAGGGGTAAAACATAGGCGTGGCTCTCTAACTGTGCCAGTGTTGCCAGGTTGAAAACCATATTTTTATAATATTAAAAAAAATAAAAACATAGAAAATGCTGCCGGAAATATGCGACTATCTCAGAGATGGTAACACCTACAGCAGCAATTTGCACATCCCTAGAAAGAGGAGACATAGACGCTTCATTGGAGGGGTAAAACATAGCCGTGCCTCTCAAACTGTGCCAGTGTTGCCAGGTTGAAAAACAACATTTTTTAAATATTAAAAAAAAATAAAAACATAGAAAATGCTGCCGGAAATATGCGACTATCTCAGAGATGGTAACACCTACAGCAGCAATTTGCACATCCCTAGAAAGAGGAGACATAGACGCTTCATTGGAGGGGTAAAACATAGCCGTGGCTCTCAAACTGTGCCAGTGTTGCCAGGTTGAAAAACAACATTTTTTAAATATTAAAAAAAAATAAAAACATAGAAAATGCTGCCGGAAATATGCGACTATCTCAGAGATGGTAACACCTACAGCAGCAATTTGCACATCCCTAGAAAGAGGAGACATAGACGCTTCATTGGAGGGGTAAAACATAGCCGTGGCTCTCAAACTGTGCCAGTGTTGCCAGGTTGAAAAACAACATTTTTTAAATATTAAAAAAAAATAAAAACATAGAAAATGCTGCCGGAAATATGCGACTATCTCAGAGATGGTAACACCTACAGCAGCAATTTGCACATCCCTAGAAAGAGGAGACATAGACGCTTCATTTGATGGGTAAAACATAGCCGTGTCCCTCAAACTGTGCCAGTGTTGCCAGGTTGAAAAACAACATTTTTTAAATATTAAAAAAAAATAAAAACATAGAAAATGCTGCCGGAAATATGCGACTATCTCAGAGATGGTAACATCTACAGCAGCAATTTGCACATCCCTAGAAAGAGGAGACATATACGCTTCATTTGAGGGGTAAAACATAGGCGTGGCTCTCTAACTGTGCCAGTGTTGCCAGGTTGAAAACCATATTTTTATAATATTAAAAAAAATAAAAACATAGAAAATGCTGCCGGAAATATGCGACTATCTCAGAGATGGTAACACCTACAGCAGCAATTTGCACATCCCTAGAAAGAGGAGACATAGACGCTTCATTTGAGGGGTAAAACATAGCCGTGGCTCTCAAACTGTGCAAGTGTTGCCAGGTTGAAAAACAACATTTTTTAAATATTAAAAAAAAATAAAAACAGGGAAAATGCTGCCGGCAATATGCGACTATCTCAGAGACGGTAACACCTACAGCAGCAATTTGCACATCCCTAGAAAGAGGAGACATAGACGCTTCATTTGAGGGGTAAAACATATCCGTGGCTCTCAAACTGTGCCAGTGTTGCCGGGTTGAAAAACAACATTTTTTAAATATTAAAAAAAAATAAAAACATAGAAAATGCTGCCGGCAATATGCGACTATCTCAGAGATGGTAACACCTACAGCAGCAATTTGCACATCCCTAGAAAGAGCAGACATAGACGCTTCATTTGAGGGGTAAAACATAGCCGTGGCTCTTAAACTGTGCCAGTGTTGCCAGGTTGAAAAACCACATTTTTTAAATATAAAAAAAATGAAAACAAAGAAAATGCTGCCGGCAATATGCCACTATCTCAGAGATGGTAACACCTACAGCAGCAATTTGCACATCCCTAGAAAGAGGAGACATAGACGCTTCATTTGAGGGGTAAAACATAGCCGTGGCTCTCAAACTGTGCCAGTGTTGCCAGGTTGAAAAACCACATTTTTTAAATATTAAAAAAAAATAAAAACATAGAAAATGCTGCCGGAAATATGCGACTATCTCAGAGATGGTAACACCTACAGCAGCAATTTGCACATCCCTAGAAAGAGGAGACATAGACGCTTCATTTGAGGGGTAAAACATAGCCGTGGCTCTCAAACTGTGCCAGTGTTGCCAGGTTGAAAAACAACATTTTTTAAATATTAAAAAAAAATAAAAACATAGAAAATGCTGCCGGCAATATGCGACTATCTCAGAGATGGTAACACCTACAGCAGCAATTTGCACATCCCTAGAAAGAGGAGACATAGACGCTTCATTTGAGGGGTAAAACATAGCCGTGGCTCTTAAACTGTGCCAGTGTTGCCAGGTTGAAAAACCACATTTTTTAAATGTAAAAAAAATGAAAACAAAGAAAATGCTGCCGGAAATATGCGACTATCTCAGAGATGGTAACACCTACAGCAGCAATTTGCACATCCCTAGAAAGAGGAGACATAGACGCTTCATTGGAGGGGTAAAACATAGCCGTGGCTCTCAAACTGTGCCAGTGTTGCCAGGTTGAAAAACCACATTTTTTAAATATTAAAAAAAAATAAAAACATAGAAAATGCTGCCGGAAATATGCGACTATCTCAGAGATGGTAACACCTACAGCAGCAATTTGCACATCCCTAGAAAGAGGAGACATAGACGCTTCATTTGAGGGGTAAAACATAGCCGTGGCTCTCAAACTGTGCCAGTGTTGCCAGGTTGAAAAACAACATTTTTTAAATATTAAAAAAAAATAAAAACATAGAAAATGCTGCCGGAAATATGCGACTATCTCAGAGATGGTAACATCTACAGCAGCAGTTTGCACATCCCTAGAAAGAGGAGACATAGACGCTTCATTTGAGGCGTAAAACATAGCCGTGGCTCTCAAACTGTGCCAGTGTTGCCAGGTTGAAAAACAACATTTTTTAAATATTAAAAAAAAATAAAAACATAGAAAATGCTGCCGGAAATATGCGACTATCTCAGAGATGGTAACACCTACAGCAGCAATTTGCACATCCCTAGAAAGAGGAGACATAGACGCTTCATTTGAGGCGTAAAACATAGCCGTGGCTCTCAAACTGTGCCAGTGTTGCCAGGTTGAAAAACAACATTTTTTAAATATTAAAAAAAAATAAAAACATAGAAAATGCTGCCGGCAATATGCGACTATCTCAGAGAAGGTAACACCTACAGCAGCAATTTGCACATCCCTAGAAAGATGAGACATAGACGCTTCATTTGAGGGGTAAAACATAGCCGTGGCTCTCAAACTGTGCCAGTGTTGCCAGGTTGAAAAACAACATTTTTTAAATATTAAAAAAAAATAAAAACATAGAAAATGCTGCCGGAAATATGCGACTATCTCAGAGATGGTAACACCTACAGCAGCAATTTGCACATCCCTAGAAAGAGGAGACATATACGCTTCATTTGAGGGGTAAAACATAGGCGTGGCTCTCAAACTGTGCCAGTGTTGCCAGGTTGAAAAACAACATTTTTTAAATATTAAAAAAAAATAAAAACATAGAAAATGCTGCCGGAAATATGCGACTATCTCAGAGAAGGTAACACCTACAGCAGCAATTTGCACATCCCTAGAAAGATGAGACATAGACGCTTCATTTGAGGGGTAAAACATAGCCGTGGCTCTCAAACTGTGCCAGTGTTGCCAGGTTGAAAAACAACATTTTTTAAATATTAAAAAAAAATAAAAACATAGAAAATGCTGCCGGCAATATGCGACTATCTCAGAGAAGGTAACACCTACAGCAGCAATTTGCACATCCCTAGAAAGATGAGACATAGACGCTTCATTTGAGGGGTAAAACATAGCCGTGGCTCTCAAACTGTGCCAGTGTTGCCAGGTTGAAAAACAACATTTTTTAAATATTAAAAAAAAATAAAAACATAGAAAATGCTGCCGGAAATATGCGACTATCTCAGAGATGGTAACACCTACAGCAGCAATTTGCACATCCCTAGAAAGAGGAGACATACACGCTTCATTTGAGGGGTAAAACATAGGCGGGGCTCTCTAACTGTGCCAGTGTTGCCAGGTTGAAAACCATATTTTTATAATATTAAAAAAAATAAAAACATAGAAAATGCTGCCGGCAATATGCCACTATCTCAGAGATGGTAACACCTACAGCAGCAATTTGCACATCCCTAGAAAGAGGAGACATAGACGCTTCATTGGAGGGGTAAAACATAGCCGTGCCTCTCAAACTGTGCCAGTGTTGCCAGGTTGAAAAACAACATTTTTTAAATATTAAAAAAAAATAAAAACATAGAAAATGCTGCCGGAAATATGCGACTATCTCAGAGATGGTAACACCTACAGCAGCAATTTGCACATCCCTAGAAAGAGGAGACATAGACGCTTCATTGGAGGTGTAAAACATAGCCGTGGCTCTCAAACTGTGCCAGTGTTGCCAGGTTGAAAAACAACATTTTTTAAATATTAAAAAAAAATAAAAACATAGAAAATGCTGCCGGAAATATGCGACTATCTCAGAGATGGTAACACCTACAGCAGCAATTTGCACATCCCTAGAAAGAGGAGACATAGACGCTTCATTGGAGGGGTAAAACATAGCCGTGGCTCTCAAACTGTGCCAGTGTTGCCAGGTTGAAAAACAACATTTTTTAAATATTAAAAAAAAATAAAAACATAGAAAATGCTGCCGGAAATATGCGACTATCTCAGAGATGGTAACACCTACAGCAGCAATTTGCACATCCCTAGAAAGAGGAGACATAGACGCTTCATTTGATGGGTAAAACATAGCCGTGTCCCTCAAACTGTGCCAGTGTTGCCAGGTTGAAAAACAACATTTTTTAAATATTAAAAAAAAATAAAAACATAGAAAATGCTGCCGGAAATGCGACTATCTCAGAGATGGTAACATCTACAGCAGCAATTTGCACATCCCTAGAAAGAGGAGACATATACGCTTCATTTGAGGGGTAAAACATAGGCGTGGCTCTCTAACTGTGCCAGTGTTGCCAGGTTGAAAACCATATTTTTATAATATTAAAAAAAATAAAAACATAGAAAATGCTGCCGGAAATATGCGACTATCTCAGAGATGGTAACACCTACAGCAGCAATTTGCACATCCCTAGAAAGAGGAGACATAGACGCTTCATTTGAGGGGTAAAACATAGCCGTGGCTCTCAAACTGTGCAAGTGTTGCCAGGTTGAAAAACAACATTTTTTAAATATTAAAAAAAAATAAAAACAGGGAAAATGCTGCCGGCAATATGCGACTATCTCAGAGACGGTAACACCTACAGCAGCAATTTGCACATCCCTAGAAAGAGGAGACATAGACGCTTCATTTGAGGGGTAAAAAATAGGCGTGGCTCTCTAACTGTGCCAGTGTTGCCAGGTTGAAAACCATATTTTTATAATATTAAAAAAAATAAAAACATAGAATGCTGCCGGAAATATGCGACTATCTCAGAGATGGTAACACCTACAGCAGCAATTTGCACATCCCTAGAAAGAGGAGACATAGACGCTTCATTTGAGGGGTAAAACATAGCCGTGCCTCAAACTGTGCCAGTGTTGCCAGGTTGAAAAACAACATTTTTTAAATATTAAAAAAAAATAAAAACATAGAAAATGCTGCCGGAAATATGCGACTATCTCAGAGATGGTAACACCTACAGCAGCAATTTGCACATCCCTAGAAAGAGGAGACATATACGCTTCATTTGAGGGGTAAAACATAGGCGTGGCTCTCTAACTGTGCCAGTGTTGCCAGGTTGAAAACCATATTTTTATAATATTAAAAAAAATAAAAACATAGAATGCTGCCGGAAATATGCGACTATCTCAGAGATGGTAACACCTACAGCAGCAATTTGCACATCCCTAGAAAGAGGAGACATAGACGCTTCATTTGAGTGGTAAAACATAGCCGTGGCTCTCAAACTGTGCCAGTGTTGCCAGGTTGAAAAACCACATTTTTTAAATATAAAAAAAATGAAAACAAAGAAAATGCTGCCGGCAATATGCCACTATCTCAGAGATGGTAACACCTACAGCAGCAATTTGCACATCCCTAGAAAGAGGAGACATAGACGCTTCATTGGAGGGGTAAAACATAGCCGTGGCTCTCAAACTGTGCCAGTGTTGCCAGGTTGAAAAACAACATTTTTTAAATAT
Source organism: Cheilosia vulpina (assembly GCA_916610125.1). Taxonomy (NCBI): domain Eukaryota; kingdom Metazoa; phylum Arthropoda; class Insecta; order Diptera; family Syrphidae; genus Cheilosia; species Cheilosia vulpina. The sequence continues at coordinate 47,937,490 of OU744280.1, forward strand.
TAAAAAAAAATAAAAACATAGAAAATGCTGCCGGAAATATGCGACTATCTCAGAGATGGTAACACCTACAGCAGCAATTTGCACATCCCTAGAAAGATGAGACATAGACGCTTCATTGGAGGGGTAAAACATAGCCGTGGCTCTCAAACTGTGCCAGTGTTGCCAGGTTGAAAAACAACATTTTTTAAATATTAAAAAAAAATAAAAACATAGAAAATGCTGCCGGAAATATGCGACTATCTCAGAGATGGTAACACCTACAGCAGCAATTTGCACATCCCTAGAAAGAAGAGATATAGACGCTTCATTTGAGGGGTAAAACATAGCCGTGGCTCTCAAACTGTGCCAGTGTTGCCAGGTTGAAAAAAAAAATTTTTTAAATATTAAAAAAAAAAAAAAACATAGAAAATGCTGCCGGAAATATGCGACTATCTCAGAGATGGTAACATCTACAGCAGCAGTTTGCACATCCCTAGAAAGAGGAGACATATACGCTTCATTTGAGGGGTAAAACATAGGCGTGGCTCTCTAACTGTGCCAGTGTTGCCAGGTTGAAAACCATATTTTTATAATATTAAAAAAAATAAAAACATAGAAAATGCTGCCGGAAATATGCGACTATCTCAGAGATGGTAACACCTACAGCAGCAATTTGCACATCCCTAGAAAGAGGAGACATAGACGCTTCATTTGAGGGGTAAAACATAGCCGTGGCTCTCAAACTGTGCCAGTGTTGCCAGGTTGAAAAACAACATTTTTTAAATATTAAAAAAAAATAAAAACATAGAAAATGCTGCCGGCAATATGCGACTATCTCAGAGAAGGTAACACCTACAGCAGCAATTTGCACATCCCTAGAAAGATGAGACATAGACGCTTCATTTGAGGGGTAAAACATAGCCGTGGCTCTCAAACTGTGCCAGTGTTGCCAGGTTGAAAAACAACATTTTTTAAATATTAAAAAAAAATAAAAACATAGAAAATGCTGCCGGAAATATGCGACTATCTCAGAGATGGTAACACCTACAGCAGCAATTTGCACATCCCTAGAAAGAGGAGACATATACGCTTCATTTGAGGGGTAAAACATAGGCGTGGCTCTCAAACTGTGCCAGTGTTGCCAGGTTGAAAAACAACATTTTTTAAATATTAAAAAAAAATAAAAACATAGAAAATGCTGCCGGAAATATGCGACTATCTCAGAGATGGTAACACCTACAGCAGCAATTTGCACATCCCTAGAAAGAGGAGACATATACGCTTCATTTGAGGGGTAAAACATAGCCGTGGCTCTCAAACTGTGCCAGTGTTGCCAGGTTGAAAACCATATTTTTATAATATTAAAAAAAATAAAAACATAGAAAATGCTGCCGGAAATATGCGACTATATCAGAGATGGTAACACCTACAGCAGCAATTTGCACATCCCTAGAAAGAGGAGACATATACGCTTCATTTGAGGGGTAAAACATAGCCGTGGCTCTCAAACTGTGCCAGTGTTGCCAGGTTGAAAAACAACATTTTTTAAATATTAAAAAAAAATAAAAACATAGAAAATGCTGCCGGAAATATGCGACTATCTCAGAGATGGTAACACCTACAGCAGCAATTTGCACATCCCTAGAAAGAGGAGACATAGACGCTTCATTGGAGGGGTAAAACATAGCCGTGGCTCTCAAACTGTGCCAGTGTTGCCAGGTTGAAAAACAACATTTTTTAAATATTAAAAAAAAATAAAAACATAGAAAATGCTGCCGGAAATATGCGACTATCTCAGAGATGGTAACACCTACAGCAGCAATTTGCACATCCCTAGAAAGAGGAGACATAGACGCTTCATTTGAGGGGTAAAACATAGGCGTGGCTCTCTAACTGTGCCAGTGTTGCCAGGTTGAAAACCATATTTTTATAATATTAAAAAAAATAAAAACATAGAAAATGCTGCCGGAAATATGCGACTATCTCAGAGATGGTAACACCTACAGCAGCAATTTGCACATCCCTAGAAAGAGGAGACATAGACGCTTCATTGGAGGGGTAAAACATAGCCGTGCCTCTCAAACTGTGCCAGTGTTGCCAGGTTGAAAAACAACATTTTTTAAATATTAAAAAAAAATAAAAACATAGAAAATGCTGCCGGAAATATGCGACTATCTCAGAGATGGTAACACCTACAGCAGCAATTTGCACATCCCTAGAAAGAGGAGACATAGACGCTTCATTGGAGGGGTAAAACATAGCCGTGGCTCTCAAACTGTGCCAGTGTTGCCAGTTTGAAAAACAACATTTTTTAAATATTAAAAAAAAATAAAAACATAGAAAATGCTGCCGGAAATATGCGACTATCTCAGAGATGGTAACACCTACAGCAGCAATTTGCACATCCCTAGAAAGAGGAGACATAGACGCTTCATTTGAGGGGTAAAACATAGCCGTGGCTCTCAAACTGTGCCAGTGTTGCCAGGTTGAAAAACAACATTTTTTAAATATTAAAAAAAAATAAAAACAGGGAAAATGCTGCCGGCAATATGCGACTATCTCAGAGATGGTAACACCTACAGCAGCAATTTGCACATTCCTAGAAAGAGGAGGCATATACGCTTCATTTGAGGGGTAAAACATAGGCGTGGCTCTCTAACTGTGCCAGTGTTGCCAGGTTGAAAACCATATTTTTATAATATTAAAAAAAATAAAAACATAGAAAATGCTGCCGGAAATATGCGACTATCTCAGAGATGGTAACACCTACAGCAGCAATTTGCACATCCCTAGAAAGAGGAGACATAGACGCTTCATTTGAGGGGTAAAACATAGCCGTGCCTCAAACTGTTCCATTGTTGCCAGTTTGAAAAACAACATTTTTTAAATATTAAAAAAAAATAAAAACATAGAAAATGCTGCCGGCAATATGCGACTATCTCAGAGATGGTAACACCTACAGCAGCAATTTGCACATCCCTAGAAAGAGGAGACATAGACGCTTCATTTGAGGGGTAAAACATAGACGTGGCTCTGAAACTGTGCCAGTGTTTCCAGGTTGAAAAACAACATTTTTTAAATATTAAAAAAAAATAAAAACATAGAAAATGCTGCCGGAAATATGCGACTATCTCAGAGACGGTAACACCTACAGCAGCAATTTGCACATCCCTAGAAAGAGGAGACATAGACGCTTCATTTGAGGGGTAAAACATAGCCGTGGCTCTCAAACTGTGCCAGTGTTGCCGGGTTGAAAAACAACATTTTTTAAATATTAAAAAAAAATAAAAACATAGAAAATGCTGCCGGCAATATGCGACTATCTCAGAGATGGTAACACCTACAGCAGCAATTTGCACATCCCTAGAAAGAGGAGACATAGACGCTTCATTTGAGGGGTAAAACATAGCCGTGGCTCTCAAACTCTGCCAGTGTTGCCAGGTTGAAAAACAACATTTTTTAAATATTAAAAAAAAAGAAAAACATAGAAAATGCTGCCGGCAATATGCCACTATCTCAGAGATGGTAACACCTACAGCAGCAATTTGCACATCCCTAGAAAGAGCAGACATAGACGCTTCATTTGAGGGGTAAAACATAGCCGTGGCTCTTAAACTGTGCCAGTGTTGCCAGGTTGAAAAACCACATTTTTTAAATATAAAAAAAATGAAAACAAAGAAAATGCTGCCGGCAATATGCCACTATCTCAGAGATGGTAACACCTACAGCAGCAATTTGCACATCCCTAGAAAGAGCAGACATAGACGCTTCATTTGAGGGGTAAAACATAGCCGTGGCTCTCAAACTGTGCCAGTGTTGCCAGGTTGAAAAACAACATTTTTTAAATATTAAAAAAAAATAAAAACATAGAAAATGCTGCCGGCAATATGCGACTATCTCAGAGAAGGTAACACCTACAGCAGCATTTTGCACATCCCTAGAAAGATGAGACATAGACGCTTCATTTGAGGGGTAAAACATAGCCGTGGCTCTCAAACTGTGCCAGTGTTGCCAGGTTGAAAACCATATTTTTATAATATTAAAAAAAATAAAAACATAGAAAATGCTGCAGGAAATATGCGACTATCTCAGAGATGGTAACACCTACAGCAGCAATTTGCACATCCCTAGAAAGAGGAGACATATACGCTTCATTTGAGGGGTAAAACATAGGCGTGGCTCTCAAACTGTGCCAGTGTTGCCAGGTTGAAAAACAACATTTTTTAAATATTAAAAAAAAATAAAAACATAGAAAATGCTGCCGGAAATATGCGACTATCTCAGAGATGGTAACACCTACAGCAGCAATTTGCACATCCCTAGAAAGAGGAGACATAGACGCTTCATTGGAGGGGTAAAACATAGCCGTGGCTCTCAAACTGTGCCAGTGTTGCCAGGTTGAAAACCATATTTTTATAATATTAAAAAAAATAAAAACATAGAAAATGCTGCAGGAAATATGCGACTATCTCAGAGATGGTAACACCTACAGCAGCAATTTGCACATCCCTAGAAAGAGGAGACATAGACGCTTCATTGGAGGGGTAAAACATAGCCGTGGCTCTCAAACTGTGCCAGTGTTGCCAGGTTGAAAAACAACATTTTTTAAATATTAAAAAAAAATAAAAACATAGAAAATGCTGCCGGAAATATGCGACTATCTCAGAGATGGTAACACCTACAGCAGCAATTTGCACATCCCTAGAAAGAGGAGACATAGACGCTTCATTGGAGGGGTAAAACATAGCCGTGGCTCTCAAACTGTGCCAGTGTTGCCAGGTTGAAAAACAACATTTTTTAAATATTAAAAAAAAATAAAAACATAGAAAATGCTGCCGGAAATATGCGACTATCTCAGAGATGGTAACACCTACAGCAGCAATTTGCACATCCCTAGAAAGAGGAGACATAGACGCTTCATTTGAGGGGTAAAACATAGCCGTGGCTCTCAAACTGTGCCAGTGTTGCCAGGTTGAAAAACAACATTTTTTAAATATTAAAAAAAAATAAAAACATAGAAAATGCTGCCGGAAATATGCGACTATCTCAGAGATGGTAACATCTACAGCAGCAGTTTGCACATCCCTAGAAAGAGGAGACATATACGCTTCATTTGAGGGGTAAAACATAGGCGTGGCTCTCTAACTGTGCCAGTGTTGCCAGGTTGAAAACCATATTTTTATAATATTAAAAAAAATAAAAACATAGAAAATGCTGCCGGAAATATGCGACTATCTCAGAGATGGTAACACCTACAGCAGCAATTTGCACATCCCTAGAAAGAGGAGACATAGACGCTTCATTTGAGGGGTAAAACATAGCCGTGGCTCTCAAACTGTGCCAGTGTTGCCAGGTTGAAAAACAACATTTTTTAAATATTAAAAAAAAATAAAAACATAGAAAATGCTGCCGGCAATATGCGACTATCTCAGAGAAGGTAACACCTACAGCAGCAATTTGCACATCCCTAGAAAGATGAGACATAGACGCTTCATTTGAGGGGTAAAACATAGCCGTGGCTCTCAAACTGTGCCAGTGTTGCCAGGTTGAAAAACAACATTTTTTAAATATTAAAAAAAAATAAAAACATAGAAAATGCTGCCGGAAATATGCGACTATCTCAGAGATGGTAACACCTACAGCAGCAATTTGCACATCCCTAGAAAGAGGAGACATATACGCTTCATTTGAGGGGTAAAACATAGGCGTGGCTCTCAAACTGTGCCAGTGTTGCCAGGTTGAAAAACAACATTTTTTAAATATTAAAAAAAAATAAAAACATAGAAAATGCTGCCGGAAATATGCGACTATCTCAGAGATGGTAACACCTACAGCAGCAATTTGCACATCCCTAGAAAGAGGAGACATAGACGCTTCATTTGAGGGGTAAAACATAGCCGTGGCTCTCAAACTGTGCCAGTGTTGCCAGGTTGAAAAACAACATTTTTTAAATATTAAAAAAAAATAAAAACATAGAAAATGCTGCCGGCAATATGCGACTATCTCAGAGAAGGTAACACCTACAGCAGCAATTTGCACATCCCTAGAAAGATGAGACATAGACGCTTCATTTGAAGGGTAAAACATAGCCGTGGCTCTCAAACTGTGCCAGTGTTGCCAGGTTGAAAAACAACATTTTTTAAATATTAAAAAAAAATAAAAACATAGAAAATGCTGCCGGAAATATGCGACTATCTCAGAGATGGTAACACCTACAGCAGCAATTTGCACATCCCTAGAAAGAGGAGACATACACGCTTCATTTGAGGGGTAAAACATAGGCGTGGCTCTCTAACTGTGCCAGTGTTGCCAGGTTGAAAACCATATTTTTATAATATTAAAAAAAATAAAAACATAGAAAATGCTGCCGGAAATATGCGACTATCTCAGAGATGGTAACACCTACAGCAGCAATTTGCACATCCCTAGAAAGAGGAGACATAGACGCTTCATTGGAGGGGTAAAACATAGCCGTGCCTCTCAAACTGTGCCAGTGTTGCCAGGTTGAAAAACAACATTTTTTAAATATTAAAAAAAAATAAAAACATAGAAAATGCTGCCGGAAATATGCGACTATCTCAGAGATGGTAACACCTACAGCAGCAATTTGCACATCCCTAGAAAGAGGAGACATAGACGCTTCATTGGAGGGGTAAAACATAGCCGTGGCTCTCAAACTGTGCCAGTGTTGCCAGGTTGAAAAACAACATTTTTTAAATATTAAAAAAAAATAAAAACATAGAAAATGCTGCCGGAAATATGCGACTATCTCAGAGATGGTAACACCTACAGCAGCAATTTGCACATCCCTAGAAAGAGGAGACATAGGCGCTTCATTGGAGGGGTAAAACATAGCCGTGGCTCTCAAACTGTGCCAGTGTTGCCAGGTTGAAAAACAACATTTTTTAAATATTAAAAAAAAATAAAAACATAGAAAATGCTGCCGGAAATATGCGACTATCTCAGAGATGGTAACACCTACAGCAGCAATTTGCACATCCCTAGAAAGAGGAGACATAGACGCTTCATTTGATGGGTAAAACATAGCCGTGTCCCTCAAACTGTGCCAGTGTTGCCAGGTTGAAAAACAACATTTTTTAAATATTAAAAAAAAATAAAAACATAGAAAATGCTGCCGGAAATATGCGACTATCTCAGAGATGGTAACATCTACAGCAGCAATTTGCACATCCCTAGAAAGAGGAGACATATACGCTTCATTTGAGGGGTAAAACATAGGCGTGGCTCTCTAACTGTGCCAGTGTTGCCAGGTTGAAAACCATATTTTTATAATATTAAAAAAAATAAAAACATAGAAAATGCTGCCGGAAATATGCGACTATCTCAGAGATGGTAACACCTACAGCAGCAATTTGCACATCCCTAGAAAGAGGAGACATAGACGCTTCATTTGAGGGGTAAAACATAGCCGTGGCTCTCAAACTGTGCAAGTGTTGCCAGGTTGAAAAACAACATTTTTTAAATATTAAAAAAAAATAAAAACAGGGAAAATGCTGCCGGCAATATGCGACTATCTCAGAGACGGTAACACCTACAGCAGCAATTTGCACATTCCTAGAAAGAGGAGACATAGACGCTTCATTTGAGGGGTAAAACATAGGCGTGGCTCTCTAACTGTGCCAGTGTTGCCAGGTTGAAAACCATATTTTTATAATATTAAAAAAAATAAAAACATAGAATGCTGCCGGAAATATGCGACTATCTCAGAGATGGTAACACCTACAGCAGCAATTTGCACATCCCTAGAAAGAGGAGACATAGACGCTTCATTTGAGGGGTAAAACATAGCCGTGCCTCAAACTGTGCCAGTGTTGCCAGGTTGAAAAACAACATTTTTTAAATATTAAAAAAAAATAAAAACATAGAAAATGCTGCCGGAAATATGCGACTATCTCAGAGATGGTAACACCTACAGCAGCAATTTGCACATCCCTAGAAAGAGGAGACATATACGCTTCATTTGAGGAGTAAAACATAGGCGTGGCTCTCTAACTGTGCCAGTGTTGCCAGGTTGAAAACCATATTTTTATAATATTAAAAAAAATAAAAACATAGAATGCTGCCGGAAATATGCGACTATCTCAGAGATGGTAACACCTACAGCAGCAATTTGCACATCCCTAGAAAGAGGAGACATAGACGCTTCATTTGAGGGGTAAAACATATCCGTGGCTCTCAAACTGTGCCAGTGTTGCCGGGTTGAAAAACAACATTTTTTAAATATTAAAAAAAAATAAAAACATAGAAAATGCTGCCGGCAATATGCGACTATCTCAGAGATGGTAACACCTACAGCAGCAATTTGCACATCCCTAGAAAGAGGAGACATAGACGCTTCATTTGAGTGGTAAAACATAGCCGTGGCTCTGAAACTGTGCCAGTGTTGCCAGGTTGAAAAACAACATTTTTTAAATATTAAAAAAAAAGAAAAACATAGAAAATGCTGCCGGCAATATGCCACTATCTCAGAGATGGTAACACCTACAGCAGCAATTTGCACATCCCTAGAAAGAGCAGACATAGACGCTTCATTTGAGGGGTAAAACATAGCCGTGGCTCTTAAACTGTGCCAGTGTTGCCAGGTTGAAAAACCACATTTTTTAAATATAAAAAAAATGAAAACAAAGAAAATGCTGCCGGCAATATGCCACTATCTCAGAGATGGTAACACCTACAGCAGCAATTTGCACATCCCTAGAAAGAGGAGACATAGACGCTTCATTGGAGGGGTAAAACATAGCCGTGGCTCTCAAACTGTGCCAGTGTTGCCAGGTTGAAAAACAACATTTTTTAAATATTAAAAAAAAATAAAAACATAGAAAATGCTGCCGGAAATATGCGACTATCTCAGAGATGGTAACACCTACAGCAGCAATTTGCACATCCCTAGAAAGATGAGACATAGACGCTTCATTGGAGGGGTAAAACATAGCCGTGGCTCTCAAACTGTGCCAGTGTTGCCAGGTTGAAAAACAACATTTTTTAAATATTAAAAAAAAATAAAAACATAAAAAATGCTGCCGGAAATATGCGACTATCTCAGAGATGGTAACACCTACAGCAGCAATTTGCACATCCCTAGAAAGAGGAGACATAGACGCTTCATTTGAGGGGTAAAACATAGCCGTGGCTCTCAAACTGTGCCAGTGTTGCCAGGTTGAAAAACAAAATTTTTTAAATATTAAAAAAAAATAAAAACATAGAAAATGCTGCCGGAAATATGCGACTATCTCAGAGATGGTAACATCTACAGCAGCAGTTTGCACATCCCTAGAAAGAGGAGACATATACGCTTCATTTGAGGGGTAAAACATAGGCGTTGCTCTCTAACTGTGCCAGTGTTGCCAGGTTGAAAACCATATTTTTATAATATTAAAAAAAATAAAAACATAGAAAATGCTGCCGGAAATATGCGACTATCTCAGAGATGGTAACACCTACAGCAGCAATTTGCACATCCCTAGAAAGAGGAGACATAGACGCTTCATTTGAGGGGTAAAACATAGCCGTGGCTCTCAAACTGTGCCAGTGTTGCCAGGTTGAAAAACAACATTTTTTAAATATTAAAAAAAAATAAAAACATAGAAAATGCTGCCGGCAATATGCGACTATCTCAGAGAAGGTAACACCTACAGCAGCAATTTGCACATCCCTAGAAAGATGAGACATAGACGCTTCATTTGAGGGGTAAAACATAGCCGTGGCTCTCAAACTGTGCCAGTGTTGCCAGGTTGAAAACCATATTTTTATAATATTAAAAAAAATAAAAACATAGAAAATGCTGCCGGAAATATGCGACTATCTCAGAGATGGTAACACCTACAGCAGCAATTTGCACATCCCTAGAAAGAGGAGACATATACGCTTCATTTGAGGGGTAAAACATAGGCGTGGCTCTCAAACTGTGCCAGTGTTGCCAGGTTGAAAAACAACATTTTTTAAATATTAAAAAAAAATAAAAACATAGAAAATGCTGCCGGAAATATGCGACTATCTCAGAGATGGTAACACCTACAGCAGCAATTTGCACATCCCTAGAAAGAGGAGACATAGACGCTTCATTTGAGGGGTAAAACATAGCCGTGGCTCTCAAACTGTGCCAGTGTTGCCAGGTTGAAAACCATATTTTTATAATATTAAAAAAAATAAAAACATAGAAAATGCTGCCGGAAATATGCGACTATATCAGAGATGGTAACACCTACAGCAGCAATTTGCACATCCCTAGAAAGAGGAGACATATACGCTTCATTTGAGGGGTAAAACATAGGCGTGGCTCTCAAACTGTGCCAGTGTTGCCAGGTTGAAAAACAACATTTTTTAAATATTAAAAAAAAATAAAAACATAGAAAATGCTGCCGGAAATATGCGACTATCTCAGAGATGGTAACACCTACAGCAGCAATTTGCACATCCCTAGAAAGAGGAGACATAGACGCTTCATTTGAGGGGTAAAACATAGCCGTGGCTCTCAAACTGTGCCAGTGTTGCCAGGTTGAAAAACAACATTTTTTAAATATTAAAAAAAAATAAAAACATAGAAAATGCTGCCGGAAATATGCGACTATCTCAGAGATGGTAACATCTACAGCAGCAGTTTGCACATCCCTAGAAAGAGGAGACATATACGCTTCATTTGAGGGGTAAAACATAGGCGTGGCTCTCTAACTGTGCCAGTGTTGCCAGGTTGAAAACCATATTTTTATAATATTAAAAAAAATAAAAACATAGAAAATGCTGCCGGAAATATGCGACTATCTCAGAGATGGTAACACCTACAGCAGCAATTTGCACATCCCTAGAAAGAGGAGACATAGACGCTTCATTTGAGGTGTAAAACATAGCCGTGGCTCTCAAACTGTGCCAGTGTTGCCAGGTTGAAAAACAACATTTTTTAAATATTAAAAAAAAATAAAAACATAGAAAATACTGCCGGCAATATGCGACTATCTCAGAGAAGGTAACACCTACAGCAGCAATTTGCACATCCCTAGAAAGATGAGACATAGACGCTTCATTTGAGGGGTAAAACATAGCCGTGGCTCTCAAACTGTGCCAGTGTTGCCAGGTTGAAAAACAACATTTTTTAAATATTAAAAAAAAATAAAAACATAGAAAATGCTGCCGGAAATATGCGACTATCTCAGAGATGGTAACACCTACAGCAGCAATTTGCACATCCCTAGAAAGAGGAGACATATACGCTTCATTTGAGGGGTAAAACATAGGCGTGGCTCTCAAACTGTGCCAGTGTTGCCAGGTTGAAAAACAACATTTTTTAAATATTAAAAAAAAATAAAAACATAGAAAATGCTGCCGGAAATATGCGACTATCTCAGAGATGGTAACACCTACAGCAGCAATTTGCACATCCCTAGAAAGAGGAGACATAGACGCTTCATTTGAGGGGTAAAACATAGCCGTGGCTCTCAAACTGTGCCAGTGTTGCCAGGTTGAAAAACAACATTTTTTAAATATTAAAAAAAAATAAAAACATAGAAAATGCTGCCGGCAATATGCGACTATCTCAGAGATGGTAACACCTACAGCAGCAATTTGCACATCCCTAGAAAGAGGAGACATAGACGCTTCATTTGAGTGGTAAAACATAGCCGTGGCTCTCAAACTGTGCCAGTGTTGCCGGGTTGAGAAACAACATTTTTTAAATATTAAAAAAAAATAAAAACATAGAAAATGCTGCCGGCAATATGCGACTATCTCAGAGATGGTAACACCTACAGCAGCAATTTGCACATCCCTAGAAAGAGGAGACATAGACGCTTCATTTGAGGGGTAAAACATAGCCGTGGCTCTCAAACTGTGCCAGTGTTGCCAGGTTGAAAAACAACATTTTTTAAATATTAAAAAAAAAGAAAAACATAGAAAATGCTGCCGGCAATATGCCACTATCTCAGAGATGGTAACACCTACAGCAGCAATTTGCACATCCCTAGAAAGAGCAGACATAGACGCTTCATTTGAGGGGTAAAACATATCCGTGGCTCTCAAACTGTGCCAGTGTTGCCGGGTTGAGAAACAACATTTTTTAAATATTAAAAAAAAATAAAAACATAGAAAATGCTGCCGGCAATATGCGACTATCTCAGAGATGGTAACACCTACAGCAGCAATTTGCACATCCCTAGAAAGAGGAGACATAGACGCTTCATTTGAGTGGTAAAACATAGCCGTGGCTCTCAAACTGTGCCAGTGTTGCCAGGTTGAAAAACAACATTTTTTAAATATTAAAAAAAAAGAAAAACATAGAAAATGCTGCCGGCAATATGCCACTATCTCAGAGATGGTAACACCTACAGCAGCAATTTGCACATCCCTAGAAAGAGCAGACATAGACGCTTCATTTGAGGGGTAAAACATAGCCGTGGCTCTTAAACTGTGCCAGTGTTGCCAGGTTGAAAAACCACATTTTTTAAATATAAAAAAAATGAAAACAAAGAAAATGCTGCCGGCAATATGCCACTATCTCAGAGATGGTAACACCTACAGCAGCAATTTGCACATCCCTAGAAAGCGGAGACATAGACGCTTCATTGGAGGGGTAAAACATAGCCGTGGCTCTCAAACTGTGCCAGTGTTGCCAGGTTGAAAAACAACATTTTTTAAATATTAAAAAAAAATAAAAACATAGAAAATGCTGCCGGAAATATGCGACTATCTCAGAGATGGTAACACCTACAGCAGCAATTTGCACATCCCTAGAAAGAGGAGACATAGACGCTTCATTGGAGGGGTAAAACATAGCCGTGGCTCTCAAACTGTGCCAGTGTTGCCAGGTTGAAAAACAACATTTTTTAAATATTAAAAAAAAATAAAAACATAGAAAATGCTGCCGGAAATATGCGACTATCTCAGAGATGGTAACACCTACAGCAGCAATTTGCACATCCCTAGAAAGAGGAGACATAGACGCTTCATTTGAGGGGTAAAACATAGCCGTGGCTCTCAAACTGTGCCAGTGTTGCCAGGTTGAAAAACAAAATTTTTTAAATATTAAAAAAAAATAAAAACATAGAAAATGCTGCCGGAAATATGCGACTATCTCAGAGATGGTAACATCTACAGCAGCAGTTTGCACATCCCTAGAAAGAGGAGACATATACGCTTCATTTGAGGGGTAAAACATAGGCGTTGCTCTCTAACTGTGCCAGTGTTGCCAGGTTGAAAACCATATTTTTATAATATTAAAAAAAATAAAAACATAGAAAATGCTGCCGGAAATATGCGACTATCTCAGAGATGGTAACACCTACAGCAGCAATTTGCACATCCCTAGAAAGAGGAGACTTAGACGCTTCATTTGAGGGGTAAAACATAGCCGTGGCTCTCAAACTGTGCCAGTGTTGCCAGGTTGAAAAACAACATTTTTTAAATATTAAAAAAAAATAAAAACATAGAAAATGCTGCCGGCAATATGCGACTATCTCAGAGATGGTAACACCTACAGCAGCAATTTGCACATCCCTAGAAAGATGAGACATAGACGCTTCATTTGAGGGGTAAAACATAGCCGTGGCTCTCAAACTGTGCCAGTGTTGCCAGGTTGAAAACCATATTTTTATAATATTAAAAAAAATAAAAACATAGAAAATGCTGCAGGAAATATGCGACTATCTCAGAGATGGTAACACCTACAGCAGCAATTTGCACATCCCTAGAAAGAGGAGACATATACGCTTCATTTGAGGGGTAAAACATAGGCGTGGCTCTCAAACTGTGCCAGTGTTGCCAGGTTGAAAAACAACATTTTTTAAATATTAAAAAAAAATAAAAACATAGAAAATGCTGCCGGAAATATGCGACTATCTCAGAGATGGTAACACCTACAGCAGCAATTTGCACATCCCTAGAAAGAGGAGACATAGACGCTTCATTTGAGGGGTAAAACATAGCCGTGGCTCTCAAACTGTGCCAGTGTTGCCAGGTTGAAAACCATATTTTTATAATATTAAAAAAAATAAAAACATAGAAAATGCTGCCGGAAATATGCGACTATATCAGAGATGGTAACACCTACAGCAGCAATTTGCACATCCCTAGAAAGAGGAGACATATACGCTTCATTTGAGGGGTAAAACATAGGCGTGGCTCTCAAACTGTGCCAGTGTTGCCAGGTTGAAAAACAACATTTTTTAAATATTAAAAAAAAATAAAAACATAGAAAATGCTGCCGGAAATATGCGACTATCTCAGAGATGGTAACACCTACAGCAGCAATTTGCACATCCCTAGAAAGAGGAGACATAGACGCTTCATTTGAGAGGTAAAACATAGCCGTGGCTCTCAAACTGTGCCAGTGTTGCCAGGTTGAAAAACAACATTTTTTAAATATTAAAAAAAAATAAAAACATAGAAAATGCTGCCGGAAATATGCGACTATCTCAGAGATGGTAACATCTACAGCAGCAGTTTGCACATCCCTAGAAAGAGGAGACATATACGCTTCATTTGAGGGGTAAAACATAGGCGTGGCTCTCTAACTGTGCCAGTGTTGCCAGGTTGAAAACCATATTTTTATAATATTAAAAAAAATAAAAACATAGAAAATGCTGCCGGAAATATGCGACTATCTCAGAGATGGTAACACCTACAGCAGCAATTTGCACATCCCTAGAAAGAGGAGACATAGACGCTTCATTTGAGGTGTAAAACATAGCCGTGGCTCTCAAACTGTGCCAGTGTTGCCAGGTTGAAAAACAACATTTTTTAAATATTAAAAAAAAATAAAAACATAGAAAATGCTGCCGGCAATATGCGACTATCTCAGAGAAGGTAACACCTACAGCAGCAATTTGCACATCCCTAGAAAGATGAGACATAGACGCTTCATTTGAGGGGTAAAACATAGCCGTGGCTCTCAAACTGTGCCAGTGTTGCCAGGTTGAAAAACAACATTTTTTAAATATTAAAAAAAAATAAAAACATAGAAAATGCTGCCGGAAATATGCGACTATCTCAGAGATGGTAACACCTACAGCAGCAATTTGCACATCCCTAGAAAGAGGAGACATATACGCTTCATTTGAGGGGTAAAACATAGGCGTGGCTCTCAAACTGTGCCAGTGTTGCCAGGTTGAAAAACAACATTTTTTAAATATTAAAAAAAAATAAAAACATAGAAAATGCTGCCGGAAATATGCGACTATCTCAGAGATGGTAACACCTACAGCAGCAATTTGCACATCCCTAGAAAGAGGAGACATAGACGCTTCATTTGAGGGGTAAAACATAGCCGTGGCTCTCAAACTGTGCCAGTGTTGCCAGGTTGAAAAACAACATTTTTTAAATATTAAAAAAAAATAAAAACATAGAAAATGCTGCCGGCAATATGCGACTATCTCAGAGATGGTAACACCTACAGCAGCAATTTGCACATCCCTAGAAAGAGGAGACATAGACGCTTCATTTGAGTGGTAAAACATAGCCGTGGCTCTCAAACTGTGCCAGTGTTGCCAGGTTGAAAAACAACATTTTTTAAATATTAAAAAAAAAGAAAAACATAGAAAATGCTGCCGGCAATATGCCACTATCTCAGAGATGGTAACACCTACAGCAGCAATTTGCACATCCCTAGAAAGAGCAGACATAGACGCTTCATTTGAGGGGTAAAACATATCCGTGGCTCTCAAACTGTGCCAGTGTTGCCGGGTTGAGAAACAACATTTTTTAAATATTAAAAAAAAATAAAAACATAGAAAATGCTGCCGGCAATATGCGACTATCTCAGCGATGGTAACACCTACAGCAGCAATTTGCACATCCCTAGAAAGAGGAGACATAGACGCTTCATTTGAGTGGTAAAACATAGCCGTGGCTCTCAAACTGTGCCAGTGTTGCCAGGTTGAAAAACAACATTTTTTAAATATTAAAAAAAAAGAAAAACATAGAAAATGCTGCCGGCAATATGCCACTATCTCAGAGATGGTAACACCTACAGCAGCAATTTGCACATCCCTAGAAAGAGCAGACATAGACGCTTCATTTGAGGGGTAAAACATAGCCGTGGCTCTTAAACTGTGCCAGTGTTGCCAGGTTGAAAAACCACATTTTTTAAATATAAAAAAAATGAAAACAAAGAAAATGCTGCCGGCAATATGCCACTATCTCAGAGATGGTAACACCTACAGCAGCAATTTGCACATCCCTAGAAAGCGGAGACATAGACGCTTCATTGGAGGGGTAAAACATAGCCGTGGCTCTCAAACTGTGCCAGTGTTGCCAGGTTGAAAAACAACATTTTTTAAATATTAAAAAAAAATAAAAACATAGAAAATGCTGCCGGAAATATGCGACTATCTCAGAGATGGTAACACCTACAGCAGCAATTTGCACATCCCTAGAAAGAGGAGACATAGACGCTTCATTGGAGGGGTAAAACATAGCCGTGGCTCTCAAACTGTGCCAGTGTTGCCAGGTTGAAAAACAACATTTTTTAAATATTAAAAAAAAATAAAAACATAGAAAATGCTGCCGGAAATATGCGACTATCTCAGAGATGGTAACACCTACAGCAGCAATTTGCACATCCCTAGAAAGAGGAGACATAGACGCTTCATTTGAGGGGTAAAACATAGGCGTGGCTCTCAAACTGTGCCAGTGTTGCCAGGTTGAAAAACAACATTTTTTAAATATTAAAAAAAAATAAAAACATAGAAAATGCTGCCGGAAATATGCGACTATCTCAGAGATGGTAACATCTACAGCAGCAGTTTGCACATCCCTAGAAAGAGGAGACATATACGCTTCATTTGAGGGGTAAAACATAGGCGTGGCTCTCTAACTGTGCCAGTGTTGCCAGGTTGAAAACCATATTTTTATAATATTAAAAAAAATAAAAACATAGAAAATGCTGCCGGAAATATGCGACTATCTCAGAGATGGTAACACCTACAGCAGCAATTTGCACATCCCTAGAAAGAGGAGACATAGACGCTTCATTTGAGGGGTAAAACATAGCCGTGGCTCTCAAACTGTGCCAGTGTTGCCAGGTTGAAAAACAACATTTTTTAAATATTAAAAAAAAATAAAAACATAGAAAATGCTGCCGGCAATATGCGACTATCTCAGAGAAGGTAACACCTACAGCAGCAATTTGCACATCCCTAGAAAGATGAGACATAGACGCTTCATTTGAGGGGTAAAACATAGCCGTGGCTCTCAAACTGTGCCAGTGTTGCCAGGTTGAAAAACAACATTTTTTAAATATTAAAAAAAAATAAAAACATAGAAAATGCTGCCGGAAATATGCGACTATCTCAGAGATGGTAACACCTACAGCAGCAATTTGCACATCCCTAGAAAGAGGAGACATATACGCTTCATTTGAGGGGTAAAACATAGGCGTGGCTCTCAAACTGTGCCAGTGTTGCCAGGTTGAAAAACAACATTTTTTAAATATTAAAAAAAAATAAAAACATAGAAAATGCTGCCGGAAATATGCGACTATCTCAGAGATGGTAACACCTACAGCAGCAATTTGCACATCCCTAGAAAGAGGAGACATAGACGCTTCATTTGAGGGGTAAAACATAGCCGTGGCTCTCAAACTGTGCCAGTGTTGCCAGGTTGAAAAACAACATTTTTTAAATATTAAAAAAAAATAAAAACATAGAAAATGCTGCCGGAAATATGCGACTATCTCAGAGATGGTAACACCTACAGCAGCAATTTGCACATCCCTAGAAAGAGGAGACATATACGCTTCATTTGAGGGGTAAAACATAGGCGTGGCTCTCTAACTGTGCCAGTGTTGCCAGGTTGAAAACCATATTTTTATAATATTAAAAAAAAATAAAAACATAGAAAATGCTGCCGGAAATATGCGACTATCTCAGAGATGGTAACACCTACAGCAGCAATTTGCACATCCCTAGAAAGAGGAGACATAGACGCTTCATTGGAGGGGTAAAACATAGCCGTGCCTCTCAAACTGTGCCAGTGTTGCCAGGTTGAAAAACAACATTTTTTAAATATTAAAAAAAAATAAAAACATAGAAAATGCTGCCGGAAATATGCGACTATCTCAGAGATGGTAACACCTACAGCAGCAATTTGCACATCCCTAGAAAGAGGAGACATAGACGCTTCATTGGAGGGGTAAAACATAGCCGTGGCTCTCAAACTGTGCCAGTGTTGCCAGGTTGAAAAACAACATTTTTTAAATATTAAAAAAAAATAAAAACATAGAAAATGCTGCCGGAAATATGCGACTATCTCAGAGATGGTAACACCTACAGCAGCAATTTGCACATCCCTAGAAAGAGGAGACATAGACGCTTCATTGGAGGGGTAAAACATAGCCGTGGCTCTCAAACTGTGCCAGTGTTGCCAGGTTGAAAAACAACATTTTTTAAATATTAAAAAAAAATAAAAACATAGAAAATGCTGCCGGAAATATGCGACTATCTCAGAGATGGTAACACCTACAGCAGCAATTTGCACATCCCTAGAAAGAGGAGACATAGACGCTTCATTTGATGGGTAAAACATAGCCGTGTCCCTCAAACTGTGCCAGTGTTGCCAGGTTGAAAAACAACATTTTTTAAATATTAAAAAAAAATAAAAACATAGAAAATGCTGCCGGAAATATGCGACTATCTCAGAGATGGTAACATCTACAGCAGCAATTTGCACATCCCTAGAAAGAGGAGACATATACGCTTCATTTGAGGGGTAAAACATAGGCGTGGCTCTCTAACTGTGCCAGTGTTGCCAGGTTGAAAACCATATTTTTATAATATTAAAAAAAATAAAAACATAGAAAATGCTGCCGGAAATATGCGACTATCTCAGAGATGGTAACACCTACAGCAGCAATTTGCACATCCCTAGAAAGAGGAGACATAGACGCTTCATTTGAGGGGTAAAACATAGCCGTGGCTCTCAAACTGTGCAAGTGTTGCCAGGTTGAAAAACAACATTTTTTAAATATTAAAAAAAAATAAAAACAGGGAAAATGCTGCCGGCAATATGCGACTATCTCAGAGACGGTAACACCTACAGCAGCAATTTGCACATCCCTAGAAAGAGGAGACATAGACGCTTCATTTGAGGGGTAAAACATATCCGTGGCTCTCAAACTGTGCCAGTGTTGCCGGGTTGAAAAACAACATTTTTTAAATATTAAAAAAAAATAAAAACATAGAAAATGCTGCCGGCAATATGCGACTATCTCAGAGATGGTAACACCTACAGCAGCAATTTGCACATCCCTAGAAAGAGGAGACATAGACGCTTCATTTGAGGGGTAAAACATAGCCGTGGCTCTCAAACTGTGCCAGTGTTGCCAGGTTGAAAACCATATTTTTATAATATTAAAAAAAATAAAAACATAGAAAATGCTGCCGGAAATATGCGACTATATCAGAGATGGTAACACCTACAGCAGCAATTTGCACATCCCTAGAAAGAGGAGACATATACGCTTCATTTGAGGGGTAAAACATAGGCGTGGCTCTCAAACTGTGCCAGTGTTGCCAGGTTGAAAAACAACATTTTTTAAATATTAAAAAAAAATAAAAACATAGAAAATGCTGCCGGAAATATGCGACTATCTCAGAGATGGTAACACCTACAGCAGCAATTTGCACATCCCTAGAAAGAGGAGACATAGACGCTTCATTTGAGAGGTAAAACATAGCCGTGGCTCTCAAACTGTGCCAGTGTTGCCAGGTTGAAAAACAACATTTTTTAAATATTAAAAAAAAATAAAAACATAGAAAATGCTGCCGGAAATATGCGACTATCTCAGAGATGGTAACATCTACAGCAGCAGTTTGCACATCCCTAGAAAGAGGAGACATATACGCTTCATTTGAGGGGTAAAACATAGGCGTGGCTCTCTAACTGTGCCAGTGTTGCCAGGTTGAAAACCATATTTTTATAATATTAAAAAAAATAAAAACATAGAAAATGCTGCCGGAAATATGCGACTATCTCAGAGATGGTAACACCTACAGCAGCAATTTGCACATCCCTAGAAAGAGGAGACATAGACGCTTCATTTGAGGTGTAAAACATAGCCGTGGCTCTCAAACTGTGCCAGTGTTGCCAGGTTGAAAAACAACATTTTTTAAATATTAAAAAAAAATAAAAACATAGAAAATGCTGCCGGCAATATGCGACTATCTCAGAGAAGGTAACACCTACAGCAGCAATTTGCACATCCCTAGAAAGATGAGACATAGACGCTTCATTTGAGGGGTAAAACATAGCCGTGGCTCTCAAACTGTGCCAGTGTTGCCAGGTTGAAAAACAACATTTTTTAAATATTAAAAAAAAATAAAAACATAGAAAATGCTGCCGGAAATATGCGACTATCTCAGAGATGGTAACACCTACAGCAGCAATTTGCACATCCCTAGAAAGAGGAGACATATACGCTTCATTTGAGGGGTAAAACATAGGCGTGGCTCTCAAACTGTGCCAGTGTTGCCAGGTTGAAAAACAACATTTTTTAAATATTAAAAAAAAATAAAAACATAGAAAATGCTGCCGGAAATATGCGACTATCTCAGAGATGGTAACACCTACAGCAGCAATTTGCACATCCCTAGAAAGAGGAGACATAGACGCTTCATTTGAGGGGTAAAACATAGCCGTGGCTCTCAAACTGTGCCAGTGTTGCCAGGTTGAAAAACAACATTTTTTAAATATTAAAAAAAAATAAAAACATAGAAAATGCTGCCGGCAATATGCGACTATCTCAGAGATGGTAACACCTACAGCAGCAATTTGCACATCCCTAGAAAGAGGAGACATAGACGCTTCATTTGAGTGGTAAAACATAGCCGTGGCTCTCAAACTGTGCCAGTGTTGCCAGGTTGAAAAACAACATTTTTTAAATATTAAAAAAAAAGAAAAACATAGAAAATGCTGCCGGCAATATGCCACTATCTCAGAGATGGTAACACCTACAGCAGCAATTTGCACATCCCTAGAAAGAGCATACATAGACGCTTCATTTGAGGGGTAAAACATATCCGTGGCTCTCAAACTGTGCCAGTGTTGCCGGGTTGAGAAACAACATTTTTTAAATATTAAAAAAAAATAAAAACATAGAAAATGCTGCCGGCAATATGCGACTATCTCAGAGATGGTAACACCTACAGCAGCAATTTGCACATCCCTAGAAAGAGCATACATAGACGCTTCATTTGAGACGCTTCATTTGAGTGGTAAAACATAGCCGTGGCTCTCAAACTGTGCCAGTGTTGCCAGGTTGAAAAACAACATTTTTTAAATATTAAAAAAAAAGAAAAACATAGAAAATGCTGCCGGCAATATGCCACTATCTCAGAGATGGTAACACCTACAGCAGCAATTTGCACATCCCTAGAAAGAGCAGACATAGACGCTTCATTTGAGGGGTAAAACATAGCCGTGGCTCTTAAACTGTGCCAGTGTTGCCAGGTTGAAAAACCACATTTTTTAAATATAAAAAAAATGAAAACAAAGAAAATGCTGCCGGCAATATGCCACTATCTCAGAGATGGTAACACCTACAGCAGCAATTTGCACATCCCTAGAAAGCGGAGACATAGACGCTTCATTGGAGGGGTAAAACATAGCCGTGGCTCTCAAACTGTGCCAGTGTTGCCAGGTTGAAAAACAACATTTTTTAAATATTAAAAAAAAATAAAAACATAGAAAATGCTGCCGGAAATATGCGACTATCTCAGAGATGGTAACACCTACAGCAGCAATTTGCACATCCCTAGAAAGAGGAGACATAGACGCTTCATTGGAGGGGTAAAACATAGCCGTGGCTCTCAAACTGTGCCAGTGTTGCCAGGTTGAAAAACAACATTTTTTAAATATTAAAAAAAAATAAAAACATAGAAAATGCTGCCGGAAATATGCGACTATCTCAGAGATGGTAACACCTACAGCAGCAATTTGCACATCCCTAGAAAGAGGAGACATAGACGCTTCATTTGAGGGGTAAAACATAGCCGTGGCTCTCAAACTGTGCCAGTGTTGCCAGGTTGAAAAACAACATTTTTTAAATATTAAAAAAAAATAAAAACATAGAAAATGCTGCCGGAAATATGCGACTATCTCAGAGATGGTAACATCTACAGCAGCAGTTTGCACATCCCTAGAAAGAGGAGACATATACGCTTCATTTGAGGGGTAAAACATAGGCGTGGCTCTCTAACTGTGCCAGTGTTGCCAGGTTGAAAACCATATTTTTATAATATTAAAAAAAATAAAAACATAGAAAATGCTGCCGGAAATATGCGACTATCTCAGAGATGGTAACACCTACAGCAGCAATTTGCACATCCCTAGAAAGAGGAGACATAGACGCTTCATTTGAGGGGTAAAACATAGCCGTGGCTCTCAAACTGTGCCAGTGTTGCCAGGTTGAAAAACAACATTTTTTAAATATTAAAAAAAAATAAAAACATAGAAAATGCTGCCGGCAATATGCGACTATCTCAGAGAAGGTAACACCTACAGCAGCAATTTGCACATCCCTAGAAAGATGAGACATAGACGCTTCATTTGAGGGGTAAAACATAGCCGTGGCTCTCAAACTGTGCCAGTGTTGCCAGGTTGAAAAACAACATTTTTTAAATATTAAAAAAAAATAAAAACATAGAAAATGCTGCCGGAAATATGCGACTATCTCAGAGATGGTAACACCTACAGCAGCAATTTGCACATCCCTAGAAAGAGGAGACATATACGCTTCATTTGAGGGGTAAAACATAGGCGTGGCTCTCAAACTGTGCCAGTGTTGCCAGGTTGAAAAACAACATTTTTTAAATATTAAAAAAAAATAAAAACATAGAAAATGCTGCCGGAAATATGCGACTATCTCAGAGATGGTAACACCTACAGCAGCAATTTGCACATCCCTAGAAAGAGGAGACATAGACGCTTCATTTGAGGGGTAAAACATAGCCGTGGCTCTCAAACTGTGCCAGTGTTGCCAGGTTGAAAAACAACATTTTTTAAATATTAAAAAAAAATAAAAACATAGAAAATGCTGCCGGAAATATGCGACTATCTCAGAGATGGTAACACCTACAGCAGCAATTTGCACATCCCTAGAAAGAGGAGACATATACGCTTCATTTGAGGGGTAAAACATAGGCGTGGCTCTCAAACTGTGCCAGTGTTGCCAGGTTGAAAACCATATTTTTATAATATTAAAAAAAATAAAAACATAGAAAATGCTGCCGGAAATATGCGACTATCTCAGAGATGGTAACACCTACAGCAGCAATTTGCACATCCCTAGAAAGAGGAGACATAGACGCTTCATTGGAGGGGTAAAACATAGCCGTGCCTCTCAAACTGTGCCAGTGTTGCCAGGTTGAAAAACAACATTTTTTAAATATTAAAAAAAAATAAAAACATAGAAAATGCTGCCGGAAATATGCGACTATCTCAGAGATGGTAACACCTACAGCAGCAATTTGCACATCCCTAGAAAGAGGAGACATAGACGCTTCATTGGAGGGGTAAAACATAGCCGTGGCTCTCAAACTGTGCCAGTGTTGCCAGGTTGAAAAACAACATTTTTTAAATATTAAAAAAAAATAAAAACATAGAAAATGCTGCCGGAAATATGCGACTATCTCAGAGATGGTAACACCTACAGCAGCAATTTGCACATCCCTAGAAAGAGGAGACATAGACGCTTCATTGGAGGGGTAAAACATAGCCGTGGCTCTCAAACTGTGCCAGTGTTGCCAGGTTGAAAAACAACATTTTTTAAATATTAAAAAAAAATAAAAACATAGAAAATGCTGCCGGAAATATGCGACTATCTCAGAGATGGTAACACCTACAGCAGCAATTTGCACATCCCTAGAAAGAGCAGACATAGCCCTTTCAGACCCAAATACAAAAACATTGCTCGATTAGGGTGAAACTTTGCTATTTGTATTTTTTTAATATAGGATTAACGGAAAAAATAAAAAAAAAAATCTTGTATGTACAGTTATGCGAAGCAAAGAGAACACATAACACGATCGCTGTTTTTGGGCTTTTAAATGAAATGTTCAACTATAAGTCTAAAATATATTTTTTAAAACACATCTCACAAATGAGTAAGGTGGGTCGGAAAGGGATAGACGCTTCATTTGAGGGGTAAAACATAGCCGTGGCTCTTAAACTGTGCCAGTGTTGCCAGGTTGAAAAACCACATTTTTTAAATATAAAAAAAATGAAAACAAAGAAAATGCTGCCGGCAATATGCCACTATCTCAGAGATGGTAACACCTACAGCAGCAATTTGCACATCCCTAGAAAGAGGAGACATAGACGCTTCATTGGAGGGGTAAAACATAGCCGTGGCTCTCAAACTGTGCCAGTGTTGCCAGGTTGAAAAACAACATTTTTTAAATATTAAAAAAAAATAAAAACATAGAAAATGCTGCCGGAAATATGCGACTATCTCAGAGATGGTAACACCTACAGCAGCAATTTGCACATCCCTAGAAAGAGGAGACATAGACGCTTCATTGGAGGGGTAAAACATAGCCGTGGCTCTCAAACTGTGCCAGTGTTGCCAGGTTGAAAAACAACATTTTTTAAATATTAAAAAAAAATAAAAACATAGAAA
This sequence comes from Cheilosia vulpina, assembly GCA_916610125.1. Taxonomy (NCBI): domain Eukaryota; kingdom Metazoa; phylum Arthropoda; class Insecta; order Diptera; family Syrphidae; genus Cheilosia; species Cheilosia vulpina. The sequence goes on from OU744280.1 coordinate 47,962,088, forward strand.
ATGCTGCCGGAAATATGCGACTATCTCAGAGATGGTAACACCTACAGCAGCAATTTGCACATCCCTAGAAAGAGGAGACATAGACGCTTCATTTGAGGGGTAAAACATAGCCGTGGCTCTCAAACTGTGCCAGTGTTGCCAGGTTGAAAAACAACATTTTTTAAATATTAAAAAAAAATAAAAACATAGAAAATGCTGCCGGAAATATGCGACTATCTCAGAGATGGTAACATCTACAGCAGCAGTTTGCACATCCCTAGAAAGAGGAGACATATACGCTTCATTTGAGGGGTAAAACATAGGCGTGGCTCTCTAACTGTGCCAGTGTTGCCAGGTTGAAAACCATATTTTTATAATATTAAAAAAAATAAAAACATAGAAAATGCTGCCGGAAATATGCGACTATCTCAGAGATGGTAACACCTACAGCAGCAATTTGCACATCCCTAGAAAGAGGAGACATAGACGCTTCATTTGAGGCGTAAAACATAGCCGTGGCTCTCAAACTGTGCCAGTGTTGCCAGGTTGAAAAACAACATTTTTTAAATATTAAAAAAAAATAAAAACATAGAAAATGCTGCCGGCAATATGCGACTATCTCAGAGAAGGTAACACCTACAGCAGCAATTTGCACATCCCTAGAAAGATGAGACATAGACGCTTCATTTGAGGGGTAAAACATAGCCGTGGCTCTCAAACTGTGCCAGTGTTGCCAGGTTGAAAAACAACATTTTTTAAATATTAAAAAAAAATAAAAACATAGAAAATGCTGCCGGAAATATGCGACTATCTCAGAGATGGTAACACCTACAGCAGCAATTTGCACATCCCTAGAAAGAGGAGACATATACGCTTCATTTGAGGGGTAAAACATAGGCGTGGCTCTCAAACTGTGCCAGTGTTGCCAGGTTGAAAAACAACATTTTTTAAATATTAAAAAAAAATAAAAACATAGAAAATGCTGCCGGAAATATGCGACTATCTCAGAGAAGGTAACACCTACAGCAGCAATTTGCACATCCCTAGAAAGATGAGACATAGACGCTTCATTTGAGTGGTAAAACATAGCCGTGGCTCTCAAACTGTGCCAGTGTTGCCAGGTTGAAAAACAACATTTTTTAAATATTAAAAAAAAATAAAAACATAGAAAATGCTGCCGGCAATATGCGACTATCTCAGAGAAGGTAACACCTACAGCAGCAATTTGCACATCCCTAGAAAGATGAGACATAGACGCTTCATTTGAGGGGTAAAACATAGCCGTGGCTCTCAAACTGTGCCAGTGTTGCCAGGTTGAAAAACAACATTTTTTAAATATTAAAAAAAAATAAAAACATAGAAAATGCTGCCGGAAATATGCGACTATCTCAGAGATGGTAACACCTACAGCAGCAATTTGCACATCCCTAGAAAGAGGAGACATACACGCTTCATTTGAGGGGTAAAACATAGGCGTGGCTCTCTAACTGTGCCAGTGTTGCCAGGTTGAAAACCATATTTTTATAATATTAAAAAAAATAAAAACATAGAAAATGCTGCCGGAAATATGCGACTATCTCAGAGATGGTAACACCTACAGCAGCAATTTGCACATCCCTAGAAAGAGGAGACATAGACGCTTCATTGGAGGGGTAAAACATAGCCGTGCCTCTCAAACTGTGCCAGTGTTGCCAGGTTGAAAAACAACATTTTTTAAATATTAAAAAAAAATAAAAACATAGAAAATGCTGCCGGAAATATGCGACTATCTCAGAGATGGTAACACCTACAGCAGCAATTTGCACATCCCTAGAAAGAGGAGACATAGACGCTTCATTGGAGGTGTAAAACATAGCCGTGGCTCTCAAACTGTGCCAGTGTTGCCAGGTTGAAAAACAACATTTTTTAAATATTAAAAAAAAATAAAAACATAGAAAATGCTGCCGGAAATATGCGACTATCTCAGAGATGGTAACACCTACAGCAGCAATTTGCACATCCCTAGAAAGAGGAGACATAGACGCTTCATTGGAGGGGTAAAACATAGCCGTGGCTCTCAAACTGTGCCAGTGTTGCCAGGTTGAAAAACAACATTTTTTAAATATTAAAAAAAAATAAAAACATAGAAAATGCTGCCGGAAATATGCGACTATCTCAGAGATGGTAACACCTACAGCAGCAATTTGCACATCCCTAGAAAGAGGAGACATAGACGCTTCATTTGATGGGTAAAACATAGCCGTGTCCCTCAAACTGTGCCAGTGTTGCCAGGTTGAAAAACAACATTTTTTAAATATTAAAAAAAAATAAAAACATAGAAAATGCTGCCGGAAATGCGACTATCTCAGAGATGGTAACATCTACAGCAGCAATTTGCACATCCCTAGAAAGAGGAGACATATACGCTTCATTTGAGGGGTAAAACATAGGCGTGGCTCTCTAACTGTGCCAGTGTTGCCAGGTTGAAAACCATATTTTTATAATATTAAAAAAAATAAAAACATAGAAAATGCTGCCGGAAATATGCGACTATCTCAGAGATGGTAACACCTACAGCAGCAATTTGCACATCCCTAGAAAGAGGAGACATAGACGCTTCATTTGAGGGGTAAAACATAGCCGTGGCTCTCAAACTGTGCAAGTGTTGCCAGGTTGAAAAACAACATTTTTTAAATATTAAAAAAAAATAAAAACAGGGAAAATGCTGCCGGCAATATGCGACTATCTCAGAGACGGTAACACCTACAGCAGCAATTTGCACATCCCTAGAAAGAGGAGACATAGACGCTTCATTTGAGGGGTAAAAAATAGGCGTGGCTCTCTAACTGTGCCAGTGTTGCCAGGTTGAAAACCATATTTTTATAATATTAAAAAAAATAAAAACATAGAATGCTGCCGGAAATATGCGACTATCTCAGAGATGGTAACACCTACAGCAGCAATTTGCACATCCCTAGAAAGAGGAGACATAGACGCTTCATTTGAGGGGTAAAACATAGCCGTGCCTCAAACTGTGCCAGTGTTGCCAGGTTGAAAAACAACATTTTTTAAATATTAAAAAAAAATAAAAACATAGAAAATGCTGCCGGAAATATGCGACTATCTCAGAGATGGTAACACCTACAGCAGCAATTTGCACATCCCTAGAAAGAGGAGACATATACGCTTCTTTTGAGGGGTAAAACATAGGCGTGGCTCTCTAACTGTGCCAGTGTTGCCAGGTTGAAAACCATATTTTTATAATATTAAAAAAAATAAAAACATAGAATGCTGCCGGAAATATGCGACTATCTCAGAGATGGTAACACCTACAGCAGCAATTTGCACATCCCTAGAAAGAGGAGACATAGACGCTTCATTTGAGTGGTAAAACATAGCCGTGGCTCTCAAACTGTGCCAGTGTTGCCAGGTTGAAAAACCACATTTTTTAAATATAAAAAAAATGAAAACAAAGAAAATGCTGCCGGCAATATGCCACTATCTCAGAGATGGTAACACCTACAGCAGCAATTTGCACATCCCTAGAAAGAGGAGACATAGACGCTTCATTGGAGGGGTAAAACATAGCCGTGGCTCTCAAACTGTGCCAGTGTTGCCAGGTTGAAAAACAACATTTTTTAAATATTAAAAAAAAATAAAAACATAGAAAATGCTGCCGGAAATATGCGACTATCTCAGAGATGGTAACACCTACAGCAGCAATTTGCACATCCCTAGAAAGATGAGACATAGACGCTTCATTGGAGGGGTAAAACATAGCCGTGGCTCTCAAACTGTGCCAGTGTTGCCAGGTTGAAAAACAACATTTTTTAAATATTAAAAAAAAATAAAAACATAGAAAATGCTGCCGGAAATATGCGACTATCTCAGAGATGGTAACACCTACAGCAGCAATTTGCACATCCCTAGAAAGAGGAGACATAGACGCTTCATTTGAGGGGTAAAACATAGCCGTGGCTCTCAAACTGTGCCAGTGTTGCCAGGTTGAAAAACAAAATTTTTTAAATATTAAAAAAAAAAAAAAACATAGAAAATGCTGCCGGAAATATGCGACTATCTCAGAGATGGTAACATCTACAGCAGCAGTTTGCACATCCCTAGAAAGAGGAGACATATACGCTTCATTTGAGGGGTAAAACATAGGCGTGGCTCTCTAACTGTGCCAGTGTTGCCAGGTTGAAAACCATATTTTTATAATATTAAAAAAAATAAAAACATAGAAAATGCTGCCGGAAATATGCGACTATCTCAGAGATGGTAACACCTACAGCAGCAATTTGCACATCCCTAGAAAGAGGAGACATAGACGCTTCATTTGAGGGGTAAAACATAGCCGTGGCTCTCAAACTGTGCCAGTGTTGCCAGGTTGAAAAACAACATTTTTTAAATATTAAAAAAAAATAAAAACATAGAAAATGCTGCCGGCAATATGCGACTATCTCAGAGAAGGTAACACCTACAGCAGCAATTTGCACATCCCTAGAAAGATGAGACATAGACGCTTCATTTGAGGGGTAAAACATAGCCGTGGCTCTCAAACTGTGCCAGTGTTGCCAGGTTGAAAAACAACATTTTTTAAATATTAAAAAAAAATAAAAACATAGAAAATGCTGCCGGAAATATGCGACTATCTCAGAGATGGTAACACCTACAGCAGCAATTTGCACATCCCTAGAAAGAGGAGACATATACGCTTCATTTGAGGGGTAAAACATAGGCGTGGCTCTCAAACTGTGCCAGTGTTGCCAGGTTGAAAAACAACATTTTTTAAATATTAAAAAAAAATAAAAACATAGAAAATGCTGCCGGAAATATGCGACTATCTCAGAGATGGTAACACCTACAGCAGCAATTTGCACATCCCTAGAAAGAGGAGACATAGACGCTTCATTTGAGGGGTAAAACATAGCCGTGGCTCTCAAACTGTGCCAGTGTTGCCAGGTTGAAAAACAACATTTTTTAAATATTAAAAAAAAATAAAAACATAGAAAATGCTGCCGGAAATATGCGACTATCTCAGAGATGGTAACACCTACAGCAGCAATTTGCACATCCCTAGAAAGAGGAGACATATACGCTTCATTGGAGGGGTAAAACATAGCCGTGGCTCTCAAACTGTGCCAGTGTTGCCAGTTTGAAAAACAACATTTTTTAAATATTAAAAAAAAATAAAAACATAGAAAATGCTGCCGGAAATATGCGACTATCTCAGAGATGGTAACACCTACAGCAGCAATTTGCACATCCCTAGAAAGAGGAGACATAGACGCTTCATTTGAGGGGTAAAACATAGCCGTGGCTCTCAAACTGTGCAAGTGTTGCCAGGTTGAAAAACAACATTTTTTAAATATTAAAAAAAAATAAAAACAGGGAAAATGCTGCCGGCAATATGCGACTATCTCAGAGATGGTAACACCTACAGCAGCAATTTGCACATTCCTAGAAAGAGGAGGCATATACGCTTCATTTGAGGGGTAAAACATAGGCGTGGCTCTCTAACTGTGCCAGTGTTGCCAGGTTGAAAACCATATTTTTATAATATTAAAAAAAATAAAAACATAGAAAATGCTGCCGGAAATATGCGATTATCTCAGAGATGGTAACACCTACAGCAGCAATTTGCACATCCCTAGAAAGAGGAGACATAGACGCTTCATTTGAGGGGTAAAACATAGCCGTGCCTCAAACTGTTCCAGTGTTGCCAGGTTGAAAAACAACATTTTTTAAATATTAAAAAAAAATAAAAACATAGAAAATGCTGCCGGCAATATGCGACTATCTCAGAGATGGTAACACCTACAGCAGCAATTTGCACATCCCTAGAAAGAGGAGACATAGACGCTTCATTTGAGGGGTAAAACATAGACGTGGCTCTGAAACTGTGCCAGTGTTTCCAGGTTGAAAAACAACATTTTTTAAATATTAAAAAAAAATAAAAACATAGAAAATGCTGCCGGAAATATGCGACTATCTCAGAGACGGTAACACCTACAGCAGCAATTTGCACATCCCTAGAAAGAGGAGACATAGACGCTTCATTTGAGGGGTAAAACATAGCCGTGGCTCTCAAACTGTGCCAGTGTTGCCGGGTTGAAAAACAACATTTTTTAAATATTAAAAAAAAATAAAAACATAGAAAATGCTGCCGGCAATATGCGACTATCTCAGAGATGGTAACACCTACAGCAGCAATTTGCACATCCCTAGAAAGAGGAGACATAGACGCTTCATTTGAGTGGTAAAACATAGCCGTGGCTCTCAAACTCTGCCAGTGTTGCCAGGTTGAAAAACAACATTTTTTAAATATTAAAAAAAAAGAAAAACATAGAAAATGCTGCCGGCAATATGCCACTATCTCAGAGATGGTAACACCTACAGCAGCAATTTGCACATCCCTAGAAAGAGCAGACATAGACGCTTCATTTGAGGGGTAAAACATAGCCGTGGCTCTTAAACTGTGCCAGTGTTGCCAGGTTGAAAAACCACATTTTTTAAATATAAAAAAAATTAAAACAAAGAAAATGCTGCCGGCAATATGCGACTATCTCAGAGATGGTAACACCTACAGCAGCAATTTGCACATCCCTAGAAAGAGGAGACATAGACGCTTCATTTGAGTGGTAAAACATAGCCGTGGCTCTCAAACTCTGCCAGTGTTGCCAGGTTGAAAAACAACATTTTTTAAATATTAAAAAAAAAGAAAAACATAGAAAATGCTGCCGGCAATATGCCACTATCTCAGAGACGGTAACACCTACAGCAGCAATTTGCACATCCCTAGAAAGAGGAGACATAGACGCTTCATTTGAGGGGTAAAACATAGCCGTGGCTCTCAAACTGTGCCAGTGTTGCCGGGTTGAAAAACAACATTTTTTAAATATTAAAAAAAAATAAAAACATAGAAAATGCTGCCGGAAATATGCGACTATCTCAGAGATGGTAACACCTACAGCAGCAATTTGCACATCCCTAGAAAGAGGAGACATAGACGCTTCATTTGAGGGGTAAAACATAGCCGTGGCTCTCAAACTGTGCCAGTGTTGCCGGGTTGAAAAACAACATTTTTTAAATATTAAAAAAAAATAAAAACATAGAAAATGCTGCCGGCAATATGCGACTATCTCAGAGATGGTAACACCTACAGCAGCAATTTGCACATCCCTAGAAAGAGGAGACATAGACGCTTCATTTGAGGGGTAAAACATATCCGTGGCTCTCAAACTGTGCCAGTGTTGCCGGGTTGAAAAACAACATTTTTTAAATATTAAAAAAAAATAAAAACATAGAAAATGCTGCCGGCAATATGCGACTATCTCAGAGATGGTAACACCTACAGCAGCAATTTGCACATCCCTAGAAAGAGGAGACATAGACGCTTCATTTGAGTGGTAAAACATAGCCGTGGCTCTGAAACTGTGCCAGTGTTGCCAGGTTGAAAAACAACATTTTTTAAATATTAAAAAAAAAGAAAAACATAGAAAATGCTGCCGGCAATATGCCACTATCTCAGAGATGGTAACACCTACAGCAGCAATTTGCACATCCCTAGAAAGAGCAGACATAGACGCTTCATTTGAGGGGTAAAACATAGCCGTGGCTCTTAAACTGTGCCAGTGTTGCCAGGTTGAAAAACCACATTTTTTAAATATAAAAAAAATGAAAACAAAGAAAATGCTGCCGGAAATATGCGACTATCTCAGAGATGGTAACACCTACAGCAGCAATTTGCACATCCCTAGAAAGATGAGACATAGACGCTTCATTGGAGGGGTAAAACATAGCCGTGGCTCTCAAACTGTGCCAGTGTTGCCAGGTTGAAAAACAACATTTTTTAAATATTAAAAAAAAATAAAAACATAGAAAATGCTGCCGGAAATATGCGACTATCTCAGAGATGGTAACACCTACAGCAGCAATTTGCACATCCCTAGAAAGAGGAGACATAGACGCTTCATTTGAGGGGTAAAACATAGCCGTGGCTCTCAAACTGTGCCAGTGTTGCCAGGTTGAAAAACAAAATTTTTTAAATATTAAAAAAAAATAAAAACATAGAAAATGCTGCCGGAAATATGCGACTATCTCAGAGATGGTAACATCTACAGCAGCAGTTTGCACATCCCTAGAAAGAGGAGACATATACGCTTCATTTGAGGGGTAAAACATAGGCGTGGCTCTCTAACTGTGCCAGTGTTGCCAGGTTGAAAACCATATTTTTATAATATTAAAAAAAATAAAAACATAGAAAATGCTGCCGGAAATATGCGATTATCTCAGAGATGGTAACACCTACAGCAGCAATTTGCACATCCCTAGAAAGAGGAGACATAGACGCTTCATTTGAGGGGTAAAACATAGCCGTGGCTCTCAAACTGTGCCAGTGTTGCCAGGTTGAAAAACAACATTTTTTAAATATTAAAAAAAAATAAAAACATAGAAAATGCTGCCGGCAATATGCGACTATCTCAGAGAAGGTAACACCTACAGCAGCAATTTGCACATCCCTAGAAAGATGAGACATAGACGCTTCATTTGAGGGGTAAAACATAGCCGTGGCTCTCAAACTGTGCCAGTGTTGCCAGGTTGAAAAACAACATTTTTTAAATATTAAAAAAAAATAAAAACATAGAAAATGCTGCCGGAAATATGCGACTATCTCAGAGATGGTAACACCTACAGCAGCAATTTGCACATCCCTAGAAAGAGGAGACATATACGCTTCATTTGAGGGGTAAAACATAGGCGTGGCTCTCAAACTGTGCCAGTGTTGCCAGGTTGAAAAACAACATTTTTTAAATATTAAAAAAAAATAAAAACATAGAAAATGCTGCCGGAAATATGCGACTATCTCAGAGATGGTAACACCTACAGCAGCAATTTGCACATCCCTAGAAAGAGGAGACATAGACGCTTCATTTGAGGGGTAAAACATAGCCGTGGCTCTCAAACTGTGCCAGTGTTGCCAGGTTGAAAACCATATTTTTATAATATTAAAAAAAATAAAAACATAGAAAATGCTGCCGGAAATATGCGACTATATCAGAGATGGTAACACCTACAGCAGCAATTTGCACATCCCTAGAAAGAGGAGACATATACGCTTCATTTGAGGGGTAAAACATAGGCGTGGCTCTCAAACTGTGCCAGTGTTGCCAGGTTGAAAAACAACATTTTTTAAATATTAAAAAAAAATAAAAACATAGAAAATGCTGCCGGAAATATGCGACTATCTCAGAGATGGTAACACCTACAGCAGCAATTTGCACATCCCTAGAAAGAGGAGACATAGACGCTTCATTTGAGGGGTAAAACATAGCCGTGGCTCTCAAACTGTGCCAGTGTTGCCAGGTTGAAAAACAACATTTTTTAAATATTAAAAAAAAATAAAAACATAGAAAATGCTGCCGGAAATATGCGACTATCTCAGAGATGGTAACATCTACAGCAGCAGTTTGCACATCCCTAGAAAGAGGAGACATATACGCTTCATTTGAGGGGTAAAACATAGGCGTGGCTCTCTAACTGTGCCAGTGTTGCCAGGTTGAAAACCATATTTTTATAATATTAAAAAAAATAAAAACATAGAAAATGCTGCCGGAAATATGCGACTATCTCAGAGATGGTAACACCTACAGCAGCAATTTGCACATCCCTAGAAAGAGGAGACATAGACGCTTCATTTGAGGGGTAAAACATAGCCGTGGCTCTCAAACTGTGCCAGTGTTGCCAGGTTGAAAAACAACATTTTTTAAATATAAAAAAAAAATAAAAACATAGAAAATGCTGCCGGAAATATGCGACTATCTCAGAGAAGGTAACACATACAGCAGCAATTTGCACATCCCTAGAAAGATGAGACATAGACGCTTCATTTGAGGGGTAAAACATAGCCGTGGCTCTCAAACTGTGCCAGTGTTGCCAGGTTGAAAAACAACATTTTTTAAATATTAAAAAAAAATAAAAACATAGAAAATGCTGCCGGAAATATGCGACTATCTCAGAGATGGTAACACCTACAGCAGCAATTTGCACATCCCTAGAAAGAGGAGACATATACGCTTCATTTGAGGGGTAAAACATAGGCGTGGCTCTCAAACTGTGCCAGTGTTGCCAGGTTGAAAAACAACATTTTTTAAATATTAAAAAAAAATAAAAACATAGAAAATGCTGCCGGAAATATGCGACTATCTCAGAGATGGTAACACCTACAGCAGCAATTTGCACATCCCTAGAAAGAGGAGACATAGACGCTTCATTTGAGGGGTAAAACATAGCCGTGGCTCTCAAACTGTGCCAGTGTTGCCAGGTTGAAAAACAAAATTTTTTAAATATTAAAAAAAAATAAAAACATAGAAAATGCTGCCGGAAATATGCGACTATCTCAGAGATGGTAACATCTACAGCAGCAGTTTGCACATCCCTAGAAAGAGGAGACATATACGCTTCATTTGAGGGGTAAAACATAGGCGTGGCTCTCTAACTGTGCCAGTGTTGCCAGGTTGAAAACCATATTTTTATAATATTAAAAAAAATAAAAACATAGAAAATGCTGCCGGAAATATGCGATTATCTCAGAGATGGTAACACCTACAGCAGCAATTTGCACATCCCTAGAAAGAGGAGACATAGACGCTTCATTTGAGGGGTAAAACATAGCCGTGGCTCTCAAACTGTGCCAGTGTTGCCAGGTTGAAAAACAACATTTTTTAAATATTAAAAAAAAATAAAAACATAGAAAATGCTGCCGGCAATATGCGACTATCTCAGAGAAGGTAACACCTACAGCAGCAATTTGCACATCCCTAGAAAGATGAGACATAGACGCTTCATTTGAGGGGTAAAACATAGCCGTGGCTCTCAAACTGTGCCAGTGTTGCCAGGTTGAAAAACAACATTTTTTAAATATTAAAAAAAAATAAAAACATAGAAAATGCTGCCGGAAATATGCGACTATCTCAGAGATGGTAACACCTACAGCAGCAATTTGCACATCCCTAGAAAGAGGAGACATATACGCTTCATTTGAGGGGTAAAACATAGGCGTGGCTCTCAAACTGTGCCAGTGTTGCCAGGTTGAAAAACAACATTTTTTAAATATTAAAAAAAAATAAAAACATAGAAAATGCTGCCGGAAATATGCGACTATCTCAGAGATGGTAACACCTACAGCAGCAATTTGCACATCCCTAGAAAGAGGAGACATAGACGCTTCATTTGAGGGGTAAAACATAGCCGTGGCTCTCAAACTGTGCCAGTGTTGCCAGGTTGAAAACCATATTTTTATAATATTAAAAAAAATAAAAACATAGAAAATGCTGCCGGAAATATGCGACTATATCAGAGATGGTAACACCTACAGCAGCAATTTGCACATCCCTAGAAAGAGGAGACATATACGCTTCATTTGAGGGGTAAAACATAGGCGTGGCTCTCAAACTGTGCCAGTGTTGCCAGGTTGAAAAACAACATTTTTTAAATATTAAAAAAAAATAAAAACATAGAAAATGCTGCCGGAAATATGCGACTATCTCAGAGATGGTAACACCTACAGCAGCAATTTGCACATCCCTAGAAAGAGGAGACATAGACGCTTCATTTGAGGGGTAAAACATAGCCGTGGCTCTCAAACTGTGCCAGTGTTGCCAGGTTGAAAAACAACATTTTTTAAATATTAAAAAAAAATAAAAACATAGAAAATGCTGCCGGAAATATGCGACTATCTCAGAGATGGTAACATCTACAGCAGCAGTTTGCACATCCCTAGAAAGAGGAGACATATACGCTTCATTTGAGGGGTAAAACATAGGCGTGGCTCTCTAACTGTGCCAGTGTTGCCAGGTTGAAAACCATATTTTTATAATATTAAAAAAAATAAAAACATAGAAAATGCTGCCGGAAATATGCGACTATCTCAGAGATGGTAACACCTACAGCAGCAATTTGCACATCCCTAGAAAGAGGAGACATAGACGCTTCATTTGAGGGGTAAAACATAGCCGTGGCTCTCAAACTGTGCCAGTGTTGCCAGGTTGAAAAACAACATTTTTTAAATATAAAAAAAAAATAAAAACATAGAAAATGCTGCCGGCAATATGCGACTATCTCAGAGAAGGTAACACCTACAGCAGCAATTTGCACATCCCTAGAAAGATGAGACATAGACGCTTCATTTGAGGGGTAAAACATAGCCGTGGCTCTCAAACTGTGCCAGTGTTGCCAGGTTGAAAAACAACATTTTTTAAATATTAAAAAAAAATAAAAACATAGAAAATGCTGCCGGAAATATGCGACTATCTCAGAGATGGTAACACCTACAGCAGCAATTTGCACATCCCTAGAAAGAGGAGACATAGACGCTTCATTTGAGGGGTAAAACATAGCCGTGGCTCTCAAACTGTGCCAGTGTTGCCAGGTTGAAAAACAACATTTTTTAAATATTAAAAAAAAATAAAAACATAGAAAATGCTGCCGGCAATATGCGACTATCTCAGAGATGGTAACACCTACAGCAGCAATTTGCACATCCCTAGAAAGAGGAGACATAGACGCTTCATTTGAGTGGTAAAACATAGCCGTGGCTCTCAAACTGTGCCAGTGTTGCCAGGTTGAAAAACAACATTTTTTAAATATTAAAAAAAAGAAAAACATAGAAAATGCTGCCGGCAATATGCCACTATCTCAGAGATGGTAACACCTACAGCAGCAATTTGCACATCCCTAGAAAGAGCAGACATAGACGCTTCATTTGAGGGGTAAAACATATCCGTGGCTCTCAAACTGTGCCAGTGTTGCCGGGTTGAAAAACAACATTTTTTAAATATTAAAAAAAAATAAAAACATAGAAAATGCTGCCGGCAATATGCGACTATCTCAGAGATGGTAACACCTACAGCAGCAATTTGCACATCCCTAGAAAGAGGAGACATAGACGCTTCATTTGAGTGGTAAAACATAGCCGTGGCTCTCAAACTGTGCCAGTGTTGCCAGGTTGAAAAACAACATTTTTTAAATATTAAAAAAAAAGAAAAACATAGAAAATGCTGCCGGCAATATGCCACTATCTCAGAGATGGTAACACCTACAGCAGCAATTTGCACATCCCTAGAAAGAGCATACATAGACGCTTCATTTGAGGGGTAAAACATAGCCGTGGCTCTTAAACTGTGCCAGTGTTGCCAGGTTGAAAAACCACATTTTTTAAATATAAAAAAAATGAAAACAAAGAAAATGCTGCCGGCAATATGCCACTATCTCAGAGATGGTAACACCTACAGCAGCAATTTGCACATCCCTAGAAAGCGGAGACATAGACGCTTCATTGGAGGGGTAAAACATAGCCGTGGCTCTCAAACTGTGCCAGTGTTGCCAGGTTGAAAAACAACATTTTTTAAATATTAAAAAAAAATAAAAACATAGAAAATGCTGCCGGAAATATGCGACTATCTCAGAGATGGTAACACCTACAGCAGCAATTTGCACATCCCTAGAAAGAGGAGACATAGACGCTTCATTTGAGGGGTAAAACATAGCCGTGGCTCTCAAACTGTGCCAGTGTTGCCAGGTTGAAAAACAACATTTTTTAAATATTAAAAAAAAATAAAAACATAGAAAATGCTGCCGGCAATATGCGACTATCTCAGAGAAGGTAACACCTACAGCAGCAATTTGCACATCCCTAGAAAGATGAGACATAGACGCTTCATTTGAGGGGTAAAACATAGCCGTGGCTCTCAAACTGTGCCAGTGTTGCCAGGTTGAAAAACAACATTTTTTAAATATTAAAAAAAAATAAAAACATAGAAAATGCTGCCGGAAATATGCGACTATCTCAGAGATGGTAACACCTACAGCAGCAATTTGCACATCCCTAGAAAGAGGAGACATATACGCTTCATTTGAGGGGTAAAACATAGGCGTGGCTTTCAAACTGTGCCAGTGTTGCCAGGTTGAAAAACAACATTTTTTAAATATTAAAAAAAAATAAAAACATAGAAAATGCTGCCGGAAATATGCGACTATCTCAGAGATGGTAACACCTACAGCAGCAATTTGCACATCCCTAGAAAGAGGAGACATAGACGCTTCATTTGAGGGGTAAAACATAGCCGTGGCTCTCAAACTGTGCCAGTGTTGCCAGGTTGAAAAACAACATTTTTTAAATATTAAAAAAAAATAAAAACATAGAAAATGCTGCCGGCAATATGCGACTATCTCAGAGATGGTAACACCTACAGCAGCAATTTGCACATCCCTAGAAAGAGGAGACATAGACGCTTCATTTGAGTGGTAAAACATAGCCGTGGCTCTCAAACTGTGCCAGTGTTGCCAGGTTGAAAAACAACATTTTTTAAATATTAAAAAAAAAGAAAAACATAGAAAATGCTGCCGGCAATATGCCACTATCTCAGAGATGGTAACACCTACAGCAGCAATTTGCACATCCCTAGAAAGAGCAGACATAGACGCTTCATTTGAGGGGTAAAACATATCCGTGGCTCTCAAACTGTGCCAGTGTTGCCGGGTTGAAAAACAACATTTTTTAAATATTAAAAAAAAATAAAAACATAGAAAATGCTGCCGGCAATATGCGACTATCTCAGAGATGGTAACACCTACAGCAGCAATTTGCACATCCCTAGAAAGAGGAGACATAGACGCTTCATTTGAGTGGTAAAACATAGCCGTGGCTCTCAAACTGTGCCAGTGTTGCCAGGTTGAAAAACAACATTTTTTAAATATTAAAAAAAAAGAAAAACATAGAAAATGCTGCCGGCAATATGCCACTATCTCAGAGATGGTAACACCTACAGCAGCAATTTGCACATCCCTAGAAAGAGCATACATAGACGCTTCATTTGAGGGGTAAAACATAGCCGTGGCTCTTAAACTGTGCCAGTGTTGCCAGGTTGAAAAACCACATTTTTTAAATATAAAAAAAATGAAAACAAAGAAAATGCTGCCGGCAATATGCCACTATCTCAGAGATGGTAACACCTACAGCAGCAATTTGCACATCCCTAGAAAGCGGAGACATAGACGCTTCATTGGAGGGGTAAAACATAGCCGTGGCTCTCAAACTGTGCCAGTGTTGCCAGGTTGAAAAACAACATTTTTTAAATATTAAAAAAAAATAAAAACATAGAAAATGCTGCCGGAAATATGCGACTATCTCAGAGATGGTAACACCTACAGCAGCAATTTGCACATCCCTAGAAAGAGGAGACATAGACGCTTCATTGGAGGGGTAAAACATAGCCGTGGCTCTCAAACTGTGCCAGTGTTTCCAGGTTGAAAAACAACATTTTTTAAATATTAAAAAAAAATAAAAACATAGAAAATGCTGCCGGAAATATGCGACTATCTCAGAGATGGTAACACCTACAGCAGCAATTTGCACATCCCTAGAAAGAGGAGACATAGACGCTTCATTTGAGGGGTAAAACATAGCCGTGGCTCTCAAACTGTGCCAGTGTTGCCAGGTTGAAAAACAACATTTTTTAAATATTAAAAAAAAATAAAAACATAGAAAATGCTGCCGGAAATATGCGACTATCTCAGAGATGGTAACATCTACAGCAGCAGTTTGCACATCCCTAGAAAGAGGAGACATATACGCTTCATTTGAGGGGTAAAACATAGGCGTGGCTCTCTAACTGTGCCAGTGTTGCCAGGTTGAAAACCATATTTTTATAATATTAAAAAAAATAAAAACATAGAAAATGCTGCCGGAAATATGCGACTATCTCAGAGATGGTAACACCTACAGCAGCAATTTGCACATCCCTAGAAAGAGGAGACATAGACGCTTCATTTGAGGGGTAAAACATAGCCGTGGCTCTCAAACTGTGCCAGTGTTGCCAGGTTGAAAAACAACATTTTTTAAATATTAAAAAAAAATAAAAACATAGAAAATGCTGCCGGCAATATGCGACTATCTCAGAGAAGGTAACACCTACAGCAGCAATTTGCACATCCCTAGAAAGATGAGACATAGACGCTTCATTTGAGGGGTAAAACATAGCCGTGGCTCTCAAACTGTGCCAGTGTTGCCAGGTTGAAAAACAACATTTTTTAAATATTAAAAAAAAATAAAAACATAGAAAATGCTGCCGGAAATATGCGACTATCTCAGAGATGGTAACACCTACAGCAGCAATTTGCACATCCCTAGAAAGAGGAGACATATACGCTTCATTTGAGGGGTAAAACATAGGCGTGGCTTTCAAACTGTGCCAGTGTTGCCAGGTTGAAAAACAACATTTTTTAAATATTAAAAAAAAATAAAAACATAGAAAATGCTGCCGGAAATAAGCGACTATCTCAGAGATGGTAACACCTACAGCAGCAATTTGCACATCCCTAGAAAGAGGAGACATAGACGCTTCATTTGAGGGGTAAAACATAGCCGTGGCTCTCAAACTGTGCCAGTGTTGCCAGGTTGAAAAACAACATTTTTTAAATATTAAAAAAAAATAAAAACATAGAAAATGCTGCCGGAAATATGCGACTATCTCAGAGATGGTAACACCTACAGCAGCAATTTGCACATCCCTAGAAAGAGGAGACATATACGCTTCATTTGAGGGGTAAAACATAGGCGTGGCTTTCAAACTGTGCCAGTGTTGCCAGGTTGAAAAACAACATTTTTTAAATATTAAAAAAAAATAAAAACATAGAAAATGCTGCCGGAAATATGCGACTATCTCAGAGATGGTAACACCTACAGCAGCAATTTGCACATCCCTAGAAAGAGGAGACATAGACGCTTCA
The DNA here is from genome assembly GCA_916610125.1 of Cheilosia vulpina. Taxonomy (NCBI): domain Eukaryota; kingdom Metazoa; phylum Arthropoda; class Insecta; order Diptera; family Syrphidae; genus Cheilosia; species Cheilosia vulpina. The sequence goes on from OU744280.1 coordinate 47,978,834, forward strand.
TTTGAGGGGTAAAACATAGCCGTGGCTCTTAAACTGTGCCAGTGTTGCCAGGTTGAAAAACCACATTTTTTAAATATAAAAAAAATGAAAACAAAGAAAATGCTGCCGGCAATATGCCACTATCTCAGAGATGGTAACACCTACAGCAGCAATTTGCACATCCCTAGAAAGCGGAGACATAGACGCTTCATTGGAGGGGTAAAACATAGCCGTGGCTCTCAAACTGTGCCAGTGTTGCCAGGTTGAAAAACAACATTTTTTAAATATTAAAAAAAAATAAAAACATAGAAAATGCTGCCGGAAATATGCGACTATCTCAGAGATGGTAACACCTACAGCAGCAATTTGCACATCCCTAGAAAGAGGAGACATAGACGCTTCATTGGAGGGGTAAAACATAGCCGTGGCTCTAAAACTGTGCCAGTGTTTCCAGGTTGAAAAACAAAATTTTTTAAATATTAAAAAAAAATAAAAACATAGAAAATGCTGCCGGAAATATGCGACTATCTCAGAGATGGTAACACCTACAGCAGCAATTTGCACATCCCTAGAAAGAGGAGACATAGACGCTTCATTTGAGGGGTAAAACATAGCCGTGGCTCTCAAACTGTGCCAGTGTTGCCAGGTTGAAAAACAACATTTTTTAAATATTAAAAAAAAATAAAAACATAGAAAATGCTGCCGGAAATATGCGACTATCTCAGAGATGGTAACATCTACAGCAGCAGTTTGCACATCCCTAGAAAGAGGAGACATATACGCTTCATTTGAGGGGTAAAACATAGGCGTGGCTCTCTAACTGTGCCAGTGTTGCCAGGTTGAAAACCATATTTTTATAATATTAAAAAAAATAAAAACATAGAAAATGCTGCCGGAAATATGCGACTATCTCAGAGATGGTAACACCTACAGCAGCAATTTGCACATCCCTAGAAAGAGGAGACATAGACGCTTCATTTGAGGGGTAAAACATAGCCGTGGCTCTCAAACTGTGCCAGTGTTGCCAGGTTGAAAAACAACATTTTTTAAATATTAAAAAAAAATAAAAACATAGAAAATGCTGCCGGCAATATGCGACTATCTCAGAGAAGGTAACACCTACAGCAGCAATTTGCACATCCCTAGAAAGATGAGACATAGACGCTTCATTTGAGGGGTAAAACATAGCCGTGGCTCTCAAACTGTGCCAGTGTTGCCAGGTTGAAAAACAACATTTTTTAAATATTAAAAAAAAATAAAAACATAGAAAATGCTGCCGGAAATATGCGACTATCTCAGAGATGGTAACACCTACAGCAGCAATTTGCACATCCCTAGAAAGAGGAGACATATACGCTTCATTTGAGGGGTAAAACATAGGCGTGGCTTTCAAACTGTGCCAGTGTTGCCAGGTTGAAAAACAACATTTTTTAAATATTAAAAAAAAATAAAAACATAGAAAATGCTGCCGGAAATATGCGACTATCTCAGAGATGGTAACACCTACAGCAGCAATTTGCACATCCCTAGAAAGAGGAGACATAGACGCTTCATTTGAGGGGTAAAACATAGCCGTGGCTCTCAAACTGTGCCAGTGTTGCCAGGTTGAAAAACAACATTTTTTAAATATTAAAAAAAAATAAAAACATAGAAAATGCTGCCGGAAATATGCGACTATCTCAGAGATGGTAACACCTACAGCAGCAATTTGCACATCCCTAGAAAGAGGAGACATATACGCTTCATTTGAGGGGTAAAACATAGGCGTGGCTCTCTAACTGTGCCAGTGTTGCCAGGTTGAAAACCATATTTTTATAATATTAAAAAAAATAAAAACATAGAAAATGCTGCAGGAAATATGCGACTATCTCAGAGATGGTAACACCTACAGCAGCAATTTGCACATCCCTAGAAAGAGGAGACATAGACGCTTCATTGGAGGGGTAAAACATAGCCGTGCCTCTCAAACTGTGCCAGTGTTGCCAGGTTGAAAAACAACATTTTTTAAATATTAAAAAAAAATAAAAACATAGAAAATGCTGCCGGAAATATGCGACTATCTCAGAGATGGTAACACCTACAGCAGCAATTTGCACATCCCTAGAAAGAGGAGACATAGACGCTTCATTGGAGGGGTAAAACATAGCCGTGGCTCTCAAACTGTGCCAGTGTTGCCAGGTTGAAAAACAACATTTTTTAAATATTAAAAAAAAATAAAAACATAGAAAATGCTGCCGGAAATATGCGACTATCTCAGAGATGGTAACACCTACAGCAGCAATTTGCACATCCCTAGAAAGAGGAGACATAGACGCTTCATTGGAGGGGTAAAACATAGCCGTGGCTCTCAAACTGTGCCAGTGTTGCCAGGTTGAAAAACAACATTTTTTAAATATTAAAAAAAAATAAAAACATAGAAAATGCTGCCGGAAATATGCGACTATCTCAGAGATGGTAACACCTACAGCAGCAATTTGCACATCCCTAGAAAGAGGAGACATAGACGCTTCATTTGATGGGTAAAACATAGCCGTGTCCCTCAAACTGTGCCAGTGTTGCCAGGTTGAAAAACAACATTTTTTAAATATTAAAAAAAAATAAAAACATAGAAAATGCTGCCGGAAATATGCGACTATCTCAGAGATGATAACATCTACAGCAGCAATTTGCACATCCCTAGAAAGAGGAGACATATACGCTTCATTTGAGGGGTAAAACATAGGCGTGGCTCTCTAACTGTGCCAGTGTTGCCAGGTTGAAAACCATATTTTTATAATATTAAAAAAAATAAAAACATAGAAAATGCTGCCGGAAATATGCGACTATCTCAGAGATGGTAACACCTACAGCAGCAATTTGCACATCCCTAGAAAGAGGAGACGTAGACGCTTCATTTGAGGGGTAAAACATAGCCGTGGCTCTCAAACTGTGCAAGTGTTGCCAGGTTGAAAAACAACATTTTTTAAATATTAAAAAAAAATAAAAACAGGGAAAATGCTGCCGGCAATATGCGACTATCTCAGAGACGGTAACACCTACAGCAGCAATTTGCACATCCCTAGAAAGAGGAGACATAGACGCTTCATTTGAGGGGTAAAACATATCCGTGGCTCTCAAACTGTGCCAGTGTTGCCGGGTTGAAAAACAACATTTTTTAAATATTAAAAAAAAATAAAAACATAGAAAATGCTGCCGGCAATATGCGACTATCTCAGAGATGGTAACACCTACAGCAGCAATTTGCACATCCCTAGAAAGAGGAGACATAGACGCTTCATTTGAGTGGTAAAACATAGCCGTGGCTCTCAAACTGTGCCAGTGTTGCCAGGTTGAAAAACAACATTTTTTAAATATTAAAAAAAAAGAAAAACATAGAAAATGCTGCCGGCAATATGCCACTATCTCAGAGATGGTAACACCTACAGCAGCAATTTGCACATCCCTAGAAAGAGCAGACATAGACGCTTCATTTGAGGGGTAAAACATAGCCGTGGCTCTTAAACTGTGCCAGTGTTGCCAGGTTGAAAAACCACATTTTTTAAATATAAAAAAAATGAAAACAAAGAAAATGCTGCCGGCAATATGCCACTATCTCAGAGATGGTAACACCTACAGCAGCAATTTGCACATCCCTAGAAAGAGGAGACATAGACGCTTCATTGGAGGGGTAAAACATAGCCGTGGCTCTCAAACTGTGCCAGTGTTGCCAGGTTGAAAAACAACATTTTTTAAATATTAAAAAAAAATAAAAACATAGAAAATGCTGCCGGAAATATGCGACTATCTCAGAGATGGTAACACCTACAGCAGCAATTTGCACATCCCTAGAAAGAGGAGACATAGACGCTTCATTGGAGGGGTAAAACATAGCCGTGGCTCTCAAACTGTGCCAGTGTTGCCAGGTTGAAAAACAACATTTTTTAAATATTAAAAAAAAATAAAAACATAGAAAATGCTGCCGGAAATATGCGACTATCTCAGAGATGGTAACACCTACAGCAGCAATTTGCACATCCCTAGAAAGAGGAGACATAGACGCTTCATTTGAGGGGTAAAACATAGCCGTGGCTCTCAAACTGTGCCAGTGTTGCCAGGTTGAAAAACAACATTTTTTAAATATTAAAAAAAAATAAAAACATAGAAAATGCTGCCGGAAATATGCGACTATCTCAGAGATGGTAACATCTACAGCAGCAGTTTGCACATCCCTAGAAAGAGGAGACATATACGCTTCATTTGAGGGGTAAAACATAGGCGTGGCTCTCTAACTGTGCCAGTGTTGCCAGGTTGAAAACCATATTTTTATAATATTAAAAAAAATAAAAACATAGAAAATGCTGCCGGAAATATGCGACTATCTCAGAGATGGTAACACCTACAGCAGCAATTTGCACATCCCTAGAAAGAGGAGACATAGACGCTTCATTTGAGGGGTAAAACATAGCCGTGGCTCTCAAACTGTGCCAGTGTTGCCAGGTTGAAAAACAACATTTTTTAAATATTAAAAAAAAATAAAAACATAGAAAATGCTGCCGGCAATATGCGACTATCTCAGAGAAGGTAACACCTACAGCAGCAATTTGCACATCCCTAGAAAGATGAGACATAGACGCTTCATTTGAGGGGTAAAACATAGCCGTGGCTCTCAAACTGTGCCAGTGTTGCCAGGTTGAAAAACAACATTTTTTAAATATTAAAAAAAAATAAAAACATAGAAAATGCTGCCGGAAATATGCGACTATCTCAGAGATGGTAACACCTACAGCAGCAATTTGCACATCCCTAGAAAGAGGAGACATATACGCTTCATTTGAGGGGTAAAACATAGGCGTGGCTCTCAAACTGTGCCAGTGTTGCCAGGTTGAAAAACAACATTTTTTAAATATTAAAAAAAAATAAAAACATAGAAAATGCTGCCGGAAATATGCGACTATCTCAGAGATGGTAACACCTACAGCAGCAATTTGCACATCCCTAGAAAGAGGAGACATAGACGCTTCATTTGAGGGGTAAAACATAGCCGTGGCTCTCAAACTGTGCCAGTGTTGCCAGGTTGAAAAACAACATTTTTTAAATATTAAAAAAAAATAAAAACATAGAAAATGCTGCCGGCAATATGCGACTATCTCAGAGAAGGTAACACCTACAGCAGCAATTTGCACATCCCTAGAAAGATGCGACATAGACGCTTCATTTGAAGGGTAAAACATAGCCGTGGCTCTCAAACTGTGCCAGTGTTGCCAGGTTGAAAAACAACATTTTTTAAATATTAAAAAAAAATAAAAACATAGAAAATGCTGCCGGAAATATGCGACTATCTCAGAGATGGTAACACCTACAGCAGCAATTTGCACATCCCTAGAAAGAGGAGACATACACGCTTCATTTGAGGGGTAAAACATAGGCGTGGCTCTCTAACTGTGCCAGTGTTGCCAGGTTGAAAACCATATTTTTATAATATTAAAAAAAATAAAAACATAGAAAATGCTGCCGGAAATATGCGACTATCTCAGAGATGGTAACACCTACAGCAGCAATTTGCACATCCCTAGAAAGAGGAGACATAGACGCTTCATTGGAGGGGTAAAACATAGCCGTGCCTCTCAAACTGTGCCAGTGTTGCCAGGTTGAAAAACAACATTTTTTAAATATTAAAAAAAAATAAAAACATAGAAAATGCTGCCGGAAATATGCGACTATCTCAGAGATGGTAACACCTACAGCAGCAATTTGCACATCCCTAGAAAGAGGAGACATAGACGCTTCATTGGAGGGGTAAAACATAGCCGTGGCTCTCAAACTGTGCCAGTGTTGCCAGGTTGAAAAACAACATTTTTTAAATATTAAAAAAAAATAAAAACATAGAAAATGCTGCCGGAAATATGCGACTATCTCAGAGATGGTAACACCTACAGCAGCAATTTGCACATCCCTAGAAAGAGGAGACATAGACGCTTCATTTGATGGGTAAAACATAGCCGTGTCCCTCAAACTGTGCCAGTGTTGCCAGGTTGAAAAACAACATTTTTTAAATATTAAAAAAAAATAAAAACATAGAAAATGCTGCCGGAAATATGCGACTATCTCAGAGATGGTAACACCTACAGCAGCAATTTGCACATCCCTAGAAAGAGGAGACATAGACGCTTCATTTGATGGGTAAAACATAGCCGTGTCCCTCAAACTGTGCCAGTGTTGCCAGGTTGAAAAACAACATTTTTTAAATATTAAAAAAAAATAAAAACATAGAAAATGCTGCCGGAAATATGCGACTATCTCAGAGATGGTAACATCTACAGCAGCAATTTGCACATCCCTAGAAAGAGGAGACATAGACGCTTCATTTGAGGGGTAAAACATAGGCGTGGCTCTCTAACTGTGCCAGTGTTGCCAGGTTGAAAACCATATTTTTATAATATTAAAAAAAATAAAAACATAGAAAATGCTGCCGGAAATATGCGACTATCTCAGAGATGGTAACACCTACAGCAGCAATTTGCACATCCCTAGAAAGAGGAGACATAGACGCTTCATTTGAGGGGTAAAACATAGCCGTGGCTCTCAAACTGTGCAAGTGTTGCCAGGTTGAAAAACAACATTTTTTAAATATTAAAAAAAAATAAAAACAGGGAAAATGCTGCCGGCAATATGCGACTATCTCAGAGACGGTAACACCTACAGCAGCAATTTGCACATCCCTAGAAAGAGGAGACATAGACGCTTCATTTGAGGGGTAAAACATAGGCGTGGCTCTCTAACTGTGCCAGTGTTGCCAGGTTGAAAACCATATTTTTATAATATTAAAAAAAATAAAAACATAGAATGCTGCCGGAAATATGCGACTATCTCAGAGATGGTAACACCTACAGCAGCAATTTGCACATCCCTAGAAAGAGGAGACATAGACGCTTCATTTGAGGGGTAAAACATAGCCGTGCCTCAAACTGTGCCAGTGTTGCCAGGTTGAAAAACAACATTTTTTAAATATTAAAAAAAAATAAAAACATAGAAAATGCTGCCGGAAATATGCGACTATCTCAGAGATGGTAACACCTACAGCAGCAATTTGCACATCCCTAGAAAGAGGAGACATATACGCTTCATTTGAGGGGTAAAACATAGGCGTGGCTCTCTAACTGTGCCAGTGTTGCCAGGTTGAAAACCATATTTTTATAATATTAAAAAAAATAAAAACATAGAATGCTGCCGGAAATATGCGACTATCTCAGAGATGGTAACACCTACAGCAGCAATTTGCACATCCCTAGAAAGAGGAGACATAGACGCTTCATTTGAGGGGTAAAACATATCCGTGGCTCTCAAACTGTGCCAGTGTTGCCGGGTTGAAAAACAACATTTTTTAAATATTAAAAAAAAATAAAAACATAGAAAATGCTGCCGGCAATATGCGACTATCTCAGAGATGGTAACACCTACAGCAGCAATTTGCACATCCCTAGAAAGAGGAGACATAGACGCTTCATTTGAGTGGTAAAACATAGCCGTGGCTCTGAAACTGTGCCAGTGTTGCCAGGTTGAAAAACAACATTTTTTAAAAAAAAAGAAAAACATAGAAAATGCTGCCGGCAATATGCCACTATCTCAGAGATGGTAACACCTACAGCAGCAATTTGCACATCCCTAGAAAGAGCAGACATAGACGCTTCATTTGAGGGGTAAAACATAGCCGTGGCTCTTAAACTGTGCCAGTGTTGCCAGGTTGAAAAACCACATTTTTTAAATATAAAAAAAATGAAAACAAAGAAAATGCTGCCGGCAATATGCCACTATCTCAGAGATGGTAACACCTACAGCAGCAATTTGCACATCCCTAGAAAGAGGAGACATAGACGCTTCATTGGAGGGGTAAAACATAGCCGTGGCTCTCAAACTGTGCCAGTGTTGCCAGGTTGAAAAACAACATTTTTTAAATATTAAAAAAAAATAAAAACATAGAAAATGCTGCCGGAAATATGCGACTATCTCAGAGATGGTAACACCTACAGCAGCAATTTGCACATCCCTAGAAAGATGAGACATAGACGCTTCATTGGAGGGGTAAAACATAGCCGTGGCTCTCAAACTGTGCCAGTGTTGCCAGGTTGAAAAACAACATTTTTTAAATATTAAAAAAAAATAAAAACATAGAAAATGCTGCCGGCAATATGCGACTATCTCAGAGAAGGTAACACCTACAGCAGCAATTTGCACATCCCTAGAAAGATGAGACATAGACGCTTCATTTGAGGGGTAAAACATAGCCGTGGCTCTCAAACTGTGCCAGTGTTGCCAGGTTGAAAAACAACATTTTTTAAATATTAAAAAAAAATAAAAACATAGAAAATGCTGCCGGAAATATGCGACTATCTCAGAGATGGTAACACCTACAGCAGCAATTTGCACATCCCTAGAAAGAGGAGACATATACGCTTCATTTGAGAGGTAAAACATAGGCGTGGCTCTCTAACTGTGCCAGTGTTGCCAGGTTGAAAACCATATTTTTATAATATTAAAAAAAATAAAAACATAGAAAATGCTGCCGGAAATATGCGACTATCTCAGAGATGGTAACACCTACAGCAGCAATTTGCACATCCCTAGAAAGAGCAGACATAGACGCTTCATTTGAGGGGTAAAACATAGGCGTGGCTCTCTAACTGTGCCAGTGTTGCTAGGTTGAAAACCATATTTTTATAATTTTAAAAAAAATAAAAACATAGAAAATGCTGCCGGCAATATGCGACTATCTCAGAGATGGTAACACCTACAGCAGCAATTTGCACATCCCTAGAAAGAGGAGACATAGACGCTTCATTTGAGGGGTAAAACATAGCCGTGGCTCTTAAACTGTGCCAGTGTTGCCAGGTTGAAAAACCACATTTTTTAAATATTAAAAAAAAATAAAAACATAGAAAATGCTGCCGGCAATATGCCACTATCTCAGAGATGGTAACACCTACAGCAGCAATTTGCACATCCCTAGAAAGAGCAGACATAGACGCTTCATTTGAGGGGTAAAACATAGGCGTGGCTCTCAAAGTGTGCCAGTGTTGCCAGGTTGAAAAACAACATTTTTTAAATATAAAAAAAATAAAAACATTGAAAATGCTGCCGGCAATATGCCACTATCTCAGAGATGGTAACACCTACAGCAGCAATTTGCACATCCCTAGAAAGAGGAGACATATACGCTTCATTTGAGGGGTAGAACATAGGCGTGGCTCTCTAACTGTGCCAGTGTTGCCAGGTTGAAAACCATATTTTTATAATATTAAAAAAAATAAAAAACATAGAAAATGCTGCCGGAAATATGCGACTATCTCAGAGATGGTAACACCTACAGCAGCAATTTGCACATCCCTAGAAAGAGGAGACATAGACGCTTCATTTGAGGGGTAAAACATAGCCGTGGCTCTCAAACTGTGCCAGTGTTGCCAGGTTGAAAACAACATTTTTTAAATATTAAAAAAAAATAAAAACATAGAAAATGCTGCCGGCAATATGCGACTATATCAGAGATGGTAACACCTACAGCAGCAATTTGCACATCCCTAGAAAGAGGAGACATAGACGCTTCATTTGAGGGGTAAAACAACTGTGCCAGTGTTGCCAGGTTGAAAAACAACATTTTTTAAATATTAAAAAAAAATAAAAACATAGAAAATGCTGCCGGCAATATGCCACTATCTCAGAGATGGTAACACCTACAGCAGCAATTTGCACATCCCTAGAAAGAGCAGACATAGACGCTTCATTTGAAGGGTAAAACATAGGCGTGGCTCTCTAACTGTGCCAGTGTTGCCAGGTTGAAAACCATATTTTTATAATATTAAAAAAAATAAAAACATAGAAAATGCTGCCGGAAATATGCGACTATCTCAGAGATGGTAACACCTACAGCAGCAATTTGCACATCCCTAGAAAGAGGAGACATAGACGCTTCATTTGAGGGGTAAAACATAGCCGTGGCTCTCAAACTGTGCCAGTGTTGCCAGGTTGAAAAACAACATTTTTTAAATATTAAAAAAAAATAAAAACATAGAAAATGCTGCCGGAAATATGCGACTATCTCAGAGATGGTAACACCTAGAGCAGCAATTTGCACATCCCTAGAAAGAGGAGACATAGACGCTTCATTTGAGGGGTAAAACATAGCCGTGGCTCTGAAACTGTGCCAGTGTTGCCAGGTTGAAAAACAACATTTTTTAAATATTAAAAAAAAATAAAAACATAGAAAATGCTGCCGGAAATATGCGACTATCTCAGAGATGGTAACACCTACAGCAGCAATTTGCACATCCCTAGAAAGAGGAGACATAGACGCTTCATTTGAGGAGTAAAACATAGCCGTGGCTCTCAAACTGTGCCAGTGTTGCCAGGTTGAAAAACAACATTTTTTAAATATTAAAAAAAAATAAAAACATAGAAAATGCTGCCGGAAATATGCAACTATCTCAGAGATGGTAACACCTACAGCAGCAATTTGCACATCCCTAGAAAGAGGAGACATAGACGCTTCATTTGAGGGGTAAAACATAGCCGTGGCTCTCAAACTGTGCCAATGTTGCCGGGTTGAAAAACAACATTTTTTAAATATTGAAAAAAAATAAAAACATAGAAAATGCTGCCGGCAATATGCGACTATCTCAGAGATGGTAACACCTACAGCAGCAATTTGCACATCCCTAGAAAGAGGAGACATAGACGCTTCATTGGAGGGGTAAAACATAGCCGTGGCTCTCAAACTGTGCCAGTGTTGCCAGGTTGAAAAACAACATTTTTTAAATATTAAAAAAAAATAAAAACATAGAAAATGCTGCCGGCAATATGCGACTATCTCAGAGAAGGTAACACCTACAGCAGCAATTTGCACATCCCTAGAAAGATGAGACATAGACGCTTCATTTGAGGGGTAAAACATAGCCGTGGCTCTCAAACTGTGCCAGTGTTGCCAGGTTGAAAAACAACATTTTTTAAATATTAAAAAAAAATAAAAACATAGAAAATGCTGCCGGAAATATGCGACTATCTCAGAGATGGTAACACCTACAGCAGCAATTTGCACATCCCTAGAAAGAGGAGACATATACGCTTCATTTGAGAGGTAAAACATAGGCGTGGCTCTCTAACTGTGCCAGTGTTGCCAGGTTGAAAACCATATTTTTATAATATTAAAAAAAATAAAAACATAGAAAATGCTGCCGGAAATATGCGACTATCTCAGAGATGGTAACACCTACAGCAGCAATTTGCACATCCCTAGAAAGAGGAGACATAGACGCTTCATTGGAGGGGTAAAACATAGCCGTGGCTCTCAAACTGTGCCAGTGTTGCCAGGTTGAAAAACAACATTTTTTAAATATTAAAAAAAAATAAAAACATAGAAAATGCTGCCGGAAATATGCGACTATCTCAGAGATGGTAACACCTACAGCAGCAATTTGCACATCCCTAGAAAGAGGAGACATAGACGCTTCATTGGAGGGGTAAAACATAGCCGTGGCTCTCAAACTGTGCCAGTGTTGCCAGGTTGAAAAACAACATTTTTTAAATATTAAAAAAAAATAAAAACATAGAAAATGCTGCCGGAAATATGCGACTATCTCAGAGATGGTAACACCTACAGCAGCAATTTGCACATCCCTAGAAAGAGGAGACATAGACGCTTCATTTGATGGGTAAAACATAGCCGTGTCCCTCAAATTGTGCCAGTGTTGCCAGGTTGAAAAACAACATTTTTTAAATATTAAAAAAAAATAAAAACATAGAAAATGCTGCCGGAAATATGCGACTATCTCAGAGATGGTAACATCTACAGCAGCAATTTGCACATCCCTAGAAAGAGGAGACATATACGCTTCATTTGAGGGGTAAAACATAGGCGTGGCTCTCTAACTGTGCCAGTGTTGCCAGGTTGAAAACCATATTTTTATAATATTAAAAAAAATAAAAACATAGAAAATGCTGCCGGAAATATGCGACTATCTCAGAGATGGTAACACCTACAGCAGCAATTTGCACATCCCTAGAAAGAGGAGACATAGACGCTTCATTTGAGGGGTAAAACATAGCCGTGGCTCTCAAACTGTGCAAGTGTTGCCAGGTTGAAAAACAACATTTTTTAAATATTAAAAAAAAATAAAAACAGGGAAAATGCTGCCGGCAATATGCGACTATCTCAGAGACGGTAACACCTACAGCAGCAATTTGCACATCCCTAGAAAGAGGAGACATAGACGCTTCATTTGAGGGGTAAAACATAGCCGTGGCTCTTAAACTGTGCCAGTGTTGTCAGGTTGAAAAACCACATTTTTTAAATATTAAAAAAAAAATAAAAACATAGAAAATGCTGCCGGAAATATGCCACTATCTCAGAGATGGTAACACCTACAGCAGCAATTTGCACATTCCTAGAAAGAGGAGACATATACGCTTCATTTGAGGGGTGAAACATAGGCGTGGCTCTCTAACTGTGCCAGTGTTGCCAGGTTGAAAACCATATTTTTATAATATTAAAAAAAATAAAAACATAGAAAATGCTGCCGGAAATATGCGACTATCTCAGAGATGGTAACACCTACAGCAGCAATTTGCACATCCCTAGAAAGAGGAGACATAGACGCTTCATTGGAGGGGTAAAACATAGCCGTGGCTCTCAAACTGTGCCAGTGTTGCCAGGTTGAAAAACAACATTTTTTAAATATTAAAAAAAAATAAAAACATAGAAAATGCTGCCGGAAATATGCGACTATCTCAGAGATGGTAACACCTACAGCAGCAATTTGCACATCCCTAGAAAGAGGAGACATAGACGCTTCATTTGAGGGGTAAAACATAGCCGTGGCTCTCAAACTGTGCCAGTGTTGCCAGGTTGAAAAACAACATTTTTTAAATATTAAAAAAAAATAAAAACAGAAAATGCTGCCGGAAATATGCGACTATCTCAGAGATGGTAACACCTACAGCAGCAATTTGCACATCCCTAGAAAGAGGAGACATAGACGCTTCATTTGAGGGTTAAAACATATCCGTGGCTCTCAAACTGTGCCAGTGTTGCCGGGTTGAAAAACAACATTTTTTAAATATTAAAAAAAAATAAAAACATAGAAAATGCTGCCGGCAATATGCGACTATCTCAGAGATGGTAACACCTACAGCAGCAATTTGCACATCCCTAGAAAGAGGAGACATAGACGCTTCATTTGAGTGGTAAAACATAGCCGTGGCTCTGAAACTGTGCCAGTGTTGCCAGGTTGAAAAACAACATTTTTTAAATATTAAAAAAAAAGAAAAACATAGAAAATGCTGCCGGCAATATGCCACTATCTCAGAGATGGTAACACCTACAGCAGCAATTTGCACATCCCTAGAAAGAGCAGACATAGACGCTTCATTTGAGGGGTAAAACATAGCCGTGGCTCTTAAACTGTGCCAGTGTTGCCAGGTTGAAAAACCACATTTTTTAAATATAAAAAAAATGAAAACAAAGAAAATGCTGCCGGCAATATGCCACTATCTCAGAGATGGTAACACCTACAGCAGCAATTTGCACATCCCTAGAAAGAGGAGACATAGACGCTTCATTGGAGGGGTAAAACATAGCCGTGGCTCTCAAACTGTGCCAGTGTTGCCAGGTTGAAAAACAACATTTTTTAAATATTAAAAAAAAATAAAAACATAGAAAATGCTGCCGGAAATATGCGACTATCTCAGAGATGTTAACACCTACAGCAGCAATTTGCACATCCCTAGAAAGATGAGACATAGACGCTTCATTGGAGGGGTAAAACATAGCCGTGGCTCTCAAACTGTGCCAGTGTTGCCAGGTTGAAAAACAACATTTTTTAAATATTAAAAAAAAATAAAAACATAGAAAATGCTGCCGGAAATATGCGACTATCTCAGAGATGGTAACACCTACAGCAGCAATTTGCACATCCCTAGAAAGAGGAGACATAGACGCTTCATTGGAGGGGTAAAACATAGCCGTGGCTCTCAAACTGTGCCAGTGTTGCCAGTGTTGAAAAACAACATTTTTTAAATATTAAAAAAAAATAAAAACATAGAAAATGCTGCCGGAAATATGCGACTATCTCAGAGATGGTAACACCTACAGCAGCAATTTGCACATCCCTAGAAAGAGGAGACATAGACGCTTCATTTGATGGGTAAAACATAGCCGTGTCCCTCAAATTGTGCCAGTGTTGCCAGGTTGAAAAACAACATTTTTTAAATATTAAAAAAAAATAAAAACATAGAAAATGCTGCCGGAAATATGCGACTATCTCAGAGATGGTAACATCTACAGCAGCAATTTGCACATCCCTAGAAAGAGGAGACATATACGCTTCATTTGAGGGGTAAAACATAGGCGTGGCTCTCTAACTGTGCCAGTGTTGCCAGGTTGAAAACCATATTTTTATAATATTAAAAAAAATAAAAACATAGAAAATGCTGCCGGAAATATGCGACTATCTCAGAGATGGTAACACCTACAGCAGCAATTTGCACATCCCTAGAAAGAGGAGACATAGACGCTTCATTTGAGGGGTAAAACATAGCCGTGGCTCTCAAACTGTGCAAGTGTTGCCAGGTTGAAAAACAACATTTTTTAAATATTAAAAAAAAATAAAAACAGGGAAAATGCTGCCGGCAATATGCGACTATCTCAGAGACGGTAACACCTACAGCAGCAATTTGCACATCCCTAGAAAGAGGAGACATAGACGCTTCATTTGAGGGGTAAAACATAGCCGTGGCTCTTAAACTGTGCCAGTGTTGTCAGGTTGAAAAACCACATTTTTTAAATATTAAAAAAAAAATAAAAACATAGAAAATGCTGCCGGCAATATGCCACTATCTCAGAGATGGTAACACCTACAGCAGCAATTTGCACATTCCTAGAAAGAGGAGACATATACGCTTCATTTGAGGGGTAAAACATAGGCGTGGCTCTCTAACTGTGCCAGTGTTGCCAGGTTGAAAACCATATTTTTATAATATTAAAAAAAATAAAAACATAGAAAATGCTGCCGGAAATATGCGACTATCTCAGAGATGGTAACACCTACAGCAGCAATTTGCACATCCCTAGAAAGAGGAGACATAGACGCTTCATTTGAGGGGTAAAACATAGCCGTGGCTCTCAAACTGTGCCAGTGTTGCCAGGTTGAAAAACAACATTTTTTAAATATTAAAAAAAAATAAAAACAGAAAATGCTGCCGGAAATATGCGACTATCTCAGAGATGGTAACACCTACAGCAGCAATTTGCACATCCCTAGAAAGAGGAGACATAGACGCTTCATTTGAGGGGTAAAACATATCCGTGGCTCTCAAACTGTGCCAGTGTTGCCGGGTTGAAAAACAACATTTTTTAAATATTAAAAAAAAATAAAAACATAGAAAATGCTGCCGGCAATATGCGACTATCTCAGAGATGGTAACACCTACAGCAGCAATTTGCACATCCCTAGAAAGAGGAGACATAGACGCTTCATTTGAGTGGTAAAACATAGCCGTGGCTCTGAAACTGTGCCAGTGTTGCCAGGTTGAAAAACAACATTTTTTAAATATTAAAAAAAAAGAAAAACATAGAAAATGCTGCCGGCAATATGCCACTATCTCAGAGATGGTAACACCTACAGCAGCAATTTGCACATCCCTAGAAAGAGCAGACATAGACGCTTCATTTGAGGGGTAAAACATAGCCGTGGCTCTTAAACTGTGCCAGTGTTGCCAGGTTGAAAAACCACATTTTTTAAATATAAAAAAAATGAAAACAAAGAAAATGCTGCCGGAAATATGCGACTATCTCAGAGATGGTAACACCTACAGCAGCAATTTGCACATCCCTAGAAAGATGAGACATAGACGCTTCATTGGAGGGGTAAAACATAGCCGTGGCTCTCAAACTGTGCCAGTGTTGCCAGGTTGAAAAACAACATTTTTTAAATATTAAAAAAAAATAAAAACATAGAAAATGCTGCCGGAAATATGCGACTATCTCAGAGATGGTAACACCTACAGCAGCAATTTGCACATCCCTAGAAAGAGGAGACATAGACGCTTCATTTGAGGGGTAAAACATAGCCGTGGCTCTCAAACTGTGCCAGTGTTGCCAGGTTGAAAAACAAAATTTTTTAAATATTAAAAAAAAATAAAAACATAGAAAATGCTGCCGGAAATATGCGACTATCTCAGAGATGGTAACATCTACAGCAGCAGTTTGCACATCCCTAGAAAGAGGAGACATATACGCTTCATTTGAGGGGTAAAACATAGGCGTGGCTCTCAAACTGTGCCAGTGTTGCCAGGTTGAAAACCATATTTTTATAATATTAAAAAAAATAAAAACATAGAAAATGCTGCCGGAAATATGCGACTATCTCAGAGATGGTAACACCTACAGCAGCAATTTGCACATCCCTAGAAAGAGGAGACATAGACGCTTCATTTGAGGGGTAAAACATAGCCGTGGCTCTCAAACTGTGCCAGTGTTGCCAGGTTGAAAAACAACATTTTTTAAATATTAAAAAAAAATAAAAACATAGAAAATGCTGCCGGCAATATGAGACTATATAAGAGAAGGTAACACCTACAGCAGCAATTTGCACATCCCTAGAAAGATGAGACATAGACGCTTCATTTGAGGGGTAAAACATAGCCGTGGCTCTCAAACTGTGCCAGTGTTGCCAGGTTGAAAAACAACATTTTTTAAATATTAAAAAAAAATAAAAACATAGAAAATGCTGCCGGAAATATGCGACTATCTCAGAGATGGTAACACCTACAGCAGCAATTTGCACATCCCTAGAAAGAGGAGACATATACGCTTCATTTGAGGGGTAAAACATAGGCGTGGCTCTCAAACTGTGCCAGTGTTGCCAGGTTGAAAAACAACATTTTTTAAATATTAAAAAAAAATAAAAACATAGAAAATGCTGCCGGAAATATGCGACTATCTCAGAGATGGTAACACCAACAGCAGCAATTTGCACATCCCTAGAAAGAGGAGACATAGACGCTTCATTTGAGGGGTAAAACATAGCCGTGGCTCTCAAACTGTGCCAGTGTTGCCAGGTTGAAAACCATATTTTTATAATATTAAAAAAAATAAAAACATAGAAAATGCTGCCGGAAATATGCGACTATATCAGAGATGGTAACACCTACAGCAGCAATTTGCACATCCCTAGAAAGAGGAGACATATACGCTTCATTTGAGGGGTAAAACATAGGCGTGGCTCTCAAACTGTGCCAGTGTTGCCAGGTTGAAAAACAACATTTTTTAAATATTAAAAAAAAATAAAAACATAGAAAATGCTGCCGGAAATATGCGACTATCTCAGAGATGGTAACACCTACAGCAGCAATTTGCACATCCCTAGAAAGAGGAGACATAGACGCTTCATTTGAGGGGTAAAACATAGCCGTGGCTCTCAAACTGTGCCAGTGTTGCCAGGTTGAAAAACAACATTTTTTAAATATTAAAAAAAAATAAAAACATAGAAAATGCTGCCGGAAATATGCGACTATCTCAGAGATGGTAACATCTACAGCAGCAGTTTGCACATCCCTAGAAAGAGGAGACATATACGCTTCATTTGAGGGGTAAAACATAGGCGTGGCTCTCTAACTGTGCCAGTGTTGCCAGGTTGAAAACCATATTTTTATAATATTAAAAAAAATAAAAACATAGAAAATGCTGCCGGAAATATGCGACTATCTCAGAGATGGTAACACCTACAGCAGCAATTTGCACATCCCTAGAAAGAGGAGACATAGACGCTTCATTTGAGGGGTAAAACATAGCCGTGGCTCTCAAACTGTGCCAGTGTTGCCAGGTTGAAAAACAACATTTTTTAAATATAAAAAAAAAATAAAAACATAGAAAATGCTGCCGGCAATATGCGACTATCTCAGAGAAGGTAACACCTACAGCAGCAATTTGCACATCCCTAGAAAGATGAGACATAGACGCTTCATTTGAGGGGTAAAACATAGCCGTGGCTCTCAAACTGTGCCAGTGTTGCCAGGTTGAAAAACAACATTTTTTAAATATTAAAAAAAAATAAAAACATAGAAAATGCTGCCGGAAATATGCGACTATCTCAGAGATGGTAACACCTACAGCAGCAATTTGCACATCCCTAGAAAGAGGAGACATAGACGCTTCATTTGAGGGGTAAAACATAGCCGTGGCTCTCAAACTGTGCCAGTGTTGCCAGGTTGAAAAACAAAATTTTTTAAATATTAAAAAAAAATAAAAACATAGAAAATGCTGCCGGAAATATGCGACTATCTCAGAGATGGTAACATCTACAGCAGCAGTTTGCACATCCCTAGAAAGAGGAGACATATACGCTTCATTTGAGGGGTAAAACATAGGCGTGGCTCTCTAACTGTGCCAGTGTTGCCAGGTTGAAAACCATATTTTTATAATATTAAAAAAAATAAAAACATAGAAAATGCTGCCGGAAATATGCGACTATCTCAGAGATGGTAACACCTACAGCAGCAATTTGCACATCCCTAGAAAGAGGAGACATAGACGCTTCATTTGAGGGGTAAAACATAGCCGTGGCTCTCAAACTGTGCCAGTGTTGCCAGGTTGAAAAACAAAATTTTTTAAATATTAAAAAAAAATAAAAACATAGAAAATGCTGCCGGAAATATGCGACTATCTCAGAGATGGTAACATCTACAGCAGCAGTTTGCACATCCCTAGAAAGAGGAGACATATACGCTTCATTTGAGGGGTAAAACATAGGCGTGGCTCTCTAACTGTGCCAGTGTTGCCAGGTTGAAAACCATATTTTTATAATATTAAAAAAAATAAAAACATAGAAAATGCTGCCGGAAATATGCGACTATCTCAGAGATGGTAACACCTACAGCAGCAATTTGCACATCCCTAGAAAGAGGAGACATAGACGCTTCATTTGAGGGGTAAAACATAGCCGTGGCTCTCAAACTGTGCCAGTGTTGCCAGGTTGAAAAACAACATTTTTTAAATATTAAAAAAAAATAAAAACATAGAAAATGCTGCCGGCAATATGCGACTATATCAGAGAAGGTAACACCTACAGCAGCAATTTGCACATCCCTAGAAAGATGAGACATAGACGCTTCATTTGAGGGGTAAAACATAGCCGTGGCTCTCAAACTGTGCCAGTGTTGCCAGGTTGAAAAACAACATTTTTTAAATATTAAAAAAAAATAAAAACATAGAAAATGCTGCCGGAAATATGCGACTATCTCAGAGATGGTAACACCTACAGCAGCAATTTGCACATCCCTAGAAAGAGGAGACATATACGCTTCATTTGAGGGGTAAAACATAGGCGTGGCTCTCAAACTGTGCCAGTGTTGCCAGGTTGAAAAACAACATTTTTTAAATATTAAAAAAAAATAAAAACATAGAAAATGCTGCCGGAAATATGCGACTATCTCAGAGATGGTAACACCTACAGCAGCAATTTGCACATCCCTAGAAAGAGGAGACATAGACGCTTCATTTGAGGGGTAAAACATAGCCGTGGCTCTCAAACTGTGCCAGTGTTGCCAGGTTGAAAACCATATTTTTATAATATTAAAAAAAATAAAAACATAGAAAATGCTGCCGGAAATATGCGACTATATCAGAGATGGTAACACCTACAGCAGCAATTTGCAC
Organism: Cheilosia vulpina; assembly: GCA_916610125.1. Taxonomy (NCBI): domain Eukaryota; kingdom Metazoa; phylum Arthropoda; class Insecta; order Diptera; family Syrphidae; genus Cheilosia; species Cheilosia vulpina. The sequence continues at coordinate 47,998,491 of OU744280.1, forward strand.
ATCCCTAGAAAGAGGAGACATATACGCTTCATTTGAGGGGTAAAACATAGGCGTGGCTCTCAAACTGTGCCAGTGTTGCCAGGTTGAAAAACAACATTTTTTAAATATTAAAAAAAAATAAAAACATAGAAAATGCTGCCGGAAATATGCGACTATCTCAGAGATGGTAACACCTACAGCAGCAATTTGCACATCCCTAGAAAGAGGAGACATAGACGCTTCATTTGAGGGGTAAAACATAGCCGTGGCTCTCAAACTGTGCCAGTGTTGCCAGGTTGAAAACCATATTTTTATAATATTAAAAAAAATAAAAACATAGAAAATGCTGCCGGAAATATGAGACTATATCAGAGATGGTAACACCTACAGCAGCAATTTGCACATCCCTAGAAAGAGGAGACATATACGCTTCATTTGAGGGGTAAAACATAGCCGTGGCTCTCAAACTGTGCCAGTGTTGCCAGGTTGAAAAACAACATTTTTTAAATATTAAAAAAAAATAAAAACATAGAAAATGCTGCCGGAAATATGCGACTATCTCAGAGATGGTAACACCTACAGCAGCAATTTGCACATCCCTAGAAAGAGGAGACATAGACGCTTCATTTGAGGGGTAAAACATAGCCGTGGCTCTCAAACTGTGCCAGTGTTGCCAGGTTGAAAAACAACATTTTTTAAATATTAAAAAAAAATAAAAACATAGAAAATGCTGCCGGAAATATGCGACTATCTCAGAGATGGTAACATCTACAGCAGCAGTTTGCACATCCCTAGAAAGAGGAGACATATACGCTTCATTTGAGGGGTAAAACATAGGCGTGGCTCTCTAACTGTGCCAGTGTTGCCAGGTTGAAAACCATATTTTTATAATATTAAAAAAAATAAAAACATAGAAAATGCTGCCGGAAATATGCGACTATCTCAGAGATGGTAACACCTACAGCAGCAATTTGCACATCCCTAGAAAGAGGAGACATAGACGCTTCATTTGAGGGGTAAAACATAGCCGTGGCTCTCAAACTGTGCCAGTGTTGCCAGGTTGAAAAACAACATTTTTTAAATATAAAAAAAAAATAAAAACATAGAAAATGCTGCCGGCAATATGCGACTATCTCAGAGAAGGTAACACCTACAGCAGCAATTTGCACATCCCTAGAAAGATGAGACATAGACGCTTCATTTGAGGGGTAAAACATAGCCGTGGCTCTCAAACTGTGCCAGTGTTGCCAGGTTGAAAAACAACATTTTTTAAATATTAAAAAAAAATAAAAACATAGAAAATGCTGCCGGAAATATGCGACTATCTCAGAGATGGTAACACCTACAGCAGCAATTTGCACATCCCTAGAAAGAGGAGACATATACGCTTCATTTGAGGGGTAAAACATAGGCGTGGCTCTCAAACTGTGCCAGTGTTGCCAGGTTGAAAAACAACATTTTTTAAATATTAAAAAAAAATAAAAACATAGAAAATGCTGCCGGAAATATGCGACTATCTCAGAGATGGTAACACCTACAGCAGCAATTTGCACATCCCTAGAAAGAGGAGACATAGACGCTTCATTTGAGGGGTAAAACATAGCCGTGGCTCTCAAACTGTGCCAGTGTTGCCAGGTTGAAAAACAACATTTTTTAAATATTAAAAAAAAATAAAAACATAGAAAATGCTGCCGGCAATATGCGACTATCTCAGAGATGGTAACACCTACAGCAGCAATTTGCACATCCCTAGAAAGAGGAGACATAGACGCTTCATTTGAGTGGTAAAACATAGCCGTGGCTCTCAAACTGTGCCAGTGTTGCCAGGTTGAAAAACAACATTTTTTAAATATTAAAAAAAAAGAAAAACATAGAAAATGCTGCCGGCAATATGCCACTATCTCAGAGATGGTAACACCTACAGCAGCAATTTGCACATCCCTAGAAAGAGCAGACATAGACGCTTCATTTGAGGGGTAAAACATATCCGTGGCTCTCAAACTGTGCCAGTGTTGCCGGGTTGAAAAACAACATTTTTTAAATATTAAAAAAAAATAAAAATATAGAAAATGCTGCCGGCAATATGCGACTATCTCAGAGATGGTAACACCTACAGCAGCAATTTGCACATCCCTAGAAAGAGGAGACATAGACGCTTCATTTGAGGAGTAAAACATAGGCGTGGCTCTCTAACTGTGCCAGTGTTGCCAGGTTGAAAACCATATTTTTATAATATTAAAAAAAATAAAAACATAGAATGCTGCCGGAAATATGCGACTATCTCAGAGATGGTAACACCTACAGCAGCAATTTGCACATCCCTAGAAAGAGGAGACATAGACGCTTCATTTGAGGGGTAAAACATAGCCGTGGCTCTCAAACTGTGCCAGTGTTGCCAGGTTGAAAAACAAAATTTTTTAAATATTAAAAAAAAATAAAAACATAGAAAATGCTGCCGGAAATATGCGACTATCTCAGAGATGGTAACATCTACAGCAGCAGTTTGCACATCCCTAGAAAGAGGAGACATATACGCTTCATTTGAGGGGTAAAACATAGGCGTGGCTCTCTAACTGTGCCAGTGTTGCCAGGTTGAAAAACAACATTTTTTAAATATTAAAAAAAAATAAAAACATAGAAAATGCTGCCGGAAATATGCGACTATCTCAGAGATGGTAACACCTACAGCAGCAATTTGCACATCCCTAGAAAGATGAGACATAGACGCTTCATTGGAGGGGTAAAACATAGCCGTGGCTCTCAAACTGTGCCAGTGTTGCCAGGTTGAAAAACAACATTTTTTAAATATTAAAAAAAAATAAAAACATAGAAAATGCTGCCGGAAATATGCGACTATCTCAGAGATGGTAACACCTACAGCAGCAATTTGCACATCCCTAGAAAGAGGAGACATAGACGCTTCATTTGAGGGGTAAAACATAGCCGTGGCTCTCAAACTGTGCCAGTGTTGCCAGGTTGAAAAACAAAATTTTTTAAATATTAAAAAAAAATAAAAACATAGAAAATGCTGCCGGAAATATGCGACTATCTCAGAGATGGTAACATCTACAGCAGCAGTTTGCACATCCCTAGAAAGAGGAGACATATACGCTTCATTTGAGGGGTAAAACATAGGCGTGGCTCTCTAACTGTGCCAGTGTTGCCAGGTTGAAAACCATATTTTTATAATATTAAAAAAAATAAAAACATAGAAAATGCTGCCGGAAATATGCGACTATCTCAGAGATGGTAACACCTACAGCAGCAATTTGCACATCCCTAGAAAGAGGAGACATAGACGCTTCATTTGAGGGGTAAAACATAGCCGTGGCTCTCAAACTGTGCCAGTGTTGCCAGGTTGAAAAACAACATTTTTTAAATATTAAAAAAAAATAAAAACATAGAAAATGCTGCCGGCAATATGCGACTATATCAGAGAAGGTAACACCTACAGCAGCAATTTGCACATCCCTAGAAAGATGAGACATAGACGCTTCATTTGAGGGGTAAAACATAGCCGTGGCTCTCAAACTGTGCCAGTGTTGCCAGGTTGAAAAACAACATTTTTTAAATATTAAAAAAAAATAAAAACATAGAAAATGCTGCCGGAAATATGCGACTATCTCAGAGATGATAACACCTACAGCAGCAATTTGCACATCCCTAGAAAGAGGAGACATATACGCTTCATTTGAGGGGTAAAACATAGGCGTGGCTCTCAAACTGTGCCAGTGTTGCCAGGTTGAAAAACAACATTTTTTAAATATTAAAAAAAAATAAAAACATAGAAAATGCTGCCGGAAATATGCGACTATCTCAGAGATGGTAACACCTACAGCAGCAATTTGCACATCCCTAGAAAGAGGAGACATAGACGCTTCATTTGAGGGGTAAAACATAGCCGTGGCTCTCAAACTGTGCCAGTGTTGCCAGGTTGAAAACCATATTTTTATAATATTAAAAAAAATAAAAACATAGAAAATGCTGCCGGAAATATGCGACTATATCAGAGATGGTAACACCTACAGCAGCAATTTGCACATCCCTAGAAAGAGGAGACATATACGCTTCATTTGAGGGGTAAAACATAGGCGTGGCTCTCAAACTGTGCCAGTGTTGCCAGGTTGAAAAACAACATTTTTTAAATATTAAAAAAAAATAAAAACATAGAAAATGCTGCCGGAAATATGCGACTATCTCAGAGATGGTAACACCTACAGCAGCAATTTGCACATCCCTAGAAAGAGGAGACATAGACGCTTCATTTGAGGGGTAAAACATAGCCGTGGCTCTCAAACTGTGCCAGTGTTGCCAGGTTGAAAAACAACATTTTTTAAATATTAAAAAAAAATAAAAACATAGAAAATGCTGCCGGAAATATGCGACTATCTCAGAGATGGTAACATCTACAGCAGCAGTTTGCACATCCCTAGAAAGAGGAGACATATACGCTTCATTTGAGGGGTAAAACATAGGCGTGGCTCTCTAACTGTGCCAGTGTTGCCAGGTTGAAAACCATATTTTTATAATATTAAAAAAAATAAAAACATAGAAAATGCTGCCGGAAATATGCGATTATCTCAGAGATGGTAACACCTACAGCAGCAATTTGCACATCCCTAGAAAGAGGAGACATAGACGCTTCATTTGAGGGGTAAAACATAGCCGTGGCTCTCAAACTGTGCCAGTGTTGCCAGGTTGAAAAACAACATTTTTTAAATATAAAAAAAAAATAAAAACATAGAAAATGCTGCCGGCAATATGCGACTATCTCAGAGAAGGTAACACCTACAGCAGCAATTTGCACATCCCTAGAAAGATGAGACATAGACGCTTCATTTGAGGGGTAAAACATAGCCGTGGCTCTCAAACTGTGCCAGTGTTGCCAGGTTGAAAAACAACATTTTTTAAATATTAAAAAAAAATAAAAACATAGAAAATGCTGCCGGAAATATGCGACTATCTCAGAGATGGTAACACCTACAGCAGCAATTTGCACATCCCTAGAAAGAGGAGACATATACGCTTCATTTGAGGGGTAAAACATAGGCGTGGCTCTCAAACTGTGCCAGTGTTGCCAGGTTGAAAAACAACATTTTTTAAATATTAAAAAAAAATAAAAACATAGAAAATGCTGCCGGAAATATGCGACTATCTCAGAGATGGTAACACCTACAGCAGCAATTTGCACATCCCTAGAAAGAGGAGACATAGACGCTTCATTTGAGGGGTAAAACATAGCCGTGGCTCTCAAACTGTGCCAGTGTTGCCAGGTTGAAAAACAACATTTTTTAAATATTAAAAAAAAATAAAAACATAGAAAATGCTGCCGGCAATATGCGACTATCTCAGAGATGGTAACACCTACAGCAGCAATTTGCACATCCCTAGAAAGAGGAGACATAGACGCTTCATTTGAGTGGTAAAACATAGCCGTGGCTCTCAAACTGTGCCAGTGTTGCCAGGTTGAAAAACAACATTTTTTAAATATTAAAAAAAAAGAAAAACATAGAAAATGCTGCCGGCAATATGCCACTATCTCAGAGATGGTAACACCTACAGCAGCAATTTGCACATCCCTAGAAAGAGCAGACATAGACGCTTCATTTGAGGGGTAAAACATATCCGTGGCTCTCAAACTGTGCCAGTGTTGCCGGGTTGAAAAACAACATTTTTTAAATATTAAAAAAAAATAAAAATATAGAAAATGCTGCCGGCAATATGCGACTATCTCAGAGATGGTAACACCTACAGCAGCAATTTGCACATCCCTAGAAAGAGGAGACATAGACGCTTCATTTGAGGGGTAAAACATAGCCGTGGCTCTCAAACTGTGCCAGTGTTGCCAGGTTGAAAAACAACATTTTTTAAATATTAAAAAAAAAGAAAAACATAGAAAATGCTGCCGGCAATATGCCACTATCTCAGAGATGGTAACACCTACAGCAGCAATTTGCACATCCCTAGAAAGAGGATACATAGACGCTTCATTTGAGGGGTAAAACATAGCCGTGGCTCTTAAACTGTGCCAGTGTTGCCAGGTTGAAAAACCACATTTTTTAAATATAAAAAAAATGAAAACAAAGAAAATGCTGCCGGCAATATGCCACTATCTCAGAGATGGTAACACCTACAGCAGCAATTTGCACATCCCTAGAAAGCGGAGACATAGACGCTTCATTGGAGGGGTAAAACATAGCCGTGGCTCTCAAACTGTGCCAGTGTTGCCAGGTTGAAAAACAACATTTTTTAAATATTAAAAAAAAATAAAAACATAGAAAATGCTGCCGGAAATATGCGACTATCTCAGAGATGGTAACACCTACAGCAGCAATTTGCACATCCCTAGAAAGAGGAGACATAGACGCTTCATTGGAGGGGTAAAACATAGCCGTGGCTCTCAAACTGTGCCAGTGTTTCCAGGTTGAAAAACAACATTTTTTAAATATTAAAAAAAAATAAAAACATAGAAAATGCTGCCGGAAATATGCGACTATCTCAGAGATGGTAACACCTACAGCAGCAATTTGCACATCCCTAGAAAGAGGAGACATAGACGCTTCATTTGAGGGGTAAAACATAGCCGTGGCTCTCAAACTGTGCCAGTGTTGCCAGGTTGAAAAACAACATTTTTTAAATATTAAAAAAAAATAAAAACATAGAAAATGCTGCCGGAAATATGCGACTATCTCAGAGATGGTAACATCTACAGCAGCAGTTTGCACATCCCTAGAAAGAGGAGACATATACGCTTCATTTGAGGGGTAAAACATAGGCGTGGCTCTCTAACTGTGCCAGTGTTGCCAGGTTGAAAACCATATTTTTATAATATTAAAAAAAATAAAAACATAGAAAATGCTGCCGGAAATATGCGACTATCTCAGAGATGGTAACACCTACAGCAGCAATTTGCACATCCCTAGAAAGAGGAGACATAGACGCTTCATTGGAGGGGTAAAACATAGCCGTGGCTCTCAAACTGTGCCAGTGTTTCCAGGTTGAAAAACAACATTTTTTAAATATTAAAAAAAAATAAAAACATAGAAAATGCTGCCGGAAATATGCGACTATCTCAGAGATGGTAACACCTACAGCAGCAATTTGCACATCCCTAGAAAGAGGAGACATATACGCTTCATTTGAGGGGTAAAACATAGGCGTGGCTTTCAAACTGTGCCAGTGTTGCCAGGTTGAAAAACAACATTTTTTAAATATTAAAAAAAAATAAAAACATAGAAAATGCTGCCGGAAATATGCGACTATCTCAGAGATGGTAACACCTACAGCAGCAATTTGCACATCCCTAGAAAGAGGAGACATAGACGCTTCATTTGAGGGGTAAAACATAGCCGTGGCTCTCAAACTGTGCCAGTGTTGCCAGGTTGAAAAACAACATTTTTTAAATATTAAAAAAAAATAAAAACATAGAAAATGCTGCCGGAAATATGCGACTATCTCAGAGATGGTAACACCTACAGCAGCAATTTGCACATCCCTAGAAAGAGGAGACATATACGCTTCATTTGAGGGGTAAAACATAGGCGTGGCTCTCTAACTGTGCCAGTGTTGCCAGGTTGAAAACCATATTTTTATAATATTAAAAAAAATAAAAACATAGAAAATGCTGCAGGAAATATGCGACTATCTCAGAGATGGTAACACCTACAGCAGCAATTTGCACATCCCTAGAAAGAGGAGACATAGACGCTTCATTGGAGGGGTAAAACATAGCCGTGCCTCTCAAACTGTGCCAGTGTTGCCAGGTTGAAAAACAACATTTTTTAAATATTAAAAAAAAATAAAAACATAGAAAATGCTGCCGGAAATATGCGACTATCTCAGAGATGGTAACACCTACAGCAGCAATTTGCACATCCCTAGAAAGAGGAGACATAGACGCTTCATTGGAGGGGTAAAACATAGCCGTGGCTCTTAAACTGTGCCAGTGTTGCCAGGTTGAAAAACCACATTTTTTAAATATAAAAAAAATGAAAACAAAGAAAATGCTGCCGGCAATATGCCACTATCTCAGAGATGGTAACACCTACAGCAGCAATTTGCACATCCCTAGAAAGAGGAGACATAGACGCTTCATTGGAGGGGTAAAACATAGCCGTGGCTCTCAAACTGTGCCAGTGTTGCCAGGTTCAAAAACAACATTTTTTAAATATTAAAAAAAAATAAAAACATAGAAAATGCTGCCGGCAATATGCCACTATCTCAGAGATGGTAACACCTACAGCAGCAATTTGCACATCCCTAGAAAGAGCAGACATAGACGCTTCATTTGAGGGGTAAAACATAGCCGTGGCTCTTAAACTGTGCCAGTGTTGCCAGGTTGAAAAACCACATTTTTTAAATATAAAAAAAATGAAAACAAAGAAAATGCTGCCGGCAATATGCCACTATCTCAGAGATGGTAACACCTACAGCAGCAATTTGCACATCCCTAGAAAGAGGAGACATAGACGCTTCATTGGAGGGGTAAAACATAGCCGTGGCTCTCAAACTGTGCCAGTGTTGCCAGGTTGAAAAACAACATTTTTTAAATATTAAAAAAAAATAAAAACATAGAAAATGCTGCCGGAAATATGCGACTATCTCAGAGATGGTAACACCTACAGCAGCAATTTGCACATCCCTAGAAAGAGGAGACATAGACGCTTCATTGGAGGGGTAAAACATAGCCGTGGCTCTCAAACTGTGCCAGTGTTGCCAGGTTGAAAAACAACATTTTTTAAATATTAAAAAAAAATAAAAACATAGAAAATGCTGCCGGAAATATGCGACTATCTCAGAGATGGTAACACCTACAGCAGCAATTTGCACATCCCTAGAAAGAGGAGACATAGACGCTTCATTTGAGGGGTAAAACATAGCCGTGGCTCTCAAACTGTGCCAGTGTTGCCAGGTTGAAAAACAACATTTTTTAAATATTAAAAAAAAATAAAAACATAGAAAATGCTGCCGGAAATATGCGACTATCTCAGAGATGGTAACATCTACAGCAGCAGTTTGCACATCCCTAGAAAGAGGAGACATATACGCTTCATTTGAGGGGTAAAACATAGGCGTGGCTCTCTAACTGTGCCAGTGTTGCCAGGTTGAAAAACAAAATTTTTTAAATATTAAAAAAAAAGAAAAACATAGAAAATGCTGCCGGCAATATGCCACTATCTCAGAGATGGTAACACCTACAGCAGCAATTTGCACATCCCTAGAAAGAGCAGACATAGACGCTTCATTTGAGGGGTAAAACATATCCGTGGCTCTCAAACTGTGCCAGTGTTGCCGGGTTGAAAAACAACATTTTTTAAATATTAAAAAAAAATAAAAATATAGAAAATGCTGCCGGCAATATGCGACTATCTCAGAGATGGTAACACCTACAGCAGCAATTTGCACATCCCTAGAAAGAGGAGACATAGACGCTTCATTTGAGGAGTAAAACATAGGCGTGGCTCTCTAACTGTGCCAGTGTTGCCAGGTTGAAAACCATATTTTTATAATATTAAAAAAAATAAAAACATAGAATGCTGCCGGAAATATGCGACTATCTCAGAGATGGTAACACCTACAGCAGCAATTTGCACATCCCTAGAAAGAGGAGACATAGACGCTTCATTTGAGGGGTAAAACATAGCCGTGGCTCTCAAACTGTGCCAGTGTTGCCAGGTTGAAAAACAAAATTTTTTAAATATTAAAAAAAAATAAAAACATAGAAAATGCTGCCGGAAATATGCGACTATCTCAGAGATGGTAACATCTACAGCAGCAGTTTGCACATCCCTAGAAAGAGGAGACATATACGCTTCATTTGAGGGGTAAAACATAGGCGTGGCTCTCTAACTGTGCCAGTGTTGCCAGGTTGAAAACCATATTTTTATAATATTAAAAAAAATAAAAACATAGAAAATGCTGCCGGAAATATGCGACTATCTCAGAGATGGTAACACCTACAGCAGCAATTTGCACATCCCTAGAAAGAGGAGACATAGACGCTTCATTTGAGGGGTAAAACATAGCCGTGGCTCTCAAACTGTGCCAGTGTTGCCAGGTTGAAAAACAACATTTTTTAAATATAAAAAAAAAATAAAAACATAGAAAATGCTGCCGGCAATATGCGACTATCTCAGAGAAGGTAACACCTACAGCAGCAATTTGCACATCCCTAGAAAGATGAGACATAGACGCTTCATTTGAGGGGTAAAACATAGCCGTGGCTCTCAAACTGTGCCAGTGTTGCCAGGTTGAAAAACAACATTTTTTAAATATTAAAAAAAAATAAAAACATAGAAAATGCTGCCGGAAATATGCGACTATCTCAGAGATGGTAACACCTACAGCAGCAATTTGCACATCCCTAGAAAGAGGAGACATATACGCTTCATTTGAGGGGTAAAACATAGGCGTGGCTCTCAAACTGTGCCAGTGTTGCCAGGTTGAAAAACAACATTTTTTAAATATTAAAAAAAAATAAAAACATAGAAAATGCTGCCGGAAATATGCGACTATCTCAGAGATGGTAACACCTACAGCAGCAATTTGCACATCCCTAGAAAGAGGAGACATAGACGCTTCATTTGAGGGGTAAAACATAGCCGTGGCTCTCAAACTGTGCCAGTGTTGCCAGGTTGAAAAACAACATTTTTTAAATATTAAAAAAAAATAAAAACATAGAAAATGCTGCCGGCAATATGCGACTATCTCAGAGATGGTAACACCTACAGCAGCAATTTGCACATCCCTAGAAAGAGGAGACATAGACGCTTCATTTGAGTGGTAAAACATAGCCGTGGCTCTCAAACTGTGCCAGTGTTGCCAGGTTGAAAAACAACATTTTTTAAATATTAAAAAAAAAGAAAAACATAGAAAATGCTGCCGGCAATATGCGACTATCTCAGAGATGGTAACACCTACAGCAGCAATTTGCACATCCCTAGAAAGAGCAGACATAGACGCTTCATTTGAGGGGTAAAACATATCCGTGGCTCTCAAACTGTGCCAGTGTTGCCAGGTTAAAAAACAACATTTTTTAAATATTAAAAAAAAATAAAAATATAGAAAATGCTGCCGGCAATATGCGACTATCTCAGAGATGGTAACACCTACAGCAGCAATTTGCACATCCCTAGAAAGAGGAGACATAGACGCTTCATTTGAGGAGTAAAACATAGGCGTGGCTCTCTAACTGTGCCAGTGTTGCCAGGTTGAAAACCATATTTTTATAATATTAAAAAAAATAAAAACATAGAATGCTGCCGGAAATATGCGACTATCTCAGAGATGGTAACACCTACAGCAGCAATTTGCACATCCCTAGAAAGAGGAGACATAGACGCTTCATTTGAGGGGTAAAACATAGCCGTGGCTCTCAAACTGTGCCAGTGTTGCCAGGTTGAAAAACAAAATTTTTTAAATATTAAAAAAAAATAAAAACATAGAAAATGCTGCCGGAAATATGCGACTATCTCAGAGATGGTAACATCTACAGCAGCAGTTTGCACATCCCTAGAAAGAGGAGACATATACGCTTCATTTGAGGGGTAAAACATAGGCGTGGCTCTCTAACTGTGCCAGTGTTGCCAGGTTGAAAAACAACATTTTTTAAATATTAAAAAAAAATAAAAACATAGAAAATGCTGCCGGAAATATGCGACTATCTCAGAGATGGTAACACCTACAGCAGCAATTTGCACATCCCTAGAAAGATGAGACATAGACGCTTCATTGGAGGGGTAAAACATAGCCGTGGCTCTCAAACTGTGCCAGTGTTGCCAGGTTGAAAAACAACATTTTTTAAATATTAAAAAAAAATAAAAACATAGAAAATGCTGCCGGAAATATGCGACTATCTCAGAGATGGTAACACCTACAGCAGCAATTTGCACATCCCTAGAAAGAGGAGACATAGACGCTTCATTTGAGGGGTAAAACATAGCCGTGGCTCTCAAACTGTGCCAGTGTTGCCAGGTTGAAAAACAAAATTTTTTAAATATTAAAAAAAAATAAAAACATAGAAAATGCTGCCGGAAATATGCGACTATCTCAGAGATGGTAACATCTACAGCAGCAGTTTGCACATCCCTAGAAAGAGGAGACATATACGCTTCATTTGAGGGGTAAAACATAGGCGTGGCTCTCTAACTGTGCCAGTGTTGCCAGGTTGAAAACCATATTTTTATAATATTAAAAAAAATAAAAACATAGAAAATGCTGCCGGAAATATGCGACTATCTCAGAGATGGTAACACCTACAGCAGCAATTTGCACATCCCTAGAAAGAGGAGACATATACGCTTCATTTGAGGGGTAAAACATAGCCGTGGCTCTCAAACTGTGCCAGTGTTGCCAGGTTGAAAAACAACATTTTTTAAATATTAAAAAAAAATAAAAACATAGAAAATGCTGCCGGCAATATGCGACTATATCAGAGAAGGTAACACCTACAGCAGCAATTTGCACATCCCTAGAAAGAGGAGACATAGACGCTTCATTTGAGGGGTAAAACATAGCCGTGGCTCTCAAACTGTGCCAGTGTTGCCAGGTTGAAAAACAACATTTTTTAAATATTAAAAAAAAATAAAAACATAGAAAATGCTGCCGGAAATATGCGACTATCTCAGAGATGATAACACCTACAGCAGCAATTTGCACATCCCTAGAAAGAGGAGACATATACGCTTCATTTGAGGGGTAAAACATAGGCGTGGCTCTCAAACTGTGCCAGTGTTGCCAGGTTGAAAAACAACATTTTTTAAATATTAAAAAAAAATAAAAACATAGAAAATGCTGCCGGAAATATGCGACTATCTCAGAGATGGTAACACCTACAGCAGCAATTTGCACATCCCTAGAAAGAGGAGACATAGACGCTTCATTTGAGGGGTAAAACATAGCCGTGGCTCTCAAACTGTGCCAGTGTTGCCAGGTTGAAAACCATATTTTTATAATATTAAAAAAAATAAAAACATAGAAAATGCTGCCGGAAATATGCGACTATATCAGAGATGGTAACACCTACAGCAGCAATTTGCACATCCCTAGAAAGAGGAGACATATACGCTTCATTTGAGGGGTAAAACATAGGCGTGGCTCTCAAACTGTGCCAGTGTTGCCAGGTTGAAAAACAACATTTTTTAAATATTAAAAAAAAATAAAAACATAGAAAATGCTGCCGGAAATATGCGACTATCTCAGAGATGGTAACACCTACAGCAGCAATTTGCACATCCCTAGAAAGAGGAGACATAGACGCTTCATTTGAGGGGTAAAACATAGCCGTGGCTCTCAAACTGTGCCAGTGTTGCCAGGTTGAAAAACAACATTTTTTAAATATTAAAAAAAAATAAAAACATAGAAAATGCTGCCGGAAATATGCGACTATCTCAGAGATGGTAACATCTACAGCAGCAGTTTGCACATCCCTAGAAAGAGGAGACATATACGCTTCATTTGAGGGGTAAAACATAGGCGTGGCTCTCTAACTGTGCCAGTGTTGCCAGGTTGAAAACCATATTTTTATAATATTAAAAAAAATAAAAACATAGAAAATGCTGCCGGAAATATGCGACTATCTCAGAGATGGTAACACCTACAGCAGCAATTTGCACATCCCTAGAAAGAGGAGACATAGACGCTTCATTTGAGGGGTAAAACATAGCCGTGGCTCTCAAACTGTGCCAGTGTTGCCAGGTTGAAAAACAACATTTTTTAAATATAAAAAAAAAATAAAAACATAGAAAATGCTGCCGGCAATATGCGACTATCTCAGAGAAGGTAACACCTACAGCAGCAATTTGCACATCCCTAGAAAGATGAGACATAGACGCTTCATTTGAGGGGTAAAACATAGCCGTGGCTCTCAAACTGTGCCAGTGTTGCCAGGTTGAAAAACAACATTTTTTAAATATTAAAAAAAAATAAAAACATAGAAAATGCTGCCGGAAATATGCGACTATCTCAGAGATGGTAACACCTACAGCAGCAATTTGCACATCCCTAGAAAGAGGAGACATATACGCTTCATTTGAGGGGTAAAACATAGGCGTGGCTCTCAAACTGTGCCAGTGTTGCCAGGTTGAAAAACAACATTTTTTAAATATTAAAAAAAAATAAAAACATAGAAAATGCTGCCGGAAATATGCGACTATCTCAGAGATGGTAACACCTACAGCAGCAATTTGCACATCCCTAGAAAGAGGAGACATAGACGCTTCATTTGAGGGGTAAAACATAGCCGTGGCTCTCAAACTGTGCCAGTGTTGCCAGGTTGAAAAACAACATTTTTTAAATATTAAAAAAAAATAAAAACATAGAAAATGCTGCCGGCAATATGCGACTATCTCAGAGATGGTAACACCTACAGCAGCAATTTGCACATCCCTAGAAAGAGGAGACATAGACGCTTCATTTGAGTGGTAAAACATAGCCGTGGCTCTCAAACTGTGCCAGTGTTGCCAGGTTGAAAAACAACATTTTTTAAATATTAAAAAAAAAGAAAAACATAGAAAATGCTGCCGGCAATATGCCACTATCTCAGAGATGGTAACACCTACAGCAGCAATTTGCACATCCCTAGAAAGAGCAGACATAGACGCTTCATTTGAGGGGTAAAACATATCCGTGGCTCTCAAACTGTGCCAGTGTTGCCGGGTTGAAAAACAACATTTTTTAAATATTAAAAAAAAATAAAAATATAGAAAATGCTGCCGGCAATATGCGACTATCTCAGAGATGGTAACACCTACAGCAGCAATTTGCACATCCCTAGAAAGAGGAGACATAGACGCTTCATTTGAGTGGTAAAACATAGCCGTGGCTCTCAAACTGTGCCAGTGTTGCCAGGTTGAAAAACAACATTTTTTAAATATTAAAAAAAAAGAAAAACATAGAAAATGCTGCCGGCAATATGCCACTATCTCAGAGATGGTAACACCTACAGCAGCAATTTGCACATCCCTAGAAAGAGCATACATAGACGCTTCATTTGAGGGGTAAAACATAGCCGTGGCTCTTAAACTGTGACAGTGTTGCCAGGTTGAAAAACCACATTTTTTAAATATAAAAAAAATGAAAACAAAGAAAATGCTGCCGGCAATATGCCACTATCTCAGAGATGGTAACACCTACAGCAGCAATTTGCACATCCCTAGAAAGCGGAGACATAGACGCTTCATTGGAGGGGTAAAACATAGCCGTGGCTCTCAAACTGTGCCAGTGTTGCCAGGTTGAAAAACAACATTTTTTAAATATTAAAAAAAAATAAAAACATAGAAAATGCTGCCGGAAATATGCGACTATCTCAGAGATGGTAACACCTACAGCAGCAATTTGCACATCCCTAGAAAGAGGAGACATAGACGCTTCATTGGAGGGGTAAAACATAGCCGTGGCTCTCAAACTGTGCCAGTGTTTCCAGGTTGAAAAACAACATTTTTTAAATATTAAAAAAAAATAAAAACATAGAAAATGCTGCCGGAAATATGCGACTATCTCAGAGATGGTAACACCTACAGCAGCAATTTGCACATCCCTAGAAAGAGGAGACATAGACGCTTCATTTGAGGGGTAAAACATAGCAGTGGCTCTCAAACTGTGCCAGTGTTGCCAGGTTGAAAAACAACATTTTTTAAATATTAAAAAAAAATAAAAACATAGAAAATGCTGCCGGAAATATGCGACTATCTCAGAGATGGTAACATCTACAGCAGCAGTTTGCACATCCCTAGAAAGAGGAGACATATACGCTTCATTTGAGGGGTAAAACATAGGCGTGGCTCTCTAACTGTGCCAGTGTTGCCAGGTTGAAAACCATATTTTTATAATATTAAAAAAAATAAAAACATAGAAAATGCTGCCGGAAATATGCGACTATCTCAGAGATGGTAACACCTACAGCAGCAATTTGCACATCCCTAGAAAGAGGAGACATAGACGCTTCATTGGAGGGGTAAAACATAGCCGTGGCTCTCAAACTGTGCCAGTGTTTCCAGGTTGAAAAACAACATTTTTTAAATATTAAAAAAAAATAAAAACATAGAAAATGCTGCCGGAAATATGCGACTATCTCAGAGATGGTAACACCTACAGCAGCAATTTGCACATCCCTAGAAAGAGGAGACATATACGCTTCATTTGAGGGGTAAAACATAGGCGTGGCTTTCAAACTGTGCCAGTGTTGCCAGGTTGAAAAACAACATTTTTTAAATATTAAAAAAAAATAAAAACATAGAAAATGCTGCCGGAAATATGCGACTATCTCAGAGATGGTAACACCTACAGCAGCAATTTGCACATCCCTAGAAAGAGGAGACATAGACGCTTCATTTGAGGGGTAAAACATAGCCGTGGCTCTCAAACTGTGCCAGTGTTGCCAGGTTGAAAAACAACATTTTTTAAATATTAAAAAAAAATAAAAACATAGAAAATGCTGCCGGAAATATGCGACTATCTCAGAGATGGTAACACCTACAGCAGCAATTTGCACATCCCTAGAAAGAGGAGACATATACGCTTCATTTGAGGGGTAAAACATAGGCGTGGCTCTCTAACTGTGCCAGTGTTGCCAGGTTGAAAACCATATTTTTATAATATTAAAAAAAATAAAAACATAGAAAATGCTGCAGGAAATATGCGACTATCTCAGAGATGGTAACACCTACAGCAGCAATTTGCACATCCCTAGAAAGAGGAGACATAGACGTTTCATTGGAGGGGTAAAACATAGCCGTGCCTCTCAAACTGTGCCAGTGTTGCCAGGTTGAAAAACAACATTTTTTAAATATTAAAAAAAAATAAAAACATAGAAAATGCTGCCGGAAATATGCGACTATCTCAGAGATGGTAACACCTACAGCAGCAATTTGCACATCCCTAGAAAGAGGAGACATAGACGCTTCATTGGAGGGGTAAAACATAGCCGTGGCTCTTAAACTGTGCCAGTGTTGCCAGGTTGAAAAACCACATTTTTTAAATATAAAAAAAATGAAAACAAAGAAAATGCTGCCGGCAATATGCCACTATCTCAGAGATGGTAACACCTACAGCAGCAATTTGCACATCCCTAGAAAGAGGAGACATAGACGCTTCATTGGAGGGGTAAAACATAGCCGTGGCTCTCAAACTGTGCCAGTGTTGCCAGGTTGAAAAACAACATTTTTTAAATATTAAAAAAAAATAAAAACATAGAAAATGCTGCCGGCAATATGCCACTATCTCAGAGATGGTAACACCTACAGCAGCAATTTGCACATCCCTAGAAAGAGCAGACATAGACGCTTCATTTGAGGGGTAAAACATAGCCGTGGCTCTTAAACTGTGCCAGTGTTGCCAGGTTGAAAAACCACATTTTTTAAATATAAAAAAAATGAAAACAAAGAAAATGCTGCCGGCAATATGCCACTATCTCAGAGATGGTAACACCTACAGCAGCAATTTGCACATCCCTAGAAAGAGGAGACATAGACGCTTCATTTGAGGGGTAAAACATAGCCGTGGCTCTCAAACTGTGCCAGTGTTGCCAGGTTGAAAAACAACATTTTTTAAATATTAAAAAAAAATAAAAACATAGAAAATGCTGCCGGAAATATGCGACTATCTCAGAGATGGTAACACCTACAGCAGCAATTTGCACATCCCTAGAAAGAGGAGACATAGACGCTTCATTGGAGGGGTAAAACATAGCCGTGGCTCTCAAACTGTGCCAGTGTTGCCAGGTTGAAAAACAACATTTTTTAAATATTAAAAAAAAATAAAAACATAGAAAATGCTGCCGGAAATATGCGACTATCTCAGAGATGGTAACACCTACAGCAGCAATTTGCACATCCCTAGAAAGAGGAGACATAGACGCTTCATTTGAGGGGTAAAACATAGCCGTGGCTCTCAAACTGTGCCAGTGTTGCCAGGTTGAAAAACAACATTTTTTAAATATTAAAAAAAAATAAAAACATAGAAAATGCTGCCGGAAATATGCGACTATCTCAGAGATGGTAACATCTACAGCAGCAGTTTGCACATCCCTAGAAAGAGGAGACATATACGCTTCATTTGAGGGGTAAAACATAGGCGTGGCTCTCTAACTGTGCCAGTGTTGCCAGGTTGAAAACCATATTTTTATAATATTAAAAAAAATAAAAACATAGAAAATGCTGCCGGAAATATGCGACTATCTCAGAGATGGTAACACCTACAGCAGCAATTTGCACATCCCTAGAAAGAGGAGACATAGACGCTTCATTTGAGGGGTAAAACATAGCCGTGGCTCTCAAACTGTGCCAGTGTTGCCAGGTTGAAAAACAACATTTTTTAAATATTAAAAAAAAATAAAAACATAGAAAATGCTGCCGGCAATATGCGACTATCTCAGAGAAGGTAACACCTACAGCAGCAATTTGCACATCCCTAGAAAGATGAGACATAGACGCTTCATTTGAGGGGTAAAACATAGCCGTGGCTCTCAAACTGTGCCAGTGTTGCCAGGTTGAAAAACAACATTTTTTAAATATTAAAAAAAAATAAAAACATAGAAAATGCTGCCGGAAATATGCGACTATCTCAGAGATGGTAACACCTACAGCAGCAATTTGCACATCCCTAGAAAGAGGAGACATATACGCTTCATTTGAGGGGTAAAACATAGGCGTGGCTCTCAAACTGTGCCAGTGTTGCCAGGTTGAAAAACAACATTTTTTAAATATTAAAAAAAAATAAAAACATAGAAAATGCTGCCGGAAATATGCGACTATCTCAGAGATGGTAACACCTACAGCAGCAATTTGCACATCCCTAGAAAGAGGAGACATAGACGCTTCATTTGAGGGGTAAAACATAGCCGTGGCTCTCAAACTGTGCCAGTGTTGCCAGGTTGAAAAACAACATTTTTTAAATATTAAAAAAAAATAAAAACATAGAAAATGCTGCCGGCAATATGCGACTATCTCAGAGAAGGTAACACCTACAGCAGCAATTTGCACATCCCTAGAAAGATGAGACATAGACGCTTCATTTGAAGGGTAAAACATAGCCGTGGCTCTCAAACTGTGCCAGTGTTGCCAGGTTGAAAAACAACATTTTTTAAATATTAAAAAAAAATAAAAACATAGAAAATGCTGCCGGAAATATGCGACTATCTCAGAGATGGTAACACCTACAGCAGCAATTTGCACATCCCTAGAAAGAAGAGACATACACGCTTCATTTGAGGGGTAAAACATAGGCGTGGCTCTCAAACTGTGCCAGTGTTGCCAGGTTGAAAACCATATTTTTATAATATTAAAAAAAATAAAAACATAGAAAATGCTGCCGGAAATATGCGACTATCTCAGAGATGGTAACACCTACAGCAGCAATTTGCACATCCCTAGAAAGAGGAGACATAGACGCTTCATTGGAGGGGTAAAACATAGCCGTGCCTCTCAAACTGTGCCAGTGTTGCCAGGTTGAAAAACAACATTTTTTAAATATTAAAAAAAAATAAAAACATAGAAAATGCTGCCGGAAATATGCGACTATCTCAGAGATGGTAACACCTACAGCAGCAATTTGCACATCCCTAGAAAGAGGAGACATAGACGCTTCATTGGAGGGGTAAAACATAGCCGTGGCTCTCAAACTGTGCCAGTGTTGCCAGGTTGAAAAACAACATTTTTTAAATATTAAAAAAAAATAAAAACATAGAAAATGCTGCCGGAAATATGCGACTATCTCAGAGATGGTAACACCTACAGCAGCAATTTGCACATCCCTAGAAAGAGGAGACATAGGCGCTTCATTGGAGGGGTAAAACATAGCCGTGGCTCTCAAACTGTGCCAGTGTTGCCAGGTTGAAAAACAACATTTTTTAAATATTAAAAAAAAATAAAAACATAGAAAATGCTGCCGGAAATATGCGACTATCTCAGAGATGGTAACACCTACAGCAGCAATTTGCACATCCCTAGAAAGAGGAGACATAGACGCTTCATTTGATGGGTAAAACATAGCCGTGTCCCTCAAACTGTGCCAGTGTTGCCAGGTTGAAAAACAACATTTTTTAAATATTAAAAAAAAATAAAAACATAGAAAATGCTGCCGGAAATATGCGACTATCTCAGAGATGGTAACATCTACAGCAGCAATTTGCACATCCCTAGAAAGAGGAGACATATACGCTTCATTTGAGGGGTAAAACATAGGCGTGGCTCTCTAACTGTGCCAGTGTTGCCAGGTTGAAAACCATATTTTTATAATATTAAAAAAAATAAAAACATAGAAAATGCTGCCGGAAATATGCGACTATCTCAGAGATGGTAACACCTACAGCAGCAATTTGCACATCCCTAGAAAGAGGAGACATAGACGCTTCATTTGAGGGGTAAAACATAGCCGTGGCTCTCAAACTGTGCAAGTGTTGCCAGGTTGAAAAACAACATTTTTTAAATATTAAAAAAAAATAAAAACAGGGAAAATGCTGCCGGCAATATGCGACTATCTCAGAGACGGTAACACCTACAGCAGCAATTTGCACATCCCTAGAAAGAGGAGACATAGACGCTTCATTTGAGGGGTAAAACATAGGCGTGGCTCTCTAACTGTGCCAGTGTTGCCAGGTTGAAAACCATATTTTTATAATATTAAAAAAAATAAAAACATAGAATGCTGCCGGAAATATGCGACTATCTCAGAGATGGTAACACCTACAGCAGCAATTTGCACATCCCTAGAAAGAGGAGACATAGACGCTTCATTTGAGGGGTAAAACATAGCCGTGCCTCAAACTGTGCCAGTGTTGCCAGGTTGAAAAACAACATTTTTTAAATATTAAAAAAAAATAAAAACATAGAAAATGCTGCCGGAAATATGCGACTATCTCAGAGATGGTAACACCTACAGCAGCAATTTGCACATCCCTAGAAAGAGGAGACATATACGCTTCATTTGAGGGGTAAAACATAGGCGTGGCTCTCTAACTGTGCCAGTGTTGCCAGGTTGAAAACCATATTTTTATAATATTAAAAAAAATAAAAACATAGAATGCTGCCGGAAATATGCGACTATCTCAGAGATGGTAACACCTACAGCAGCAATTTGCACATCCCTAGAAAGAGGAGACATAGACGCTTCATTTGAGGGGTAAAACATATCCGTGGCTCTCAAACTGTGCCAGTGTTGCCGGGTTGAAAAACAACATTTTTTAAATATTAAAAAAAAATAAAAACATAGAAAATGCTGCCGGCAATATGCGACTATCTCAGAGATGGTAACACCTACAGCAGCAATTTGCACATCCCTAGAAAGAGGAGACATAGACGCTTCATTTGAGTGGTAAAACATAGCCGTGGCTCTGAAACTGTGCCAGTGTTGCCAGGTTGAAAAACAACATTTTTTAAATATTAAAAAAAAAGAAAAACATAGAAAATGCTGCCGGCAATATGCCACTATCTCAGAGATGGTAACACCTACAGCAGCAATTTGCACATCCCTAGAAAGAGCAGACATAGACGCTTCATTTGAGGGGTAAAACATAGCCGTGGCTCTTAAACTGTGCCAGTGTTGCCAGGTTGAAAAACCACATTTTTTAAATATAAAAAAAATGAAAACAAAGAAAATGCTGCCGGCAATATGCCACTATCTCAGAGATGGTAACACCTACAGCAGCAATTTGCACATCCCTAGAAAGAGGAGACATAGACGCTTCATTGGAGGGGTAAAACATAGCCGTGGCTCTCAAACTGTGCCAGTGTTGCCAGGTTGAAAAACAACATTTTTTAAATATTAAAAAAAAATAAAAACATAGAAAATGCTGCCGGAAATATGCGACTATCTCAGAGATGGTAACACCTACAGCAGCAATTTGCACATCCCTAGAAAGATGAGACATAGACGCTTCATTGGAGGGGTAAAACATAGCCGTGGCTCTCAAACTGTGCCAGTGTTGCCAGGTTGAAAAACAACATTTTTTAAATATTAAAAAAAAATAAAAACATAGAAAATGCTGCCGGAAATATGCGACTATCTCAGAGATGGTAACACCTACAGCAGCAATTTGCACATCCCTAGAAAGAGGAGACATAGACGCTTCATTTGAGGGGTAAAACATAGCCGTGGCTCTCAAACTGTGCCAGTGTTGCCAGGTTGAAAAACAAAATTTTTTAAATATTAAAAAAAAATAAAAACATAGAAAATGCTGCCGGAAATATGCGACTATCTCAGAGATGGTAACATCTACAGCAGCAGTTTGCACATCCCTAGAAAGAGGAGACATATACGCTTCATTTGAGGGGTAAAACATAGGCGTTGCTCTCTAACTGTGCCAGTGTTGCCAGGTTGAAAACCATATTTTTATAATATTAAAAAAAATAAAAACATAGAAAATGCTGCCGGAAATATGCGACTATCTCAGAGATGGTAACACCTACAGCAGCAATTTGCACATCCCTAGAAAGAGGAGACATAGACGCTTCATTTGAGGGGTAAAACATAGCCGTGGCTCTCAAACTGTGCCAGTGTTGCCAGGTTGAAAAACAACATTTTTTAAATATTAAAAAAAAATAAAAACATAGAAAATGCTGCCGGCAATATGCGACTATCTCAGAGAAGGTAACACCTACAGCAGCAATTTGCACATCCCTAGAAAGATGAGACATAGACGCTTCATTTGAGGGGTAAAACATAGCCGTGGCTCTCAAACTGTGCCAGTGTTGCCAGGTTGAAAACCATATTTTTATAATATTAAAAAAAATAAAAACATAGAAAATGCTGCAGGAAATATGCGACTATCTCAGAGATGGTAACACCTACAGCAGCAATTTGCACATCCCTAGAAAGAGGAGACATATACGCTTCATTTGAGGGGTAAAACATAGGCGTGGCTCTCAAACTGTGCCAGTGTTGCCAGGTTGAAAAACAACATTTTTTAAATATTAAAAAAAAATAAAAACATAGAAAATGCTGCCGGAAATATGCGACTATCTCAGAGATGGTAACACCTACAGCAGCAATTTGCACATCCCTAGAAAGAGGAGACATAGACGCTTCATTTGAGGGGTAAAACATAGCCGTGGCTCTCAAACTGTGCCAGTGTTGCCAGGTTGAAAACCATATTTTTATAATATTAAAAAAAATAAAAACATAGAAAATGCTGCCGGAAATATGCGACTATATCAGAGATGGTAACACCTACAGCAGCAATTTGCACATCCCTAGAAAGAGGAGACATATACGCTTCATTTGAGGGGTAAAACATAGGCGTGGCTCTCAAACTGTGCCAGTGTTGCCAGGTTGAAAAACAACATTTTTTAAATATTAAAAAAAAATAAAAACATAGAAAATGCTGCCGGAAATATGCGATTATCTCAGAGATGGTAACACCTACAGCAGCAATTTGCACATCCCTAGAAAGAGGAGACATAGACGCTTCATTTGAGGGGTAAAACATAGCCGTGGCTCTCAAACTGTGCCAGTGTTGCCAGGTTGAAAAACAACATTTTTTAAATATTAAAAAAAAATAAAAACATAGAAAATGCTGCCGGAAATATGAGACTATCTCAGAGATGGTAACATCTACAGCAGCAGTTTGCACATCCCTAGAAAGAGGAGACATATACGCTTCATTTGAGGGGTAAAACATAGGCGTGGCTCTCTAACTGTGCCAGTGTTGCCAGGTTGAAAACCATATTTTTATAATATTAAAAAAAATAAAAACATAGAAAATGCTGCCGGAAATATGCGATTATCTCAGAGATGGTAACACCTACAGCAGCAATTTGCACATCCCTAGAAAGAGGAGACATAGACGCTTCATTTGAGGTGTAAAACATAGCCGTGGCTCTCAAACTGTGCCAGTGTTGCCAGGTTGAAAAACAACATTTTTTAAATATTAAAAAAAAATAAAAACATAGAAAATGCTGCCGGCAATATGCGACTATCTCAGAGATGGTAACACCTACAGCAGCAATTTGCACATCCCTAGAAAGATGAGACATAGACGCTTCATTTGAGGGGTAAAACATAGCCGTGGCTCTCAAACTGTGCCAGTGTTGCCAGGTTGAAAAACAACATTTTTTAAATATTAAAAAAAAATAAAAACATAGAAAATGCTGCCGGAAATATGCGACTATCTCAGAGATGGTAACACCTACAGCAGCAATTTGCACATCCCTAGAAAGAGGAGACATGTACGCTTCATTTGAGGGGTAAAACATAGGCGGGGCTCTCTAACTCTGCCAGTGTTGCCAGGTTGAAAAACAACATTTTTTAAATATTAAAAAAAAATAAAAACATAGAAAATGCTGCCGGAAATATGCGACTATCTCAGAGATGGTAACACCTACAGCAGCAATTTGCACATCCCTAGAAAGAGGAGACATAGACGCTTCATTTGAGGGGTAAAACATAGCCGTGGCTCTCAAACTGTGCCAGTGTTGCCAGGTTGAAAAACAACATTTTTTAAATATTAAAAAAAAATAAAAACATAGAAAATGCTGCCGGCAATATGCGACTATCTCAGAGATGGTAACACCTACAGCAGCAATTTGCACATCCCTAGAAAGAGGAGACATAGACGCTTCATTTGAGTGGTAAAACATAGCCGTGGCTCTCAAACTGTGCCAGTGTTGCCAGGTTGAAAAACAACATTTTTTAAATATTAAAAAAAAAGAAAAACATAGAAAATGCTGCCGGCAATATGCCACTATCTCAGAGATGGTAACACCTACAGCAGCAATTTGCACATCCCTAGAAAGAGCAGACATAGACGCTTCATTTGAGGGGTAAAACATATCCGTGGCTCTCAAACTGTGCCAGTGTTGCCGGGTTGAGAAACAACATTTTTTAAATATTAAAAAAAAATAAAAACATAGAAAATGCTGCCGGCAATATGCGACTATCTCAGAGATGGTAACACCTACAGCAGCAATTTGCACATCCCTAGAAAGAGCAGACATAGACGCTTCATTTGAGGGGTAAAACATAGCCGTGGCTCTCAAACTGTGCCAGTGTTGCCAGGTTGAAAAACAACATTTTTTAAATATTAAAAAAAAAGAAAAACATAGAAAATGCTGCCGGCAATATGCCACTATCTCAGAGATGGTAACACCTACAGCAGCAATTTGCACATCCCTAGAAAGAGCAGACATAGACGCTTCATTTGAGGGGTAAAACATAGCCGTGGCTCTTAAACTGTGCCAGTGTTGCCAGGTTGAAAAACCACATTTTTTAAATATAAAAAAAATGAAAACAAAGAAAATGCTGCCGGCAATATGCCACTATCTCAGAGATGGTAACACCTACAGCAGCAATTTGCACATCCCTAGAAAGCGGAGACATAGACGCTTCATTGGAGGGGTAAAACATAGCCGTGGCTCTCAAACTGTGCCAGTGTTGCCAGGTTGAAAAACAACATTTTTTAAATATTAAAAAAAAATAAAAACATAGAAAATGCTGCCGGAAATATGCGACTATCTCAGAGATGGTAACACCTACAGCAGCAATTTGCACATCCCTAGAAAGAGGAGACATAGACGCTTCATTGGAGGGGTAAAACATAGCCGTGGCTCTCAAACTGTGCCAGTGTTGCCAGGTTGAAAAACAACATTTTTTAAATATTAAAAAAAAATAAAAACATAGAAAATGCTGCCGGAAATATGCGACTATCTCAGAGATGGTAACACCTACAGCAGCAATTTGCACATCCCTAGAAAGAGGAGACATAGACGCTTCATTTGAGGGGTAAAACATAGCCGTGGCTCTCAAACTGTGCCAGTGTTGCCAGGTTGAAAAACAAAATTTTTTAAATATTAAAAAAAAATAAAAACATAGAAAATGCTGCCGGAAATATGCGACTATCTCAGAGATGGTAACATCTACAGCAGCAGTTTGCACATCCCTAGAAAGAGGAGACATATACGCTTCATTTGAGGGGTAAAACATAGGCGTTGCTCTCTAACTGTGCCAGTGTTGCCAGGTTGAAAACCATATTTTTATAATATTAAAAAAAATAAAAACATAGAAAATGCTGCCGGAAATATGCGACTATCTCAGAGATGGTAACACCTACAGCAGCAATTTGCACATCCCTAGAAAGAGGAGACTTAGACGCTTCATTTGAGGGGTAAAACATAGCCGTGGCTCTCAAACTGTGCCAGTGTTGCCAGGTTGAAAACCATATTTTTATAATATTAAAAAAAATAAAAACATAGAAAATGCTGCCGGCAATATGCGACTATCTCAGAGAAGGTAACACCTACAGCAGCAATTTGCACATCCCTAGAAAGATGAGACATAGACGCTTCATTTGAGGGGTAAAACATAGCCGTGGCTCTCAAACTGTGCCAGTGTTGCCAGGTTGAAAACCATATTTTTATAATATTAAAAAAAATAAAAACATAGAAAATGCTGCAGGAAATATGCGACTATCTCAGAGATGCTAACACCTACAGCAGCAATTTGCACATCCCTAGAAAGAGGAGACATATACGCTTCATTTGAGGGGTAAAACATAGGCGTGGCTCTCAAACTGTGCCAGTGTTGCCAGGTTGAAAAACAACATTTTTTAAATATTAAAAAAAAATAAAAACATAGAAAATGCTGCCGGAAATATGCGACTATCTCAGAGATGGTAACACCTACAGCAGCAATTTGCACATCCCTAGAAAGAGGAGACATAGACGCTTCATTTGAGGGGTAAAACATAGCCGTGGCTCTCAAACTGTGCCAGTGTTGCCAGGTTGAAAACCATATTTTTATAATATTAAAAAAAATAAAAACATAGAAAATGCTGCCGGAAATATGCGACTATATCAGAGATGGTAACACCTACAGCAGCAATTTGCACATCCCTAGAAAGAGGAGACATATACGCTTCATTTGAGGGGTAAAACATAGGCGTGGCTCTCAAACTGTGCCAGTGTTGCCAGGTTGAAAAACAACATTTTTTAAATATTAAAAAAAAATAAAAACATAGAAAATGCTGCCGGAAATATGCGACTATCTCAGAGATGGTAACACCTACAGCAGCAATTTGCACATCCCTAGAAAGAGGAGACATAGACGCTTCATTTGAGGGGTAAAACATAGCCGTGGCTCTCAAACTGTGCCAGTGTTGCCAGGTTGAAAAACAACATTTTTTAAATATTAAAAAAAAATAAAAACATAGAAAATGCTGCCGGAAATATGCGACTATCTCAGAGATGGTAACATCTACAGCAGCAGTTTGCACATCCCTAGAAAGAGGAGACATATACGCTTCATTTGAGGGGTAAAACATAGGCGTGGCTCTCTAACTGTGCCAGTGTTGCCAGGTTGAAAACCATATTTTTATAATATTAAAAAAAATAAAAACATAGAAAATGCTGCCGGAAATATGCGACTATCTCAGAGATGGTAACACCTACAGCAGCAATTTGCACATCCCTAGAAAGAGGAGACATAGACGCTTCATTTGAGTGGTAAAACATAGCCGTGGCTCTCAAACTGTGCCAGTGTTGCCAGGTTGAAAAACAACATTTTTTAAATATTAAAAAAAAATAAAAACATAGAAAATGCTGCCGGCAATATGCCACTATCTCAGAGATGGTAACACCTACAGCAGCAATTTGCACATCCCTAGAAAGAGCAGACATAGACGCTTCATTTGAGGGGTAAAACATATCCGTGGCTCTCAAACTGTGCCAGTGTTGCCGGGTTGAGAAACAACATTTTTTAAATATTAAAAAAAAATAAAAACATAGAAAATGCTGCCGGCAATATGCGACTATCTCAGAGATGGTAACACCTACAGCAGCAATTTGCACATCCCTAGAAAGAGGAGACATAGACGCTTCATTTGAGTGGTAAAACATAGCCGTGGCTCTCAAACTGTGCCAGTGTTGCCAGGTTGAAAAACAACATTTTTTAAATATTAAAAAAAAAGAAAAACATAGAAAATGCTGCCGGCAATATGCCACTATCTCAGAGATGGTAACACCTACAGCAGCAATTTGCACATCCCTAGAAAGAGCAGACATAGACGCTTCATTTGAGGGGTAAAACATAGCCGTGGCTCTTAAACTGTGCCAGTGTTGCCAGGTTGAAAAACCACATTTTTTAAATATAAAAAAAATGAAAACAAAGAAAATGCTGCCGGCAATATGCCACTATCTCAGAGATGGTAACACCTACAGCAGCAATTTGCACATCCCTAGAAAGCGGAGACATAGACGCTTCATTGGAGGGGTAAAACATAGCCGTGGCTCTCAAACTGTGCCAGTGTTGCCAGGTTGAAAAACAACATTTTTTAAATATTAAAAAAAAATAAAAACATAGAAAATGCTGCCGGAAATATGCGACTATCTCAGAGATGGTAACACCTACAGCAGCAATTTGCACATCCCTAGAAAGAGGAGACATAGACGCTTCATTGGAGGGGTAAAACATAGCCGTGGCTCTCAAACTGTGCCAGTGTTGCCAGGTTGAAAAACAACATTTTTTAAATATTAAAAAAAAATAAAAACATAGAAAATGCTGCCGGAAATATGCGACTATCTCAGAGATGGTAACACCTACAGCAGCAATTTGCACATCCCTAGAAAGAGGAGACATAGACGCTTCATTTGAGGGGTAAAACATAGCCGTGGCTCTCAAACTGTGCCAGTGTTGCCAGGTTGAAAAACAACATTTTTTAAATATTAAAAAAAAATAAAAACATAGAAAATGCTGCCGGAAATATGCGACTATCTCAGAGATGGTAACATCTACAGCAGCAGTTTGCACATCCCTAGAAAGAGGAGACATATACGCTTCATTTGAGGGGTAAAACATAGGCGTGGCTCTCTAACTGTGCCAGTGTTGCCAGGTTGAAAACCATATTTTTATAATATTAAAAAAAATAAAAACATAGAAAATGCTGCCGGAAATATGCGACTATCTCAGAGATGGTAACACCTACAGCAGCAATTTGCACATCCCTAGAAAGAGGAGACATAGACGCTTCATTTGAGGGGTAAAACATAGCCGTGGCTCTCAAACTGTGCCAGTGTTGCCAGGTTGAAAAACAACATTTTTTAAATATTAAAAAAAAATAAAAACATAGAAAATGCTGCCGGCAATATGCGACTATCTCAGAGAAGGTAACACCTACAGCAGCAATTTGCACATCCCTAGAAAGATGAGACATAGACGCTTCATTTGAGGGGTAAAACATAGCCGTGGCTCTCAAACTGTGCCAGTGTTGCCAGGTTGAAAAACAACATTTTTTAAATATTAAAAAAAAATAAAAACATAGAAAATGCTGCCGGAAATATGCGACTATCTCAGAGATGGTAACACCTACAGCAGCAATTTGCACATCCCTAGAAAGAGGAGACATATACGCTTCATTTGAGGGGTAAAACATAGCCGTGGCTCTCAAACTGTGCCAGTGTTGCCAGGTTGAAAAACAACATTTTTTAAATATTAAAAAAAAATAAAAACATAGAAAATGCTGCCGGAAATATGCGACTATCTCAGAGATGGTAACACCTACAGCAGCAATTTGCACATCCCTAGAAAGAGGAGACATAGACGCTTCATTTGAGGGGTAAAACATAGCCGTGGCTCTCAAACTGTGCCAGTGTTGCCAGGTTGAAAAACAACATTTTTTAAATATTAAAAAAAAATAAAAACATAGAAAATGCTGCCGGAAATATGCGACTATCTCAGAGATGGTAACACCTACAGCAGCAATTTGCACATCCCTAGAAAGAGGAGACATATACGCTTCATTTGAGGGGTAAAACATAGGCGTGGCTCTCTAACTGTGCCAGAGTTGCCAGGTTGAAAACCATATTTTTATAATATTAAAAAAAATAAAAACATAGAAAATGCTGCCGGAAATATGCGACTATCTCAGAGATGGTAACACCTACAGCAGCAATTTGCACATCCCTAGAAAGAGGAGACATAGACGCTTCATTGGAGGGGTAAAACATAGCCGTGCCTCTCAAACTGTGCCAGTGTTGCCAGGTTGAAAAACAACATTTTTTAAATATTAAAAAAAAATAAAAACATAGAAAATGCTGCCGGAAATATGCGACTATCTCAGAGATGGTAACACCTACAGCAGCAATTTGCACATCCCTAGAAAGAGGAGACATAGACGCTTCATTGGAGGGGTAAAACATAGCCGTGGCTCTCAAACTGTGCCAGTGTTGCCAGGTTGAAAAACAACATTTTTTAAATATTAAAAAAAAATAAAAACATAGAAAATGCTGCCGGAAATATGCGACTATCTCAGAGATGGTAACACCTACAGCAGCAATTTGCACATCCCTAGAAAGAGGAGACATAGACGCTTCATTGGAGGGGTAAAACATAGCCGTGGCTCTCAAACTGTGCCAGTGTTGCCAGGTTGAAAAACAACATTTTTTAAATATTAAAAAAAAATAAAAACATAGAAAATGCTGCCGGAAATATGCGACTATCTCAGAGATGGTAACACCTACAGCAGCAATTTGCACATCCCTAGAAAGAGGAGACATAGACGCTTCATTTGATGGGTAAAACATAGCCGTGTCCCTCAAACTGTGCCAGTGTTGCCAGGTTGAAAAACAACATTTTTTAAATATTAAAAAAAAATAAAAACATAGAAAATGCTGCCGGAAATATGCGACTATCTCAGAGATGGTAACATCTACAGCAGCAATTTGCACATCCCTAGAAAGAGGAGACATATACGCTTCATTTGAGGGGTAAAACATAGGCGTGGCTCTCTAACTGTGCCAGTGTTGCCAGGTTGAAAACCATATTTTTATAATATTAAAAAAAATAAAAACATAGAAAATGCTGCCGGAAATATGCGACTATCTCAGAGATGGTAACACCTACAGCAGCAATTTGCACATCCCTAGAAAGAGGAGACATAGACGCTTCATTTGAGGGGTAAAACATAGCCGTGGCTCTCAAACTGTGCAAGTGTTGCCAGGTTGAAAAACAACATTTTTTAAATATTAAAAAAAAATAAAAACAGGGAAAATGCTGCCGGCAATATGCGACTATCTCAGAGACGGTAACACCTACAGCAGCAATTTGCACATCCCTAGAAAGAGGAGACATAGACGCTTCATTTGAGGGGTAAAACATATCCGTGGCTCTCAAACTGTGCCAGTGTTGCCGGGTTGAAAAACAACATTTTTTAAATATTAAAAAAAAATAAAAACATAGAAAATGCTGCCGGCAATATGCGACTATCTCAGAGATGGTAACACCTACAGCAGCAATTTGCACATCCCTAGAAAGAGCAGACATAGACGCTTCATTTGAGGGGTAAAACATAGCCGTGGCTCTTAAACTGTGCCAGTGTTGCCAGGTTGAAAAACCACATTTTTTAAATATAAAAAAAATGAAAACAAAGAAAATGCTGCCGGCAATATGCCACTATCTCAGAGATGGTAACACCTACAGCAGCAATTTGCACATCCCTAGAAAGAGGAGACATAGACGCTTCATTGGAGGGGTAAAACATAGCCGTGGCTCTCAAACTGTGCCAGTGTTGCCAGGTTGAAAAACCACATTTTTTAAATATTAAAAAAAAATAAAAACATAGAAAATGCTGCCGGAAATATGCGACTATCTCAGAGATGGTAACACCTACAGCAGCAATTTGCACATCCCTAGAAAGAGGAGACATAGACGCTTCATTTGAGGGGTAAAACATAGCCGTGGCTCTCAAACTGTGCCAGTGTTGCCAGGTTGAAAAACAACATTTTTTAAATATTAAAAAAAAATAAAAACATAGAAAATGCTGCCGGCAATATGCGACTATCTCAGAGATGGTAACACCTACAGCAGCAATTTGCACATCCCTAGAAAGAGCAGACATAGACGCTTCATTTGAGGGGTAAAACATAGCCGTGGCTCTTAAACTGTGCCAGTGTTGCCAGGTTGAAAAACCACATTTTTTAAATATAAAAAAAATGAAAACAAAGAAAATGCTGCCGGAAATATGCGACTATCTCAGAGATGGTAACACCTACAGCAGCAATTTGCACATCCCTAGAAAGAGGAGACATAGACGCTTCATTGGAGGGGTAAAACATAGCCGTGGCTCTCAAACTGTGCCAGTGTTGCCAGGTTGAAAAACCACATTTTTTAAATATTAAAAAAAAATAAAAACATAGAAAATGCTGCCGGAAATATGCGACTATCTCAGAGATGGTAACACCTACAGCAGCAATTTGCACATCCCTAGAAAGAGGAGACATAGACGCTTCATTTGAGGGGTAAAACATAGCCGTGGCTCTCAAACTGTGCCAGTGTTGCCAGGTTGAAAAACAACATTTTTTAAATATTAAAAAAAAATAAAAACATAGAAAATGCTGCCGGAAATATGCGACTATCTCAGAGATGGTAACATCTACAGCAGCAGTTTGCACATCCCTAGAAAGAGGAGACATATACGCTTCATTTGAGGGGTAAAACATAGGCGTGGCTCTCTAACTGTGCCAGTGTTGCCAGGTTGAAAACCATATTTTTATAATATTAAAAAAAATAAAAACATAGAAAATGCTGCCGGAAATATGCGACTATCTCAGAGATGGTAACACCTACAGCAGCAATTTGCACATCCCTAGAAAGAGGAGACATAGACGCTTCATTTGAGGCGTAAAACATAGCCGTGGCTCTCAAACTGTGCCAGTGTTGCCAGGTTGAAAAACAACATTTTTTAAATATTAAAAAAAAATAAAAACATAGAAAATGCTGCCGGCAATATGCGACTATCTCAGAGAAGGTAACACCTACAGCAGCAATTTGCACATCCCTAGAAAGATGAGACATAGACGCTTCATTTGAGGGGTAAAACATAGCCGTGGCTCTCAAACTGTGCCAGTGTTGCCAGGTTGAAAAACAACATTTTTTAAATATTAAAAAAAAATAAAAACATAGAAAATGCTGCCGGAAATATGCGACTATCTCAGAGATGGTAACACCTACAGCAGCAATTTGCACATCCCTAGAAAGAGGAGACATATACGCTTCATTTGAGGGGTAAAACATAGGCGTGGCTCTCAAACTGTGCCAGTGTTGCCGGGTTGAAAAACAACATTTTTTAAATATTAAAAAAAAATAAAAACATAGAAAATGCTGCCGGCAATATGCGACTATCTCAGAGATGGTAACACCTACAGCAGCAATTTGCACATCCCTAGAAAGAGGAGACATAGACGCTTCATTTGAGGGGTAAAACATAGCCGTGGCTCTCAAACTGTGCCAGTGTTGCCAGGTTGAAAAACAACATTTTTTAAATATTAAAAAAAAATAAAAACATAGAAAATGCTGCCGGAAATATGCGACTATCTCAGAGATGGTAACACCTACAGCAGCAATTTGCACATCCCTAGAAAGAGGAGACATAGACGCTTCATTTGAGGGGTAAAACATAGCCGTGGCTCTCAAACTGTGCCAGTGTTGCCAGGTTGAAAAACAACATTTTTTAAATATTAAAAAAAAATAAAAACATAGAAAATGCTGCCGGCAATATGCGACTATCTCAGAGATGGTAACACCTACAGCAGCAATTTGCACATCCCTAGAAAGAGCAGACATAGACGCTTCATTTGAGGGGTAAAACATAGCCGTGGCTCTTAAACTGTGCCAGTGTTGCCAGGTTGAAAAACCACATTTTTTAAATATAAAAAAAATGAAAACAAAGAAAATGCTGCCGGAAATATGCGACTATCTCAGAGATGGTAACACCTACAGCAGCAATTTGCACATCCCTAGAAAGAGGAGACATAGACGCTTCATTGGAGGGGTAAAACATAGCCGTGGCTCTCAAACTGTGCCAGTGTTGCCAGGTTGAAAAACCACATTTTTTAAATATTAAAAAAAAATAAAAACATAGAAAATGCTGCCGGAAATATGCGACTATCTCAGAGATGGTAACACCTACAGCAGCAATTTGCACATCCCTAGAAAGAGGAGACATAGACGCTTCATTTGAGGGGTAAAACATAGCCGTGGCTCTCAAACTGTGCCAGTGTTGCCAGGTTGAAAAACAACATTTTTTAAATATTAAAAAAAAATAAAAACATAGAAAATGCTGCCGGAAATATGCGACTATCTCAGAGATGGTAACATCTACAGCAGCAGTTTGCACATCCCTAGAAAGAGGAGACATATACGCTTCATTTGAGGGGTAAAACATAGGCGTGGCTCTCTAACTGTGCCAGTGTTGCCAGGTTGAAAACCATATTTTTATAATATTAAAAAAAATAAAAACATAGAAAATGCTGCCGGAAATATGCGACTATCTCAGAGATGGTAACACCTACAGCAGCAATTTGCACATCCCTAGAAAGAGGAGACATAGACGCTTCATTTGAGGCGTAAAACATAGCCGTGGCTCTCAAACTGTGCCAGTGTTGCCAGGTTGAAAAACAACATTTTTTAAATATTAAAAAAAAATAAAAACATAGAAAATGCTGCCGGCAATATGCGACTATCTCAGAGAAGGTAACACCTACAGCAGCAATTTGCACATCCCTAGAAAGATGAGACATAGACGCTTCATTTGAGGGGTAAAACATAGCCGTGGCTCTCAAACTGTGCCAGTGTTGCCAGGTTGAAAAACAACATTTTTTAAATATTAAAAAAAAATAAAAACATAGAAAATGCTGCCGGAAATATGCGACTATCTCAGAGATGGTAACACCTACAGCAGCAATTTGCACATCCCTAGAAAGAGGAGACATATACGCTTCATTTGAGGGGTAAAACATAGGCGTGGCTCTCAAACTGTGCCAGTGTTGCCAGGTTGAAAAACAACATTTTTTAAATATTAAAAAAAAATAAAAACATAGAAAATGCTGCCGGAAATATGCGACTATCTCAGAGAAGGTAACACCTACAGCAGCAATTTGCACATCCCTAGAAAGATGAGACATAGACGCTTCATTTGAGGGGTAAAACATAGCCGTGGCTCTCAAACTGTGCCAGTGTTGCCAGGTTGAAAAACAACATTTTTTAAATATTAAAAAAAAATAAAAACATAGAAAATGCTGCCGGCAATATGCGACTATCTCAGAGAAGGTAACACCTACAGCAGCAATTTGCACATCCCTAGAAAGATGAGACATAGACGCTTCATTTGAGGGGTAAAACATAGCCGTGGCTCTCAAACTGTGCCAGTGTTGCCAGGTTGAAAAACAACATTTTTTAAATATTAAAAAAAAATAAAAACATAGAAAATGCTGCCGGAAATATGCGACTATCTCAGAGATGGTAACACCTACAGCAGCAATTTGCACATCCCTAGAAAGAGGAGACATACACGCTTCATTTGAGGGGTAAAACATAGGCGTGGCTCTCTAACTGTGCCAGTGTTGCCAGGTTGAAAACCATATTTTTATAATATTAAAAAAAATAAAAACATAGAAAATGCTGCCGGAAATATGCGACTATCTCAGAGATGGTAACACCTACAGCAGCAATTTGCACATCCCTAGAAAGAGGAGACATAGACGCTTCATTGGAGGGGTAAAACATAGCCGTGCCTCTCAAACTGTGCCAGTGTTGCCAGGTTGAAAAACAACATTTTTTAAATATTAAAAAAAAATAAAAACATAGAAAATGCTGCCGGAAATATGCGACTATCTCAGAGATGGTAACACCTACAGCAGCAATTTGCACATCCCTAGAAAGAGGAGACATAGACGCTTCATTGGAGGTGTAAAACATAGCCGTGGCTCTCAAACTGTGCCAGTGTTGCCAGGTTGAAAAACAACATTTTTTAAATATTAAAAAAAAATAAAAACATAGAAAATGCTGCCGGAAATATGCGACTATCTCAGAGATGGTAACACCTACAGCAGCAATTTGCACATCCCTAGAAAGAGGAGACATAGACGCTTCATTGGAGGGGTAAAACATAGCCGTGGCTCTCAAACTGTGCCAGTGTTGCCAGGTTGAAAAACAACATTTTTTAAATATTAAAAAAAAATAAAAACATAGAAAATGCTGCCGGAAATATGCGACTATCTCAGAGATGGTAACACCTACAGCAGCAATTTGCACATCCCTAGAAAGAGGAGACATAGACGCTTCATTTGATGGGTAAAACATAGCCGTGTCCCTCAAACTGTGCCAGTGTTGCCAGGTTGAAAAACAACATTTTTTAAATATTAAAAAAAAATAAAAACATAGAAAATGCTGCCGGAAATGCGACTATCTCAGAGATGGTAACATCTACAGCAGCAATTTGCACATCCCTAGAAAGAGGAGACATATACGCTTCATTTGAGGGGTAAAACATAGGCGTGGCTCTCTAACTGTGCCAGTGTTGCCAGGTTGAAAACCATATTTTTATAATATTAAAAAAAATAAAAACATAGAAAATGCTGCCGGAAATATGCGACTATCTCAGAGATGGTAACACCTACAGCAGCAATTTGCACATCCCTAGAAAGAGGAGACATAGACGCTTCATTTGAGGGGTAAAACATAGCCGTGGCTCTCAAACTGTGCAAGTGTTGCCAGGTTGAAAAACAACATTTTTTAAATATTAAAAAAAAATAAAAACAGGGAAAATGCTGCCGGCAATATGCGACTATCTCAGAGACGGTAACACCTACAGCAGCAATTTGCACATCCCTAGAAAGAGGAGACATAGACGCTTCATTTGAGGGGTAAAAAATAGGCGTGGCTCTCTAACTGTGCCAGTGTTGCCAGGTTGAAAACCATATTTTTATAATATTAAAAAAAATAAAAACATAGAATGCTGCCGGAAATATGCGACTATCTCAGAGATGGTAACACCTACAGCAGCAATTTGCACATCCCTAGAAAGAGGAGACATAGACGCTTCATTTGAGGGGTAAAACATAGCCGTGCCTCAAACTGTGCCAGTGTTGCCAGGTTGAAAAACAACATTTTTTAAATATTAAAAAAAAATAAAAACATAGAAAATGCTGCCGGAAATATGCGACTATCTCAGAGATGGTAACACCTACAGCAGCAATTTGCACATCCCTAGAAAGAGGAGACATATACGCTTCATTTGAGGGGTAAAACATAGGCGTGGCTCTCTAACTGTGCCAGTGTTGCCAGGTTGAAAACCATATTTTTATAATATTAAAAAAAATAAAAACATAGAATGCTGCCGGAAATATGCGACTATCTCAGAGATGGTAACACCTACAGCAGCAATTTGCACATCCCTAGAAAGAGGAGACATAGACGCTTCATTTGAGTGGTAAAACATAGCCGTGGCTCTCAAACTGTGCCAGTGTTGCCAGGTTGAAAAACCACATTTTTTAAATATAAAAAAAATGAAAACAAAGAAAATGCTGCCGGCAATATGCCACTATCTCAGAGATGGTAACACCTACAGCAGCAATTTGCACATCCCTAGAAAGAGGAGACATAGACGCTTCATTGGAGGGGTAAAACATAGCCGTGGCTCTCAAACTGTGCCAGTGTTGCCAGGTTGAAAAACAACATTTTTTAAATATTAAAAAAAAATAAAAACATAGAAAATGCTGCCGGAAATATGCGACTATCTCAGAGATGGTAACACCTACAGCAGCAATTTGCACATCCCTAGAAAGATGAGACATAGACGCTTCATTGGAGGGGTAAAACATAGCCGTGGCTCTCAAACTGTGCCAGTGTTGCCAGGTTGAAAAACAACATTTTTTAAATATTAAAAAAAAATAAAAACATAGAAAATGCTGCCGGAAATATGCGACTATCTCAGAGATGGTAACACCTACAGCAGCAATTTGCACATCCCTAGAAAGAGGAGACATAGACGCTTCATTTGAGGGGTAAAACATAGCCGTGGCTCTCAAACTGTGCCAGTGTTGCCAGGTTGAAAAACAAAATTTTTTAAATATTAAAAAAAAATAAAAACATAGAAAATGCTGCCGGAAATATGCGACTATCTCAGAGATGGTAACATCTACAGCAGCAGTTTGCACATCCCTAGAAAGAGGAGACATATACGCTTCTTTTGAGGGGTAAAACATAGGCGTGGCTCTCTAACTGTGCCAGTGTTGCCAGGTTGAAAACCATATTTTTATAATATTAAAAAAAATAAAAACATAGAAAATGCTGCCGGAAATATGCGACTATCTCAGAGATGGTAACACCTACAGCAGCAATTTGCACATCCCTAGAAAGAGGAGACATAGACGCTTCATTTGAGGGGTAAAACATAGCCGTGGCTCTCAAACTGTGCCAGTGTTGCCAGGTTGAAAAACAACATTTTTTAAATATTAAAAAAAAATAAAAACATAGAAAATGCTGCCGGCAATATGCGACTATCTCAGAGAAGGTAACACCTACAGCAGCAATTTGCACATCCCTAGAAAGATGAGACATAGACGCTTCATTTGAGGGGTAAAACATAGCCGTGGCTCTCAAACTGTGCCAGTGTTGCCAGGTTGAAAAACAACATTTTTTAAATATTAAAAAAAAATAAAAACATAGAAAATGCTGCCGGAAATATGCGACTATCTCAGAGATGGTAACACCTACAGCAGCAATTTGCACATCCCTAGAAAGAGGAGACATATACGCTTCATTTGAGGGGTAAAACATAGGCGTGGCTCTCAAACTGTGCCAGTGTTGCCAGGTTGAAAAACAACATTTTTTAAATATTAAAAAAAAATAAAAACATAGAAAATGCTGCCGGAAATATGCGACTATCTCAGAGATGGTAACACCTACAGCAGCAATTTGCACATCCCTAGAAAGAGGAGACATAGACGCTTCATTTGAGGGGTAAAACATAGCCGTGGCTCTCAAACTGTGCCAGTGTTGCCAGGTTGAAAACCATATTTTTATAATATTAAAAAAAATAAAAACATAGAAAATGCTGCCGGAAATATGCGATTATATCAGAGATGGTAACACCTACAGCAGCAATTTGCACATCCCTAGAAAGAGGAGACATATACGCTTCATTTGAGGGGTAAAACATAGGCGTGGCTCTCAAACTGTGCCAGTGTTGCCAGGTTGAAAAACAACATTTTTTAAATATTAAAAAAAAATAAAAACATAGAAAATGCTGCCGGAAATATGCGACTATCTCAGAGATGGTAACACCTACAGCAGCAATTTGCACATCCCTAGAAAGAGGAGACATAGACGCTTCATTTGAGGGGTAAAACATAGCCGTGGCTCTCAAACTGTGCCAGTGTTGCCAGGTTGAAAAACAACATTTTTTAAATATTAAAAAAAAATAAAAACATAGAAAATGCTGCCGGAAATATGCGACTATCTCAGAGATGGTAACACCTACAGCAGCAATTTGCACATCCCTAGAAAGAGGAGACATATACGCTTCATTTGAGGGGTAAAACATAGGCGTGGCTCTCTAACTGTGCCAGTGTTGCCAGGTTGAAAACCATATTTTTATAATATTAAAAAAAATAAAAACATAGAAAATGCTGCCGGAAATATGCGACTATCTCAGAGATGGTAACACCTACAGCAGCAATTTGCACATCCCTAGAAAGAGGAGACATAGACGCTTCATTGGAGGGGTAAAACATAGCCGTGCCTCTCAAACTGTGCCAGTGTTGCCAGGTTGAAAAACAACATTTTTTAAATATTAAAAAAAAATAAAAACATAGAAAATGCTGCCGGAAATATGCGACTATCTCAGAGATGGTAACACCTACAGCAGCAATTTGCACATCCCTAGAAAGAGGAGACATAGACGCTTCATTGGAGGGGTAAAACATAGCCGTGGCTCTCAAACTGTGCCAGTGTTGCCAGTTTGAAAAACAACATTTTTTAAATATTAAAAAAAAATAAAAACATAGAAAATGCTGCCGGAAATATGCGACTATCTCAGAGATGGTAACACCTACAGCAGCAATTTGCACATCCCTAGAAAGAGGAGACATAGACGCTTCATTTGAGGGGTAAAACATAGCCGTGGCTCTCAAACTGTGCAAGTGTTGCCAGGTTGAAAAACAACATTTTTTAAATATTAAAAAAAAATAAAAACAGGGAAAATGCTGCCGGAAATATGCGACTATCTCAGAGATGGTAACACCTACAGCAGCAATTTGCACATTCCTAGAAAGAGGAGGCATATACGCTTCATTTGAGGGGTAAAACATAGGCGTGGCTCTCTAACTGTGCCAGTGTTGCCAGGTTGAAAACCATATTTTTATAATATTAAAAAAAATAAAAACATAGAAAATGCTGCCGGAAATATGCGACTATCTCAGAGATGGTAACACCTACAGCAGCAATTTGCACATCCCTAGAAAGAGGAGACATAGACGCTTCATTTGAGGGGTAAAACATAGCCGTGCCTCAAACTGTTCCAGTGTTGCCAGGTTGAAAAACAACATTTTTTAAATATTAAAAAAAAATAAAAACATAGAAAATGCTGCCGGCAATATGCGACTATCTCAGAGATGGTAACACCTACAGCAGCAATTTGCACATCCCTAGAAAGAGGAGACATAGACGCTTCATTTGAGGGGTAAAACATAGACGTGGCTCTGAAACTGTGCCAGTGTTTCCAGGTTGAAAAACAACATTTTTTAAATATTAAAAAAAAATAAAAACATAGAAAATGCTGCCGGAAATATGCGACTATCTCAGAGACGGTAACACCTACAGCAGCAATTTGCACATCCCTAGAAAGAGGAGACATAGACGCTTCATTTGAGGGGTAAAACATAGCCGTGGCTCTCAAACTGTGCCAGTGTTGCCGGGTTGAAAAACAACATTTTTTAAATATTAAAAAAAAATAAAAACATAGAAAATGCTGCCGGCAATATGCGACTATCTCAGAGATGGTAACACCTACAGCAGCAATTTGCACATCCCTAGAAAGAGGAGACATAGACGCTTCATTTGAGTGGTAAAACATAGCCGTGGCTCTCAAACTCTGCCAGTGTTGCCAGGTTGAAAAACAACATTTTTTAAATATTAAAAAAAAAGAAAAACATAGAAAATGCTGCCGGCAATATGCCACTATCTCAGAGATGGTAACACCTACAGCAGCAATTTGCACATCCCTAGAAAGAGCAGACATAGACGCTTCATTTGAGGGGTAAAACATAGCCGTGGCTCTTAAACTGTGCCAGTGTTGCCAGGTTGAAAAACCACATTTTTTAAATATAAAAAAAATGAAAACAAAGAAAATGCTGCCGGCAATATGCCACTATCTCAGAGATGGTAACACCTACAGCAGCAATTTGCACATCCCTAGAAAGAGCAGACATAGACGCTTCATTTGAGGGGTAAAACATAGCCGTGGCTCTCAAACTGTGCCAGTGTTGCCAGGTTGAAAAACAACATTTTTTAAATATTAAAAAAAAATAAAAACATAGAAAATGCTGCCGGCAATATGCGACTATCTCAGAGAAGGTAACACCTACAGCAGCAATTTGCACATCCCTAGAAAGATGAGACATAGACGCTTCATTTGAGGGGTAAAACATAGCCGTGGCTCTCAAACTGTGCCAGTGTTGCCAGGTTGAAAACCATATTTTTATAATATTAAAAAAAATAAAAACATAGAAAATGCTGCAGGAAATATGCGACTATCTCAGAGATGGTAACACCTACAGCAGCAATTTGCACATCCCTAGAAAGAGGAGACATATACGCTTCATTTGAGGGGTAAAACATAGGCGTGGCTCTCAAACTGTGCCAGTGTTGCCAGGTTGAAAAACAACATTTTTTAAATATTAAAAAAAAATAAAAACATAGAAAATGCTGCCGGAAATATGCGACTATCTCAGAGATGGTAACACCTACAGCAGCAATTTGCACATCCCTAGAAAGAGGAGACATAGACGCTTCATTGGAGGGGTAAAACATAGCCGTGGCTCTCAAACTGTGCCAGTGTTGCCAGGTTGAAAACCATATTTTTATAATATTAAAAAAAATAAAAACATAGAAAATGCTGCAGGAAATATGCGACTATCTCAGAGATGGTAACACCTACAGCAGCAATTTGCACATCCCTAGAAAGAGGAGACATAGACGCTTCATTGGAGGGGTAAAACATAGCCGTGGCTCTCAAACTGTGCCAGTGTTGCCAGGTTGAAAAACAACATTTTTTAAATATTAAAAAAAAATAAAAACATAGAAAATGCTGCCGGAAATATGCGACTATCTCAGAGATGGTAACACCTACAGCAGCAATTTGCACATCCCTAGAAAGAGGAGACATAGACGCTTCATTGGAGGGGTAAAACATAGCCGTGGCTCTCAAACTGTGCCAGTGTTGCCAGGTTGAAAAACAACATTTTTTAAATATTAAAAAAAAATAAAAACATAGAAAATGCTGCCGGAAATATGCGACTATCTCAGAGATGGTAACACCTACAGCAGCAATTTGCACATCCCTAGAAAGAGGAGACATAGACGCTTCATTTGAGGGGTAAAACATAGCCGTGGCTCTCAAACTGTGCCAGTGTTGCCAGGTTGAAAAACAACATTTTTTAAATATTAAAAAAAAATAAAAACATAGAAAATGCTGCCGGAAATATGCGACTATCTCAGAGATGGTAACATCTACAGCAGCAGTTTGCACATCCCTAGAAAGAGGAGACATATACGCTTCATTTGAGGGGTAAAACATAGGCGTGGCTCTCTAACTGTGCCAGTGTTGCCAGGTTGAAAACCATATTTTTATAATATTAAAAAAAATAAAAACATAGAAAATGCTGCCGGAAATATGCGACTATCTCAGAGATGGTAACACCTACAGCAGCAATTTGCACATCCCTAGAAAGAGGAGACATAGACGCTTCATTTGAGGGGTAAAACATAGCAGTGGCTCTCAAACTGTGCCAGTGTTGCCAGGTTGAAAAACAACATTTTTTAAATATTAAAAAAAAATAAAAACAAAGAAAATGCTGCCGGCAATATGCGACTATCTCAGAGAAGGTAACACCTACAGCAGCAATTTGCACATCCCTAGAAAGATGAGACATAGACGCTTCATTTGAGGGGTAAAACATAGCCGTGGCTCTCAAACTGTGCCAGTGTTGCCAGGTTGAAAAACAACATTTTTTAAATATTAAAAAAAAATAAAAACATAGAAAATGCTGCCGGAAATATGCGACTATCTCAGAGATGGTAACACCTACAGCAGCAATTTGCACATCCCTAGAAAGAGGAGACATAGACGCTTCATTGGAGGGGTAAAACATAGCCGTGCCTCTCAAACTGTGCCAGTGTTGCCAGGTTGAAAAACAACATTTTTTAAATATTAAAAAAAAATAAAAACATAGAAAATGCTGCCGGAAATATGCGACTATCTCAGAGATGGTAACACCTACAGCAGCAATTTGCACATCCCTAGAAAGAGGAGACATAGACGCTTCATTGGAGGGGTAAAACATAGCCGTGGCTCTCAAACTGTGCCAGTGTTGCCAGGTTGAAAAACAACATTTTTTAAATATTAAAAAAAAATAAAAACATAGAAAATGCTGCCGGAAATATGCGACTATCTCAGAGATGGTAACACCTACAGCAGCAATTTGCACATCCCTAGAAAGAGGAGACATAGGCGCTTCATTGGAGGGGTAAAACATAGCCGTGGCTCTCAAACTGTGCCAGTGTTGCCAGGTTGAAAAACAACATTTTTTAAATATTAAAAAAAAATAAAAACATAGAAAATGCTGCCGGAAATATGCGACTATCTCAGAGATGGTAACACCTACAGCAGCAATTTGCACATCCCTAGAAAGAGGAGACATAGACGCTTCATTTGATGGGTAAAACATAGCCGTGTCCCTCAAACTGTGCCAGTGTTGCCAGGTTGAAAAACAACATTTTTTAAATATTAAAAAAAAATAAAAACATAGAAAATGCTGCCGGAAATATGCGACTATCT
This sequence comes from Cheilosia vulpina, assembly GCA_916610125.1. Classification (NCBI taxonomy): domain Eukaryota; kingdom Metazoa; phylum Arthropoda; class Insecta; order Diptera; family Syrphidae; genus Cheilosia; species Cheilosia vulpina. Next base: position 48,042,283 of record OU744280.1, read on the forward strand.
CAGAGATGGTAACATCTACAGCAGCAATTTGCACATCCCTAGAAAGAGGAGACATATACGCTTCATTTGAGGGGTAAAACATAGCCGTGGCTCTCAAACTGTGCCAGTGTTGCCAGGTTGAAAAACAACATTTTTTAAATATTAAAAAAAAATAAAAACATAGAAAATGCTGCCGGAAATATGCGACTATCTCAGAGATGGTAACACCTACAGCAGCAATTTGCACATCCCTAGAAAGAGGAGACATAGACGCTTCATTGGAGGGGTAAAACATAGCCGTGGCTCTCTAACTGTGCCAGTGTTGCCAGGTTGAAAACCATATTTTTATAATATTAAAAAAAATAAAAACATAGAAAATGCTGCCGGAAATATGCGACTATCTCAGAGATGGTAACACCTACAGCAGCAATTTGCACATCCCTAGAAAGAGGAGACATAGACGCTTCATTTGAGGGGTAAAACATAGCCGTGGCTCTCAAACTGTGCAAGTGTTGCCAGGTTGAAAAACAACATTTTTTAAATATTAAAAAAAAATAAAAACAGGGAAAATGCTGCCGGCAATATGCGACTATCTCAGAGACGGTAACACCTACAGCAGCAATTTGCACATCCCTAGAAAGAGGAGACATAGACGCTTCATTTGAGGGGTAAAACATAGGCGTGGCTCTCTAACTGTGCCAGTGTTGCCAGGTTGAAAACCATATTTTTATAATATTAAAAAAAATAAAAACATAGAATGCTGCCGGAAATATGCGACTATCTCAGAGATGGTAACACCTACAGCAGCAATTTGCACATCCCTAGAAAGAGGAGACATAGACGCTTCATTTGAGGGGTAAAACATAGCCGTGCCTCAAACTGTGCCAGTGTTGCCAGGTTGAAAAACAACATTTTTTAAATATTAAAAAAAAATAAAAACATAGAAAATGCTGCCGGAAATATGCGACTATCTCAGAGATGGTAACACCTACAGCAGCAATTTGCACATCCCTAGAAAGAGGAGACATAGACGCTTCATTTGAGGGGTAAAACATAGGCGTGGCTCTCTAACTGTGCCAGTGTTGCCAGGTTGAAAACCATATTTTTATAATATTAAAAAAAATAAAAACATAGAATGCTGCCGGAAATATGCGACTATCTCAGAGATGGTAACACCTACAGCAGCAATTTGCACATCCCTAGAAAGAGGAGACATAGACGCTTCATTTGAGGGGTAAAACATAGCCGTGCCTCAAACTGTGCCAGTGTTGCCAGGTTGAAAAACAACATTTTTTAAATATTAAAAAAAAATAAAAACATAGAAAATGCTGCCGGAAATATGCGACTATCTCAGAGATGGTAACACCTACAGCAGCAATTTGCACATCCCTAGAAAGAGGAGACATAGACGCTTCATTGGAGGGGTAAAACATAGCCGTGGCTCTCAAACTGTGCCAGTGTTGCCAGGTTGAAAAACAACATTTTTTAAATATTAAAAAAAAATAAAAACATAGAAAATGCTGCCGGAAATATGCGACTATCTCAGAGATGGTAACACCTACAGCAGCAATTTGCACATCCCTAGAAAGAGGAGACATAGACGCTTCATTTGAGGGGTAAAACATAGCCGTGGCTCTCAAACTGTGCCAGTGTTGCCAGGTTGAAAAACAACATTTTTTAAATATTAAAAAAAAATAAAAACATAGAAAATGCTGCCGGAAATATGCGACTATCTCAGAGATGGTAACATCTACAGCAGCAGTTTGCACATCCCTAGAAAGAGGAGACATATACGCTTCATTTGAGGGGTAAAACATAGGCGTGGCTCTCTAACTGTGCCAGTGTTGCCAGGTTGAAAACCATATTTTTATAATATTAAAAAAAATAAAAACATAGAAAATGCTGCCGGAAATATGCGACTATCTCAGAGATGGTAACACCTACAGCAGCAATTTGCACATCCCTAGAAAGAGGAGACATAGACGCTTCATTTGAGGGGTAAAACATAGCCGTGGCTCTCAAACTGTGCCAGTGTTGCCAGGTTGAAAAACAACATTTTTTAAATATTAAAAAAAAATAAAAACAAAGAAAATGCTGCCGGCAATATGCGACTATCTCAGAGAAGGTAACACCTACAGCAGCAATTTGCACATCCCTAGAAAGATGAGACATAGACGCTTCATTTGAGGGGTAAAACATAGCCGTGGCTCTCAAACTGTGCCAGTGTTGCCAGGTTGAAAAACAACATTTTTTAAATATTAAAAAAAAATAAAAACATAGAAAATGCTGCCGGAAATATGCGACTATCTCAGAGATGGTAACACCTACAGCAGCAATTTGCACATCCCTAGAAAGAGGAGACATATACGCTTCATTTGAGGGGTAAAACATAGGCGTGGCTCTCAAACTGTGCCAGTGTTGCCAGGTTGAAAAACAACATTTTTTAAATATTAAAAAAAAATAAAAACATAGAAAATGCTGCCGGAAATATGCGACTATCTCAGAGATGGTAAAACCTACAGCAGCAATTTGCACATCCCTAGAAAGAGGAGACATAGACGCTTCATTTGAGGGGTAAAACATAGCCGTGGCTCTCAAACTGTGCCAGTGTTGCCAGGTTGAAAAACAACATTTTTTAAATATTAAAAAAAAATAAAAACATAGAAAATGCTGCCGGCAATATGCGACTATCTCAGAGAAGGTAACACCTACAGCAGCAATTTGCACATCCCTAGAAAGATGAGACATAGACGCTTCATTTGAAGGGTAAAACATAGCCGTGGCTCTCAAACTGTGCCAGTGTTGCCAGGTTGAAAAACAACATTTTTTAAATATTAAAAAAAAATAAAAACATAGAAAATGCTGCCGGAAATATGCGACTATCTCAGAGATGGTAACACCTACAGCAGCAATTTGCACATCCCTAGAAAGAGGAGACATACACGCTTCATTTGAGGGGTAAAACATAGGCGTGGCTCTCTAACTGTGCCAGTGTTGCCAGGTTGAAAACCATATTTTTATAATATTAAAAAAAATAAAAACATAGAAAATGCTGCCGGAAATATGCGACTATCTCAGAGATGGTAACACCTACAGCAGCAATTTGCACATCCCTAGAAAGAGGAGACATAGACGCTTCATTGGAGGGGTAAAACATAGCCGTGCCTCTCAAACTGTGCCAGTGTTGCCAGGTTGAAAAACAACATTTTTTAAATATTAAAAAAAAATAAAAACATAGAAAATGCTGCCGGAAATATGCGACTATCTCAGAGATGGTAACACCTACAGCAGCAATTTGCACATCCCTACAAAGAGGAGACATAGACGCTTCATTGGAGGGGTAAAACATAGCCGTGGCTCTCAAACTGTGCCAGTGTTGCCAGGTTGAAAAACAACATTTTTTAAATATTAAAAAAAAATAAAAACATAGAAAATGCTGCCGGAAATATGCGACTATCTCAGAGATGGTAACACCTACAGCAGCAATTTGCACATCCCTAGAAAGAGGAGACATAGGCGCTTCATTGGAGGGGTAAAACATAGCCGTGGCTCTCAAACTGTGCCAGTGTTGCCAGGTTGAAAAACAACATTTTTTAAATATTAAAAAAAAATAAAAACATAGAAAATGCTGCCGGAAATATGCGACTATCTCAGAGATGGTAACACCTACAGCAGCAATTTGCACATCCCTAGAAAGAGGAGACATAGACGCTTCATTTGATGGGTAAAACATAGCCGTGTCCCTCAAACTGTGCCAGTGTTGCCAGGTTGAAAAACAACATTTTTTAAATATTAAAAAAAAATAAAAACATAGAAAATGCTGCCGGAAATATGCGACTATCTCAGAGATGGTAACATCTACAGCAGCAATTTGCACATCCCTAGAAAGAGGAGACATATACGCTTCATTTGAGGGGTAAAACATAGCCGTGGCTCTCAAACTGTGCCAGTGTTGCCAGGTTGAAAAACAACATTTTTTAAATATTAAAAAAAAATAAAAACATAGAAAATGCTGCCGGAAATATGCGACTATCTCAGAGATGGTAACACCTACAGCAGCAATTTGCACATCCCTAGAAAGAGGAGACATAGACGCTTCATTGGAGGGGTAAAACATAGCCGTGGCTCTCTAACTGTGCCAGTGTTGCCAGGTTGAAAACCATATTTTTATAATATTAAAAAAAATAAAAACATAGAAAATGCTGCCGGAAATATGCGACTATCTCAGAGATGGTAACACCTACAGCAGCAATTTGCACATCCCTAGAAAGAGGAGACATAGACGCTTCATTTGAGGGGTAAAACATAGCCGTGGCTCTCAAACTGTGCAAGTGTTGCCAGGTTGAAAAACAACATTTTTTAAATATTAAAAAAAAATAAAAACAGGGAAAATGCTGCCGGCAATATGCGACTATCTCAGAGACGGTAACACCTACAGCAGCAATTTGCACATCCCTAGAAAGAGGAGACATAGACGCTTCATTTGAGGGGTAAAACATAGGCGTGGCTCTCTAACTGTGCCAGTGTTGCCAGGTTGAAAACCATATTTTTATAATATTAAAAAAAATAAAAACATAGAATGCTGCCGGAAATATGCGACTATCTCAGAGATGGTAACACCTACAGCAGCAATTTGCACATCCCTAGAAAGAGGAGACATAGACGCTTCATTTGAGGGGTAAAACATAGCCGTGCCTCAAACTGTGCCAGTGTTGCCAGGTTGAAAAACAACATTTTTTAAATATTAAAAAAAAATAAAAACATAGAAAATGCTGCCGGAAATATGCGACTATCTCAGAGATGGTAACACCTACAGCAGCAATTTGCACATCCCTAGAAAGAGGAGACATATACGCTTCATTTGAGGGGTAAAACATAGGCGTGGCTCTCTAACTGTGCCAGTGTTGCCAGGTTGAAAACCATATTTTTATAATATTAAAAAAAATAAAAACATAGAATGCTGCCGGAAATATGCGACTATCTCAGAGATGGTAACACCTACAGCAGCAATTTGCACATCCCTAGAAAGAGGAGACATAGACGCTTCATTTGAGGGGTAAAACATATCCGTGGCTCTCAAACTGTGCCAGTGTTGCCGGGTTGAAAAACAACATTTTTTAAATATTAAAAAAAAATAAAAACATAGAAAATGCTGCCGGCAATATGCGACTATCTCAGAGATGGTAACACCTACAGCAGCAATTTGCACATCCCTAGAAAGAGGAGACATAGACGCTTCATTTGAGTTGTAAAACATAGCCGTGGCTCTGAAACTGTGCCAGTGTTGCCAGGTTGAAAAACAACATTTTTTAAATATTAAAAAAAAAGAAAAACATAGAAAATGCTGCCGGCAATATGCCACTATCTCAGAGATGGTAACACCTACAGCAGCAATTTGCACATCCCTAGAAAGAGCAGACATAGACGCTTCATTTGAGGGGTAAAACATAGCCGTGGCTCTTAAACTGTGCCAGTGTTGCCAGGTTGAAAAACCACATTTTTTAAATATAAAAAAAATGAAAACAAAGAAAATGCTGCCGGCAATATGCCACTATCTCAGAGATGGTAACACCTACAGCAGCAATTTGCACATCCCTAGAAAGAGGAGACATAGACGCTTCATTGGAGGGGTAAAACATAGCCGTGGCTCTCAAACTGTGCCAGTGTTGCCAGGTTGAAAAACAAAATTTTTTAAATATTAAAAAAAAATAAAAACATAGAAAATGCTGCCGGAAATATGCGACTATCTCAGAGATGGTAACACCTACAGCAGCAATTTGCACATCCCTAGAAAGATGAGACATAGACGCTTCATTGGAGGGGTAAAACATAGCCGTGGCTCTCAAACTGTGCCAGTGTTGCCAGGTTGAAAAACAACATTTTTTAAATATTAAAAAAAAATAAAAACATAGAAAATGCTGCCGGAAATATGCGACTATCTCAGAGATGGTAACACCTACAGCAGCAATTTGCACATCCCTAGAAAGAGGAGACATAGACGCTTCATTTGAGGGGTAAAACATAGCCGTGGCTCTCAAACTGTGCCAGTGTTGCCAGGTTGAAAAACAAAATTTTTTAAATATTAAAAAAAAATAAAAACATAGAAAATGCTGCCGGAAATATGCGACTATCTCAGAGATGGTAACATCTACAGCAGCAGTTTGCACATCCCTAGAAAGAGGAGACATATACGCTTCATTTGAGGGGTAAAACATAGGCGTTGCTCTCTAACTGTGCCAGTGTTGCCAGGTTGAAAACCATATTTTTATAATATTAAAAAAAATAAAAACATAGAAAATGCTGCCGGAAATATGCGACTATCTCAGAGATGGTAACACCTACAGCAGCAATTTGCACATCCCTAGAAAGAGGAGACATAGACGCTTCATTTGAGGGGTAAAACATAGCCGTGGCTCTCAAACTGTGCCAGTGTTGCCAGGTTGAAAAACAACATTTTTTAAATATTAAAAAAAAATAAAAACATAGAAAATGCTGCCGGCAATATGCGACTATCTCAGAGAAGGTAACACCTACAGCAGCAATTTGCACATCCCTAGAAAGATGAGACATAGACGCTTCATTTGAGGGGTAAAACATAGCCGTGGCTCTCAAACTGTGCCAGTGTTGCCAGGTTGAAAACCATATTTTTATAATATTAAAAAAAATAAAAACATAGAAAATGCTGCAGGAAATATGCGACTATCTCAGAGATGGTAACACCTACAGCAGCAATTTGCACATCCCTAGAAAGAGGAGACATATACGCTTCATTTGAGGGGTAAAACATAGGCGTGGCTCTCAAACTGTGCCAGTGTTGCCAGGTTGAAAAACAACATTTTTTAAATATTAAAAAAAAATAAAAACATAGAAAATGCTGCCGGAAATATGCGACTATCTCAGAGATGGTAACACCTACAGCAGCAATTTGCACATCCCTAGAAAGAGGAGACATAGACGCTTCATTTGAGGGGTAAAACATAGCCGTGGCTCTCAAACTGTGCCAGTGTTGCCAGGTTGAAAACCATATTTTTATAATATTAAAAAAAATAAAAACATAGAAAATGCTGCCGGAAATATGCGACTATATCAGAGATGGTAACACCTACAGCAGCAATTTGCACATCCCTAGAAAGAGGAGACATATACGCTTCATTTGAGGGGTAAAACATAGGCGTGGCTCTCAAACTGTGCCAGTGTTGCCAGGTTGAAAAACAACATTTTTTAAATATTAAAAAAAAATAAAAACATAGAAAATGCTGCCGGAAATATGCGACTATCTCAGAGATGGTAACACCTACAGCAGCAATTTGCACATCCCTAGAAAGAGGAGACATAGACGCTTCATTTGAGGGGTAAAACATAGCCGTGGCTCTCAAACTGTGCCAGTGTTGCCAGGTTGAAAAACAACATTTTTTAAATATTAAAAAAAAATAAAAACATATAAAATGCTGCCGGAAATATGCGACTATCTCAGAGATGGTAACATCTACAGCAGCAGTTTGCACATCCCTAGAAAGAGGAGACATATACGCTTCATTTGAGGGGTAAAACATAGGCGTGGCTCTCTAACTGTGCCAGTGTTGCCAGGTTGAAAACCATATTTTTATAATATTAAAAAAAATAAAAACATAGAAAATGCTGCCGGAAATATGCGACTATCTCAGAGATGGTAACACCTACAGCAGCAATTTGCACATCCCTAGAAAGAGGAGACATAGACGCTTCATTTGAGGTGTAAAACATAGCCGTGGCTCTCAAACTGTGCCAGTGTTGCCAGGTTGAAAAACAACATTTTTTAAATATTAAAAAAAAATAAAAACATAGAAAATACTGCCGGCAATATGCGACTATCTCAGAGAAGGTAACACCTACAGCAGCAATTTGCACATCCCTAGAAAGATGAGACATAGACGCTTCATTTGAGGGGTAAAACATAGCCGTGGCTCTCAAACTGTGCCAGTGTTGCCAGGTTGAAAAACAACATTTTTTAAATATTAAAAAAAAATAAAAACATAGAAAATGCTGCCGGAAATGCGACTATCTCAGAGATGGTAACATCTACAGCAGCAATTTGCACATCCCTAGAAAGAGGAGACATATACGCTTCATTTGAGGGGTAAAACATAGGCGTGGCTCTCTAACTGTGCCAGTGTTGCCAGGTTGAAAACCATATTTTTATAATATTAAAAAAAATAAAAACATAGAAAATGCTGCCGGAAATATGCGACTATCTCAGAGATGGTAACACCTACAGCAGCAATTTGCACATCCCTAGAAAGAGGAGACATAGACGCTTCATTTGAGGGGTAAAACATAGCCGTGGCTCTCAAACTGTGCAAGTGTTGCCAGGTTGAAAAACAACATTTTTTAAATATTAAAAAAAAATAAAAACAGGGAAAATGCTGCCGGCAATATGCGACTATCTCAGAGACGGTAACACCTACAGCAGCAATTTGCACATCCCTAGAAAGAGGAGACATAGACGCTTCATTTGAGGGGTAAAAAATAGGCGTGGCTCTCTAACTGTGCCAGTGTTGCCAGGTTGAAAACCATATTTTTATAATATTAAAAAAAATAAAAACATAGAATGCTGCCGGAAATATGCGACTATCTCAGAGATGGTAACACCTACAGCAGCAATTTGCACATCCCTAGAAAGAGGAGACATAGACGCTTCATTTGAGGGGTAAAACATAGCCGTGCCTCAAACTGTGCCAGTGTTGCCAGGTTGAAAAACAACATTTTTTAAATATTAAAAAAAAATAAAAACATAGAAAATGCTGCCGGAAATATGCGACTATCTCAGAGATGGTAACACCTACAGCAGCAATTTGCACATCCCTAGAAAGAGGAGACATATACGCTTCATTTGAGGGGTAAAACATAGGCGTGGCTCTCTAACTGTGCCAGTGTTGCCAGGTTGAAAACCATATTTTTATAATATTAAAAAAAATAAAAACATAGAATGCTGCCGGAAATATGCGACTATCTCAGAGATGGTAACACCTACAGCAGCAATTTGCACATCCCTAGAAAGAGGAGACATAGACGCTTCATTTGAGTGGTAAAACATAGCCGTGGCTCTCAAACTGTGCCAGTGTTGCCAGGTTGAAAAACCACATTTTTTAAATATAAAAAAAATGAAAACAAAGAAAATGCTGCCGGCAATATGCCACTATCTCAGAGATGGTAACACCTACAGCAGCAATTTGCACATCCCTAGAAAGAGGAGACATAGACGCTTCATTGGAGGGGTAAAACATAGCCGTGGCTCTCAAACTGTGCCAGTGTTGCCAGGTTGAAAAACAACATTTTTTAAATATTAAAAAAAAATAAAAACATAGAAAATGCTGCCGGAAATATGCGACTATCTCAGAGATGGTAACACCTACAGCAGCAATTTGCACATCCCTAGAAAGATGAGACATAGACGCTTCATTTGAGGGGTAAAACATAGCCGTGGCTCTCAAACTGTGCCAGTGTTGCCAGGTTGAAAAACAACATTTTTTAAATATTAAAAAAAAATAAAAACATAGAAAATGCTGCCGGAAATATGCGACTATCTCAGAGATGGTAACACCTACAGCAGCAATTTGCACATCCCTAGAAAGAGGAGACATAGACGCTTCATTTGAGGGGTAAAACATAGCCGTGGCTCTCAAACTGTGCCAGTGTTGCCAGGTTGAAAAACAAAATTTTTTAAAAATTAAAAAAAAATAAAAACATAGAAAATGCTGCCGGAAATATGCGACTATCTCAGAGATGGTAACATCTACAGCAGCAGTTTGCACATCCCTAGAAAGAGGAGACATATACGCTTCATTTGAGGGGTAAAACATAGGCGTGGCTCTCTAACTGTGCCAGTGTTGCCAGGTTGAAAACCATATTTTTATAATATTAAAAAAAATAAAAACATAGAAAATGCTGCCGGAAATATGCGACTATCTCAGAGATGGTAACACCTACAGCAGCAATTTGCACATCCCTAGAAAGAGGAGACATAGACGCTTCATTTGAGGGGTAAAACATAGCCGTGGCTCTCAAACTGTGCCAGTGTTGCCAGGTTGAAAAACAACATTTTTTAAATATTAAAAAAAAATAAAAACATAGAAAATGCTGCCGGCAATATGCGACTATCTCAGAGAAGGTAACACCTACAGCAGCAATTTGCACATCCCTAGAAAGATGAGACATAGACGCTTCATTTGAGGGGTAAAACATAGCCGTGGCTCTCAAACTGTGCCAGTGTTGCCAGGTTGAAAAACAACATTTTTTAAATATTAAAAAAAAATAAAAACATAGAAAATGCTGCCGGAAATATGCGACTATCTCAGAGATGGTAACACCTACAGCAGCAATTTGCACATCCCTAGAAAGAGGAGACATATACGCTTCATTTGAGGGGTAAAACATAGGCGTGGCTCTCAAACTGTGCCAGTGTTGCCAGGTTGAAAAACAACATTTTTTAAATATTAAAAAAAAATAAAAACATAGAAAATGCTGCCGGAAATATGCGACTATCTCAGAGATGGTAACACCTACAGCAGCAATTTGCACATCCCTAGAAAGAGGAGACATAGACGCTTCATTTGAGGGGTAAAACATAGCCGTGGCTCTCAAACTGTGCCAGTGTTGCCAGGTTGAAAACCATATTTTTATAATATTAAAAAAAATAAAAACATAGAAAATGCTGCCGGAAATATGCGACTATATCAGAGATGGTAACACCTACAGCAGCAATTTGCACATCCCTAGAAAGAGGAGACATATACGCTTCATTTGAGGGGTAAAACATAGGCGTGGCTCTCAAACTGTGCCAGTGTTGCCAGGTTGAAAAACAACATTTTTTAAATATTAAAAAAAAATAAAAACATAGAAAATGCTGCCGGAAATATGCGACTATCTCAGAGATGGTAACACCTACAGCAGCAATTTGCACATCCCTAGAAAGAGGAGACATAGACGCTTCATTTGAGGGGTAAAACATAGCCGTGGCTCTCAAACTGTGCCAGTGTTGCCAGGTTGAAAAACAACATTTTTTAAATATTAAAAAAAAATAAAAACATAGAAAATGCTGCCGGAAATATGCGACTATCTCAGAGATGGTAACACCTACAGCAGCAATTTGCACATCCCTAGAAAGAGGAGACATATACGCTTCATTTGAGGGGTAAAACATAGGCGTGGCTCTCTAACTGTGCCAGTGTTGCCAGGTTGAAAACCATATTTTTATAATATTAAAAAAAATAAAAACATAGAAAATGCTGCCGGAAATATGCGACTATCTCAGAGATGGTAACACCTACAGCAGCAATTTGCACATCCCTAGAAAGAGGAGACATAGACGCTTCATTTGAGGGGTAAAACATAGCCGTGCCTCTCAAACTGTGCCAGTGTTGCCAGGTTGAAAAACAACATTTTTTAAATATTAAAAAAAAATAAAAACATAGAAAATGCTGCCGGAAATATGCGACTATCTCAGAGATGGTAACACCTACAGCAGCAATTTGCACATCCCTAGAAAGAGGAGACATAGACGCTTCATTGGAGGGGTAAAACATAGCCGTGGCTCTCAAACTGTGCCAGTGTTGCCAGTTTGAAAAACAACATTTTTTAAATATTAAAAAAAAATAAAAACATAGAAAATGCTGCCGGAAATATGCGACTATCTCAGAGATGGTAACACCTACAGCAGCAATTTGCACATCCCTAGAAAGAGGAGACATAGACGCTTCATTTGAGGGGTAAAACATAGCCGTGGCTCTCAAACTGTGCAAGTGTTGCCAGGTTGAAAAACAACATTTTTTAAATATTAAAAAAAAATAAAAACAGGGAAAATGCTGCCGGCAATATGCGACTATCTCAGAGATGGTAACACCTACAGCAGCAATTTGCACATTCCTAGAAAGAGGAGGCATATACGCTTCATTTGAGGGGTAAAACATAGGCGTGGCTCTCTAACTGTGCCAGTGTTGCCAGGTTGAAAACCATATTTTTATACGGAAATATGCGACTATCTCAGAGATGGTAACACCTACAGCAGCAATTTGCACATCCCTAGAAAGAGGAGACATAGACGCTTCATTTGAGGGGTAAAACATAGCCGTGCCTCAAACTGTTCCAGTGTTGCCAGGTTGAAAAACAACATTTTTTAAATATTAAAAAAAAATAAAAACATAGAAAATGCTGCCGGCAATATGCGACTATCTCAGAGATGGTAACACCTACAGCAGCAATTTGCACATCCCTAGAAAGAGGAGACATAGACGCTTCATTTGAGGGGTAAAACATAGACGTGGCTCTGAAACTGTGCCAGTGTTTCCAGGTTGAAAAACAACATTTTTTAAATATTAAAAAAAAATAAAAACATAGAAAATGCTGCCGGAAATATGCGACTATCTCAGAGACGGTAACACCTACAGCAGCAATTTGCACATCCCTAGAAAGAGGAGACATAGACGCTTCATTTGAGGGGTAAAACATAGCCGTGGCTCTCAAACTGTGCCAGTGTTGCCGGGTTGAAAAACAACATTTTTTAAATATTAAAAAAAAATAAAAACATAGAAAATGCTGCCGGCAATATGCGACTATCTCAGAGATGGTAACACCTACAGCAGCAATTTGCACATCCCTAGAAAGAGGAGACATAGACGCTTCATTTGAGGGGTAAAACATAGCCGTGGCTCTCAAACTCTGCCAGTGTTGCCAGGTTGAAAAACAACATTTTTTAAATATTAAAAAAAAAGAAAAACATAGAAAATGCTGCCGGCAATATGCCACTATCTCAGAGATGGTAACACCTACAGCAGCAATTTGCACATCCCTAGAAAGAGCAGACATAGACGCTTCATTTGAGGGGTAAAACATAGCCGTGGCTCTTAAACTGTGCCAGTGTTGCCAGGTTGAAAAACCACATTTTTTAAATATAAAAAAAATGAAAACAAAGAAAATGCTGCCGGCAATATGCCACTATCTCAGAGATGGTAACACCTACAGCAGCAATTTGCACATCCCTAGAAAGAGCAGACATAGACGCTTCATTTGAGGGGTAAAACATAGCCGTGGCTCTCAAACTGTGCCAGTGTTGCCAGGTTGAAAAACAACATTTTTTAAATATTAAAAAAAAATAAAAACATAGAAAATGCTGCCGGCAATATGCGACTATCTCAGAGAAGGTAACACCTACAGCAGCAATTTGCACATCCCTAGAAAGAGGAGACATAGACGCTTCATTTGAGGGGTAAAACATAGCCGTGGCTCTCAAACTGTGCCAGTGTTGCCAGGTTGAAAACCATATTTTTATAATATTAAAAAAAATAAAAACATAGAAAATGCTGCAGGAAATATGCGACTATCTCAGAGATGGTAACACCTACAGCAGCAATTTGCACATCCCTAGAAAGAGGAGACATATACGCTTCATTTGAGGGGTAAAACATAGGCGTGGCTCTCAAACTGTGCCAGTGTTGCCAGGTTGAAAAACAACATTTTTTAAATATTAAAAAAAAATAAAAACATAGAAAATGCTGCCGGAAATATGCGACTATCTCAGAGATGGTAACACCTACAGCAGCAATTTGCACATCCCTAGAAAGAGGAGACATAGACGCTTCATTGGAGGGGTAAAACATAGCCGTGGCTCTCAAACTGTGCCAGTGTTGCCAGGTTGAAAACCATATTTTTATAATATTAAAAAAAATAAAAACATAGAAAATGCTGCAGGAAATATGCGACTATCTCAGAGATGGTAACACCTACAGCAGCAATTTGCACATCCCTAGAAAGAGGAGACATAGACGCTTCATTGGAGGGGTAAAACATAGCCGTGGCTCTCAAACTGTGCCAGTGTTGCCAGGTTGAAAAACAACATTTTTTAAATATTAAAAAAAAATAAAAACATAGAAAATGCTGCCGGAAATATGCGACTATCTCAGAGATGGTAACACCTACAGCAGCAATTTGCACATCCCTAGAAAGAGGAGACATAGACGCTTCATTGGAGGGGTAAAACATAGCCGTGGCTCTCAAACTGTGCCAGTGTTGCCAGGTTGAAAAACAACATTTTTTAAATATTAAAAAAAAATAAAAACATAGAAAATGCTGCCGGAAATATGCGACTATCTCAGAGATGGTAACACCTACAGCAGCAATTTGCACATCCCTAGAAAGAGGAGACATAGACGCTTCATTTGAGGGGTAAAACATAGCCGTGGCTCTCAAACTGTGCCAGTGTTGCCAGGTTGAAAAACAACATTTTTTAAATATTAAAAAAAAATAAAAACATAGAAAATGCTGCCGGAAATATGCGACTATCTCAGAGATGGTAACATCTACAGCAGCAGTTTGCACATCCCTAGAAAGAGGAGACATATACGCTTCATTTGAGGGGTAAAACATAGGCGTGGCTCTCTAACTGTGCCAGTGTTGCCAGGTTGAAAACCATATTTTTATAATATTAAAAAAAATAAAAACATAGAAAATGCTGCCGGAAATATGCGACTATCTCAGAGATGGTAACACCTACAGCAGCAATTTGCACATCCCTAGAAAGAGGAGACATAGACGCTTCATTTGAGGGGTAAAACATAGCCGTGGCTCTCAAACTGTGCCAGTGTTGCCAGGTTGAAAAACAACATTTTTTAAATATTAAAAAAAAATAAAAACAAAGAAAATGCTGCCGGCAATATGCGACTATCTCAGAGAAGGTAACACCTACAGCAGCAATTTGCACATCCCTAGAAAGATGAGACATAGACGCTTCATTTGAGGGGTAAAACATAGCCGTGGCTCTCAAACTGTGCCAGTGTTGCCAGGTTGAAAAACAACATTTTTTAAATATTAAAAAAAAATAAAAACATAGAAAATGCTGCCGGAAATATGCGACTATCTCAGAGATGGTAACACCTACAGCAGCAATTTGCACATCCCTAGAAAGAGGAGACATATACGCTTCATTTGAGGGGTAAAACATAGGCGTGGCTCTCAAACTGTGCCAGTGTTGCCAGGTTGAAAAACAACATTTTTTAAATATTAAAAAAAAATAAAAACATAGAAAATGCTGCCGGAAATATGCGACTATCTCAGAGATGGTAACACCTACAGCAGCAATTTGCACATCCCTAGAAAGAGGAGACATAGACGCTTCATTTGAGGGGTAAAACATAGCCGTGGCTCTCAAACTGTGCCAGTGTTGCCAGGTTGAAAAACAACATTTTTTAAATATTAAAAAAAAATAAAAACATAGAAAATGCTGCCGGCAATATGCGACTATCTCAGAGAAGGTAACACCTACAGCAGCAATTTGCACATCCCTAGAAAGATGAGACATAGACGCTTCATTTGAAGGGTAAAACATAGCCGTGGCTCTCAAACTGTGCCAGTGTTGCCAGGTTGAAAAACAACATTTTTTAAATATTAAAAAAAAATAAAAACATAGAAAATGCTGCCGGAAATATGCGACTATCTCAGAGATGGTAACACCTACAGCAGCAATTTGCACATCCCTAGAAAGAGGAGACATACACGCTTCATTTGAGGGGTAAAACATAGGCGTGGCTCTCTAACTGTGCCAGTGTTGCCAGGTTGAAAACCATATTTTTATAATATTAAAAAAAATAAAAACATAGAAAATGCTGCCGGAAATATGCGACTATCTCAGAGATGGTAACACCTACAGCAGCAATATGCACATCCCTAGAAAGAGGAGACATAGACGCTTCATTTGAGGGGTAAAACATAGCCGTGGCTCTCAAACTGTGCCAGTGTTGCCAGGTTGAAAAACAACATTTTTTAAATATTAAAAAAAAATAAAAACATAGAAAATGCTGCCGGAAATATGCGACTATCTCAGAGATGGTAACACCTACAGCAGCAATTTGCACATCCCTAGAAAGAGGAGACATATACGCTTCATTTGAGGGGTAAAACATAGGCGTGGCTCTCAAACTGTGCCAGTGTTGCCAGGTTGAAAAACAACATTTTTTAAATATTAAAAAAAAATAAAAACATAGAAAATGCTGCCGGAAATATGCGACTATCTCAGAGATGGTAACACCTACAGCAGCAATTTGCACATCCCTAGAAAGAGGAGACATAGACGCTTCATTTGAGGGGTAAAACATAGCCGTGGCTCTCAAACTGTGCCAGTGTTGCCAGGTTGAAAAACAACATTTTTTAAATATTAAAAAAAAATAAAAACATAGAAAATGCTGCCGGCA
The DNA here is from genome assembly GCA_916610125.1 of Cheilosia vulpina. Classification (NCBI taxonomy): domain Eukaryota; kingdom Metazoa; phylum Arthropoda; class Insecta; order Diptera; family Syrphidae; genus Cheilosia; species Cheilosia vulpina. Next base: position 48,058,479 of record OU744280.1, read on the forward strand.
ATATGCGACTATCTCAGAGAAGGTAACACCTACAGCAGCAATTTGCACATCCCTAGAAAGATGAGACATAGACGCTTCATTTGAAGGGTAAAACATAGCCGTGGCTCTCAAACTGTGCCAGTGTTGCCAGGTTGAAAAACAACATTTTTTAAATATTAAAAAAAAATAAAAACATAGAAAATGCTGCCGGAAATATGCGACTATCTCAGAGATGGTAACACCTACAGCAGCAATTTGCACATCCCTAGAAAGAGGAGACATACACGCTTCATTTGAGGGGTAAAACATAGGCGTGGCTCTCTAACTGTGCCAGTGTTGCCAGGTTGAAAACCATATTTTTATAATATTAAAAAAAATAAAAACATAGAAAATGCTGCCGGAAATATGCGACTATCTCAGAGATGGTAACACCTACAGCAGCAATATGCACATCCCTAGAAAGAGGAGACATAGACGCTTCATTGGAGGGGTAAAACATAGCCGTGCCTCTCGAACTGTGCCAGTGTTGCCAGGTTGAAAAACAACATTTTTTAAATATTAAAAAAAAATAAAAACATAGAAAATGCTGCCGGAAATATGCGACTATCTCAGAGATGGTAACACCTACAGCAGCAATTTGCACATCCCTAGAAAGAGGAGACATAGACGCTTCATTGGAGGGGTAAAACATAGCCGTGGCTCTCAAACTGTGCCAGTGTTGCCAGGTTGAAAAACAACATTTTTTAAATATTAAAAAAAAATAAAAACATAGAAAATGCTGCCGGAAATATGCGACTATCTCAGAGATGGTAACACCTACAGCAGCAATTTGCACATCCCTAGAAAGAGGAGACATAGGCGCTTCATTGGAGGGGTAAAACATAGCCGTGGCTCTCAAACTGTGCCAGTGTTGCCAGGTTGAAAAACAACATTTTTTAAATATTAAAAAAAAATAAAAACATAGAAAATGCTGCCGGAAATATGCGACTATCTCAGAGATGGTAACACCTACAGCAGCAATTTGCACATCCCTAGAAAGAGGAGACATAGACGCTTCATTTGATGGGTAAAACATAGCCGTGTCCCTCAAACTGTGCCAGTGTTGCCAGGTTGAAAAACAACATTTTTTAAATATTAAAAAAAAATAAAAACATAGAAAATGCTGCCGGAAATATGCGACTATCTCAGAGATGGTAACATCTACAGCAGCAGTTTGCACATCCCTAGAAAGAGGAGACATATACGCTTCATTTGAGGGGTAAAACATAGCCGTGGCTCTCAAACTGTGCCAGTGTTGCCAGGTTGAAAAACAACATTTTTTAAATATTAAAAAAAAATAAAAACATAGAAAATGCTGCCGGAAATATGCGACTATCTCAGAGATGGTAACACCTACAGCAGCAATTTGCACATCCCTAGAAAGAGGAGACATAGGCGCTTCATTGGAGGGGTAAAACATAGCCGTGGCTCTCTAACTGTGCCAGTGTTGCCAGGTTGAAAACCATATTTTTATAATATTAAAAAAAATAAAAACATAGAAAATGCTGCCGGAAATATGCGACTATCTCAGAGATGGTAACACCTACAGCAGCAATTTGCACATCCCTAGAAAGAGGAGACATAGACGCTTCATTTGAGGGGTAAAACATAGCCGTGGCTCTCAAACTGTGCAAGTGTTGCCAGGTTGAAAAACAACATTTTTTAAATATTAAAAAAAAATAAAAACAGGGAAAATGCTGCCGGCAATATGCGACTATCTCAGAGACGGTAACACCTACAGCAGCAATTTGCACATCCCTAGAAAGAGGAGACATAGACGCTTCATTTGAGGGGTAAAACATAGGCGTGGCTCTCTAACTGTGCCAGTGTTGCCAGGTTGAAAACCATATTTTTATAATATTAAAAAAAATAAAAACATAGAATGCTGCCGGAAATATGCGACTATCTCAGAGATGGTAACACCTACAGCAGCAATTTGCACATCCCTAGAAAGAGGAGACATAGACGCTTCATTTGAGGGGTAAAACATAGCCGTGCCTCAAACTGTGCCAGTGTTGCCAGGTTGAAAAACAACATTTTTTAAATATTAAAAAAAAATAAAAACATAGAAAATGCTGCCGGAAATATGCGACTATCTCAGAGATGGTAACACCTACAGCAGCAATTTGCACATCCCTAGAAAGAGGAGACATATACGCTTCATTTGAGGGGTAAAACATAGGCGTGGCTCTCTAACTGTGCCAGTGTTGCCAGGTTGAAAACCATATTTTTATAATATTAAAAAAAATAAAAACATAGAATGCTGCCGGAAATATGCGACTATCTCAGAGATGGTAACACCTACAGCAGCAATTTGCACATCCCTAGAAAGAGGAGACATAGACGCTTCATTTGAGGGGTAAAACATATCCGTGGCTCTCAAACTGTGCCAGTGTTGCCGGGTTGAAAAACAACATTTTTTAAATATTAAAAAAAAATAAAAACATAGAAAATGCTGCCGGCAATATGCGACTATCTCAGAGATGGTAACACCTACAGCAGCAATTTGCACATCCCTAGAAAGAGGAGACATAGACGCTTCATTTGAGTGGTAAAACATAGCCGTGGCTCTGAAACTGTGCCAGTGTTGCCAGGTTGAAAAACAACATTTTTTAAATATTAAAAAAAAAGAAAAACATAGAAAATGCTGCCGGCAATATGCCACTATCTCAGAGATGGTAACACCTACAGCAGCAATTTGCACATCCCTAGAAAGAGCAGACATAGACGCTTCATTTGAGGGGTAAAACATAGCCGTGGCTCTTAAACTGTGCCAGTGTTGCCAGGTTGAAAAACCACATTTTTTAAATATAAAAAAAATGAAAACAAAGAAAATGCTGCCGGCAATATGCCACTATCTCAGAGATGGTAACACCTACAGCAGCAATTTGCACATCCCTAGAAAGAGGAGACATAGACGCTTCATTGGAGGGGTAAAACATAGCCGTGGCTCTCAAACTGTGCCAGTGTTGCCAGGTTGAAAAACAACATTTTTTAAATATTAAAAAAAAATAAAAACATAGAAAATGCTGCCGGAAATATGCGACTATCTCAGAGATGGTAACACCTACAGCAGCAATTTGCACATCCCTAGAAAGATGAGACATAGACGCTTCATTGGAGGGGTAAAACATAGCCGTGGCTCTCAAACTGTGCCAGTGTTGCCAGGTTGAAAAACAACATTTTTTAAATATTAAAAAAAAATAAAAACATAGAAAATGCTGCCGGAAATATGCGACTATCTCAGAGATGGTAACACCTACAGCAGCAATTTGCACATCCCTAGAAAGAGGAGACATAGACGCTTCATTTGAGGGGTAAAACATAGCCGTGGCTCTCAAACTGTGCCAGTGTTGCCAGGTTGAAAAACAAAATTTTTTAAATATTAAAAAAAAATAAAAACATAGAAAATGCTGCCGGAAATATGCGACTATCTCAGAGATGGTAACATCTACAGCAGCAGTTTGCACATCCCTAGAAAGAGGAGACATATACGCTTCATTTGAGGGGTAAAACATAGGCGTTGCTCTCTAACTGTGCCAGTGTTGCCAGGTTGAAAACCATATTTTTATAATATTAAAAAAAATAAAAACATAGAAAATGCTGCCGGAAATATGCGACTATCTCAGAGATGGTAACACCTACAGCAGCAATTTGCACATCCCTAGAAAGAGGAGACATAGACGCTTCATTTGAGGGGTAAAACATAGCCGTGGCTCTCAAACTGTGCCAGTGTTGCCAGGTTGAAAAACAACATTTTTTAAATATTAAAAAAAAATAAAAACATAGAAAATGCTGCCGGCAATATGCGACTATCTCAGAGATGGTAACACCTACAGCAGCAATTTGCACATCCCTAGAAAGATGAGACATAGACGCTTCATTTGAGGGGTAAAACATAGCCGTGGCTCTCAAACTGTGCCAGTGTTGCCAGGTTGAAAACCATATTTTTATAATATTAAAAAAAATAAAAACATAGAAAATGCTGCAGGAAATATGCGACTATCTCAGAGATGGTAACACCTACAGCAGCAATTTGCACATCCCTAGAAAGAGGAGACATATACGCTTCATTTGAGGGGTAAAACATAGGCGTGGCTCTCAAACTGTGCCAGTGTTGCCAGGTTGAAAAACAAAATTTTTTAAATATTAAAAAAAAATAAAAACATAGAAAATGCTGCCGGAAATATGCGACTATCTCAGAGATGGTAACACCTACAGCAGCAATTTGCACATCCCTAGAAAGAGGAGACATATACGCTTCATTTGAGGGGTAAAACATAGCCGTGGCTCTCAAACTGTGCCAGTGTTGCCAGGTTGAAAACCATATTTTTATAATATTAAAAAAAATAAAAACATAGAAAATGCTGCCGGAAATATGCGACTATATCAGAGATGGTAACACCTACAGCAGCAATTTGCACATCCCTAGAAAGAGGAGACATATACGCTTCATTTGAGGGGTAAAACATAGGCGTGGCTCTCAAACTGTGCCAGTGTTGCCAGGTTGAAAAACAACATTTTTTAAATATTAAAAAAAAATAAAAACATAGAAAATGCTGCCGGAAATATGCGACTATCTCAGAGATGGTAACACCTACAGCAGCAATTTGCACATCCCTAGAAAGAGGAGACATATACGCTTCATTTGAGGGGTAAAACATAGGCGTGGCTCTCAAACTGTGCCAGTGTTGCCAGGTTGAAAAACAACATTTTTTAAATATTAAAAAAAAATAAAAACATAGAAAATGCTGCAGGAAATATGCGACTATCTCAGAGATGGTAACACCTACAGCAGCAATTTGCACATCCCTAGAAAGAGGAGACATATACGCTTCATTTGAGGGGTAAAACATAGGCGTGGCTCTCAAACTGTGCCAGTGTTGCCAGGTTGAAAAACAACATTTTTTAAATATTAAAAAAAAATAAAAACATAGAAAATGCTGCCGGAAATATGCGACTATCTCAGAGATGGTAACACCTACAGCAGCAATTTGCACATCCCTAGAAAGAGGAGACATAGACGCTTCATTTGAGGGGTAAAACATAGCCGTGGCTCTCAAACTGTGCCAGTGTTGCCAGGTTGAAAACCATATTTTTATAATATTAAAAAAAATAAAAACATAGAAAATGCTGCCGGAAATATGCGACTATATCAGAGATGGTAACACCTACAGCAGCAATTTGCACATCCCTAGAAAGAGGAGACATATACGCTTCATTTGAGGGGTAAAACATAGGCGTGGCTCTCAAACTGTGCCAGTGTTGCCAGGTTGAAAAACAACATTTTTTAAATATTAAAAAAAAATAAAAACATAGAAAATGCTGCCGGAAATATGCGACTATCTCAGAGATGGTAACACCTACAGCAGCAATTTGCACATCCCTAGAAAGAGGAGACATAGACGCTTCATTTGAGGGGTAAAACATAGCCGTGGCTCTCAAACTGTGCCAGTGTTGCCAGGTTGAAAAACAACATTTTTTAAATATTAAAAAAAAATAAAAACATAGAAAATGCTGCCGGAAATATGCGACTATCTCAGAGATGGTAACATCTACAGCAGCAGTTTGCACATCCCTAGAAAGAGGAGACATATACGCTTCATTTGAGGGGTAAAACATAGGCGTGGCTCTCTAACTGTGCCAGTGTTGCCAGGTTGAAAACCATATTTTTATAATATTAAAAAAAATAAAAACATAGAAAATGCTGCCGGAAATATGCGACTATCTCAGAGATGGTAACACCTACAGCAGCAATTTGCACATCCCTAGAAAGAGGAGACATAGACGCTTTATTTGAGGTGTAAAACATAGCCGTGGCTCTCAAACTGTGCCAGTGTTGCCAGGTTGAAAAACAACATTTTTTAAATATTAAAAAAAAATAAAAACATAGAAAATACTGCCGGCAATATGCGACTATCTCAGAGAAGGTAACACCTACAGCAGCAATTTGCACATCCCTAGAAAGATGAGACATAGACGCTTCATTTGAGGGGTAAAACATAGCCGTGGCTCTCAAACTGTGCCAGTGTTGCCAGGTTGAAAAACAACATTTTTTAAATATTAAAAAAAAATAAAAACATAGAAAATGCTGCCGGAAATATGCGACTATCTCAGAGATGGTAACACCTACAGCAGCAATTTGCACATCCCTAGAAAGAGGAGACATATACGCTTCATTTGAGGGGTAAAACATAGGCGTGGCTCTCTAACTGTGCCAGTGTTGCCAGGTTGAAAACAACATTTTTTAAATATTAAAAAAAAATAAAAACATAGAAAATGCTGCCGGAAATATGCGACTATCTCAGAGATGGTAACACCTACAGCAGCAATTTGCACATCCCTAGAAAGAGGAGACATAGACGCTTCATTTGAGGGGTAAAACATAGCCGTGGCTCTCAAACTGTGCCAGTGTTGCCAGGTTGAAAAACAACATTTTTTAAATATTAAAAAAAAATAAAAACATAGAAAATGCTGCCGGCAATATGCGACTATCTCAGAGATGGTAACACCTACAGCAGCAATTTGCACATCCCTAGAAAGAGGAGACATAGACGCTTCATTTGAGTGGTAAAACATAGCCGTGGCTCTCAAACTGTGCCAGTGTTGCCAGGTTGAAAAACAACATTTTTTAAATATTAAAAAAAAAGAAAAACATAGAAAATGCTGCCGGCAATATGCCACTATCTCAGAGATGGTAACACCTACAGCAGCAATTTGCACATCCCTAGAAAGAGCAGACATAGACGCTTCATTTGAGGGGTAAAACATATCCGTGGCTCTCAAACTGTGCCAGTGTTGCCGGGTTGAGAAACAACATTTTTTAAATATTAAAAAAAAATAAAAACATAGAAAATGCTGCCGGCAATATGCGACTATCTCAGAGATGGTAACACCTACAGCAGCAATTTGCACATCCCTAGAAAGAGGAGACATAGACGCTTCATTTGAGTGGTAAAACATAGCCGTGGCTCTCAAACTGTGCCAGTGTTGCCAGGTTGAAAAACAACATTTTTTAAATATTAAAAAAAAAGAAAAACATAGAAAATGCTGCCGGCAATATGCCACTATCTCAGAGATGGTAACACCTACAGCAGCAATTTGCACATCCCTAGAAAGAGCAGACATAGACGCTTCATTTGAGGGGTAAAACATAGCCGTGGCTCTTAAACTGTGCCAGTGTTGCCAGGTTGAAAAACCACATTTTTTAAATATAAAAAAAATGAAAACAAAGAAAATGCTGCCGGCAATATGCCACTATCTCAGAGATGGTAACACCTACAGCAGCAATTTGCACATCCCTAGAAAGCGGAGACATAGACGCTTCATTGGAGGGGTAAAACATAGCCGTGGCTCTCAAACTGTGCCAGTGTTGCCAGGTTGAAAAACAACATTTTTTAAATATTAAAAAAAAATAAAAACATAGAAAATGCTGCCGGAAATATGCGACTATCTCAGAGATGGTAACACCTACAGCAGCAATTTGCACATCCCTAGAAAGAGGAGACATAGACGCTTCATTGGAGGGGTAAAACATAGCCGTGGCTCTCAAACTGTGCCAGTGTTGCCAGGTTGAAAAACAACATTTTTTAAATATTAAAAAAAAATAAAAACATAGAAAATGCTGCCGGAAATATGCGACTATCTCAGAGATGGTAACACCTACAGCAGCAATTTGCACATCCCTAGAAAGAGGAGACATAGACGCTTCATTTGAGGGGTAAAACATAGCCGTGGCTCTCAAACTGTGCCAGTGTTGCCAGGTTGAAAAACAAAATTTTTTAAATATTAAAAAAAAATAAAAACATAGAAAATGCTGCCGGAAATATGCGACTATCTCAGAGATGGTAACATCTACAGCAGCAGTTTGCACATCCCTAGAAAGAGGAGACATATACGCTTCATTTGAGGGGTAAAACATAGGCGTTGCTCTCTAACTGTGCCAGTGTTGCCAGGTTGAAAACCATATTTTTATAATATTAAAAAAAATAAAAACATAGAAAATGCTGCCGGAAATATGCGACTATCTCAGAGATGGTAACACCTACAGCAGCAATTTGCACATCCCTAGAAAGAGGAGACTTAGACGCTTCATTTGAGGGGTAAAACATAGCCGTGGCTCTCAAACTGTGCCAGTGTTGCCAGGTTGAAAAACAACATTTTTTAAATATTAAAAAAAAATAAAAACATAGAAAATGCTGCCGGCAATATGCGACTATCTCAGAGAAGGTAACACCTACAGCAGCAATTTGCACATCCCTAGAAAGATGAGACATAGACGCTTCATTTGAGGGGTAAAACATAGCCGTGGCTCTCAAACTGTGCCAGTGTTGCCAGGTTGAAAACCATATTTTTATAATATTAAAAAAAATAAAAACATAGAAAATGCTGCAGGAAATATGCGACTATCTCAGAGATGGTAACACCTACAGCAGCAATTTGCACATCCCTAGAAAGAGGAGACATATACGCTTCATTTGAGGGGTAAAACATAGGCGTGGCTCTCAAACTGTGCCAGTGTTGCCAGGTTGAAAAACAACATTTTTTAAATATTAAAAAAAAATAAAAACATAGAAAATGCTGCCGGAAATATGCGACTATCTCAGAGATGGTAACACCTACAGCAGCAATTTGCACATCCCTAGAAAGAGGAGACATAGACGCTTCATTTGAGGGGTAAAACATAGCCGTGGCTCTCAAACTGTGCCAGTGTTGCCAGGTTGAAAACCATATTTTTATAATATTAAAAAAAATAAAAACATAGAAAATGCTGCCGGAAATATGCGACTATCTCAGAGATGGTAACACCTACAGCAGCAATTTGCACATCCCTAGAAAGAGGAGACATATACGCTTCATTTGAGGGGTAAAACATAGGCGTGGCTCTCAAACTGTGCCAGTGTTGCCAGGTTGAAAAACAACATTTTTTAAATATTAAAAAAAAATAAAAACATAGAAAATGCTGCCGGAAATATGCGACTATCTCAGAGATGGTAACACCTACAGCAGCAATTTGCACATCCCTAGAAAGAGGAGACATAGACGCTTCATTTGAGGGGTAAAACATAGCCGTGGCTCTCAAACTGTGCCAGTGTTGCCAGGTTGAAAAACAACATTTTTTAAATATTAAAAAAAAATAAAAACATAGAAAATGCTGCCGGAAATATGCGACTATCTCAGAGATGGTAACATCTACAGCAGCAGTTTGCACATCCCTAGAAAGAGGAGACATATACGCTTCATTTGAGGGGTAAAACATAGGCGTGGCTCTCTAACTGTGCCAGTGTTGCCAGGTTGAAAACCATATTTTTATAATATTAAAAAAAATAAAAACATAGAAAATGCTGCCGGAAATATGCGACTATCTCAGAGATGGTAACACCTACAGCAGCAATTTGCACATCCCTAGAAAGAGGAGACATAGACGCTTCATTTGAGGTGTAAAACATAGCCGTGGCTCTCAAACTGTGCCAGTGTTGCCAGGTTGAAAAACAACATTTTTTAAATATTAAAAAAAAATAAAAACATAGAAAATGCTGCCGGCAATATGCGACTATCTCAGAGAAGGTAACACCTACAGCAGCAATTTGCACATCCCTAGAAAGATGAGACATAGACGCTTCATTTGAGGGGTAAAACATAGCCGTGGCTCTCAAACTGTGCCAGTGTTGCCAGGTTGAAAAACAACATTTTTTAAATATTAAAAAAAAATAAAAACATAGAAAATGCTGCCGGAAATATGCGACTATCTCAGAGATGGTAACACCTACAGCAGCAATTTGCACATCCCTAGAAAGAGGAGACATATACGCTTCATTTGAGGGGTAAAACATAGGCGTGGCTCTCAAACTGTGCCAGTGTTGCCAGGTTGAAAAACAACATTTTTTAAATATTAAAAAAAAATAAAAACATAGAAAATGCTGCCGGAAATATGCGACTATCTCAGAGATGGTAACACCTACAGCAGCAATTTGCACATCCCTAGAAAGAGGAGACATAGACGCTTCATTTGAGGGGTAAAACATAGCCGTGGCTCTCAAACTGTGCCAGTGTTGCCAGGTTGAAAAACAACATTTTTTAAATATTAAAAAAAAATAAAAACATAGAAAATGCTGCCGGCAATATGCGACTATCTCAGAGATGGTAACACCTACAGCAGCAATTTGCACATCCCTAGAAAGAGGAGACATAGACGCTTCATTTGAGTGGTAAAACATAGCCGTGGCTCTCAAACTGTGCCAGTGTTGCCAGGTTGAAAAACAACATTTTTTAAATATTAAAAAAAAAGAAAAACATAGAAAATGCTGCCGGCAATATGCCACTATCTCAGAGATGGTAACACCTACAGCAGCAATTTGCACATCCCTAGAAAGAGCAGACATAGACGCTTCATTTGAGGGGTAAAACATATCCGTGGCTCTCAAACTGTGCCAGTGTTGCCGGGTTGAGAAACAACATTTTTTAAATATTAAAAAAAAATAAAAACATAGAAAATGCTGCCGGCAATATGCGACTATCTCAGAGATGGTAACACCTACAGCAGCAATTTGCACATCCCTAGAAAGAGGAGACATAGACGCTTCATTTGAGTGGTAAAACATAGCCGTGGCTCTCAAACTGTGCCAGTGTTGCCAGGTTGAAAAACAACATTTTTTAAATATTAAAAAAAAAGAAAAACATAGAAAATGCTGCCGGCAATATGCCACTATCTCAGAGATGGTAACACCTACAGCAGCAATTTGCACATCCCTAGAAAGAGCAGACATAGACGCTTCATTTGAGGGGTAAAACATAGCCGTGGCTCTTAAACTGTGCCAGTGTTGCCAGGTTGAAAAACCACATTTTTTAAATATAAAAAAAATGAAAACAAAGAAAATGCTGCCGGCAATATGCCACTATCTCAGAGATGGTAACACCTACAGCAGCAATTTGCACATCCCTAGAAAGCGGAGACATAGACGCTTCATTGGAGGGGTAAAACATAGCCGTGGCTCTCAAACTGTGCCAGTGTTGCCAGGTTGAAAAACAACATTTTTTAAATATTAAAAAAAAATAAAAACATAGAAAATGCTGCCGGAAATATGCGACTATCTCAGAGATGGTAACACCTACAGCAGCAATTTGCACATCCCTAGAAAGAGGAGACATAGACGCTTCATTGGAGGGGTAAAACATAGCCGTGGCTCTCAAACTGTGCCAGTGTTGCCAGGTTGAAAAACAACATTTTTTAAATATTAAAAAAAAATAAAAACATAGAAAATGCTGCCGGAAATATGCGACTATCTCAGAGATGGTAACACCTACAGCAGCAATTTGCACATCCCTAGAAAGAGGAGACATAGACGCTTCATTTGAGGGGTAAAACATAGCCGTGGCTCTCAAACTGTGCCAGTGTTGCCAGGTTGAAAAACAACATTTTTTAAATATTAAAAAAAAATAAAAACATAGAAAATGCTGCCGGAAATATGCGACTATCTCAGAGATGGTAACATCTACAGCAGCAGTTTGCACATCCCTAGAAAGAGGAGACATATACGCTTCATTTGAGGGGTAAAACATAGGCGTGGCTCTCTAACTGTGCCAGTGTTGCCAGGTTGAAAACCATATTTTTATAATATTAAAAAAAATAAAAACATAGAAAATGCTGCCGGAAATATGCGACTATCTCAGAGATGGTAACACCTACAGCAGCAATTTGCACATCCCTAGAAAGAGGAGACATAGACGCTTCATTTGAGGGGTAAAACATAGCCGTGGCTCTCAAACTGTGCCAGTGTTGCCAGGTTGAAAAACAACATTTTTTAAATATTAAAAAAAAATAAAAACATAGAAAATGCTGCCGGCAATATGCGACTATCTCAGAGAAGGTAACACCTACAGCAGCAATTTGCACATCCCTAGAAAGATGAGACATAGACGCTTCATTTGAGGGGTAAAACATAGCCGTGGCTCTCAAACTGTGCCAGTGTTGCCAGGTTGAAAAACAACATTTTTTAAATATTAAAAAAAAATAAAAACATAGAAAATGCTGCCGGAAATATGCGACTATCTCAGAGATGGTAACACCTACAGCAGCAATTTGCACATCCCTAGAAAGAGGAGACATATACGCTTCATTTGAGGGGTAAAACATAGGCGTGGCTCTCAAACTGTGCCAGTGTTGCCAGGTTGAAAAACAACATTTTTTAAATATTAAAAAAAAATAAAAACATAGAAAATGCTGCCGGAAATATGCGACTATCTCAGAGATGGTAACACCTACAGCAGCAATTTGCACATCCCTAGAAAGAGGAGACATAGACGCTTCATTTGAGGGGTAAAACATAGCCGTGGCTCTCAAACTGTGCCAGTGTTGCCAGGTTGAAAAACAACATTTTTTAAATATTAAAAAAAAATAAAAACATAGAAAATGCTGCCGGAAATATGCGACTATCTCAGAGATGGTAACACCTACAGCAGCAATTTGCACATCCCTAGAAAGAGGAGACATATACGCTTCATTTGAGGGGTAAAACATAGCCGTGGCTCTCTAACTGTGCCAGTGTTGCCAGGTTGAAAACCATATTTTTATAATATTAAAAAAAATAAAAACATAGAAAATGCTGCCGGAAATATGCGACTATCTCAGAGATGGTAACACCTACAGCAGCAATTTGCACATCCCTAGAAAGAGGAGACATAGACGCTTCATTGGAGGGGTAAAACATAGCCGTGCCTCTCAAACTGTGCCAGTGTTGCCAGGTTGAAAAACAACATTTTTTAAATATTAAAAAAAAATAAAAACATAGAAAATGCTGCCGGAAATATGCGACTATCTCAGAGATGGTAACACCTACAGCAGCAATTTGCACATCCCTAGAAAGAGGAGACATAGACGCTTCATTGGAGGGGTAAAACATAGCCGTGGCTCTCAAACTGTGCCAGTGTTGCCAGGTTGAAAAACAACATTTTTTAAATATTAAAAAAAAATAAAAACATAGAAAATGCTGCCGGAAATATGCGACTATCTCAGAGATGGTAACACCTACAGCAGCAATTTGCACATCCCTAGAAAGAGGAGACATAGACGCTTCATTGGAGGGGTAAAACATAGCCGTGGCTCTCAAACTGTGCCAGTGTTGCCAGGTTGAAAAACAACATTTTTTAAATATTAAAAAAAAATAAAAACATAGAAAATGCTGCCGGAAATATGCGACTATCTCAGAGATGGTAACACCTACAGCAGCAATTTGCACATCCCTAGAAAGAGGAGACATAGACGCTTCATTTGATGGGTAAAACATAGCCGTGTCCCTCAAACTGTGCCAGTGTTGCCAGGTTGAAAAACAACATTTTTTAAATATTAAAAAAAAATAAAAACATAGAAAATGCTGCCGGAAATATGCGACTATCTCAGAGATGGTAACATCTACAGCAGCAATTTGCACATCCCTAGAAAGAGGAGACATATACGCTTCATTTGAGGGGTAAAACATAGGCGTGGCTCTCTAACTGTGCCAGTGTTGCCAGGTTGAAAACCATATTTTTATAATATTAAAAAAAATAAAAACATAGAAAATGCTGCCGGAAATATGCGACTATCTCAGAGATGGTAACACCTACAGCAGCAATTTGCACATCCCTAGAAAGAGGAGACATAGACGCTTCATTTGAGGGGTAAAACATAGCCGTGGCTCTCAAACTGTGAAAGTGTTGCCAGGTTGAAAAACAACATTTTTTAAATATTAAAAAAAAATAAAAACAGGGAAAATGCTGCCGGCAATATGCGACTATCTCAGAGACGGTAACACCTACAGCAGCAATTTGCACATCCCTAGAAAGAGGAGACATAGACGCTTCATTTGAGGGGTAAAACATATCCGTGGCTCTCAAACTGTGCCAGTGTTGCCGGGTTGAAAAACAACATTTTTTAAATATTAAAAAAAAATAAAAACATAGAAAATGCTGCCGGCAATATGCGACTATCTCAGAGATGGTAACACCTACAGCAGCAATTTGCACATCCCTAGAAAGAGGAGACATAGACGCTTCATTTGAGGGGTAAAACATAGCCGTGGCTCTCAAACTGTGCCAGTGTTGCCAGGTTGAAAACCATATTTTTATAATATTAAAAAAAATAAAAACATAGAAAATGCTGCCGGAAATATGCGACTATATCAGAGATGGTAACACCTACAGCAGCAATTTGCACATCCCTAGAAAGAGGAGACATATACGCTTCATTTGAGGGGTAAAACATAGGCGTGGCTCTCAAACTGTGCCAGTGTTGCCAGGTTGAAAAACAACATTTTTTAAATATTAAAAAAAAATAAAAACATAGAAAATGCTGCCGGAAATATGCGACTATCTCAGAGATGGTAACACCTACAGCAGCAATTTGCACATCCCTAGAAAGAGGAGACATAGACGCTTCATTTGAGAGGTAAAACATAGCCGTGGCTCTCAAACTGTGCCAGTGTTGCCAGGTTGAAAAACAACATTTTTTAAATATTAAAAAAAAATAAAAACATAGAAAATGCTGCCGGAAATATGCGACTATCTCAGAGATGGTAACATCTACAGCAGCAGTTTGCACATCCCTAGAAAGAGGAGACATAGACGCTTCATTTGAGGGGTAAAACATAGCCGTGGCTCTCAAACTGTGCCAGTGTTGCCAGGTTGAAAAACAACATTTTTTAAATATTAAAAAAAAATAAAAACATAGAAAATGCTGCCGGAAATATGCGACTATCTCAGAGATGGTAACACCTACAGCAGCAATTTGCACATCCCTAGAAAGAGGAGACATATACGCTTCATTTGAGGGGTAAAACATAGGCGTGGCTCTCAAACTGTGCCAGTGTTGCCAGGTTGAAAAACAACATTTTTTAAATATTAAAAAAAATAAAAACATAGAAAATGCTGCCGGAAATATGCGACTATCTCAGAGATGGTAACACCTACAGCAGCAATTTGCACATCCCTAGAAAGAGGAGACATAGACGCTTCATTTGAGGTGTAAAACATAGCCGTGGCTCTCAAACTGTGCCAGTGTTGCCAGGTTGAAAAACAACATTTTTTAAATATTAAAAAAAAATAAAAACATAGAAAATGCTGCCGGCAATATGCGACTATCTCAGAGAAGGTAACACCTACAGCAGCAATTTGCACATCCCTAGAAAGATGAGACATAGACGCTTCATTTGAGGGGTAAAACATAGCCGTGGCTCTCAAACTGTGCCAGTGTTGCCAGGTTGAAAAACAACATTTTTTAAATATTAAAAAAAAATAAAAACATAGAAAATGCTGCCGGCAATATGCGACTATCTCAGAGAAGGTAACACCTACAGCAGCAATTTGCACATCCCTAGAAAGATGAGACATAGACGCTTCATTTGAGGGGTAAAACATAGCCGTGGCTCTCAAACTGTGCCAGTGTTGCCAGGTTGAAAAACAACATTTTTTAAATATTAAAAAAAAATAAAAACATAGAAAATGCTGCCGGAAATATGCGACTATCTCAGAGATGGTAACACCTACAGCAGCAATTTGCACATCCCTAGAAAGAGGAGACATATACGCTTCATTTGAGGGGTAAAACATAGGCGTGGCTCTCAAACTGTGCCAGTGTTGCCAGGTTGAAAAACAACATTTTTTAAATATTAAAAAAAAATAAAAACATAGAAAATGCTGCCGGCAATATGCGACTATCTCAGAGATGGTAACACCTACAGCAGCAATTTGCACATCCCTAGAAAGAGGAGACATAGACGCTTCATTTGAGGGGTAAAACATAGCCGTGGCTCTCAAACTGTGCCAGTGTTGCCAGGTTAAAAAACAACATTTTTTAAATATTAAAAAAAAATAAAAATATAGAAAATGCTGCCGGCAATATGCGACTATCTCAGAGATGGTAACACCTACAGCAGCAATTTGCACATCCCTAGAAAGAGGAGACATAGACGCTTCATTTGAGTGGTAAAACATAGCCGTGGCTCTCAAACTGTGCCAGTGTTGCCAGGTTGAAAAACAACATTTTTTAAATATTAAAAAAAAAGAAAAACATAGAAAATGCTGCCGGCAATATGCCACTATCTCAGAGATGGTAACACCTACAGCAGCAATTTGCACATCCCTAGAAAGAGCAGACATAGACGCTTCATTTGAGGGGTAAAACATATCCGTGGCTCTCAAACTGTGCCAGTGTTGCCGGGTTGAGAAACAACATTTTTTAAATATTAAAAAAAAATAAAAACATAGAAAATGCTGCCGGCAATATGCGACTATCTCAGAGATGGTAACACCTACAGCAGCAATTTGCACATCCCTAGAAAGAGGAGACATAGACGCTTCATTTGAGTGGTAAAACATAGCCGTGGCTCTCAAACTGTGCCAGTGTTGCCAGGTTGAAAAACAACATTTTTTAAATATTAAAAAAAAAGAAAAACATAGAAAATGCTGCCGGCAATATGCCACTATCTCAGAGATGGTAACACCTACAGCAGCAATTTGCACATCCCTAGAAAGAGCAGACATAGACGCTTCATTTGAGGGGTAAAACATAGCCGTGGCTCTTAAACTGTGCCAGTGTTGCCAGGTTGAAAAACCACATTTTTTAAATATAAAAAAAATGAAAACAAAGAAAATGCTGCCGGCAATATGCCACTATCTCAGAGATGGTAACACCTACAGCAGCAATTTGCACATCCCTAGAAAGCGGAGACATAGACGCTTCATTGGAGGGGTAAAACATAGCCGTGGCTCTCAAACTGTGCCAGTGTTGCCAGGTTGAAAAACAACATTTTTTAAATATTAAAAAAAAATAAAAACATAGAAAATGCTGCCGGAAATATGCGACTATCTCAGAGATGGTAACACCTACAGCAGCAATTTGCACATCCCTAGAAAGAGGAGACATAGACGCTTCATTGGAGGGGTAAAACATAGCCGTGGCTCTCAAACTGTGCCAGTGTTGCCAGGTTGAAAAACAACATTTTTTAAATATTAAAAAAAAATAAAAACATAGAAAATGCTGCCGGAAATATGCGACTATCTCAGAGATGGTAACACCTACAGCAGCAATTTGCACATCCCTAGAAAGAGGAGACATAGACGCTTCATTTGAGGGGTAAAACATAGCCGTGGCTCTCAAACTGTGCCAGTGTTGCCAGGTTGAAAAACAACATTTTTTAAATATTAAAAAAAAATAAAAACATAGAAAATGCTGCCGGAAATATGCGACTATCTCAGAGATGGTAACATCTACAGCAGCAGTTTGCACATCCCTAGAAAGAGGAGACATATACGCTTCATTTGAGGGGTAAAACATAGGCGTGGCTCTCTAACTGTGCCAGTGTTGCCAGGTTGAAAACCATATTTTTATAATATTAAAAAAAATAAAAACATAGAAAATGCTGCCGGAAATATGCGACTATCTCAGAGATGGTAACACCTACAGCAGCAATTTGCACATCCCTAGAAAGAGGAGACATAGACGCTTCATTTGAGGGGTAAAACATAGCCGTGGCTCTCAAACTGTGCCAGTGTTGCCAGGTTGAAAAACAACATTTTTTAAATATTAAAAAAAAATAAAAACATAGAAAATGCTGCCGGCAATATGCGACTATCTCAGAGAAGGTAACACCTACAGCAGCAATTTGCACATCCCTAGAAAGATGAGACATAGACGCTTCATTTGAGGGGTAAAACATAGCCGTGGCTCTCAAACTGTGCCAGTGTTGCCAGGTTGAAAAACAACATTTTTTAAATATTAAAAAAAAATAAAAACATAGAAAATGCTGCCGGAAATATGCGACTATCTCAGAGATGGTAACACCTACAGCAGCAATTTGCACATCCCTAGAAAGAGGAGACATATACGCTTCATTTGAGGGGTAAAACATAGGCGTGGCTCTCAAACTGTGCCAGTGTTGCCAGGTTGAAAAACAACATTTTTTAAATATTAAAAAAAAATAAAAACATAGAAAATGCTGCCGGAAATATGCGACTATCTCAGAGATGGTAACACCTACAGCAGCAATTTGCACATCCCTAGAAAGAGGAGACATAGACGCTTCATTTGAGGGGTAAAACATAGCCGTGGCTCTCAAACTGTGCCAGTGTTGCCAGGTTGAAAAACAACATTTTTTAAATATTAAAAAAAAATAAAAACATAGAAAATGCTGCCGGAAATATGCGACTATCTCAGAGATGGTAACACCTACAGCAGCAATTTGCACATCCCTAGAAAGAGGAGACATATACGCTTCATTTGAGGGGTAAAACATAGGCGTGGCTCTCTAACTGTGCCAGTGTTGCCAGGTTGAAAACCATATTTTTATAATATTAAAAAAAATAAAAACATAGAAAATGCTGCCGGAAATATGCGACTATCTCAGAGATGGTAACACCTACAGCAGCAATTTGCACATCCCTAGAAAGAGGAGACATAGACGCTTCATTGGAGGGGTAAAACATAGCCGTGCCTCTCAAACTGTGCCAGTGTTGCCAGGTTGAAAAACAACATTTTTTAAATATTAAAAAAAAATAAAAACATAGAAAATGCTGCCGGAAATATGCGACTATCTCAGAGATGGTAACACCTACAGCAGCAATTTGCACATCCCTAGAAAGAGGAGACATAGACGCTTCATTGGAGGGGTAAAACATAGCCGTGGCTCTCAAACTGTGCCAGTGTTGCCAGGTTGAAAAACAACATTTTTTAAATATTAAAAAAAAATAAAAACATAGAAAATGCTGCCGGAAATATGCGACTATCTCAGAGATGGTAACACCTACAGCAGCAATTTGCACATCCCTAGAAAGAGGAGACATAGACGCTTCATTGGAGGGGTAAAACATAGCCGTGGCTCTCAAACTGTGCCAGTGTTGCCAGGTTGAAAAACAACATTTTTTAAATATTAAAAAAAAATAAAAACATAGAAAATGCTGCCGGAAATATGCGACTATCTCAGAGATGGTAACACCTACAGCAGCAATTTGCACATCCCTAGAAAGAGGAGACATAGACGCTTCATTTGATGGGTAAAACATAGCCGTGTCCCTCAAACTGTGCCAGTGTTGCCAGGTTGAAAAACAACATTTTTTAAATATTAAAAAAAAATAAAAACATAGAAAATGCTGCCGGAAATATGCGACTATCTCAGAGATGGTAACATCTACAGCAGCAATTTGCACATCCCTAGAAAGAGGAGACATATACGCTTCATTTGAGGGGTAAAACATAGGCGTGGCTCTCTAACTGTGCCAGTGTTGCCAGGTTGAAAACCATATTTTTATAATATTAAAAAAAATAAAAACATAGAAAATGCTGCCGGAAATATGCGACTATCTCAGAGATGGTAACACCTACAGCAGCAATTTGCACATCCCTAGAAAGAGGAGACATAGACGCTTCATTTGAGGGGTAAAACATAGCCGTGGCTCTCAAACTGTGCAAGTGTTGCCAGGTTGAAAAACAACATTTTTTAAATATTAAAAAAAAATAAAAACAGGGAAAATGCTGCCGGCAATATGCGACTATCTCAGAGACGGTAACACCTACAGCAGCAATTTGCACATCCCTAGAAAGAGGAGACATAGACGCTTCATTTGAGGGGTAAAACATATCCGTGGCTCTCAAACTGTGCCAGTGTTGCCGGGTTGAAAAACAACATTTTTTAAATATTAAAAAAAAATAAAAACATAGAAAATGCTGCCGGCAATATGCGACTATCTCAGAGATGGTAACACCTACAGCAGCAATTTGCACATCCCTAGAAAGAGGAGACATAGACGCTTCATTTGAGTGGTAAAACATAGCCGTGGCTCTCAAACTGTGCCAGTGTTGCCAGGTTGAAAAACAACATTTTTTAAATATTAAAAAAAAAGAAAAACATAGAAAATGCTGCCGGCAATATGCCACTATCTCAGAGATGGTAACACCTACAGCAGCAATTTGCACATCCCTAGAAAGAGCAGACATAGCCCTTTCAGACCCAAATACAAAAACATTGCTCGATTAGGGTGAAACTTTGCTATTTGTATTTTTTTAATATAGGATTAACGGAAAAAATAAAAAAAAAAATCTTGTATGTACAGTTATGCGAAGCAAAGAGAACACATAACACGATCGCTGTTTTTGGGCTTTTAAATGAAATGTTCAACTATAAGTCTAAAATATATTTTTTAAAACACATCTCACAAATGAGTAAGGTGGGTCGGAAAGGGATAGACGCTTCATTTGAGGGGTAAAACATAGCCGTGGCTCTTAAACTGTGCCAGTGTTGCCAGGTTGAAAAACCACATTTTTTAAATATAAAAAAAATGAAAACAAAGAAAATGCTGCCGGCAATATGCCACTATCTCAGAGATGGTAACACCTACAGCAGCAATTTGCACATCCCTAGAAAGAGGAGACATAGACGCTTCATTGGAGGGGTAAAACATAGCCGTGGCTCTCAAACTGTGCCAGTGTTGCCAGGTTGAAAAACAACATTTTTTAAATATTAAAAAAAAATAAAAACATAGAAAATGCTGCCGGAAATATGCGACTATCTCAGAGATGGTAACACCTACAGCAGCAATTTGCACATCCCTAGAAAGAGGAGACATAGACGCTTCATTGGAGGGGTAAAACATAGCCGTGGCTCTCAAACTGTGCCAGTGTTGCCAGGTTGAAAAACAACATTTTTTAAATATTAAAAAAAAATAAAAACATAGAAAATGCTGCCGGAAATATGCGACTATCTCAGAGATGGTAACACCTACAGCAGCAATTTGCACATCCCTAGAAAGAGGAGACATAGACGCTTCATTTGAGGGGTAAAACATAGCCGTGGCTCTCAAACTGTGCCAGTGTTGCCAGGTAGAAAAACAACATTTTTTAAATATTAAAAAAAAATAAAAACATAGAAAATGCTGCCGGAAATATGCGACTATCTCAGAGATGGTAACATCTACAGCAGCAGTTTGCACATCCCTAGAAAGAGGAGACATATACGCTTCATTTGAGGGGTAAAACATAGGCGTGGCTCTCTAACTGTGCCAGTGTTGCCAGGTTGAAAACCATATTTTTATAATATTAAAAAAAATAAAAACATAGAAAATGCTGCCGGAAATATGCGACTATCTCAGAGATGGTAACACCTACAGCAGCAATTTGCACATCCCTAGAAAGAGGAGACATAGACGCTTCATTTGAGGCGTAAAACATAGCCGTGGCTCTCAAACTGTGCCAGTGTTGCCAGGTTGAAAAACAACATTTTTTAAATATTAAAAAAAAATAAAAACATAGAAAATGCTGCCGGCAATATGCGACTATCTCAGAGAAGGTAACACCTACAGCAGCAATTTGCACATCCCTAGAAAGATGAGACATAGACGCTTCATTTGAGGGGTAAAACATAGCCGTGGCTCTCAAACTGTGCCAGTGTTGCCAGGTTGAAAAACAACATTTTTTAAATATTAAAAAAAAATAAAAACATAGAAAATGCTGCCGGAAATATGCGACTATCTCAGAGATGGTAACACCTACAGCAGCAATTTGCACATCCCTAGAAAGAGGAGACATATACGCTTCATTTGAGGGGTAAAACATAGGCGTGGCTCTCTAACTGTGCCAGTGTTGCCAGGTTGAAAAACAACATTTTTTAAATATTAAAAAAAAATAAAAACATAGAAAATGCTGCCGGAAATATGCGACTATCTCAGAGAAGGTAACACCTACAGCAGCAATTTGCACATCCCTAGAAAGATGAGACATAGACGCTTCATTTGAGGGGTAAAACATAGCCGTGGCTCTCAAACTGTGCCAGTGTTGCCAGGTTGAAAAACAACATTTTTTAAATATTAAAAAAAAATAAAAACATAGAAAATGCTGCCGGCAATATGCGACTATCTCAGAGAAGGTAACACCTACAGCAGCAATTTGCACATCCCTAGAAAGATGAGACATAGACGCTTCATTTGAGGGGTAAAACATAGCCGTGGCTCTCAAACTGTGCCAGTGTTGCCAGGTTGAAAAACAACATTTTTTAAATATTAAAAAAAAATAAAAACATAGAAAA
This sequence comes from Cheilosia vulpina, assembly GCA_916610125.1. Classification (NCBI taxonomy): domain Eukaryota; kingdom Metazoa; phylum Arthropoda; class Insecta; order Diptera; family Syrphidae; genus Cheilosia; species Cheilosia vulpina. The sequence continues at coordinate 48,080,543 of OU744280.1, forward strand.
TGCTGCCGGAAATATGCGACTATCTCAGAGATGGTAACACCTACAGCAGCAATTTGCACATCCCTAGAAAGAGGAGACATACACGCTTCATTTGAGGGGTAAAACATAGGCGTGGCTCTCTAACTGTGCCAGTGTTGCCAGGTTGAAAACCATATTTTTATAATATTAAAAAAAATAAAAACATAGAAAATGCTGCCGGAAATATGCGACTATCTCAGAGATGGTAACACCTACAGCAGCAATTTGCACATCCCTAGAAAGAGGAGACATAGACGCTTCATTGGAGGGGTAAAACATAGCCGTGCCTCTCAAACTGTGCCAGTGTTGCCAGGTTGAAAAACAACATTTTTTAAATATTAAAAAAAAATAAAAACATAGAAAATGCTGCCGGAAATATGCGACTATCTCAGAGATGGTAACACCTACAGCAGCAATTTGCACATCCCTAGAAAGAGGAGACATAGACGCTTCATTGGAGGTGTAAAACATAGCCGTGGCTCTCAAACTGTGCCAGTGTTGCCAGGTTGAAAAACAACATTTTTTAAATATTAAAAAAAAATAAAAACATAGAAAATGCTGCCGGAAATATGCGACTATCTCAGAGATGGTAACACCTACAGCAGCAATTTGCACATCCCTAGAAAGAGGAGACATAGACGCTTCATTGGAGGGGTAAAACATAGCCGTGGCTCTCAAACTGTGCCAGTGTTGCCAGGTTGAAAAACAACATTTTTTAAATATTAAAAAAAAATAAAAACATAGAAAATGCTGCCGGAAATATGCGACTATCTCAGAGATGGTAACACCTACAGCAGCAATTTGCACATCCCTAGAAAGAGGAGACATAGACGCTTCATTTGATGGGTAAAACATAGCCGTGTCCCTCAAACTGTGCCAGTGTTGCCAGGTTGAAAAACAACATTTTTTAAATATTAAAAAAAAATAAAAACATAGAAAATGCTGCCGGAAATGCGACTATCTCAGAGATGGTAACATCTACAGCAGCAATTTGCACATCCCTAGAAAGAGGAGACATATACGCTTCATTTGAGGGGTAAAACATAGGCGTGGCTCTCTAACTGTGCCAGTGTTGCCAGGTTGAAAACCATATTTTTATAATATTAAAAAAAATAAAAACATAGAAAATGCTGCCGGAAATATGCGACTATCTCAGAGATGGTAACACCTACAGCAGCAATTTGCACATCCCTAGAAAGAGGAGACATAGACGCTTCATTTGAGGGGTAAAACATAGCCGTGGATCTCAAACTGTGCAAGTGTTGCCAGGTTGAAAAACAACATTTTTTAAATATTAAAAAAAAATAAAAACAGGGAAAATGCTGCCGGCAATATGCGACTATCTCAGAGACGGTAACACCTACAGCAGCAATTTGCACATCCCTAGAAAGAGGAGACATAGACGCTTCATTTGAGGGGTAAAAAATAGGCGTGGCTCTCTAACTGTGCCAGTGTTGCCAGGTTGAAAACCATATTTTTATAATATTAAAAAAAATAAAAACATAGAATGCTGCCGGAAATATGCGACTATCTCAGAGATGGTAACACCTACAGCAGCAATTTGCACATCCCTAGAAAGAGGAGACATAGACGCTTCATTTGAGGGGTAAAACATAGCCGTGCCTCAAACTGTGCCAGTGTTGCCAGGTTGAAAAACAACATTTTTTAAATATTAAAAAAAAATAAAAACATAGAAAATGCTGCCGGAAATATGCGACTATCTCAGAGATGGTAACACCTACAGCAGCAATTTGCACATCCCTAGAAAGAGGAGACATATACGCTTCATTTGAGGGGTAAAACATAGGCGTGGCTCTCTAACTGTGCCAGTGTTGCCAGGTTGAAAACCATATTTTTATAATATTAAAAAAAATAAAAACATAGAATGCTGCCGGAAATATGCGACTATCTCAGAGATGGTAACACCTACAGCAGCAATTTGCACATCCCTAGAAAGAGGAGACATAGACGCTTCATTTGAGTGGTAAAACATAGCCGTGGCTCTCAAACTGTGCCAGTGTTGCCAGGTTGAAAAACCACATTTTTTAAATATAAAAAAAATGAAAACAAAGAAAATGCTGCCGGCAATATGCCACTATCTCAGAGATGGTAACACCTACAGCAGCAATTTGCACATCCCTAGAAAGAGGAGACATAGACGCTTCATTGGAGGGGTAAAACATAGCCGTGGCTCTCAAACTGTGCCAGTGTTGACAGGTTGAAAAACAACATTTTTTAAATATTAAAAAAAAATAATAACATAGAAACTGCTGCCGGAAATATGCGACTATCTCAGAGATGGTAACACCTACAGCAGCAATTTGCACATCCCTAGAAAGATGAGACATAGACGCTTCATTGGAGGGGTAAAACATAGCCGTGGCTCTCAAACTGTGCCAGTGTTGCCAGGTTGAAAAACAACATTTTTTAAATATTAAAAAAAAATAAAAACATAGAAAATGCTGCCGGAAATATGCGACTATCTCAGAGATGGTAACACCTACAGCAGCAATTTGCACATCCCTAGAAAGAGGAGACATAGACGCTTCATTTGAGGGGTAAAACATAGCCGTGGCTCTCAAACTGTGCCAGTGTTGCCAGGTTGAAAAACAAAATTTTTTAAATATTAAAAAAAAATAAAAACATAGAAAATGCTGCCGGAAATATGCGACTATCTCAGAGATGGTAACATCTACAGCAGCAGTTTGCACATCCCTAGAAAGAGGAGACATATACGCTTCATTTGAGGGGTAAAACATAGGCGTGGCTCTCTAACTGTGCCAGTGTTGCCAGGTTGAAAACCATATTTTTATAATATTAAAAAAAATAAAAACATAGAAAATGCTGCCGGAAATATGCGACTATCTCAGAGATGGTAACACCTACAGCAGCAATTTGCACATCCCTAGAAAGAGGAGACATAGACGCTTCATTTGAGGGGTAAAACATAGCCGTGGCTCTCAAACTGTGCCAGTGTTCCCAGGTTGAAAAACAACATTTTTTAAATATTAAAAAAAAATAAAAACATAGAAAATGCTGCCGGCAATATGCGACTATCTCAGAGAAGGTAACACCTACAGCAGCAATTTGCACATCCCTAGAAAGATGAGACATAGACGCTTCATTTGAGGGGTAAAACATAGCCGTGGCTCTCAAACTGTGCCAGTGTTGCCAGGTTGAAAAACAACATTTTTTAAATATTAAAAAAAAATAAAAACATAGAAAATGCTGCCGGAAATATGCGACTATCTCAGAGATGGTAACACCTACAGCAGCAATTTGCACATCCCTAGAAAGAGGAGACATATACGCTTCATTTGAGGGGTAAAACATAGGCGTGGCTCTCAAACTGTGCCAGTGTTGCCAGGTTGAAAAACAACATTTTTTAAATATTAAAAAAAAATAAAAACATAGAAAATGCTGCCGGAAATATGCGACTATCTCAGAGATGGTAACACCTACAGCAGCAATTTGCACATCCCTAGAAAGAGGAGACATAGACGCTTCATTTGAGGGGTAAAACATAGCCGTGGCTCTCAAACTGTGCCAGTGTTGCCAGGTTGAAAAACAACATTTTTTAAATATTAAAAAAAAATAAAAACATAGAAAATGCTGCCGGAAATATGCGACTATCTCAGAGATGGTAACACCTACAGCAGCAATTTGCACATCCCTAGAAAGAGGAGACATAGACGCTTCATTGGAGGGGTAAAACATAGCCGTGGCTCTCAAACTGTGCCAGTGTTGCCAGTTTGAAAAACAACATTTTTTAAATATTAAAAAAAAATAAAAACATAGAAAATGCTGCCGGAAATATGCGACTATCTCAGAGATGGTAACACCTACAGCAGCAATTTGCACATCCCTAGAAAGAGGAGACATAGACGCTTCATTTGAGGGGTAAAACATAGCCGTGGCTCTCAAACTGTGCAAGTGTTGCCAGGTTGAAAAACAACATTTTTTAAATATTAAAAAAAAATAAAAACAGGGAAAATGCTGCCGGCAATATGCGACTATCTCAGAGATGGTAACACCTACAGCAGCAATTTGCACATTCCTAGAAAGAGGAGGCATATACGCTTCATTTGAGGGGTAAAACATAGGCGTGGCTCTCTAACTGTGCCAGTGTTGCCAGGTTGAAAACCATATTTTTATAATATTAAAAAAAATAAAAACATAGAAAATGCTGCCGGAAATATGCGACTATCTCAGAGATGGTAACACCTACAGCAGCAATTTGCACATCCCTAGAAAGAGGAGACATAGACGCTTCATTTGAGGGGTAAAACATAGCCGTGCCTCAAACTGTTCCAGTGTTGCCAGGTTGAAAAACAACATTTTTTAAATATTAAAAAAAAATAAAAACATAGAAAATGCTGCCGGCAATATGCGACTATCTCAGAGATGGTAACACCTACAGCAGCAATTTGCACATCCCTAGAAAGAGGAGACATAGACGCTTCATTTGAGGGGTAAAAAATAGACGTGGCTCTGAAACTGTGCCAGTGTTTCCAGGTTGAAAAACAACATTTTTTAAATATTAAAAAAAAATAAAAACATAGAAAATGCTGCCGGAAATATGCGACTATCTCAGAGACGGTAACACCTACAGCAGCAATTTGCACATCCCTAGAAAGAGGAGACATAGACGCTTCATTTGAGGGGTAAAACATAGCCGTGGCTCTCAAACTGTGCCAGTGTTGCCGGGTTGAAAAACAACATTTTTTAAATATTAAAAAAAAATAAAAACATAGAAAATGCTGCCGGCAATATGCGACTATCTCAGAGATGGTAACACCTACAGCAGCAATTTGCACATCCCTAGAAAGAGGAGACATAGACGCTTCATTTGAGTGGTAAAACATAGCCGTGGCTCTCAAACTCTGCCAGTGTTGCCAGGTTGAAAAACAACATTTTTTAAATATTAAAAAAAAAGAAAAACATAGAAAATGCTGCCGGCAATATGCCACTATCTCAGAGATGGTAACACCTACAGCAGCAATTTGCACATCCCTAGAAAGAGCAGACATAGACGCTTCATTTGAGGGGTAAAACATAGCCGTGGCTCTTAAACTGTGCCAGTGTTGCCAGGTTGAAAAACCACATTTTTTAAATATAAAAAAAATGAAAACAAAGAAAATGCTGCCGGCAATATGCCACTATCTCAGAGATGGTAACACCTACAGCAGCAATTTGCACATCCCTAGAAAGAGCAGACATAGACGCTTCATTTGAGGGGTAAAACATAGCCGTGGCTCTTAAACTGTGCCAGTGTTGCCAGGTTGAAAAACCACATTTTTTAAATATAAAAAAAATGAAAACAAAGAAAATGCTGCCGGCAATATGCGACTATCTCAGAGATGGTAACACCTACAGCAGTAATTTGCACATCCCTAGAAAGATGAGACATAGACGCTTCATTTGAGGGGTAAAACATAGCCGTGGCTCTCAAACTGTGCCAGTGTTGCCAGGTTGAAAAACAACATTTTTTAAATATTAAAAAAAAATAAAAACATAGAAAATGCTGCCGGAAATATGCGACTATCTCAGAGATGGTAACACCTACAGCAGCAATTTGCACATCCCTAGAAAGAGGAGACATAGACGCTTCATTTGAGGGGTAAAACATAGCCCTGGCTCTCAAACTGTGCCAGTGTTGCCAGGTTGAAAAACAACATTTTTTAAATATTAAAAAAAAATAAAAGCAATTTGCACATCCCTAGAAAGATGAGACATAGACGCTTCATTGGAGGGGTAAAACATAGCCGTGGCTCTCAAACTGTGCCAGTGTTGCCAGGTTGAAAAACAGCATTTTTTAAATATTAAAAAAAAATAAAAACATAGAAAATGCTGCCGGCAATATGCGACTATCTCAGAGAAGGTAACACCTACAGCAGCAATTTGCACATCCCTAGAAAGATGAGGCATAGACGCTTCATTTGAGGGGTAAAACATAGCCGTGGCTGTCAAACTGTGCCAGTGTTGCCAGGTTGAAAAACAACATTTTTTAAATATTAAAAAAAAATAAAAACATAGAAAATGCTGCCGGAAATATGCGACTATCTCAGAGATGGTAACACCTACAGCAGCAATTTGCACATCCCTAGAAAGAGGAGACATAGACGCTTCATTTGAGGGGTAAAACATAGCCGTGGCTCTCAAACTGTGCCAGTGTTGCCAGGTTGAAAAACAACATTTTTTAAATATTAAAAAAAAATAAAAACATAGAAAATGCTGCCGGAAATATGCGACTATCTCAGAGATGGTAACACCTACAGCAGCAGTTTGCACATCCCTAGAAAGAGGAGACATAGACGCTTCATTTGAGGGGTAAAACATAGCCGTGGCTCTCAAACTGTGCCAGTGTTGCCAGGTTGAAAAACAAAATTTTTTAAATATTAAAAAAAAATAAAAACATAGAAAATGCTGCCGGAAATATGCGACTATATCAGAGATGGTAACACCTACAGCAGCAATTTGCACATCCCTAGAAAGAGGAGACATATACGCTTCATTTGAGGGGTAAAACATAGGCGTGGCTCTCAAACTGTGCCAGTGTTGCCAGGTTGAAAAACAACATTTTTTAAATATTAAAAAAAAATAAAAACATAGAAAATGCTGCCGGAAATATGCGACTATCTCAGAGATGGTAACACCTACAGCAGCAATTTGCACATCCCTAGAAAGAGGAGACATAGACGCTTCATTTGAGGGGTAAAACATAGCCGTGGCACTCAAACTGTGCCAGTGTTGCCAGGTTGAAAAACAACATTTTTTAAATATTAAAAAAAAATAAAAACATAGAAAATGCTGCCGGAAATATGCGACTATCTCAGAGATGGTAACACCTACAGCAGCAATTTGCACATCCCTAGAAAGAGGAGACATATACGCTTCATTTGAGGGGTAAAACATAGGCGTGGCTCTCTAACTGTGCCAGTGTTGCCAGGTTGAAAACCATATTTTTATAATATTAAAAAAAATAAAAACATAGAAAATGCTGCCGGAAATATGCGACTATCTCAGAGATGGTAACACCTACAGCAGCAATTTGCACATCCCTAGAAAGAGGAGACATAGACGCTTCATTGGAGGGGTAAAACATAGCCGTGCCTCTCAAACTGTGCCAGTGTTGCCAGGTTGAAAAACAACATTTTTTAAATATTAAAAAAAAATAAAAACATAGAAAATGCTGCCGGAAATATGCGACTATCTCAGAGATGGTAACACCTACAGCAGCAATTTGCACATCCCTAGAAAGAGGAGACATAGACGCTTCATTGGAGGGGTAAAACATAGCCGTGGCTCTCAAACTGTGCCAGTGTTGCCAGGTTGAAAAACAACATTTTTTAAATATTAAAAAAAAATAAAAACATAGAAAATGCTGCCGGAAATATGCGACTATCTCAGAGATGGTAACACCTACAGCAGCAATTTGCACATCCCTAGAAAGAGGAGACATAGACGCTTCATTTGAGGGGTAAAACATAGCCGTGGCTCTCAAACTGTGCAAGTGTTGCCAGGTTGAAAAACAACATTTTTTAAATATTAAAAAAAAATAAAAACAGGGAAAATGCTGCCGGCAATATGCGACTATCTCAGAGATGGTAACACCTACAGCAGCAATTTGCACATTCCTAGAAAGAGGAGGCATATACGCTTCATTTGAGGGGTAAAACATAGGCGTGGCTCTCTAACTGTGCCAGTGTTACCAGGTTGAAAACCATATTTTTATAATATTAAAAAAAATAAAAACATAGAAAATGCTGCCGGAAATATGCGACTATCTCAGAGATGGTAACACCTACAGCAGCAATTTGCACATCCCTAGAAAGAGGAGACATAGACGCTTCATTTGAGGGGTAAAACATAGCCGTGCCTCAAACTGTTCCAGTGTTGCCAGGTTGAAAAACAACATTTTTTAAATATTAAAAAAAAATAAAAACATAGAAAATGCTGCCGGCAATATGCGACTATCTCAGAGATGGTAACACCTACAGCAGCAATTTGCACATCCCTAGAAAGAGGAGACATAGACGCTTCATTTGAGGGGTAAAACATAGACGTGGCTCTGAAACTGTGCCAGTGTTTCCAGGTTGAAAAACAACATTTTTTAAATATTAAAAAAAAATAAAAACATAGAAAATGCTGCCGGAAATATGCGACTATCTCAGAGACGGTAACACCTACAGCAGCAATTTGCACATCCCTAGAAAGAGGAGACATAGACGCTTCATTTGAGGGGTAAAACATAGCCGTGGCTCTCAAACTGTGCCAGTGTTGCCAGGTTGAAAAACAACATTTTTTAAATATTAAAAAAAAATAAAAACAGAAAATGCTGCCGGAAATATGCGACTATCTCAGAGATGGTAACACCTACAGCAGCAATTTGCACATCCCTAGAAAGAGGAGACATAGACGCTTCATTTGAGGGGTAAAACATAGCCGTGGCTCTCAAACTGTGCCAGTGTTGCCGGGTTGAAAAACAACATTTTTTAAATATTAAAAAAAAATAAAAACATAGAAAATGCTGCCGGCAATATGCGACTATCTCAGAGATGGTAACACCTACAGCAGCAATTTGCACATCCCTAGAAAGAGGAGACATAGACGCTTCATTTGAGTGGTAAAACATAGCCGTGGCTCTCAAACTCTGCCAGTGTTGCCAGGTTGAAAAACAACATTTTTTAAATATTAAAAAAAAAGAAAAACATAGAAAATGCTGCCGGCAATATGCCACTATCTCAGAGATGGTAACACCTACAGCAGCAATTTGCACATCCCTAGAAAGAGCAGACATAGACGCTTCATTTGAGGGGTAAAACATAGCCGTGGCTCTTAAACTGTGCCAGTGTTGCCAGGTTGAAAAACCACATTTTTTAAATATAAAAAAAATGAAAACAAAGAAAATGCTGCCGGCAATATGCGACTATCTCAGAGATGGTAACACCTACAGCAGTAATTTGCACATCCCTAGAAAGATGAGACATAGACGCTTCATTTGAGGGGTAAAACATAGCCGTGGCTCTCAAACTGTGCCAGTGTTGCCAGGTTGAAAAACAACATTTTTTAAATATTAAAAAAAAATAAAAACATAGAAAATGCTGCCGGAAATATGCGACTATCTCAGAGATGGTAACACCTACAGCAGCAATTTGCACATCCCTAGAAAGAGGAGACATAGACGCTTCATTTGAGGGGTAAAACATAGCCGTGGCTCTCAAACTGTGCCAGTGTTGCCAGGTTGAAAAACAACATTTTTTAAATAACAAGGGGTAAAACATAGCCGTGGCTCTCAAACTGTGCCAGTGTTGCCAGGTTGAAAAACAACATTTTTTAAATATTAAAAAAAAATAAAAACATAGAAAATGCTGCCGGAAATATGCGACTATCTCAGAGATGGTAACACCTACAGCAGCAATTTGCACATCCCTAGAAAGAGGAGACATAGACGCTTCATTTGAGGGGTAAAACATAGCCGTGGCTCTCAAACTGCGCCAGTGTTGCCAGGTTGAAAAACAACATTTTTTAAATATTAAAAAAAAATAAAAACATAGAAAATGCTGCCGGAAATATGCGACTATCTCAGAGATGGTAACACCTACAGCAGCAATTTGCACATCCCTAGAAAGAGGAGACATAGACGCTTCATTTGAGGGGTAAAACATAGCCGTGGCTCTCAAACTGTGCCAGTGTTGCCAGGTTGAAAAACAGCATTTTTTAAATATTAAAAAAAAATAAAAACATAGAAAATGCTGCCGGAAATATGCGACTATCTCAGAGATGGTAACACCTACAGCAGCAATTTGCACATCCCTAGAAAGATGAGGCATAGGCGCTTCATTTGAGGGGTAAAACATAGCCGTGGCTGTCAAACTGTGCCAGTGTTGCCAGGTTGAAAAACAACATTTTTTAAATATTAAAAAAAAATAAAAACATAGAAAATGCTGCCGGAAATATGCGACTATCTCAGAGATGGTAACACCTACAGCAGCAATTTGCACATCCCTAGAAAGAGGAGACATAGACGCTTCATTTGAGGGGTAAAACATAGCCGTGGCTCTCAAACTGTGCCAGTGTTGCCAGGTTGAAAAACAACATTTTTTAAATATTAAAAAAAAATAAAAACATAGAAAATGCTGCCGGAAATATGCGACTATCTCAGAGATGGTAACACCTAGAGCTGCAATTTGCACATCCCTAGAAAGAGGAGACATAGACGCTTCATTTGAGGGGTAAAACATAGCCGTGGCTCTCAAACTGTGCCAGTGTTGCCAGGTTGAAAAACAACATTTTTTAAATATTAAAAAAAAATAAAAACATAGAAAATGCTGCCGGCAATATGCGACTATCTCAGAGAAGGTAACACCTACAGCAGCAATTTGCACATCCCTAGAAAGATGAGACATAGACGCTTCATTTGAGGGGTAAAACATAGCCGTGGCTCTCAAACTGTGCCAGTGTTGCCAGGTTGAAAAACAACATTTTTTAAATATTAAAAAAAAATAAAAACATAGAAAATGCTGCCGGCAATATGCGACTATCTCAGAGAAGGTAACACCTACAGCAGCAATTTGCACATCCCTAGAAAGATGAGACATATACGCTTCATTTGAGGGGTAAAACATAGGCGTGGCTCTCTAACTGTGCCAGTGTTGCCAGGTTGAAAACCATATTTTTATAATATTAAAAAAAATAAAAACATAGAAAATGCTGCCGGAAATATGCGACTATCTCAGAGATGGTAACACCTACAGCAGCAATTTGCACATCCCTAGAAAGAGGAGACATAGACGCTTCATTTGAGGGGTAAAACATAGCCGTGGCTCTCAAACTGTGCCAGTGTTGCCAGGTTGAAAAACCACATTTTTTAAATATAAAAAAAATGAAAACAAAGAAAATGCTGCCGGCAATATGCCACTATCTCAGAGATGGTAACACCTACAGCAGCAATTTGCACATCCCTAGAAAGAGCAGACATAGACGCTTCATTTGAGGGGTAAAACATAGCCGTGGCTCTTAAACTGTGCCAGTGTTGCCAGGTTGAAAAACCACATTTTTTAAATATAAAAAAAATGAAAACAAAGAAAATGCTGCCGGCAATATGCGACTATCTCAGAGATGGTAACACCTACAGCAGTAATTTGCACATCCCTAGAAAGATGAGACATAGACGCTTCATTTGAGGGGTAAAACATAGCCGTGGCTCTCAAACTGTGCCAGTGTTGCCAGGTTGAAAAACAACATTTTTTAAATATTAAAAAAAAATAAAAACATAGAAAATGCTGCCGGAAATATGCGACTATCTCAGAGATGGTAACACCTACAGCAGCAATTTGCACATCCCTAGAAAGAGGAGACATAGACGCTTCATTTGAGGGGTAAAACATAGCCGTGGCTCTCAAACTGTGCCAGTGTTGCCAGGTTGAAAAACAACATTTTTTAAATATTAATGAGGGGTAAAACATAGCCGTGGCTCTCAAACTGTGCCAGTGTTGCCAGGTTGAAAAACAACATTTTTTAAATATTAAAAAAAAATAAAAACATAGAAAATGCTGCCGGAAATATGCGACTATCTCAGAGATGGTAACACCTACAGCAGCAATTTGCACATCCCTAGAAAGAGGAGGCTCTCAAACTGCGCCAGTGTTGCCAGGTTGAAAAACAACATTTTTTAAATATTAAAAAAAAATAAAAACATAGAAAATGCTGCCGGAAATATGCGACTATCTCAGAGATGGTAACACCTACAGCAGCAATTTGCACATCCCTAGAAAGAGGAGACATAGACGCTTCATTTGAGGGGTAAAACATAGCCGTGGCTCTCAAACTGTGCCAGTGTTGCCAGGTTGAAAAACAGCATTTTTTAAATATTAAAAAAAAATAAAAACATAGAAAATGCTGCCGGCAATATGCGACTATCTCAGAGAAGGTAACACCTACAGCAGCAATTTGCACATCCCTAGAAAGATGAGGCATAGACGCTTCATTTGAGGGGTAAAACATAGCCGTGGCTGTCAAACTGTGCCAGTGTTGCCAGGTTGAAAAACAACATTTTTTAAATATTAAAAAAAAATAAAAACATAGAAAATGCTGCCGGAAATATGCGACTATCTCAGAGATGGTAACACCTACAGCAGCAATTTGCACATCCCTAGAAAGAGGAGACATAGACGCTTCATTTGAGGGGTAAAACATAGCCGTGGCTCTCAAACTGTGCCAGTGTTGCCAGGTTGAAAAACAACATTTTTTAAATATTAAAAAAAAATAAAAACATAGAAAATGCTGCCGGAAATATGCGACTATCTCAGAGATGGTAACACCTAGAGCTGCAATTTGCACATCCCTAGAAAGAGGAGACATAGACGCTTCATTTGAGGGGTAAAACATAGCCGTGGCTCTCAAACTGTGCCAGTGTTGCCAGGTTGAAAAACAACATTTTTTAAATATTAAAAAAAAATAAAAACATAGAAAATGCTGCCGGCAATATGCGACTATCTCAGAGAAGGTAACACCTACAGCAGCAATTTGCACATCCCTAGAAAGATGAGACATAGACGCTTCATTTGAGGGGTAAAACATAGCCGTGGCTCTCAAACTGTGCCAGTGTTGCCAGGTTGAAAAACAACATTTTTTAAATATTAAAAAAAAATAAAAACATAGAAAATGCTGCCGGCAATATGCGACTATCTCAGAGAAGGTAACACCTACAGCAGCAATTTGCACATCCCTAGAAAGATGAGACATATACGCTTCATTTGAGGGGTAAAACATAGGCGTGGCTCTCTAACTGTGCCAGTGTTGCCAGGTTGAAAACCATATTTTTATAATATTAAAAAAAATAAAAACATAGAAAATGCTGCCGGCAATATGCGACTATCTCAGAGATGGTAACACCTACAGCAGCAATTTGCACATCCCTAGAAAGAGGAGACATAGACGCTTCATTTGAGTGGTAAAACATAGCCGTGGCTCTCAAACTGTGCCAGTGTTGCCAGGTTGAAAAACAACATTTTTTAAATATTAAAAAAAAATAAAAACATAGAAAATGCTGCCGGCAATATGCGACTATCTCAGAGATGGTAACACCTACAGCACCAATTTGCACATCCCTAGAAAGAGGAGACATAGACGCTTCATTTGAGGGGTAAAACATAGCCGTGGCTCTGAAACTGTGCCAGTGTTGCCAGGTTGAAAAACAACATTTTTTAAATATTAAAAAAAAATAAAAACATAGAAAATGCTGCCGGAAATATGCGACTATCTCAGAGATGGTAACACCTACAGCAGCAATTTGCACATCCCTAGAAAGAGCAGACATAGACGCTTCATTTGAGGGGTAAAACATAGCCGTGGCTCTTAAACTGTGCCAGTGTTGCCAGGTTGAAAAACCACATTTTTTAAATATAAAAAAAATGAAAACAAAGAAAATGCTGCCGGCAATATGCGACTATCTCAGAGATGGTAACACCTACAGCAGCAATTTGCACATCCCTAGAAAGAGCAGACATAGACGCTTCATTTGAGGGGTAAAACATAGCCGTGGCTCTTAAACTGTGCCAGTGTTGCCAGGTTGAAAAACCACATTTTTTAAATATAAAAAAAATGAAAACAAAGAAAATGCTGCCGGCAATATGCGACTATCTCAGAGATGGTAACACCTACAGCAGTAATTTGCACATCCCTAGAAAGATGAGACATAGACGCTTCATTTGAGGGGTAAAACATAGCCGTGGCTCTCAAACTGTGCCAGTGTTGCCAGGTTGAAAAACAACATTTTTTAAATATTAAAAAAAAATAAAAACATAGAAAATGCTGCCGGAAATATGCGACTATCTCAGAGATGGTAACACCTACAGCAGCAATTTGCACATCCCTAGAAAGAGGAGACATAGACGCTTCATTTGAGGGGTAAAACATAGCCCTGGCTCTCAAACTGTGCCAGTGTTGCCAGGTTGAAAAACAACATTTTTTAAATATTAAAAAAAAATAAAAGCAATTTGCACATCCCTAGAAAGATGAGACATAGACGCTTCATTTGAGGGGTAAAACATAGCCGTGGCTCTCAAACTGTGCCAGTGTTGCCAGGTTGAAAAACAGCATTTTTTAAATATTAAAAAAAAATAAAAACATAGAAAATGCTGCCGGCAATATGCGACTATCTCAGAGAAGGTAACACCTACAGCAGCAATTTGCACATCCCTAGAAAGATGAGGCATAGACGCTTCATTTGAGGGGTAAAACATAGCCGTGGCTGTCAAACTGTGCCAAACTGTTGAAAAACAACATTTTTTAAATATTAAAAAAAAATAAAAACATAGAAAATGCTGCCGGAAATATGCGACTATCTCAGAGATGGTAACACCTACAGCAGCAATTTGCACATCCCTAGAAAGAGGAGACATAGACGCTTCATTTGAGGGGTAAAACATAGCCGTGGCTTTCAAACTGTGCCAGTGTTGCCAGGTTGAAAAACAACATTTTTTAAATATTAAAAAAAATTAAAAACATAGAAAATGCTGCCGGAAATATGCGACTATCTCAGAGATGGTAACACCTAGAGCAGCAATTTGCACATCCCTAGAAAGAGGAGACATAGACGCTTCATTTGAGGGGTAAAACATAGCCGTGGCTCTCAAACTGTGCCAGTGTTGCCAGGTTGAAAAACAACATTTTTTAAATATTAAAAAAAAATAAAAACATAGAAAATGCTGCCGGCAATATGCGACTATCTCAGAGAAGGTAACACCTACAGCAGCAATTTGCACATCCCTAGAAAGATGAGACATAGACGCTTCATTTGAGGGGTAAAACATAGCCGTGGCTCTCAAACTGTGCCAGTGTTGCCAGGTTGAAAAACAACATTTTTTAAATATTAAAAAAAAATAAAAACATAGAAAATGCTGCCGGCAATATGCGACTATCTCAGAGAAGGTAACACCTACAGCAGCAATTTGCACATCCCTAGAAAGATGAGACATAGACGCTTCATTTGAGGGGTAAAACATAGGCGTGGCTCTCTAACTGTGCCAGTGTTGCCAGGTTGAAAACCATATTTTTATAATATTAAAAAAAATAAAAACATAGAAAATGCTGCCGGAAATATGCGACTATCTCAGAGATGGTAACACCTACAGCAGCAATTTGCACATCCCTAGAAAGAGGAGACATAGACGCTTCATTTGAGGGGTAAAACATAGCCGTGGCTCTCAAACTGTGCCAGTGTTGCCAGGTTGAAAAACAACATTTTTTAAATATTAAAAAAAAATAAAAACATAGAAAATGCTGCCGGAAATATGCGACTATCTCAGAGATGGTAACACCTACAGCAGCAATTTGCACATCCCTAGAAAGAGGAGACATAGACGCTTCATTTGAGGGGTAAAACATAGCCGTGTGCCAGTTTTGCCAGGTTGAAAAACAACATTTTTTAAATATTAAAAAAAAATAAAAACATAGAAAATGCTGCCGGCAATATGCGACTATCTCAGAGATGGTAACACCTACAGCAGCAATTTGCACATCCCTAGAAAGAGGAGACATAGACGCTTCATTTGAGGGGTAAAACATAGCCGTGGCTCTTAAACTGTGCCAGTGTTGCCAGGTTGAAAAACCACATTTTTTAAATATTAAAAAAAAATAAAAACATAGAAAATGCTGCCGGCAATATGCCACTATCTCAGAGATGGTAACACCTACAGCAGCAATTTGCACATTCCTAGAAAGAGGAGACATATACGCTTCATTTGAGGGGTAAAACATAGGCGTGGCTCTCTAACTGTGCCAGTGTTGCCAGGTTGAAAACCATATTTTTATAATATTAAAAAAAATAAAAACATAGAAAATGCTGCCGGAAATATGCGACTATCTCAGAGATGGTAACACCTACAGCAGCAATTTGCACATCCCTAGAAAGATGAGACATATACGCTTCATTTGAGGGGTAAAACATAGGCGTGGCTCTCTAACTGTGCCAGTGTTGCCAGGTTGAAAACCACATTTTTATAATATTAAAAAAAATAAAAACATAGAAAATGCTGCCGGCAATATGCCACTATCTCAGAGATGGTAACACCTACAGCAGCAATTTTCACATCCCTAGAAAGAGGAGACATAGACGCTTCATTTGAGGGGTAAAACATAGCCGTGGCTCTCAAACTGTGCCAGTGTTGCCAGGTTGAAAAACAACATTTTTTAAATATTAAAAAAAAATAAAAACATAGAAAATGCTGCCGGCAATATGCCACTATCTCAGAGATGGTAACACCTACAGCAGCAATTTGCACATCCCTAGAAAGAGGAGACATAGACGCTTCATTTGAGGGGTAAAACATAGCCGTGGCTCTCAAACTGTGCCAGTGTTGCCAGGTTGAAAAACAACATTTTTTAAATATTAAAAAAAAATAAAAACATAGAAAATGCTGCCGGCAATATGCGACTATCTCAGAGATGGTAACACCTACAGCAGCAATTTGCACATTCCTAGAAAGAGGAGACATAGACGCTTCATTTGAGGGGTAAAACATAGCCGTGGCTCTGAAACTGTGCCAGTGTTTCCAGGTTGAAAAACAACATTTTTTAAATATTAAAAAAAAATAAAAACATAGAAAATGCTGCCGGAAATATGCGACTATCTCAGAGATGGTAACACCTACAGCAGCAATTTGCACATCCCTAGAAAGAGGAGACATAGACGCTTCATTTGAGGGGTAAAACATAGCCGTGGCTCTCAAACTGTGCCAGTGTTGCCAGGTTGAAAAACAACATTTTTTAAATATTAAAAAAAAATAAAAACATAGAAAATGCTGCCGGCAATATGCGACTATCTCAGAGATGGTAACACCTACAGCAGCAATTTGCACATCCCTAGAAAGAGGAGACATAGACGCTTCATATGAGGGGTAAAACATAGCCGTGGCTCTCAAACTGTGCCAGTGTTGCCGGGTTGAAAAACAACATTTTTTAAATATTAAAAAAAAATAAAAACATAGAAAATGCTGCCGGAAATATGCGACTATCTCAGAGATGGTAACACCTACAGCAGCAATTTGCACATCCCTAGAAAGAGGAGACATAGACGCTTCATTTGAGGGGTAAAACATAGCCGTGGCTCTTAAACTGTGCCAGTGTTGCCAGGTTGAAAAACCACATTTTTTAAATATTAAAAAAAAATAAAAACATAGAAAATGCTGCCGGCAATATGCCACTATCTCAGAGATGGTAACACCTACAGCAGCAATTTGCACATCCCTAGAAAGAGGAGACATAGACGCTTCATTTGAGGGGTAAAACATAGCCGTGGCTCTCAAACTGTGCCAGTGTTGCCAGGTTGAAAAACAACATTTTTTAAATATTAAAAAAAAATAAAAACATAGAAAATGCTGCCAGTAATATGCGACTATCTCTGAGATGGTAACACCTACAGCAGCAATTTGCACATCCCTAGAAAGAGGAGACATAGACGCTTCATTTGAGGGGTAAAACATAGCCGTGGCTCTTAAACTGTGCCAGTGTTGCCAGGTTGAAAAACCACATTTTTTAAATATAAAAAAAATGAAAACAAAGAAAATGCTGCCGGCAATATGCCACTATCTCAGAGATGGTAACACCTACAGCAGCAATTTGCACATCCCTAGAAAGAGCAGACATAGACGCTTCATTTGAGGGGTAAAACATAGCCGTGGCTCTTAAACTGTGCCAGTGTTGCCAGGTTGAAAAACCACATTTTTTAAATATAAAAAAAATGAAAACAAGGAAAATGCTGCCGGCAATATGCGACTATCTCAGAGATGGTAACACCTACAGCAGCAATTTGCACATCCCTAGAAAGAGGAGACATAGACGCTTCATTTGAGGGGTAAAACATAGCCCTGGCTCTCAAACTGTGCCAGTGTTGCCAGGTTGAAAAACAACATTTTTTAAATATTAAAAAAAAATAAAAGCAATTTGCACATCCCTAGAAAGATGAGACATAGACGCTTCATTTGAGGGGTAAAACATAGCCGTGGCTCTCAAACTGTGCCAGTGTTGCCAGGTTGAAAAACAACATTTTTTAAATATTAAAAAAAAATAAAAACATAGAAAATGCTGCCGGAAATATGCGACTATCTCAGAGATGGTAACACCTACAGCAGCAATTTGCACATCCCTAGAAAGAGGAGACATAGACGCTTCATTTGAGGGGTAAAACATAGCCGTGGCTCTCAAACTGCGCCAGTGTTGCCAGGTTGAAAAACAACATTTTTTAAATATTAAAAAAAAATAAAAACATAGAAAATGCTGCCGGAAATATGCGACTATCTCAGAGATGGTAACATCTACAGCAGCAGTTTGCACATCCCTAGAAAGAGGAGACATAGACGCTTCATTTGAGGGGTAAAACATAGCCGTGGCTCTCAAACTGCGCCAGTGTTGCCAGGTTGAAAAACAACATTTTTTAAATATTAAAAAAAAATAAAAACATAGAAAATGCTGCCGGAAATATGCGACTATCTCAGAGATGGTAACACCTAGAGCAGCAATTTGCACATCCCTAGAAAGAGGAGACATAGACGCTTCATTTGAGGGGTAAAACATAGCCGTGGCTCTCAAACTGTGCCAGTGTTGCCAGGTTGAAAAACAACATTTTTTAAATATTAAAAAAAAATAAAAACATAGAAAATGCCACCTACAGCAGCAATTTGCACATCCCTAGAAAGATGAGACATAGACGCTTCATTTGAGGGGTAAAACATAGCCGTGGCTCTCAAACTGTGCCAGTGTTGCCAGGTTGAAAAACAACATTTTTTAAATATTAAAAAAAAATAAAAACATAGAAAATGCTGCCGGCAATATGCGACTATCTCAGAGAAGGTAACACCTACAGCAGCAATTTGCACATCCCTAGAAAGATGAGACATATACGCTTCATTTGAGGGGTAAAACATAGGCGTGGCTCTCTAACTGTGCCAGTGTTGCCAGGTTGAAAACCATATTTTTATAATATTAAAAAAAATAAAAACATAGAAAATGCTGCCGGAAATATGAGACTATCTCAGAGATGGTAACACCTACAGCAGCAATTTGCACATCCCTAGAAAGAGGAGACATAGACGCTTCATTTGAGGGGTAAAACATAGCCGTGGCTCTCAAACTGTGCCAGTGTTGCCAGGTTGAAAAACAACATTTTTTAAATATTAAAAAAAAATAAAAACATAGAAAATGCTGCCGGAAATATGCGACTATCTCAGAGATGGTAACACCTACAGCAGCAATTTGCACATCCCTAGAAAGAGGAGACATAGACGCTTCATTTGAGGGGTAAAACATAGCCGTGTGCCAGTTTTGCCAGGTTGAAAAACAACATTTTTTAAATATTAAAAAAAAATAAAAACATAGAAAATGCTGCCGGCAATATGCGACTATCTCAGAGATGGTAACACCTACAGCAGCAATTTGCACATCCCTAGAAAGAGGAGACATAGACGCTTCATTTGAGGGGTAAAACATAGCCGTGTGCCAGTTTTGCCAGGTTGAAAAACAACATTTTTTAAATATTAAAAAAAAATAAAAACATAGAAAATGCTGCCGGCAATATGCGACTATCTCAGAGATGGTAACACCTACAGCAGCAATTTGCACATCCCTAGAAAGAGGAGACATAGACGCTTCATTTGAGGGGTAAAACATAGCCGTGGCTCTTAAACTGTGCCAGTGTTGCCAGGTTGAAAAACCACATTTTTTAAATATAAAAAAAATGAAAACAAAGAAAATGCTGCCGGCAATATGACACTATCTCAGAGATGGTAACACCTACAGCAGCAATTTGCACATCCCTAGAAAGAGCAGACATAGACGCTTCATTTGAGGGGTAAAACATAGCCGTGGCTCTTAAACTGTGCCAGTGTTGCCAGGTTGAAAAACCACATTTTTTAAATATAAAAAAAATGAAAACAAAGAAAATGCTGCCGGCAATATGACACTATCTCAGAGATGGTAACACCTACAGCAGCAATTTGCACATCCCTAGAAAGAGCAGACATAGACGCTTCATTTGAGGGGTAAAACATAGCCGTGGCTCTTAAACTGTGCCAGTGTTGCCAGGTTGAAAAACCACATTTTTTAAATATAAAAAAAATGAAAACAAAGAAAATGCTGCCGGCAATATGCGACTATCTCAGAGATGGTAACACCTACAGCAGTAATTTGCACATCCCTAGAAAGATGAGACATAGACGCTTCATTTGAGGGGTAAAACATAGCCGTGGCTCTCAAACTCTGCCAGTGTTGCCAGGTTGAAAAACAACATTTTTTAAATATTAAAAAAAAATAAAAACATAGAAAATGCTGCCGGAAATATGCGACTATCTCAGAGATGGTAACACCTACAGCAGCAATTTGCACATCCCTAGAAAGAGGAGACATAGACGCTTCATTTGAGGGGTAAAACATAGCCCTGGCTCTCAAACTGTGCCAGTGTTGCCAGGTTGAAAAACAACATTTTTTAAATATTAAAAAAAAATAAAAGCAATTTGCACATCCCTAGAAAGATGAGACATAGACGCTTCATTTGAGGGGTAAAACATAGCCGTGGCTCTCAAACTCTGCCAGTGTTGCCAGGTTGAAAAACAACATTTTTTAAATATTAAAAAAAAATAAAAACATAGAAAATGCTGCCGGAAATATGCGACTATCTCAGAGATGGTAACACCTACAGCAGCAATTTGCACATCCCTAGAAAGAGGAGACATAGACGCTTCATTTGAGGGGTAAAACATAGCCGTGGCTCTCAAACTGCGCCAGTGTTGCCAGGTTGAAAAACAACATTTTTTAAATATTAAAAAAAAATAAAAACATAGAAAATGCTGCCGGAAATATGCGACTATCTCAGAGATGGTAACATCTACAGCAGCAGTTTGCACATCCCTAGAAAGAGGAGACATAGACGCTTCATTTGAGGGGTAAAACATAGCCGTGGCTCTCAAACTGCGCCAGTGTTGCCAGGTTGAAAAACAACATTTTTTAAATATTAAAAAAAAATAAAAACATAGAAAATGCTGCCGGAAATATGCGACTATCTCAGAGATGGTAACACCTAGAGCAGCAATTTGCACATCCCTAGAAAGAGGAGACATAGACGCTTCATTTGAGGGGTAAAACATAGCCGTGGCTCTCAAACTGTGCCAGTGTTGCCAGGTTGAAAAACAACATTTTTTAAATATTAAAAAAAAATAAAAACATAGAAAATGCTGCCGGCAATATGCGACTATCTCAGAGAAGGTAACACCTACAGCAGCAATTTGCACATCCCTAGAAAGATGAGACATAGACGCTTCATTTGAGGGGTAAAACATAGCCGTGGCTCTCAAACTGTGCCAGTGTTGCCAGGTTGAAAAACAACATTTTTTAAATATTAAAAAAAAATAAAAACATAGAAAATGCTGCCGGCAATATGCGACTATCTCAGAGAAGGTAACACCTACAGCAGCAATTTGCACATCCCTAGAAAGATGAGACATATACGCTTCATTTGAGGGGTAAAACATAGGCGTGGCTCTCTAACTGTGCCAGTGTTGCCAGGTTGAAAACCATATTTTTATAATATTAAAAAAAATAAAAACATAGAAAATGCTGCCGGAAATATGAGACTATCTCAGAGATGGTAACACCTACAGCAGCAATTTGCACATCCCTAGAAAGAGGAGACATAGACGCTTCATTTGAGGGGTAAAACATAGCCGTGGCTCTCAAACTGTGCCAGTGTTGCCAGGTTGAAAAACAACATTTTTTAAATATTAAAAAAAAATAAAAACATAGAAAATGCTGCCGGAAATATGCGACTATCTCAGAGATGGTAACACCTACAGCAGCAATTTGCACATCCCTAGAAAGAGGAGACATAGACGCTTCATTTGAGGGGTAAAACATAGCCGTGTGCCAGTTTTGCCAGGTTGAAAAACAACATTTTTTAAATATTAAAAAAAAATAAAAACATAGAAAATGCTGCCGGCAATATGCGACTATCTCAGAGATGGTAACACCTACAGCAGCAATTTGCACATCCCTAGAAAGAGGAGACATAGACGCTTCATTTGAGGGGTAAAACATAGCCGTGGCTCTTAAACTGTGCCAGTGTTGCCAGGTTGAAAAACCACATTTTTTAAATATTAAAAAAAAATAAAAACATAGAAAATGCTGCCGGCAATATGCCACTATCTCAGAGATGGTAACACCTACAGCAGCAATTTGCACATTCCTAGAAAGAGGAGACATATACGCTTCATTTGAGGGGTAAAACATAGGCGTGGCTCTCTAACTGTGCCAGTGTTGCCAGGTTGAAAACCATATTTTTATAATATTAAAAAAAATAAAAACATAGAAAATGCTGCCGGAAATATGCGACTATCTCAGAGATGGTAACACCTACAGCAGCAATTTGCACATCCCTAGAAAGATGAGACATATACGCTTCATTTGAGGGGTAAAACATAGGCGTGGCTCTCTAACTGTGCCAGTGTTGCCAGGTTGAAAACCACATTTTTATAATATTAAAAAAAATAAAAACATAGAAAATGCTGCCGGAAATATGCGACTATCTCAGAGATGGTAACACCTACAGCAGCAATTTGCACATCCCTAGAAAGATGAGACATATACGCTTCATTTGAGGGGTAAAACATAGCCGTGGCTCTCAAACTGTGCCAGTGTTGCCAGGTTGAAAAACAACATTTTTTAAATATTAAAAAAAAATAAAAACATAGAAAATGCTGCCGGAAATATGCGACTATCTCAGAGATGGTAACACCTACAGCAGCAATTTGCACATCCCTAGAAAGAGGAGACATAGACGCTTCATTTGAGGGGTAAAACATAGCCGTGGCTCTTAAACTGTGCCAGTGTTGCCAGGTTGAAAAACCACATTTTTTAAATATTAAAAAAAAATAAAAACATAGAAAATGCTGCCGGCAATATGCCACTATCTCAGAGATGGTAACACCTACAGCAGCAATTTGCACATCCCTAGAAAGAGGAGACATAGACGCTTCATTTGAGGGGTAAAACATAGCCGTGGCTCTCAAACTGTGCCAGTGTTGCCAGGTTGAAAAACAACATTTTTTAAATATTAAAAAAAAATAAAAACATAGAAAATGCTGCCAGTAATATGCGACTATCTCTGAGATGGTAACACCTACAGCAGCAATTTGCACATCCCTAGAAAGAGGAGACATAGACGCTTCATTTGAGGGGTAAAACATAGCCGTGGCTCTCAAACTGTGCCAGTGTTGCCAGGTTGAAAAACAACATTTTTTAAATATTAAAAAAAAATAAAAACATAGAAAATGCTGCCGGCAATATGCGACTATCTCAGAGATGGTAACACCTACAGCAGCAATTTGCACATCCCTAGAAAGAAGAGACATAGACGCTTCATTTGAGTGGTAAAACATAGCCGTGGCTCTCAAACTGTGCCAGTGTTGCCAGGTTGAAAAACAACATTTTTTAAATATTAAAAAAAAAGAAAAACATAGAAAATGCTGCCGGCAATATGCCACTATCTCAGAGATGGTAACACCTACAGCAGCAATTTGCACATCCCTAGAAAGAGGAGACATAGACGCTTCATTTGAGGGGTAAAACATAGCCGTGGCTCTTAAACTGTGCCAGTGTTGCCAGGTTGAAAAACAACATTTTTTAAATATTAAAAAAAAATAAAAACATAGAAAATGCTGCCGGCAATATGCGACTATCTCAGAGGAGGTAACACCTACAGCAGCAATTTGCACATCCCTAGAAAGAGGAGACATAGACGCTTCATTTGAGGGGTAAAACATAGCCGTGGCTCTTAAACTGTGCCAGTGTTGCCAGGTTGAAAAACCACATTTTTTAAATATTAAAAAAAAATAAAAACATAGAAAATGCTGCCGGCAATATGCGACTATCTCAGAGATGGTAACACCTACAGCAGCAATTTGCACATCCCTAGAAAGAGGAGACATAGACGCTTCATTTGAGGGGTAAAACATAGCCGTGGCTCTTAAACTGTGCCAGTGTTGCCAGGTTGAAAAACCACATTTTTTAAATATTAAAAAAAAATAAAAACATAGAAAATGCTGCCGGAAATATGCGACTATCTCAGAGATGGTAACACCTACAGCAGCAATTTGCACATCCCTAGAAAGAGGAGACATAGACGCTTCATTTGAGGGGTAAAACATAGCCGTGGCTCTCAAACTGTGCCAGTGTTGCCAGGTTGAAAAACAACATTTTTTAAATATTAAAAAAAATAAAAACATAGAAAATGCTGCCGGCAATATGCGACTATCTCAGAGATGGTAACACCTACAGCAGCAATTTGCACATCCCTAGAAAGATGAGACATTGACGCTTCATTTGAGGGGTAAAACATAGCCGTGGCTCTCAAACTGTGCCAGTGTTGCCAGGTTGAAAAACAACATTTTTTAAATATTAAAAAAAAATAAAAACATAGAAAATGCTGCCGGCAATATGCGACTATCTCAGAGGAGGTAACACCTACAGCAGCAATTTGCACATCCCTAGAAAGAGGAGACATAGACGCTTCATTTGAGGGGTAAAACATAGCCGTGGCTCTTAAACTGTGCCAGTGTTGGCAGGTTGAAAAACCACATTTTTTAAATATTAAAAAAAAATAAAAACATAGAAAATGCTGCCGGCAATATGCGACTATCTCAGAGATGGTAACACCTACAGCAGCAATTTGCACATCCCTAGAAAGAGGAGACATAGACGCTTCATTTGAGGGGTAAAACATAGCCGTGGCTCTTAAACTGTGCCAGTGTTGGCAGGTTGAAAAACCACATTTTTTAAATATTAAAAAAAAATAAAAACATAGAAAATGCTGCCGGAAATATGCGACTATCTCAGAGATGGTAACACCTACAGCAGCAATTTGCACATCCCTAGAAAGAGGAGACATAGACGCTTCATTTGAGGGGTAAAACATAGCCGTGGCTCTCAAACTGTGCCAGTGTTGCCAGGTTGAAAAACAACATTTTTTAAATATTAAAAAAAATAAAAACATAGAAAATGCTGCCGGCAATATGCGACTATCTCAGAGAAGGTAACACCTACAGCAGCAATTTGCACATCCCTAGAAAGATGAGACATTGACGCTTCATTTGAGGGGTAAAACATAGCCGTGGCTCTCAAACTGTGCCAGTGTTGCCAGGTTGAAAAACAACATTTTTTAAATATTAAAAAAAAATAAAAACATAGAAAATGCTGCCGGCAATATGCGACTATCTCAGAGATGGTAACACCTACAGCAGCAATTTGCACATCCCTAGAAAGAGGAGACATAGACGCTTCATTTGAGGGGTAAAACATAGCCGTGGCTCTCAAACTGTGCCAGTGTTGCCAGGTTGAAAAACAACATTTTTTAAATATTAAAAAAAAATAAAAACATAGAAAATGCTGCCGGCAATATGCGACTATCTCAGAGATGGTAACACCTACAGCAGCAATTTGCACATCCCTAGAAAGAGGAGACATAGACGCTTCATTTGAGGGGTAAAACATAGCCGTGGCTCTCTAACTGTGCCAGTGTTGCCAGGTTGAAAACCACATTTTTATAATATTAAAAAAAATAAAAACATAGAAAATGCTGCCGGCAATATGCCACTATCTCAGAGATGGTAACACCTACAGCAGCAATTTTCACATCCCTAGAAAGAGGAGACATAGACGCTTCATTTGAGGGGTAAAACATAGCCGTGGCTCTCAAACTGTGCCAGTGTTGCCAGGTTGAAAAACAACATTTTTTAAATATTAAAAAAAAGTAAAAACATAGAAAATGCTGCCGGCAATATACCACTATCTCAGAGATGGTAACACCTACAGCAGCAATTTGCACATCCCTAGAAAGAGGAGACATAGACGCTTCATTTGAGGGGTAAAACATAGCCGTGGCTCTCAAACTGTGCCAGTGTTGCCAGGTTGAAAAACAACATTTTTTAAATATTAAAAAAAAATAAAAACATAGAAAATGCTGCCGGCAATATGCGACTATCTCAGAGATGGTAACACCTACAGCAGCAATTTGCACATTCCTAGAAAGAGGAGACATAGACGCTTCATTTGAGGGGTAAAACATAGCCGTGGCTCTGAAACTGTGCCAGTGTTTCCAGGTTGAAAAACAACATTTTTTAAATATTAAAAAAAAATAAAAACATAGAAAATGCTGCCGGAAATATGCGACTATCTCAGAGATGGTAACACCTACAGCAGCAATTTGCACATCCCTAGAAAGAGGAGACATAGACGCTTCATTTGAGGGGTAAAACATAGCCGTGGCTCTCAAACTGTGCCAGTGTTGCCAGGTTGAAAAACAACATTTTTTAAATATTAAAAAAAAATAAAAACATAGAAAATGCTGCCGGCAATATGCGACTATCTCAGAGATGGTAACACCTACAGCAGCAATTTGCACATCCCTAGAAAGAGGAGACATAGACGCTTCATTTGAGGGGTAAAACATAGCCGTGGCTCTCAAACTGTGCCAGTGTTGCCAGGTTGAAAAACAACATTTTTTAAATATTAAAAAAAAATAAAAACATAGAAAATGCTGCCAGTAATATGCGACTATCTCTGAGATGGTAACACCTACAGCAGCAATTTGCACATCCCTAGAAAGAGGAGACATAGACGCTTCATTTGAGGGGTAAAACATAGCCGTGGCTCTCAAACTGTGCCAGTGTTGCCGGGTTGAAAAACAACATTTTTTAAATATTAAAAAAAAATAAAAACATAGAAAATGCTGCCGGCAATATGCGACTATCTCAGAGATGGTAACACCTACAGCAGCAATTTGCACATCCCTAGAAAGTGGAGACATAGACGCTTCATTTGAGTGGTAAAACATAGCCGTGGCTCTCAAACTGTGCCAGTGTTGCCAGGTTGAAAAACAACATTTTTTAAATATTAAAAAAAAAGAAAAACATAGAAAATGCTGCCGGCAATATGCAACTATCTCAGAGATGGTAACACCAACAGCAGCAATTTGCACATCCCTAGAAAGAGCAGACATAGACGCTTCATTTGAGGGGTAAAACATAGCCGTGGCTCTTAAACTGTGCCAGTGTTGCCAGGTTGAAAAACAACATTTTTTAAATATTAAAAAAAAATAAAAACATAGAAAATGCTGCCGGCAATATGCGACTATCTCAGAGGAGGTAACACCTACAGCAGCAATTTGCACATCCCTAGAAAGAGGAGACATAGACGCTTCATTTGAGGGGTAAAACATAGCCGTGGCTCTTAAACTGTGCCAGTGTTGCCAGGTTGAAAAACCACATTTTTTAAATATTAAAAAAAAATAAAAACATAGAAAATGCTGCCGGCAATATGCGACTATCTCAGAGATGGTAACACCTACAGCAGCAATTTGCACATCCCTAGAAAGAGGAGACATAGACGCTTCATTTGAGGGGTAAAACATAGCCGTGGCTCTTAAACTGTGCCAGTGTTGCCAGGTTGAAAAACCACATTTTTTAAATATTAAAAAAAAATAAAAACATAGAAAATGCTGCCGGAAATATGCGACTATCTCAGAGATGGTAACACCTACAGCAGCAATTTGCACATCCCTAGAAAGAGGAGACATAGACGCTTCATTTGAGGGGTAAAACATAGCCGTGGCTCTCAAACTGTGCCAGTGTTGCCAGGTTGAAAAACAACATTTTTAAAATATTAAAAAAAAATAAAAACATAGAAAATGCTGCCGGAAATATGCGACTATCTCAGAGATGGTAACATCTACAGCAGCAGTTTGCACATCCCTAGAAAGAGGAGACATAGACGCTTCATTTGAGGGGTAAAACATAGCCGTGGCTCTCAAACTGCGCCAGTGTTGCCAGGTTGAAAAACAACATTTTTTAAATATTAAAAAAAAATAAAAACATAGAAAATGCTGCCGGAAATATGCGACTATCTCAGAGATGGTAACACCTACAGCAGCAATTTGCACATCCCTAGAAAGAGGAGACATAGACGCTTCATTGGAGGGGTAAAACATAGCCGTGGCTCTCAAACTGTGCCAGTGTTTCCAGGTTGAAAAACAACATTTTTTAAATATTAAAAAAAAATAAAAACATAGAAAATGCTGCCGGAAATATGCGACTATCTCAGAGATGGTAACACCTACAGCAGCAATTTGCACATCCCTAGAAAGAGGAGACATAGACGCTTCATTTGAGGGGTAAAACATAGCCGTGGCTCTCAAACTGTGCCAGTGTTGCCAGGTTGAAAAACAACATTTTTTAAATATTAAAAAAAAATAAAAACATAGAAAATGCTGCCGGCAATATGCGACTATCTCAGAGATGGTAACACCTACAGCAGCAATTTGCACATTCCTAGAAAGAGGAGACATAGACGCTTCATTTGAGGGGTAAAACATAGCCGTGGCTCTAAAACTGTGCCAGTGTTTCCAGGTTGAAAAACAACATTTTTTAAATATTAAAAAAAAATAAAAACATAGAAAATGCTGCCGGAAATATGCGACTATCTCAGAGATGGTAACACCTACAGCAGCAATTTGCACATCCCTAGAAAGAGGAGACATAGACGCTTCATTTGAGGGGTAAAACATAGCCGTGGCTCTCAAACTGTGCCAGTGTTGCCAGGTTGAAAAACAACATTTTTTAAATATTAAAAAAAAATAAAAACATAGAAAATGCTGCCGGCAATATGCGACTATCTCAGAGATGGTAACACCTACAGCAGCAATTTGCACATCCCTAGAAAGAGGAGACATAGACGCTTCATTTGAGGGGTAAAACATAGCCGTGGCTCTTAAACTGTGCCAGTGTTGCCAGGTTGAAAAACCACATTTTTTAAATATTAAAAAAAAATAAAAACATAGAAAATGCTGCCGGCAATATGCGACTATCTCAGAGATGGTAACACCTACAGCAGCAATTTGCACATCCCTAGAAAGAGGAGACATAGACGCTTCATTTGAGGGGTAAAACATAGCCGTGGCTCTCAAACTGTGCCAGTGTTGCCAGGTTGAAAAACAACATTTTTTAAATATTAAAAAAAAATAAAAACATAGAAAATGCTGCCAGTAATATGCGACTATCTCTGAGATGGTAACACCTACAGCAGCAATTTGCACATCCCTAGAAAGAGGAGACATAGACGCTTCATTTGAGGGGTAAAACATAGCCGTGGCTCTCAAACTGTGCCAGTGTTGCCGGGTTGAAAAACAACATTTTTTAAATATTAAAAAAAAATAAAAACATAGAAAATGCTGCCGGCAATATGCGACTATCTCAGAGATGGTAACACCTACAGCAGCAATTTGCACATCCCTAGAAAGAAGAGACATAGACGCTTCATTTGAGTGGTAAAACATAGCCGTGGCTCTCAAACTGTGCCAGTGTTGCCAGGTTGAAAAACAACATTTTTTAAATATTAAAAAAAAAGAAACACATAGAAAATGCTGCCGGCAATATGCCACTATCTCAGAGATGGTAACACCAACAGCAGCAATTTGCACATCCCTAGAAAGAGGAGACATAGACGCTTCATTTGAGGGGTAAAACATAGCCGTGGCTCTTAAACTGTGCCAGTGTTGCCAGGTTGAAAAACAACATTTTTTAAATATTAAAAAAAAATAAAAACATAGAAAATGCTGCCGGCAATATGCGACTATCTCAGAGGAGGTAACACCTACAGCAGCAATTTGCACATCCCTAGAAAGAGGAGACATAGACGCTTCATTTGAGGGGTAAAACATAGCCGTGGCTCTTAAACTGTGCCAGTGTTGGCAGGTTGAAAAACCACATTTTTTAAATATTAAAAAAAAATAAAAACATAGAAAATGCTGCCGGCAATATGCGACTATCTCAGAGATGGTAACACCTACAGCAGCAATTTGCACATCCCTAGAAAGAGGAGACATAGACGCTTCATTTGAGGGGTAAAACATAGCCGTGGCTCTTAAACTGTGCCAGTGTTGGCAGGTTGAAAAACCACATTTTTTAAATATTAAAAAAAAATAAAAACATAGAAAATGCTGCCGGAAATATGCGACTATCTCAGAGATGGTAACACCTACAGCAGCAATTTGCACATCCCTAGAAAGAGGAGACATAGACGCTTCATTTGAGGGGTAAAACATAGCCGTGGCTCTCAAACTGTGCCAGTGTTGCCAGGTTGAAAAACAACATTTTTTAAATATTAAAAAAAATAAAAACATAGAAAATGCTGCCGGCAATATGCGACTATCTCAGAGAAGGTAACACCTACAGCAGCAATTTGCACATCCCTAGAAAGATGAGACATTGACGCTTCATTTGAGGGGTAAAACATAGCCGTGGCTCTCAAACTGTGCCAGTGTTGCCAGGTTGAAAAACAACATTTTTTAAATATTAAAAAAAAATAAAAACATAGAAAATGCTGCCGGCAATATGCGACTATCTCAGAGATGGTAACACCTACAGCAGCAATTTGCACATCCCTAGAAAGAGGAGACATAGACGCTTCATTTGAGGGGTAAAACATAGCCGTGGCTCTCAAACTGTGCCAGTGTTGCCAGGTTGAAAAACAACATTTTTTAAATATTAAAAAAAAATAAAAACATAGAAAATGCTGCCGGCAATATGCGACTATCTCAGAGATGGTAACACCTACAGCAGCAATTTGCACATCCCTAGAAAGAGGAGACATAGACGCTTCATTTGAGTGGTAAAACATAGCCGTGGCTCTCTAACTGTGCCAGTGTTGCCAGGTTGAAAACCACATTTTTATAATATTAAAAAAAATAAAAACATAGAAAATGCTGCCGGCAATATGCCACTATCTCAGAGATGGTAACACCTACAGCAGCAATTTTCACATCCCTAGAAAGAGGAGACATAGACGCTTCATTTGAGGGGTAAAACATAGCCGTGGCTCTCAAACTGTGCCAGTGTTGCCAGGTTGAAAAACAACATTTTTTAAATATTAAAAAAAAATAAAAACATAGAAAATGCTGCCGGCAATATGCCACTATCTCAGAGATGGTAACACCTACAGCAGCAATTTGCACATCCCTAGAAAGAGGAGACATAGACGCTTCATTTGAGGGGTAAAACATAGCCGTGGCTCTCAAACTGTGCCAGTGTTGCCAGGTTGAAAAACAACATTTTTTAAATATTAAAAAAAAATAAAAACATAGAAAATGCTGCCGGCAATATGCGACTATCTCAGAGATGGTAACACCTACAGCAGCAATTTGCACATTCCTAGAAAGAGGAGACATAGACGCTTCATTTGAGGGGTAAAACATAGCCGTGGCTCTGAAACTGTGCCAGTGTTTCCAGGTTGAAAAACAACATTTTTTAAATATTAAAAAAAAATAAAAACATAGAAAATGCTGCCGGAAATATGCGACTATCTCAGAGATGGTAACACCTACAGCAGCAATTTGCACATCCCTAGAAAGAGGAGACATAGACGCTTCATTTGAGGGGTAAAACATAGCCGTGGCTCTCAAACTGTGCCAGTGTTGCCAGGTTGAAAAGCAACATTTTTTAAATATTAAAAAAAAATAAAAACATAGAAAATGCTGCCGGCAATATGCGACTATCTCAGAGATGGTAACACCTACAGCAGCAATTTGCACATCCCTAGAAAGAGGAGACATAGACGCTTCATTTGAGGGGTAAAACATAGCCGTGGCTCTCAAACTGTGCCAGTGTTGCCAGGTTGAAAAACAACATTTTTTAAATATTAAAAAAAAATAAAAACATAGAAAATGCTGCCAGTAATATGCGACTATCTCTGAGATGGTAACACCTACAGCAGCAATTTGCACATCCCTAGAAAGAGGAGACATAGACGCTTCATTTGAGGGGTAAAACATAGCCGTGGCTCTCAAACTGTGCCAGTGTTGCCGGGTTGAAAAACAACATTTTTTAAATATTAAAAAAAAATAAAAACATAGAAAATGCTGCCGGCAATATGCGACTATCTCAGAGATGGTAACACCTACAGCAGCAATTTGCACATCCCTAGAAAGTGGAGACATAGACGCTTCATTTGAGTGGTAAAACATAGCCGTGGCTCTCAAACTGTGCCAGTGTTGCCAGGTTGAAAAACAACATTTTTTAAATATTAAAAAAAAAGAAAAACATAGAAAATGCTGCCGGCAATATGCAACTATCTCAGAGATGGTAACACCAACAGCAGCAATTTGCACATCCCTAGAAAGAGCAGACATAGACGCTTCATTTGAGGGGTAAAACATAGCCGTGGCTCTTAAACTGTGCCAGTGTTGCCAGGTTGAAAAACAACATTTTTTAAATATTAAAAAAAAATAAAAACATAGAAAATGCTGCCGGCAATATGCGACTATCTCAGAGGAGGTAACACCTACAGCAGCAATTTGCACATCCCTAGAAAGAGGAGACATAGACGCTTCATTTGAGGGGTAAAACATAGCCGTGGCTCTTAAACTGTGCCAGTGTTGGCAGGTTGAAAAACCACATTTTTTAAATATTAAAAAAAAATAAAAACATAGAAAATGCTGCCGGCAATATGCGACTATCTCAGAGATGGTAACACCTACAGCAGCAATTTGCACATCCCTAGAAAGAGGAGACATAGACGCTTCATTTGAGGGGTAAAACATAGCCGTGGCTCTTAAACTGTGCCAGTGTTGCCAGGTTGAAAAACCACATTTTTTAAATATTAAAAAAAAATAAAAACATAGAAAATGCTGCCGGAAATATGCGACTATCTCAGAGATGGTAACACCTACAGCAGCAATTTGCACATCCCTAGAAAGAGGAGACATAGACGCTTCATTTGAGGGGTAAAACATAGCCGTGGCTCTCAAACTGTGCCAGTGTTGCCAGGTTGAAAAACAACATTTTTTAAATATTAAAAAAAAATAAAAACATAGAAAATGCTGCCGGAAATATGCGACTATCTCAGAGATGGTAACATCTACAGCAGCAGTTTGCACATCCCTAGAAAGAGGAGACATAGACGCTTCATTTGAGGGGTAAAACATAGCCGTGGCTCTCAAACTGCGCCAGTGTTGCCAGGTTGAAAAACAACATTTTTTAAATATTAAAAAAAAATAAAAACATAGAAAATGCTGCCGGAAATATGCGACTATCTCAGAGATGGTAACACCTACAGCAGCAATTTGCACATCCCTAGAAAGAGGAGACATAGACGCTTCATTGGAGGGGTAAAACATAGCCGTGGCTCTCAAACTGTGCCAGTGTTTCCAGGTTGAAAAACAACATTTTTTAAATATTAAAAAAAAATAAAAACATAGAAAATGCTGCCGGAAATATGCGACTATCTCAGAGATGGTAACACCTACAGCAGCAATTTGCACATCCCTAGAAAGAGGAGACATAGACGCTTCATTTGAGGGGTAAAACATAGCCGTGGCTCTCAAACTGTGCCAGTGTTGCCAGGTTGAAAAACAACATTTTTTAAATATTAAAAAAAAATAAAAACATAGAAAATGCTGCCGGCAATATGCGACTATCTCAGAGATGGTAACACCTACAGCAGCAATTTGCACATTCCTAGAAAGAGGAGACATAGACGCTTCATTTGAGGGGTAAAACATAGCCGTGGCTCTGAAACTGTGCCAGTGTTTCCAGGTTGAAAAACAACATTTTTTAAATATTAAAAAAAAATAAAAACATAGAAAATGCTGCCGGAAATATGCGACTATCTCAGAGATGGTAACACCTACAGCAGCAATTTGCACATCCCTAGAAAGAGGAGACATAGACGCTTCATTTGAGGGGTAAAACATAGCCGTGGCTCTCAAACTGTGCCAGTGTTGCCAGGTTGAAAAACAACATTTTTTAAATATTAAAAAAAAATAAAAACATAGAAAATGCTGCCGGCAATATGCCACTATCTCAGAGATGGTAACACCTACAGCAGCAATTTGCACATCCCTAGAAAGATGAGACATAGACTCTTCATTTGAGGGGTGAATCATAGCCGTGGCTCTCAAACTGTGCCAGTGTTGCCAGGTTGAAAAACAACATTTTTTAAATATTAAAAAAAAATAAAAACATAGAAAATGCTGCCGGCAATATGCGACTATCTCAGAGATGGTAACACCTACAGCAGCAATTTGCACATTCCTAGAAAGAGGAGACATAGACGCTTCATTTGAGGGGTAAAACATAGCCGTGGCTCTGAAACTGTGCCAGTGTTTCCAGGTTGAAAAACAACATTTTTTAAATATTAAAAAAAAATAAAAACATAGAAAATGCTGCCGGAAATATGCGACTATCTCAGAGATGGTAACACCTACAGCAGCAATTTGCACATCCCTAGAAAGAGGAGACATAGACGCTTCATTTGAGGGGTAAAACATAGCCGTGGCTCTCAAACTGTGCCAGTGTTGCCAGGTTGAAAAACAACATTTTTTAAATATTAAAAAAAAATAAAAACATAGAAAATGCTGCCGGCAATATGCGACTATCTCAGAGATGGTAACACCTACAGCAGCAATTTGCACATCCCTAGAAAGAGGAGACATAGACGCTTCATTTGAGGGGTAAAACATAGCCGTGGCTCTCAAACTGTGCCAGTGTTGCCAGGTTGAAAAACAACATTTTTTAAATATTAAAAAAAAAATAAAAACATAGAAAATGCTGCCGGCAATATGCGACTATCTCAGAGGAGGTAACACCTACAGCAGCAATTTGCACATCCCTAGAAAGAGGAGACATAGACGCTTCATTGGAGGGGTAAAACATAGCCGTGGCTCTCAAACTGTGCCAGTGTTGCCAGGTTGAAAAACAACATTTTTTAAATATTAAAAAAAAATAAAAACATAGAAAATGCTGCCGGAAATATGCGACTATCTCAGAGATGGTAACACCTACAGCAGCAATTTGCACATCCCTAGAAAGAGGAGACATAGACGCTTCATTTGAGGGGAAAAAAATAGCCGTGGCTCTCAAACTGTGCCAGTGTTGCCAGGTTGAAAAACAACATTTTTTAAATATTAAAAAAAAATAAAAACATAGAAAATGCTGCCGGAAATATGCGACTATCTCAGAGATGGTAACATCTACAGCAGCAGTTTGCACATCCCTAGAAAGAGGAGACATAGACGCTTCATTTGAGGGGTAAAACATAGCCGTGGCTCTCAAACTGCGCCAGTGTTGCCAGGTTGAAAAACAACATTTTTTAAATATTAAAAAAAAATAAAAACATAGAAAATGCTGCCGGAAATATGCGACTATCTCAGAGATGGTAACACCTACAGCAGCAATTTGCACATCCCTAGAAAGAGGAGACATAGACGCTTCATTTGAGGGGTAAAACATAGCCGTGGCTCTCAAACTGCGCCAGTGTTGCCAGGTTGAAAAACAACATTTTTTAAATATTAAAAAAAAATAAAAACATAGAAAATGCTGCCGGCAATATGCGACTATCTCAGAGATGGTAACACCTACAGCAGCAATTTGCACATCCCTAGAAAGAGGAGACATAGACGCTTCATTTGAGGGGTAAAACATAGCCGTGGCTCTCAAACTGCGCCAGTGTTGCCAGGTTGAAAAACAACATTTTTTAAATATTAAAAAAAAATAAAAACATAGAAAATGCTGCCGGAAATATGCGACTATCTCAGAGATGGTAACACCTACAGCAGCAATTTGCACATCCCTAGAAAGAGGAGACATAGACGCTTCATTTGAGGGGTAAAACATAGCCGTGGCTCTCAAACTGTGCCAGTGTTGCCAGGTTGAAAAACAACATTTTTTAATTATTAAAAAAAAATAAAAACATAGAAAATGCTGCCGGAAATATGCGACTATCTCAGAGATGGTAACACCTACAGCAGCAATTTGCACATCCCTAGAAAGAGGAGACATAGACGCTTCATTTGAGTGGTAAAACATAGCCGTGGCTCTCAAACTGTGCCAGTGTTGCCAGGTTGAAAAACAACATTTTTTAAATATTAAAAAAAAGTAAAAACATAGAAAATGCTGCCGGCAATATACCACTATCTCAGAGATGGTAACACCTACAGCAGCAATTTGCACATCCCTAGAAAGAGGAGACATAGACGCTTCATTTGAGTGGTAAAACATAGCCGTGGCTCTCTAACTGTGCCAGTGTTGCCAGGTTGAAAACCACATTTTTATAATATTAAAAAAAATAAAAACATAGAAAATGCTGCCGGCAATATGCCACTATCTCAGAGATGGTAACACCTACAGCAGCAATTTGCACATCCCTAGAAAGAGGAGACATAGACGCTTCATTTGAGGGGTAAAACATAGCCGTGGCTCTCAAACTGTGCCAGTGTTGCCAGGTTGAAAAACAACATTTTTTAAATATTAAAAAAAAATAAAAACATAGAAAATGCTGCCGGAAATATGCGACTATCTCAGAGATGGTAACACCTACAGCAGCAATTTGCACATCCCTAGAAAGAGGAGACATAGACGCTTCATTTGAGGGGTAAAACATAGCCGTGGCTCTCAAACTGTGCCAGTGTTGCCAGGTTGAAAAACAACATTTTTTAAATATTAAAAAAAAATAAAAACATAGAAAATGCTGCCGGCAATATGCCACTATCTCAGAGATGGTAACACCTACAGCAGCAATTTGCACATCCCTAGAAAGAGGAGACATAGACGCTTCATTTGAGGGGTAAAACATAGCCGTGGCTCTCAAACTGTGCCAGTGTTGCCAGGTTGAAAAACAACATTTTTTAAATATTAAAAAAATATAAAAACATAGAAAATGCTGCCGGCAATATGCGACTATCTCAGAGATGGTAACACCTACAGCAGCAATTTGCACATCCCTAGAAAGAGGAGACATAGACGCTTCATTTGAGGGGTAAAACATAGCCGTGGCTCTCAAACTGTGCCAGTGTTGCCAGGTTGAAAAACAACATTTTTTAAATATTAAAAAAAAATAAAAACATAGAAAATGCTGCCGGCAATATGCGACTATCTCAGAGGAGGTAACACCTACAGCAGCAATTTGCACATCCCTAGAAAGAGGAGACATAGACGCTTCATTGGAGGGGTAAAACATAGCCGTGGCTCTCAAACTGTGCCAGTGTTGCCAGGTTGAAAAACAACATTTTTTAAATATTAAAAAAAAATAAAAACATAGAAAATGCTGCCGGAAATATGCGACTATTTCAGAGATGGTAACACCTACAGCAGCAATTTGCACATCCCTAGAAAGAGGAGACATAGACGCTTCATTTGAGGGGTAAAACATAGCCGTGGCTCTCAAACTGTGCCAGTGTTGCCAGGTTGAAAAACAACATTTTTTAAATATTAAAAAAATATAAAAACATAGAAAATGCTGCCGGCAATATGCGACTATCTCAGAGATGGTAACACCTACAGCAGCAATTTGCACATTCCTAGAAAGAGGAGACATAGACGCTTCATTTGAGGGGTAAAACATAGCCGTGGCTCTGAAACTGTGCCAGTGTTTCCAGGTTGAAAAACAACATTTTTTAAATATTAAAAAAAAATAAAAACATAGAAAATGCTGCCGGAAATATGCGACTATCTCAGAGATGGTAACACCTACAGCAGCAATTTGCACATCCCTAGAAAGAGGAGACATAGACGCTTCATTTGAGGGGTAAAACATAGCCGTGGCTCTCAAACTGTGCCAGTGTTGCCAGGTTGAAAAACAACATTTTTTAAATATTAAAAAAAAATAAAAACATAGAAAATGCTGCCGGCAATATGCCACTATCTCAGAGATGGTAACACCTACAGCAGCAATTTGCACATCCCTAGAAAGAGGAGACATAGACGCTTCATTTGAGGGGTAAAACATAGCCGTGGCTCTCAAACTGTGCCAGTGTTGCCAGGTTGAAAAACAACATTTTTTAAATATTAAAAAAAAATAAAAACATAGAAAATGCTGCCGGCAATATGCGACTATCTCAGAGATGGTAACACCTACAGCAGCAATTTGCACATTCCTAGAAAGAGGAGACATAGACGCTTCATTTGAGGGGTAAAACATAGCCGTGGCTCTAAAACTGTGCCAGTGTTTCCAGGTTGAAAAACAACATTTTTTAAATATTAAAAAAAAATAAAAACATAGAAAATGCTGCCGGAAATATGCGACTATCTCAGAGATGGTAACACCTACAGCAGCAATTTGCACATCCCTAGAAAGAGGAGACATAGACGCTTCATTTGAGGGGTAAAACATAGCCGTGGCTCTGAAACTGTGCCAGTGTTTCCAGGTTGAAAAACAACATTTTTTAAATATTAAAAAAAAATAAAAACATAGAAAATGCTGCCGGCAATATGCGACTATCTCAGAGATGGTAACACCTACAGCAGCAATTTGCACATTCCTAGAAAGAGGAGACATAGACGCTTCATTTGAGGGGTAAAACATAGCCGTGGCTCTCAAACTGTGCCAGTGTTGCCAGGTTGAAAAACAACATTTTTTAAATATTAAAAAAAAATAAAAACATAGAAAATGCTGCCGGCAATATGCGACTATCTCAGAGATGGTAACACCTACAGCAGCAATTTGCACATCCCTAGAAAGAGGAGACATAGACGCTTCATTTGAGGGGTAAAACATAGCCGTAGCTCTCAAACTGCGCCAGTGTTGCCAGGTTGAAAAACAACATTTTTTAATTATTAAAAAAAAATAAAAACATAGAAAATGCTGCCGGAAATATGCGACTATCTCAGAGATGGTAACACCTACAGCAGCAATTTGCACATCCCTAGAAAGAGGAGACATAGACGCTTCATTTGAGGGGTAAAACATAGGCGTGGCTCTCAAAGTGTGCCAGTGTTGCCAGGTTGAAAAACAACATTTTTTAAATATTAAAAAAAAATAAAAACATAGAAAATGCTGCCGGCAATATGCGACTATCTCAGAGATGGTAACACCTACAGCAGCAATTTGCACATCCCTAGAAAGAGGAGACATAGACGCTTCATTTGAGTGGTAAAACATAGCCGTGGCTCTCTAACTGTGCCAGTGTTGCCAGGTTGAAAACCACATTTTTATAATATTAAAAAAAATAAAAACATAGAAAATGCTGCCGGCAATATGCCACTATCTCAGAGATGGTAACACCTACAGCAGCAATTTGCACATCCCTAGAAAGAGGAGACATAGACGCTTCATTTGAGGGGTAAAACATAGCCGTGGCTCTCAAACTGTGCCAGTGTTGCCAGGTTGAAAAACAACATTTTTTAAATATTAAAAAAAAATAAAAACATAGAAAATGCTGCCGGCAATATGCGACTATCTCAGAGATGGTAACACCTACAGCAGCAATTTGCACATCCCTAGAAAGAGGAGACATAGACGCTTTATTTGAGGGGTAAAACATAGCCGTGGCTCTCAAACTGTGCCAGTGTTGCCAGGTTGAAAAACAACATTTTTTAAATATTAAAAAAAAATAAAAACATAGAAAATGCTGCCGGCAATATGCCACTATCTCAGAGATGGTAACACCTACAGCAGCAATTTGCACATCCCTAGAAAGAGGAGACATAGACGCTTCATTTGAGGGGTAAAACATAGCCGTGGCTCTCAAACTGTGCCAGTGTTGCCAGGTTGAAAAACAACATTTTTTAAATATTAAAAAAAAATAAAAACATAGAAAATGCTGCCGGCAATATGCGACTATCTCAGAGATGGTAACACCTACAGCAGCAATTTGCACATCCCTAGAAAGAGGAGACATAGACGCTTCATTTGAGGGGTAAAACATAGCCGTGGCTCTCAAACTGTGCCAGTGTTGCCAGGTTGAAAAACAACATTTTTTAAATATTAAAAAAAAATAAAAACATAGAAAATGCTGCCGGCAATATGCGACTATCTCAGAGGAGGTAACACCTACAGCAGCAATTTGCACATCCCTAGAAAGAGGAGACATAGACGCTTCATTTGAGGGGTAAAACATAGCCGTGGCTCTCAAACTGTGCCAGTGTTGCCAGGTTGAAAAACAACATTTTTTAAATATTAAAAAAAAATAAAAACATAGAAAATGCTGCCGGAAATATGCGACTATTTCAGAGATGGTAACACCTACAGCAGCAATTTGCACATCCCTAGAAAGAGGAGACATAGACGCTTCATTTGAGGGGTAAAACATAGCCGTGGCTCTCAAACTGTGCCAGTGTTGCCAGGTTGAAAAACAACATTTTTTAAATATTAAAAAAAAATAAAAACATAGAAAATGCTGCCGGCAATATGCGACTATCTCAGAGATGGTAACACCTACAGCAGCAATTTGCACATTCCTAGAAAGAGGAGACATAGACGCTTCATTTGAGGGGTAAAACATAGCCGTGGCTCTGAAACTGTGCCAGTGTTTCCAGGTTGAAAAACAACATTTTTTAAATATTAAAAAAAAATAAAAACATAGAAAATGCTGCCGGAAATATGCGACTATCTCAGAGATGGTAACACCTACAGCAGCAATTTGCACATCCCTAGAAAGAGGAGACATAGACGCTTCATTTGAGGGGTAAAACATAGCCGTGGCTCTCAAACTGTGCCAGTGTTGCCAGGTTGAAAAACAACATTTTTTAAATATTAAAAAAAAATAAAAACATAGAAAATGCTGCCGGCAATATGCCACTATCTCAGAGATGGTAATACCTACAGCAGCAATTTGCACATCCCTAGAAAGAGGAGACATAGACGCTTCATTTGAGGGGTAAAACATAGCCGTGGCTCTCAAACTGTGCCAGTGTTGCCAGGTTGAAAAACAACATTTTTTAAATATTAAAAAAAAATAAAAACATAGAAAATGCTGCCGGCAATATGCGACTATCTCAGAGATGGTAACACCTACAGCAGCAATTTGCACATTCCTAGAAAGAGGAGACATAGACGCTTCATTTGAGGGGTAAAACATAGCCGTGGCTCTGAAACTGTGCCAGTGTTTCCAGGTTGAAAAACAACATTTTTTAAATATTAAAAAAAAATAAAAACATAGAAAATGCTGCCGGAAATATGCGACTATCTCAGAGATGGTAACACCTACAGCAGCAATTTG
Source organism: Cheilosia vulpina (assembly GCA_916610125.1). Taxonomy (NCBI): domain Eukaryota; kingdom Metazoa; phylum Arthropoda; class Insecta; order Diptera; family Syrphidae; genus Cheilosia; species Cheilosia vulpina. The sequence continues at coordinate 48,121,590 of OU744280.1, forward strand.
CACATCCCTAGAAAGAGGAGACATAGACGCTTCATTTGAGGGGTAAAACATAGCCGTGGCTCTGAAACTGTGCCAGTGTTTCCAGGTTGAAAAACAACATTTTTTAAATATTAAAAAAAAATAAAAACATAGAAAATGCTGCCGGCAATATGCGACTATCTCAGAGATGGTAACACCTACAGCAGCAATTTGCACATTCCTAGAAAGAGGAGACATAGACGCTTCATTTGAGGGGTAAAACATAGCCGTGGCTCTCAAACTGTGCCAGTGTTGCCAGGTTGAAAAACAACATTTTTTAAATATTAAAAAAAAATAAAAACATAGAAAATGCTGCCGGCAATATGCGACTATCTCAGAGATGGTAACACCTACAGCAGCAATTTGCACATCCCTAGAAAGAGGAGACATAGACGCTTCATTTGAGGGGTAAAACATAGCCGTGGCTCTCAAACTGCGCCAGTGTTGCCAGGTTGAAAAAAAACATTTTTTAATTATTAAAAAAAAATAAAAACATAGAAAATGCTGCCGGAAATATGCGACTATCTCAGAGATGGTAACACCTACAGCAGCAATTTGCACATCCCTAGAAAGAGGAGACATAGACGCTTCATTTGAGGGGTAAAACATAGCCGTGGCTCTCAAACTGTGCCAGTGTTGCCAGGTTGAAAAACAACATTTTTTAAATATTAAAAAAAAATAAAAACATAGAAAATGCTGCCGGCAATATGCGACTATCTCAGAGATGGTAACACCTACAGCAGCAATTTGCACATCCCTAGAAAGAGGAGACATAGACGCTTCATTTGAGTGGTAAAACATAGCCGTGGCTCTCTAACTGTGCCAGTGTTGCCAGGTTGAAAACCACATTTTTATAATATTAAAAAAAATAAAAACATAGAAAATGCTGCCGGCAATATGCCACTATCTCAGAGATGGTAACACCTACAGCAGCAATTTGCACATCCCTAGAAAGAGGAGACATAGACGCTTCATTTGAGGGGTAAAACATAGCCGTGGCTCTCAAACTGTGCCAGTGTTGCCAGGTTGAAAAACAACATTTTTTAAATATTAAAAAAAAATAAAAACATAGAAAATGCTGCCGGCAATATGCGACTATCTCAGAGATGGTAACACCTACAGCAGCAATTTGCACATCCCTAGAAAGAGGAGACATAGACGCTTCATTTGAGGGGTAAAACATAGCCGTGGCTCTCAAACTGTGCCAGTGTTGCCAGGTTGAAAAACAACATTTTTTAAATATTAAAAAAAAATAAAAACATAGAAAATGCTGCCGGCAATATGCCACTATCTCAGAGATGGTAACACCTACAGCAGCAATTTGCACATCCCTAGAAAGAGGAGACATAGACGCTTCATTTGAGGGGTAAAACATAGCCGTGGCTCTCAAACTGTGCCAGTGTTGCCAGGTTGAAAAACAACATTTTTTAAATATTAAAAAAAAATAAAAACATAGAAAATGCTGCCGGCAATATGCGACTATCTCAGAGATGGTAACACCTACAGCAGCAATTTGCACATCCCTAGAAAGAGGAGACATAGACGCTTCATTTGAGTGGTAAAACATAGCCGTGGCTCTCTAACTGTGCCAGTGTTGCCAGGTTGAAAACCACATTTTTATAATATTAAAAAAAATAAAAACATAGAAAATGCTGCCGGCAATATGCCACTATCTCAGAGATGGTAACACCTACAGCAGCAATTTGCACATCCCTAGAAAGAGGAGACATAGACGCTTCATTTGAGGGGTAAAACATAGCCGTGGCTCTCAAACTGTGCCAGTGTTGCCAGGTTGAAAAACAACATTTTTTAAATATTAAAAAAAAATAAAAACATAGAAAATGCTGCCGGCAATATGCGACTATCTCAGAGATGGTAACACCTACAGCAGCAATTTGCACATCCCTAGAAAGAGGAGACATAGACGCTTCATTTGAGGGGTAAAACATAGCCGTGGCTCTCAAACTGTGCCAGTGTTGCCAGGTTGAAAAACAACATTTTTTAAATATTAAAAAAAAATAAAAACATAGAAAATGCTGCCGGCAATATGCCACTATCTCAGAGATGGTAACACCTACAGCAGCAATTTGCACATCCCTAGAAAGAGGAGACATAGACGCTTCATTTGAGGGGTAAAACATAGCCGTGGCTCTCAAACTGTGCCAGTGTTGCCAGGTTGAAAAACAACATTTTTTAAATATTAAAAAAAAATAAAAACATAGAAAATGCTGCCGGCAATATGCGACTATCTCAGAGATGGTAACACCTACAGCAGCAATTTGCACATCCCTAGAAAGAGGAGACATAGACGCTTCATTTGAGGGGTAAAACATAGCCGTGGCTCTCAAACTGTGCCAGTGTTGCCAGGTTGAAAAACAACATTTTTTAAATATTAAAAAAAAATAAAAACATAGAAAATGCTGCCGGCAATATGCGACTATCTCAGAGGAGGTAACACCTACAGCAGCAATTTGCACATCCCTAGAAAGAGGAGACATAGACGCTTCATTGGAGGGGTAAAACATAGCCGTGGCTCTCAAACTGTGCCAGTGTTGCCAGGTTGAAAAACAACATTTTTTAAATATTAAAAAAAAATAAAAACATAGAAAATGCTGCCGGAAATATGCGACTATTTCAGAGATGGTAACACCTACAGCAGCAATTTGCACATCCCTAGAAAGAGGAGACATAGACGCTTCATTTGAGGGGTAAAACATAGCCGTGGCTCTCAAACTGTGCCAGTGTTGCCAGGTTGAAAAACAACATTTTTTAAATATTAAAAAAAAATAAAAACATAGAAAATGCTGCCGGCAATATGCGACTATCTCAGAGATGGTAACACCTACAGCAGCAATTTGCACATTCCTAGAAAGAGGAGACATAGACGCTTCATTTGAGGGGTAAAACATAGCCGTGGCTCTGAAACTGTGCCAGTGTTTCCAGGTTGAAAAACAACATTTTTTAAATATTAAAAAAAAATAAAAACATAGAAAATGCTGCCGGAAATATGCGACTATCTCAGAGATGGTAACACCTACAGCAGCAATTTGCACATCCCTAGAAAGAGGAGACATAGACGCTTCATTTGAGGGGTAAAACATAGCCGTGGCTCTCAAACTGTGCCAGTGTTGCCAGGTTGAAAAACAACATTTTTTAAATATTAAAAAAAAATAAAAACATAGAAAATGCTGCCGGCAATATGCCACTATCTCAGAGATGGTAATACCTACAGCAGCAATTTGCACATCCCTAGAAAGAGGAGACATAGACGCTTCATTTGAGGGGTAAAACATAGCCGTGGCTCTCAAACTGTGCCAGTGTTGCCAGGTTGAAAAACAACATTTTTTAAATATTAAAAAAAAATAAAAACATAGAAAATGCTGCCGGCAATATGCGACTATCTCAGAGATGGTAACACCTACAGCAGCAATTTGCACATTCCTAGAAAGAGGAGACATAGACGCTTCATTTGAGGGGTAAAACATAGCCGTGGCTCTGAAACTGTGCCAGTGTTTCCAGGTTGAAAAACAACATTTTTTAAATATTAAAAAAAAATAAAAACATAGAAAATGCTGCCGGAAATATGCGACTATCTCAGAGATGGTAACACCTACAGCAGCAATTTGCACATCCCTAGAAAGAGGAGACATAGACGCTTCATTTGAGGGGTAAAACATAGCCGTGGCTCTGAAACTGTGCCAGTGTTTCCAGGTTGAAAAACAACATTTTTTAAATATTAAAAAAAAATAAAAACATAGAAAATGCTGCCGGCAATATGCGACTATCTCAGAGATGGTAACACCTACAGCAGCAATTTGCACATTCCTAGAAAGAGGAGACATAGACGCTTCATTTGAGGGGTAAAACATAGCCGTGGCTCTCAAACTGTGCCAGTGTTGCCAGGTTGAAAAACAACATTTTTTAAATATTAAAAAAAAATAAAAACATAGAAAATGCTGCCGGCAATATGCGACTATCTCAGAGATGGTAACACCTACAGCAGCAATTTGCACATCCCTAGAAAGAGGAGACATAGACGCTTCATTTGAGGGGTAAAACATAGCCGTGGCTCTCAAACTGCGCCAGTGTTGCCAGGTTGAAAAACAACATTTTTTAATTATTAAAAAAAAATAAAAACATAGAAAATGCTGCCGGAAATATGCGACTATCTCAGAGATGGTAACACCTACAGCAGCAATTTGCACATCCCTAGAAAGAGGAGACATAGACGCTTCATTTGAGGGGTAAAACATAGCCGTGGCTCTCAAACTGTGCCAGTGTTGCCAGGTTGAAAAACAACATTTTTTAAATATTAAAAAAAAATAAAAACATAGAAAATGCTGCCGGCAATATGCGACTATCTCAGAGATGGTAACACCTACAGCAGCAATTTGCACATCCCTAGAAAGAGGAGACATAGACGCTTCATTTGAGTGGTAAAACATAGCCGTGGCTCTCTAACTGTGCCAGTGTTGCCAGGTTGAAAACCACATTTTTATAATATTAAAAAAAATAAAAACATAGAAAATGCTGCCGGCAATATGCCACTATCTCAGAGATGGTAACACCTACAGCAGCAATTTGCACATCCCTAGAAAGAGGAGACATAGACGCTTCATTTGAGGGGTAAAACATAGCCGTGGCTCTCAAACTGTGCCAGTGTTGCCAGGTTGAAAAACAACATTTTTTAAATATTAAAAAAAAATAAAAACATAGAAAATGCTGCCGGCAATATGCGACTATCTCAGAGATGGTAACACCTACAGCAGCAATTTGCACATCCCTAGAAAGAGGAGACATAGACGCTTCATTTGAGGGGTAAAACATAGCCGTGGCTCTCAAACTGTGCCAGTGTTGCCAGGTTGAAAAACAACATTTTTTAAATATTAAAAAAAAATAAAAACATAGAAAATGCTGCCGGCAATATGCCACTATCTCAGAGATGGTAACACCTACAGCAGCAATTTGCACATCCCTAGAAAGAGGAGACATAGACGCTTCATTTGAGGGGTAAAACATAGCCGTGGCTCTCAAACTGTGCCAGTGTTGCCAGGTTGAAAAACAACATTTTTTAAATATTAAAAAAAAATAAAAACATAGAAAATGCTGCCGGCAATATGCGACTATCTCAGAGATGGTAACACCTACAGCAGCAATTTGCACATTCCTAGAAAGAGGAGACATAGACGCTTCATTTGAGGGGTAAAACATAGCCGTGGCTCTGAAACTGTGCCAGTGTTTCCAGGTTGAAAAACAACATTTTTTAAATATTAAAAAAAAATAAAAACATAGAAAATGCTGCCGGAAATATGCGACTATCTCAGAGATGGTAACACCTACAGCAGCAATTTGCACATCCCTAGAAAGAGGAGACATAGACGCTTCATTTGAGGGGTAAAACATAGCCGTGGCTCTCAAACTGTGCCAGTGTTGCCAGGTTGAAAAACAACATTTTTTAAATATTAAAAAAAAATAAAAACATAGAAAATGCTGCCGGCAATATGCGACTATCTCAGAGATGGTAACACCTACAGCAGCAATTTGCACATCCCTAGAAAGAGGAGACATAGACGCTTCATTTGAGGGGTAAAACATAGCCGTGGCTCTCAAACTGTGCCAGTGTTGCCAGGTTGAAAAACAACATTTTTTAAATATTAAAAAAAAATAAAAACATAGAAAATGCTGCCGGCAATATGCGACTATCTCAGAGGAGGTAACACCTACAGCAGCAATTTGCACATCCCTAGAAAGAGGAGACATAGACGCTTCATTGGAGGGGTAAAACATAGCCGTGGCTCTCAAACTGTGCCAGTGTTGCCAGGTTGAAAAACAACATTTTTTAAATATTAAAAAAAAATAAAAACATAGAAAATGCTGCCGGAAATATGCGACTATTTCAGAGATGGTAACACCTACAGCAGCAATTTGCACATCCCTAGAAAGAGGAGACATAGACGCTTCATTTGAGGGGAAAAAAATAGCCGTGGCTCTCAAACTGTGCCAGTGTTGCCAGGTTGAAAAACAACATTTTTTAAATATTAAAAAAAAATAAAAACATAGAAAATGCTGCCGGAAATATGCGACTATCTCAGAGATGGTAACATCTACAGCAGCAGTTTGCACATCCCTAGAAAGAGGAGACATAGACGCTTCATTTGAGGGGTAAAACATAGCCGTGGCTCTCAAACTGCGCCAGTGTTGCCAGGTTGAAAAACAACATTTTTTAAATATTAAAAAAAAATAAAAACATAGAAAATGCTGCCGGAAATATGCGACTATCTCAGAGATGGTAACACCTACAGCAGCAATTTGCACATCCCTAGAAAGAGGAGACATAGACGCTTCATTTGAGGGGTAAAACATAGCCGTGGCTCTCAAACTGCGCCAGTGTTGCCAGGTTGAAAAACAACATTTTTTAAATATTAAAAAAAAATAAAAACATAGAAAATGCTGCCGGCAATATGCGACTATCTCAGAGATGGTAACACCTACAGCAGCAATTTGCACATCCCTAGAAAGAGGAGACATAGACGCTTCATTTGAGGGGTAAAACATAGCCGTGGCTCTCAAACTGCGCCAGTGTTGCCAGGTTGAAAAACAACATTTTTTAAATATTAAAAAAAAATAAAAACATAGAAAATGCTGCCGGAAATATGCGACTATCTCAGAGATGGTAACACCTACAGCAGCAATTTGCACATCCCTAGAAAGAGGAGACATAGACGCTTCATTTGAGGGGTAAAACATAGCCGTGGCTCTCAAACTGCGCCAGTGTTGCCAGGTTGAAAAACAACATTTTTTAATTATTAAAAAAAAATAAAAACATAGAAAATGCTGCCGGAAATATGCGACTATCTCAGAGATGGTAACACCTACAGCAGCAATTTGCACATCCCTAGAAAGAGGAGACATAGACGCTTCATTTGAGGGTTAAAACATAGCCGTGGCTCTGAAACTGTGCCAGTGTTTCCAGGTTGAAAAACAACATTTTTTAAATATTAAAAAAAAATAAAAACATAGAAAATGCTGCCGGAAATATGCGACTATCTCAGAGATGGTAACACCTACAGCAGCAATTTGCACATCCCTAGAAAGAGGAGACATAGACGCTTCATTTGAGGGGTAAAACATAGCCGTGGCTCTCAAACTGTGCCAGTGTTGCCAGGTTGAAAAACAACATTTTTTAAATATTAAAAAAAAATAAAAACATAGAAAATGCTGCCGGCAATATGCGACTATCTCAGAGATGGTAACACCTACAGCAGCAATTTGCACATCCCTAGAAAGAGGAGACATAGACGCTTCATTTGAGGGGTAAAACATAGCCGTGGCTCTCAAACTGTGCCAGTGTTGCCAGGTTGAAAAACAACATTTTTTAAATATTAAAAAAAAATAAAAACATAGAAAATGCTGCCGGCAATATGCGACTATCTCAGAGGAGGTAACACCTACAGCAGCAATTTGCACATCCCTAGAAAGAGGAGACATAGACGCTTCATTGGAGGGGTAAAACATAGCCGTGGCTCTCAAACTGTGCCAGTGTTGCCAGGTTGAAAAACAACATTTTTTAAATATTAAAAAAAAATAAAAACATAGAAAATGCTGCCGGAAATATGCGACTATTTCAGAGATGGTAACACCTACAGCAGCAATTTGCACATCCCTAGAAAGAGGAGACATAGACGCTTCATTTGAGGGGAAAAAAATAAACGTGGCTCTCAAACTGTGCCAGTGTTGCCAGGTTGAAAAACAACATTTTTTAAATATTAAAAAAAAATAAAAACATAGAAAATGCTGCCGGAAATATGCGACTATCTCAGAGATGGTAACATCTACAGCAGCAGTTTGCACATCCCTAGAAAGAGGAGACATAGACGCTTCATTTGAGGGGTAAAACATAGCCGTGGCTCTCAAACTGCGCCAGTGTTGCCAGGTTGAAAAACAACATTTTTTAAATATTAAAAAAAAATAAAAACATATAAAATGCTGCCGGAAATATGCGACTATCTCAGAGATGGTAACACCTACAGCAGCAATTTGCACATCCCTAGAAAGAGGAGACATAGACGCTTCATTTGAGGGGTAAAACATAGCCGTGGCTCTCAAACTGCGCCAGTGTTGCCAGGTTGAAAAACAACATTTTTTAAATATTAAAAAAAAATAAAAACATAGAAAATGCTGCCGGCAATATGCGACTATCTCAGAGATGGTAACACCTACAGCAGCAATTTGCACATCCCTAGAAAGAGGAGACATAGACGCTTCATTTGAGGGGTAAAACATAGCCGTGGCTCTCAAACTGCGCCAGTGTTGCCAGGTTGAAAAACAACATTTTTTAAATATTAAAAAAAAATAAAAACATAGAAAATGCTGCCGGAAATATGCGACTATCTCAGAGATGGTAACACCTACAGCAGCAATTTGCACATCCCTAGAAAGAGGAGACATAGACGCTTCATTTGAGGGGTAAAACATAGCCGTGGCTCTCAAACTGCGCCAGTGTTGCCAGGTTGAAAAACAACATTTTTTAATTATTAAAAAAAAATAAAAACATAGAAAATGCTGCCGGAAATATGCGACTATCTCAGAGATGGTAACACCTACAGCAGCAATTTGCACATCCCTAGAAAGAGGAGACATAGACGCTTCATTTGAGGGGTAAAACATAGCCGTGGCTCTCAAACTGTGCCAGTGTTGCCAGGTTGAAAAACAACATTTTTTAAATATTAAAAAAAAATAAAAACATAGAAAATGCTGCCGGCAATATGCGACTATCTCAGAGATGGTAACACCTACAGCAGCAATTTGCACATCCCTAGAAAGAGGAGACATAGACGCTTCATTTGAGTGGTAAAACATAGCCGTGGCTCTCTAACTGTGCCAGTGTTGCCAGGTTGAAAACCACATTTTTATAATATTAAAAAAAATAAAAACATAGAAAATGCTGCCGGCAATATGCCACTATCTCAGAGATGGTAACACCTACAGCAGCAATTTTCACATCCCTAGAAAGAGGAGACATAGACGCTTCATTTGAGGGGTAAAACATAGCCGTGGCTCTCAAACTGTGCCAGTGTTGCCAGGTTGAAAAACAACATTTTTTAAATATTAAAAAAAAATAAAAACATAGAAAATGCTGCCGGCAATATGCGACTATCTCAGAGATGGTAACACCTACAGCAGCAATTTGCACATTCCTAGAAAGAGGAGACATAGACGCTTCATTTGAGGGGTAAAACATAGCCGTGGCTCTGAAACTGTGCCAGTGTTTCCAGGTTGAAAAACAACATTTTTTAAATATTAAAAAAAAATAAAAACATAGAAAATGCTGCCGGAAATATGCGACTATCTCAGAGATGGTAACACCTACAGCAGCAATTTGCACATCCCTAGAAAGAGGAGACATAGACGCTTCATTTGAGGGGTAAAACATAGCCGTGGCTCTCAAACTGTGCCAGTGTTGCCAGGTTGAAAAACAACATTTTTTAAATATTAAAAAAAAATAAAAACATAGAAAATGCTGCCGGCAATATGCGACTATCTCAGAGATGGTAACACCTACAGCAGCAATTTGCACATCCCTAGAAAGAGGAGACATAGACGCTTCATTTGAGGGGTAAAACATAGCCGTGGCTCTTAAACTGTGCCAGTGTTGCCAGGTTGAAAAACCACATTTTTTAAATATTAAAAAAAAATAAAAACATAGAAAATGCTGCCGGCAATATGCGACTATCTCAGAGATGGTAACACCTACAGCAGCAATTTGCACAGAGAAGAAAGATGAGACATAGACGCTTCATTTGAGGGGTAAAACATAGCCGTGGCTCTTAAACTGTGCCAGTGTTGCCAGGTTGAAAAACCACATTTTTTAAATATTAAAAAAAAATAAAAACATAGAAAATGCCGCCGGCAATATGCGACTATCTCAGAGATGGTAACACCTACAGCAGCAATTTGCACAGAGAAGAAAGATGAGACATAGACGCTTCATTTGAGCGGTAAAACATAGCCGTGGCTCTCAAACTGTGCCAGTGTTGCCAGGTTGAAAAACAACATTTTTTAAATATTAAAAAAAAATAAAAACATAGAAAATGCTGCCAGTAATATGCGACTATCTCTGAGATGGTAACACCTACAGCAGCAATTTGCACATCCCTAGAAAGAGGAGACATAGACGCTTCATTTGAGGGGTAAAACATAGCCGTGGCTCTCAAACTGTGCCAGTGTTGCCAGGTTGAAAAACAACATTTTTTAAATATTAAAAAAAAATAAAAACATAGAAAATGCTGCCGGCAATATGCGACTATCTCAGAGGAGGTAACACCTACAGCAGCAATTTGCACATCCCTAGAAAGAGGAGACATAGACGCTTCATTGGAGGGGTAAAACATAGCCGTGGCTCTCAAACTGTGCCAGTGTTGCCAGGTTGAAAAACAACATTTTTTAAATATTAAAAAAAAATAAAAACATAGAAAATGCTGCCGGAAATATGCGACTATTTCAGAGATGGTAACACCTACAGCAGCAATTTGCACATCCCTAGAAAGAGGAGACATAGACGCTTCATTTGAGGGGAAAAAAATAAACGTGGCTCTCAAACTGTGCCAGTGTTGCCAGGTTGAAAAACAACATTTTTTAAATATTAAAAAAAAATAAAAACATAGAAAATGCTGCCGGAAATATGCGACTATCTCAGAGATGGTAACATCTACAGCAGCAGTTTGCACATCCCTAGAAAGAGGAGACATAGACGCTTCATTTGAGGGGTAAAACATAGCCGTGGCTCTCAAACTGCGCCAGTGTTGCCAGGTTGAAAAACAACATTTTTTAAATATTAAAAAAAAATAAAAACATAGAAAATGCTGCCGGAAATATGCGACTATCTCAGAGATGGTAACACCTACAGCAGCAATTTGCACATCCCTAGAAAGAGGAGACATAGACGCTTCATTTGAGGGGTAAAACATAGCCGTGGCTCTCAAACTGCGCCAGTGTTGCCAGGTTGAAAAACAACATTTTTTAAATATTAAAAAAAAATAAAAACATAGAAAATGCTGCCGGCAATATGCGACTATCTCAGAGATGGTAACACCTACAGCAGCAATTTGCACATCCCTAGAAAGAGGAGACATAGACGCTTCATTTGAGGGGTAAAACATAGCCGTGGCTCTCAAACTGCGCCAGTGTTGCCAGGTTGAAAAACAACATTTTTTAAATATTAAAAAAAAATAAAAACATAGAAAATGCTGCCGGAAATATGCGACTATCTCAGAGATGGTAACACCTACAGCAGCAATTTGCACATCCCTAGAAAGAGGAGACATAGACGCTTCATTTGAGGGGTAAAACATAGCCGTGGCTCTCAAACTGCGCCAGTGTTGCCAGGTTGAAAAACAACATTTTTTAATTATTAAAAAAAAATAAAAACATAGAAAATGCTGCCGGAAATATGCGACTATCTCAGAGATGGTAACACCTACAGCAGCAATTTGCACATCCCTAGAAAGAGGAGACATAGACGCTTCATTTGAGGGGTAAAACATAGCCGTGGCTCTGAAACTGTGCCAGTGTTGCCAGGTTGAAAAACAACATTTTTTAAATATTAAAAAAAAATAAAAACATAGAAAATGCCGCCGGCAATATGCGACTATCTCAGAGATGGTAACACCTACAGCAGCAATTTGCACAGAGAAGAAAGATGAGACATAGACGCTTCATTTGAGCGGTAAAACATAGCCGTGGCTCTCAAACTGTGCCAGTGTTGCCAGGTTGAAAAACAACATTTTTTAAATATTAAAAAAAAATAAAAACATAGAAAATGCTGCCAGTAATATGCGACTATCTCTGAGATGGTAACACCTACAGCAGCAATTTGCACATCCCTAGAAAGAGGAGACATAGACGCTTCATTTGAGGGGTAAAACATAGCCGTGGCTCTCAAACTGTGCCAGTGTTGCCAGGTTGAAAAACAACATTTTTTAAATATTAAAAAAAAATAAAAACATAGAAAATGCTGCCGGCAATATGCGACTATCTCAGAGGAGGTAACACCTACAGCAGCAATTTGCACATCCCTAGAAAGAGGAGACATAGACGCTTCATTGGAGGGGTAAAACATAGCCGTGGCTCTCAAACTGTGCCAGTGTTGCCAGGTTGAAAAACAACATTTTTTAAATATTAAAAAAAAATAAAAACATAGAAAATGCTGCCGGAAATATGCGACTATTTCAGAGATGGTAACACCTACAGCAGCAATTTGCACATCCCTAGAAAGAGGAGACATAGACGCTTCATTTGAGGGGAAAAAAATAGCCGTGGCTCTCAAACTGTGCCAGTGTTGCCAGGTTGAAAAACAACATTTTTTAAATATTAAAAAAAAATAAAAACATAGAAAATGCTGCCGGAAATATGCGACTATCTCAGAGATGGTAACATCTACAGCAGCAGTTTGCACATCCCTAGAAAGAGGAGACATAGACGCTTCATTTGAGGGGTAAAACATAGCCGTGGCTCTCAAACTGCGCCAGTGTTGCCAGGTTGAAAAACAACATTTTTTAAATATTAAAAAAAAATAAAAACATAGAAAATGCTGCCGGAAATATGCGACTATCTCAGAGATGGTAACACCTACAGCAGCAATTTGCACATCCCTAGAAAGAGGAGACATAGACGCTTCATTTGAGGGGTAAAACATAGCCGTGGCTCTCAAACTGCGCCAGTGTTGCCAGGTTGAAAAACAACATTTTTTAATTATTAAAAAAAAATAAAAACATAGAAAATGCTGCCGGAAATATGCGACTATCTCAGAGATGGTAACACCTACAGCAGCAATTTGCACATCCCTAGAAAGAGGAGACATAGACGCTTCATTTGAGGGGTAAAACATAGCCGTGGCTCTGAAACTGTGCCAGTGTTGCCAGGTTGAAAAACAACATTTTTTAAATATTAAAAAAAAATAAAAACATAGAAAATGCTGCCGGCAATATGCGACTATCTCAGAGATGGTAACACCTACAGCAGCAATTTGCACATCCCTAGAAAGAGGAGACATAGACGCTTCATTTGAGTGTTAAAACATAGCCGTGGCTCTCTAACTGTGCCAGTGTTGCCAGGTTGAAAACCACATTTTTATAATATTAAAAAAAATAAAAACATAGAAAATGCTGCCGGCAATATGCCACTATCTCAGAGATGGTAACACCTACAGCAGCAATTTTCACATCCCTAGAAAGAGGAGACATAGACGCTTCATTTGAGGGGTAAAACATAGCCGTGGCTCTCAAACTGTGCCAGTGTTGCCAGGTTGAAAAACAACATTTTTTAAATATTAAAAAAAAATAAAAACATAGAAAATGCTGCCGGCAATATGCCACTATCTCAGAGATGGTAACACCTACAGCAGCAATTTGCACATCCCTAGAAAGAGGAGACATAGACGCTTCATTTGAGGGGTAAAACATAGCCGTGGCTCTCAAACTGTGCCAGTGTTGCCAGGTTGAAAAACAACATTTTTTAAATATTAAAAAAAAATAAAAACATAGAAAATGCTGCCGGCAATATGCGACTATCTCAGAGATGGTAACACCTACAGCAGCAATTTGCACATTCCTAGAAAGAGGAGACATAGACGCTTCATTTGAGGGGTAAAACATAGCCGTGGCTCTGAAACTGTGCCAGTGTTTCCAGGTTGAAAAACAACATTTTTTAAATATTAAAAAAAAATAAAAACATAGAAAATGCTGCCGGAAATATGCGACTATCTCAGAGATGGTAACACCTACAGCAGCAATTTGCACATCCCTAGAAAGAGGAGACATAGACGCTTCATTTGAGGGGTAAAACATAGCCGTGGCTCTCAAACTGTGCCAGTGTTGCCAGGTTGAAAAACAACATTTTTTAAATATTAAAAAAAAATAAAAACATAGAAAATGCTGCCGGCAATATGCGACTATCTCAGAGATGGTAACACCTACAGCAGCAATTTGCACATCCCTAGAAAGAGGAGACATAGACGCTTCATTTGAGGGGTAAAACATAGCCGTGGCTCTCAAACTGTGCCAGTGTTGCCAGGTTGAAAAACAACATTTTTTAAATATTAAAAAAAAATAAAAACATAGAAAATGCTGCCGGAAATATGCGACTATCTCAGAGATGGTAACACCTACAGCAGCAATTTGCACATCCCTAGAAAGAGGAGACATAGACGCTTCATTTGAGGGGTAAAACATAGCCGTGGCTCTCAAACTGTGCAAGTGTTGCCAGGTTGAAAAACAACATTTTTTAAATATTAAAAAAAAATAAAAACATAGAAAATGCTGCCGGAAATATGCGACTATCTCAGAGATGGTAACACCTACAGCAGCAATTTGCACATCCTTAGAAAGAGGAGACATAGACGCTTCATTGGAGGGGTAAAACATAGCCGTGGCTCTCAAACTGTGCCAGTGTTGCCAGGTTGAAAAACAACATTTTTTAAATATTAAAAAAAAATAAAAACATAGAAAATGCTGCCGGAAATATGCGACTGTCTCAGAGATGGTAACACCTACAGCAGCAATTTGCACATCCCTAGAAAGAGGAGACATAGACGCTTCATTTGAGGGGTAAAACATAGCCGTGGCTCTCAAACTGCGCCAGTGTTGCCAGGTTGAAAAACAACATTTTTTAATTATTAAAAAAAAATAAAAACATAGAAAATGCTGCCGGAAATATGCGACTATCTCAGAGATGGTAACACCTACAGCAGCAATTTGCACATCCCTAGAAAGAGGAGACATAGACGCTTCATTTGAGGGGTAAAACATAGCCGTGGCTCTCAAACTGCGCCAGTGTTGCCAGGTTGAAAAACAACATTTTTTAAATATTAAAAAAAAATAAAAACATAGAAAATGCTGCCGGAAATATGCGACTATCTCAGAGATGGTAACACCTACAGCAGCAATTTGCACATCCCTAGAAAGAGGAGACATAGACGCTTCATTGGAGGGGTAAAACATAGCCGTGGCTCTCAAACTGTGCCAGTGTTGCCAGGTTGAAAAACAACATTTTTTAAATATTAAAAAAAAATAAAAACATAGAAAATGCTGCCGGAAATATGCGACTATCTCAGAGATGGTAACACCTACAGCAGCAATTTGCACATCCCTAGAAAGAGGAGACATAGACGCTTCATTGGAGGGGTAAAACATAGCCGTGGCTCTCAAACTGTGCCAGTGTTGCCAGGTTGAAAAACAACATTTTTTAAATATTAAAAAAAAATAAAAACATAGAAAATGCTGCCGGAAATATGCGACTATCTCAGAGATGGTAACACCTACAGCAGCAATTTGCACATCCCTAGAAAGAGGAGACATAGACGCTTCATTGGAGGGGTAAAACATAGCTGTGGCTCTCAAACTGTGCCAGTGTTGCCAGGTTGAAAAACAACATTTTTTAAATATTAAAAAAAAATAAAAACATAGAAAATGCTGCCGGAAATATGCGACTATCTCAGAGATGGTAACACCTACAGCAGCAATTTGCACATCCCTAGAAAGAGGAGACATAGACGCTTCATTTGAGGGGTAAAACATAGCCGTGGCTCTCAAACTGTGCCAGTGTTGCCAGGTTGAAAAACAACATTTTTTAAATATTAAAAAAAAATAAAAACATAGAAAATGCTGCCGGCAATATGCGACTATCTCAGAGGAGGTAACACCTACAGCAGCAATTTGCACATCCCTAGAAAGAGGAGACATAGATGCTTCATTTGAGGGGTAAAACATAGCCGTGGCTCTTAAACTGTGCCAGTGTTGCCAGGTTGAAAAACCACATTTTTTAAATATTAAAAAAAAATAAAAACATAGAAAATGCTGCCGGCAATATGCCACTATCTCAGAGATGGTAACACCTACAGCAGCAATTTGCACATCCCTAGAAAGAGGAGACATAGACGCTTCATTTGAGGGGTAAAACATAGCCGTGGCTCTCAAACTGTGCCAGTGTTGCCAGGTTGAAAAACAACATTTTTTAAATATTAAAAAAAAATAAAAACATAGAAAATGCTGCCAGTAATATGCGACTATCTCTGAGATGGTAACACCTACAGCAGCAATTTGCACATCCCTAGAAAGAGCAGACATAGACGCTTCATTTGAGGGGTAAAACATAGCCGTGGCTCTCAAACTGTGCCAGTGTTGCCGGGTTGAAAAACAACATTTTTTAAATATTAAAAAAAAATAAAAACATAGAAAATGCTGCCGGCAATATGCGACTATCTCAGAGATGGTAACACCTACAGCAGCAATTTGCACATCCCTAGAAAGAGGAGACATAGACGCTTCATTTGAGTGGTAAAACATAGCCGTGGCTCTCAAACTGTGCCAGTGTTGCCAGGTTGAAAAACAACATTTTTTAAATATTAAAAAAAAAGAAAAACATAGAAAATGCTGCCGGCAATATGCCACTATCTCAGAGATGGTAACACCAACAGCAGCAATTTGCACATCCCTAGAAAGAGCAGACATAGACGCTTCATTTGAGGGCTAAAACATAGCCGTGGCTCTTAAACTGTGCCAGTGTTGCCAGGTTGAAAAACAACATTTTTTAAATATTAAAAAAAAATAAAAACATAGAAAATGCTGCCGGCAATATGCGACTATCTCAGAGATGGTAACACCTACAGCAGCAATTTTCACATCCCTAGAAAGAGGAGACATAGACGCTTCATTTGAGGGGTAAAACATAGCCGTGGCTCTCAAACTGTGCCAGTGTTGCCAGGTTGAAAAACAACATTTTTTAAATATTAAAAAAAAATAAAAACATAGAAAATGCTGCCGGCAATATGCGACTATCTCAGAGAAGGTAACACCTACAGCAGCAATTTGCACATCCCTAGAAAGATGAGACATAGACGCTTCATTTGAGGGGTAAAACATAGCCGTGGCTCTCAAACTGTGCCAGTGTTGCCAGGTTGAAAAACAACATTTTTTAAATATTAAAAAAAAATAAAAACATAGAAAATGCTGCCGGCAATATGCGACTATCTCAGAGGAGGTAACACCTACAGCAGCAATTTGCACATCCCTAGAAAGAGGAGACATAGACGCTTCATTTGAGGGGTAAAACATAGCCGTGGCTCTTAAACTGTGCCAGTGTTGCCAGGTTGAAAAACCACATTTTTTAAATATTAAAAAAAAATAAAAACATAGAAAATGCTGCCGGCAATATGCCACTATCTCAGAGATGGTAACACCTACAGCAGCAATTTGCACATCCCTAGAAAGAGGAGACATAGACGCTTCATTTGAGGGGTAAAACATAGCCGTGGCTCTCAAACTGTGCCAGTGTTGCCAGGTTGAAAAACAACATTTTTTAAATATTAAAAAAAAATAAAAACATAGAAAATGCTGCCAGTAATATGCGACTATCTCTGAGATGGTAACACCTACAGCAGCAATTTGCACATCCCTAGAAAGAGGAGACATAGACGCTTCATTTGAGGGGTAAAACATAGCCGTGGCTCTCAAACTGTGCCAGTGTTGCCGGGTTGAAAAACAACATTTTTTAAATATTAAAAAAAAATAAAAACATAGAAAATGCTGCCGGCAATATGCGACTATCTCAGAGATGGTAACACCTACAGCAGCAATTTGCACATCCCTAGAAAGAGGAGACATAGACGCTTCATTTGAGTGGTAAAACATAGCCGTGGCTCTCAAACTGTGCCAGTGTTGCCAGGTTGAAAAACAACATTTTTTAAATATTAAAAAAAAATAAAAACATAGAAAATGCTGCCGGCAATATGCGACTATCTCAGAGGAGGTAACACCTACAGCAGCAATTTGCACATCCCTAGAAAGAGGAGACATAGACGCTTCATTTGAGGGGTAAAACATAGCCGTGGCTCTTAAACTGTGCCAGTGTTACAGGTTGAAAAACCACATTTTTTAAATATTAAAAAAAAATAAAAACATAGAAAATGCTGCCGGCAATATGCGACTATCTCAGAGATGGTAACACCTACAGCAGCAATTTGCACATCCCTAGAAAGAGGAGACATAGACGCTTCATTTGAGGGGTAAAACATAGCCGTGGCTCTTAAACTGTGCCAGTGTTGCCAGGTTGAAAAACCACATTTTTTAAATATTAAAAAAAAATAAAAACATAGAAAATGCTGCCGGAAATATGCGACTATCTCAGAGATGGTAACACCTACAGCAGCAATAGCCGTGGCTCTCAAACTGTGCCAGTGTTGCCAGGTTGAAAAACAACATTTTTTAAATATTAAAAAAAATAAAAACATAGAAAATGCTGCCGGCAATATGCGACTATCTCAGAGATGGTAACACCTACAGCAGCAATTTGCACATCCCTAGAAAGAGGAGACATAGACGCTTCATTTGAGGGGTAAAACATAGCCGTGGCTCTCAAACTGTGCCAGTGTTGCCAGGTTGAAAAACAACATTTTTTAAATATAAAAAAAAAATAAAAACATAGAAAATGCTGCCGGCAATATGCGACTATCTCAGAGGAGGTAACACCTACAGCAGCAATTTGCACATCCCTAGAAAGAGGACACATAGACGCTTCATTGGAGGGGTAAAACATAGCCGTGGCTCTCAAACTGTGCCAGTGTTGCCAGGTTGAAAAACAACATTTTTTAAATATTAAAAAAAAATAAAAACATAGAAAATGCTGCCGGAAATATGCGACTATCTCAGAGATGGTAACACCTACAGCAGCAATTTGCACATCCCTAGAAAGAGGAGACATAGACGCTTCATTTGAGGGGTAAAACATAGCCGTGGCTCTCAAACTGTGCCAGTGTTGCCAGGTTGAAAAACAACATTTTTTAAATATTAAAAAAAAATAAAAACATAGAAAATGCTGCCGGAAATATGCGACTATCTCAGAGATGGTAACATCTACAGCAGCAGTTTGCACATCCCTAGAAAGAGGAGACATAGACGCTTCATTTGAGGGGTAAAACATAGCCGTGGCTCTCAAACTGTGCCAGTGTTGCCAGGTTGAAAAACAACATTTTTTAAATATTAAAAAAAAATAAAAACATAGAAAATGCTGCCGGAAATATGCGACTATCTCAGAGATGGTAACACCTACAGCAGCAATTTGCACATCCCTAGAAAGAGGAGACATATACGCTTCATTTGAGGGGTAAAACATAGGCGTGGCTCTCTAACTGTGCCAGTGTTGCCAGGTTGAAAACCATATTTTTATAATATTAAAAAAAATAAAAACATAGAAAATGCTGCCGGAAATATGCGACTATCTCAGAGATGGTAACACCTACAGCAGCAATTTGCACATCCCTAGAAAGAGGAGACATAGACGCTTCATTGGAGGGGTAAAACATAGCCGTGCCTCTCAAACTGTGCCAGTGTTGCCAGGTTGAAAAACAACATTTTTTAAATATTAAAAAAAAATAAAAACATAGAAAATGCTGCCGGAAATATGCGACTATCTCAGAGATGGTAACACCTACAGCAGCAATTTGCACATTCCTAGAAAGAGGAGACATATACGCTTCATTTGAGGGGTAAAACATAGCCGTGGCTCTCAAACTGTGCAAGTGTTGCCAGGTTGAAAAACAACATTTTTTAAATATTAAAAAAAAATAAAAACAGAAAATGCTGCCGGAAATATGCGACTATCTCAGAGATGGTAACACCTACAGCAGCAATTTGCACATCCCTAGAAAGAGGAGACATAGACGCTTCATTTGAGGGGTAAAACATAGCCGTGGCTCTCAAACTGTGCCAGTGTTGCCAGGTTGAAAAACAACATTTTTTAAATATTAAAAAAAAATAAAAACATAGAAAATGCTGCCGGCAATATGCGACTATCTCAGAGATGGTAACACCTACAGCAGCAATTTGCACATCCCTAGAAAGATGAGACATAGACGCTTCATTTGAGGGGTAAAACATAGCCGTGGCTCTCAAACTGTGCCAGTGTTGCCAGGTTGAAAAACAACATTTTTTAAATATTAAAAAAAAATAAAAACATAGAAAATGCTGCCGGAAATATGCGACTATCTCAGAGAAGGTAACACCTACAGCAGCAATTTGCACATCCCTAGAAAGATGAGACATATACGCTTCATTTGAGGGGTAAAACATAGGCGTGGCTCTCTAACTGTGCCAGTGTTGCCAGGTTGAAAACCATATTTTTATAATATTAAAAAAAATAAAAACATAGAAAATGCTGCCGGAAATATGCGACTATCTCAGAGATGGTAACACCTACAGCAGCAATTTGCACATCCCTAGAAAGAGGAGACATAGACGCTTCATTTGAGGGGTAAAACATAGCCGTGGCTCTCAAACTGTGCCAGTGTTGCCAGGTTGAAAAACAACATTTTTTAAATATTAAAAAAAAATAAAAACATAGAAAATGCTGCCGGAAATATGCGACTATCTCAGAGATGGTAACACCTACAGCAGCAATTTGCACATCCCTAGAAAGAGGAGACATAGACGCTTCATTTGAGGGGTAAAACATAGCCGTGTGCCAGTTTTGCCAGGTTGAAAAACAACATTTTTTAAATATTAAAAAAAAATAAAAACATAGAAAATGCTGCCGGCAATATGCGACTATCTCAGAGATGGTAACACCTACAGCAGCAATTTGCACATCCCTAGAAAGAGGAGACATAGACGCTTCATTTCAGGGGTAAAGCATAGCCGTGGCTCTTAAACTGTGCCAGTGTTGCCAGGTTGAAAAACCACATTTTTTAAATATTAAAAAAAAATAAAAACATAGAAAATGCTGCCGGCAATATGCCACTATCTCAGAGATGGTAACACCTACAGCAGCAATTTGCACATCCCTAGAAAGATGAGACATATACGCTTCATTTGAGGGGTAAAACATAGGCGTGGCTCTCTAACTGTGCCAGTGTTGCCAGGTTGAAAACCATATTTTTATAATATTAAAAAAAATAAAAACATAGAAAATGCTGCCGGAAATATGCGACTATCTCAGAGATGGTAACACCTACAGCAGCAATTTGCACATCCCTAGAAAGAGGAGACATAGACGCTTCATTTGAGGGGTAAAACATAGCCGTGGCTCTTAAACTGTGCCAGTGTTGCCAGGTTGAAAAACCACATTTTTTAAATATTAAAAAAAAATAAAAACATAGAAAATGCTGCCGGCAATATGCCACTATCTCAGAGATGGTAACACCTACAGCAGCAATTTGCACATCCCTAGAAAGAGGAGACATAGACGCTTCATTTGAGGGGTAAAACATAGCCGTGGCTCTCAAACTGTGCCAGTGTTGCCAGGTTGAAAAACAACATTTTTTAAATATTAAAAAAAAATAAAAACATAGAAAATGCTGCCGGCAATATGCGACTATCTCAGAGATGGTAACACCTACAGCAGCAATTTGCACATCCCTAGAAAGAGGAGACATAGACGCTTCATTTGAGGGGTAAAACATAGCCGTGGCTCTCAAACTGTGCCAGTGTTGCCAGGTTGAAAAACAATATTTTTTAAATATTAAAAAAAAATAAAAACATAGAAAATGCTGCCGGAAATATGCGACTATCTCAGAGATGGTAACACCTACAGCAGCAATTTGCACATCCCTAGAAAGAGGAGACATAGACGCTTCATTTGAGGGGTAAAACATAGCCGTGTGCCAGTTTTGCCAGGTTGAAAAACAACATTTTTTAAATATTAAAAAAAAATAAAAACATAGAAAATGCTGCCGGCAATATGCGACTATCTCAGAGATGGTAACACCTACAGCAGCAATTTGCACATCCCTAGAAAGAGGAGACATAGACGCTTCATTTGAGGGGTAAAACATAGCCGTGGCTCTTAAACTGTGCCAGTGTTGCCAGGTTGAAAAACCACATTTTTTAAATATTAAAAAAAAATAAAAACATAGAAAATGCTGCCGGCAATATGCCACTATCTCAGAGATGGTAACACCTACAGCAGCAATTTGCACATCCCTAGAAAGATGAGACATATACGCTTCATTTGAGGGGTAAAACATAGGCGTGGCTCTCTAACTGTGCCAGTGTTGCCAGGTTGAAAACCATATTTTTATAATATTAAAAAAAATAAAAACATAGAAAATGCTGCCGGAAATATGCGACTATCTCAGAGATGGTAACACCTACAGCAGCAATTTGCACATCCCTAGAAAGAGGAGACATAGACGCTTCATTTGAGGGGTAAAACATAGCCGTGGCTCTTAAACTGTGCCAGTGTTGCCAGGTTGAAAAACCACATTTTTTAAATATTAAAAAAAAATAAAAACATAGAAAATGCTGCCGGCAATATGCCACTATCTCAGAGATGGTAACACCTACAGCAGCAATTTGCACATCCCTAGAAAGAGGAGACATAGACGCTTCATTTGAGGGGTAAAACATAGCCGTGGCTCTCAAACTGTGCCAGTGTTGCCAGGTTGAAAAACAACATTTTTTAAATATTAAAAAAAAATAAAAACATAGAAAATGCTGCCGGCAATATGCGACTATCTCAGAGGAGGTAACACCTACAGCAGCAATTTGCACATCCCTAGAAAGAGGAGACATAGACGCTTCATTTGAGGGGTAAAACATAGCCGTGGCTCTCAAACTGCGCCAGTGTTGCCAGGTTGAAAAACAACATTTTTTAATTATTAAAAAAAAATAAAAACATAGAAAATGCTGCCGGAAATATGCGACTATCTCAGAGATGGTAACACCTACAGCAGCAATTTGCACATCCCTAGAAAGAGGAGACATATACGCTTCATTTGAGGGGTAAAACATAGCCGTGGCTCTCAAACTGTGCCAGTGTTGCCAGGTTGAAAAACAACATTTTTTAAATATTAAAAAAAAATAAAAACATAGAAAATGCTGCCGGCAATATGCGACTATCTCAGAGATGGTAACACCTACAGCAGCAATTTGCACATCCCTAGAAAGAGGAGACATATACGCTTCATTTGAGGGGTAAAACATAGGCGTGGCTCTCTAACTGTGCCAGTGTTGCCAGGTTGAAAACCATATTTTTATAATATTAAAAAAAATAAAAACATAGAAAATGCTGCCGGAAATATGCGACTATCTCAGAGATGGTAACACCTACAGCAGCAATTTGCACATCCCTAGAAAGAGGAGACATAGACGCTTCATTGGAGGGGTAAAACATAGCCGTGCCTCTCAAACTGTGCCAGTGTTGCCAGGTTGAAAAACAACATTTTTTAAATATTAAAAAAAAATAAAAACATAGAAAATGCTGCCGGAAATATGCGACTATCTCAGAGATGGTAACACCTACAGCAGCAATTTGCACATCCCTAGAAAGAGGAGACATAGACGCTTCATTGGAGGGGTAAAACATAGCCGTGGCTCTCAAACTGTGCCAGTGTTGCCAGGTTGAAAAACAACATTTTTTAAATATTAAAAAAAAATAAAAACATAGAAAATGCTGCCGGAAATATGCGACTATCTCAGAGATGGTAACACCTACAGCAGCAATTTGCACATCCCTAGAAAGAGGAGACATAGACGCTTCATTTGAGGGGTAAAACATAGCCGTGGCTCTCAAACTGTGCCAGTGTTGCCAGGTTGAAAAACAACATTTTTTAAATATAAAAAAAAAATAAAAACATAGAAAATGCTGCCGGAAATATGCGACTATCTCAGAGATGGTAACACCTAGAGCAGCAATTTGCACATCCCTAGAAAGAGGAGACATAGACGCTTCATTTGAGGGGTAAAACATAGCCGTGGCTCTCAAACTGTGCCAGTGTTGCCAGGTTGAAAAACAACATTTTTTAAATATTAAAAAAAAATAAAAACATAGAAAATGCTGCCGGCAATATGCGACTATCTCAGAGATGGTAACACCTACAGCAGCAATTTGCACATCCCTAGAAAGATGAGACATAGACGCTTCATTTGAGGGGTAAAACATAGCCGTGGCTCTCAAACTGTGCCAGTGTTGCCAGGTTGAAAAACAACATTTTTTAAATATTAAAAAAAAATAAAAACATAGAAAATGCTGCCGGCAATATGCGACTATCTCAGAGAAGGTAACACCTACAGCAGCAATTTGCACATCCCTAGAAAGATGAGACATATACGCTTCATTTGAGGGGTAAAACATAGACGTGGCTCTCTAACTGTGCCAGTGTTGCCAGGTTGAAAACCATATTTTTATAATATTAAAAAAAATAAAAACATAGAAAATGCTGCCAGAAATATGCGACTATCTCAGAGATGGTAACACCTACAGCAGCAATTTGCACATCCCTAGAAAGAGGAGACATAGACGCTTCATTTGAGGGGTAAAACATAGCCGTGGCTCTCAAACTGTGCCAGTGTTGCCAGGTTGAAAAACAACATTTTTTAAATATTAAAAAAAAATAAAAACATAGAAAATGCTGCCGGAAATATGCGACTATCTCAGAGATGGTAACACCTACAGCAGCAATTTGCACATCCCTAGAAAGAGGAGACATAGACGCTTCATTTGAGGGGTAAAACATAGCCGTGTGCCAGTTTTGCCAGGTTGAAAAACAACATTTTTTAAATATTAAAAAAAAATAAAAACATAGAAAATGCTGCCGGCAATATGCGACTATCTCAGAGATGGTAACACCTACAGCAGCAATTTGCACATCCCTAGAAAGAGGAGACATAGACGCTTCATTTGAGGGGTAAAACATAGCCGTGGCTCTTAAACTGTGCCAGTGTTGCCAGGTTGAAAAACCACATTTTTTAAATATTAAAAAAAAATAAAAACATAGAAAATGCTGCCGGCAATATGCCACTATCTCAGAGATGGTAACACCTACAGCAGCAATTTGCACATCCCTAGAAAGATGAGACATATACGCTTCATTTGAGGGGTAAAACATAGGCGTGGCTCTCTAACTGTGCCAGTGTTGCCAGGTTGAAAACCATATTTTTATACTATTAAAAAAAATAAAAACATAGAAAATGCTGCCGGAAATATGCGACTATCTCAGAGATGGTAACACATACAGCAGCAATTTGCACATCCCTAGAAAGAGGAGACATAGACGCTTCATTTGAGGGGTAAAACATAGCCGTGGCTCTTAAACTGTGCCAGTGTTGCCAGGTTGAAAAACCACATTTTTTAAATATTAAAAAAAAATAAAAACATAGAAAATGCTGCCGGCAATATGCCACTATCTCAGAGATGGTAACACCTACAGCAGCAATTTGCACATCCCTAGAAAGAGGAGACATAGACGCTTCATTTGAGGGGTAAAACATAGCCGTGGCTCTCAAACTGTGCCAGTGTTGCCAGGTTGAAAAACAACATTTTTTAAATATTAAAAAAAAATAAAAACATAGAAAATGCTGCCGGCAATATGCGACTATCTCAGAGATGGTAACACCTACAGCAGCAATTTGCACATCCCTAGAAAGAGCAGACATAGACGCTTCATTTGAGGGGTAAAACATAGCCGTGGCTCTCAAACTGTGCCAGTGTTGCCAGGTTGAAAAACAACATTTTTTAAATATTAAAAAAAAATAAAAACATAGAAAATGCTGCCGGAAATATGCGACTATCTCAGAGATGGTAACACCTACAGCAGCAATTTGCACATCCCTAGAAAGAGCAGACATAGACGCTTCATTTGAGGGGTAAAACATAGCCGTAGCTCTTAAACTGTGCCAGTGTTGCCAGGTTGAAAAACCACATTTTTTAAATATAAAAAAAATGAAAACAAAGAAAATGCTACCGGCAATATGCCACTATCTCAGAGATGGTAACACCTACAGCAGCAATTTGCACATCCCTAGAAAGAGCAGACATAGACGCTTCATTTGAGGGGTAAAACATAGCCGTGGCTCTTAAACTGTGCCAGTGTTGCCAGGTTGAAAAACCACATTTTTTAAATATAAAAAAAATGAAAACAAAGAAAATGCTGCCGGCAATATGCGACTATCTCAGAGATGGTAACACCTAGAGCAGCAATTTGCACATCCCTAGAAAGAGGAGACATAGACGCTTCATTTGAGGGGTAAAACATAGCCGTGGCTCTCAAACTGTGCCAGTGTTGCCAGGTTGAAAAACAACATTTTTTAAATATTAAAAAAAAATAAAAACATAGAAAATGCTGCCGGCAATATGCGACTATCTCAGAGAAGGTAACACCTACAGCAGCAATTTGCACATCCCTAGAAAGATGAGACATAGACGCTTCATTTGAGGGGTAAAACATAGCCGTGGCTCTCAAACTGTGCCAGTGTTGCCAGGTTGAAAAACAACATTTTTTAAATATTAAAAAAAAATAAAAACATAGAAAATGCTGCCGGCAATATGCGACTATCTCAGAGAAGGTAACACCTACAGCAGCAATTTGCACATCCCTAGAAAGAGGAGACATAGACGCTTCATTTGAGGGGTAAAACATAGCCGTGGCTCTTAAACTGTGCCAGTGTTGCCAGGTTGAAAAACCACATTTTTTAAATATTAAAAAAAAATAAAAACATAGAAAATGCTGCCGGCAATATACCACTATCTCAGAGATGGTAACACCTACAGCAGCAATTTGCACATCCCTAGAAAGAGGAGACATAGACGCTTCATTTGAGGGGTAAAACATAGCCGTGGCTCTCAAACTGTGCCAGTGTTGCCGGGTTGAAAAACAACATTTTTTAAATATTAAAAAAAAATAAAAACATAGAAAATGCTGCCGGAAATATGCGACTATCTCAGAGATGGTAACACCTACAGCAGCAATTTGCACATCCCTAGAAAGAGGAGACATAGACGCTTCATTTGAGGGGTAAAACATAGCCGTGGCTCTGAAACTGTGCCAGTGTTTCCAGGTTGAAAAACAACATTTTTTAAATATTAAAAAAAAATAAAAACATAGAAAATGCTGCCGGAAATATGCGTCTATCTCAGAGATGGTAACACCTACAGCAGCAATTTGCACATCCCTAGAAAGAGGAGACATAGACGCTTCATTTGAGGGGTAAAACATAGCCGTGGCTCTCAAACTGTGCCAGTGTTGCCAGGTTGAAAAACAACATTTTTTAAATATTAAAAAAAAATAAAAACATAGAAAATGCTGCCGGAAATATGCGACTATCTCAGAGATGGTAACACCTACAGCAGCAATTTGCACATCCCTAGAAAGAGGAGACATAGACGCTTCATTTGAGGGGTAAAACATAGCCGTGGCTCTCAAACTGTGCCAGTGTTGCCGGGTTGAAAAACAACATTTTTTAAATATTAAAAAAAAATAAAAACATAGAAAATGCTGCCGGCAATATGCGACTATCTCAGAGATGGTAACACCTACAGCAGCAATTTGCACATCCCTAGAAAGAGCAGACATAGACGCTTCATTTGAGGGGTAAAACATAGCCGTGGCTCTTAAACTGTGCCAGTGTTGCCAGGTTGAAAAACCACATTTTTTAAATATAAAAAAAAATGAAAACAAAGAAAATGCTGCCGGCAATATGCCACTATCTCAGAGATGGTAACACCTACAGCAGCAATTTGCACATCCCTAGAAAGAGCAGACATAGACGCTTCATTTGAGGGGTAAAACATAGCCGTGGCTCTTAAACTGTGCCAGTGTTGCCAGGTTGAAAAACCACATTTTTTAAATATAAAAAAAATGAAAACAAAGAAAATGCTGCCGGCAATATGCGACTATCTCAGAGATGGTAACACCTAGAGCAGCAATTTGCACATCCCTAGAAAGAGGAGACATAGACGCTTCATTTGAGGGGTAAAACATAGCCGTGGCTCTCAAACTGTGCCAGTGTTGCCAGGTTGAAAAACAACATTTTTTAAATATTAAAAAAAAATAAAAACATAGAAAATGCTGCCGGCAATATGCGACTATCTCAGAGAAGGTAACACCTACAGCAGCAATTTGCACATCCCTAGAAAGATGAGACATAGACGCTTCATTTGAGGGGTAAAACATAGCCGTGGCTCTCAAACTGTGCCAGTGTTGCCAGGTTGAAAAACAACATTTTTTAAATATTAAAAAAAAATAAAAACATAGAAAATGCTGCCGGCAATATGCGACTATCTCAGAGAAGGTAACACCTACAGCAGCAATTTGCACATCCCTAGAAAGAGGAGACATAGACGCTTCATTTGAGGGGTAAAACATAGCCGTGGCTCTTAAACTGTGCCAGTGTTGCCAGGTTGAAAAACCACATTTTTTAAATATTAAAAAAAAATAAAAACATAGAAAATGCTGCCGGCAATATGCCACTATCTCAGAGATGGTAACACCTACAGCAGCAATTTGCACATCCCTAGAAAGATGAGACATATACGCTTCATTTGAGGGGTAAAACATAGGCGTGGCTCTCTAACTGTGCCAGTGTTGCCAGGTTGAAAACCATATTTTTATAATATTAAAAAAAATAAAAACATAGAAAATGCTGCCGGAAATATGCGACTATCTCAGAGATGGTAACACCTACAGCAGCAATTTGCACATCCCTAGAAAGAGGAGACATAGACGCTTCATTGGAGGGGTAAAACATAGCCGTGGCTCTCAAACTGTGCCAGTGTTGCCGGGTTGAAAAACAACATTTTTTAAATATTAAAAAAAAATAAAAACATAGAAAATGCTGCCGGCAATATGCGACTATCTCAGAGATGGTAACACCTACAGCAGCAATTTGCACATCCCTAGAAAGAGCAGACATAGACGCTTCATTTGAGGGGTAAAACATAGCCGTGGCTCTTAAACTGTGCCAGTGTTGCCAGGTTGAAAAACCACATTTTTTAAATATAAAAAAAATGAAAACAAAGAAAATGCTGTCGGCAATATGCCACTATCTCAGAGATGGTAACACCTACAGCAGCAATTTGCACATCCCTAGAAAGAGGAGACATAGACGCTTCATTTGAGGGGTAAAACATAGCCGTGGCTCTCAAACTGTGCCAGTGTTGCCGGGTTGAAAAACAACATTTTTTAAATATTAAAAAAAAATAAAAACATAGAAAATGCTGCCGGAAATATGCGACTATCTCAGAGATGGTAACACCTACAGCAGCAATTTGCACATCCCTAGAAAGAGGAGACATATACGCTTCATTTGAGGGGTAAAACATAGCCGTGGCTCTCAAACTGTGCCAGTGTTGCCAGGTTGAAAAACAACATTTTTTAAATATTAAAAAAAAATAAAAACATAGAAAATGCTGCCGGAAATATGCGACTATCTCAGAGATGGTAACACCTACAGCAGCAATTTGCACATCCCTAGAAAGAGGAGACATAGACGCTTCATTGGAGGGGTAAAACATAGCCGTGGCTCTCAAACTATGCCAGTGTTGCCGGGTTGAAAAACAACATTTTTTAAATATTAAAAAAAAATAAAAACATAGAAAATGCTGCCGGAAATATGCGACTATCTCAGAGATGGTAACACCTACAGCAGCAATTTGCACATCCCTAGAAAGAGGAGACATAGACGCTTCATTTGAGGGGTAAAACATAGCCGTGGCTCTCAAACTGTGCCAGTGTTGCCAGGTTGAAAAACAACATTTTTTAAATATTAAAAAAAAATAAAAACATAGAAAATGCTGCCGGAAATATGCGACTATCTCAGAGATGGTAACACCTACAGCAGCAATTTGCACATCCCTAGAAAGAGCAGACATAGACGGTTCATTTGAGGGGTAAAACATAGCCGTAGCTCTTAAACTGTGCCAGTGTTGCCAGGTTGAAAAACCACATTTTTTAAATATAAAAAAAATGAAAACAAAGAAAATGCTACCGGCAATATGCCACTATCTCAGAGATGGTAACACCTACAGCAGCAATTTGCACATCCCTAGAAAGAGCAGACATAGACGCTTCATTTGAGGGGTAAAACATAGCCGTGGCTCTTAAACTGTGCCAGTGTTGCCAGGTTGAAAAACCACATTTTTTAAATATAAAAAAAATGAAAACAAAGAAAATGCTGCCGGCAATATGCGACTATCTCAGAGATGGTAACACCTAGAGCAGCAATTTGCACATCCCTAGAAAGAGGAGACATAGACGCTTCATTTGAGGGGTAAAACATAGCCGTGGCTCTCAAACTGTGCCAGTGTTGCCAGGTTGAAAAACAACATTTTTTAAATATTAAAAAAAAATAAAAACATAGAAAATGCTGCCGGCAATATGCGACTATCTCAGAGAAGGTAACACCTACAGCAGCAATTTGCACATCCCTAGAAAGATGAGACATAGACGCTTCATTTGAGGGGTAAAACATAGCCGTGGCTCTCAAACTGTGCCAGTGTTGCCAGGTTGAAAAACAACATTTTTTAAATATTAAAAAAAAATAAAAACATAGAAAATGCTGCCGGCAATATGCGACTATCTCAGAGAAGGTAACACCTACAGCAGCAATTTGCACATCCCTAGAAAGAGGAGACATAGACGCTTCATTTGAGGGGTAAAACATAGCCGTGGCTCTTAAACTGTGCCAGTGTTGCCAGGTTGAAAAACCACATTTTTTAAATATTAAAAAAAAATAAAAACATAGAAAATGCTGCCGGCAATATGCCACTATCTCAGAGATGGTAACACCTACAGCAGCAATTTGCACATCCCTAGAAAGATGAGACATATACGCTTCATTTGAGGGGTAAAACATAGGCGTGGCTCTCTAACTGTGCCAGTGTTGCCAGGTTGAAAACCATATTTTTATAATATTAAAAAAAATAAAAACATAGAAAATGCTGCCGGAAATATGCGACTATCTCAGAGATGGTAACACCTACAGCAGCAATTTGCACATCCCTAGAAAGAGGAGACATAGACGCTTCATTGGAGGGGTAAAACATAGCCGTGGCTCTCAAACTGTGCCAGTGTTGCCGGGTTGAAAAACAACATTTTTTAAATATTAAAAAAAAATAAAAACATAGAAAATGCTGCCGGCAATATGCGACTATCTCAGAGATGGTAACTCCTACAGCAGCAATTTGCACATCCCTAGAAAGAGCAGACATAGACGCTTCATTTGAGGGGTAAAACATAGCCGTGGCTCTCAAACTGTGCCAGTGTTGCCAGGTTGAAAAACAACATTTTTTAAATATTAAAAAAAAATAAAAACATAGAAAATGCTGCCGGAAATATGCGACTATCTCAGAGATGGTAACACCTACAGCAGCAATTTGCACATCCCTAGAAAGAGGAGACATAGACGCTTCATTGGAGGGGTAAAACATAGCCGTGGCTCTCAAACTGTGCCAGTGTTGCCGGGTTGAAAAACAACATTTTTTAAATATTAAAAAAAAATAAAAACATAGAAAATGCTGCCGGAAATATGCGACTATCTCAGAGCTGGTAACACCTACAGCAGCAATTTGCACATCCCTAGAAAGAGGAGACATAGACGCTTCATTTGAGGGGTAAAACATAGCCGTGGCTCTCAAACTGTGCCAGTGTTGCCAGGTTGAAAAACAACATTTTTTAAATATTAAAAAAAAATAAAAACATAGAAAATGCTGCCGGAAATATGCGACTATCTCAGAGATGGTAACACCTACAGCAGCAATTTGCACATCCCTAGAAAGAGGAGACATAGACGCTTCATTGGAGGGGTAAAACATAGCCGTGGCTCTCAAACTGTGCCAGTGTTGCCGGGTTGAAAAACAACATTTTTTAAATATTAAAAAAAAATAAAAACATAGAAAATGCTGCCGGCAATATGCGACTATCTCAGAGATGGTAACACCTACAGCAGCAATTTGCACATCCCTAGAAAGAGCAGACATAGACGCTTCATTTGAGGGGTAAAACATAGCCGTGGCTCTTAAACTGTGCCAGTGTTGCCAGGTTGAAAAACCACATTTTTTAAATATAAAAAAAAATGAAAACAAAGAAAATGCTGCCGGCAATATGCCACTATCTCAGAGATGGTAACACCTACAGCAGCAATTTGCACATCCCTAGAAAGAGGAGACATAGACGCTTCATTTGAGGTGTAAAACATAGCCGTGGCTCTCAAACTGTGCCAGTGTTGCCGGGTTGAAAAACAACATTTTTTAAATATTAAAAAAAAAGAAAAACATAGAAAATGCTGCCGGAAATATGCGACTATCTCAGAGATGGTAACACCTACAGCAGCAATTTGCACATCCCTAGAAAGAGGAGACATAGACGCTTCATTTGAGGGGTAAAACATAGCCGTGGCTCTCAAACTGTGCCAGTGTTGCCAGGTTGAAAAACAACATTTTTTTAAATATTAAAAAAAAATAAAAACATAGAAAATGCTGCCGGCAATATGCGACTATCTCAGAGATGGTAACACCTACAGCAGCAATTTGCACATCCCTAGAAAGAGCAGACATAGACGCTTCATTTGAGGGGTAAAACATAGCCGTAGCTCTTAAACTGTGCCAGTGTTGCCAGGTTGAAAAACCACATTTTTTAAATATAAAAAAAATGAAAACAAAGAAAATGCTACCGGCAATATGCCACTATCTCAGAGATGGTAACACCTACAGCAGCAATTTGCACATCCCTAGAAAGAGCAGACATAGACGCTTCATTTGAGGGGTAAAACATAGCCGTGGCTCTTAAACTGTGCCAGTGTTGCCAGGTTGAAAAACCACATTTTTTAAATATAAAAAAAATGAAAACAAAGAAAATGCTGCCGGCAATATGCGACTATCTCAGAGATGGTAACACCTAGAGCAGCAATTTGCACATCCCTAGAAAGAGGAGACATAGACGCTTCATTTGAGGGGTAAAACATAGCCGTGGCTCTCAAACTGTGCCAGTGTTGCCAGGTTGAAAAACAACATTTTTTAAATATTAAAAAAAAATAAAAACATAGAAAATGCTGCCGGCAATATGCGACTATCTCAGAGAAGGTAACACCTACAGCAGCAATTTGCACATCCCTAGAAAGATGAGACATAGACGCTTCATTTGAGGGGTAAAACATAGCCGTGGCTCTCAAACTGTGCCAGTGTTGCCAGGTTGAAAAACAACATTTTTTAAATATTAAAAAAAAATAAAAACATAGAAAATGCTGCCGGCAATATGCGACTATCTCAGAGAAGGTAACACCTACAGCAGCAATTTGCACATCCCTAGAAAGAGGAGACATAGACGCTTCATTTGAGGGGTAAAACATAGCCGTGGCTCTTAAACTGTGCCAGTGTTGCCAGGTTGAAAAACCACATTTTTTAAATATTAAAAAAAATAAAAACAGAAAATGCTGCCGGCAATATGCCACTATCTCAGAGAAGGTAACACCTACAGCAGCAATTTGCACATCCCTAGAAAGATGAGACATAGACGCTTCATTGGAGGGGTAAAACATAGCCGTGGCTCTCAAACTGTGCCAGTGTTGCCAGGTTGAAAACCATATTTTTATAATATTAAAAAAAATAAAAACATAGAAAATGCTGCCGGAAATATGCGACTATCTCAGAGATGGTAACACCTACAGCAGCAATTTGCACATCCCTAGAAAGAGGAGACATAGACGCTTCATTGGAGGGGTAAAACATAGCCGTGGCTCTCAAACTGTGCCAGTGTTGCCGGGTTGAAAAACAACATTTTTTAAATATTAAAAAAAAATAAAAACATAGAAAATGCTGCCGGCAATATGCGACTATCTCAGAGATGGTAACACCTACAGCAGCAATTTGCACATCCCTAGAAAGAGCAGACATAGACGCTTCATTTGAGGGGTAAAACATAGCCGTGGCTCTTAAACTGTGCCAGTGTTGCCAGGTTGAAAAACCACATTTTTTAAATATTAAAAAAAAATAAAAACAGAAAATGCTGCCGGCAATATGCGACTATCTCAGAGAAGGTAACACCTACAGCAGCAATTTGCACATCCCTAGAAAGATGAGACATAGACGCTTCATTTGAGGGGTAAAACATAGCCGTGGCTCTCTAACTGTGCCAGTGTTGCCAGGTTGAAAACCATATTTTTATAATATTAAAAAAAATAAAAACATAGAAAATGCTGCCGGAAATATGCGACTATCTCAGAGATGGTAACACCTACAGCAGCAATTTGCACATCCCTAGAAAGAGGAGACATAGACGCTTCATTGGAGGGGTAAAACATAGCCGTGGCTCTCAAACTGTGTCAGTGTTGCCGGGTTGAAAAACAACATTTTTTAAATATTAAAAAAAAATAAAAACATAGAAAATGCTGCCGGCAATATGCGACTATCTCAGAGATGGTAACACCTACAGCAGCAATTTGCACATCCCTAGAAAGAGCAGACATAGACGCTTCATTTGAGGGGTAAAACATAGCCGTGGCTCTTAAACTGTGCCAGTGTTGCCAGGTTGAAAAACCACATTTTTTAAATATAAAAAAAATGAAAACAAAGAAAATGCTGCCGGCAATATGCCACTATCTCAGAGATGGTAACACCTACAGCAGCAATTTGCACATCCCTAGAAAGAGGAGACATAGACGCTTCATTTGAGGGGTAAAACATAGCCGTGGCTCTCAAACTGTGCCAGTGTTGCCGGGTTGAAAAACAACATTTTTTAAATATTAAAAAAAAATAAAAACATAGAAAATGCTGCCGGAAATATGCGACTATCTCAGAGATGGTAACACCTACAGCAGCAATTTGCACATCCCTAGAAAGAGGAGACATAGACGCTTCATTTGAGGGGTAAAACATAGCCGTGGCTCTCAAACTGTGCCAGTGTTGCCAGGTTGAAAAACAACATTTTTTAAATATTAAAAAAAAATAAAAACATAGAAAATGCTGCCGGAAATATGCGACTATCTCAGAGATGGTAACACCTACAGCAGCAATTTGCACATCCCTAGAAAGAGGAGACATAGACGCTTCATTGGAGGGGTAAAACATAGCCGTGGCTCTCAAACTATGCCAGTGTTGCCGGGTTGAAAAACAACATTTTTTAAATATTAAAAAAAAATAAAAACATAGAAAATGCTGCCGGAAATATGCGACTATCTCAGAGATGGTAACACCTACAGCAGCAATTTGCACATCCCTAGAAAGAGGAGACATAGACGCTTCATTTGAGGGGTAAAACATAGCCGTGGCTCTCAAACTGTGCCAGTGTTGCCAGGTTGAAAAACAACATTTTTTAAATATTAAAAAAAAATAAAAACATAGAAAATGCTGCCGGAAATATGCGACTATCTCAGAGATGGTAACACCTACAGCAGCAATTTGCACATCCCTAGAAAGAGCAGACATAGACGGTTCATTTGAGGGGTAAAACATAGCCGTAGCTCTTAAACTGTGCCAGTGTTGCCAGGTTGAAAAACCACATTTTTTAAATATAAAAAAAATGAAAACAAAGAAAATGCTACCGGCAATATGCCACTATCTCAGAGATGGTAACACCTACAGCAGCAATTTGCACATCCCTAGAAAGAGCAGACATAGACGCTTCATTTGAGGGGTAAAACATAGCCGTGGCTCTTAAACTGTGCCAGTGTTGCCAGGTTGAAAAACCACATTTTTTAAATATAAAAAAAATGAAAACAAAGAAAATGCTGCCGGCAATATGCGACTATCTCAGAGATGGTAACACCTAGAGCAGCAATTTGCACATCCCTAGAAAGAGGAGACATAGACGCTTCATTTGAGGGGTAAAACATAGCCGTGGCTCTCAAACTGTGCCAGTGTTTCCAGGTTGAAAAACAACATTTTTTAAATATTAAAAAAAAATAAAAACATAGAAAATGCTGCCGGCAATATGCGACTATCTCAGAGAAGGTAACACCTACAGCAGCAATTTGCACATCCCTAGAAAGATGAGACATAGACGCTTCATTTGAGGGGTAAAACATAGCCGTGGCTCTCAAACTGTGCCAGTGTTGCCAGGTTGAAAAACAACATTTTTTAAATATTAAAAAAAAATAAAAACATAGAAAATGCTGCCGGCAATATGCGACTATCTCAGAGAAGGTAACACCTACAGCAGCAATTTGCACATCCCTAGAAAGAGGAGACATAGACGCTTCATTTGAGGGGTAAAACATAGCCGTGGCTCTTAAACTGTGCCAGTGTTGCCAGGTTGAAAAACCACATTTTTTAAATATTAAAAAAAAATAAAAACATAGAAAATGCTGCCGGCAATATGCCACTATCTCAGAGATGGTAACACCTACAGCAGCAATTTGCACATCCCTAGAAAGATGAGACATATACGCTTCATTTGAGGGGTAAAACATAGGCGTGGCTCTCTAACTGTGCCAGTGTTGCCAGGTTGAAAACCATATTTTTATAATATTAAAAAAAATAAAAACATAGAAAATGCTGCCGGAAATATGCGACTATCTCAGAGATGGTAACACCTACAGCAGCAATTTGCACATCCCTAGAAAGAGGAGACATAGACGCTTCATTGGAGGGGTAAAACATAGCCGTGGCTCTCAAACTGTGCCAGTGTTGCCGGGTTGAAAAACAACATTTTTTAAATATTAAAAAAAAATAAAAACATAGAAAATGCTGCCGGCAATATGCGACTATCTCAGAGATGGTAACTCCTACAGCAGCAATTTGCACATCCCTAGAAAGAGCAGACATAGACGCTTCATTTGAGGGGTAAAACATAGCCGTGGCTCTCAAACT
The DNA here is from genome assembly GCA_916610125.1 of Cheilosia vulpina. Classification (NCBI taxonomy): domain Eukaryota; kingdom Metazoa; phylum Arthropoda; class Insecta; order Diptera; family Syrphidae; genus Cheilosia; species Cheilosia vulpina. Next base: position 48,158,172 of record OU744280.1, read on the forward strand.
GTGCCAGTGTTGCCAGGTTGAAAAACAACATTTTTTAAATATTAAAAAAAAATAAAAACATAGAAAATGCTGCCGGAAATATGCGACTATCTCAGAGATGGTAACACCTACAGCAGCAATTTGCACATCCCTAGAAAGAGGAGACATAGACGCTTCATTGGAGGGGTAAAACATAGCCGTGGCTCTCAAACTGTGCCAGTGTTGCCGGGTTGAAAAACAACATTTTTTAAATATTAAAAAAAAATAAAAACATAGAAAATGCTGCCGGAAATATGCGACTATCTCAGAGATGGTAACACCTACAGCAGCAATTTGCACATCCCTAGAAAGAGCAGACATAGACGCTTCATTTGAGGGGTAAAACATAGCCGTGGCTCTTAAACTGTGCCAGTGTTGCCAGGTTGAAAAACCACATTTTTTAAATATAAAAAAAAATGAAAACAAAGAAAATGCTGCCGGCAATATGCCACTATCTCAGAGATGGTAACACCTACAGCAGCAATTTGCACATCCCTAGAAAGAGGAGACATAGACGCTTCATTTGAGGTGTAAAACATAGCCGTGGCTCTCAAACTGTGCCAGTGTTGCCGGGTTGAAAAACAACATTTTTTAAATATTAAAAAAAAAGAAAAACATAGAAAATGCTGCCGGAAATATGCGACTATCTCAGAGATGGTAACACCTACAGCAGCAATTTGCACATCCCTAGAAAGAGGAGACATAGACGCTTCATTTGAGGGGTAAAACATAGCCGTGGCTCTCAAACTGTGCCAGTGTTGCCAGGTTGAAAAACAACATTTTTTAAATATTAAAAAAAAATAAAAACATAGAAAATGCTGCCGGAAATATGCGACTATCTCAGAGATGGTAACACCTACAGCAGCAATTTGCACATCCCTAGAAAGAGCAGACATAGACGCTTCATTTGAGGGGTAAAACATAGCCGTAGCTCTTAAACTGTGCCAGTGTTGCCAGGTTGAAAAACCACATTTTTTAAATATAAAAAAAATGAAAACAAAGAAAATGCTACCGGCAATATGCCACTATCTCAGAGATGGTAACACCTACAGCAGCAATTTGCACATCCCTAGAAAGAGCAGACATAGACGCTTCATTTGAGGGGTAAAACATAGCCGTGGCTCTTAAACTGTGCCAGTGTTGCCAGGTTGAAAAACCACATTTTTTAAATATAAAAAAAATGAAAACAAAGAAAATGCTGCCGGCAATATGCGACTATCTCAGAGATGGTAACACCTAGAGCAGCAATTTGCACATCCCTAGAAAGAGGAGACATAGACGCTTCATTTGAGGGGTAAAACATAGCCGTGGCTCTCAAACTGTGCCAGTGTTGCCAGGTTGAAAAACAACATTTTTTAAATATTAAAAAAAAATAAAAACATAGAAAATGCTGCCGGCAATATGCGACTATCTCAGAGAAGGTAACACCTACAGCAGCAATTTGCACATCCCTAGAAAGATGAGACATAGACGCTTCATTTGAGGGGTAAAACATAGCCGTGGCTCTCAAACTGTGCCAGTGTTGCCAGGTTGAAAAACAACATTTTTTAAATATTAAAAAAAAATAAAAACATAGAAAATGCTGCCGGCAATATGCGACTATCTCAGAGAAGGTAACACCTACAGCAGCAATTTGCACATCCCTAGAAAGAGGAGACATAGACGCTTCATTTGAGGGGTAAAACATAGCCGTGGCTCTTAAACTGTGCCAGTGTTGCCAGGTTGAAAAACCACATTTTTTAAATATTAAAAAAAAATAAAAACAGAAAATGCTGCCGGCAATATGCCACTATCTCAGAGATGGTAACACCTACAGCAGCAATTTGCACATCCCTAGAAAGATGAGACATATACGCTTCATTTGAGGGGTAAAACATAGGCGTGGCTCTCTAACTGTGCCAGTGTTGCCAGGTTGAAAACCATATTTTTATAATATTAAAAAAAATAAAAACAAAGAAAATGCTGCCGGCAATATGCGACTATCTCAGAGATGGTAACACCTACAGCAGCAATTTGCACATCCCTAGAAAGAGCAGACATAGACGCTTCATTTGAGGGGTAAAACATAGCCGTGGCTCTTAAACTGTGCCAGTGTTGCCAGGTTGAAAAACCACATTTTTTAAATATAAAAAAAAATGAAAACAAAGAAAATGCTGCCGGCAATATGCCACTATCTCAGAGATGGTAACACCTACAGCAGCAATTTGCACATCCCTAGAAAGAGCAGACATAGACGCTTCATTTGAGGGGTAAAACATAGCCGTGGCTCTCAAACTGTGCCAGTGTTGCCAGGTTGAAAAACAACATTTTTTAAATATTAAAAAAAAATAAAAACATAGAAAATGCTGCCGGCAATATGCGACTATCTCAGAGAAGGTAACACCTACAGCAGCAATTTGCACATCCCTAGAAAGATGAGACATAGACGCTTCATTTGAGGGGTAAAACATAGCCGTGGCTCTCAAACTGTGCCAGTGTTGCCAGGTTGAAAAACAACATTTTTTAAATATTAAAAAAAAATAAAAACATAGAAAATGCTGCCGGCAATATGCGACTATCTCAGAGAAGGTAACACCTACAGCAGCAATTTGCACATCCCTAGAAAGAGGAGACATAGACGCTTCATTTGAGGGGTAAAACATAGCCGTGGCTCTTAAACTGTGCCAGTGTTGCCAGGTTGAAAAACCACATTTTTTAAATATTAAAAAAAAATAAAAACATAGAAAATGCTGCCGGCAATATGCCACTATCTCAGAGATGGTAACACCTACAGCAGCAATTTGCACATCCCTAGAAAGATGAGACATATACGCTTCATTTGAGGGGTAAAACATAGGCGTGGCTCTCTAACTGTGCCAGTGTTGCCAGGTTGAAAACCATATTTTTATAATATTAAAAAAAATAAAAACATAGAAAATGCTGCCGGAAATATGCGACTATCTCAGAGATGGTAACACCTACAGCAGCAATTTGCACATCCCTAGAAAGAGGAGACATAGACGCTTCATTGGAGGGGTAAAACATAGCCGTGGCTCTCAAACTGTGCCAGTGTTGCCAGGTTGAAAAACCACATTTTTTAAATATAAAAAAAATGAAAACAAAGAAAATGCTGCCGGCAATATGCCACTATCTCAGAGATGGTAACACCTACAGCAGCAATTTGCACATCCCTAGAAAGAGGAGACATAGACGCTTCATTTGAGGGGTAAAACATAGCCGTGGCTCTCAAACTGTGCCAGTGTTGCCGGGTTGAAAAACAACATTTTTTAAATATTAAAAAAAAATAAAAACATAGAAAATGCTGCCGGAAATATGCGACTATCTCAGAGATGGTAACACCTACAGCAGCAATTTGCACATCCCTAGAAAGAGGAGACATAGACGCTTCATTGGAGGGGTAAAACATAGCCGTGGCTCTCAAACTGTGCCAGTGTTGCCGGGTTGAAAAACAACATTTTTTAAATATTAAAAAAAAATAAAAACATAGAAAATGCTGCCGGAAATATGCGACTATCTCAGAGATGGTAACACCTACAGCAGCAATTTGCACATCCCTAGAAAGAGGAGACATAGACGCTTCATTTGAGGGGTAAAACATAGCCGTGGCTCTCAAACTGTGCCAGTGTTGCCAGGTTGAAAAACAACATTTTTTAAATATTAAAAAAAAATAAAAACATAGAAAATGCTGCCGGAAATATGCGACTATCTCAGAGATGGTAACACCTACAGCAGCAATTTGCACATCCCTAGAAAGAGCAGACATAGACGCTTCATTTGAGGGGTAAAACATAGCCGTAGCTCTTAAACTGTGCCAGTGTTGCCAGGTTGAAAAACCACATTTTTTAAATATAAAAAAAATGAAAACAAAGAAAATGCTACCGGCAATATGCCACTATCTCAGAGATGGTAACACCTACAGCAGCAATTTGCACATCCCTAGAAAGAGCAGACATAGACGCTTCATTTGAGGGGTAAAACATAGCCGTGGCTCTTAAACTGTGCCAGTGTTGCCAGGTTGAAAAACCACATTTTTTAAATATAAAAAAAATGAAAACAAAGAAAATGCTGCCGGCAATATGCGACTATCTCAGAGATGGTAACACCTAGAGCAGCAATTTGCACATCCCTAGAAAGAGGAGACATAGACGCTTCATTTGAGGGGTAAAACATAGCCGTGGCTCTCAAACTGTGCCAGTGTTGCCAGGTTGAAAAACAACATTTTTTAAATATTAAAAAAAAATAAAAACATAGAAAATGCTGCCGGCAATATGCGACTATCTCAGAGAAGGTAACACCTACAGCAGCAATTTGCACATCCCTAGAAAGATGAGACATAGACGCTTCATTTGAGGGGTAAAACATAGCCGTGGCTCTCAAACTGTGCCAGTGTTGCCAGGTTGAAAAACAACATTTTTTAAATATTAAAAAAAAATAAAAACATAGAAAATGCTGCCGGCAATATGCGACTATCTCAGAGAAGGTAACACCTACAGCAGCAATTTGCACATCCCTAGAAAGAGGAGACATAGACGCTTCATTTGAGGGGTAAAACATAGCCGTGGCTCTTAAACTGTGCCAGTGTTGCCAGGTTGAAAAACCACATTTTTTAAATATTAAAAAAAAATAAAAACATAGAAAATGCTGCCGGCAATATGCCACTATCTCAGAGATGGTAACACCTACAGCAGCAATTTGCACATCCCTAGAAAGATGAGACATATACGCTTCATTTGAGGGGTAAAACATAGGCGTGGCTCTCTAACTGTGCCAGTGTTGCCAGGTTGAAAACCATATTTTTATAATATTAAAAAAAATAAAAACATAGAAAATGCTGCCGGAAATATGCGACTATCTCAGAGATGGTAACACCTACAGCAGCAATTTGCACATCCCTAGAAAGAGGAGACATAGACGCTTCATTGGAGGGGTAAAACATAGCCGTGGCTCTCAAACTGTGCCAGTGTTGCCGGGTTGAAAAACAACATTTTTTAAATATTAAAAAAAAATAAAAACATAGAAAATGCTGCCGGCAATATGCGACTATCTCAGAGATGGTAACACCTACAGCAGCAATTTGCACATCCCTAGAAAGAGCAGACATAGACGCTTCATTTGAGGGGTAAAACATAGCCGTGGCTCTCAAACTGTGCCAGTGTTGCCAGGTTGAAAAACAACATTTTTTAAATATTAAAAAAAAATAAAAACATAGAAAATGCTGCCGGAAATATGCGACTATCTCAGAGATGGTAACACCTACAGCAGCAATTTGCACATCCCTAGAAAGAGGAGACATAGACGCTTCATTGGAGGGGTAAAACATAGCCGTGGCTCTCAAACTGTGCCAGTGTTGCCGGGTTGAAAAACAACATTTTTTAAATATTAAAAAAAAATAAAAACATAGAAAATGCTGCCGGAAATATGCGACTATCTCAGAGATGGTAACACCTACAGCAGCAATTTGCACATCCCTAGAAAGAGGAGACATAGACGCTTCATTTGAGGGGTAAAACATAGCCATGGCTCTCAAACTGTGCCAGTGTTGCCAGGTTGAAAAACAACATTTTTTAAATATTAAAAAAAAATAAAAACATAGAAAATGCTGCCGGAAATATGCGACTATCTCAGAGATGGTAACACCTACAGCAGCAATTTGCACATCCCTAGAAAGAGGAGACATAGACGCTTCATTGGAGGGGTAAAACATAGCCGTGGCTCTCAAACTGTGCTAGTGTTGCCGGGTTGAAAAACAACATTTTTTAAATATTAAAAAAAAATAAAAACATAGAAAATGCTGCCGGCAATATGCGACTATCTCAGAGATGGTAACACCTACAGCAGCAATTTGCACATCCCTAGAAAGAGCAGACATAGACGCTTCATTTGAGGGGTAAAACATAGCCGTGGCTCTTAAACTGTGCCAGTGTTGCCAGGTTGAAAAACCACATTTTTTAAATATAAAAAAAAATGAAAACAAAGAAAATGCTGCCGGCAATATGCCACTATCTCAGAGATGGTAACACCTACAGCAGCAATTTGCACATCCCTAGAAAGAGGAGACATAGACGCTTCATTTGAGGTGTAAAACATAGCCGTGGCTCTCAAACTGTGCCAGTGTTGCCGGGTTGAAAAACAACATTTTTTAAATATTAAAAAAAAAGAAAAACATAGAAAATGCTGCCGGAAATATGCGACTATCTCAGAGATGGTAACACCTACAGCAGCAATTTGCACATCCCTAGAAAGAGGAGACATAGACGCTTCATTTGAGGGGTAAAACATAGCCGTGGCTCTCAAACTGTGCCAGTGTTGCCAGGTTGAAAAACAACATTTTTTAAATATTAAAAAAAAATAAAAACATAGAAAATGCTGCCGGAAATATGCGACTATCTCAGAGATGGTAACACCTACAGCAGCAATTTGCACATCCCTAGAAAGAGCAGACATAGACGCTTCATTTGAGGGGTAAAACATAGCCGTAGCTCTTAAACTGTGCCAGTGTTGCCAGGTTGAAAAACCACATTTTTTAAATATAAAAAAAATGAAAACAAAGAAAATGCTACCGGCAATATGCCACTATCTCAGAGATGGTAACACCTACAGCAGCAATTTGCACATCCCTAGAAAGAGCAGACATAGACGCTTCATTTGAGGGGTAAAACATAGCCGTGGCTCTTAAACTGTGCCAGTGTTGCCAGGTTGAAAAACCACATTTTTTAAATATAAAAAAAATGAAAACAAAGAAAATGCTGCCGGCAATATGCGACTATCTCAGAGATGGTAACACCTAGAGCAGCAATTTGCACATCCCTAGAAAGAGGAGACATAGACGCTTCATTTGAGGGGTAAAACATAGCCGTGGCTCTCAAACTGTGCCAGTGTTGCCAGGTTGAAAAACAACATTTTTTAAATATTAAAAAAAAATAAAAACATAGAAAATGCTGCCGGCAATATGCGACTATCTCAGAGAAGGTAACACCTACAGCAGCAATTTGCACATCCCTAGAAAGATGAGACATAGACGCTTCATTTGAGGGGTAAAACATAGCCGTGGCTCTCAAACTGTGCCAGTGTTGCCAGGTTGAAAAACAACATTTTTTAAATATTAAAAAAAAATAAAAACATAGAAAATGCTGCCGGCAATATGCGACTATCTCAGAGAAGGTAACACCTACAGCAGCAATTTGCACATCCCTAGAAAGAGGAGACATAGACGCTTCATTTGAGGGGTAAAACATAGCCGTGGCTCTTAAACTGTGCCAGTGTTGCCAGGTTGAAAAACCACATTTTTTAAATATTAAAAAAAAATAAAAACATAGAAAATGCTGCCGGCAATATGCCACTATCTCAGAGATGGTAACACCTACAGCAGCAATTTGCACATCCCTAGAAAGATGAGACATATACGCTTCATTTGAGGGGTAAAACATAGGCGTGGCTCTCTAACTGTGCCAGTGTTGCCAGGTTGAAAACCATATTTTTATAATATTAAAAAAAATAAAAACATAGAAAATGCTGCCGGAAATATGCGACTATCTCAGAGATGGTAACACCTACAGCAGCAATTTGCACATCCCTAGAAAGAGGAGACATAGACGCTTCATTGGAGGGGTAAAACATAGCCGTGGCTCTCAAACTGTGCCAGTGTTGCCGGGTTGAAAAACAACATTTTTTAAATATTAAAAAAAAATAAAAACATAGAAAATGCTGCCGGCAATATGCGACTATCTCAGAGATGGTAACACCTACAGCAGCAATTTGCACATCCCTAGAAAGAGCAGACATAGACGCTTCATTTGAGGGGTAAAACATAGCCGTGGCTCTCAAACTGTGCCAGTGTTGCCAGGTTGAAAAACAACATTTTTTAAATATTAAAAAAAAATAAAAACATAGAAAATGCTGCCGGAAATATGCGACTATCTCAGAGATGGTAACACCTACAGCAGCAATTTGCACATCCCTAGAAAGAGGAGACATAGACGCTTCATTGGAGGGGTAAAACATAGCCGTGGCTCTCAAACTGTGCCAGTGTTGCCGGGTTGAAAAACAACATTTTTTAAATATTAAAAAAAAATAAAAACATAGAAAATGCTGCCGGAAATATGCGACTATCTCAGAGATGGTAACACCTACAGCAGCAATTTGCACATCCCTAGAAAGAGGAGACATAGACGCTTCATTTGAGGGGTAAAACATAGCCGTGGCTCTCAAACTGTGCCAGTGTTGCCAGGTTGAAAAACAACATTTTTTAAATATTAAAAAAAAATAAAAACATAGAAAATGCTGCCGGAAATATGCGACTATCTCAGAGATGGTAACACCTACAGCAGCAATTTGCACATCCCTAGAAAGAGGAGACATAGACGCTTCATTGGAGGGGTAAAACATAGCCGTGGCTCTCAAACTGTGCCAGTGTTGCCGGGTTGAAAAACAACATTTTTTAAATATTAAAAAAAAATAAAAACATAGAAAATGCTGCCGGCAATATGCGACTATCTCAGAGATGGTAACACCTACAGCAGCAATTTGCACATCCCTAGAAAGAGCAGACATAGACGCTTCATTTGAGGGGTAAAACATAGCCGTGGCTCTCAAACTGTGCCAGTGTTGCCAGGTTGAAAAACAACATTTTTTAAATATTAAAAAAAAATAAAAACATAGAAAATGCTGCCGGCAATATGCGACTATCTCAGAGAAGGTAACACCTACAGCAGCAATTTGCACATCCCTAGAAAGATGAGACATAGACGCTTCATTGGAGGGGTAAAACATAGCCGTGGCTCTCAAACTGTGCCAGTGTTGCCGGGTTGAAAAACAACATTTTTTAAATATAAAAAAAATGAAAACAAAGAAAATGCTGCCGGCAATATGCGACTATCTCAGAGATGGTAACACCTAGAGCAGCAATTTGCACATCCCTAGAAAGAGGAGACATAGACGCTTCATTTGAGGGGTAAAACATAGCCGTGGCTCTCAAACTGTGCCAGTGTTGCCAGGTTGAAAAACAACATTTTTTAAATATTAAAAAAAAATAAAAACATAGAAAATGCTGCCGGCAATATGCGACTATCTCAGAGAAGGTAACACCTACAGCAGCAATTTGCACATCCCTAGAAAGATGAGACATAGACGCTTCATTTGAGGGGTAAAACATAGCCGTGGCTCTCAAACTGTGCCAGTGTTGCCAGGTTGAAAAACAACATTTTTTAAATATTAAAAAAAAATAAAAACATAGAAAATGCTGCCGGCAATATGCGACTATCTCAGAGAAGGTAACACCTACAGCAGCAATTTGCACATCCCTAGAAAGAGGAGACATAGACGCTTCATTTGAGGGGTAAAACATAGCCGTGGCTCTTAAACTGTGCCAGTGTTGCCAGGTTGAAAAACCACATTTTTTAAATATTAAAAAAAAATAAAAACATAGAAAATGCTGCCGGCAATATGCCACTATCTCAGAGATGGTAACACCTACAGCAGCAATTTGCACATCCCTAGAAAGATGAGACATATACGCTTCATTTGAGGGGTAAAACATAGGCGTGGCTCTCTAACTGTGCCAGTGTTGCCAGGTTGAAAACCATATTTTTTTAATATTAAAAAAAATAAAAACATAGAAAATGCTGCCGGAAATATGCGACTATCTCAGAGATGGTAACACCTACAGCAGCAATTTGCACATCCCTAGAAAGAGGAGACATAGACGCTTCATTGGAGGGGTAAAACATAGCCGTGGCTCTCAAACTGTGCCAGTGTTGCCGGGTTGAAAAACAACATTTTTTAAATATTAAAAAAAAATAAAAACATAGAAAATGCTGCCGGCAATATGCGACTATCTCAGAGATGGTAACACCTACAGCAGCAATTTGCACATCCCTAGAAAGAGCAGACATAGACGCTTCATTTGAGGGGTAAAACATAGCCGTGGCTCTCAAACTGTGCCAGTGTTGCCAGGTTGAAAAACAACATTTTTTAAATATTAAAAAAAAATAAAAACATAGAAAATGCTGCCGGAAATATGCGACTATCTCAGAGATGGTAACACCTACAGCAGCAATTTGCACATCCCTAGAAAGAGGAGACATAGACGCTTCATTGGAGGGGTAAAACATAGCCGTGGCTCTCAAACTGTGCCAGTGTTGCCGGGTTGAAAAACAACATTTTTTAAATATTAAAAAAAAATAAAAACATAGAAAATGCTGCCGGAAATATGCGACTATCTCAGAGATGGTGACACCTACAGCAGCAATTTGCACATCCCTAGAAAGAGGAGACATAGACGCTTCATTTGAGGGGTAAAACATAGCCGTGGCTCTCAAACTGTGCCAGTGTTGCCAGGTTGAAAAACAACATTTTTTAAATATTAAAAAAAAATAAAAACATAGAAAATGCTGCCGGAAATATGCGACTATCTCAGAGATGGTAACACCTACAGCAGCAATTTGCACATCCCTAGAAAGAGGAGACATAGACGCTTCATTGGAGGGGTAAAACATAGCCGTGGCTCTCAAACTGTGCCAGTGTTGCCGGGTTGAAAAACAACATTTTTTAAATATTAAAAAAAAATAAAAACATAGAAAATGCTGCCGGCAATATGCGACTATCTCAGAGATGGTAACACCTACAGCAGCAATTTGCACATCCCTAGAAAGAGCAGACATAGACGCTTCATTTGAGGGGTAAAACATAGCCGTGGCTCTTAAACTGTGCCAGTGTTGCCAGGTTGAAAAACCACATTTTTTAAATATAAAAAAAAATGAAAACAAAGAAAATGCTGCCGGCAATATGCCACTATCTCAGAGATGGTAACACCTACAGCAGCAATTTGCACATCCCTAGAAAGAGGAGACATAGACGCTTCATTTGAGGTGTAAAACATAGCCGTGGCTCTCAAACTGTGCCAGTGTTGCCGGGTTGAAAAACAACATTTTTTAAATATTAAAAAAAAAGAAAAACATAGAAAATGCTGCCGGAAATATGCGACTATCTCAGAGATGGTAACACCTACAGCAGCAATTTGCACATCCCTAGAAAGAGGAGACATAGACGCTTCATTGGAGGGGTAAAACATAGCCGTGGCTCTCAAACTGTGCCAGTGTTGCCGGGTTGAAAAACAACATTTTTTAAATATTAAAAAAAAATAAAAACATAGAAAATTCTGCCGGCAATATGCGACTATCTCAGAGATGGTAACACCTACAGCAGCAATTTGCACATCCCTAGAAAGAGCAGACATAGACGCTTCATTTGAGGGGTAAAACATAGCCGTGGCTCTCAAACTGTGCCAGTGTTGCCAGGTTGAAAAACAACATTTTTTAAATATTAAAAAAAAATAAAAACATAGAAAATGCTGCCGGAAATATGCGACTATCTCAGAGATGGTAACACCTACAGCAGCAATTTGCACATCCCTAGAAAGAGGAGACATAGACGCTTCATTGGAGGGGTAAAACATAGACGTGGCTCTCAAACTGTGCCAGTGTTGCCGGGTTGAAAAACAACATTTTTTAAATATTAAAAAAAAATAAAAACATAGAAAATGCTGCCGGAAATATGCGACTATCTCAGAGATGGTGACACCTACAGCAGCAATTTGCACATCCCTAGAAAGAGGAGACATAGACGCTTCATTTGAGGGGTAAAACATAGCCGTGGCTCTCAAACTGTGCCAGTGTTGCCAGGTTGAAAAACAACATTTTTTAAATATTAAAAAAAAATAAAAACATAGAAAATGCTGCCGGAAATATGCGACTATCTCAGAGATGGTAACACCTACAGCAGCAATTTGCACATCCCTAGAAAGAGGAGACATAGACGCTTCATTGGAGGGGTAAAACATAGCCGTGGCTCTCAAACTGTGCCAGTGTTGCCGGGTTGAAAAACAACATTTTTTAAATATTAAAAAAAAATAAAAACATAGAAAATGCTGCCGGCAATATGCGACTATCTCAGAGATGGTAACACCTACAGCAGCAATTTGCACATCCCTAGAAAGAGCAGACATAGACGCTTCATTTGAGGGGTAAAACATAGCCGTGGCTCTTAAACTGTGCCAGTGTTGCCAGGTTGAAAAACCACATTTTTTAAATATAAAAAAAAATGAAAACAAAGAAAATGCTGCCGGCAATATGCCACTATCTCAGAGATGGTAACACCTACAGCAGCAATTTGCACATCCCTAGAAAGAGGAGACATAGACGCTTCATTTGAGGTGTAAAACATAGCCGTGGCTCTCAAACTGTGCCAGTGTTGCCGGGTTGAAAAACAACATTTTTTAAATATTAAAAAAAAAGAAAAACATAGAAAATGCTGCCGGAAATATGCGACTATCTCAGAGATGGTAACACCTACAGCAGCAATTTGCACATCCCTAGAAAGAGGAGACATAGACGCTTCATTTGAGGGGTAAAACATAGCCGTGGCTCTCAAACTGTGCCAGTGTTGCCAGGTTGAAAAACAACATTTTTTAAATATTAAAAAAAAATAAAAACATAGAAAATGCTGCCGGAAATATGCGACTATCTCAGAGATGGTAACACCTACAGCAGCAATTTGCACATCCCTAGAAAGAGCAGACATAGACGCTTCATTTGAGGGGTAAAACATAGCCGTAGCTCTTAAACTGTGCCAGTGTTGCCAGGTTGAAAAACCACATTTTTTAAATATAAAAAAAATGAAAACAAAGAAAATGCTACCGGCAATATGCCACTATCTCAGAGATGGTAACACCTACAGCAGCAATTTGCACATCCCTAGAAAGAGCAGACATAGACGCTTCATTTGAGGGGTAAAACATAGCCGTGGCTCTTAAACTGTGCCAGTGTTGCCAGGTTGAAAAACCACATTTTTTAAATATAAAAAAAAATGAAAACAAAGAAAATGCTGCCGGCAATATGCCACTATCTCAGAGATGGTAACACCTACAGCAGCAATTTGCACATCCCTAGAAAGAGGAGACATAGACGCTTCATTTGAGGTGTAAAACATAGCCGTGGCTCTCAAACTGTGCCAGTGTTGCCGGGTTGAAAAACAACATTTTTTAAATATTAAAAAAAAAGAAAAACATAGAAAATGCTGCCGGAAATATGCGACTATCTCAGAGATGGTAACACCTACAGCAGCAATTTGCACATCCCTAGAAAGAGGAGACATAGACGCTTCATTTGAGGGGTAAAACATAGCCGTGGCTCTCAAACTGTGCCAGTGTTGCCAGGTTGAAAAACAACATTTTTTAAATATTAAAAAAAAATAAAAACATAGAAAATGCTGCCGGAAATATGCGACTATCTCAGAGATGGTAACACCTACAGCAGCAATTTGCACATCCCTAGAAAGAGCAGACATAGACGCTTCATTTGAGGGGTAAAACATAGCCGTAGCTCTTAAACTGTGCCAGTGTTGCCAGGTTGAAAAACCACATTTTTTAAATATAAAAAAAATGAAAACAAAGAAAATGCTACCGGCAATATGCCACTATCTCAGAGATGGTAACACCTACAGCAGCAATTTGCACATCCCTAGAAAGAGCAGACATAGACGCTTCATTTGAGGGGTAAAACATAGCCGTGGCTCTTAAACTGTGCCAGTGTTGCCAGGTTGAAAAACCACATTTTTTAAATATAAAAAAAATGAAAACAAAGAAAATGCTGCCGGCAATATGCGACTATCTCAGAGATGGTAACACCTAGAGCAGCAATTTGCACATCCCTAGAAAGAGGAGACATAGACGCTTCATTTGAGGGGTAAAACATAGCCGTGGCTCTCAAACTGTGCCAGTGTTGCCAGGTTGAAAAACAACATTTTTTAAATATTAAAAAAAAATAAAAACATAGAAAATGCTGCCGGCAATATGCGACTATCTCAGAGAAGGTAACACCTACAGCAGCAATTTGCACATCCCTAGAAAGATGAGACATAGACGCTTCATTTGAGGGGTAAAACATAGCCGTGGCTCTCAAACTGTGCCAGTGTTGCCAGGTTGAAAAACAACATTTTTTAAATATTAAAAAAAAATAAAAACATAGAAAATGCTGCCGGCAATATGCGACTATCTCAGAGAAGGTAACACCTACAGCAGCAATTTGCACATCCCTAGAAAGAGGAGACATAGACGCTTCATTTGAGGGGTAAAACATAGCCGTGGCTCTTAAACTGTGCCAGTGTTGCCAGGTTGAAAAACCACATTTTTTAAATATTAAAAAAAAATAAAAACATAGAAAATGCTGCCGGCAATATGCCACTATCTCAGAGATGGTAACACCTACAGCAGCAATTTGCACATCCCTAGAAAGATGAGACATATACGCTTCATTTGAGGGGTAAAACATAGGCGTGGCTCTCTAACTGTGCCAGTGTTGCCAGGTTGAAAACCATATTTTTATAATATTAAAAAAAATAAAAACATAGAAAATGCTGCCGGAAATATGCGACTATCTCAGAGATGGTAACACCTACAGCAGCAATTTGCACATCCCTAGAAAGAGGAGACATAGACGCTTCATTGGAGGGGTAAAACATAGCCGTGGCTCTCAAACTGTGCCAGTGTTGCCGGGTTGAAAAACAACATTTTTTAAATATTAAAAAAAAATAAAAACATAGAAAATGCTGCCGGCAATATGCGACTATCTCAGAGATGGTAACACCTACAGCAGCAATTTGCACATCCCTAGAAAGAGCAGACATAGACGCTTCATTTGAGGGGTAAAACATAGCCGTGGCTCTCAAACTGTGCCAGTGTTGCCAGGTTGAAAAACAACATTTTTTAAATATTAAAAAAAAATAAAAACATAGAAAATGCTGCCGGAAATATGCGACTATCTCAGAGATGGTAACACCTACAGCAGCAATTTGCACATCCCTAGAAAGAGGAGACATAGACGCTTCATTGGAGGGGTAAAACATAGCCGTGGCTCTCAAACTGTGCCAGTGTTGCCGGGTTGAAAAACAACATTTTTTAAATATTAAAAAAAAATAAAAACATAGAAAATGCTGCCGGAAATATGCGACTATCTCAGAGATGGTAACACCTACAGCAGCAATTTGCACATCCCTAGAAAGAGGAGACATAGACGCTTCATTTGAGGGGTAAAACATAGCCGTGGCTCTCAAACTGTGCCAGTGTTGCCAGGTTGAAAAACAACATTTTTTAAATATTAAAAAAAAATAAAAACATAGAAAATGCTGCCGGAAATATGCGACTATCTCAGAGATGGTAACACCTACAGCAGCAATTTGCACATCCCTAGAAAGAGGAGACATAGACGCTTCATTGGAGGGGTAAAACATAGCCGTGGCTCTCAAACTGTGCCAGTGTTGCCGGGTTGAAAAACAACATTTTTTAAATATTAAAAAAAAATAAAAACATAGAAAATGCTGCCGGCAATATGCGACTATCTCAGAGATGGTAACACCTACAGCAGCAATTTGCACATCCCTAGAAAGAGCAGACATAGACGCTTCATTTGAGGGGTAAAACATAGCCGTGGCTCTTAAACTGTGCCAGTGTTGCCAGGTTGAAAAACCACATTTTTTAAATATAAAAAAAAATGAAAACAAAGAAAATGCTGCCGGCAATATGCCACTATCTCAGAGATGGTAACACCTACAGCAGCAATTTGCACATCCCTGGAAAGAGGAGACATAGACGCTTCATTTGAGGTGTAAAACATAGCCGTGGCTCTCAAACTGTGCCAGTGTTGCCGGGTTGAAAAACAACATTTTTTAAATATTAAAAAAAAAGAAAAACATAGAAAATGCTGCCGGAAATATGCGACTATCTCAGAGATGGTAACACCTACAGCAGCAATTTGCACATCCCTAGAAAGAGGAGACATAGACGCTTCATTTGAGGGGTAAAACATAGCCGTGGCTCTCAAACTGTGCCAGTGTTGCCAGGTTGAAAAACAACATTTTTTAAATATTAAAAAAAAATAAAAACATAGAAAATGCTGCCGGAAATATGCGACTATCTCAGAGATGGTAACACCTACAGCAGCAATTTGCACATCCCTAGAAAGAGCAGACATAGACGCTTCATTTGAGGGGTAAAACATAGCCGTAGCTCTTAAACCGTGCCAGTGTTGCCAGGTTGAAAAACCACATTTTTTAAATATAAAAAAAATGAAAACAAAGAAAATGCTACCGGCAATATGCCACTATCTCAGAGATGGTAACACCTACAGCAGCAATTTGCACATCCCTAGAAAGAGCAGACATAGACGCTTCATTTGAGGGGTAAAACATAGCCGTGGCTCTTAAACTGTGCCAGTGTTGCCAGGTTGAAAAACCACATTTTTTAAATATAAAAAAAATGAAAACAAAGAAAATGCTGCCGGCAATATGCGACTATCTCAGAGATGGTAACACCTAGAGCAGCAATTTGCACATCCCTAGAAAGAGGAGACATAGACGCTTCATTTGAGGGGTAAAACATAGCCGTGGCTCTCAAACTGTGCCAGTGTTGCCAGGTTGAAAAACAACATTTTTTAAATATTAAAAAAAAATAAAAACATAGAAAATGCTGCCGGCAATATGCGACTATCTCAGAGAAGGTAACACCTACAGCAGCAATTTGCACATCCCTAGAAAGATGAGACATAGACGCTTCATTTGAGGGGTAAAACATAGCCGTGGCTCTCAAACTGTGCCAGTGTTGCCAGGTTGAAAAACAACATTTTTTAAATATTAAAAAAAAATAAAAACATAGAAAATGCTGCCGGCAATATGCGACTATCTCAGAGAAGGTAACACCTACAGCAGCAATTTGCACATCCCTAGAAAGAGGAGACATAGACGCTTCATTTGAGGGGTAAAACATAGCCGTGGCTCTTAAACTGTGCCAGTGTTGCCAGGTTGAAAAACCACATTTTTTAAATATTAAAAAAAAATAAAAACATAGAAAATGCTGCCGGCAATATGCCACTATCTCAGAGATGGTAACACCTACAGCAGCAATTTGCACATCCCTAGAAAGATGAGACATATACGCTTCATTTGAGGGGTAAAACATAGGCGTGGCTCTCTAACTGTGCCAGTGTTGCCAGGTTGAAAACCATATTTTTATAATATTAAAAAAAATAAAAACATAGAAAATGCTGCCGGAAATATGCGACTATCTCAGAGATGGTAACACCTACAGCAGCAATTTGCACATCCCTAGAAAGAGGAGACATAGACGCTTCATTGGAGGGGTAAAACATAGCCGTGGCTCTCAAACTGTGCCAGTGTTGCCGGGTTGAAAAACAACATTTTTTAAATATTAAAAAAAAATAAAAACATAGAAAATGCTGCCGGCAATATGCGACTATCTCAGAGATGGTAACACCTACAGCAGCAATTTGCACATCCCTAGAAAGAGCAGACATAGACGCTTCATTTGAGGGGTAAAACATAGCCGTGGCTCTCAAACTGTGCCAGTGTTGCCAGGTTGAAAAACAACATTTTTTAAATATTAAAAAAAAATAAAAACATAGAAAATGCTGCCGGAAATATGCGACTATCTCAGAGATGGTAACACCTACAGCAGCAATTTGCACATCCCTAGAAAGAGGAGACATAGACGCTTCATTTGAGGGGTAAAACATAGCCGTGGCTCTCAAACTGTGCCAGTGTTGCCAGGTTGAAAAACAACATTTTTTAAATATTAAAAAAAAATAAAAACATAGAAAATGCTGCCGGCAATATGCGACTATCTCAGAGAAGGTAACACCTACAGCAGCAATTTGCACATCCCTAGAAAGATGAGACATAGACGCTTCATTTGAGGGGTAAAACATAGCCGTGGCTCTCAAACTGTGCCAGTGTTGCCAGGTTGAAAAACAACATTTTTTAAATATTAAAAAAAAATAAAAACATAGAAAATGCTGCCGGCAATATGCGACTATCTCAGAGAAGGTAACACCTACAGCAGCAATTTGCACATCCCTAGAAAGAGGAGACATAGACGCTTCATTTGAGGGGTAAAACATAGCCGTGGCTCTTAAACTGTGCCAGTGTTGCCAGGTTGAAAAACCACATTTTTTAAATATTAAAAAAAAATAAAAACATAGAAAATGCTGCCGGCAATATGCCACTATCTCAGAGATGGTAACACCTACAGCAGCAATTTGCACATCCCTAGAAAGATGAGACATATACGCTTCATTTGAGGGGTAAAACATAGGCGTGGCTCTCTAACTGTGCCAGTGTTGCCAGGTTGAAAACCATATTTTTATAATATTAAAAAAAATAAAAACATAGAAAATGCTGCCGGAAATATGCGACTATCTCAGAGATGGTAACACCTACAGCAGCAATTTGCACATCCCTAGAAAGAGGAGACATAGACGCTTCATTGGAGGGGTAAAACATAGCCGTGGCTCTCAAACTGTGCCAGTGTTGCCGGGTTGAAAAACAACATTTTTTAAATATTAAAAAAAAATAAAAACATAGAAAATGCTGCCGGCAATATGCGACTATCTCAGAGATGGTAACACCTACAGCAGCAATTTGCACATCCCTAGAAAGAGCAGACATAGACGCTTCATTTGAGGGGTAAAACATAGCCGTGGCTCTCAAACTGTGCCAGTGTTGCCAGGTTGAAAAACAACATTTTTTAAATATTAAAAAAAAATAAAAACATAGAAAATGCTGCCGGAAATATGCGACTATCTCAGAGATGGTAACACCTACAGCAGCAATTTGCACATCCCTAGAAAGAGGAGACATAGACGCTTCATTGGAGGGGTAAAACATAGCCGTGGCTCTCAAACTGTGCCAGTGTTGCCGGGTTGAAAAACAACATTTTTTAAATATTAAAAAAAAATAAAAACATAGAAAATGCTGCCGGAAATATGCGACTATCTCAGAGATGGTAACACCTACAGCAGCAATTTGCACATCCCTAGAAAGAGGAGACATAGACGCTTCATTTGAGGGGTAAAACATAGCCGTGGCTCTCAAACTGTGCCAGTGTTGCCAGGTTGAAAAACAACATTTTTTAAATATTAAAAAAAAATAAAAACATAGAAAATGCTGCCGGAAATATGCGACTATCTCAGAGATGGTAACACCTACAGCAGCAATTTGCACATCCCTAGAAAGAGGAGACATAGACGCTTCATTGGAGGGGTAAAACATAGCCGTGGCTCTCAAACTGTGCCAGTGTTGCCGGGTTGAAAAACAACATTTTTTAAATATTAAAAAAAAATAAAAACATAGAAAATGCTGCCGGCAATATGCGACTATCTCAGAGATGGTAACACCTACAGCAGCAATTTGCACATCCCTAGAAAGAGCAGACATAGACGCTTCATTTGAGGGGTAAAACATAGCCGTGGCTCTTAAACTGTGCCAGTGTTGCCAGGTTGAAAAACCACATTTTTTAAATATAAAAAAAAATGAAAACAAAGAAAATGCTGCCGGCAATATGCCACTATCTCAGAGATGGTAACACCTACAGCAGCAATTTGCACATCCCTGGAAAGAGGAGACATAGACGCTTCATTTGAGGTGTAAAACATAGCCGTGGCTCTCAAACTGTGCCAGTGTTGCCGGGTTGAAAAACAACATTTTTTAAATATTAAAAAAAAAGAAAAACATAGAAAATGCTGCCGGAAATATGCGACTATCTCAGAGATGGTAACACCTACAGCAGCAATTTGCACATCCCTAGAAAGAGGAGACATAGACGCTTCATTTGAGGGGTAAAACATAGCCGTGGCTCTCAAACTGTGCCAGTGTTGCCAGGTTGAAAAACAACATTTTTTAAATATTAAAAAAAAATAAAAACATAGAAAATGCTGCCGGAAATATGCGACTATCTCAGAGATGGTAACACCTACAGCAGCAATTTGCACATCCCTAGAAAGAGCAGACATAGACGCTTCATTTGAGGGGTAAAACATAGCCGTAGCTCTTAAACCGTGCCAGTGTTGCCAGGTTGAAAAACCACATTTTTTAAATATAAAAAAAATGAAAACAAAGAAAATGCTACCGGCAATATGCCACTATCTCAGAGATGGTAACACCTACAGCAGCAATTTGCACATCCCTAGAAAGAGCAGACATAGACGCTTCATTTGAGGGGTAAAACATAGCCGTGGCTCTTAAACTGTGCCAGTGTTGCCAGGTTGAAAAACCACATTTTTTAAATATAAAAAAAATGAAAACAAAGAAAATGCTGCCGGAAATATGCGACTATCTCAGAGATGGTAACACCTACAGCAGCAATTTGCACATCCCTAGAAAGAGGAGACATAGACGCTTCATTTGAGGGGTAAAACATAGCCGTGGCTCTCAAACTGTGCCAGTGTTGCCAGGTTGAAAAACAACATTTTTTAAATATTAAAAAAAAATAAAAACATAGAAAATGCTGCCGGCAATATGCGACTATCTCAGAGAAGGTAACACCTACAGCAGCAATTTGCACATCCCTAGAAAGAGCAGACATAGACGCTTCATTTGAGGGGTAAAACATAGCCGTGGCTCTCAAACTGTGCCAGTGTTGCCAGGTTGAAAAACAACATTTTTTAAATATTAAAAAAAAATAAAAACATAGAAAATGCTGCCGGCAATATGCGACTATCTCAGAGAAGGTAACACCTACAGCAGCAATTTGCACATCCCTAGAAAGAGGAGACATAGACGCTTCATTTGAGGGGTAAAACATAGCCGTGGCTCTTAAACTGTGCCAGTGTTGCCGGGTTGAAAAACAACATTTTTTAAATATTAAAAAAAAATAAAAACATAGAAAATGCTGCCGGAAATATGCGACTATCTCAGAGATGGTAACACCTACAGCAGCAATTTGCACATCCCTAGAAAGAGGAGACATAGACGCTTCATTTGAGGGGTAAAACATAGCCGTGGCTCTCAAACTGTGCCAGTGTTGCCAGGTTGAAAAACAACATTTTTTAAATATTAAAAAAAAATAAAAACATAGAAAATGCTGCCGGAAATATGCGACTATCTCAGAGATGGTAACACCTACAGCAGCAATTTGCACATCCCTAGAAAGAGGAGACATAGACGCTTCATTGGAGGGGTAAAACATAGCCGTGGCTCTCAAACTGTGCCAGTGTTGCCGGGTTGAAAAACAACATTTTTTAAATATTAAAAAAAAATAAAAACATAGAAAATGCTGCCGGCAATATGCGACTATCTCAGAGATGGTAACACCTACAGCAGCAATTTGCACATCCCTAGAAAGAGCAGACATAGACGCTTCATTTGAGGGGTAAAACATAGCCGTGGCTCTTAAACTGTGCCAGTGTTGCCAGGTTGAAAAACCACATTTTTTAAATATAAAAAAAAATGAAAACAAAGAAAATGCTGCCGGCAATATGCCACTATCTCAGAGATGGTAACACCTACAGCAGCAATTTGCACATCCCTGGAAAGAGGAGACATAGACGCTTCATTTGAGGTGTAAAACATAGCCGTGGCTCTCAAACTGTGCCAGTGTTGCCGGGTTGAAAAACAACATTTTTTAAATATTAAAAAAAAAGAAAAACATAGAAAATGCTGCCGGAAATATGCGACTATCTCAGAGATGGTAACACCTACAGCAGCAATTTGCACATCCCTAGAAAGAGGAGACATAGACGCTTCATTTGAGGGGTAAAACATAGCCGTGGCTCTCAAACTGTGCCAGTGTTGCCAGGTTGAAAAACAACATTTTTTAAATATTAAAAAAAAATAAAAACATAGAAAATGCTGCCGGAAATATGCGACTATCTCAGAGATGGTAACACCTACAGCAGCAATTTGCACATCCCTAGAACGAGCAGACATAGACGCTTCATTTGAGGGGTAAAACATAGCCGTAGCTCTTAAACTGTGCCAGTGTTGCCAGGTTGAAAAACCACATTTTTTAAATATAAAAAAAATGAAAACAAAGAAAATGCTACCGGCAATATGCCACTATCTCAGAGATGGTAACACCTACAGCAGCAATTTGCACATCCCTAGAAAGAGCAGACATAGACGCTTCATTTGAGGGGTAAAACATAGCCGTGGCTCTTAAACTGTGCCAGTGTTGCCAGGTTGAAAAACCACATTTTTTAAATATAAAAAAAATGAAAACAAAGAAAATGCTGCCGGCAATATGCGACTATCTCAGAGATGGTAACACCTAGAGCAGCAATTTGCACATCCCTAGAAAGAGGAGACATAGACGCTTCATTTGAGGGGTAAAACATAGCCGTGGCTCTCAAACTGTGCCAGTGTTGCCAGGTTGAAAAACAACATTTTTTAAATATTAAAAAAAAATAAAAACATAGAAAATGCTGCCGGCAATATGCGACTATCTCAGAGAAGGTAACACCTACAGCAGCAATTTGCACATCCCTAGAAAGATGAGACATAGACGCTTCATTTGAGGGGTAAAACATAGCCGTGGCTCTCAAACTGTGCCAGTGTTGCCAGGTTGAAAAACAACATTTTTTAAATATTAAAAAAAAATAAAAACATAGAAAATGCTGCCGGCAATATGCGACTATCTCAGAGAAGGTAACACCTACAGCAGCAATTTGCACATCCCTAGAAAGAGGAGACATAGACGCTTCATTTGAGGGGTAAAACATAGCCGTGGCTCTTAAACTGTGCCAGTGTTGCCAGGTTGAAAAACCACATTTTTTAAATATTAAAAAAAAATAAAAACATAGAAAATGCTGCCGGCAATATGCCACTATCTCAGAGATGGTAACACCTACAGCAGCAATTTGCACATCCCTAGAAAGATGAGACATATACGCTTCATTTGAGGGGTAAAACATAGGCGTGGCTCTCTAACTGTGCCAGTGTTGCCAGGTTGAAAACCATATTTTTATAATATTAAAAAAAATAAAAACATAGAAAATGCTGCCGGAAATATGCGACTATCTCAGAGATGGTAACACCTACAGCAGCAATTTGCACATCCCTAGAAAGAGGAGACATAGACGCTTCATTGGAGGGGTAAAACATAGCCGTGGCTCTCAAACTGTGCCAGTGTTGCCGGGTTGAAAAACAACATTTTTTAAATATTAAAAAAAAATAAAAACATAGAAAATGCTGCCGGCAATATGCGACTATCTCAGAGATGGTAACACCTACAGCAGCAATTTGCACATCCCTAGAAAGAGGAGACATAGACGCTTCATTTGAGGGGTAAAACATAGCCGTGGCTCTCAAACTGTGCCAGTGTTGCCAGGTTGAAAAACAACATTTTTTAAATATTAAAAAAAAATAAAAACATAGAAAATGCTGCCGGAAATATGCGACTATCTCAGAGATGGTAACACCTACAGCAGCAATTTGCACATCCCTAGAAAGAGGAGACATAGACGCTTCATTGGAGGGGTAAAACATAGCCGTGGCTCTCAAACTGTGCCAGTGTTGCCGGGTTGAAAAACAACATTTTTTAAATATTAAAAAAAAATAAAAACATAGAAAATGCTGCCGGAAATATGCGACTATCTCAGAGATGGTAACACCTACAGCAGCAATTTGCACATCCCTAGAAAGAGGAGACATAGACGCTTCATTTGAGGGGTAAAACATAGCCGTGGCTCTCAAACTGTGCCAGTGTTGCCAGGTTGAAAAACAACATTTTTTAAATATTAAAAAAAAATAAAAACATAGAAAATGCTGCCGGAAATATGCGACTATCTCAGAGATGGTAACACCTACAGCAGCAATTTGCACATAGAAAGAGGAGACATAGACGCTTCATTGGAGGGGTAAAACATAGCCGTGGCTCTCAAACTGTGCCAGTGTTGCCGGGTTGAAAAACAACATTTTTTAAATATTAAAAAAAAATAAAAACATAGAAAATGCTGCCGGCAATATGCGACTATCTCAGAGATGGTAACACCTACAGCAGCAATTTGCACATCCCTAGAAAGAGCAGACATAGACGCTTCATTTGAGGGGTAAAACATAGCCGTGGCTCTTAAACTGTGCCAGTGTTGCCAGGTTGAAAAACCACATTTTTTAAATATAAAAAAAAATGAAAACAAAGAAAATGCTGCCGGCAATATGCCACTATCTCAGAGATGGTAACACCTACAGCAGCAATTTGCACATCCCTGGAAAGAGGAGACATAGACGCTTCATTTGAGGTGTAAAACATAGCCGTGGCTCTCAAACTGTGCCAGTGTTGCCGGGTTGAAAAACAACATTTTTTAAATATTAAAAAAAAAGAAAAACATAGAAAATGCTGCCGGAAATATGCGACTATCTCAGAGATGGTAACACCTACAGCAGCAATTTGCACATCCCTAGAAAGAGGAGACATAGACGCTTCATTTGAGGGGTAAAACATAGCCGTGGCTCTCAAACTGTGCCAGTGTTGCCAGGTTGAAAAACAACATTTTTTAAATATTAAAAAAAAATAAAAACATAGAAAATGCTGCCGGAAATATGCGACTATCTCAGAGATGGTAACACCTACAGCAGCAATTTGCACATCCCTAGAAAGAGCAGACATAGACGCTTCATTTGAGGGGTAAAACATAGCCGTAGCTCTTAAACTGTGCCAGTGTTGCCAGGTTGAAAAACCACATTTTTTAAATATAAAAAAAATGAAAACAAAGAAAATGCTACCGGCAATATGCCACTATCTCAGAGATGGTAACACCTACAGCAGCAATTTGCACATCCCTAGAAAGAGCAGACATAGACGCTTCATTTGAGGGGTAAAACATAGCCGTGGCTCTTAAACTGTGCCAGTGTTGCCAGGTTGAAAAACCACATTTTTTAAATATAAAAAAAATGAAAACAAAGAAAATGCTGCCGGCAATATGCGACTATCTCAGAGATGGTAACACCTAGAGCAGCAATTTGCACATCCCTAGAAAGAGGAGACATAGACGCTTCATTTGAGGGGTAAAACATAGCCGTGGCTCTCAAACTGTGCCAGTGTTGCCAGGTTGAAAAACAACATTTTTTAAATATTAAAAAAAAATAAAAACATAGAAAATGCTGCCGGCAATATGCGACTATCTCAGAGAAGGTAACACCTACAGCAGCAATTTGCACATCCCTAGAAAGATGAGACATAGACGCTTCATTTGAGGGGTAAAACATAGCCGTGGCTCTCAAACTGTGCCAGTGTTGCCAGGTTGAAAAACAACATTTTTTAAATATTAAAAAAAAATAAAAACATAGAAAATGCTGCCGGCAATATGCGACTATCTCAGAGAAGGTAACACCTACAGCAGCAATTTGCACATCCCTAGAAAGAGGAGACATAGACGCTTCATTTGAGGGGTAAAACATAGCCGTGGCTCTTAAACTGTGCCAGTGTTGCCAGGTTGAAAAACCACATTTTTTAAATATTAAAAAAAAATAAAAACATAGAAAATGCTGCCGGCAATATGCCACTATCTCAGAGATGGTAACACCTACAGCAGCAATTTGCACATCCCTAGAAAGAGGAGACATAGACGCTTCATTTGAGGGGTAAAACATAGCCGTGGCTCTCAAACTGTGCCAGTGTTGCCGGGTTGAAAAACAACTTTTTTTAAATATTAAAAAAAAATAAAAACATAGAAAATGCTGCCGGAAATATGCGTCTATCTCAGAGATGGTAACACCTACAGCAGCAATTTGCACATCCCTAGAAAGATGAGACATATACGCTTCATTTGAGGGGTAAAACATAGGCGTGGCTCTCTAACTGTGCCAGTGTTGCCAGGTTGAAAACCATATTTTTATAATATTAAAAAAAATAAAAACATAGAAAATGCTGCCGGAAATATGCGACTATCTCAGAGATGGTAACACCTACAGCAGCAATTTGCACATCCCTAGAAAGAGGAGACATAGACGCTTCATTGGAGGGGTAAAACATAGCCGTGGCTCTCAAACTGTGCCAGTGTTGCCGGGTTGAAAAACAACATTTTTTAAATATTAAAAAAAAATAAAAACATAGAAAATGCTGCCGGCAATATGCGACTATCTCAGAGATGGTAACACCTACAGCAGCAATTTGCACATCCCTAGAAAGAGCAGACATAGACGCTTCATTTGAGGGGTAAAACATAGCCGTGGCTCTTAAACTGTGCCAGTGTTGCCAGGTTGAAAAACCACATTTTTTAAATATAAAAAAAAATGAAAACAAAGAAAATGCTGCCGGCAATATGCCACTATCTCAGAGATGGTAACACCTACAGCAGCAATTTGCACATCCCTAGAAAGAGGAGACATAGACGCTTCATTTGAGGGGTAAAACATAGCCGTGGCTCTCAAACTGTGCCAGTGTTGCCGGGTTGAAAAACAACATTTTTTAAATATTAAAAAAAAATAAAAACATAGAAAATGCTGCCGGAAATATGCGACTATCTCAGAGATGGTAACACCTACAGCAGCAGTTTGCACATCCCTAGAAAGAGGAGACATAGACGCTTCATTTGAGGGGTAAAACATAGCCGTGGCTCTGAAACTGTGCCAGTGTTTCCAGGTTGAAAAACCACATTTTTTAAATATTAAAAAAAAATAAAAACATAGAAAATGCTGCCGGCAATATGCCACTATCTCAGAGATGGTAACACCTACAGCAGCAATTTGCACATCCCTAGAAAGATGAGACATATACGCTTCATTTGAGGGGTAAAACATAGGCGTGGCTCTCTAACTGTGCCAGTGTTGCCAGGTTGAAAACCATATTTTTATAATATTAAAAAAAATAAAAACATAGAAAATTCTGCCGGAAATATGCGACTATCTCAGAGATGGTAACACCTACAGCAGCAATTTGCACATCCCTAGAAAGAGGAGACATAGACGCTTCATTGGAGGGGTAAAACATAGCCGTGGCTCTCAAACTGTGCCAGTGTTGCCGGGTTGAAAAACAACATTTTTTAAATATTAAAAAAAAATAAAAACATAGAAAATGCTGCCGGAAATATGCGACTATCTCAGAGATGGTAACACCTACAGCAGCAATTTGCACATCCCTAGAAAGAGGAGACATAGACGCTTCATTTGAGGGGTAAAACATAGCCGTGGCTCTTAAACTGTGCCAGTGTTGCCAGGTTGAAAAACCACATTTTTTAAATATTAAAAAAAAATAAAAACATAGAAAATGCTGCCGGCAATATGCCACTATCTCAGAGATGGTAACACCTACAGCAGCAATTTGCACATCCCTAGAAAGATGAGACATATACGCTTCATTTGAGGGGTAAAACATAGGCGTGGCTCTCTAACTGTGCCAGTGTTGCCAGGTTGAAAACCATATTTTTATAATATTAAAAAAAATAAAAACATAGAAAATGCTGCCGGAAATATGCGACTATCTCAGAGATGGTAACACCTACAGCAGCAATTTGCACATCCCTAGAAAGAGGAGACATAGACGCTTCATTGGAGGGGTAAAACATAGCCGTGGCTCTCAAACTGTGCCAGTGTTGCCGGGTTGAAAAACAACATTTTTTAAATATTAAAAAAAAATAAAAACATAGAAAATGCTGCCGGCAATATGCGACTATCTCAGAGATGGTAACACCTACAGCAGCAATTTGCACATCCCTAGAAAGAGGAGACATAGACGCTTCATTTGAGGGGTAAAACATAGCCGTGGCTCTTAAACTGTGCCAGTGTTGCCAGGTTGAAAAACCACATTTTTTAAATATAAAAAAAAAATGAAAACAAAGAAAATGCTGCCGGCAATATGCCACTATCTCAGAGATGGTAACACCTACAGCAGCAATTTGCACATCCCTAGAAAGAGGAGACATAGACGCTTCATTTGAGGGGTAAAACATAGCCGTGGCTCTCAAACTGTGCCAGTGTTGCCGGGTTGAAAAACAACATTTTTTAAATATTAAAAAAAAATAAAAACATAGAAAATGCTGCCGGAAATATGCGACTATCTCAGAGATGGTAACACCTACAGCAGCAATTTGCACATCCCTAGAAAGAGGAGACATAGACGCTTCATTTGAGGGGTAAAACATAGCCGTGGCTCTGAAACTGTGCCAGTGTTTCCAGGTTGAAAAACAACATTTTTTAAATATTAAAAAAAAATAAAAACATAGAAAATGCTGCCGGAAATATGCGTCTATCTCAGAGATGGTAACACCTACAGCAGCAATTTGCACATCCCTAGAAAGAGGAGACATAGACGCTTCATTTGAGGGGTAAAACATAGCCGTGGCTCTCAAACTGTGCCAGTGTTGCCAGGTTGAAAAACAACATTTTTTAAATATAAAAAAAAATGAAAACAAAGAAAATGCTGCCGGCAATATGCCACTATCTCAGAGATGGTAACACCTACAGCAGCAATTTGCACATCCCTAGAAAGAGGAGACATAGACGCTTCATTTGAGGGGTAAAACATAGCCGTGGCTCTCAAACTGTGCCAGTGTTGCCGGGTTGAAAAACAACATTTTTTAAATATTAAAAAAAAAGAAAAACATAGAAAATGCTGCCGGAAATATGCGACTATCTCAGAGATGGTAACACCTACAGCAGCAATTTGCACATCCCTAGAAAGAGGAGACATAGACGCTTCATTTGAGGGGTAAAACATAGCCGTGGCTCTCAAACTGTGCCAGTGTTGCCAGGTTGAAAAACAACATTTTTTAAATATTAAAAAAAAATAAAAACATAGAAAATGCTGCCGGAAATATGCGTCTATCTCAGAGATGGTAACACCTACAGCAGCAATTTGCACATCCCTAGAAAGAGCAGACATAGACGCTTCATTTGAGGGGTAAAACATAGCCGTGGCTCTTAAACTGTGCCAGTGTTGCCAGGTTGAAAAACCACATTTTTTAAATATAAAAAAAATGAAAACGAAGAAAATGCTGCCGGCAATATGCCACTATCTCAGAGATGGTAACACCTACAGCAGCAATTTGCACATCCCTAGAAAGATGAGACATAGACGCTTCATTTGAGGGGTAAAACATAGCCGTGGCTCTCAAACTGTGCCAGTGTTGCCGGGTTGAAAAACAACATTTTTTAAATATTAAAAAAAAATAAAAACATAGAAAATGCTGCCGGAAATATGCGACTATCTCAGAGATGGTAACACCTACAGCAGCAATTTGCACATCCCTAGAAAGAGGAGACATAGACGCTTCATTGGAGGGGTAAAACATAGCCGTGGCTCTCAAACTGTGCCAGTGTTGCCGGGTTGAAAAACAACATTTTTTAAATATTAAAAAAAAATAAAAACATAGAAAATGCTGCCGGCAATATGCCACTATCTCAGAGATGGTAACACCTACAGCAGCAATTTGCACATCCCTAGAAAGATGAGACATATACGCTTCATTTGAGGGGTAAAACATAGGCGTGGCTCTCTAACTGTGCCAGTGTTGGCAGGTTGAAAACCATATTTTTATAATATTAAAAAAAATAAAAACATAGAAAATGCTGCCGGAAATATGCGACTATCTCAGAGATGGTAACACCTACAGCAGCAATTTGCACATCCCTAGAAAGAGGAGACATAGACGCTTCATTGGAGGGGTAAAACATAGCCGTGGCTCTCAAACTGTGCCAGTGTTGCCGGGTTGAAAAACAACATTTTTTAAATATTAAAAAAAAATAAAAACATAGAAAATGCTGCCGGCAATATGCGACTATCTCAGAGATGGTAACACCTACAGCAGCAATTTGCACATCCCTAGAAAGAGCAGACATAGACGCTTCATTTGAGGGGTAAAACATAGCCGTGGCTCTTAAACTGTGCCAGTGTTGCCAGGTTGAAAAACCACATTTTTTAAATATAAAAAAAAAATGAAAACAAAGAAAATGCTGCCGGCAATATGCCACTATCTCAGAGATGGTAACACCTACAGCAGCAATTTGCACATCCCTAGAAAGAGGAGACATAGACGCTTCATTTGAGGGGTAAAACATAGCCGTGGCTCTCAAACTGTGCCAGTGTTGCCGGGTTGAAAAACAACATTTTTTAAATATTAAAAAAAAATAAAAACATAGAAAATGCTGCCGGAAATATGCGACTATCTCAGAGATGGTAACACCTACAGCAGCAATTTGCACATCCCTAGAAAGAGGAGACATAGACGCTTCATTTGAGGGGTAAAACATAGCCGTGGCTCTGAAACTGTGCCAGTGTTTCCAGGTTGAAAAACAACATTTTTTAAATATTAAAAAAAAATAAAAACATAGAAAATGCTGCCGGAAATATGCGTCTATCTCAGAGATGGTAACACCTACAGCAGCAATTTGCACATCCCTAGAAAGAGGAGACATAGACGCTTCATTTGAGGGGTAAAACATAGCCGTGGCTCTCAAACTGTGCCAGTGTTGCCAGGTTGAAAAACAACATTTTTTAAATGCCACTATCTCAGAGATGGTAACACCTACAGCAGCAATTTGCACATCCCTAGAAAGAGGAGACATAGACGCTTCATTTGAGGGGTAAAACATAGCCGTGGCTCTCAAACTGTGCCAGTGTTGCCGGGTTAAAAAACAACATTTTTTAAATATTAAAAAAAAAGAAAAACATAGAAAATGCTGCCGGAAATATGCGACTATCTCAGAGATGGTAACACCTACAGCAGCAATTTGCACATCCCTAGAAAGAGGAGACATAGACGCTTCATTTGAGGGGTAAAACATAGCCGTGGCTCTCAAACTGTGCCAGTGTTGCCAGGTTGAAAAACAACATTTTTTAAATATTAAAAAAAAATAAAAACATAGAAAATGCTGCCGGAAATATGCGACTATCTCAGAGATGGTAACACCTACAGCAGCAATTTGCACATCCCTAGAAAGAGGAGACATAGACGCTTCATTTGAGGGGTAAAACATAGCCGTAGCTCTTAAACTGTGCCAGTGTTGCCAGGTTGAAAAACCACATTTTTTAAATATAAAAAAAATGAAAACAAAGAAAATGCTGCCGGCAATATGCCACTATCTCAGAGATGGTAACACCTACAGCAGCAATTTGCACATCCCTAGAAAGAGCAGACATAGACGCTTCATTTGAGGGGTAAAACATAGCGGTGGCTCTTAAACTGTGCCAGTGTTGCCAGGTTGAAAAACCACATTTTTTAAATATAAAAAAAATGAAAACAAAGATGAAAACTGTGCCAGTGTTGCCAGGTTGAAAAACAACATTTTTTAAATATTAAAAAAAAATAAAAACATAGAAAATGCTGCCGGAAATATGCGACTATCTCAGAGATGGTAACACCTACAGCAGCAATTTGCACATCCCTAGAAAGAGCAGACATAGGCGCTTCATTTGAGGGGTAAAACATAGCCGTGGCTCTTAAACTGTGCCAGTGTTGCCAGGTTGAAAAACCACATTTTTTAAATATAAAAAAAATGAAAACAAAGAAAATGCTGCCGGCAATATGCCACTATCTCAGAGATGGTAACACCTACAGCAGCAATTTGCACATCCCTAGAAAGAGCAGACATAGACGCTTCATTTGAGGGGTAAAACATAGCCGTGGCTCTTAAACTGTGCCAGTGTTGCCAGGTTGAAAAACCACATTTTTTAAATATAAAAAAAATGAAAACAAAGAAAATGCTGCCGGCAATATGCGACTATCTCAGAGATGGTAACACCTAGAGCAGCAATTTGCACATCCCTAGAAAGAGGAGACATAGACGCTTCATTTGAGGGGTAAAACATAGCCGTGGCTCTCAAACTGTGCCAGTGTTGCCAGGTTGAAAAACAACATTTTTTAAATATTAAAAAAAAATAAAAACATAGAAAATGCTGCCGGCAATATGCGACTATCTCAGAGAAGGTAACACCTACAGCAGCAATTTGCACATCCCTAGAAAGATGAGACATAGACGCTTCATTTGAGGGGTAAAACATAGCCGTGGCTCTCAAACTGTGCCAGTGTTGCCAGGTTGAAAAACAACATTTTTTAAATATTAAAAAAAAATAAAAACATAGAAAATGCTGCCGGCAATATGCGACTATCTCAGAGAAGGTAACACCTACAGCAGCAATTTGCACATCCCTAGAAAGAGGAGACATAGACGCTTCATTTGAGGGGTAAAACATAGCCGTGGCTCTTAAACTGTGCCAGTGTTGCCAGGTTGAAAAACCACATTTTTTAAATATTAAAAAAAAATAAAAACATAGAAAATGCTGCCGGCAATATGCCACTATCTCAGAGATGGTAACACCTACAGCAGCAATTTGCACATCCCTAGAAAGATGAGACATAGACGCTTCATTTGAGGGGTAAAACATAGCCGTGGCTCTCAAACTGTGCCAGTGTTGCCGGGTTGAAAAACAACATTTTTTAAATATTAAAAAAAAAGAAAAACATAGAAAATGCTGCCGGAAATATGCGACTATCTCAGAGATGGTAACACCTACAGCAGCAATTTGCACATCCCTAGAAAGAGGAGACATAGACGCTTCATTTGAGGGGTAAAACATAGCCGTGGCTCTCAAACTGTGCCAGTGTTGCCAGGTTGAAAAACAACATTTTTTAAATATTAAAAAAAAATAAAAACATAGAAAATGCTGCCGGAAATATGCGACTATCTCAGAGATGGTAACACCTACAGCAGCAATTTGCACATCCCTAGAAAGAGGAGACATAGACGCTTCATTTGAGGGGTAAAACATAGCCGTAGCTCTTAAACTGTGCCAGTGTTGCCAGGTTGAAAAACCACATTTTTTTAAATATAAAAAAAATGAAAACAAAGAAAATGCTGCCGGCAATATGCGACTATCTCAGAGATGGTAACACCTAGAGCAGCAATTTGCACATCCCTAGAAAGAGGAGGCATAGACGCTTCATTTGAGGGGTAAAACATAGCCGTGGCTCTCAAACTGTGCCAGTGTTGCCAGGTTGAAAAACAACATTTTTTAAATATTAAAAAAAAATAAAAACATAGAAAATGCTGCCGGCAATATGCGACTATCTCAGAGAAGGTAACACCTACAGCAGCAATTTGCACATCCCTAGAAAGATGAGACATAGACGCTTCATTTGAGGGGTAAAACATAGCCGTGGCTCTCAAACTGTGCCAGTGTTGCCAGGTTGAAAAACAACATTTTTTAAATATTAAAAAAAAATAAAAACATAGAAAATGCTGCCGGCAATATGCGACTATCTCAGAGATGGTAACACCTACAGCAGCAATTTGCACATCCCTAGAAAGAGCAGACATAGACGCTTCATTTGAGGGGTAAAACATAGCCGTGGCTCTTAAACTGTGCCAGTGTTGCCAGGTTGAAAAACCACATTTTTTAAATATAAAAAAAAATGAAAACAAAGAAAATGCTGCCGGCAATATGCCACTATCTCAGAGATGGTAACACCTACAGCAGCAATTTGCACATCCCTAGAAAGAGGAGACATAGACGCTTCATTTGAGGGGTAAAACATAGCCGTGGCTCTCAAACTGTGCCAGTGTTGCCGGGTTGAAAAACAACATTTTTTAAATATTAAAAAAAAAGAAAAACATAGAAAATGCTGCCGGAAATATGCGACTATCTCAGAGATGGTAACACCTACAGCAGCAATTTGCACATCCCTAGAAAGAGGAGACATAGACGCTTCATTTGAGGGGTAAAACATAGCCGTGGCTCTCAAACTGTGCCAGTGTTGCCAGGTTGAAAAACAACATTTTTTAAATATTAAAAAAAAATAAAAACATAGAAAATGCTGCCGGAAATATGCGACTATCTCAGAGATGGTAACACCTACAGCAGCAATTTGCACATCCCTAGAAAGAGCAGACATAGACGCTTCATTTGAGGGGTAAAACATAGCCGTAGCTCTTAAACTGTGCCAGTGTTGCCAGGTTGAAAAACCACATTTTTTAAATATAAAAAAAATGAAAACAAAGAAAATGCTGCCGGCAATATGCCACTATCTCAGAGATGGTAACACCTACAGCAGCAATTTGCACATCCCTAGAAAGAGCAGACATAGACGCTTCATTTGAGGGGTAAAACATAGCCGTGGCTCTTAAACTGTGCCAGTGTTGCCAGGTTGAAAAACAACATTTTTTAAATATTAAAAAAAAATAAAAACATAGAAAATGCTGCCGGCAATATGCGACTATCTCAGAGAAGGTAACACCTACAGCAGCAATTTGCACATCCCTAGAAAGATGAGACATAGACGCTTCATTTGAGGGGTAAAACATAGCCGTGGCTCTCAAACTGTGCCAGTGTTGCCAGGTTGAAAAACAACATTTTTTAAATATAAAAAAAATGAAAACAAAGAAAATGCTGCCGGCAATATGCGACTATCTCAGAGATGGTAACACCTAGAGCAGCAATTTGCACATCCCTAGAAAGAGGAGACATAGACGCTTCATTTGAGGGGTAAAACATAGCCGTGGCTCTCAAACTGTGCCAGTGTTGCCAGGTTGAAAAACAACATTTTTTAAATATTAAAAAAAAATAAAAACATAGAAAATGCTGCCGGCAATATGCGACTATCTCAGAGAAGGTAACACCTACAGCAGCAATTTGCACATCCCTAGAAAGATGAGACATAGACGCTTCATTTGAGGGGTAAAACATAGCCGTGGCTCTCAAACTGTGCCAGTGTTGCCAGGTTGAAAAACAACATTTTTTAAATATTAAAAAAAAATAAAAACATAGAAAATGCTGCCGGCAATATGCGACTATCTCAGAGAAGGTAACACCTACAGCAGCAATTTGCACATCCCTAGAAAGAGGAGACATAGACGCTTCATTTGAGGGGTAAAACATAGCCGTGGCTCTTAAACTGTGCCAGTGTTGCCAGGTTGAAAAACCACATTTTTTAAATATTAAAAAAAAATAAAAACATAGAAAATGCTGCCGGCAATATGCCACTATCTCAGAGATGGTAACACCTACAGCAGCAATTTGCACATCCCTAGAAAGATGAGACATATACGCTTCATTTGAGGGGTAAAACATAGGCGTGGCTCTCTAACTGTGCCAGTGTTGCCAGGTTGAAAACCATATTTTTATAATATTAAAAAAAATAAAAACATAGAAAATGCTGCCGGCAATATGCCACTATCTCAGAGAAGGTAACACCTACAGCAGCAATTTGCACATCCCTAGAAAGAGGAGACATAGACGCTTCATTTGAGGGGTAAAACATAGCCGTGGCTCTTAAACTGTGCCAGTGTTGCCAGGTTGAAAAACCACATTTTTTAAATATTAAAAAAAAATAAAAACATAGAAAATGCTGCCGGCAATATGCCACTATCTCAGAGATGGTAACACCTACAGCAGCAATTTGCACATCCCTAGAAAGAGGAGACATAGACGCTTCATTTGAGGGGTAAAACATAGCCGTGGCTCTCAAACTGTGCCAGTGTTGCCGGGTTGAAAAACAACATTTTTTAAATATTAAAAAAAAATAAAAACATAGAAAATGCTGCCGGCAATATGCGACTATCTCAGAGATGGTAACACCTACAGCAGCAATTTGCACATCCCTAGAAAGAGCAGACATAGACGCTTCATTTGAGGGGTAAAACATAGCCGTGGCTCTTAAACTGTGCCAGTGTTGCCAGGTTGAAAAACCACATTTTTTAAATATAAAAAAAAAATGAAAACAAAGAAAATGCTGCCGGCAATATGCCACTATCTCAGAGATGGTAACACCTATAGCAGCAATTTGCACATCCCTAGAAAGAGGAGACATAGACGCTTCATTTGAGGGGTAAAACATAGCCGTGGCTCTCAAACTGTGCCAGTGTTGCCGGGTTGAAAAACAACATTTTTTAAATATTAAAAAAAAATAAAAACATAGAAAATGCTGCCGGAAATATGCGACTATCTCAGAGATGGTAACACCTACAGCAGCAATTTGCACATCCCTAGAAAGAGGAGACATAGACGCTTCATTTGAGGGGTAAAACATAGCCGTGGCTCTGAAACTGTGCCAGTGTTTCCAGGTTGAAAAACAACATTTTTTAAATATTAAAAAAAAATAAAAACATAGAAAATGCTGCCGGAAATATGCGTCTATCTCAGAGATGGTAACACCTACAGCAGCAATTTGCACATCCCTAGAAAGAGGAGACATAGACGCTTCATTTGAGGGGTAAAACATAGCCGTGGCTCTCAAACTGTGCCAGTGTTGCCAGGTTGAAAAACAACATTTTTTAAATATAAAAAAAAATGAAAACAAAGAAAATGCTGCCGGCAATATGCCACTATCTCAGAGATGGTAACACCTACAGCAGCAATTTGCACATCCCTAGAAAGAGGAGACATAGACGCTTCATTTGAGGGGTAAAACATAGCCGTGGCTCTCAAACTGTGCCAGTGTTGCCGGGTTGAAAAACAACATTTTTTAAATATTAAAAAAAAAGAAAAACATAGAAAATGCTGCCGGAAATATGCGACTATCTCAGAGATGGTAACACCTACAGCAGCAATTTGCACATCCCTAGAAAGAGGAGACATAGACGCTTCATTTGAGGGGTAAAACATAGCCGTGGCTCTCAAACTGTGCCAGTGTTGCCAGGTTGAAAAACAACATTTTTTAAATATTAAAAAAAAATAAAAACATAGAAAATGCTGCCGGAAATATGCGACTATCTCAGAGATGGTAACACCTACAGCAGCAATTTGCACATCCCTAGAAAGAGGAGACATAGACGCTTCATTTGAGGGGTAAAACATAGCCGTAGCTCTTAAACTGTGCCAGTGTTGCCAGGTTGAAAAACCACATTTTTTAAATATAAAAAAAATGAAAACAAAGAAAATGCTGCCGGCAATATGCCACTATCTCAGAGATGGTAACACCTACAGCAGCAATTTGCACATCCCTAGAAAGAGCAGACATAGACGCTTCATTTGAGGGGTAAAACATAGCCGTGGCTCTTAAACTGTGCCAGTGTTGCCAGGTTGAAAAACCACATTTTTTAAATATAAAAAAAATGAAAACAAAGAAAATGCTGCCGGCAATATGCGACTATCTCAGAGATGGTAACACCTAGAGCAGCAATTTGCACATCCCTAGAAAGAGGAGACATAGACGCTTCATTTGAGGGGTAAAACATAGCCGTGGCTCTCAAACTGTGCCAGTGTTGCCAGGTTGAAAAACAACATTTTTTAAATATTAAAAAAAAATAAAAACATAGAAAATGCTGCCGGCAATATGCGACTATCTCAGAGAAGGTAACACCTACAGCAGCAATTTGCACATCCCTAGAAAGATGAGACATAGACGCTTCATTTGAGGGGTAAAACATAGCCGTGGCTCTCAAACTGTGCCAGTGTTGCCAGGTTGAAAAACAACATTTTTTAAATATTAAAAAAAAATAAAAACATAGAAAATGCTGCCGGCAATATGCGACTATCTCAGAGATGGTAACACCTACAGCAGCAATTTGCACATCCCTAGAAAGAGCAGACATAGACGCTTCATTTGAGGGGTAAAACATAGCCGTGGCTCTTAAACTGTGCCAGTGCTGCCAGGTTGAAAAACCACATTTTTTAAATATAAAAAAAAATGAAAACAAAGAAAATGCTGCCGGCAATATGCCACTATCTCAGAGATGGTAACACCTACAGCAGCAATTTGCACATCCCTAGAAAGAGGAGACATAGACGCTTCATTTGAGGGGTAAAACATAGCCGTGGCTCTCAAACTGTGCCAGTGTTGCCGGGTTGAAAAACAACATTTTTTAAATATTAAAAAAAAAGAAAAACATAGAAAATGCTGCCGGAAATATGCGACTATCTCAGAGATGGTAACACCTACAGCAGCAATTTGCACATCCCTAGAAAGAGGAGACATAGACGCTTCATTTGAGGGGTAAAACATAGCCGTGGCTCTCAAACTGTGCCAGTGTTGCCAGGTTGAAAAACAACATTTTTTAAATATTAAAAAAAAATAAAAACATAGAAAATGCTGCCGGAAATATGCGACTATCTCAGAGATGGTAACACCTACAGCAGCAATTTGCACATCCCTAGAAAGAGCAGACATAGACGCTTCATTTGAGGGGTAAAACATAGCCGTAGCTCTTAAACTGTGCCAGTGTTGCCAGGTTGAAAAACCACATTTTTTAAATATAAAAAAAATGAAAACAAAGAAAATGCTGCCGGCAATATGCCACTATCTCAGAGATGGTAACACCTACAGCAGCAATTTGCACATCCCTAGAAAGAGCAGACATAGACGCTTCATTTGAGGGGTAAAACATAGCCGTGGCTCTTAAACTGTGCCAGTGTTGCCAGGTTGAAAAACCACATTTTTTAAATATAAAAAAAATGAAAACAAAGAAAATGCTGCCGGCAATATGCGACTATCTCAGAGATGGTAACACCTAGAGCAGCAATTTGCACATCCCTAGAAAGAGGAGACATAGACGCTTCATTTGAGGGGTAAAACATAGCCGTGGCTCTCAAACTGTGCCAGTGTTGCCAGGTTGAAAAACAACATTTTTTAAATATTAAAAAAAAATAAAAACATAGAAAATGCTGCCGGCAATATGCGACTATCTCAGAGAAGGTAACACCTACAGCAGCAATTTGCACATCCCTAGAAAGATGAGACATAGACGCTTCATTTGAGGGGTAAAACATAGCCGTGGCTCTCAAACTGTGCCAGTGTTGCCAGGTTGAAAAACAACATTTTTTAAATATTAAAAAAAAATAAAAACATAGAAAATGCTGCCGGCAATATGCGACTATCTCAGAGAAGGTAACACCTACAGCAGCAATTTGCACATCCCTAGAAAGAGGAGACATAGACGCTTCATTTGAGGGGTAAAACATAGCCGTGGCTCTTAAACTGTGCCAGTGTTGCCAGGTTGAAAAACCACATTTTTTAAATATTAAAAAAAAATAAAAACATAGAAAATGCTGCCGGCAATATGCCACTATCTCAGAGATGGTAACACCTACAGCAGCAATTTGCACATCCCTAGAAAGATGAGACATATACGCTTCATTTGAGGGGTAAAACATAGGCGTGGCTCTCTAACTGTGCCAGTGTTGCCAGGTTGAAAACCATATTTTTATAATATTAAAAAAAATAAAAACATAGAAAATGCTGCCGGAAATATGCGACTATCTCAGAGATGGTAACACCTACAGCAGCAATTTGCACATCCCTAGAAAGAGGAGACATAGACGCTTCATTGGAGGGGTAAAACATAGCCGTGGCTCTCAAACTGTGCCAGTGTTGCCGGGTTGAAAAACAACATTTTTTAAATATTAAAAAAAAATAAAAACATAGAAAATGCTGCCGGCAATATGCGACTATCTCAGAGATGGTAACACCTACAGCAGCAATTTGCACATCCCTAGAAAGAGCAGACATAGACGCTTCATTTGAGGGGTAAAACATAGCCGTGGCTCTTAAACTGTGCCAGTGTTGCCAGGTTGAAAAACCACATTTTTTAAATATAAAAAAAAATGAAAACAAAGAAAATGCTGCCGGCAATATGCCACTATCTCAGAGATGGTAACACCTACAGCAGCAATTTGCACATCCCTAGAAAGAGGAGACATAGACGCTTCATTTGAGGGGTAAAACATAGCCGCGGCTCTCAAACTGTGCCAGTGTTGCCGGGTTGAAAAACAACATTTTTTAAATATTAAAAAAAAATAAAAACATAGAAAATGCTGCCGGAAATATGCGACTATCTCAGAGATGGTAACACCTACAGCAGCAATTTGCACATCCCTAGAAAGAGGAGACATAGACGCTTCATTTGAGGGGTAAAACATAGCCGTGGCTCTCAAACTGTGCCAGTGTTGCCAGGTTGAAAAACAACATTTTTTAAATATTAAAAAAAAATAAAAACATAGAAAATGCTGCCGGAAATATGCGACTATCTCAGAGATGGTAACACCTACAGCAGCAATTTGCACATCCCTAGAAAGAGGAGACATAGACGCTTCATTTGAGGGGTAAAACATAGCCGTGGCTCTCAAACTGTGCCAGTGTTGCCAGGTTGAAAAACAACATTTTTTAAATATTAAAAAAAAATAAAAACATAGAAAATGCTGCCGGAAATATGCGACTATCTCAGAGATGGTAACACCTACAGCAGCAATTTGCACATCCCTAGAAAGAGGAGACATAGACGCTTCATTGGAGGGGTAAACATAGCCGTGGCTCTCAAACTGTGCCAGTGTTGCCGGGTTGAAAAACAACATTTTTTAAATATTAAAAAAAAATAAAAACATAGAAAATGCTGCCGGCAATATGCGACTATCTCAGAGATGGTAACACCTACAGCAGCAATTTGCACATCCCTAGAAAGAGCAGACATAGACGCTTCATTTGAGGGGTAAAACATAGCCGTGGCTCTTAAACTGTGCCAGTGTTGCCAGGTTGAAAAACCACATTTTTTAAATATAAAAAAAAATGAAAACAAAGAAAATGCTGCCGGCAATATGCCACTATCTCAGAGATGGTAACACCTACAGCAGCAATTTGCACATCCCTGGAAAGAGGAGACATAGACGCTTCATTTGAGGTGTAAAACATAGCCGTGGCTCTCAAACTGTGCCAGTGTTGCCGGGTTGAAAAACAACATTTTTTAAATATTAAAAAAAAAGAAAAACATAGAAAATGCTGCCGGAAATATGCGACTATCTCAGAGATGGTAACACCTACAGCAGCAATTTGCACATCCCTAGAAAGAGGAGACATAGACGCTTCATTTGAGGGGTAAAACATAGCCGTGGCTCTCAAACTGTGCCAGTGTTGCCAGGTTTAAAAACAACATTTTTTAAATATTAAAAAAAAATAAAAACATAGAAAATGCTGCCGGAAATATGCCACTATCTCAGAGATGGTAACACCTACAGCAGCAATTTGCACATCCCTAGAAAGAGCAGACATAGACGCTTCATTTGAGGGGTAAAACATAGCCGTGGCTCTCAAACTGCGCCAGTGTTGCCAGGTTGAAAAACAACATTTTTTAAATATTAAAAAAAAATAAAAACATAGAAAATGCTGCCGGAAATATGCGACTATCTCAGAGATGGTAACACCTAGAGCAGCAATTTGCACATCCCTAGAAAGAGGAGACATAGACGCTTCATTTGAGGGGTAAAACATAGCCGTGGCTCTCAAACTGTGCCAGTGTTGCCAGGTTGAAAAACAACATTTTTTAAATATTAAAAAAAAATAAAAACATAGAAAATGCTGCCGGCAATATGCGACTATCTCAGAGAAGGTAACACCTACAGCAGCAATTTGCACATCCCTAGAAAGATGAGACATAGACGCTTCATTTGAGGGGTAAAACATAGCCGTGGCTCTCAAACTGTGCCAGTGTTGCCAGGTTGAAAAACAACATTTTTTAAATATTAAAAAAAAATAAAAACATAGAAAATGCTGCCGGCAATATGCGACTATCTCAGAGAAGGTAACACCTACAGCAGCAATTTGCACATCCCTAGAAAGATGAGACATATACGCTTCATTTGAGGGGTAAAACATAGCCGTGGCTCTCAAACTGTGCCAGTGTTGCCAGGTTGAAAAACAACATTTTTTAAATATTAAAAAAAAATAAAAACATAGAAAATGCTGCCGGAAATATGCGACTATCTCAGAGATGGTAACACCTACAGCAGCAATTTGCACATCCCTAGAAAGAGGAGACATAGACGCTTCATTTGAGGGGTAAAACATAGCCGTGGCTCTTAAACTGTGCCAGTGTTGCCAGGTTGAAAAACCACATTTTTTAAATATTAAAAAAAAATAAAAACATAGAAAATGCTGCCGGCAATATGCCACTATCTCAGAGATGGTAACACCTACAGCAGCAATTTGCACATCCCTAGAAAGAGGAGACATAGACGCTTCATTTGAGGGGTAAAACATAGGCGTGGCTCTCAAACTGTGCCAGTGTTGCCAGGTTGAAAAACAACATTTTTTAAATATTAAAAAAAAATAAAAACATAGAAAATGCTGCCAGTAATATGCGACTATCTCTGAGATGGTAACACCTACAGCAGCAATTTGCACATCCCTAGAAAGAGGAGACATAGACGCTTCATTTGAGGGGTAAAACATAGCCGTGGCTCTCAAACTGTGCCAGTGTTGCCAGGTTGAAAAACAACATTTTTTAAATATTAAAAAAAAATAAAAACATAGAAAATGCTGCCGGCAATATGCGACTATCTCAGAGATGGTAACACCTACAGCAGCAATTTGCACATCCCTAGAAAGAAGAGACATAGACGCTTCATTTGAGTGGTAAAACATAGCCGTGGCTCTCAAACTGTGCCAGTGTTGCCAGGTTGAAAAACAACATTTTTTAAATATTAAAAAAAAAGAAAAACATAGAAAATGCTGCCGGCAATATGCCACTATCTCAGAGATGGTAACACCTACAGCAGCAATTTGCACATCCCTAGAAAGAGGAGACATAGACGCTTCATTTGAGGGGTAAAACATAGCCGTGGCTCTTAAACTGTGCCAGTGTTGCCAGGTTGAAAAACAACATTTTTTAAATATTAAAAAAAAATAAAAACATAGAAAATGCTGCCGGCAATATGCGACTATCTCAGAGGAGGTAACACCTACAGCAGCAATTTGCACATCCCTAGAAAGAGGAGACATAGACGCTTCATTTGAGGGGTAAAACATAGCCGTGGCTCTTAAACTGTGCCAGTGTTGGCAGGTTGAAAAACCACATTTTTTAAATATTAAAAAAAAATAAAAACATAGAAAATGCTGCCGGCAATATGCGACTATCTCAGAGATGGTAACACCTACAGCAGCAATTTGCACATCCCTAGAAAGAGGAGACATAGACGCTTCATTTGAGGGGTAAAACATAGCCGTGGCTCTTAAACTGTGCCAGTGTTGGCAGGTTGAAAAACCACATTTTTTAAATATTAAAAAAAAATAAAAACATAGAAAATGCTGCCGGAAATATGCGACTATCTCAGAGATGGTAACACCTACAGCAGCAATTTGCACATCCCTAGAAAGAGGAGACATAGACGCTTCATTTGAGGGGTAAAACATAGCCGTGGCTCTCAAACTGTGCCAGTGTTGCCAGGTTGAAAAACAACATTTTTTAAATATTAAAAAAAATAAAAACATAGAAAATGCTGCCGGCAATATGCGACTATCTCAGAGAAGGTAACACCTACAGCAGCAATTTGCACATCCCTAGAAAGATGAGACATTGACGCTTCATTTGAGGGGTAAAACATAGCCGTGGCTCTCAAACTGTGCCAGTGTTGCCAGGTTGAAAAACAACATTTTTTAAATATTAAAAAAAAATAAAAACATAGAAAATGCTGCCGGCAATATGCGACTATCTCAGAGGAGGTAACACCTACAGCAGCAATTTGCACATCCCTAGAAAGAGGAGACATAGACGCTTCATTTGAGGGGTAAAACATAGCCGTGGCTCTTAAACTGTGCCAGTGTTGGCAGGTTGAAAAACCACATTTTTTAAATATTAAAAAAAAATAAAAACATAGAAAATGCTGCCGGCAATATGCGACTATCTCAGAGATGGTAACACCTACAGCAGCAATTTGCACATCCCTAGAAAGAGGAGACATAGACGCTTCATTTGAGGGGTAAAACATAGCCGTGGCTCTTAAACTGTGCCAGTGTTGGCAGGTTGAAAAACCACATTTTTTAAATAATAAAAAAAAATAAAAACATAGAAAATGCTGCCGGAAATATGCGACTATCTCAGAGATGGTAACACCTACAGCAGCAATTTGCACATCCCTAGAAAGAGGAGACATAGACGCTTCATTTGAGGGGTAAAACATAGCCGTGGCTCTCAAACTGTGCCAGTGTTGCCAGGTTGAAAAACAACATTTTTTAAATATTAAAAAAAATAAAAACATAGAAAATGCTGCCGGCAATATGCGACTATCTCAGAGATTGTAACACCTACAGCAGCAATTTGCACATCCCTAGAAAGATGAGACATTGACGCTTCATTTGAGGGGTAAAACATAGCCGTGGCTCTCAAACTGTGCCAGTGTTGCCAGGTTGAAAAACAACATTTTTTAAATATTAAAAAAAAATAAAAACATAGAAAATGCTGCCGGCAATATGCGACTATCTCAGAGATGGTAACACCTACAGCAGCAATTTGCACATCCCTAGAAAGAGGAGACATAGACGCTTCATTTGAGGGGTAAAACATAGCCGTGGCTCTCAAACTGTGCCAGTGTTGCCAGGTTGAAAAACAACATTTTTTAAATATTAAAAAAAAATAAAAACATAGAAAATGCTGCCGGCAATATGCGACTATCTCAGAGATGGTAACACCTACAGCAGCAATTTGCACATCCCTAGAAAGAGGAGACATAGACGCTTCATTTGAGTGGTAAAACATAGCCGTGGCTCTCTAACTGTGCCAGTGTTGCCAGGTTGAAAAC
Organism: Cheilosia vulpina; assembly: GCA_916610125.1. Lineage (NCBI taxonomy): Eukaryota > Metazoa > Arthropoda > Insecta > Diptera > Syrphidae > Cheilosia > Cheilosia vulpina. The sequence goes on from OU744280.1 coordinate 48,202,462, forward strand.
CACATTTTTATAATATTAAAAAAAATAAAAACATAGAAAATGCTGCCGGCAATATGCCACTATCTCAGAGATGGTAACACCTACAGCAGCAATTTTCACATCCCTAGAAAGAGGAGACATAGACGCTTCATTTGAGGGGTAAAACATAGCCGTGGCTCTCAAACTGTGCCAGTGTTGCCAGGTTGAAAAACAACATTTTTTAAATATTAAAAAAAAATAAAAACATAGAAAATGCTGCCGGCAATATGCCACTATCTCAGAGATGGTAACACCTACAGCAGCAATTTGCACATCCCTAGAAAGAGGAGACATAGACGCTTCATTTTAGGGGTAAAACATAGCCGTGGCTCTCAAACTGTGCCAGTGTTGCCAGGTTGAAAAACAACATTTTTTAAATATTAAAAAAAAATAAAAACATAGAAAATGCTGCCGGCAATATGCGACTATCTCAGAGATGGTAACACCTACAGCAGCAATTTGCACATTCCTAGAAAGAGGAGACATAGACGCTTCATTTGAGGGGTAAAACATAGCCGTGGCTCTGAAACTGTGCCAGTGTTTCCAGGTTGAAAAACAACATTTTTTAAATATTAAAAAAAAATAAAAACATAGAAAATGCTGCCGGAAATATGCGACTATCTCAGAGATGGTAACACCTACAGCAGCAATTTGCACATCCCTAGAAAGAGGAGACATAGACGCTTCATTTGAGGGGTAAAACATAGGCGTGGCTCTCAAACTGTGCCAGTGTTGCCAGGTTGAAAAACAACATTTTTTAAATATTAAAAAAAAATAAAAACATAGAAAATGCTGCCGGCAATATGCGACTATCTCAGAGATGGTAACACCTACAGCAGCAATTTGCACATCCCTAGAAAGAGGAGACATAGACGCTTCATTTGAGGGGTAAAACATAGCCGTGGCTCTCAAACTGTGCCAGTGTTGCCAGGTTGAAAAACAACATTTTTTAAATATTAAAAAAAAATAAAAACATAGAAAATGCTGCCAGTAATATGCGACTATCTCTGAGATGGTAACACCTACAGCAGCAATTTGCACATCCCTAGAAAGAGGAGACATAGACGCTTCATTTGAGGGGTAAAACATAGCCGTGGCTCTCAAACTGTGCCAGTGTTGCCAGGTTGAAAAACAACATTTTTTAAATATTAAAAAAAAATAAAAACATAGAAAATGCTGCCAGTAATATGCGACTATCTCTGAGATGGTAACACCTACAGCAGCAATTTGCACATCCCTGGAAAGAGGAGACATAGACGCTTCATTTGAGGTGTAAAACATAGCCGTGGCTCTCAAACTGTGCCAGTGTTGCCGGGTTGAAAAACAACATTTTTTAAATATTAAAAAAAAAGAAAAACATAGAAAATGCTGCCGGAAATATGCGACTATCTCAGAGATGGTAACACCTACAGCAGCAATTTGCACATCCCTAGAAAGAGCAGACATAGACGCTTCATTTGAGGGGTAAAACATAGCCGTGGCTCTTAAACTGTGCCAGTGTTGCCAGGTTGAAAAACCACATTTTTTAAATATAAAAAAAAATGAAAACAAAGAAAATGCTGCCGGCAATATGCCACTATCTCAGAGATGGTAACACCTACAGCAGCAATTTGCACATCCCTGGAAAGAGGAGACATAGACGCTTCATTTGAGGTGTAAAACATAGCCGTGGCTCTCAAACTGTGCCAGTGTTGCCGGGTTGAAAAACAACATTTTTTAAATATTAAAAAAAAAGAAAAACATAGAAAATGCTGCCGGAAATATGCGACTATCTCAGAGATGGTAACACCTACAGCAGCAATTTGCACATCCCTAGAAAGAGGAGACATAGACGCTTCATTTGAGGGGTAAAACATAGCCGTGGCTCTCAAACTGTGCCAGTGTTGCCAGGTTTAAAAACAACATTTTTTAAATATTAAAAAAAAATAAAAACATAGAAAATGCTGCCGGAAATATGCCACTATCTCAGAGATGGTAACACCTACAGCAGCAATTTGCACATCCCTGGAAAGAGGAGACATAGACGCTTCATTTGAGGTGTAAAACATAGCCGTGGCTCTCAAACTGTGCCAGTGTTGCCGGGTTGAAAAACAACATTTTTTAAATATTAAAAAAAAAGAAAAACATAGAAAATGCTGCCGGAAATATGCGACTATCTCAGAGATGGTAACACCTACAGCAGCAATTTGCACATCCCTAGAAAGAGGAGACATAGACGCTTCATTTGAGGGGTAAAACATAGCCGTGGCTCTCAAACTGTGCCAGTGTTGCCAGGTTGAAAAACCACATTTTTTAAATATAAAAAAAAATGAAAACAAAGAAAATGCTGCCGGCAATATGCCACTATCTCAGAGATGGTAACACCTACAGCAGCAATTTGCACATCCCTGGAAAGAGGAGACATAGACGCTTCATTTGAGGTGTAAAACATAGCCGTGGCTCTCAAACTGTGCCAGTGTTGCCGGGTTGAAAAACAACATTTTTTAAATATTAAAAAAAAAGAAAAACATAGAAAATGCTGCCGGAAATATGCGACTATCTCAGAGATGGTAACACCTACAGCAGCAATTTGCACATCCCTAGAAAGAGGAGACATAGACGCTTCATTTGAGGGGTAAAACATAGCCCTGGCTCTCAAACTGTGCCAGTGTTGCCAGGTTGAAAAACAACATTTTTTAAATATTAAAAAAAAATAAAAACATAGAAAATGCTGCCGGCAATATGCGACTATCTCAGAGATGGTAACACCTACAGCAGCAATTTGCACATCCCTAGAAAGATGAGACATAGACGCTTCATTTGAGGGGTAAAACATAGCCGTGGCTCTCAAACTGTGCCAGTGTTCCCAGGTTGAAAAACAACATTTTTTAAATATTAAAAAAAAAATAAAAACATAGAAAATGCTGCCGGAAATATGCGACTATCTCAGAGATGGTAACACCTACAGCAGCAATTTGCACATCCCTAGAAAGAGGAGACATAGACGCTTCATTTGAGGGGTAAAACATAGCCGTGGCTCTTAAACTGTGCCAGTGTTGCCAGGTTGAAAAACAACATTTTTTAAATATTAAAAAAAAATAAAAACATAGAAAATGCTGCCGGAAATATGCGACTATCTCAGAGATGGTAACACCTACAGCAGCAATTTGCACATCCCTAGAAAGAGGAGACATAGACGCTTCATTTGAGGGGTAAAACATAGCCGTGGCTCTCAAACTGTGCCATTGTTGCCAGGTTGAAAAACAACATTTTTTAAATATTAAAAAAAAATAAAAACAGAAAATGCTGCCGGAAATATGCGACTATCTCAGAGATGGTAACACCTACAGCAGCAATTTGCACATCCCTAGAAAGAGGAGACATAGACGCTTCATTTGAGGGGTAAAACATAGCCGTGGCTCTTAAACTGTGCCAGTGTTTCCAGGTTGAAAAACAACATTTTTTAAATATTAAAAAAAAATAAAAACATAGAAAATGCTGCCGGAAATATGCGACTATCTCAGAGATGGTAACACCTACAGCAGCAATTTGCACATCCCTAGAAAGAGGAGACATAGACGCTTCATTTGAGGGGTAAAACATAGCCGTGGCTCTCAAACTGTGCCAGTGTTGCCAGGTTGAAAAACAACATTTTTTAAATATAAAAAAAAATGAAAACAAAGAAAATGCTGCCGGCAATATGCCACTATCTCAGAGATGGTAACACCTACAGCAGCAATTTGCACATCCCTAGAAAGAGCAGACATAGACGCTTCATTTGAGGGGTAAAACATAGCCGTGGCTCTTAAACTGTGCCAGTGTTGCCAGGTTGAAAAACCACATTTTTTAAATATAAAAAAAAATGAAAACAAAGAAAATGCTGCCGGCAATATGCCACTATCTCAGAGATGGTAACACCTACAGTAGCAATTTGCACATCCCTGGAAAGAGGAGACATAGACGCTTCATTTGAGGTGTAAAACATAGCCGTGGCTCTCAAACTGTGCCAGTGTTGCCGGGTTGAAAAACAACATTTTTTAAATATTAAAAAAAAAGAAAAACATAGAAAATGCTGCCGGAAATATGCGACTATCTCAGAGATGGTAACACCTACAGCAGCAATTTGCACATCCCTAGAAAGAGGAGACATAGACGCTTCATTTGAGGGGTAAAACATAGCCGTGGCTCTCAAACTGTGCCAGTGTTGCCAGGTTGAAAAACAACATTTTTTAAATATTAAAAAAAAATAAAAACATTGAAAATGCTGCCGGAAATATGCGACTATCTCAGAGATGGTAACACCTACAGCAGCAATTTGCACATCCCTAGAAAGAGCAGACATAGACGCTTCATTTGAGGGGTAAAACATAGCCGTAGCTCTTAAACTGTGCCAGTGTTGCCAGGTTGAAAAACCACATTTTTTAAATATAAAAAAAATGAAAACAAAGAAAATGCTGCCGGCAATATGCCACTATATCAGAGATGGTAACACCTACAGCAGCAATTTGCACATCCCTAGAAAGAGCAGACATAGACGCTTCATTTGAGGGGTAAAACATAGCCGTGGCTCTTAAACTGTGCCAGTGTTGCCAGGTTGAAAAACCACATTTTTTAAATATAAAAAAAATGAAAACATAGAAAATGCTGCCGGCAATATGCGACTATCTCAGAGATGGTAACACCTACAGCAGCAATTTGCACATCCCTAGAAAGATGAGACATAGACGCTTCATTTGAGGGGTAAAACATAGCCGTGGCTCTCAAACTGTGCCAGTGTTGCCAGGTTGAAAAACAACATTTTTTAAATATTAAAAAAAAATAAAAACATAGAAAATGCTGCCGGAAATATGCGACTATCTCAGAGATGGTAACACCTACAGCAGCAATTTGCACATCCCTAGAAAGAGGAGACATATACGCTTCATTTGAGGGGTAAAACATAGCCCTGGCTCTCAAACTGTGCCAGTGTTGCCAGGTTGAAAAACAACATTTTTTAAATATTAAAAAAAAATAAAAACATAGAAAATGCTGCCGGCAATATGCGACTATCTCAGAGATGGTAACACCTACAGCAGCAATTTGCACATCCCTAGAAAGATGAGACATAGACGCTTCATTTGAGGGGTAAAACATAGCCGTGGCTCTCAAACTGTGCCAGTGTTGCCAGGTTGAAAAACAACATTTTTTAAATATTAAAAAAAAAATAAAAACATAGAAAATGCTGCCGGAAATATGCGACTATCTCAGAGATGGTAACACCTACAGCAGCAATTTGCACATCCCTAGAAAGAGGAGACATAGACGCTTCATTTGAGGGGTAAAACATAGCCGTGGCTCTTAAACTGTGCCAGTGTTGCCAGGTTGAAAAACAACATTTTTTAAATATTAAAAAAAAATAAAAACATAGAAAATGCTGCCGGAAATATGCGACTATCTCAGAGATGGTAACACCTACAGCAGCAATTTGCACATCCCTAGAAAGAGGAGACATAGACGCTTCATTTGAGGGGTAAAACATAGCCGTGGCTCTCAAACTGTGCCATTGTTGCCAGGTTGAAAAACAACATTTTTTAAATATTAAAAAAAAATAAAAACAGAAAATGCTGCCGGAAATATGCGACTATCTCAGAGATGGTAACACCTACAGCAGCAATTTGCACATCCCTAGAAAGAGGAGACATAGACGCTTCATTTGAGGGGTAAAACATAGCCGTGGCTCTTAAACTGTGCCAGTGTTTCCAGGTTGAAAAACAACATTTTTTAAATATTAAAAAAAAATAAAAACATAGAAAATGCTGCCGGAAATATGCGACTATCTCAGAGATGGTAACACCTACAGCAGCAATTTGCACATCCCTAGAAAGAGGAGACATAGACGCTTCATTTGAGGGGTAAAACATAGCCGTGGCTCTTAAACTGTGCCAGTGTTGCCGGGTTGAAAAACAACATTTTTTAAATATTAAAAAAAAATAAAAACATAGAAAATGCTGCCGGCAATATGCGACTATCTCAGAGATGGTAACACCTACAGCAGCAATTTGCACATCCCTAGAAAGAGGAGACATAGACGCTTCATTTGAGTGGTAAAACATAGCCGTGGCTCTCAAACTGTGCCAGTGTTGCCAGGTTGAAAAACAACATTTTTTAAATATTAAAAAAAAAGAAAAACATAGAAAATGCTGCCGGCAATATGCGACTATCTCAGAGAAGGTAACACCTACAGCAGCAATTTGCACATCCCTAGAAAGAGGAGACATAGACGCTTCATTTGAGGGGTAAAACATAGCCGTGGCTCTCAAACTGTGCCAGTGTTGCCGGGTTGAAAAACAACATTTTTTAAATATTAAAAAAAAATAAAAACATAGAAAATGCTGCCGGCAATATGCGACTATCTCAGAGATGGTAACACCTACAGCAGCAATTTGCACATCCCTAGAAAGAGGAGACATAGACGCTTCATTTGAGGGGTAAAACATAGCCGTGGCTCTCAAACTGTGCCAGTGTTGCTAGGTTGAAAAACAACATTTTTTAAATATTAAAAAAAAATAAAAACAGAAAATGCTGCCGGAAATATGCGACTATCTCAGAGATGGTAACACCTACAGCAGCAATTTGCTCATCCCTAGAAAGAGGAGACATAGACGCTTCATTTGAGGGGTAAAACATAGCCGTGGCTCTTAAACTGTGCCAGTGTTGCCAGGTTGAAAAACAACATTTTTTAAATATTAAAAAAAAATAAAAACATAGAAAATGCTGCCGGAAATATGCGACTATCTCAGAGATGGTAACACCTACAGCAGCAATTTGCACATCCCTAGAAAGAGGAGACATAGACGCTTCATTTGAGGGGTAAAACATAGCCGTGGCTCTCAAACTGTGCCATTGTTGCCAGGTTGAAAAACAACATTTTTTAAATATTAAAAAAAAATAAAAACAGAAAATGCTGCCGGAAATATGCGACTATCTCAGAGATGGTAACACCTACAGCAGCAATTTGCACATCCCTAGAAAGAGGAGACATAGACGCTTCATTTGAGGGGTAAAACATAGCCGTGGCTCTCAAACTGTGCCATTGTTGCCAGGTTGAAAAACAACATTTTTTAAATATTAAAAAAAAATAAAAACATAGAAAATGCTGCCGGCAATATGCGACTATCTCAGAGATGGTAACACCTACAGCAGCAATTTGCACATCCCTAGAAAGAGGAGACATAGACGCTTCATTTGAGGGGTAAAACATAGCCCTGGCTCTCAAACTGTGCCAGTGTTGCCAGGTTGAAAAACAACATTTTTTAAATATTAAAAAAAAATAAAAACATAGAAAATGCTGCCGGCAATATGCGACTATCTCAGAGATGGTAACACCTACAGCAGCAATTTGCACATCCCTAGAAAGATGAGACATAGACGCTTCATTTGAGGGGTAAAACATAGCCGTGGCTCTCAAACTGTGCCAGTGTTCCCAGGTTGAAAAACAACATTTTTTAAATATTAAAAAAAAAATAAAAACATAGAAAATGCTGCCGGAAATATGCGACTATCTCAGAGATGGTAACACCTACAGCAGCAATTTGCACATCCCTAGAAAGAGGAGACATAGACGCTTCATTTGAGGGGTAAAACATAGCCGTGGCTCTTAAACTGTGCCAGTGTTGCCAGGTTGAAAAACAACATTTTTTAAATATTAAAAAAAAATAAAAACATAGAAAATGCTGCCGGAAATATGCGACTATCTCAGAGATGGTAACACCTACAGCAGCAATTTGCACATCCCTAGAAAGAGGAGACATAGACGCTTCATTTGAGGGGTAAAACATAGCCGTGGCTCTCAAACTGTGCCATTGTTGCCAGGTTGAAAAACAACATTTTTTAAATATTAAAAAAAAATAAAAACAGAAAATGCTGCCGGAAATATGCGACTATCTCAGAGATGGTAACACCTACAGCAGCAATTTGCACATCCCTAGAAAGAGGAGACATAGACGCTTCATTTGAGGGGTAAAACATAGCCGTGGCTCTTAAACTGTGCCAGTGTTTCCAGGTTGAAAAACAACATTTTTTAAATATTAAAAAAAAATAAAAACATAGAAAATGCTGCCGGAAATATGCGACTATCTCAGAGATGGTAACACCTACAGCAGCAATTTGCACATCCCTAGAAAGAGGAGACATAGACGCTTCATTTGAGGGGTAAAACATAGCCGTGGCTCTCAAACTGTGCCAGTGTTGCCAGGTTGAAAAACAACATTTTTTAAATATAAAAAAAAATGAAAACAAAGAAAATGCTGCCGGCAATATGCCACTATCTCAGAGATGGTAACACCTACAGCAGCAATTTGCACATCCCTAGAAAGAGCAGACATAGACGCTTCATTTGAGGGGTAAAACATAGCCGTGGCTCTTAAACTGTGCCAGTGTTGCCAGGTTGAAAAACCACATTTTTTAAATATAAAAAAAAATGAAAACAAAGAAAATGCTGCCGGCAATATGCCACTATCTCAGAGATGGTAACACCTACAGTAGCAATTTGCACATCCCTGGAAAGAGGAGACATAGACGCTTCATTTGAGGGGTAAAACATAGCCGTGGCTCTTAAACTGTGCCAGTGTTGCCAGGTTGAAAAACCACATTTTTTAAATATAAAAAAAATGAAAACAAAGAAAATGCTGCCGGCAATATGCGACTATCTCAGAGATGGTAACACCTACAGCAGCAATTTGCACATCCCTAGAAAGATGAGACATAGACGCTTCATTTGAGGGGTAAAACATAGCCGTGGCTCTCAAACTGTGCCAGTGTTGCCAGGTTGAAAAACAACATTTTTTAAATATTAAAAAAAAATAAAAACATAGAAAATGCTGCCGGAAATATGCGACTATCTCAGAGATGGTAACACCTACAGCAGCAATTTGCACATCCCTAGAAAGAGGAGACATAGACGCTTCATTTGAGGGGTAAAACATAGCCCTGGCTCTCAAACTGTGCCAGTGTTCCCAGGTTGAAAAACAACATTTTTTAAATATTAAAAAAAAAATAAAAACATAGAAAATGCTGCCGGAAATATGCGACTATCTCAGAGATGGTAACACCTACAGCAGCAATTTGCACATCCCTAGAAAGAGGAGACATAGACGCTTCATTTGAGGGGTAAAACATAGCCGTGGCTCTTAAACTGTGCCAGTGTTGCCAGGTTGAAAAACAACATTTTTTAAATATTAAAAAAAAATAAAAACATAGAAAATGCTGCCGGAAATATGCGACTATCTCAGAGATGGTAACACCTACAGCAGCAATTTGCACATCCCTAGAAAGAGGAGACATAGACGCTTCATTTGAGGGGTAAAACATAGCCGTGGCTCTCAAACTGTGCCATTGTTGCCAGGTTGAAAAACAACATTTTTTAAATATTAAAAAAAAATAAAAACAGAAAATGCTGCCGGAAATATGCGACTATCTCAGAGATGGTAACACCTACAGCAGCAATTTGCACATCCCTAGAAAGAGGAGACATAGACGCTTCATTTGAGGGGTAAAACATAGCCGTGGCTCTTAAACTGTGCCAGTGTTTCCAGGTTGAAAAACAACATTTTTTAAATATTAAAAAAAAATAAAAACATAGAAAATGCTGCCGGAAATATGCGACTATCTCAGAGATGGTAACACCTACAGCAGCAATTTGCACATCCCTAGAAAGAGGAGACATAGACGCTTCATTTGAGGGGTAAAACATAGCCGTGGCTCTTAAACTGTGCCAGTGTTGCCAGGTTGAAAAACAACATTTTTTAAATATTAAAAAAAAATAAAAACATAGAAAATGCTGCCGGCAATATGCGACTATCTCAGAGATGGTAACACCTACAGCAGCAATTTGCACATCCCTAGAAAGAGGAGACATAGACGCTTCATTTGAGTGGTAAAACATAGCCGTGGCTCTCAAACTGTGCCAGTGTTGCCAGGTTGAAAAACAACATTTTTTAAATATTAAAAAAAAAGAAAAACATAGAAAATGCTGCCGGCAATATGCGACTATCTCAGAGAAGGTAACACCTACAGCAGCAATTTGCACATCCCTAGAAAGAGGAGACATAGACGCTTCATTTGAGGGGTAAAACATAGCCGTGGCTCTCAAACTGTGCCAGTGTTGCCGGGTTGAAAAACAACATTTTTTAAATATTAAAAAAAAATAAAAACATAGAAAATGCTGCCGGCAATATGCGACTATCTCAGAGATGGTAACACCTACAGCAGCAATTTGCACATCCCTAGAAAGAGGAGACATAGACGCTTCATTTGAGGGGTAAAACATAGCCGTGGCTCTCAAACTGTGCCAGTGTTGCCAGGTTGAAAAACAACATTTTTTAAATATTAAAAAAAAATAAAAACATAGAAAATGCTGCCGGAAATATGCGACTATCTCAGAGATGGTAACACCTACAGCAGCAATTTGCACATCCCTAGAAAGAGGAGACATATACGCTTCATTTGAGGGGTAAAACATAGGCGTGGCTCTCTAACTGTGCCAGTGTTGCCAGGTTGAAAAACAACATTTTTTAAATATTAAAAAAAAATAAAAACATAGAAAATGCTGCCGGAAATATGCGACTATCTCAGAGATGGTAACACCTACAGCAGCAATTTGCACATCCCTAGAAAGAGCAGACATAGACGCTTCATTTGAGGGGTAAAACATAGCCGTGGCTCTTAAACTGTGCCAGTGTTGCCAGGTTGAAAAACCACATTTTTTAAATATAAAAAAAATGAAAACAAAGAAAATGCTGCCGGCAATATGCGACTATCTCAGAGATGGTAACACCTACAGCAGCAATTTGCACATCCCTAGAAAGATGAGACATAGACGCTTCATTTGAGGGGTAAAACATAGCCGTGGCTCTCAAACTGTGCCAGTGTTGCCAGGTTGAAAAACAACATTTTTTAAATATTAAAAAAAAATAAAAACATAGAAAATGCTGCCGGAAATATGCGACTATCTCAGAGATGGTAACACCTACAGCAGCAATTTGCACATCCCTAGAAAGAGGAGACATAGACGCTTCATTTGAGGGGTAAAACATAGCCCTGGCTCTCAAACTGTGCCAGTGTTGCCAGGTTGAAAAACAACATTTTTTAAATATTAAAAAAAAATAAAAACATAGAAAATGCTGCCGGCAATAGGCCACTATCTCAGAGATGGTAACACCTACAGCAGCAATTTGCACATCCCTAGAAAGATGAGACATAGACGCTTCATTTGAGGGGTAAAACATAGCCGTGGCTCTCAAACTGTGCCAGTGTTCCCAGGTTGAAAAACAACATTTTTTAAATATTAAAAAAAAAATAAAAACATAGAAAATGCTGCCGGAAATATGCGACTATCTCAGAGATGGTAACACCTACAGCAGCAATTTGCACATCCCTAGAAAGAGGAGACATAGACGCTTTATTTGAGGGGTAAAACATAGCCGTGGCTCTTAAACTGTGCCAGTGTTGCCAGGTTGAAAAACAACATTTTTTAAATATTAAAAAAAAATAAAAACATAGAAAATGCTGCCGGAAATATGCGACTATCTCAGAGATGGTAACACCTACAGCAGCAATTTGCACATCCCTAGAAAGAGGAGACATAGACGCTTCATTTGAGGGGTAAAACATAGCCGTGGCTCTCAAACTGTGCCATTGTTGCCAGGTTGAAAAACAACATTTTTTAAATATTAAAAAAAAATAAAAACAGAAAATGCTGCCGGAAATATGCGACTATCTCAGAGATGGTAACACCTACAGCAGCAATTTGCACATCCCTAGAAAGAGGAGACATAGACGCTTCATTTGAGGGGTAAAACATAGCCGTGGCTCTTAAACTGTGCCAGTGTTTCCAGGTTGAAAAACAACATTTTTTAAATATTAAAAAAAAATAAAAACATAGAAAATGCTGCCGGAAATATGCGACTATCTCAGAGATGGTAACACCTACAGCAGCAATTTGCACATCCCTAGAAAGAGGAGACATAGACGCTTCATTTGAGGGGTAAAACATAGCCGTGGCTCTCAAACTGTGCCAGTGTTGCCAGGTTGAAAAACAACATTTTTTAAATATTAAAAAAAAATAAAAACAGAAAATGCTGCCGGAAATATGCGACTATCTCAGAGATGGTAACACCTACAGCAGCAATTTGCACATCCCTAGAAAGAGGAGACATAGACGCTTCATTTGAGGGGTAAAACATAGCCGTGGCTCTCAAACTGTGCCAGTGTTGCCGGGTTGAAAAACAACATTTTTTAAATATTAAAAAAAAATAAAAACATAGAAAATGCTGCCGGCAATATGCGACTATCTCAGAGATGGTAACACCTACAGCAGCAATTTGCACATCCCTAGAAAGAGGAGACATAGACGCTTCATTTGAGTGGTAAAACATAGCCGTGGCTCTCAAACTGTGCCAGTGTTGCCAGGTTGAAAAACAACATTTTTTAAATATTAAAAAAAAAGAAAAACATAGAAAATGCTGCCGGCAATATGCGACTATCTCAGAGAAGGTAACACCTACAGCAGCAATTTGCACATCCCTAGAAAGAGGAGACATAGACGCTTCATTTGAGGGGTAAAACATAGCCGTGGCTCTCAAACTGTGCCAGTGTTGCCGGGTTGAAAAACAACATTTTTTAAATATTAAAAAAAAATAAAAACATAGAAAATGCTGCCGGCAATATGCGACTATCTCAGAGATGGTAACACCTACAGCAGCAATTTGCACATCCCTAGAAAGAGGAGACATAGACGCTTCATTTGAGTGGTAAAACATAGCCGTGGCTCTCAAACTGTGCCAGTGTTGCTAGGTTGAAAAACAACATTTTTTAAATATTAAAAAAAAATAAAAACAGAAAATGCTGCCGGAAATATGCGACTATCTCAGAGATGGTAACACCTACAGCAGCAATTTGCACATCCCTAGAAAGAGGAGACATAGACGCTTCATTTGAGGGGTAAAACATAGCCGTGGCTCTCAAACTGTGCCAGTGTTGCCAGGTTGAAAAACAACATTTTTTAAATATTAAAAAAAAATAAAAACATAGAAAATGCTGCCGGCAATATGCGACTATCTCAGAGATGGTAACACCTACAGCAGCAATTTGCACATCCCTAGAAAGAGGAGACATAGACGCTTCATTTGAGGGGTAAAACATAGCCGTGGCTCTCAAACTGTGCCAGTGTTGCGGGGTTGAAAAACAACATTTTTTAAATATTAAAAAAAAATAAAAACATAGAAAATGCTGCCGGCAATATGCGACTATCTCAGAGATGGTAACACCTACAGCAGCAATTTGCACATCCCTAGAAAGAGGAGACATAGACGCTTCATTTGAGGGGTAAAACATAGCCGTGGCTCTCAAACTGTGCCAGTGTTGCCAGGTTGAAAAACAACATTTTTTAAATATTAAAAAAAAAATAAAAACATAGAAAATGCTGCCGGAAATATGCGACTATCTCAGAGATGGTAACACCTACAGCAGCAATTTGCACATCCCTAGAAAGAGGAGACATAGACGCTTCATTTGAGGGGTAAAACATAGCCGTGGCTCTCAAACTGTGCCAGTGTTGCCAGGTTGAAAAACAACATTTTTTAAATATTAAAAAAAAATAAAAACAGAAAATGCTGCCGGAAATATGCGACTATCTCAGAGATGGTAACACCTACAGCAGCAATTTGCACATCCCTAGAAAGAGGAGACATAGACGCTTCAGTTGAGGGGTAAAACATAGCCGTGGCTCTCAAACTGTGCCAGTGTTGCCGGGTTGAAAAACAACATTTTTTAAATATTAAAAAAAAATAAAAACATAGAAAATGCTGCCGGCAATATGCGACTATCTCAGAGATGGTAACACCTACAGCAGCAATTTGCACATCCCTAGAAAGAGGAGACATAGACGCTTCATTTGAGTGGTAAAACATAGCCGTGGCTCTCAAACTGTGCCAGTGTTGCCAGGTTGAAAAACAACATTTTTTAAATATTAAAAAAAAAGAAAAACATAGAAAATGCTGCCGGCAATATGCGACTATCTCAGAGAAGGTAACACCTACAGCAGCAATTTGCACATCCCTAGAAAGAGGAGACATAGACGCTTCATTTGAGTGGTAAAACATAGCCGTGGCTCTCAAACTGTGCCAGTGTTGCCAGGTTGAAAAACAACATTTTTTAAATATTAAAAAAAAAGAAAAACATAGAAAATGCTGCCGGCAATATGCGACTATCTCAGAGAAGGTAACACCTACAGCAGCAATTTGCACATCCCTAGAAAGAGGAGACATAGACGCTTCATTTGAGGGGTAAAACATAGCCGTAGCTCTTAAACTGTGCCAGTGTTGCCAGGTTGAAAAACCACATTTTTTAAATATAAAAAAAATGAAAACAAAGAAAATGCTGCCGGCAATATGCCACTATATCAGAGATGGTAACACCTACAGCAGCAATTTGCACATCCCTAGAAAGAGCAGACATAGACGCTTCATTTGAGGGGTAAAACATAGCCGTGGCTCTTAAACTGTGCCAGTGTTGCCAGGTTGAAAAACCACATTTTTTAAATATAAAAAAAATGAAAACAAAGAAAATGCTGCCGGCAATATGCGACTATCTCAGAGATGGTAACACCTACAGCAGCAATTTGCACATCCCTAGAAAGATGAGACATAGACGCTTCATTTGAGGGGTAAAACATAGCCGTGGCTCTCAAACTGTGCCAGTGTTGCCAGGTTGAAAAACAACATTTTTTAAATATTAAAAAAAAATAAAAACATAGAAAATGCTGCCGGAAATATGCGACTATCTCAGAGATGGTAACACCTACAGCAGCAATTTGCACATCCCTAGAAAGAGGAGACATAGACGCTTCATTTGAGGGGTAAAACATAGCCGTGGCTCTCAAACTGTGCCAGTGTTGCCAGGTTGAAAAACAACATTTTTTAAATATTAAAAAAAAATAAAAACATAGAAAATGCTGCCGGCAATATGCGACTATCTCAGAGATGGTAACACCTACAGCAGCAATTTGCACATCCCTAGAAAGATGAGACATAGACGCTTCATTTGAGGGGTAAAACATAGCCGTGGCTCTCAAACTGTGCCAGTGTTCCCAGGTTGAAAAACAACATTTTTTAAATATTAAAAAAAAAATAAAAACATAGAAAATGCTGCCGGAAATATGCGACTATCTCAGAGATGGTAACACCTACAGCAGCAATTTGCACATCCCTAGAAAGAGGAGACATAGACGCTTCATTTGAGGGGTAAAACATAGCCGTGGCTCTTAAACTGTGCCAGTGTTGCCAGGTTGAAAAACAACATTTTTTAAATATTAAAAAAAAATAAAAACATAGAAAATGCTGCCGGAAATATGCGACTATCTCAGAGATGGTAACACCTACAGCAGCAATTTGCACATCCCTAGAAAGAGGAGACATAGACGCTTCATTTGAGGGGTAAAACATAGCCGTGGCTCTCAAACTGTGCCATTGTTGCCAGGTTGAAAAACAACATTTTTTAAATATTAAAAAAAAATAAAAACAGAAAATGCTGCCGGAAATATGCGACTATCTCAGAGATGGTAACACCTACAGCAGCAATTTGCACATCCCTAGAAAGAGGAGACATAGACGCTTCATTTGAGGGGTAAAACATAGCCGTGGCTCTTAAACTGTGCCAGTGTTTCCAGGTTGAAAAACAACATTTTTTAAATATTAAAAAAAAATAAAAACATAGAAAATGCTGCCGGAAATATGCGACTATCTCAGAGATGGTAACACCTACAGCAGCAATTTGCACATCCCTAGAAAGATGAGACATAGACGCTTCATTTGAGGGGTAAAACATAGCCGTGGCTCTTAAACTGTGCCAGTGTTGCCGGGTTGAAAAACAACATTTTTTAAATATTAAAAAAAAATAAAAACATAGAAAATGCTGCCGGCAATATGCGACTATCTCAGAGATGGTAACACCTACAGCAGCAATTTGCACATCCCTAGAAAGAGGAGACATAGACGCTTCATTTGAGTGGTAAAACATAGCCGTGGCTCTCAAACTGTGCCAGTGTTGCCAGGTTGAAAAACAACATTTTTTAAATATTAAAAAAAAAGAAAAACATAGAAAATGCTGCCGGCAATATGCGACTATCTCAGAGAAGGTAACACCTACAGCAGCAATTTGCACATCCCTAGAAAGAGGAGACATAGACGCTTCATTTGAGGGGTAAAACATAGCCGTGGCTCTCAAACTGTGCCAGTGTTGCCGGGTTGAAAAACAACATTTTTTAAATATTAAAAAAAAATAAAAACATAGAAAATGCTGCCGGCAATATGCGACTATCTCAGAGATGGTAACACCTACAGCAGCAATTTGCACATCCCTAGAAAGAGGAGACATAGACGCTTCATTTGAGGGGTAAAACATAGCCGTGGCTCTCAAACTGTGCCAGTGTTGCTAGGTTGAAAAACAACATTTTTTAAATATTAAAAAAAAATAAAAACAGAAAATGCTGCCGGAAATATGCGACTATCTCAGAGATGGTAACACCTACAGCAGCAATTTGCACATCCCTAGAAAGAGGAGACATAGACGCTTCATTTGAGGGGTAAAACATAGCCGTGGCTCTCAAACTGTGCCAGTGTTGCCAGGTTGAAAAACAACATTTTTTAAATATTAAAAAAAAATAAAAACATAGAAAATGCTGCCGGCAATATGCGACTATCTCAGAGATGGTAACACCTACAGCAGCAATTTGCACATCCCTAGAAAGAGGAGACATAGACGCTTCATTTGAGTGGTAAAACATAGCCGTGGCTCTCAAACTGTGCCAGTGTTGCCAGGTTGAAAAACAACATTTTTTAAATATTAAAAAAAAAGAAAAACATAGAAAATGCTGCCGGCAATATGCGACTATCTCAGAGAAGGTAACACCTACAGCAGCAATTTGCACATCCCTAGAAAGAGGAGACATAGACGCTTCATTTGAGGGGTAAAACATAGCCGTGGCTCTCAAACTGTGCCAGTGTTGCCGGGTTGAAAAACAACATTTTTTAAATATTAAAAAAAAATAAAAACATAGAAAATGCTGCCGGCAATATGCGACTATCTCAGAGATGGTAACACCTACAGCAGCAATTTGCACATCCCTAGAAAGAGGAGACATAGACGCTTCATTTGAGGGGTAAAACATAGCCGTGGCTCTCAAACTGTGCCAGTGTTGCCGGGTTGAAAAACAACATTTTTTAAATATTAAAAAAAAATAAAAACATAGAAAATGCTGCCGGCAATATGCGACTATCTCAGAGATGGTAACACCTACAGCAGCAATTTGCACATCCCTAGAAAGAGCAGACATAGACGCTTCATTTGAGGGGTAAAACATAGCCGTAGCTCTTAAACTGTGCCAGTGTTGCCAGGTTGAAAAACCACATTTTTTAAATATAAAAAAAATGAAAACAAAGAAAATGCTGCCGGCAATATGCCACTATATCAGAGATGGTAACACCTACAGCAGCAATTTGCACATCCCTAGAAAGAGCAGACATAGACGCTTCATTTGAGGGGTAAAACATAGCCGTGGCTCTTAAACTGTGCCAGTGTTGCCAGGTTGAAAAACCACATTTTTTAAATATAAAAAAAATGAAAACAAAGAAAATGCTGCCGGCAATATGCGACTATCTCAGAGATGGTAACACCTACAGCAGCAATTTGCACATCCCTAGAAAGATGAGACATAGACGCTTCATTTGAGGGGTAAAACATAGCCGTGGCTCTCAAACTGTGCCAGTGTTGCCAGGTTGAAAAACAACATTTTTTAAATATTAAAAAAAAATAAAAACAAAGAAAATGCTGCCGGAAATATGCGACTATCTCAGAGATGGTAACACCTACAGCAGCAATTTGCACATCCCTAGAAAGAGGAGACATAGACGCTTCATTTGAGGGGTAAAACATAGCCCTGGCTCTCAAACTGTGCCAGTGTTGCCAGGTTGAAAAACAACATTTTTTAAATATTAAAAAAAAAGAAAAACATAGAAAATGCTGCCGGCAATATGCGACTATCTCAGAGAAGGTAACACCTACAGCAGCAATTTGCACATCCCTAGAAAGAGGAGACATAGACGCTTCATTTGAGGGGTAAAACATAGCCGTGGCTCTCAAACTGTGCCAGTGTTGCCGGGTTGAAAAACAACATTTTTTAAATATTAAAAAAAAATAAAAACATAGAAAATGCTGCCGGCAATATGCGACTATCTCAGAGATGGTAACACCTACAGCAGCAATTTGCACATCCCTAGAAAGAGGAGACATAGACGCTTCATTTGAGGGGTAAAACATAGCCGTGGCTCTCAAACTGTGCCAGTGTTGCTAGGTTGAAAAACAACATTTTTTAAATATTAAAAAAAAATAAAAACAGAAAATGCTGCCGGAAATATGCGACTATCTCAGAGATGGTAACACCTACAGCAGCAATTTGCACATCCCTAGAAAGAGGAGACATAGACGCTTCATTTGAGGGGTAAAACATAGCCGTGGCTCTTAAACTGTGCCAGTGTTGCCGGGTTGAAAAACAACATTTTTTAAATATTAAAAAAAAATAAAAACATAGAAAATGCTGCCGGCAATATGCGACTATCTCAGAGATGGTAACACCTACAGCAGCAATTTGCACATCCCTAGAAAGAGGAGACATAGACGCTTCATTTGAGTGGTAAAACATAGCCGTGGCTCTCAAACTGTGCCAGTGTTGCCAGGTTGAAAAACAACATTTTTTAAATATTAAAAAAAAAGAAAAACATAGAAAATGCTGCCGGCAATATGCGACTATCTCAGAGAAGGTAACACCTACAGCAGCAATTTGCACATCCCTAGAAAGAGGAGACATAGACGCTTCATTTGAGGGGTAAAACATAGCCGTGGCTCTCAAACTGTGCCAGTGTTGCCGGGTTGAAAAACAACATTTTTTAAATATTAAAAAAAAATAAAAACATAGAAAATGCTGCCGGCAATATGCGACTATCTCAGAGATGGTAACACCTACAGCAGCAATTTGCACATCCCTAGAAAGAGGAGACATAGACGCTTCATTTGAGGGGTAAAACATAGCCGTGGCTCTCAAACTGTGCCAGTGTTGCTAGGTTGAAAAACAACATTTTTTAAATATTAAAAAAAAATAAAAACAGAAAATGCTGCCGGAAATATGCGACTATCTCAGAGATGGTAACACCTACAGCAGCAATTTGCACATCCCTAGAAAGAGGAGACATAGACGCTTCATTTGAGGGGTAAAACATAGCCGTGGCTCTCAAACTGTGCCAGTGTTGCCAGGTTGAAAAACAACATTTTTTAAATATTAAAAAAAAATAAAAACATAGAAAATGCTGCCGGCAATATGCGACTATCTCAGAGATGGTAACACCTACAGCAGCAATTTGCACATCCCTAGAAAGAGGAGACATAGACGCTTCATTTGAGTGGTAAAACATAGCCGTGGCTCTCAAACTGTGCCAGTGTTGCCAGGTTGAAAAACAACATTTTTTAAATATTAAAAAAAAAGAAAAACATAGAAAATGCTGCCGGCAATATGCGACTATCTCAGAGAAGGTAACACCTACAGCAGCAATTTGCACATCCCTAGAAAGAGGAGACATAGACGCTTCATTTGAGGGGTAAAACATAGCCGTGGCTCTCAAACTGTGCCAGTGTTGCCGGGTTGAAAAACAACATTTTTTAAATATTAAAAAAAAATAAAAACATAGAAAATGCTGCCGGCAATATGCGACTATCTCAGAGATGGTAACACCTACAGCAGCAATTTGCACATCCCTAGAAAGAGGAGACATAGACGCTTCATTTGAGGGGTAAAACATAGCCGTGGCTCTCAAACTGTGCCAGTGTTGCCGGGTTGAAAAACAACATTTTTTAAATATTAAAAAAAAATAAAAACATAGAAAATGCTGCCGGCAATATGCGACTATCTCAGAGATGGTAACACCTACAGCAGCAATTTGCACATCCCTAGAAAGAGCAGACATAGACGCTTCATTTGAGGGGTAAAACATAGCCGTAGCTCTTAAACTGTGCCAGTGTTGCCAGGTTGAAAAACCACATTTTTTAAATATAAAAAAAATGAAAACAAAGAAAATGCTGCCGGCAATATGCCACTATATCAGAGATGGTAACACCTACAGCAGCAATTTGCACATCCCTAGAAAGAGCAGACATAGACGCTTCATTTGAGGGGTAAAACATAGCCGTGGCTCTTAAACTGTGCCAGTGTTGCCAGGTTGAAAAACCACATTTTTTAAATATAAAAAAAATG
Organism: Cheilosia vulpina; assembly: GCA_916610125.1. Classification (NCBI taxonomy): domain Eukaryota; kingdom Metazoa; phylum Arthropoda; class Insecta; order Diptera; family Syrphidae; genus Cheilosia; species Cheilosia vulpina. The sequence continues at coordinate 48,222,794 of OU744280.1, forward strand.
AAAACAAAGAAAATGCTGCCGGCAATATGCGACTATCTCAGAGATGGTAACACCTACAGCAGCAATTTGCACATCCCTAGAAAGATGAGACATAGACGCTTCATTTGAGGGGTAAAACATAGCCGTGGCTCTCAAACTGTGCCAGTGTTGCCAGGTTGAAAAACCACATTTTTTAAATGTAAAAAAATAAAAACATAGAAAATGCTGCCGGAAATATGCGACTATCTCAGAGATGGTAACACCTACAGCAGCAATTTGCACATCCCTAGAAAGAGGAGACATAGACGCTTCATTTGAGGGGTAAAACATAGCCCTGGCTCTCAAACTGTGCCAGTGTTGCCAGGTTGAAAAACAACATTTTTTAAATATTAAAAAAAAAGAAAAACATAGAAAATGCTGCCGGCAATATGCGACTATCTCAGAGAAGGTAACACCTACAGCAGCAATTTGCACATCCCTAGAAAGAGGAGACATAGACGCTTCATTTGAGGGGTAAAACATAGCCGTGGCTCTCAAACTGTGCCAGTGTTGCCGGGTTGAAAAACAACATTTTTTAAATATTAAAAAAAAATAAAAACATAGAAAATGCTGCCGGCAATATGCGACTATCTCAGAGATGGTAACACCTACAGCAGCAATTTGCACATCCCTAGAAAGAGGAGACATAGACGCTTCATTTGAGGGGTAAAACATAGCCGTGGCTCTCAAACTGTGCCAGTGTTGCTAGGTTGAAAAACAACATTTTTTAAATATTAAAAAAAAATAAAAACAGAAAATGCTGCCGGAAATATGCGACTATCTCAGAGATGGTAACACCTACAGCAGCAATTTGCACATCCCTAGAAAGAGGAGACATAGACGCTTCATTTGAGGGGTAAAACATAGCCGTGGCTCTTAAACTGTGCCAGTGTTGCCGGGTTGAAAAACAACATTTTTTAAATATTAAAAAAAAATAAAAACATAGAAAATGCTGCCGGCAATATGCGACTATCTCAGAGATGGTAACACCTACAGCAGCAATTTGCACATCCCTAGAAAGAGGAGACATAGACGCTTCATTTGAGTGGTAAAACATAGCCGTGGCTCTCAAACTGTGCCAGTGTTGCCAGGTTGAAAAACAACATTTTTTAAATATTAAAAAAAAAGAAAAACATAGAAAATGCTGCCGGCAATATGCGACTATCTCAGAGAAGGTAACACCTACAGCAGCAATTTGCACATCCCTAGAAAGAGGAGACATAGACGCTTCATTTGAGGGGTAAAACATAGCCGTGGCTCTCAAACTGTGCCAGTGTTGCCGGGTTGAAAAACAACATTTTTTAAATATTAAAAAAAAATAAAAACATAGAAAATGCTGCCGGCAATATGCGACTATCTCAGAGATGGTAACACCTACAGCAGCAATTTGCACATCCCTAGAAAGAGGAGACATAGACGCTTCATTTGAGGGGTAAAACATAGCCGTGGCTCTCAAACTGTGCCAGTGTTGCTAGGTTGAAAAACAACATTTTTTAAATATTAAAAAAAAATAAAAACAGAAAATGCTGCCGGAAATATGCGACTATCTCAGAGATGGTAACACCTACAGCAGCAATTTGCACATCCCTAGAAAGAGGAGACATAGACGCTTCATTTGAGGGGTAAAACATAGCCGTGGCTCTCAAACTGTGCCAGTGTTGCCAGGTTGAAAAACAACATTTTTTAAATATTAAAAAAAAATAAAAACATAGAAAATGCTGCCGGCAATATGCGACTATCTCAGAGATGGTAACACCTACAGCAGCAATTTGCACATCCCTAGAAAGAGGAGACATAGACGCTTCATTTGAGTGGTAAAACATAGCCGTGGCTCTCAAACTGTGCCAGTGTTGCCAGGTTGAAAAACAACATTTTTTAAATATTAAAAAAAAAGAAAAACATAGAAAATGCTGCCGGCAATATGCGACTATCTCAGAGAAGGTAACACCTACAGCAGCAATTTGCACATCCCTAGAAAGAGGAGACATAGACGCTTCATTTGAGGGGTAAAACATAGCCGTGGCTCTCAAACTGTGCCAGTGTTGCCGGGTTGAAAAACAACATTTTTTAAATATTAAAAAAAAATAAAAACATAGAAAATGCTGCCGGCAATATGCGACTATCTCAGAGATGGTAACACCTACAGCAGCAATTTGCACATCCCTAGAAAGAGGAGACATAGACGCTTCATTTGAGGGGTAAAACATAGCCGTGGCTCTCAAACTGTGCCAGTGTTGCCGGGTTGAAAAACAACATTTTTTAAATATTAAAAAAAAATAAAAACATAGAAAATGCTGCCGGCAATATGCGACTATCTCAGAGATGGTAACACCTACAGCAGCAATTTGCACATCCCTAGAAAGAGCAGACATAGACGCTTCATTTGAGGGGTAAAACATAGCCGTAGCTCTTAAACTGTGCCAGTGTTGCCAGGTTGAAAAACCACATTTTTTAAATATAAAAAAAATGAAAACAAAGAAAATGCTGCCGGCAATATGCCACTATATCAGAGATGGTAACACCTACAGCAGCAATTTGCACATCCCTAGAAAGAGCAGACATAGACGCTTCATTTGAGGGGTAAAACATAGCCGTGGCTCTTAAACTGTGCCAGTGTTGCCAGGTTGAAAAACCACATTTTTTAAATATAAAAAAAATGAAAACAAAGAAAATGCTGCCGGCAATATGCGACTATCTCAGAGATGGTAACACCTACAGCAGCAATTTGCACATCCCTAGAAAGATGAGACATAGACGCTTCATTTGAGGGGTAAAACATAGCCGTGGCTCTCAAACTGTGCCAGTGTTGCCAGGTTGAAAAACAACATTTTTTAAATATTAAAAAAAAATAAAAACATAGAAAATGCTGCCGGAAATATGCGACTATCTCAGAGATGGTAACACCTACAGCAGCAATTTGCACATCCCTAGAAAGAGGAGACATAGACGCTTCATTTGAGGGGTAAAACATAGCCCTGGCTCTCAAACTGTGCCAGTGTTGCCAGGTTGAAAAACAACATTTTTTAAATATTAAAAAAAAAGAAAAACATAGAAAATGCTGCCGGCAATATGCGACTATCTCAGAGAAGGTAACACCTACAGCAGCAATTTGCACATCCCTAGAAAGAGGAGACATAGACGCTTCATTTGAGGGGTAAAACATAGCCGTGGCTCTCAAACTGTGCCAGTGTTGCCGGGTTGAAAAACAACATTTTTTAAATATTAAAAAAAAATAAAAACATAGAAAATGCTGCCGGCAATATGCGACTATCTCAGAGATGGTAACACCTACAGCAGCAATTTGCACATCCCTAGAAAGAGGAGACATAGACGCTTCATTTGAGTGGTAAAACATAGCCGTGGCTCTCAAACTGTGCCAGTGTTGCTAGGTTGAAAAACAACATTTTTTAAATATTAAAAAAAAATAAAAACAGAAAATGCTGCCGGAAATATGCGACTATCTCAGAGATGGTAACACCTACAGCAGCAATTTGCACATCCCTAGAAAGAGGAGACATAGACGCTTCATTTGAGGGGTAAAACATAGCCGTGGCTCTTAAACTGTGCCAGTGTTGCCGGGTTGAAAAACAACATTTTTTAAATATTAAAAAAAAATAAAAACATAGAAAATGCTGCCGGCAATATGCGACTATCTCAGAGATGGTAACACCTACAGCAGCAATTTGCACATCCCTAGAAAGAGGAGACATAGACGCTTCATTTGAGTGGTAAAACATAGCCGTGGCTCTCAAACTGTGCCAGTGTTGCCAGGTTGAAAAACAACATTTTTTAAATATTAAAAAAAAATAAAAACATAGAAAATGCTGCCGGCAATATGCGACTATCTCAGAGAAGGTAACACCTACAGCAGCAATTTGCACATCCCTAGAAAGAGGAGACATAGACGCTTCATTTGAGGGGTAAAACATAGCCGTGGCTCTCAAACTGTGCCAGTGTTGCCGGGTTGAAAAACAACATTTTTTAAATATTAAAAAAAAATAAAAACATAGAAAATGCTGCCGGCAATATGCGACTATCTCAGAGATGGTAACACCTACAGCAGCAATTTGCACATCCCTAGAAAGAGGAGACATAGACGCTTCATTTGAGGGGTAAAACATAGCCGTGGCTCTCAAACTGTGCCAGTGTTGCTAGGTTGAAAAACAACATTTTTTAAATATTAAAAAAAAATAAAAACAGAAAATGCTGCCGGAAATATGCGACTATCTCAGAGATGGTAACACCTACAGCAGCAATTTGCACATCCCTAGAAAGAGGAGACATAGACGCTTCATTTGAGGGGTAAAACATAGCCGTGGCTCTCAAACTGTGCCAGTGTTGCCAGGTTGAAAAACAACATTTTTTAAATATTAAAAAAAAATAAAAACATAGAAAATGCTGCCGGCAATATGCGACTATCTCAGAGATGGTAACACCTACAGCAGCAATTTGCACATCCCTAGAAAGAGCAGACATAGACGCTTCATTTGAGGGGTAAAACATAGCCGTAGCTCTTAAACTGTGCCAGTGTTGCCAGGTTGAAAAACCACATTTTTTAAATATAAAAAAAATGAAAACAAAGAAAATGCTGCCGGCAATATGCCACTATATCAGAGATGGTAACACCTACAGCAGCAATTTGCACATCCCTAGAAAGAGGAGACATAGACGCTTCATTTGAGTGGTAAAACATAGCCGTGGCTCTCAAACTGTGCCAGTGTTGCCAGGTTGAAAAACAACATTTTTTAAATATTAAAAAAAAAGAAAAACATAGAAAATGCTGCCGGCAATATGCGACTATCTCAGAGAAGGTAACACCTACAGCAGCAATTTGCACATCCCTAGAAAGAGGAGACATAGACGCTTCATTTGAGGGGTAAAACATAGCCGTGGCTCTCAAACTGTGCCAGTGTTGCCGGGTTGAAAAACAACATTTTTTAAATATTAAAAAAAAATAAAAACATAGAAAATGCTGCCGGCAATATGCGACTATCTCAGAGATGGTAACACCTACAGCAGCAATTTGCACATCCCTAGAAAGAGGAGACATAGACGCTTCATTTGAGGGGTAAAACATAGCCGTGGCTCTCAAACTGTGCCAGTGTTGCTAGGTTGAAAAACAACATTTTTTAAATATTAAAAAAAAATAAAAACAGAAAATGCTGCCGGAAATATGCGACTATCTCAGAGATGGTAACACCTACAGCAGCAATTTGCACATCCCTAGAAAGAGGAGACATAGACGCTTCATTTGAGGGGTAAAACATAGCCGTGGCTCTCAAACTGTGCCAGTGTTGCCAGGTTGAAAAACAACATTTTTTAAATATTAAAAAAAAATAAAAACATAGAAAATGCTGCCGGCAATATGCGACTATCTCAGAGATGGTAACACCTACAGCAGCAATTTGCACATCCCTAGAAAGAGGAGACATAGACGCTTCATTTGAGGGGTAAAACATAGCCGTGGCTCTCAAACTGTGCCAGTGTTGCCGGGTTGAAAAACAACATTTTTTAAATATTAAAAAAAAATAAAAACATAGAAAATGCTGCCGGCAATATGCGACTATCTCAGAGATGGTAACACCTACAGCAGCAATTTGCACATCCCTAGAAAGAGGAGCCATAGACGCTTCATTTGAGGGGTAAAACATAGCCGTGGCTCTCAAACTGTGCCAGTGTTGCCGGGTTGAAAAACAACATTTTTTAAATATTAAAAAAAAATAAAAACATAGAAAATGCTGCCGGCAATATGCGACTATCTCAGAGATGGTAACACCTACAGCAGCAATTTGCACATCCCTAGAAAGAGCAGACATAGACGCTTCATTTGAGGGGTAAAACATAGCCGTAGCTCTTAAACTGTGCCAGTGTTGCCAGGTTGAAAAACCACATTTTTTAAATATAAAAAAAATGAAAACAAAGAAAATGCTGCCGGCAATATGCCACTATATCAGAGATGGTAACACCTACAGCAGCAATTTGCACATCCCTAGAAAGAGCAGACATAGACGCTTCATTTGAGGGGTAAAACATAGCCGTGGCTCTTAAACTGTGCCAGTGTTGCCAGGTTGAAAAACCACATTTTTTAAATATAAAAAAAATGAAAACAAAGAAAATGCTGCCGGCAATATGCGACTATCTCAGAGATGGTAACACCTACAGCAGCAATTTGCACATCCCTAGAAAGATGAGACATAGACGCTTCATTTGAGGGGTAAAACATAGCCGTGGCTCTCAAACTGTGCCAGTGTTGCCAGGTTGAAAAACAACATTTTTTAAATATTAAAAAAAAATAAAAACATAGAAAATGCTGCCGGAAATATGCGACTATCTCAGAGATGGTAACACCTACAGCAGCAATTTGCACATCCCTAGAAAGAGGAGACATAGACGCTTCATTTGAGGGGTAAAACATAGCCCTGGCTCTCAAACTGTGCCAGTGTTGCCAGGTTGAAAAACAACATTTTTTAAATATTAAAAAAAAATAAAAACATAGAAAATGCTGCCGGCAATATGCGACTATCTCAGAGATGGTAACACCTACAGCAGCAATTTGCACATCCCTAGAAAGATGAGACATAGACGCTTCATTTGAGGGGTAAAACATAGCCGTGGCTCTCAAACTGTGCCAGTGTTCCCAGGTTGAAAAACAACATTTTTTAAATATTAAAAAAAAAATAAAAACATAGAAAATGCTGCCGGAAATATGCGACTATCTCAGAGATGGTAACACCTACAGCAGCAATTTGCACATCCCTAGAAAGAGGAGACATAGACGCTTCATTTGAGGGGTAAAACATAGCCGTGGCTCTTAAACTGTGCCAGTGTTGCCAGGTTGAAAAACAACATTTTTTAAATATTAAAAAAAAATAAAAACATAGAAAATGCTGCCGGAAATATGCGACTATCTCAGAGATGGTAACACCTACAGCAGCAATTTGCACATCCCTAGAAAGAGGAGACATAGACGCTTCATTTGAGGGGTAAAACATAGCCGTGGCTCTCAAACTGTGCCATTGTTGCCAGGTTGAAAAACAACATTTTTTAAATATTAAAAAAAAATAAAAACAGAAAATGCTGCCGGAAATATGCGACTATCTCAGAGATGGTAACACCTACAGCAGCAATTTGCACATCCCTAGAAAGAGGAGACATAGACGCTTCATTTGAGGGGTAAAACATAGCCGTGGCTCTTAAACTGTGCCAGTGTTTCCAGGTTGAAAAACAACATTTTTTAAATATTAAAAAAAAATAAAAACATAGAAAATGCTGCCGGAAATATGCGACTATCTCAGAGATGGTAACACCTACAGCAGCAATTTGCACATCCCTAGAAAGAGGAGACATAGACGCTTCATTTGAGGGGTAAAACATAGCCGTGGCTCTCAAACTGTGCCAGTGTTGCCAGGTTGAAAAACAACATTTTTTAAATATTAAAAAAAAATAAAAACAGAAAATGCTGCCGGAAATATGCGACTATCTCAGAGATGGTAACACCTACAGCAGCAATTTGCACATCCCTAGAAAGAGGAGACATAGACGCTTCATTTGAGGGGTAAAACATAGCCGTGGCTCTCAAACTGTGCCAGTGTTGCCGGGTTGAAAAACAACATTTTTTAAATATTAAAAAAAAATAAAAACATAGAAAATGCTGCCGGCAATATGCGACTATCTCAGAGATGGTAACACCTACAGCAGCAATTTGCACATCCCTAGAAAGAGGAGACATAGACGCTTCATTTGAGTGGTAAAACATAGCCGTGGCTCTCAAACTGTGCCAGTGTTGCCAGGTTGAAAAACAACATTTTTTAAATATTAAAAAAAAAGAAAAACATAGAAAATGCTGCCGGCAATATGCGACTATCTCAGAGAAGGTAACACCTACAGCAGCAATTTGCACATCCCTAGAAAGAGGAGACATAGACGCTTCATTTGAGGGGTAAAACATAGCCGTGGCTCTCAAACTGTGCCAGTGTTGCCGGGTTGAAAAACAACATTTTTTAAATATTAAAAAAAAATAAAAACATAGAAAATGCTGCCGGCAATATGCGACTATCTCAGAGATGGTAACACCTACAGCAGCAATTTGCACATCCCTAGAAAGAGGAGACATAGACGCTTCATTTGAGGGGTAAAACATAGCCGTGGCTCTCAAACTGTGCCAGTGTTGCTAGGTTGAAAAACAACATTTTTTAAATATTAAAAAAAAATAAAAACAGAAAATGCTGCCGGAAATATGCGACTATCTCAGAGATGGTAACACCTACAGCAGCAATTTGCACATCCCTAGAAAGAGGAGACATAGACGCTTCATTTGAGGGGTAAAACATAGCCGTGGCTCTCAAACTGTGCCAGTGTTGCCAGGTTGAAAAACAACATTTTTTAAATATTAAAAAAAAATAAAAACATAGAAAATGCTGCCGGCAATATGCGACTATCTCAGAGATGGTAACACCTACAGCAGCAATTTGCACATCCCTAGAAAGAGGAGACATAGACGCTTCATTTGAGGGGTAAAACATAGCCGTGGCTCTCAAACTGTGCCAGTGTTGCCGGGTTGAAAAACAACATTTTTTAAATATTAAAAAAAAATAAAAACATAGAAAATGCTGCCGGCAATATGCGACTATCTCAGAGATGGTAACACCTACAGCAGCAATTTGCACATCCCTAGAAAGAGGAGACATAGACGCTTCATTTGAGGGGTAAAACATAGCCGTGGCTCTCAAACTGTGCCAGTGTTCCCAGGTTGAAAAACAACATTTTTTAAATATTAAAAAAAAAATAAAAACATAGAAAATGCTGCCGGAAATATGCGACTATCTCAGAGATGGTAACACCTACAGCAGCAATTTGCACATCCCTAGAAAGAGGAGACATAGACGCTTCATTTGAGGGGTAAAACATAGCCGTGGCTCTCAAACTGTGCCAGTGTTGCCAGGTTGAAAAACAACATTTTTTAAATATTAAAAAAAAATAAAAACAGAAAATGCTGCCGGAAATATGCGACTATCTCAGAGATGGTAACACCTACAGCAGCAATTTGCACATCCCTAGAAAGAGGAGACATAGACGCTTCAGTTGAGGGGTAAAACATAGCCGTGGCTCTCAAACTGTGCCAGTGTTGCCGGGTTGAAAAACAACATTTTTTAAATATTAAAAAAAAATAAAAACATAGAAAATGCTGCCGGCAATATGCGACTATCTCAGAGATGGTAACACCTACAGCAGCAATTTGCACATCCCTAGAAAGAGGAGACATAGACGCTTCATTTGAGTGGTAAAACATAGCCGTGGCTCTCAAACTGTGCCAGTGTTGCCAGGTTGAAAAACAACATTTTTTAAATATTAAAAAAAAAGAAAAACATAGAAAATGCTGCCGGCAATATGCGACTATCTCAGAGAAGGTAACACCTACAGCAGCAATTTGCACATCCCTAGAAAGAGGAGACATAGACGCTTCATTTGAGGGGTAAAACATAGCCGTGGCTCTCAAACTGTGCCAGTGTTGCCGGGTTGAAAAACAACATTTTTTAAATATTAAAAAAAAATAAAAACATAGAAAATGCTGCCGGCAATATGCGACTATCTCAGAGATGGTAACACCTACAGCAGCAATTTGCACATCCCTAGAAAGAGGAGACATAGACGCTTCATTTGAGGGGTAAAACATAGCCGTGGCTCTCAAACTGTGCCAGTGTTGCTAGGTTGAAAAACAACATTTTTTAAATATTAAAAAAAAATAAAAACAGAAAATGCTGCCGGAAATATGCGACTATCTCAGAGATGGTAACACCTACAGCAGCAATTTGCACATCCCTAGAAAGAGGAGACATAGACGCTTCATTTGAGGGGTAAAACATAGCCGTGGCTCTCAAACTGTGCCAGTGTTGCCAGGTTGAAAAACAACATTTTTTAAATATTAAAAAAAAATAAAAACATAGAAAATGCTGCCGGCAATATGCGACTATCTCAGAGATGGTAACACCTACAGCAGCAATTTGCACATCCCTAGAAAGAGGAGACATAGACGCTTCATTTGAGGGGTAAAACATAGCCGTGGCTCTCAAACTGTGCCAGTGTTGCCGAGTTGAAAAACAACATTTTTTAAATATTAAAAAAAAATAAAAACATAGAAAATGCTGCCGGCAATATGCGACTATCTCAGAGATGGTAACACCTACAGCAGCAATTTGCACATCCCTAGAAAGAGGAGACATAGACGCTTCATTTGAGGGGTAAAACATAGCCGTGGCTCTCAAACTGTGCCAGTGTTGCTAGGTTGAAAAACAACATTTTTTAAATATTAAAAAAAAATAAAAACAGAAAATGCTGCCGGAAATATGCGACTATCTCAGAGATGGTAACACCTACAGCAGCAATTTGCACATCCCTAGAAAGATGAGACATAGACGCTTCATTTGAGGGGTAAAACATAGCCGTGGCTCTCAAACTGTGCCAGTGTTCCCAGGTTGAAAAACAACATTTTTTAAATATTAAAAAAAAAATAAAAACATAGAAAATGCTGCCGGAAATATGCGACTATCTCAGAGATGGTAACACCTACAGCAGCAATTTGCACATCCCTAGAAAGAGGAGACATAGACGCTTTATTTGAGGGGTAAAACATAGCCGTGGCTCTTAAACTGTGCCAGTGTTGCCAGGTTGAAAAACAACATTTTTTAAATATTAAAAAAAAATAAAAACATAGAAAATGCTGCCGGAAATATGCGACTATCTCAGAGATGGTAACACCTACAGCAGCAATTTGCACATCCCTAGAAAGAGGAGACATAGACGCTTCATTTGAGGGGTAAAACATAGCCGTGGCTCTCAAACTGTGCCAGTGTTGCCAGGTTGAAAAACAACATTTTTTAAATATTAAAAAAAAATAAAAACAGAAAATGCTGCCGGAAATATGCGACTATCTCAGAGATGGTAACACCTACAGCAGCAATTTGCACATCCCTAGAAAGAGGAGACATAGACGCTTCATTTGAGGGGTAAAACATAGCCGTGGCTCTTAAACTGTGCCAGTGTTTCCAGGTTGAAAAACAACATTTTTTAAATATTAAAAAAAAATAAAAACATAGAAAATGCTGCCGGAAATATGCGACTATCTCAGAGATGGTAACACCTACAGCAGCAATTTGCACATCCCTAGAAAGAGGAGACATAGACGCTTCATTTGAGGGGTAAAACATAGCCGTGGCTCTCAAACTGTGCCAGTGTTGTCAGGTTGAAAAACAACATTTTTTAAATATTAAAAAAAAATAAAAACAGAAAATGCTGCCGGAAATATGCGACTATCTCAGAGATGGTAACACCTACAGCAGCAATTTGCACATCCCTAGAAAGAGGAGACATAGACGCTTCATTTGAGGGGTAAAACATAGCCGTGGCTCTCAAACTGTGCCAGTGTTCCCAGGTTGAAAAACAACATTTTTTAAATATTAAAAAAAAAATAAAAACATAGAAAATGCTGCCGGAAATATGCGACTATCTCAGAGATGGTAACACCTACAGCAGCAATTTGCACATCCCTAGAAAGAGGAGACATAGACGCTTCATTTGAGGGGTAAAACATAGCCGTGGCTCTCAAACTGTGCCAGTGTTGCCAGGTTGAAAAACAACATTTTTTAAATATTAAAAAAAAATAAAAACAGAAAATGCTGCCGGAAATATGCGACTATCTCAGAGATGGTAACACCTACAGCAGCAATTTGCACATCCCTAGAAAGAGGAGACATAGACGCTTCATTGGAGGGGTAAAACATAGCCGTGGCTCTCAAACTGTGCCAGTGTTTCCAGTTTGAAAAACAACATTTTTTAAATATTAAAAAAAAATAAAAACATAGAAAATGCTGCCGGAAATATGCGACTATCTCAGAGATGGTAACACCTACAGCAGCAATTTGCACATCCCTAGAAAGAGGAGACATAGACGCTTCATTTGAGGGGTAAAACATAGCCGTGGCTCTCAAACTGTGCCAGTGTTGCCAGGTTGAAAAACAACATTTTTTAAATATTAAAAAAAAATAAAAACATAGAAAATGCTGCCGGAAATATGCGACTATCTCAGAGATGGTAACATCTACAGCAGCAGTTTGCACATCCCTAGAAAGAGGAGACATATACGCTTCATTTGAGGGGTAAAACATAGGCGTGGCTCTCTAACTGTGCCAGTGTTGCCAGGTTGAAAACCATATTTTTATAATATTAAAAAAAATAAAAACATAGAAAATGCTGCCGGAAATATGCGACTATCTCAGAGATGGTAACACCTACAGCAGCAATTTGCACATCCCTAGAAAGAGGAGACATAGACGCTTCATTTGAGGGGTAAAACATAGCCGTGGCTCTCAAACTGTGCCAGTGTTGCCAGGTTGAAAAACAACATTTTTTAAATATTAAAAAAAAATAAAAACATAGAAAATGCTGCCGGCAATATGCGACTATCTCAGAGAAGGTAACACCTACAGCAGCAATTTGCACATCCCTAGAAAGAGGAGACATAGACGCTTCATTTGAGGGTTGCCAGGTTGAAAAACAACATTTTTTAAATATTAAAAAAAAATAAAAACAGGGAAAATGCTGCCGGCAATATGCGACTATCTCAGAGACGGTAACACCTACAGCAGCAATTTGCACATCCCTAGAAAGAGGAGACATAGACGCTTCATTTGAGGGGTAAAACATATCCGTGGCTCTCAAACTGTGCCAGTGTTGCCGGGTTGAAAAACAACATTTTTTAAATATTAAAAAAAAATAAAAACATAGAAAATGCTGCCGGCAATATGCGACTATCTCAGAGATGGTAACACCTACAGCAGCAATTTGCACATCCCTAGAAAGAGGAGACATAGACGCTTCATTTGAGTGGTAAAACATAGCCGTGGCTCTCAAACTGTGCCAGTGTTGCCAGGTTGAAAAACAACATTTTTTAAATATTAAAAAAAAAGAAAAACATAGAAAATGCTGCCGGCAATATGCCACTATCTCAGAGATGGTAACACCTACAGCAGCAATTTGCACATCCCTAGAAAGAGCAGACATAGACGCTTCATTTGAGGGGTAAAACATAGCCGTGGCTCTTAAACTGTGCCAGTGTTGCCAGGTTGAAAAACCACATTTTTTAAATATAAAAAAAATGAAAACAAAGAAAATGCTGCCGGCAATATGCCACTATCTCAGAGATGGTAACACCTACAGCAGCAATTTGCACATCCCTAGAAAGAGGAGACATAGACGCTTCATTGGAGGGGTAAAACATAGCCGTGGCTCTCAAACTGTGCCAGTGTTGCCAGGTTGAAAAACAACATTTTTTAAATATTAAAAAAAAATAAAAACATAGAAAATGCTGCCGGAAATATGCGACTATCTCAGAGATGGTAACACCTACAGCAGCAATTTGCACATCCCTAGAAAGAGGAGACATAGACGCTTCATTGGAGGGGTAAAACATAGCCGTGGCTCTCAAACTGTGCCAGTGTTGCCAGGTTGAAAAACAACATTTTTTAAATATTAAAAAAAAATAAAAACATAGAAAATGCTGCCGGAAATATGCGACTATCTCAGAGATGGTAACACCTACAGCAGCAATTTGCACATCCCTAGAAAGAGGAGACATAGACGCTTCATTTGAGTGGTAAAACATAGCCGTGGCTCTCAAACTGTGCCAGTGTTGCCAGGTTGAAAAACAACATTTTTTAAATATTAAAAAAAAAGAAAAACATAGAAAATGCTGCCGGCAATATGCGACTATCTCAGAGAAGGTAACACCTACAGCAGCAATTTGCACATCCCTAGAAAGAGGAGACATAGACGCTTCATTTGAGGGGTAAAACATAGCCGTGGCTCTCAAACTGTGCCAGTGTTGCCGGGTTGAAAAACAACATTTTTTAAATATTAAAAAAAAATAAAAACATAGAAAATGCTGCCGGCAATATGCGACTATCTCAGAGATGGTAACACCTACAGCAGCAATTTGCACATCCCTAGAAAGAGGAGACATAGACGCTTCATTTGAGGGGTAAAACATAGCCGTGGCTCTCAAACTGTGCCAGTGTTCCCAGGTTGAAAAACAACATTTTTTAAATATTAAAAAAAAATAAAAACAGAAAATGCTGCCGGAAATATGCGACTATCTCAGAGATGGTAACACCTACAGCAGCAATTTGCACATCCCTAGAAAGAGGAGACATAGACGCTTCATTTGAGGGGTAAAACATAGCCGTGGCTCTCAAACTGTGCCAGTGTTGCCGGGTTGAAAAACAACATTTTTTAAATATTAAAAAAAAATAAAAACATAGAAAATGCTGCCGGCAATATGCGACTATCTCAGAGATGGTAACACCTACAGCAGCAATTTGCACATCCCTAGAAAGAGGAGACATAGACGCTTCATTTGAGGGGTAAAACATAGCCGTGGCTCTCAAACTGTGCCAGTGTTCCCAGGTTGAAAAACAACATTTTTTAAATATTAAAAAAAAAATAAAAACATAGAAAATGCTGCCGGAAATATGCGACTATCTCAGAGATGGTAACACCTACAGCAGCAATTTGCACATCCCTAGAAAGAGGAGACATAGACGCTTCATTTGAGGGGTAAAACATAGCCGTGGCTCTCAAACTGTGCCAGTGTTGCCAGGTTGAAAAACAACATTTTTTAAATATTAAAAAAAAATAAAAACAGAAAATGCTGCCGGAAATATGCGACTATCTCAGAGATGGTAACACCTACAGCAGCAATTTGCACATCCCTAGAAAGAGGAGACATAGACGCTTCATTTGAGGGGTAAAACATAGCCGTGGCTCTCAAACTGTGCCAGTGTTGCCGGGTTGAAAAACAACATTTTTTAAATATTAAAAAAAAATAAAAACATAGAAAATGCTGCCGGCAATATGCGACTATCTCAGAGATGGTAACACCTACAGCAGCAATTTGCACATCCCTAGAAAGAGGAGACATAGACGCTTCATTTGAGTGGTAAAACATAGCCGTGGCTCTCAAACTGTGCCAGTGTTGCCAGGTTGAAAAACAACATTTTTTAAATATTAAAAAAAAAGAAAAACATAGAAAATGCTGCCGGCAATATGCGACTATCTCAGAGAAGGTAACACCTACAGCAGCAATTTGCACATCCCTAGAAAGAGGAGACATAGACGCTTCATTTGAGGGGTAAAACATAGCCGTGGCTCTCAAACTGTGCCAGTGTTGCCGGGTTGAAAAACAACATTTTTTAAATATTAAAAAAAAATAAAAACATAGAAAATGCTGCCGGCAATATGCGACTATCTCAGAGATGGTAACACCTACAGCAGCAATTTGCACATCCCTAGAAAGAGGAGACATAGACGCTTCATTTGAGGGGTAAAACATAGCCGTGGCTCTCAAACTGTGCCAGTGTTGCTAGGTTGAAAAACAACATTTTTTAAATATTAAAAAAAAATAAAAACAGAAAATGCTGCCGGAAATATGCGACTATCTCAGAGATGGTAACACCTACAGCAGCAATTTGCACATCCCTAGAAAGAGGAGACATAGACGCTTCATTTGAGGGGTAAATCATAGCCGTGGCTCTCAAACTGTGCCAGTGTTGCCAGGTTGAAAAACAACATTTTTTAAATATTAAAAAAATATAAAAACATAGAAAATGCTGCCGGCAATATGCGACTATCTCAGAGATGGTAACACCTACAGCAGCAATTTGCACATCCCTAGAAAGAGGAGACATAGACGCTTCATTTGAGGGGTAAAACATAGCCGTGGCTCTCAAACTGTGCCAGTGTTGCCGTGTTGAAAAACAACATTTTTTAAATATTAAAAAAAAATAAAAACATAGAAAATGCTGCCGGCAATATGCGACTATCTCAGAGATGGTAACACCTACAGCAGCAATTTGCACATCCCTAGAAAGAGGAGACATAGACGCTTCATTTGAGGGGTAAAACATAGCCGTGGCTCTCAAACTGTGCCAGTGTTGCTAGGTTGAAAAACAACATTTTTTAAATATTAAAAAAAAATAAAAACAGAAAATGCTGCCGGAAATATGCGACTATCTCAGAGATGGTAACACCTACAGCAGCAATTTGCACATCCCTAGAAAGATGAGACATAGACGCTTCATTTGAGGGGTAAAACATAGCCGTGGCTCTCAAACTGTGCCAGTGTTCCCAGGTTGAAAAACAACATTTTTTAAATATTAAAAAAAAAATAAAAACATAGAAAATGCTGCCGGAAATATGCGACTATCTCAGAGATGGTAACACCTACAGCAGCAATTTGCACATCCCTAGAAAGAGGAGACATAGACGCTTTATTTGAGGGGTAAAACATAGCCGTGGCTCTTAAACTGTGCCAGTGTTGCCAGGTTGAAAAACAACATTTTTTAAATATTAAAAAAAAATAAAAACATAGAAAATGCTGCCGGAAATATGCGACTATCTCAGAGATGGTAACACCTACAGCAGCAATTTGCACATCCCTAGAAAGAGGAGACATATACGCTTCATTTGAGGGGTAAAACATAGCCGTGGCTCTCAAACTGTGCCAGTGTTGCCAGGTTGAAAAACAACATTTTTTAAATATTAAAAAAAAATAAAAACAGAAAATGCTGCCGGAAATATGCGACTATCTCAGAGATGGTAACACCTACAGCAGCAATTTGCACATCCCTAGAAAGAGGAGACATAGACGCTTCATTTGAGGGGTAAAACATAGCCGTGGCTCTTAAACTGTGCCAGTGTTTCCAGGTTGAAAAACAACATTTTTTAAATATTAAAAAAAAATAAAAACATAGAAAATGCTGCCGGAAATATGCGACTATCTCAGAGATGGTAACACCTACAGCAGCAATTTGCACATCCCTAGAAAGAGGAGACATAGACGCTTCATTTGAGGGGTAAAACATAGCCGTGGCTCTCAAACTGTGCCAGTGTTGCCAGGTTGAAAAACAACATTTTTTAAATATTAAAAAAAAATAAAAACAGAAAATGCTGCCGGAAATATGCGACTATCTCAGAGATGGTAACACCTACAGCAGCAATTTGCACATCCCTAGAAAGAGGAGACATAGACGCTTCATTTGAGGGGTAAAACATAGCCGTGGCTCTCAAACTGTGCCAGTGTTGCCAGGTTGAAAAACAACATTTTTTAAATATTAAAAAAAAAGAAAAACATAGAAAATGCTGCCGGCAATATGCGACTATCTCAGAGAAGGTAACACCTACAGCAGCAATTTGCACATCCCTAGAAAGATGAGACATAGACGCTTCATTTGAGGGGTAAAACATAGCCGTGGCTCTCAAACTGTGCCAGTGTTGCCAGGTTGAAAAACAACATTTTTTAAATATTAAAAAAAAATAAAAACATAGAAAATGCTGCCGGAAATATGCGACTATCTCAGAGATGGTAACACCTACAGCAGCAATTTGCACATCCCTAGAAAGAGGAGACATAGACGCTTCATTTGAGGGGTAAAACATAGCCCTGGCTCTCAAACTGTGCCAGTGTTGCCAGGTTGAAAAACAACATTTTTTAAATATTAAAAAAAAATAAAAACATAGAAAATGCTGCCGGCAATATGCGACTATCTCAGAGATGGTAACACCTACAGCAGCAATTTGCACATCCCTAGAAAGATGAGACATAGACGCTTCATTTGAGGGGTAAAACATAGCCGTGGCTCTCAAACTGTGCCAGTGTTCCCAGGTTGAAAAACAACATTTTTTAAATATTAAAAAAAAAATAAAAACATAGAAAATGCTGCCGGAAATATGCGACTATCTCAGAGATGGTAACACCTACAGCAGCAATTTGCACATCCCTAGAAAGAGGAGACATAGACGCTTCATTTGAGGGGTAAAACATAGCCGTGGCTCTTAAACTGTGCCAGTGTTGCCAGGTTGAAAAACAACATTTTTTAAATATTAAAAAAAAATAAAAACATAGAAAATGCTGCCGGAAATATGCGACTATCTCAGAGATGGTAACACCTACAGCAGCAATTTGCACATCCCTAGAAAGAGGAGACATAGACGCTTCATTTGAGGGGTAAAACATAGCCGTGGCTCTCAAACTGTGCCATTGTTGCCAGGTTGAAAAACAACATTTTTTAAATATTAAAAAAAAATAAAAACAGAAAATGCTGCCGGAAATATGCGACTATCTCAGAGATGGTAACACCTACAGCAGCAATTTGCACATCCCTAGAAAGAGGAGACATAGACGCTTCATTTGGGGGGTAAAACATAGCCGTGGCTCTTAAACTGTGCCAGTGTTTCCAGGTTGAAAAACAACATTTTTTAAATATTAAAAAAAAATAAAAACATAGAAAATGCTGCCGGAAATATGCGACTATCTCAGAGATGGTAACACCTACAGCAGCAATTTGCACATCCCTAGAAAGAGGAGACATAGACGCTTCATTTGAGGGGTAAAACATAGCCGTGGCTCTCAAACTGTGCCAGTGTTGCCAGGTTGAAAAACAACATTTTTTAAATATTAAAAAAAAATAAAAACAGAAAATGCTGCCGGAAATATGCGACTATCTCAGAGATGGTAACACCTACAGCAGCAATTTGCACATCCCTAGAAAGAGGAGACATAGACGCTTCATTTGAGGGGTAAAACATAGCCGTGGCTCTCAAACTGTGCCAGTGTTGCCGGGTTGAAAAACAACATTTTTTAAATATTAAAAAAAAATAAAAACATAGAAAATGCTGCCGGCAATATGCGACTATCTCAGAGATGGTAACACCTACAGCAGCAATTTGCACATCCCTAGAAAGAGGAGACATAGACGCTTCATTTGAGGGGTAAAACATAGCCGTGGCTCTCAAACTGTGCCAGTGTTGCCAGGTTGAAAAACAACATTTTTTAAATATTAAAAAAAAATAAAAACAGAAAATGCTGCCGGAAATATGCGACTATCTCAGAGATGGTAACACCTACAGCAGCAATTTGCACATCCCTAGAAAGAGGAGACATAGACGCTTCATTTGAGTGGTAAAACATAGCCGTGGCTCTCTAACTGTGCCAGTGTTGCCAGGTTGAAAACCACATTTTTATAATATTAAAAAAAATAAAAACATAGAAAATGCTGCCGGCAATATGCCACTATCTCAGAGATGGTAACACCTACAGCAGCAATTTTCACATCCCTAGAAAGAGGAGACATAGACGCTTCATTTGAGGGGTAAAACATAGCCGTGGCTCTCAAACTGTGCCAGTGTTGCCAGGTTGAAAAACAACATTTTTTAAATATTAAAAAAAAATAAAAACATAGAAAATGCTGCCGGCAATATGCCACTATCTCAGAGATGGTAACACCTACAGCAGCAATTTGCACATCCCTAGAAAGAGGAGACATAGACGCTTCATTGGAGGGGTAAAACATAGCCGTGGCTCTCAAACTGTGCCAGTGTTGCCAGGTTGAAAAACAACATTTTTTAAATATTAAAAAAAAATAAAAACATAGAAAATGCTGCCGGCAATATGCGACTATCTCAGAGATGGTAACACCTACAGCAGCAATTTGCACATTCCTAGAAAGAGGAGACATAGACGCTTCATTTGAGGGGTAAAACATAGCCGTGGCTCTGAAACTGTGCCA
This sequence comes from Cheilosia vulpina, assembly GCA_916610125.1. Classification (NCBI taxonomy): domain Eukaryota; kingdom Metazoa; phylum Arthropoda; class Insecta; order Diptera; family Syrphidae; genus Cheilosia; species Cheilosia vulpina. The sequence goes on from OU744280.1 coordinate 48,242,428, forward strand.
GTGTTTCCAGGTTGAAAAACAACATTTTTTAAATATTAAAAAAAAATAAAAACATAGAAAATGCTGCCGGAAATATGCGACTATCTCAGAGATGGTAACACCTACAGCAGCAATTTGCACATCCCTAGAAAGAGGAGACATAGACGCTTCATTTGAGGGGTAAAACATAGCCGTGGCTCTCAAACTGTGCCAGTGTTGCCAGGTTGAAAAACAACATTTTTTAAATATTAAAAAAAAATAAAAACATAGAAAATGCTGCCGGCAATATGCGACTATCTCAGAGATGGTAACACCTACAGCAGCAATTTGCACATCCCTAGAATGAGGAGACATAGACGCTTCATTTGAGGGGTAAAACATAGCCGTGGCTCTCAAACTGTGCCAGTGTTGCCGGGTTGAAAAACAACATTTTTTAAATATTAAAAAAAAATAAAAACATAGAAAATGCTGCCGGAAATATGCGACTATCTCAGAGATGGTAACACCTACAGCAGCAATTTGCACATCCCTAGAAAGAAGAGACATAGACGCATCATTTGAGGGGTAAAACATAGCCGTGGCTCTTAAACTGTGCCAGTGTTGCCAGGTTGAAAAACCACATTTTTTAAATATTAAAAAAAAATAAAAACATAGAAAATGCTGCCGGCAATATGCCACTATCTCAGAGATGGTAACACCTACAGCAGCAATTTGCACATCCCTAGAAAGAGGAGACATAGACGCTTCATTTGAGGGGTAAAACATAGCCGTGGCTCTCAAACTGTGCCAGTGTTGCCAGGTTGAAAAACAACATTTTTTAAATATTAAAAAAAGTAAAAACATAGAAAATGCTGCCAGTAATATGCGACTATCTCTGAGATGGTAACACCTACAGCAGCAATTTGCACATCCCTAGAAAGAGGTGACATAGACGCTTCATTTGAGGGGTAAAACATAGCCGTGGCTCTCAAACTGTGCCAGTGTTGCCGGGTTGAAAAACAACATTTTTTAAATATTAAAAAAAAATAAAAACATAGAAAATGCTGCCGGCAATATGCGACTATCTCAGAGATGGTAACACCTACAGCAGCAATTTGCACATCCCTAGAAAGAGGAGACATAGACGCTTCATTTGAGGGGTAAAACATAGCCGTGGCTCTCAAACTGTGCCAGTGTTGCCAGGTTGAAAAACAACATTTTTTAAATATTAAAAAAAAATAAAAACATAGAAAATGCTGCCGGCAATATGCCACTATCTCAGAGATGGTAACACCTACAGCAGCAATTTGCACATCCCTAGAAAGAGGAGACATAGACGCTTCATTTGAGGGGTAAAACATAGCCGTGGCTCTCAAACTGTGCCAGTGTTGCCAGGTTGAAAAACAACATTTTTTAAATATTAAAAAAAAATAAAAACATAGAAAATGCTGCCGGCAATATGCGACTATCTCAGAGATGGTAACACCTACAGCAGCAATTTGCACATCCCTAGAAAGAGGTGACATAGACGCTTCATTTGAGGGGTAAAACATAGCCGTGGCTCTCAAACTGCGCCAGTGTTGCCAGGTTGAAAAACAACATTTTTTAATTATTAAAAAAAAATAAAAACATAGAAAATGCTGCCGGAAATATGCGACTATCTCAGAGATGGTAACACCTACAGCAGCAATTTGCACATCCCTAGAAAGAGGAGACATAGACGCTTCATTTGAGGGGTAAAACATAGCCGTGGCTCTCAAACTGTGCCAGTGTTGCCAGGTTGAAAAACAACATTTTTTAAATATTAAAAAAAAATAAAAACATAGAAAATGCTGCCGGCAATATGCGACTATCTCAGAGATGGTAACACCTACAGCAGCAATTTGCACATCCCTAGAAAGAGGAGACATAGACGCTTCATTTGAGTGGTAAAACATAGCCGTGGCTCTCTAACTGTGCCAGTGTTGCCAGGTTGAAAACCACATTTTTATAATATTAAAAAAAATAAAAACATAGAAAATGCTGCCGGCAATATGCCACTATCTCAGAGATGGTAACACCTACAGCAGCAATTTGCACATCCCTAGAAAGAGGAGACATAGACGCTTCATTTGAGGGGTAAAACATAGCCGTGGCTCTCAAACTGCGCCAGTGTTGCCAGGTTGAAAAACAACATTTTTTAAATATTAAAAAAAAATAAAAACATAGAAAATGCTGCCGGCAATATGCGACTATCTCAGAGATGGTAACACCTACAGCAGCAATTTGCACATCCCTAGAAAGAGGTGACATAGACGCTTCATTTGAGGGGTAAAACATAGCCGTGGCTCTCAAACTGCGCCAGTGTTGCCAGGTTGAAAAACAACATTTTTTAAATATTAAAAAAAAATAAAAACATAGAAAATGCTGCCAGTAATATGCGACTATCTCTGAGATGGTAACACCTACAGCAGCAATTTGCACATCCCTAGAAAGAGGTGACATAGACGCTTCATTTGAGGGGTAAAACATAGCCGTGGCTCTCAAACTGTGCCAGTGTTGCCGGGTTGAAAAACAACATTTTTTAAATATTAAAAAAAAATAAAAACATAGAAAATGCTGCCGGCAATATGCGACTATCTCAGAGATGGTAACACCTACAGCAGCAATTTGCACATCCCTAGAAAGAGGAGACATAGACGCTTCATTTGAGGGGTAAAACATAGCCGTGGCTCTCAAACTGTGCCAGTGTTGCCAGGTTGAAAAACAACATTTTTTAAATATTAAAAAAAAATAAAAACATAGAAAATGCTGCCGGCAATATGCGACTATCTCAGAGATGGTAACACCTACAGCAGCAATTTGCACATCCCTAGAAAGAGGTGACATAGACGCTTCATTTGAGGGGTAAAACATAGCCGTGGCTCTCAAACTGCGCCAGTGTTGCCAGGTTGAAAAACAACATTTTTTAATATTTAAAAAAAAATAAAAACATAGAAAATGCTGCCGGAAATATGCGACTATCTCAGAGATGGTAACACCTACAGCAGCAATTTGCACATCCCTAGAAAGAGGAGACATAGACGCTTCATTTGAGGGGTAAAACATAGCCGTGGCTCTCAAACTGTGCCAGTGTTGCCAGGTTGAAAAACAACATTTTTTAAATATTAAAAAAAAATAAAAACATAGAAAATGCTGCCGGAAATATGCGACTATCTCAGAGATGGTAACACCTACAGCAGCAATTTGCACATCCCTAGAAAGAGGAGACATATACGCTTCATTTGAGGGGTAAAACATAGCCGTGGCTCTCAAACTGTGCCAGTGTTGCCAGGTTGAAAAACAACATTTTTTAAATATTAAAAAAAAATAAAAACATAGAAAATGCTGCCGGCAATATGCGACTATCTCAGAGATGGTAACACCTACAGCAGCAATTTGCACATCCCTAGAAAGAGGAGACATAGACGCTTCATTGGAGGGGTAAAACATAGCCGTGGCTCTCAAACTGTGCCAGTGTTGCCAGGTTGAAAAACAACATTTTTTAAATATTAAAAAAAAATAAAAACATAGAAAATGCTGCCGGAAATATGCGACTATCTCAGAGATGGTAACACCTACAGCAGCAATTTGCACATCCCTAGAAAGAGGAGACATAGACGCTTCATTTGAGGGGTAAAACATAGCCGTGGCTCTCAAACTGTGCCAGTGTTGCCAGGTTGAAAAACAACATTTTTTAAATATTAAAAAAAAATAAAAACATAGAAAATGCTGCCGGAAATATGCGACTATCTCAGAGATGGTAACATCTACAGCAGCAGTTTGCACATCCCTAGAAAGAGGAGACATAGACGCTTCATTTGAGGGGTAAAACATAGCTGTGGCTCTCAAACTGCGCCAGTGTTGCCAGGTTGAAAAACAACATTTTTTAAATATTAAAAAAAAATAAAAACATAGAAAATGCTGCCGGAAATATGCGACTATCTCAGAGATGGTAACACCTACAGCAGCAATTTGCACATCCCTAGAAAGAGGAGACATAGACGCTTCATTTGAGGGGTAAAACATAGCCGTGGCTCTCAAACTGCGCCAGTGTTGCCAGGTTGAAAAACAACATTTTTTAATTATTAAAAAAAAATAAAAACATAGAAAATGCTGCCGGAAATATGCGACTATCTCAGAGATGGTAACACCTACAGCAGCAATTTGCACATCCCTAGAAAGAGGAGACATAGACGCTTCATTTGAGGGGTAAAACATAGCCGTGGCTCTCAAACTGTGCCAGTGTTGCCAGGTTGAAAAACAACATTTTTTAAATATTAAAAAAAAATAAAAACATAGAAAATGCTGCCGGAAATATGCGACTATCTCAGAGATGGTAACACCTACAGCAGCAATTTGCACATCCCTAAAAAGAGGAGACATATACGCTTCATTTGAGGGGTAAAACATAGGCGTGGCTCTCTAACTGTGCCAGTGTTGCCAGGTTGAAAACCATATTTTTATAATATTAAAAAAAATAAAAACATAGAAAATGCTGCCGGAAATATGCGACTATCTCAGAGATGGTAACACCTACAGCAGCAATTTGCACATCCCTAGAAAGAGGAGACATAGACGCTTCATTGGAGGGGTAAAACATAGCCGTGCCTCTCAAACTGTGCCAGTGTTGCCAGGTTGAAAAACAACATTTTTTAAATATTAAAAAAAAATAAAAACATAGAAAATGCTGCCGGAAATATGCGACTATCTCAGAGATGGTAACACCTACAGCAGCAATTTGCACATCCCTAGAAAGAGGAGACATAGACGCTTCATTGGAGCGGTAAAACATAGCCGTGGCTCTCAAACTGTGCCAGTGTTGCCAGGTTGAAAAACAACATTTTTTAAATATTAAAAAAAAATAAAAACATAGAAAATGCTGCCGGAAATATGCGACTATCTCAGAGATGGTAACACCTACAGCAGCAATTTGCACATCCCTAGAAAGAGGAGACATAGACGCTTCATTTGAGGGGTAAAACATAGCCGTGGCTCTCAAACTGTGCAAGTGTTGCCAGGTTGAAAAACAACATTTTTTAAATATTAAAAAAAAATAAAAACAGGGAAAATGCTGCCGGCAATATGCGACTATCTCAGAGATGGTAACACCTACAGCAGCAATTTGCACATCCCTAGAAAGAGGAGACATAGACGCTTCATTTGAGGGGTAAAACATAGCCGTGGCTCTCAAACTGCGCCAGTGTTGCCAGGTTGAAAAACAACATTTTTTAAATATTAAAAAAAAATAAAAACATAGAAAATGCTGCCGGCAATATGCGACTATCTCAGAGATGGTAACACCTACAGCAGCAATTTGCACATCCCTAGAAAGAGGAGACATAGACGCTTCATTTGAGGGGTAAAACATAGCCGTGGCTCTCAAACTGCGCCAGTGTTGCCAGGTTGAAAAACAACATTTTTTAAATATTAAAAAAAAATAAAAACATAGAAAATGCTGCCGGAAATATGCGACTATCTCAGAGATGGTAACACCTACAGTAGCAATTTGCACATCCCTAGAAAGAGGAGACATAGACGCTTCATTTGAGGGGTAAAACATAGCCGTAGCTCTCAAACTGCGCCAGTGTTGCCAGGTTGAAAAACAACATTTTTTAATTATTAAAAAAAAATAAAAACATAGAAAATGCTGCCGGAAATATGCGACTATCTCAGAGATGGTAACACCTACAGCAGCAATTTGCACATCCCTAGAAAGAGGAGACATAGACGCTTCATTTGAGGGGTAAAACATAGCCGTGGCTCTCAAACTGTGCCAGTGTTGCCAGGTTGAAAAACAACATTTTTTAAATATTAAAAAAAAATAAAAACATAGAAAATGCTGCCGGCAATATGCGACTATCTCAGAGATGGTAACACCTACAGCAGCAATTTGCACATCCCTAGAAAGAGGAGACATAGACCCTTCATTTGAGTGGTAAAACATAGCCGTGGCTCTCTAACTGTGCCAGTGTTGCCAGGTTGAAAACCACATTTTTATAATATTAAAAAAAATAAAAACATAGAAAATGCTGCCGGCAATATGCCACTATCTCAGAGATGGTAACACCTACAGCAGCAATTTTCACATCCCTAGAAAGAGGAGACATAGACGCTTCATTTGAGGGGTAAAACATAGCCGTGGCTCTCAAACTGTGCCAGTGTTGCCAGGTTGAAAAACAACATTTTTTAAATATTAAAAAAAAATAAAAACATAGAAAATGCTGCCGGCAATATGCCACTATCTCAGAGATGGTAACACCTACAGCAGCAATTTGCACATCCCTAGAAAGAGGAGACATAGACGCTTCATTTGAGGGGTAAAACATAGCCGTGGCTCTCAAACTGTGCCAGTGTTGCCAGGTTGAAAAACAACATTTTTTAAATATTAAAAAAAAATAAAAACATAGAAAATGCTGCCGGCAATATGCGACTATCTCAGAGATGGTAACACCTACAGCAGCAATTTGCACATTCCTAGAAAGAGGAGACATAGACGCTTCATTTGAGGGGTAAAACATAGCCGTGGCTCTGAAACTGTGCCAGTGTTTCCAGGTTGAAAAACAACATTTTTTAAATATTAAAAAAAAATAAAAACATAGAAAATGCTGCCGGAAATATGCGACTATCTCAGAGATGGTAACACCTACAGCAGCAATTTGCACATCCCTAGAAAGAGGAGACATAGACGCTTCATTTGAGGGGTAAAACATAGCCGTGGCTCTCAAACTGTGCCAGTGTTGCCAGGTTGAAAAACAACATTTTTTAAATATTAAAAAAAAATAAAAACATAGAAAATGCTGCCGGAAATATGCGACTATCTCAGAGATGGTAACACCTACAGCAGCAATTTGCACATCCCTAGAATGAGGAGACATAGACGCTTCATTTGAGGGGTAAAACATAGCCGTGGCTCTCAAACTGTGCCAGTGTTGCCGGGTTGAAAAACAACATTTTTTAAATATTAAAAAAAAAAAAAAACATAGAAAATGCTGCCGGAAATATGCGACTATCTCAGAGATGGTAACACCTACAGCAGCAATTTGCACATCCCTAGAAAGAGGAGACATAGACGCATCATTTGAGGGGTAAAACATAGCCGTGGCTCTTAAACTGTGCCAGTGTTGCCAGGTTGAAAAACCACATTTTTTAAATATTAAAAAAAAATAAAAACATAGAAAATGCTGCCGGCAATATGCCACTATCTCAGAGATGGTAACACCTACAGCAGCAATTTGCACATCCCTAGAAAGAGGAGACATAGACGCTTCATTTGAGGGGTAAAACATAGCCGTGGCTCTCAAACTGTGCCAGTGTTGCCAGGTTGAAAAACAACATTTTTTAAATATTAAAAAAAAATAAAAACATAGAAAATGCTGCCAGTAATATGCGACTATCTCTGAGATGGTAACACCTACAGCAGCAATTTGCACATCCCTAGAAAGAGGTGACATAGACGCTTCATTTGAGGGGTAAAACATAGCCGTGGCTCTCAAACTGTGCCAGTGTTGCCGGGTTGAAAAACAACATTTTTTAAATATTAAAAAAAAATAAAAACATAGAAAATGCTGCCGGCAATATGCGACTATCTCAGAGATGGTAACACCTACAGCAGCAATTTGCACATCCCTAGAAAGAGGAGACATAGACGCTTCATTTGAGGGGTAAAACATAGCCGTGGCTCTCAAACTGTGCCAGTGTTGCCAGGTTGAAAAACAACATTTTTTAAATATTAAAAAAAAATAAAAACATAGAAAATGCTGCCGGCAATATGCCACTATCTCAGAGATGGTAACACCTACAGCAGCAATTTGCACATCCCTAGAAAGAGGAGACATAGACGCTTCATTTGAGGGGTAAAACATAGCCGTGGCTCTCAAACTGTGCCAGTGTTGCCAGGTTGAAAAACAACATTTTTTAAATATTAAAAAAATATAAAAACATAGAAAATGCTGCCGGCAATATGCGACTATCTCAGAGATGGTAACACCTACAGCAGCAATTTGCACATCCCTAGAAAGAGGTGACATAGACGCTTCATTTGAGGGGTAAAACATAGCCGTGGCTCTCAAACTGCGCCAGTGTTGCCAGGTTGAAAAACAACATTTTTTAATTATTAAAAAAAAATAAAAACATAGAAAATGCTGCCGGAAATATGCGACTATCTCAGAGATGGTAACACCTACAGCAGCAATTTGCACATCCCTAGAAAGAGGAGACATAGACGCTTCATTTGAGGGGTAAAACATAGCCGTGGCTCTCAAACTGTGCCAGTGTTGCCAGGTTGAAAAACAACATTTTTTAAATATTAAAAAAAAATAAAAACATAGAAAATGCTGCCGGAAATATGCGACTATCTCAGAGATGGTAACACCTACAGCAGCAATTTGCACATCCCTAGAAAGAGGAGACATAGACGCTTCATTTGAGGGGTAAATCATAGCCGTGGCTCTCAAACTGTGCCAGTGTTGCCAGGTTGAAAAACAACATTTTTTAAATATTAAAAAAAAATAAAAACATAGAAAATGCTGCCGGCAATATGCGACTATCTCAGAGATGGTAACACCTACAGCAGCAATTTGCACATCCCTAGAAAGAGGAGACATAGACGCTTCATTTGAGTGGTAAAACATAGCCGTGGCTCTCTAACTGTGCCAGTGTTGCCAGGTTGAAAACCACATTTTTATAATATTAAAAAAAATAAAAACATAGAAAATGCTGCCGGCAATATGCCACTATCTCAGAGATGGTAACACCTACAGCAGCAATTTTCACATCCCTAGAAAGAGGAGACATAGACGCTTCATTTGAGGGGTAAAACATAGCCGTGGCTCTCAAACTGTGCCAGTGTTGCCAGGTTGAAAAACAACATTTTTTAAATATTAAAAAAAAATAAAAACATAGAAAATGCTGCCGGCAATATGCCACTATCTCAGAGATGGTAACACCTACAGCAGCAATTTGCACATCCCTAGAAAGAGGAGACATAGACGCTTCATTTGAGGGGTAAAACATAGCCGTGGCTCTCAAACTGTGCCAGTGTTGCCAGGTTGAAAAACAACATTTTTTAAATATTAAAAAAAAATAAAAACATAGAAAATGCTGCCGGCAATATGCGACTATCTCAGAGATGGTAACACCTACAGCAGCAATTTGCACATTCCTAGAAAGAGGAGACATAGACGCTTCATTTGAGGGGTAAAACATAGCCGTGGCTCTAAAACTGTGCCAGTGTTTCCAGGTTGAAAAACAACATTTTTTAAATATTAAAAAAAAATAAAAACATAGAAAATGCTGCCGGAAATATGCGACTATCTCAGAGATGGTAACACCTACAGCAGCAATTTGCACATCCCTAGAAAGAGGAGACATAGACGCTTCATTTGAGGGGTAAAACATAGCCGTGGCTCTCAAACTGTGCCAGTGTTGCCAGGTTGAAAAACAACATTTTTTAAATATTAAAAAAAAATAAAAACATAGAAAATGCTGCCGGCAATATGCGACTATCTCAGAGATGGTAACACCTACAGCAGCAATTTGCACATCCCTAGAATGAGGAGACATAGACGCTTCATTTGAGGGGTAAAACATAGCCGTGGCTCTCAAACTGTGCCAGTGTTGCCGGGTTGAAAAACAACATTTTTTAAATATTAAAAAAAAATAAAAACATAGAAAATGCTGCCGGAAATATGCGACTATCTCAGAGATGGTAACACCTACAGCAGCAATTTGCACATCCCTAGAAAGAGGAGACATAGACGCTTCATTTGAGTGGTAAAACATAGCCGTGGCTCTCAAACTGTGCCAGTGTTGCCAGGTTGAAAAACAACATTTTTTAAATATTAAAAAAAAAGAAAAACATAGAAAATGCTGCCGGCAATATGCGACTATCTCAGAGAAGGTAACACCTACAGCAGCAATTTGCACATCCCTAGAAAGAGGAGACATAGACGCTTCATTTGAGGGGTAAAACATAGCCGTGGCTCTCAAACTGTGCCAGTGTTGCCGGGTTGAAAAACAACATTTTTTAAATATTAAAAAAAAATAAAAACATAGAAAATGCTGCCGGCAATATGCGACTATCTCAGAGATGGTAACACCTACAGCAGCAATTTGCACATCCCTAGAAAGAGGAGACATAGACGCTTCATTTGAGGGGTAAAACATAGCCGTGGCTCTCAAACTGTGCCAGTGTTGCTAGGTTGAAAAACAACATTTTTTAAATATTAAAAAAAAATAAAAACAGAAAATGCTGCCGGAAATATGCGACTATCTCAGAGATGGTAACACCTACAGCAGCAATTTGCACATCCCTAGAAAGAGGAGACATAGACGCTTCATTTGAGGGGTAAAACATAGCCGTGGCTCTCAAACTGTGCCAGTGTTGCCAGGTTGAAAAACAACATTTTTTAAATATTAAAAAAAAATAAAAACATAGAAAATGCTGCCGGCAATATGCGACTATCTCAGAGATGGTAACACCTACAGCAGCAATTTGCACATCCCTAGAAAGAGGAGACATAGACGCTTCATTTGAGGGGTAAAACATAGCCGTGGCTCTCAAACTGTGCCAGTGTTGCTAGGTTGAAAAACAACATTTTTTAAATATTAAAAAAAAATAAAAACAGAAAATGCTGCCGGAAATATGCGACTATCTCAGAGATGGTAACACCTACAGCAGCAATTTGCACATCCCTAGAAAGAGGAGACATAGACGCTTCATTTGAGGGGTAAAACATAGCCGTGGCTCTCAAACTGTGCCAGTGTTGCCAGGTTGAAAAACAACATTTTTTAAATATTAAAAAAAAATAAAAACATAGAAAATGCTGCCGGCAATATGCGACTATCTCAGAGATGGTAACACCTACAGCAGCAATTTGCACATCCCTAGAAAGAGGAGACATAGACGCTTCATTTGAGGGGTAAAACATAGCCGTGGCTCTCAAACTGTGCCAGTGTTGCCAGGTTGAAAAACAACATTTTTTAAATATTAAAAAAAAATAAAAACAGAAAATGCTGCCGGAAATATGCGACTATCTCAGAGATGGTAACACCTACAGCAGCAATTTGCACATCCCTAGAAAGAGGAGACATAGACGCTTCATTTGAGGGGTAAAACATAGCCGTGGCTCTTAAACTGTGCCAGTGTTTCCAGGTTGAAAAACAACATTTTTTAAATATTAAAAAAAAATAAAAACATAGAAAATGCTGCCGGAAATATGCGACTATCTCAGAGATGGTAACACCTACAGCAGCAATTTGCACATCCCTAGAAAGAGGAGACATAGACGCTTCATTTGAGGGGTAAAACATAGCCGTGGCTCTCAAACTGTGCCAGTGTTGCCAGGTTGAAAAACAACATTTTTTAAATATTAAAAAAAAATAAAAACAGAAAATGCTGCCGGAAATATGCGACTATCTCAGAGATGGTAACACCTACAGCAGCAATTTGCACATCCCTAGAAAGAGGAGACATAGACGCTTCATTTGAGGGGTAAAACATAGCCGTGGCTCTCAAACTGTGCCAGTGTTGCCGGGTTGAAAAACAAAATTTTTTAAATATTAAAAAAAAATAAAAACATAGAAAATGCTGCCGGCAATATGCGACTATCTCAGAGATGGTAACACCTACAGCAGCAATTTGCACATCCCTAGAAAGAGGAGACATAGACGCTTTATTTGAGGGGTGAAACATAGCCGTGGCTCTCAAACTGTGCCAGTGTTGCCGGGTTGAAAAACAACATTTTTTAAATATTAAAAAAAAATAAAAACATAGAAAATGCTGCCGGCAATATGCGACTATCTCAGAGATGGTAACACCTACAGCAGCAATTTGCACATCCCTAGAAAGAGGAGACATAGACGCTTCATTTGAGGGGTAAAACATAGCCGTGGCTCTCAAACTGTGCCAGTGTTGCTAGGTTGAAAAACAACATTTTTTAAATATTAAAAAAAAATAAAAACAGAAAATGCTGCCGGAAATATGCGACTATCTCAGAGATGGTAACACCTACAGCAGCAATTTGCACATCCCTAGAAAGAGGAGACATAGACGCTTCATTTGAGGGGTAAAACATAGCCGTGGCTCTCAAACTGTGCCAGTGTTGCCAGGTTGAAAAACAACATTTTTTAAATATTAAAAAAAAATAAAAACATAGAAAATGCTGCCGGCAATATGCGACTATCTCAGAGATGGTAACACCTACAGCAGCAATTTGCACATCCCTAGAAAGATGAGACATAGACGCTTCATTTGAGGGGTAAAACATAGCCGTGGCTCTCAAACTGTGCCAGTGTTGCCAGGTTGAAAAACAACATTTTTTAAATATTAAAAAAAAATAAAAACATAGAAAATGCTGCCGGCAATATGCGACTATCTCAGAGAAGGTAACACCTACAGCAGCAATTTGCACATCCCTAGAAAGATGAGACATATACGCTTCATTTGAGGGGTAAAACATAGGCGTGGCTCTCTAACTGTGCCAGTGTTGCCAGGTTGAAAACCATATTTTTATAATATTAAAAAAAATAAAAACATAGAAAATGCTGCCGGAAATATGCGACTATCTCAGAGATGGTAACACCTACAGCAGCAATTTGCACATCCCTAGAAAGAGGAGACATAGACGCTTCATTTGAGGGGTAAAACATAGCCGTGGCTCTTAAACTGTGCCAGTGTTTCCAGGTTGAAAAACAACATTTTTTAAATATTAAAAAAAAATAAAAACATAGAAAATGCTGCCGGAAATATGCGACTATCTCAGAGATGGTAACACCTACAGCAGCAATTTGCACATCCCTAGAAAGAGGAGACATAGACGCTTCATTTGAGGGGTAAAACATAGCCGTGGCTCTCAAACTGTGCCAGTGTTGCCAGGTTGAAAAACAACATTTTTTAAATATTAAAAAAAAATAAAAACAGAAAATGCTGCCGGAAATATGCGACTATCTCAGAGATGGTAACACCTACAGCAGCAATTTGCACATCCCTAGAAAGAGGAGACATAGACGCTTCATTTGAGGGGTAAAACATAGCCGTGGCTCTCAAACTGTGCCAGTGTTGCCGGGTTGAAAAACAAAATTTTTTAAATATTAAAAAAAAATAAAAACATAGAAAATGCTGCCGGCAATATGCGACTATCTCAGAGATGGTAACACCTACAGCAGCAATTTGCACATCCCTAGAAAGAGGAGACATAGACGCTTTATTTGAGGGGTAAAACATAGCCGTGGCTCTCAAACTGTGCCAGTGTTGCCGGGTTGAAAAACAACATTTTTTAAATATTAAAAAAAAATAAAAACATAGAAAATGCTGCCGGCAATATGCGACTATCTCAGAGATGGTAACACCTACAGCAGCAATTTGCACATCCCTAGAAAGAGGAGACATAGACGCTTCATTTGAGGGGTAAAACATAGCCGTGGCTCTCAAACTGTGCCAGTGTTGCTAGGTTGAAAAACAACATTTTTTAAATATTAAAAAAAAATAAAAACAGAAAATGCTGCCGGAAATATGCGACTATCTCAGAGATGGTAACACCTACAGCAGCAATTTGCACATCCCTAGAAAGAGGAGACATAGACGCTTCATTTGAGGGGTAAAACATAGCCGTGGCTCTCAAACTGTGCCAGTGTTGCCAGGTTGAAAAACAACATTTTTTAAATATTAAAAAAAAATAAAAACATAGAAAATGCTGCCGGCAATATGCGACTATCTCAGAGATGGTAACACCTACAGCAGCAATTTGCACATCCCTAGAATGAGGAGACATAGACGCTTCATTTGAGGGGTAAAACATAGCCGTGGCTCTCAAACTGTGCCAGTGTTGCCGGGTTGAAAAACAACATTTTTTAAATATTAAAAAAAAATAAAAACATAGAAAATGCTGCCGGAAATATGCGACTATCTCAGAGATGGTAACACCTACAGCAGCAATTTGCACATCCCTAGAAAGAGGAGACATAGACGCATCATTTGAGGGGTAAAACATAGCCGTGGCTCTTAAACTGTGCCAGTGTTGCCAGGTTGAAAAACCACATTTTTTAAATATTAAAAAAAAATAAAAACATAGAAAATGCTGCCGGCAATATGCCACTATCTCAGAGATGGTAACACCTACAGCAGCAATTTGCACATCCCTAGAAAGAGGAGACATAGACGCTTCATTTGAGGGGTAAAACATAGCCGTGGCTCTCAAACTGTGCCAGTGTTGCCAGGTTGAAAAACAACATTTTTTAAATATTAAAAAAAAATAAAAACATAGAAAATGCTGCCAGTAATATGCGACTATCTCTGAGATGGTAACACCTACAGCAGCAATTTGCACATCCCTAGAAAGAGGTGACATAGACGCTTCATTTGAGGGGTAAAACATAGCCGTGGCTCTCAAACTGTGCCAGTGTTGCCGGGTTGAAAAACAACATTTTTTAAATATTAAAAAAAAATAAAAACATAGAAAATGCTGCCGGCAATATGCGACTATCTCAGAGATGGTAACACCTACAGCAGCAATTTGCACATCCCTAGAAAGAGGAGACATAGACGCTTCATTTGAGGGGTAAAACATAGCCGTGGCTCTCAAACTGTGCCAGTGTTGCCAGGTTGAAAAACAACATTTTTTAAATATTAAAAAAAAATAAAAACATAGAAAATGCTGCCGGCAATATGCCACTATCTCAGAGATGGTAACACCTACAGCAGCAATTTGCACATCCCTAGAAAGAGGAGACATAGACGCTTCATTTGAGGGGTAAAACATAGCCGTGGCTCTCAAACTGTGCCAGTGTTGCCAGGTTGAAAAACAACATTTTTTAAATATTAAAAAAAAATAAAAACATAGAAAATGCTGCCGGCAATATGCGACTATCTCAGAGATGGTAACACCTACAGCAGCAATTTGCACATCCCTAGAAAGAGGTGACATAGACGCTTCATTTGAGGGGTAAAACATAGCCGTGGCTCTCAAACTGCGCCAGTGTTGCCAGGTTGAAAAACAACATTTTTTAATTATTAAAAAAAAATAAAAACATAGAAAATGCTGCCGGAAATATGCGACTATCTCAGAGATGGTAACACCTACAGCAGCAATTTGCACATCCCTAGAAAGAGGAGACATAGACGCTTCATTTGAGGGGTAAAACATAGCCGTGGCTCTCAAACTGTGCCAGTGTTGCCAGGTTGAAAAACAACATTTTTTAAATATTAAAAAAAAATAAAAACATAGAAAATGCTGCCGGAAATATGCGACTATCTCAGAGATGGTAACACCTACAGCAGCAATTTGCACATCCCTAGAAAGAGGAGACATATACGCTTCATTTGAGGGGTAAAACATAGGCGTGGCTCTCTAACTGTGCCAGTGTTGCCAGGTTGAAAACCATATTTTTATAATATTAAAAAAAATAAAAACATAGAAAATGCTGCCGGAAATATGCGACTATCTCAGAGATGGTAACACCTACAGCAGCAATTTGCACATCCCTAGAAAGAGGAGACATAGACGCTTCATTGGAGGGGTAAAACATAGCCGTGCCTCTCAAACTGTGCAAGTGTTGCCAGGTTGAAAAACAACATTTTTTAAATATTAAAAAAAAATAAAAACATAGAAAATGCTGCCGGAAATATGCGACTATCTCAGAGATGGTAACACCTACAGCAGCAATTTGCACATCCCTAGAAAGAGGAGACATAGACGCTTCATTGGAGGGGTAAAACATAGCCGTGGCTCTCAAACTGTGCCAGTGTTGCCAGGTTGAAAAACAACATTTTTTAAATATTAAAAAAAAATAAAAACATAGAAAATGCTGCCGGAAATATGCGACTATCTCAGAGATGGTAACACCTACAGCAGCAATTTGCACATCCCTAGAAAGAGGAGACATAGACGCTTCATTTGAGGGGTAAAACATAGCCGTGGCTCTCAAACTGTGCAAGTGTTGCCAGGTTGAAAAACAACATTTTTTAAATATTAAAAAAAAATAAAAACAGGGAAAATGCTGCCGGCAATATGCGACTATCTCAGAGATGGTAACACCTACAGCAGCAATTTGCACATCCCTAGAAAGAGGAGACATAGACGCTTCATTTGAGGGGTAAAACATAGCCGTGGCTCTCAAACTGCGCCAGTGTTGCCAGGTTGAAAAACAACATTTTTTAAATATTAAAAAAAAATAAAAACATAGAAAATGCTGCCGGCAATATGCGACTATCTCAGAGATGGTAACACCTACAGCAGCAATTTGCACATCCCTAGAAAGAGGAGACATAGACGCTTCATTTGAGGGGTAAAACATAGCCGTGGCTCTCAAACTGCGCCAGTGTTGCCAGGTTGAAAAACAACATTTTTTAAATATTAAAAAAAAATAAAAACATAGAAAATGCTGCCGGAAATATGCGACTATCTCAGAGATGGTAACACCTACAGCAGCAATTTGCACATCCCTAGAAAGAGGAGACATAGACGCTTCATTTGAGGGGTAAAACATAGCCGTAGCTCTCAAACTGCGCCAGTGTTGCCAGGTTGAAAAACAACATTTTTTAATTATTAAAAAAAAATAAAAACATAGAAAATGCTGCCGGAAATATGCGACTATCTCAGAGATGGTAACACCTACAGCAGCAATTTGCACATCCCTAGAAAGAGGAGACATAGACGCTTCATTTGAGGGGTAAAACATAGCCGTGGCTCTCAAACTGTGCCAGTGTTGCCAGGTTGAAAAACAACATTTTTTAAATATTAAAAAAAAATAAAAACATAGAAAATGCTGCCGGCAATATGCGACTATCTCAGAGATGGTAACACCTACAGCAGCAATTTGCACATCCCTAGAAAGAGGAGACATAGACGCTTCATTTGAGTGGTAAAACATAGCCGTGGCTCTCTAACTGTGCCAGTGTTGCCAGGTTGAAAACCACATTTTTATAATATTAAAAAAAATAAAAACATAGAAAATGCTGCCGGCAATATGCCACTATCTCAGAGATGGTAACACCTACAGCAGCAATTTTCACATCCCTAGAAAGAGGAGACATAGACGCTTCATTTGAGGGGTAAAACATAGCCGTGGCTCTCAAACTGTGCCAGTGTTGCCAGGTTGAAAAACAACATTTTTTAAATATTAAAAAAAAATAAAATCATAGAAAATGCTGCCGGCAATATGCCACTATCTCAGAGATGGTAACACCTACAGCAGCAATTTGCACATCCCTAGAAAGAGGAGACATAGACGCTTCATTTGAGGGGTAAAACATAGCCGTGGCTCTCAAACTGTGCCAGTGTTGCCAGGTTGAAAAACAACATTTTTTAAATATTAAAAAAAAATAAAAACATAGAAAATGCTGCCGGCAATATGCGACTATCTCAGAGATGGTAACACCTACAGCAGCAATTTGCACATTCCTAGAAAGAGGAGACATAGACGCTTCATTTGAGGGGTAAAACATAGCCGTGGCTCTGAAACTGTGCCAGTGTTTCCAGGTTGAAAAACAACATTTTTTAAATATTAAAAAAAAATAAAAACATAGAAAATGCTGCCGGAAATATGCGACTATCTCAGAGATGGTAACACCTACAGCAGCAATTTGCACATCCCTAGAAAGAGGAGACATAGACGCTTCATTTGAGGGGTAAAACATAGCCGTGGCTCTCAAACTGTGCCAGTGTTGCCAGGTTGAAAAAACAACATTTTTTAAATATTAAAAAAAAATAAAAACATAGAAAATGCTGCCGGCAATATGCGACTATCTCAGAGATGGTAACACCTACAGCAGCAATTTGCACATCCCTAGAATGAGGAGACATAGACGCTTCATTTGAGGGGTAAAACATAGCCGTGGCTCTCAAACTGTGCCAGTGTTGCCGGGTTGAAAAACAACATTTTTTAAATATTAAAAAAAAATAAAAACATAGAAAATGCTGCCGGAAATATGCGACTATCTCAGAGATGGTAACACCTACAGCAGCAATTTGCACATCCCTAGAAAGAGGAGACATAGACGCATCATTTGAGGGGTAAAACATAGCCGTGGCTCTTAAACTGTGCCAGTGTTGCCAGGTTGAAAAACCACATTTTTTAAATATTAAAAAAAAATAAAAACATAGAAAATGCTGCCGGCAATATGCCACTATCTCAGAGATGGTAACACCTACAGCAGCAATTTGCACATCCCTAGAAAGAGGAGACATAGACGCTTCATTTGAGGGGTAAAACATAGCCGTGGCTCTCAAACTGTGCCTGTGTTGCCAGGTTGAAAAACAACATTTTTTAAATATTAAAAAAAAATAAAAACATAGAAAATGCTGCCAGTAATATGCGACTATCTCTGAGATGGTAACACCTACAGCAGCAATTTGCACATCCCTAGAAAGAGGTGACATAGACGCTTCATTTGAGGGGTAAAACATAGCCGTGGCTCTCAAACTGTGCCAGTGTTGCCGGGTTGAAAAACAACATTTTTTAAATATTAAAAAAAAATAAAAACATAGAAAATGCTGCCGGCAATATGCGACTATCTCAGAGACGGTAACACCTACAGCAGCAATTTGCACATCCCTAGAAAGAGGAGACATAGACGCTTCATTTGAGTGGTAAAACATAGCCGTGGCTCTCAAACTGTGCCAGTGTTGCCAGGTTGAAAAACAACATTTTTTAAATATTAAAAAAAAAGAAAAACATAGAAAATGCTGCCGGCAATATGCCACTATCTCAGAGATGGTAACACCAACAGCAGCAATTTGCACATCCCTAGAAAGAGCAGACATAGACGCTTCATTTGAGGGGTAAAACATAGCCGTGGCTCTTAAACTGTGCCAGTGTTGCCAGGTTGAAAAACAACATTTTTTAAATATTAAAAAAAAATAAAAACATAGAAAATGCTGCCGGCAATATGCGACTATCTCAGAGGAGGTAACACCTACAGCAGCAATTTGCACATCCCTAGAAAGAGGAGACATAGACGCTTCATTTGAGGGGTAAAACATAGCCGTGGCTCTTAAACTGTGCCAGTGTTACAGGTTGAAAAACCACATTTTTTAAATATTAAAAAAAAATAAAAACATAGAAAATGCTGCCGGCAATATGCGACTATCTCAGAGATGGTAACACCTACAGCAGCAATTTGCACATCCCTAGAAAGAGGAGACATAGACGCTTCATTTGAGGGGTAAAACATAGCCGTGGCTCTTAAACTGTGCCAGTGTTGCCAGGTTGAAAAACCACATTTTTTAAATGTTAAAAAAAAATAAAAACATAGAAAATGCTGCCGGAAATATGCGACTATCTCAGAGATGGTAACACCTACAGCAGCAATAGCCGTGGCTCTCAAACTGTGCCAGTGTTGCCAGGTTGAAAAACAACATTTTTTAAATATTAAAAAAAATAAAAACATAGAAAATGCTGCCGGCAATATGCGACTATCTCAGAGAAGGTAACACCTACAGCAGCAATTTGCACATCCCTAGAAAGATGAGACATAGACGCTTCATTTGAGGGGTAAAACATAGCCGTGGCTCTCAAACTGTGCCAGTGTTGCCAGGTTGAAAAACAACATTTTTTAAATATTAAAAAAAAATAAAAACATAGAAAATGCTGCCGGCAATATGCGACTATCTCAGAGGAGGTAACACCTACAGCAGCAATTTGCACATCCCTAGAAAGAGGAGACATAGACGCTTCATTGGAGGGGTAAAACATAGCCGTTGCTCTCAAACTGTGCCAGTGTTGCCAGGTTGAAAAACAACATTTTTTAAATATTAAAAAAAATAAAAACATAGAAAATGCTGCCGGAAATATGCGACTATCTCAGAGATGGTAACACCTACAGCAGCAATTTGCACATCCCTAGAAAGAGGAGACATAGACGCTTCATTTGAGGGGTAAAACATAGCCGTGGCTCTCAAACTGTGCCAGTGTTGCCAGGTTGAAAAACAACATTTTTTAAATATTAAAAAAAAATAAAAACATAGAAAATGCTGCCGGAAATATGCGACTATCTCAGAGATGGTAACATCTACAGCAGCAGTTTGCACATCCCTAGAAAGAGGAGACATAGACGCTTCATTTGAGGGGTAAAACATAGCCGTGGCTCTCAAACTGTGCCAGTGTTGCCAGGTTGAAAAACAACATTTTTTAAATATTAAAAAAAAATAAAAACATAGAAAATGCTGCCGGAAATATGCGACTATCTCAGAGATGGTAACACCTACAGCAGCAATTTGCACATCCCTAGAAAGAGGAGACATAGACGCTTCATTTGAGGGGTAAAACATAGCCGTGGCTCTCAAACTGCGCCAGTGTTGCCGGGTTGAAAAACAACATTTTTTAATTATTAAAAAAAAATAAAAACATAGAAAATGCTGCCGGAAATATGCGACTATCTCAGAGATGGTAACACCTACAGCAGCAATTTGCACATCCCTAGAAAGAGGAGACATAGACGCTTCATTGGAGGGGTAAAACATAGCCGTGCCTCTCAAACTGTGCCAGTGTTGCCAGGTTGAAAAACAACATTTTTTAAATATTAAAAAAAAATAAAAACATAGAAAATGCTGCCGGAAATATGCGACTATCTCAGAGATGGTAACACCTACAGCAGCAATTTGCACATTCCTAGAAAGAGGAGACATATACGCTTCATTTGAGGGGTAAAACATAGCCGTGGCTCTCAAACTGTGCAAGTGTTGCCAGGTTGAAAAACAACATTTTTTAAATATTAAAAAAAAATAAAAACAGAAAATGCTGCCGGAAATATGCGACTATCTCAGAGATGGTAACACCTACAGCAGCAATTTGCACATCCCTAGAAAGAGGAGACATAGACGCTTCATTTGAGGGGTAAAACATAGCCGTGCCTCTCAAACTGTGCCAGTGTTGCCAGGTTGAAAAACAACATTTTTTAAATATTAAAAAAAAATAAAAACATAGAAAATGCTGCCGGAAATATGCGACTATCTCAGAGATGGTAACACCTACAGCAGCAATTTGCACATTCCTAGAAAGAGGAGACATATACGCTTCATTTGAGGGGTAAAACATAGCCGTGGCTCTCAAACTGTGCAAGTGTTGCCAGGTTGAAAAACAACATTTTTTAAATATTAAAAAAAAATAAAAACATAGAAAATGCTGCCGGAAATATGCGACTATCTCAGAGATGGTAACACCTAGAGCAGCAATTTGCACATCCCTAGAAAGAGGAGACATAGACGCTTCATTTGAGGGGTAAAACATAGCCGTGGCTCTCAAACTGTGCCAGTGTTGCCAGGTTGAAAAACAACATTTTTTAAATATTAAAAAAAAATAAAAACATAGAAAATGCTGCCGGCAATATGCGACTATCTCAGAGATGGTAATACCTACAGCAGCAATTTGCACATCCCTAGAAAGATGAGACATAGACGCTTCATTTGAGGGGTAAAACATAGCCGTGGCTCTCAAACTGTGCCAGTGTTGCCAGGTTGAAAAACAACATTTTTTAAATATTAAAAAAAAATAAAAACATAGAAAATGCTGCCGGCAATATGCGACTATCTCAGAGAAGGTAACACCTACAGCAGCAATTTGCACATCCCTAGAAAGAGGAGACATAGACGCTTCATTTGAGGGGTAAAACATAGCCGTGGCTCTCAAACTGTGCCAGTGTTGCCAGGTTGAAAAACAACATTTTTTAAATATTAAAAAAAAATAAAAACATAGAAAATGCTGCCGGAAATATGCGACTATCTCAGAGATGGTAACACCTAGAGCAGCAATTTGCACATCCCTAGAAAGAGGAGACATAGACGCTTCATTTGAGGGGTAAAACATAGGCGTGGCTCTCTAACTGTGCCAGTGTTGCCAGGTTGAAAACCATATTTTTATAATATTAAAAAAAATAAAAACATAGAAAATGCTGCCGGAAATATGCGACTATCTCAGAGATGGTAACACCTACAGCAGCAATTTGCACATCCCTAGAAAGAGGAGACATAGACGCTTCATTTGAGGGGTAAAACATAGCCGTGGCTCTCAAACTGTGCCAGTGTTGCCAGGTTGAAAAACAACATTTTTTAAATATTAAAAAAAAATAAAAACATAGAAAATGCTGCCGGAAATATGCGACTATCTCAGAAATGGTAACACCTACAGCAGCAATTTGCACATCCCTAGAAAGAGGAGACATAGACGCTTCATTTGAGGGGTAAAACATAGCCGTGTGCCAGTTTTGCCAGGTTGAAAAACAACATTTTTTAAATATTAAAAAAAAATAAAAACATAGAAAATGCTGCCGGCAATATGCGACTATCTCAGAGATGGTAACACCTACAGCAGCAATTTGCACATCCCTAGAAAGAGGAGACATAGACGCTTCATTTGAGGGGTAAAACATAGCCGTGGCTCTTAAACTGTGCCAGTGTTGCCAGGTTGAAAAACCACATTTTTTAAATATTAAAAAAAAATAAAAACATAGAAAATGCTGCCGGCAATATGCCACTATCTCAGAGATGGTAACACCTACAGCAGCAATTTGCACATCCCTAGAAAGATGAGACATATACGCTTCATTTGAGGGGTAAAACATAGGCGTGGCTCTCTAACTGTGCCAGTGTTGCCAGGTTGAAAACCATATTTTTATAATATTAAAAAAAATAAAAACATAGAAAATGCTGCCGGAAATATGCGACTATCTCAGAGATGG
Source organism: Cheilosia vulpina (assembly GCA_916610125.1). Classification (NCBI taxonomy): domain Eukaryota; kingdom Metazoa; phylum Arthropoda; class Insecta; order Diptera; family Syrphidae; genus Cheilosia; species Cheilosia vulpina. The sequence goes on from OU744280.1 coordinate 48,265,076, forward strand.
TAACACCTACAGCAGCAATTTGCACATCCCTAGAAAGAGGAGACATAGACGCTTCATTTGAGGGGTAAAACATAGCCGTGGCTCTTAAACTGTGCCAGTGTTTCCAGGTTGAAAAACAACATTTTTTAAATATTAAAAAAAAATAAAAACATAGAAAATGCTGCCGGAAATATGCGACTATCTCAGAGATGGTAACACCTACAGCAGCAATTTGCACATCCCTAGAAAGAGGAGACATAGACGCTTCATTTGAGGGGTAAAACATAGCCGTGGCTCTCAAACTGTGCCAGTGTTGCCAGGTTGAAAAACAACATTTTTTAAATATTAAAAAAAAATAAAAACATAGAAAATGCTGCCGGAAATATGCGACTATCTCAGAGATGGTAACACCTACAGCAGCAATTTGCACATCCCTAGAAAGAGGAGACATAGACGCTTCATTGGAGGGGTAAAACATAGCCGTGGCTCTCAAACTGTGCCAGTGTTGCCAGGTTGAAAAACAACATTTTTTAAATATTAAAAAAAAATAAAAACATAGAAAATGCTGCCGGCAATATGCGACTATCTCAGAGAAGGTAACACCTACAGCAGCAATTTGCACATCCCTAGAAAGAGGAGACATAGACGCTTCATTGGAGGGGTAAAACATAGCCGTGGCTCTCAAACTGTGCCAGTGTTGCCAGGTTGAAAAACAACATTTTTTAAATATTAAAAAAAAATAAAAACATAGAAAATGCTGCCGGCAATATGCGACTATCTCAGAGGAGGTAACACCTACAGCAGCAATTTGCACATCCCTAGAAAGAGGAGACATAGACGCTTCATTGGAGGGGTAAAACATAGCCGTGCCTCTCAAACTGTGCCAGTGTTGCCAGGTTGAAAAACAACATTTTTTAAATATTAAAAAAAAATAAAAACATAGAAAATGCTGCCGGAAATATGCGACTATCTCAGAGATGGTAACACCTACAGCAGCAATTTGCACATCCCTAGAAAGAGGAGACATAGACGCTTCATTTGAGGGGTAAAACATAGCCGTGGCTCTCAAACTGTGCCAGTGTTGCCAGGTTGAAAAACAACATTTTTTAAATATTAAAAAAAAATAAAAACATAGAAAATGCTGCCGGAAATATGCGACTATCTCAGAGATGGTAACATCTACAGCAGCAGTTTGCACATCCCTAGAAAGAGGAGACATAGACGCTTCATTTGAGGGGTAAAACATAGCCGTGGCTCTCAAACTGCGCCAGTGTTGCCAGGTTGAAAAACAACATTTTTTAAATATTAAAAAAAAATAAAAACATAGAAAATGCTGCCGGAAATATGCGACTATCTCAGAGATGGTAACACCTACAGCAGCAATTTGCACATCCCTAGAAAGAGGAGACATAGACGCTTCATTTGAGGGGTAAAACATAGCCGTGGCTCTCAAACTGCGCCAGTGTTGCCAGGTTGAAAAACAACATTTTTTAATTATTAAAAAAAAATAAAAACATAGAAAATGCTGCCGGAAATATGCGACTATCTCAGAGATGGTAACACCTACAGCAGCAATTTGCACATCCCTAGAAAGAGGAGACATAGACGCTTCATTTGAGGGGTAAAACATAGCCGTGGCTCTCAAACTGTGCCAGTGTTGCCAGGTTGAAAAACAACATTTTTTAAATATTAAAAAAAAATAAAAACATAGAAAATGCTGCCGGAAATATGCGACTATCTCAGAGATGGTAACACCTACAGCAGCAATTTGCACATCCCTAGAAAGAGGAGACATATACGCTTCATTTGAGGGGTAAAACATAGGCGTGGCTCTCTAACTGTGCCAGTGTTGCCAGGTTGAAAAACAACATTTTTTAAATATTAAAAAAAAATAAAAACATAGAAAATGCTGCCGGAAATATGCGACTATCTCAGAGATGGTAACACCTACAGCAGCAATTTGCACATCCCTAGAAAGAGGAGACATAGACGCTTCATTTGAGGGGTAAAACATAGCCGTGGCTCGCAAACTGTGCCAGTGTTGCCAGGTTGAAAAACAACATTTTTTAAATATTAAAAAAAAATAAAAACATAGAAAATGCTGCCGGAAATATGCGACTATCTCAGAGATGGTAACATCTACAGCAGCAGTTTGCACATCCCTAGAAAGAGGAGACATAGACGCTTCATTTGAGGGGTAAAACATAGCCGTGGCTCTCAAACTGCGCCAGTGTTGCCAGGTTGAAAAACAACATTTTTTAAATATTAAAAAAAAATAAAAACATAGAAAATGCTGCCGGAAATATGCGACTATCTCAGAGATGGTAACACCTACAGCAGCAATTTGCACATCCCTAGAAAGAGGAGACATAGACGCTTCATTTGAGGGGTAAAACATAGCCGTGGCTCTCAAACTGCGCCAGTGTTGCCAGGTTGAAAAACAACATTTTTTAATTATTAAAAAAAAATAAAAACATAGAAAATGCTGCCGGAAATATGCGACTATCTCAGAGATGGTAACACCTACAGCAGCAATTTGCACATCCCTAGAAAGAGGAGACATAGACGCTTCATTTGAGGGGTAAAACATAGCCGTGACTCTCAAACTGTGCCAGTGTTGCCAGGTTGAAAAACAACATTTTTTAAATATTAAAAAAAAATAAAAACATAGAAAATGCTGCCGGAAATATGCGACTATCTCAGAGATGGTAACACCTACAGCAGCAATTTGCACATCCCTAGAAAGAGGAGACATATACGCTTCATTTGAGGGGTAAAACATAGCCGTGCCTCTCAAACTGTGCCAGTGTTGCCAGGTTGAAAAACAACATTTTTTAAATATTAAAAAAAAATAAAAACATAGAAAATGCTGCCGGAAATATGCGACTATCTCAGAGATGGTAACACCTACAGCAGCAATTTGCACATCCCTAGAAAGAGGAGACATAGACGCTTCATTGGAGGGGTAAAACATAGCCGTGCCTCTCAAACTGTGCCAGTGTTGCCAGGTTGAAAAACAACATTTTTTAAATATTAAAAAAAAATAAAAACATAGAAAATGCTGCCGGAAATATGCGACTATCTCAGAGATGGTAACACCTACAGCAGCAATTTGCACATCCCTAGAAAGAGGAGACATAGACGCTTCATTGGAGGGGTAAAACATAGCCGTGGCTCTCAAACTGCGCCAGTGTTGCCAGGTTGAAAAACAACATTTTTTAATTATTAAAAAAAAATAAAAACATAGAAAATGCTGCCGGAAATATGCGACTATCTCAGAGATGGTAACACCTACAGCAGCAATTTGCACATCCCTAGAAAGAGGAGACATAGACGCTTCATTTGAGGGGTAAAACATAGCCGTGGCTCTCAAACTGTGCCAGTGTTGCCAGGTTGAAAAACAACATTTTTTAAATATTAAAAAAAAATAAAAACATAGAAAATGCTGCCGGAAATATGCGACTATCTCAGAGATGGTAACACCTACAGCAGCAATTTGCACATCCCTAGAAAGAGGAGACATATACGCTTCATTTGAGGGGTAAAACATAGGCGTGGCTCTCTAACTGTGCCAGTGTTGCCAGGTTGAAAACCATATTTTTATAATATTAAAAAAAATAAAAACATAGAAAATGCTGCCGGAAATATGCGACTATCTCAGAGATGGTAACACCTACAGCAGCAATTTGCACATCCCTAGAAAGAGGAGACATAGACGCTTCATTTGAGGGGTAAAACATAGCCGTGGCTCTAAAACTGTGCCAGTGTTTCCAGGTTGAAAAACAACATTTTTTAAATATTAAAAAAAAATAAAAACATAGAAAATGCTGCCGGAAATATGCGACTATCTCAGAGATGGTAACACCTACAGCAGCAATTTGCACATCCCTAGAAAGAGGAGACATAGACGCTTCATTTGAGGGGTAAAACATAGCCGTGGCTCTCAAACTGTGCCAGTGTTGCCAGGTTGAAAAACAACATTTTTTAAATATTAAAAAAAAATAAAAACAGAAAATGCTGCCGGAAATATGCGACTATCTCAGAGATGATAACACCTACAGCAGCAATTTGCACATCCCTAGAAAGAGGAGACATAGACGCTTCATTTGAGGGGTAAAACATAGCCGTGGCTCTCAAACTGTGCCAGTGTTGCCGGGTTGAAAAACAACATTTTTTAAATATTAAAAAAAAATAAAAACATAGAAAATGCTGCCGGCAATATGCGACTATCTCAGAGATGGTAACACCTACAGCAGCAATTTGCACATCCCTAGAAAGAGGAGACATAGACGCTTCATTTGAGTGGTAAAACATAGCCGTGGCTCTCAAACTGTGCCAGTGTTGCCAGGTTGAAAAACAACATTTTTTAAATATTAAAAAAAAAGAAAAACATAGAAAATGCTGCCGGCAATATGCGACTATCTCAGAGAAGGTAACACCTACAGCAGCAATTTGCACATCCCTAGAAAGAGGAGACATAGACGCTTCATTTGAGGGGTAAAATATTAAAAAAAAATAAAAACATAGAAAATGCTGCCGGAAATATGCGACTATCTCAGAGATGGTAACACCTACAGCAGCAATTTGCACATCCCTAGAAAGAGGAGACATAGACGCTTCATTTGAGGGGTAAAACATAGCCGTGGCTCTCAAACTGTGCCAGTGTTGCTAGGTTGAAAAACAACATTTTTTAAATATTAAAAAAAAATAAAAACAGAAAATGCTGCCGGAAATATGCGACTATCTCAGAGATGGTAACACCTACAGCAGCAATTTGCACATCCCTAGAAAGAGGAGACATAGACGCTTCATTTGAGTGGTAAAACATAGCCGTGGCTCTCAAACTGTGCCAGTGTTGCCAGGTTGAAAAACAACATTTTTTAAATATTAAAAAAAAAGAAAAACATAGAAAATGCTGCCGGCAATATGCGACTATCTCAGAGATGGTAACACCTACAGCAGCAATTTGCACATCCCTAGAAAGAGGAGACATATACGCTTCATTTGAGGGGTAAAACATAGGCGTGGCTCTCTAACTGTGCCAGTGTTGCCAGGTTGAAAACCATATTTTTATAATATTAAAAAAAATAAAAACATAGAAAATGCTGCCGGAAATATGCGACTATCTCAGAGATGGTAACACCTACAGCAGCAATTTGCACATCCCTAGAAAGAGGAGACATAGACGCTTCATTGGAGGGGTAAAACATAGCCGTGCCTCTCAAACTGTGCCAGTGTTGCCAGGTTGAAAAACAACATTTTTTAAATATTAAAAAAAAATAAAAACATAGAAAATGCTGCCGGAAATATGCGACTATCTCAGAGATGGTAACACCTACAGCAGCAATTTGCACATCCCTAGAAAGAGGAGACATAGACGCTTCATTGGAGGGGTAAAACATAGCCGTGGCTCTCAAACTGTGCCAGTGTTGCCAGGTTGAAAAACAACATTTTTTAAATATTAAAAAAAAATAAAAACATAGAAAATGCTGCCGGAAATATGCGACTATCTCAGAGATGGTAACACCTACAGCAGCAATTTACACATCCCTAGAAAGAGGAGACATAGACGCTTCATTTGAGGGGTAAAACATAGCCGTGGCTCTCAAACTGTGCAAGTGTTGCCAGGTTGAAAAACAACATTTTTTAAATATTAAAAAAAAATAAAAACAGGGAAAATGCTGCCGGCAATATGCGACTATCTCAGAGATGGTAACACCTACAGCAGCAATTTGCACATCCCTAGAAAGAGGAGACATAGACGCTTCATTTGAGGGGTAAAACATAGCCGTGGCTCTCAAACTGCGCCAGTGTTGCCAGGTTGAAAAACAACATTTTTTAAATATTAAAAAAAAATAAAAACATAGAAAATGCTGCCGGCAATATGCGACTATCTCAGAGATGGTAACACCTACAGCAGCAATTTGCACATCCCTAGAAAGAGGAGACATAGACGCTTCATTTGAGGGGTAAAACATAGCCGTGGCTCTCAAACTGCGCCAGTGTTGCCAGGTTGAAAAACAACATTTTTTAAATATTAAAAAAAAATAAAAACATAGAAAATGCTGCCGGAAATATGCGACTATCTCAGAGATGGTAACACCTACAGCAGCAATTTGCACATCCCTAGAAAGAGGAGACATAGACGCTTCATTTGAGGGGTAAAACATAGCCGTAGCTCTCAAACTGCGCCAGTGTTGCCAGGTTGAAAAACAACATTTTTTAATTATTAAAAAAAAATAAAAACATAGAAAATGCTGCCGGAAATATGCGACTATCTCAGAGATGGTAACACCTACAGCAGCAATTTGCACATCCCTAGAAAGAGGAGACATAGACGCTTCATTTGAGGGGTAAAACATAGCCGTGGCTCTCAAACTGTGCCAGTGTTGCCAGGTTGAAAAACAACATTTTTTAAATATTAAAAAAAAATAAAAACATAGAAAATGCTGCCGGCAATATGCGACTATCTCAGAGATGGTAACATCTACAGCAGCAGTTTGCACATCCCTAGAAAGAGGAGACATAGACGCTTCATTTGAGGGGTAAAACATAGCCGTGGCTCTCAAACTGCGCCAGTGTTGCCAGGTTGAAAAACAACATTTTTTAAATATTAAAAAAAAATAAAAACATAGAAAATGCTGCCGGAAATATGCGACTATCTCAGAGATGGTAACACCTACAGCAGCAATTTGCACATCCCTAGAAAGAGGAGACATAGACGCTTCATTTGAGGGGTAAAACATAGCCGTGGCTCTCAAACTGCGCCAGTGTTGCCAGGTTGAAAAACAACATTTTTTAAATATTAAAAAAAAATAAAAACATAGAAAATGCTGCCGGAAATATGCGACTATCTCAGAGATGGTAACACCTACAGCAGCAATTTGCACATCCCTAGAAAGAGGAGACATAGACGCTTCATTTGAGGGGTAAAACATAGCCGTGGCTCTCAAACTGCGCCAGTGTTGCCAGGTTGAAAAACAACATTTTTTAATTATTAAAAAAAAATAAAAACATAGAAAATGCTGCCGGAAATATGCGACTATCTCAGAGATGGTAACACCTACAGCAGCAATTTGCACATCCCTAGAAAGAGGAGACATAGACGCTTCATTTGAGGGGTAAAACATAGCCGTGGCTCTCAAACTGTGCCAGTGTTGCCAGGTTGAAAAACAACATTTTTTAAATATTAAAAAAAAATAAAAACACAGAAAATGCTGCCGGAAATATGCGACTATCTCAGAGATGGTAACACCTACAGCAGCAATTTGCACATCCCTAGAAAGAGGAGACATATACGCTTCATTTGAGGGGTAAAACATAGGCGTGGCTCTCTAACTGTGCCAGTGTTGCCAGGTTGAAAACCATATTTTTATAATATTAAAAAAAATAAAAACATAGAAAATGCTGCCGGAAATATGCGACTATCTCAGAGATGGTAACACCTACAGCAGCAATTTGCACATCCCTAGAAAGAGGAGACATAGACGCTTCATTGGAGGGGTAAAACATAGCCGTGCCTCGCAAACTGTGCCAGTGTTGCCAGGTTGAAAAACAACATTTTTTAAATATTAAAAAAAAATAAAAACATAGAAAATGCTGCCGGAAATATGCGACTATCTCAGAGATGGTAACACCTACAGCAGCAATTTGCACATCCCTAGAAAGAGGAGACATAGACGCTTCATTGGAGGGGTAAAACATAGCCGTGGCTCTCAAACTGTGCCAGTGTTGCCAGGTTGAAAAACAACATTTTTTAAATATTAAAAAAAAATAAAAACATAGAAAATGCTGCCGGAAATATGCGACTATCTCAGAGATGGTAACACCTACAGCAGCAATTTGCACATCCCTAGAAAGAGGAGACATAGACGCTTCATTTGAGGGGTAAAACATAGCCGTGGCTCTCAAACTGTGCAAGTGTTGCCAGGTTGAAAAACAACATTTTTTAAATATTAAAAAAAAATAAAAACAGGGAAAATGCTGCCGGCAATATGCGACTATCTCAGAGATGGTAACACCTACAGCAGCAATTTGCACATCCCTAGAAAGAGGAGACATAGACGCTTCATTTGAGGGGTAAAACATAGCCGTGGCTCTCAAACTGCGCCAGTGTTGCCAGGTTGAAAAACAACATTTTTTAAATATTAAAAAAAAATAAAAACATAGAAAATGCTGCCGGCAATATGCGACTATCTCAGAGATGGTAACACCTACAGCAGCAATTTGCACATCCCTAGAAAGAGGAGACATAGACGCTTCATTTGAGGGGTAAAACATAGCCGTGGCTCTCAAACTGCGCCAGTGTTGCCAGGTTGAAAAACAACATTTTTTAAATATTAAAAAAAAATAAAAACATAGAAAATGCTGCCGGAAATATGCGACTATCTCAGAGATGGTAACACCTACAGCAGCAATTTGCACATCCCTAGAAAGAGGAGACATAGACGCTTCATTTGAGGGGTAAAACATAGCCGTAGCTCTCAAACTGCGCCAGTGTTGCCAGGTTGAAAAACAACATTTTTTAATTATTAAAAAAAAATAAAAACATAGAAAATGCTGCCGGAAATATGCGACTATCTCAGAGATGGTAACACCTACAGCAGCAATTTGCACATCCCTAGAAAGAGGAGACATAGACGCTTCATTTGAGGGGTAAAACATAGCCGTGGCTCTCAAACTGTGCCAGTGTTGCCAGGTTGAAAAACAACATTTTTTAAATATTAAAAAAAAATTAAAACATAGAAAATGCTGCCGGCAATATGCGACTATCTCAGAGATGGTAACACCTACAGCAGCAATTTGCACATCCCTAGAAAGAGGAGACATAGACGCTTCATTTGAGTGGTAAAACATAGCCGTGGCTCTCTAACTGTGCCAGTGTTGCCAGGTTGAAAACCACATTTTTATAATATTAAAAAAAATAAAAACATAGAAAATGCTGCCGGCAATATGCCACTATCTCAGAGATGGTAACACCTACAGCAGCAATTTTCACATCCCTAGAAAGAGGAGACATAGACGCTTCATTTGAGGGGTAAAACATAGCCGTGGCTCTCAAACTGTGCCAGTGTTGCCAGGTTGAAAAACAACATTTTTTAAATATTAAAAAAAAATAAAAACATAGAAAATGCTGCCGGCAATATGCCACTATCTCAGAGATGGTAACACCTACAGCAGCAATTTGCACATCCCTAGAAAGAGGAGACATAGACGCTTCATTTGAGGGGTAAAACATAGCCGTGGCTCTCAAACTGTGCCAGTGTTGCCAGGTTGAAAAACAACATTTTTTAAATATTAAAAAAAAATAAAAACATAGAAAATGCTGCCGGCAATATGCGACTATCTCAGAGATGGTAACACCTACAGCAGCAATTTGCACATTCCTAGAAAGAGGAGACATAGACGCTTCATTTGAGGGGTAAAACATAGCCGTGGCTCTCAAACTGTGCCAGTGTTGCCGGGTTGAAAAACAACATTTTTTAAATATTAAAAAAAAATAAAAACATAGAAAATGCTGCCGGAAATATGCGACTATCTCAGAGATGGTAACACCTACAGCAGCAATTTGCACATCCCTAGAAAGAGGAGACATAGACGCTTCATTTGAGGGGTAAAACATAGCCGTGGCTCTTAAACTGTGCCAGTGTTGCCAGGTTGAAAAACCACATTTTTTAAATATTAAAAAAAAATACAAACATAGAAAATGCTGCCGGCAATATGCCACTATCTCAGAGATGGTAACACCTACAGCAGCAATTTGCACATCCCTAGAAAGAGGAGACATAGACGCTTCATTTGAGGGGTAAAACATAGCCGTGGCTCTCAAACTGTGCCAGTGTTGCCAGGTTGAAAAACAACATTTTTTAAATATTAAAAAAAAATAAAAACATAGAAAATGCTGCCAGTAATATGCGACTATCTCTGAGATGGTAACACCTACAGCAGCAATTTGCACATCCCTAGAAAGAGGAGACATAGACGCTTCATTTGAGGGGTAAAACATAGCCGTGGCTCTCAAACTGTGCCAGTGTTGCCGGGTTGAAAAACAACATTTTTTAAATATTAAAAAAAAATAAAAACATAGAAAATGCTGCCGGCAATATGCGACTATCTCAGAGATGGTAACACCTACAGCAGCAATTTGCACATCCCTAGAAAGAGGAGACATAGACGCTTCATTTGAGTGGTAAAACATAGCCGTGGCTCTCAAACTGTGCCAGTGTTGCCAGGTTGAAAAACAACATTTTTTAAATATTAAAAAAAAAGAAAAACATAGAAAATGCTGCCGGCAATATGCCACTATCTCAGAGATGGTAACACCAACAGCAGCAATTTGCACATCCCTAGAAAGAGCAGACATAGACGCTTCATTTGAGGGGTAAAACATAGCCGTGGCTCTTAAACTGTGCCAGTGTTGCCAGGTTGAAAAACAACATTTTTTAAATATTAAAAAAAAATAAAAACATAGAAAATGCTGCCGGCAATATGCGACTATCTCAGAGGAGGTAACACCTACAGCAGCAATTTGCACATCCCTAGAAAGAGGAGACATAGACGCTTCATTTGAGGGGTAAAACATAGCCGTGGCTCTTAAACTGTGCCAGTGTTACAGGTTGAAAAACCACATTTTTTAAATATTAAAAAAAAATAAAAACATAGAAAATGCTGCCGGCAATATGCGACTATCTCAGAGATGGTAACACCTACAGCAGCAATTTGCACATCCCTAGAAAGAGGAGACATAGACGCTTCATTTGAGGGGTAAAACATAGCCGTGGCTCTTAAACTGTGCCAGTGTTGCCAGGTTGAAAAACCACATTTTTTAAATATTAAAAAAAAATAAAAACATAGAAAATGCTGCCGGAAATATGCGACTATCTCAGAGATGGTAACACCTACAGCAGCAATAGCCGTGGCTCTCAAACTGTGCCAGTGTTGCCAAGTTGAAAAACAACATTTTTTAAATATTAAGAAAAATAAAAACATAGAAAATGCTGCCGGCAATATGCGACTATCTCAGAGAAGGTAACACCTACAGCAGCAATTTGCACATCCCTAGAAAGATGAGACATAGACGCTTCATTTGAGGGGTAAAACATAGCCGTGGCTCTCAAACTGTGCCAGTGTTGCCAGGTTGAAAAACAACATTTTTTAAATATTAAAAAAAAATAAAAACATAGAAAATGCTGCCGGCAATATGCGACTATCTCAGAGGAGGTAACACCTACAGCAGCAATTTGCACATCCCTAGAAAGAGGAGACATAGACGCTTCATTGGAGGGGTAAAACATAGCCGTGGCTCTCAAACTGTGCCAGTGTTGCCAGGTTGAAAAACAACATTTTTTAAATATTAAAAAAAAATAAAAACATAGAAAATGCTGCCGGAAATATGCGACTATCTCAGAGATGGTAACACCTACAGCAGCAATTTGCACATCCCTAGAAAGAGGAGACATAGACGCTTCATTTGAGGGGTAAAACATAGCCGTGGCTCTCAAACTGTGCCAGTGTTGCCAGGTTGAAAAACAACATTTTTTAAATATTAAAAAAAAATAAAAACATAGAAAATGCTGCCGGAAATATGCGACTATCTCAGAGATGGTAACATCTACAGCAGCAGTTTGCACATCCCTAGAAAGAGGAGACATAGACGCTTCATTTGAGGGGTAAAACATAGCCGTGGCTCTCAAACTGCGCCAGTGTTGCCAGGTTGAAAAACAACATTTTTTAAATATTAAAAAAAAATAAAAACATAGAAAATGCTGCCGGAAATATGCGACTATCTCAGAGATGGTAACACCTACAGCAGCAATTTGCACATCCCTAGAAAGAGGAGACATAGACGCTTCATTTGAGGGGTAAAACATAGCCGTGGCTCTCAAACTGCGCCAGTGTTGCCGGGTTGAAAAACAACATTTTTTAATTATTAAAAAAAAATAAAAACATAGAAAATGCTGCCGGAAATATGCGACTATCTCAGAGATGGTAACACCTACAGCAGCAATTTGCACATCCCTAGAAAGAGGAGACATAGACGCTTCATTTGAGGGGTAAAACATAGCCGTGGCTCTCAAACTGTGCCAGTGTTGCCAGGTTGAAAAACAACATTTTTTAAATATTAAAAAAAAAAAAAAACATAGAAAATGCTGCCGGAAATATGCGACTATCTCAGAGATGGTAACACCTACAGCAGCAATTTGCACATCCCTAGAAAGAGGAGACATATACGCTTCATTTGAGAGGTAAAACATAGGCGTGGCTCTCTAACTGTGCCAGTGTTGCCAGGTTGAAAACCATATTTTTATAATATTAAAAAAAATAAAAACATAGAAAATGCTGCCGGAAATATGCGACTATCTCAGAGATGGTAACACCTACAGCAGCAATTTGCACATCCCTAGAAAGAGGAGACATAGACGCTTCATTGGAGGGGTAAAACATAGCCGTGCCTCTCAAACTGTGCCAGTGTTGCCAGGTTGAAAAACAACATTTTTTAAATATTAAAAAAAAATAAAAACATAGAAAATGCTGCCGGAAATATGCGACTATCTCAGAGATGGTAACACCTACAGCAGCAATTTGCACATTCCTAGAAAGAGGAGACATATACGCTTCATTTGAGGGGTAAAACATAGCCGTGGCTCTCAAACTGTGCAAGTGTTGCCAGGTTGAAAAACAACATTTTTTAAATATTAAAAAAAAATAAAAACAGAAAATGCTGCCGGAAATATGCGACTATCTCAGAGATGGTAACACCTACAGCAGCAATTTGCACATCCCTAGAAAGATGAGACATAGACGCTTCATTTGAGGGGTAAAACATAGCCGTGGCTCTCAAACTGTGCCAGTGTTGCCAGGTTGAAAAAACACATTTTTTAAATATTAAAAAAAAATAAAAACATAGAAAATGCTGCCGGAAATATGCGACTATCTCAGAGATGGTAACACCTAGAGCAGCAATTTGCACATCCCTAGAAAGAGGAGACATAGACGCTTCATTTGAGGGGTAAAACATAGCCGTGGCTCTCAAACTGTGCCAGTGTTGCCAGGTTGAAAAACAACATTTTTTAAATATTAAAAAAAAATAAAAACATAGAAAATGCTGCCGGCAATATGCGACTATCTCAGAGATGGTAACACCTACAGCAGCAATTTGCACATCCCTAGAAAGATGAGACATAGACGCTTCATTTGAGGGGTAAAACATAGCCGTGGCTCTCAAACTGTGCCAGTGTTGCCAGGTTGAAAAACAACATTTTTTAAATATTAAAAAAAAATAAAAACATAGAAAATGCTGCCGGCAATATGCGACTATCTCAGAGAAGGTAACACCTACAGCAGCAATTTGCACATCCCTAGAAAGATGAGACATATACGCTTCATTTGAGGGGTAAAACATAGGCGTGGCTCTCTAACTGTGCCAGTGTTGCCAGGTTGAAAACCATATTTTTATAATATTAAAAAAAATAAAAACATAGAAAATGCTGCCGGAAATATGCGACTATCTCAGAGATGGTAACACATACAGCAGCAATTTGCACATCCCTAGAAAGAGGAGACATAGACGCTTCATTTGAGGGGTAAAACATAGCCGTGGCTCTCAAACTGTGCCAGTGTTGCCAGGTTGAAAAACAACATTTTTTAAATATTAAAAAAAAATAAAAACATAGAAAATGCTGCCGGAAATATGCGACTATCTCAGAGATGGTAACACCTACAGCAGCAATTTGCACATCCCTAGAAAGAGGAGACACAGACGCTTCATTTGAGGGGTAAAACATAGCCGTGTGCCAGTTTTGCCAGGTTGAAAAACAACATTTTTTAAATATTAAAAAAAAATAAAAACATAGAAAATGCTGCCGGCAATATGCGACTATCTCAGAGATGGTAACACCTACAGCAGCAATTTGCACATCCCTAGAAAGATGAGACATAGACGCTTCATTTGAGGGGTAAAACATAGCCGTGGCTCTCAAACTGTGCCAGTGTTGCCAGGTTGAAAAACAACATTTTTTAAATATTAAAAAAAAATAAAAACATAGAAAATGCTGCCGGCAATATGCGACTATCTCAGAGGAGGTAATACCTACAGCAGCAATTTGCACATTCCTAGAAAGAGGAGACATATACGCTTCATTTGAGGGGTAAAACATAGCCGTGGCTCTCAAACTGTGCAAGTGTTGCCAGGTTGAAAAACAACATTTTTTAAATATTAAAAAAAAATAAAAACAGAAAATGCTGCCGGAAATATGCGACTATCTCAGAGATGGTAACACCTACAGCAGCAATTTGCACATCCCTAGAAAGAGGAGACATAGACGCTTCATTTGAGGGGTAAAACATAGCCGTGGCTCTTAAACTGTGCCAGTGTTGCCAGGTTGAAAAACCACATTTTTTAAATATTAAAAAAAAATAAAAACATAGAAAATGCTGCCGGAAATATGCGACTATCTCAGAGATGGTAACACCTACAGCAGCAATAGCCGTGGCTCTCAAACTGTGCCAGTGTTGCCAAGTTGAAAAACAACATTTTTTAAATATTAAAAAAAATAAAAACATAGAAAATGCTGCCGGCAATATGCGACTATCTCAGAGAAGGTAACACCTACAGCAGCAATTTGCACATCCCTAGAAAGAGGAGACATAGACGCTTCATTTGAGTGGTAAAACATAGCCGTGGCTCTCAAACTGTGCCAGTGTTGCCAGGTTGAAAAACAACATTTTTTAAATATTAAAAAAAAAGAAAAACATAGAAAATGCTGCCGGCAATATGCCACTATCTCAGAGATGGTAACACCAACAGCAGCAATTTGCACATCCCTAGAAAGAGCAGACATAGACGCTTCATTTGAGGGGTAAAACATAGCCGTGGCTCTTAAACTGTGCCAGTGTTGCCAGGTTGAAAAACAACATTTTTTAAATATTAAAAAAAAATAAAAACATAGAAAATGCTGCCGGCAATATGCGACTATCTCAGAGGAGGTAACACCTACAGCAGCAATTTGCACATCCCTAGAAAGAGGAGACATAGACGCTTCATTTGAGGGGTAAAACATAGCCGTGGCTCTTAAACTGTGCCAGTGTTACAGGTTGAAAAACCACATTTTTTAAATATTAAAAAAAAATAAAAACATAGAAAATGCTGCCGGCAATATGCGACTATCTCAGAGATGGTAACACCTACAGCAGCAATTTGCACATCCCTAGAAAGAGGAGACATAGACGCTTCATTTGAGGGGTAAAACATAGCCGTGGCTCTTAAACTGTGCCAGTGTTGCCAGGTTGAAAAACCACATTTTTTAAATATTAAAAAAAAATAAAAACATAGAAAATGCTGCCGGAAATATGCGACTATCTCAGAGATGGTAACACCTACAGCAGCAATAGCCGTGGCTCTCAAACTGTGCCAGTGTTGCCAAGTTGAAAAACAACATTTTTTAAATATTAAAAAAAATAAAAACATAGAAAATGCTGCCGGCAATATGCGACTATCTCAGAGAAGGTAACACCTACAGCAGCAATTTGCACATCCCTAGAAAGATGAGACATAGACGCTTCATTTGAGGGGTAAAACATAGCCGTGGCTCTCAAACTGTGCCAGTGTTGCCAGGTTGAAAAACAACATTTTTTAAATATTAAAAAAAAATAAAAACATAGAAAATGCTGCCGACAATATGCGACTATCTCAGAGGAGGTAACACCTACAGCAGCAATTTGCACATCCCTAGAAAGAGGAGACATAGACGCTTCATTGGAGGGGTAAAACATAGCCGTGGCTCTCAAACTGTGCCAGTGTTGCCAGGTTGAAAAACAACATTTTTTAAATATTAAAAAAAAATAAAAACATAGAAAATGCTGCCGGAAATATGCGACTATCTCAGAGATGGTAACACCTACAGCAGCAATTTGCACATCCCTAGAAAGAGGAGACATAGACGCTTCATTTGAGGGGTAAAACATAGCCGTGGCTCTCAAACTGTGCCAGTGTTGCCAGGTTGAAAAACAACATTTTTTAAATATTAAAAAAAAATAAAAACATAGAAAATGCTGCCGGAAATATGCGACTATCTCAGAGATGGTAACATCTACAGCAGCAGTTTGCACATCCCTAGAAAGAGGAGACATAGACGCTTCATTTGAGGGGTAAAACATAGCCGTGGCTCTCAAACTGCGCCAGTGTTGCCAGGTTGAAAAACAACATTTTTTAAATATTAAAAAAAAATAAAAACATAGAAAATGCTGCCGGAAATATGCGACTATCTCAGAGATGGTAACACCTACAGCAGCAATTTGCACATCCCTAGAAAGAGGAGACATAGACGCTTCATTTGAGGGGTAAAACATAGCCGTGGCTCTCAAACTGCGCCAGTGTTGCCGGGTTGAAAAACAACATTTTTTAATTATTAAAAAAAAATAAAAACATAGAAAATGCTGCCGGAAATATGCGACTATCTCAGAGATGGTAACACCTACAGCAGCAATTTGCACATCCCTAGAAAGAGGAGACATAGACGCTTCATTTGAGGGGTAAAACATAGCCGTGGCTCTCAAACTGTGCCAGTGTTGCCAGGTTGAAAAACAACATTTTTTAAATATTAAAAAAAAATAAAAACATAGAAAATGCTGCCGGAAATATGCGACTATCTCAGAGATGGTAACACCTACAGCAGCAATTTGCACATCCCTAGAAAGAGGAGACATATACGCTTCATTTGAGAGGTAAAACATAGGCGTGGCTCTCTAACTGTGCCAGTGTTGCCAGGTTGAAAACCATATTTTTATAATATTAAAAAAAATAAAAACATAGAAAATGCTGCCGGAAATATGCGACTATCTCAGAGATGGTAACACCTACAGCAGCAATTTGCACATCCCTAGAAAGAGGAGACATAGACGCTTCATTGGAGGGGTAAAACATAGCCGTGCCTCTCAAACTGTGCCAGTGTTGCCAGGTTGAAAAACAACATTTTTTAAATATTAAAAAAAAATAAAAACATAGAAAATGCTGCCGGAAATATGCGACTATCTCAGAGATGGTAACACCTACAGCAGCAATTTGCACATTCCTAGAAAGAGGAGACATATACGCTTCATTTGAGGGGTAAAACATAGCCGTGGCTCTCAAACTGTGCAAGTGTTGCCAGGTTGAAAAACAACATTTTTTAAATATTAAAAAAAAATAAAAACAGAAAATGCTGCCGGAAATATGCGACTATCTCAGAGATGGTAACACCTACAGCAGCAATTTGCACATCCCTAGAAAGAGGAGACATAGACGCTTCATTTGAGGGGTAAAACATAGCCGTGGCTCTCAAACTGTGCCAGTGTTGCCAGGTTGAAAAACAACATTTTTTAAATATTAAAAAAAAATAAAAACATAGAAAATGCTGCCGGAAATATGCGACTATCTCAGAGATGGTAACACCTAGAGCAGCAATTTGCACATCCCTAGAAAGAGGAGACATAGACGCTTCATTTGAGGGGTAAAACATAGCCGTGGCTCTCAAACTGTGCCAGTGTTGCCAGGTTGAAAAACAACATTTTTTAAATATTAAAAAAAAATAAAAACATAGAAAATGCTGCCGGCAATATGCGACTATCTCAGAGATGGTAACACCTACAGCAGCAATTTGCACATCCCTAGAAAGATGAGACATAGACGCTTCATTTGAGGGGTAAAACATAGCCGTGGCTCTCAAACTGTGCCAGTGTTGCCAGGTTGAAAAACAACATTTTTTAAATATTAAAAAAAAATAAAAACATAGAAAATGCTGCCGGCAATATGCGACTATCTCAGAGAAGGTAACACCTACAGCAGCAATTTGCACATCCCTAGAAAGATGAGACATATACGCTTCATTTGAGGGGTAAAACATAGGCGTGGCTCTCTAACTGTGCCAGTGTTGCCAGGTTGAAAACCATATTTTTATAATATTAAAAAAAAAAAAAAACATAGAAAAGCTGCCGGAAATATGCGACTATCTCAGAGATGGTAACACCTACAGCAGCAATTTGCACATCCCTAGAAAGAGGAGACATAGACGCTTCATTTGAGGGGTAAAACATAGCCGTGGCTCTCAAACTGTGCCAGTGTTGCCAGGTTGAAAAACAACATTTTTTAAATATTAAAAAAAAATAAAAACATAGAAAATGCTGCCGGAAATATGCGACTATCTCAGAGATGGTAACACCTACAGCAGCAATTTGCACATCCCTAGAAAGAGGAGACATAGACGCTTCATTTGAGGGGTAAAACATAGCCGTGTGCCAGTTTTGCCAGGTTGAAAAACAACATTTTTTAAATATTAAAAAAAAATAAAAACATAGAAAATGCTGCCGGCAATATGCGACTATCTCAGAGATGGTAACACCTACAGCAGCAATTTGCACATCCCTAGAAAGATGAGACATAGACGCTTCATTTGAGGGGTAAAACATAGCCGTGGCTCTCAAACTGTGCCAGTGTTGCCAGGTTGAAAAACAACATTTTTTAAATATTAAAAAAAAATAAAAACATAGAAAATGCTGCCGGCAATATGCGACTATCTCAGAGGAGATAACACCTACAGCAGCAATTTGCACATCCCTAGAAAGAGGAGACATAGACGCTTCATTTGAGGGGTAAAACATAGCCGTGGCTCTTAAACTGTGCCAGTGTTACAGGTTGAAAAACCACATTTTTTAAATATTAAAAAAAAATAAAAACATAGAAAATGCTGCCGGCAATATGCGACTATCTCAGAGATGGTAACACCTACAGCAGCAATTTGCACATCCCTAGAAAGATGAGACATAGACGCTTCATTTGAGGGGTAAAACATAGCCGTGGCTCTCAAACTGTGCCAGTGTTGCCAGGTTGAAAAACCACATTTTTTAAATATTAAAAAAAAATAAAAACATAGAAAATGCTGCCGGAAATATGCGACTATCTCAGAGATGGTAACACCTACAGCAGCAATAGCCGTGGCTCTCAAACTGTGCCAGTGTTGCCAGGTTGAAAAACAACATTTTTTAAATATTAAAAAAAATAAAAACATAGAAAATGCTGCCGGCAATATGCGACTATCTCAGAGAAGGTAACACCTACAGCAGCAATTTGCACATCCCTAGAAAGATGAGACATAGACGCTTCATTTGAGGGGTAAAACATAGCCGTGGCTCTCAAACTGTGCCAGTGTTGCCAGGTTGAAAAACAACATTTTTTAAATATTAAAAAAAAATAAAAACATAGAAAATGCTGCCGGCAATATGCGACTATCTCAGAGGAGGTAACACCTACAGCAGCAATTTGCACATCCCTAGAAAGAGGAGACATAGACGCTTCATTGGAGGGGTAAAACATAGCCGTGGCTCTCAAACTGTGCCAGTGTTGCCAGGTTGAAAAACAACATTTTTTAAATATTAAAAAAAAATAAAAACATAGAAAATGCTGCCGGCAATATGCGACTATCTCAGAGATGGTAACACCTACAGCAGCAATTTGCACATCCCTGGAAAGAGGAGACATAGACGCTTCATTTGAGGGGTAAAACATAGCCGTGGCTCTCAAACTGTGCCAGTGTTGCCAGGTTGAAAAACAACATTTTTTAAATATTAAAAAAAAATAAAAACATAGAAAATGCTGCCGGAAATATGCGACTATCTCAGAGATGGTAACATCTACAGCAGCAGTTTGCACATCCCTAGAAAGAGGAGACATAGACGCTTCATTTGAGGGGTAAAACATAGCCGTGGCTCTCAAACTGCGCCAGTGTTGCCAGGTTGAAAAACAACATTTTTTAAATATTAAAAAAAAATAAAAACATAGAAAATGCTGCCGGAAATATGCGACTATCTCAGAGATGGTAACACCTACAGCAGCAATTTGCACATCCCTAGAAAGAGGAGACATAGACGCTTCATTTGAGGGGTAAAACATAGCCGTGGCTCTCAAACTGCGCCAGTGTTGCCGGGTTGAAAAACAACATTTTTTAATTATTAAAAAAAAATAAAAACATAGAAAATGCTGCCGGAAATATGCGACTATCTCAGAGATGGTAACACCTACAGCAGCAATTTGCACATCCCTAGAAAGAGGAGACATAGACGCTTCATTTGAGGGGTAAAACATAGCCGTGGCTCTCAAACTGTGCCAGTGTTGCCAGGTTGAAAAACAACATTTTTTAAATATTAAAAAAAAATAAAAACATAGAAAATGCTGCCGGAAATATGCGACTATCTCAGAGATGGTAACACCTACAGCAGCAATTTGCACATCCCTAGAAAGAGGAGACATATACGCTTCATTTGAGAGGTAAAACATAGGCGTGGCTCTCTAACTGTGCCAGTGTTGCCAGGTTGAAAACCATATTTTTATAATATTAAAAAAAATAAAAACATAGAAAATGCTGCCGGAAATATGCGACTATCTCAGAGATGGTAACACCTACAGCAGCAATTTGCACATCCCTAGAAAGAGGAGACATAGACGCTTCATTGGAGGGGTAAAACATAGCCGTGCCTCTCAAACTGTGCCAGTGTTGCCAGGTTGAAAAACAACATTTTTTAAATATTAAAAAAAAATAAAAACATAGAAAATGCTGCCGGAAATATGCGACTATCTCAGAGATGGTAACACCTACAGCAGCAATTTGCACATTCCTAGAAAGAGGAGACATATACGCTTCATTTGAGGGGTAAAACATAGCCGTGGCTCTCAAACTGTGCAAGTGTTGCCAGGTTGAAAAACAACATTTTTTAAATATTAAAAAAAAATAAAAACAGAAAATGCTGCCGGAAATATGCGACTATCTCAGAGATGGTAACACCTACAGCAGCAATTTGCACATCCCTAGAAAGAGGAGACATAGACGCTTCATTTGAGGGGTAAAACATAGCCGTGGCTCTCAAACTGTGCCAGTGTTGCCAGGTTGAAAAACAACATTTTTTAAATATTAAAAAAAAATAAAAACATAGAAAATGCTGCCGGAAATATGCGACTATCTCAGAGATGGTAACACCTAGAGCAGCAATTTGCACATCCCTAGAAAGAGGAGACATAGACGCTTCATTTGAGGGGTGAAACATAGCCGTGGCTCTCAAACTGTGCCAGTGTTGCCAGGTTGAAAAACAACATTTTTTAAATATTCAAAAAAAAATAAAAACATAGAAAATGCTGCCGGCAATATGCGACTATCTCAGAGATGGTAACACCTACAGCAGCAATTTGCACATCCCTAGAAAGATGAGACATAGACGCTTCATTTGAGGGGTAAAACATAGCCGTGGCTCTCAAACTGTGCCAGTGTTGCCAGGTTGAAAAACAACATTTTTTAAATATTAAAAAAAAATAAAAACATAGAAAATGCTGCCGGCAATATGCGACTATCTCAGAGAAGGTAACACCTACAGCAGCAATTTGCACATCCCTAGAAAGATGAGACATATACGCTTCATTTGAGGGGTAAAACATAGGCGTGGCTCTCTAACTGTGCCAGTGTTGCCAGGTTGAAAACCATATTTTTATAATATTAAAAAAAATAAAAACATAGAAAATGCTGCCGGAAATATGCGACTATCTCAGAGATGGTAACACCTACAGCAGCAATTTGCACATCCCTAGAAAGAGGAGACATAGACGCTTCATTTGAGGGGTAAAACATAGCCGTGGCTCTCAAACTGTGCCAGTGTTGCCAGGTTGAAAAACAACATTTTTTAAATATTAAAAAAAAATAAAAACATAGAAAATGCTGCCGGAAATATGCGACTATCTCAGAGATGGTAACACCTACAGCAGCAATTTGCACATCCCTAGAAAGAGGAGACATAGACGCTTCATTTGAGGGGTAAAACATAGCCGTGTGCCAGTTTTGCCAGGTTGAAAAACAACATTTTTTAAATATTAAAAAAAAATAAAAACATAGAAAATGCTGCCGGCAATATGCGACTATCTCAGAGATGGTAACACCTACAGCAGCAATTTGCACATCCCTAGAAAGAGGAGACATAGACGCTTCATTTGAGGGGTAAAACATAGCCGTGGCTCTTAAACTGTGCCAGTGTTGCCAGGTTGAAAAACCACATTTTTTAAATATTAAAAAAAAATAAAAACATAGAAAATGCTGCCGGCAATATGCCACTATCTCAGAGATGGTAACACCTACAGCAGCAATTTGCACATCCCTAGAAAGATGAGACATATACGCTTCATTTGAGGGGTAAAACATAGGCGTGGCTCTCTAACTGTGCCAGTGTTGCCAGGTTGAAAACCATATTTTTATAATATTAAAAAAAATAAAAACATAGAAAATGCTGCCGGAAATATGCGATTATCTCAGAGATGGTAACACCTACAGCAGCAATTTGCACATCCCTAGAAAGAGGAGACATAGACGCTTCATTTGAGGGGTAAAACATAGCCGTGGCTCTTAAACTGTGCCAGTGTTGCCAGGTTGAAAAACCACATTTTTTAAATATTAAAAAAAAATAAAAACATAGAAAATGCTGCCGGCAATATGCCACTATCTCAGAGATGGTAACACCTACAGCAGCAATTTGCACATCCCTAGAAAGAGGAGACATAGACGCTTCATTTGAGGGGTAAAACATAGCCGTGGCTCTCAAACTGTGCCAGTGTTGCCAGGTTGAAAAACAACATTTTTTAAATATTAAAAAAAAATAAAAACATAGAAAATGCTGCCGGCAATATGCGACTATCTCAGAGATGGTAACACCTACAGCAGCAATTTGCACATCCCTAGAAAGAGGAGACATAGACGCTTCATTTGAGGGGTAAAACATAGCCGTGGCTCTGAAACTGTGCCAGTGTTTCCAGGTTGAAAAACAACATTTTTTAAATATTAAAAAAAAATAAAAACATAGAAAATGCTGCCGGAAATATGCGACTATCTCAGTGATGGTAACACCTACAGCAGCAATTTGCACATCCCTAGAAAGAGGAGACATAGACGCTTCATTTGAGGGGTAAAACATAGCCGTGGCTCTCAAACTGTGCCAGTGTTGCCAGGTTGAAAAACAACATTTTTTAAATATTAAAAAAAAATAAAAACATAGAAAATGCTGCCGGAAATATGCGACTATCTCAGAGATGGTAACACCTACAGCAGCAATTTGCACATCCCTAGAAAGAGGAGACATAGACGCTTCATTGGAGGGGTAAAACATAGCCGTGGCTCTCAAACTGTGCCAGTGTTGCCAGGTTGAAAAACAACATTTTTTAAATATTAAAAAAAAATAAAAACATAGAAAATGCTGCCGGCAATATGCGACTATCTCAGAGGAGGTAACACCTACAGCAGCAATTTGCACATCCCTAGAAAGAGGAGACATAGACGCTTCATTGGAGGGGTAAAACATAGCCGTGGCTCTCAAACTGTGCCAGTGTTGCCAGGTTGAAAAACAACATTTTTTAAATATTAAAAAAAAATAAAAACATAGAAAATGCTGCCGGCAATATGCGACTATCTCAGAGGAGGTAACACCTACAGCAGCAATTTGCACATCCCTAGAAAGAGGAGACATAGACGCTTCATTGGAGGGGTAAAACATAGCCGTGGCTCTCAAACTGCGCCAGTGTTGCCAGGTTGAAAAACAACATTTTTTAAATATTAAAAAAAAATAAAAACATAGAAAATGCTGCCGGAAATATGCGACTATCTCAGAGATGGTAACACCTACAGCAGCAATTTGCACATCCCTAGAAAGAGGAGACATAGACGCTTCATTTGAGGGGTAAAACATAGCCGTAGCTCTCAAACTGCGCCAGTGTTGCCAGGTTGAAAAACAACATTTTTTAATTATTAAAAAAAAATAAAAACATAGAAAATGCTGCCGGAAATATGCGACTATCTCAGAGATGGTAACACCTACAGCAGCAATTTGCACATCCCTAGAAAGAGGAGACATAGACGCTTCATTTGAGGGGTAAAACATAGCCGTGGCTCTCAAACTGTGCCAGTGTTGCCAGGTTGAAAAACAACATTTTTTAAATATTAAAAAAAAATAAAAACATAGAAAATGCTGCCGGCAATATGCGACTATCTCAGAGATGGTAACACCTACAGCAGCAATTTGCACATCCCTAGAAAGAGGAGACATAGACGCTTCATTGGAGGGGTAAAACATAGCCGTGGCTCTCAAACTGTGCCAGTGTTGCCAGGTTGAAAAACAACATTTTTTAAATATTAAAAAAAAATAAAAACATAGAAAATGCTGCCGGAAATATGCGACTATCTCAGAGATGGTAACACCTACAGCAGCAATTTGCACATCCCTAGAAAGAGGAGACATAGACGCTTCATTTGAGGGGTAAAACATAGCCGTGGCTCTCAAACTGTGCCAGTGTTGCCAGGTTGAAAAACAACATTTTTTAAATATTAAAAAAAAATAAAAACATAGAAAATGCTGCCGGAAATATGCGACTATCTCAGTGATGGTAACACCTACAGCAGCAATTTGCACATCCCTAGAAAGAGGAGACATAGACGCTTCATTTGAGGGGTAAAACATAGCCGTGTGCCAGTTTTGCCAGGTTGAAAAACAACATTTTTTAAATATAAAAAAAAATAAAAACATAGAAAATGCTGCCGGCAATATGCGACTATCTCAGAGATGGTAACACCTACAGCAGCAATTTGCACATCCCTAGAAAGAGGAGACATAGACGCTTCATTTGAGGGGTAAAACATAGCCGTGGCTCTTAAACTGTGCCAGTGTTGCCAGGTTGAAAAACCACATTTTTTAAATATTAAAAAAAAATAAAAACATAGAAAATGCTGCCGGCAATATGCCACTATCTCAGAGATGGTAACACCTACAGCAGCAATTTGCACATCCCTAGAAAGATGAGACATATACGCTTCATTTGAGGGGTAAAACATAGGCGTGGCTCTCTAACTGTGCCAGTGTTGCCAGGTTGAAAACCATATTTTTATAATATTAAAAAAAATAAAAACATAGAAAATGCTGCCGGAAATATGCGACTATCTCAGAGATGGTAACACCTACAGCAGCAATTTGCACATCCCTAGAAAGAGGAGACATAGACGCTTCATTTGAGGGGTAAAACATAGCCGTGGCTCTTAAACTGTGCCAGTGTTGCCAGGTTGAAAAACCACATTTTTTAAATATTAAAAAAAAATAAAAACATAGAAAATGCTGCCGGCAATATGCCACTATCTCAGAGATGGTAACACCTACAGCAGCAATTTGCACATCCCTAGAAAGAGGAGACATAGACGCTTCCTTTGAGGGGTAAAACATAGCCGTGGCTCTCAAACTGTGCCAGTGTTGCCAGGTTGAAAAACAACATTTTTTAAATATTAAAAAAAAATAAAAACATAGAAAATGCTGCCGGCAATATGCGACTATCTCAGAGATGGTAACACCTACAGCAGCAATTTGCACATCCCTAGAAAGAGGAGACATAGACGCTTCATTTGAGGGGTAAAACATAGCCGTGTGCCAGTTTTGCCAGGTTGAAAAACAACATTTTTTAAATATAAAAAAAAATAAAAACATAGAAAATGCTGCCGGCAATATGCGACTATCTCAGAGATGGTAACACCTACAGCAGCAATTTGCACATCCCTAGAAAGAGGAGACATAGACGCTTCATTTGAGGGGTAAAACATAGCCGTGGCTCTCAAACTGTGCCAGTGTTGCCAGGTTGAAAAACAACATTTTTTAAATATTAAAAAAAAATAAAAACATAGAAAATGCTGCCGGCAATATGCGACTATCTCAGAGATGGTAACACCTACAGCAGCAATTTGCACATCCCTAGAAAGAGGAGACATAGACGCTTCATTGGAGGGGTAAAACATAGCCGTGGCTCTCAAACTGTGCCAGTGTTGCCAGGTTGAAAAACAACATTTTTTAAATATTAAAAAAAAATAAAAACATAGAAAATGCTGCCGGAAATATGCGACTATCTCAGAGATGGTAACACCTACAGCAGCAATTTGCACATCCCTAGAAAGAGGAGACATAGACGCTTCATTTGAGGGGTAAAACATAGCCGTGGCTCTCAAACTGTGCCAGTGTTGCCAGGTTGAAAAACAACATTTTTTAAATATTAAAAAAAAATAAAAACATAGAAAATGCTGCCGGAAATATGCGACTATCTCAGTGATGGTAACACCTACAGCAGCAATTTGCACATCCCTAGAAAGAGGAGACATAGACGCTTCATTTGAGGGGTAAAACATAGCCGTGTGCCAGTTTTGCCAGGTTGAAAAACAACATTTTTTAAATATAAAAAAAAATAAAAACATAGAAAATGCTGCCGGCAATATGCGACTATCTCAGAGATGGTAACACCTACAGCAGCAATTTGCACATCCCTAGAAAGAGGAGACATAGACGCTTCATTTGAGGGGTAAAACATAGCCGTGGCTCTTAAACTGTGCCAGTGTTGCCAGGTTGAAAAACAAAATTTTTTAAATATTAAAAAAAAATAAAAACATAGAAAATGCTGCCGGCAATATGCCACTATCTCAGAGATGGTAACACCTACAGCAGCAATTTGCACATCCCTAGAAAGATGAGACATATACGCTTCATTTGAGGGGTAAAACATAGGCGTGGCTCTCTAACTGTGCCAGTGTTGCCAGGTTGAAAACCATATTTTTATAATATTAAAAAAAATAAAAACATAGAAAATGCTGCCGGAAATATGCGACTATCTCAGAGATGGTAACACCTACAGCAGCAATTTGCACATCCCTAGAAAGAGGAGACATAGACGCTTCATTTGAGGGGTAAAACATAGCCGTGGCTCTTAAACTGTGCCAGTGTTGCCAGGTTGAAAAACCACATTTTTTAAATATTAAAAAAAAATAAAAACATAGAAAATGCTGCCGGCAATATGCCACTATCTCAGAGATGGTAACACCTACAGCAGCAATTTGCACATCCCTAGAAAGAGGAGACATAGACGCTTCCTTTGAGGGGTAAAACATAGCCGTGGCTCTCAAACTGTGCCAGTGTTGCCAGGTTGAAAAACAACATTTTTTAAATATTAAAAAAAAATAAAAACATAGAAAATGCTGCCGGCAATATGCGACTATCTCAGAGATGGTAACACCTACAGCAGCAATTTGCACATCCCTAGAAAGAGGAGACATAGACGCTTCATTTGAGGGGTAAAACATAGCCGTGGCTCTGAAACTGTGCCAGTGTTTCCAGGTTGAAAAACAACATTTTTTAAATATTAAAAAAAAATAAAAACATAGAAAATGCTGCCGGAAATATGCGACTATCTCAGTGATGGTAACACCTACAGCAGCAATTTGCACATCCCTAGAAAGAGGAGACATAGACGCTTCATTTGAGGGGTAAAACATAGCCGTGGCTCTCAAACTGTGCCAGTGTTGCCAGGTTGAAAAACAACATTTTTTAAATATTAAAAAAAAATAAAAACATAGAAAATGCTGCCGGAAATATGCGACTATCTCAGAGATGGTAACACCTACAGCAGCAATTTGCACATCCCTAGAAAGAGGAGACATAGACGCTTCATTGGAGGGGTAAAACATAGCCGTGGCTCTCAAACTGTGCCAGTGTTGCCAGGTTGAAAAACAACATTTTTTAAATATTAAAAAAAAATAAAAACATAGAAAATGCTGCCGGCAATATGCGACTATCTCAGAGGAGGTAACACCTACAGCAGCAATTTGCACATCCCTAGAAAGAGGAGACATAGACGCTTCATTGGAGGGGTAAAACATAGCCGTGGCTCTCAAACTGTGCCAGTGTTGCCAGGTTGAAAAACAACATTTTTTAAATATTAAAAAAAAATAAAAACATAGAAAATGCTGCCGGCAATATGCGACTATCTCAGAGGAGGTAACACCTACAGCAGCAATTTGCACATCCCTAGAAAGAGGAGACATAGACGCTTCATTGGAGGGGTAAAACATAGCCGTGGCTCTCAAACTGTGCCAGTGTTGCCAGGTTGAAAAACAACATTTTTTAAATATTAAAAAAAAATAAAAACATAGAAAATGCTGCCGGAAATATGCGACTATCTCAGAGATGGTAACACCTACAGCAGCAATTTGCACATCCCTAGAAAGAGGAGACATAGACGCTTCATTTGAGGGGTAAAACATAGCCGTGGCTCTCAAACTGTGCCAGTGTTGCCAGGTTGAAAAACAACATTTTTTAAATATTAAAAAAAAATAAAAACATAGAAAATGCTGCCGGAAATATGCGACTATCTCAGAGATGGTAACATCTACAGCAGCAGTTTGCACATCCCTAGAAAGAGGAGACATAGACGCTTCATTTGAGGGGTAAAACATAGCCGTGGCTCTCAAACTGCGCCAGTGTTGCCAGGTTGAAAAACAACATTTTTTAAATATTAAAAAAAATAAAAACATAGAAAATGCTGCCGGAAATATGCGACTATCTCAGAGATGGTAACACCTACAGCAGCAATTTGCACATCCCTAGAAAGAGGAGACATAGACGCTTCATTTGAGGGGTAAAACATAGCCGTGGCTCTCAAACTGTGCCAGTGTTGCCAGGTTGAAAAACAACATTTTTTAAATATTAAAAAAAAATAAAAACATAGAAAATGCTGCCGGAAATATGCGACTATCTCAGAGATGGTAACACCTACAGCAGCAATTTGCACATCCCTAGAAAGAGGAGACATAGACGCTTCATTTGAGGGGTAAAACATAGCCGTGGCTCTCAAACTGCGCCAGTGTTGCCGGGTTGAAAAACAACATTTTTTAATTATTAAAAAAAAATAAAAACATAGAAAATGCTGCCGGAAATATGCGACTATCTCAGAGATGGTAACACCTACAGCAGCAATTTGCACATCCCTAGAAAGAGGAGACATAGACGCTTCATTTGAGGGGTAAAACATAGCCGTGGCTCTCAAACTGTGCCAGTGTTGCCAGGTTGAAAAACAACATTTTTTAAATATTAAAAAAAAATAAAAACATAGAAAATGCTGCCGGAAATATGCGACTATCTCAGAGATGGTAACACCTACAGCAGCAATTTGCACATCCCTAGAAAGAGGAGACATATACGCTTCATTTGAGAGGTAAAACATAGGCGTGGCTCTCTAACTGTGCCAGTGTTGCCAGGTTGAAAACCATATTTTTATAATATTAAAAAAAATAAAAACATAGAAAATGCTGCCGGAAATATGCGACTATCTCAGAGATGGTAACACCTACAGCAGCAATTTGCACATCCCTAGAAAGAGGAGACATAGACGCTTCATTGGAGGGGTAAAACATAGCCGTGCCTCTCAAACTGTGCCAGTGTTGCCAGGTTGAAAAACAACATTTTTTAAATATTAAAAAAAAATAAAAACATAGAAAATGCTGCCGGAAATATGCGACTATCTCAGAGATGGTAACACCTACAGCAGCAATTTGCACATTCCTAGAAAGAGGAGACATATACGCTTCATTTGAGGGGTAAAACATAGCCGTGGCTCTCAAACTGTGCAAGTGTTGCCAGGTTGAAAAACAACATTTTTTAAATATTAAAAAAAAATAAAAACAGAAAATGCTGCCGGAAATATGCGACTATCTCAGAGATGGTAACACCTACAGCAGCAATTTGCACATCCCTAGAAAGAGGAGACATAGACGCTTCATTTGAGGGGTAAAACATAGCCGTGGCTCTCAAACTGTGCCAGTGTTGCCAGGTTGAAAAACAACATTTTTTAAATATTAAAAAAAAATAAAAACATAGAAAATGCTGCCGGAAATATGCGACTATCTCAGAGATGGTAACACCTAGAGCAGCAATTTGCACATCCCTAGAAAGAGGAGACATAGACGCTTCATTTGAGGGGTAAAACATAGCCGTGGCTCTCAAACTGTGCCAGTGTTGCCAGGTTGAAAAACAACATTTTTTAAATATTAAAAAAAAATAAAAACATAGAAAATGCTGCCGGCAATATGCGACTATCTCAGAGATGGTAACACCTACAGCAGCAATTTGCACATCCCTAGAAAGATGAGACATAGACGCTTCATTTGAGGGGTAAAACATAGCCGTGGCTCTCAAACTGTGCCAGTGTTGCCAGGTTGAAAAACAACATTTTTTAAATATTAAAAAAAAATAAAAACATAGAAAATGCTGCCGGCAATATGCGACTATCTCAGAGAAGGTAACACCTACAGCAGCAATTTGCACATCCCTAGAAAGATGAGACATATACGCTTCATTTGAGGGGTAAAACATAGGCGTGGCTCTCTAACTGTGCCAGTGTTGCCAGGTTGAAAACCATATTTTTATAATATTAAAAAAAATAAAAACATAGAAAATGCTGCCGGAAATATGCGACTATCTCAGAGATGGTAACACCTTCAGCAGCAATTTGCACATCCCTAGAAAGAGGAGACATAGACGCTTCATTTGAGGGGTAAAACATAGCCGTGGCTCTCAAACTGTGCCAGTGTTGCCAGGTTGAAAAACAACATTTTTTAAATATTAAAAAAAAATAAAAACATAGAAAATGCTGCCGGAAATATGCGACTATCTCAGAGATGGTAACACCTACAGCAGCAATTTGCACATCCCTAGAAAGAGGAGACATAGACGCTTCATTTGAGGGGTAAAACATAGCCGTGTGCCAGTTTTGCCAGGTTGAAAAACAACATTTTTTAAATATTAAAAAAAAATAAAAACATAGAAAATGCTGCCGGCAATATGCGACTATCTCAGAGATGGTAACACCTACAGCAGCAATTTGCACATCCCTAGAAAGATGAGACATAGACGCTTCATTTGAGGGGTAAAACATAGCCGTGGCTCTCAAACTGTGCCAGTGTTGCCAGGTTGAAAAACAACATTTTTTAAATATTAAAAAAAAATAAAAACATAGAAAATGCTGCCGGCAATATGCGACTATCTCAGAGGAGGTAACACCTACAGCAGCAATTTGCACATCCCTAGAAAGAGGAGACATAGACGCTTCATTTGAGGGGTAAAACATAGCCGTGGCTCTTAAACTGTGCCAGTGTTACAGGTTGAAAAACCACATTTTTTAAATATTAAAAAAAAATAAAAACATAGAAAATGCTGCCGGCAATATGCGACTATCTCAGAGATGGTAACACCTACAGCAGCAATTTGCACATCCCTAGAAAGAGGAGACATAGACGCTTCATTTGAGGGGTAAAACATAGCCGTGGCTCTTAAACTGTGCCAGTGTTGCCAGGTTGAAAAACCACATTTTTTAAATATTAAAAAAAAATAAAAACATAGAAAATGCTGCCGGAAATATGCGACTATCTCAGAGATGGTAACACCTACAGCAGCAATAGCCGTGGCTCTCAAACTGTGCCAGTGTTGCCAGGTTGAAAAACAACATTTTTTAAATATTAAAAAAAATAAAAACATAGAAAATGCTGCCGGCAATATGCGACTATCTCAGAGAAGGTAACACCTACAGCAGCAATTTGCACATCCCTAGAAAGATGAGACATAGACGCTTCATTTGAGGGGTAAAACATAGCCGTGGCTCTCAAACTGTGCCAGTGTTGCCAGGTTGAAAAACAACATTTTTTAAATATTAAAAAAAAATAAAAACATAGAAAATGCTGCCGGCAATATGCGACTATCTCAGAGGAGGTAACACCTACAGCAGCAATTTGCACATCCCTAGAAAGAGGAGACATAGACGCTTCATTGGAGGGGTAAAACATAGCCGTGGCTCTCAAACTGTGCCAGTGTTGCCAGGTTGAAAAACAACATTTTTTAAATATTAAAAAAAAATAAAAACATAGAAAATGCTGCCGGAAATATGCGACTATCTCAGAGATGGTAACACCTACAGCAGCAATTTGCACATCCCTAGAAAGAGGAGACATAGACGCTTCATTTGAGGGGTAAAACATAGCCGTGGCTCTCAAACTGTGCCAGTGTTGCCAGGTTGAAAAACAACATTTTTTAAATATTAAAAAAAAATAAAAACATAGAAAATGCTGCCGGAAATATGCGACTATCTCAGAGATGGTAACATCTACAGCAGCAGTTTGCACATCCCTAGAAAGAGGAGACATAGACGCTTCATTGGAGGGGTAAAACATAGCCGTGCCTCTCAAACTGTGCCAGTGTTGCCAGGTTGAAAAACAACATTTTTTAAATATTAAAAAAAAATAAAAACATAGAAAATGCTGCCGGAAATATGCGACTATCTCAGAGGAGGTAACACCTACAGCAGCAATTTGCACATTCCTAGAAAGAGGAGACATATACGCTTCATTTGAGGGGTAAAACATAGCCGTGGCTCTCAAACTGTGCAAGTGTTGCCAGGTTGAAAAACAACATTTTTTAAATATTAAAAAAAAATAAAAACAGAAAATGCTGCCGGAAATATGCGACTATCTCAGAGATGGTAACACCTACAGCAGCAATTTGCACATCCCTAGAAAGAGGAGACATAGACGCTTCATTGGAGGGGTAAAACATAGCCGTGCCTCTCAAACTGTGCCAGTGTTGCCAGGTTGAAAAACAACATTTTTTAAATATTAAAAAAAAATAAAAACATAGAAAATGCTGCCGGAAATATGCGACTATCTCAGAGATGGTAACATCTACAGCAGCAGTTTGCACATCCCTAGAAAGAGGAGACATAGACGCTTCATTGGAGGGGTAAAACATAGCCGTGCCTCTCAAACTGTGCAAGTGTTGCCAGGTTGAAAAACAACATTTTTTAAATATTAAAAAAAAATAAAAACAGAAAATGCTGCCGGAAATATGCGACTATCTCAGAGATGGTAACACCTACAGCAGCAATTTGCACATCCCTAGAAAGAGGAGACATATACGCTTCATTTGAGAGGTAAAACATAGGCGTGGCTCTCTAACTGTGCCAGTGTTGCCAGGTTGAAAACCATATTTTTATAATATTAAAAAAAATAAAAACATAGAAAATGCTGCCGGAAATATGCGACTATCTCAGAGATGGTAACACCTACAGCAGCAATTTGCACATCCCTAGAAAGAGGAGACATAGACGCTTCATTGGAGGGGTAAAACATAGCCGTGCCTCTCAAACTGTGCCAGTGTTGCCAGGTTGAAAAACAACATTTTTTAAATATTAAAAAAAAATAAAAACATAGAAAATGCTGCCGGAAATATGCGACTATCTCAGAGATGGTAACACCTACAGCAGCAATTTGCACATTCCTAGAAAGAGGAGACATATACGCTTCATTTGAGGGGTAAAACATAGCCGTGGCTCTCAAACTGTGCAAGTGTTGCCAGGTTGAAAAACAACATTTTTTAAATATTAAAAAAAAATAAAAACAGAAAATGCTGCCGGAAATATGCGACTATCTCAGAGATGGTAACACCTACAGCAGCAATTTGCACATCCCTAGAAAGAGGAGACATAGACGCTTCATTTGAGGGGTAAAACATAGCCGTGGCTCTCAAACTGTGCCAGTGTTGCCAGGTTGAAAAACAACATTTTTTAAATATTAAAAAAAAATAAAAACATAGAAAATGCTGCCGGAAATATGCGACTATCTCAGAGATGGTAACACCTACAGCAGCAATTTGCACATCCCTAGAAAGAGGAGACATAGACGCTTCATTTGAGGGGTAAAACATAGCCGTGGCTCTCAAACTGTGCCAGTGTTGCCAGGTTGAAAAAC
The DNA here is from genome assembly GCA_916610125.1 of Cheilosia vulpina. Classification (NCBI taxonomy): domain Eukaryota; kingdom Metazoa; phylum Arthropoda; class Insecta; order Diptera; family Syrphidae; genus Cheilosia; species Cheilosia vulpina. Next base: position 48,298,699 of record OU744280.1, read on the forward strand.
AACATTTTTTAAATATTAAAAAAAAAAATAAAAACATAGAAAATGCTGCCGGCAATATGCGACTATCTCAGAGATGGTAACACCTACAGCAGCAATTTGCACATCCCTAGAAAGATGAGACATAGACGCTTCATTTGAGGGGTAAAACATAGCCGTGGCTCTCAAACTGTGCCAGTGTTGCCAGGTTGAAAAACAACATTTTTTAAATATTAAAAAAAAATAAAAACATAGAAAATGCTGCCGGCAATATGCGACTATCTCAGAGAAGGTAACACCTACAGCAGCAATTTGCACATCCCTAGAAAGATGAGACATATACGCTTCATTTGAGGGGTAAAACATAGGCGTGGCTCTCTAACTGTGCCAGTGTTGCCAGGTTGAAAACCATATTTTTATAATATTAAAAAAAATATAAACATAGAAAATGCTGCCGGAAATATGCGACTATCTCAGAGATGGTAACACCTACAGCAGCAATTTGCACATCCCTAGAAAGAGGAGACATAGACGCTTCATTTGAGGGGTAAAACATAGCCGTGGCTCTCAAACTGTGCCAGTGTTGCCAGGTTGAAAAACAACATTTTTTAAATATTAAAAAAAAATAAAAACATAGAAAATGCTGCCGGAAATATGCGACTATCTCAGAGATGGTAACACCTACAGCAGCAATTTGCACATCCCTAGAAAGAGGAGACATAGACGCTTCATTTGAGGGGTAAAACATAGCCGTGTGCCAGTTTTGCCAGGTTGAAAAACAACATTTTTTAAATATTAAAAAAAAATAAAAACATAGAAAATGCTGCCGGCAATATGCGACTATCTCAGAGATGGTAACACCTACAGCAGCAATTTGCACATCCCTAGAAAGAGGAGACATAGACGCTTCATTTGAGGGGTAAAATATAGCCGTGGCTCTTAAACTGTGCCAGTGTTGCCAGGTTGAAAAACCACATTTTTTAAATATTAAAAAAAAATAAAAACATAGAAAATGCTGCCGGCAATATGCCACTATCTCAGAGATGGTAACACCTACAGCAGCAATTTGCACATCCCTAGAAAGATGAGACATATACGCTTCATTTGAGGGGTAAAACATAGGCGTGGCTCTCTAACTGTGCCAGTGTTGCCAGGTTGAAAACCATATTTTTATAATATTAAAAAAAATAAAAACATAGAAAATGCTGCCGGAAATATGCGACTATCTCAGAGATGGTAACACCTACAGCAGCAATTTGCACATCCCTAGAAAGAGGAGACATAGACGCTTCATTTGAGGGGTAAAACATAGCCGTGGCTCTTAAACTGTGCCAGTGTTGCCAGGTTGAAAAACCACATTTTTTAAATATTAAAAAAAAAAAAAAACATAGAAAATGCTGCCGGCAATATGCCACTATCTCAGAGATGGTAACACCTACAGCAGCAATTTGCACATCCCTAGAAAGAGGAGACATAGACGCTTCATTTGAGGGGTAAAACATAGCCGTGGCTCTCAAACTGTGCCAGTGTTGCCAGGTTGAAAAACAACATTTTTTAAATATTAAAAAAAAATAAAAACATAGAAAATGCTGCCGGCAATATGCGACTATCTCAGAGATGGTAACACCTACAGCAGCAATTTGCACATCCCTAGAAAGATGAGACATAGACGCTTCATTTGAGGGGTAAAACATAGCCGTGGCTCTCAAACTGTGCCAGTGTTGCCAGGTTGAAAAACAACATTTTTTAAATATTAAAAAAAAATAAAAACATAGAAAATGCTGCCGGCAATATGCGGGCAATATGCGACTATCTCAGAGGAGGTAACACCTACAGCAGCAATTTGCACATCCCTAGAAAGAGGAGACATAGACGCTTCATTGGAGGGGTAAAACATAGCCGTGGCTCTCAAACTGTGCCAGTGTTGCCAGGTTGAAAAACAACATTTTTTAAATATTAAAAAAAAATAAAAACATAGAAAATGCTGCCGGAAATATGCGACTATCTCAGAGATGGTAACACCTACAGCAGCAATTTGCACATCCCTAGAAAGAGGAGACATAGACGCTTCATTTGAGGGGTAAAACATAGCCGTGGCTCTCAAACTGTGCCAGTGTTGCCAGGTTGAAAAACAACATTTTTTAAATATTAAAAAAAAATAAAAACATAGAAAATGCTGCCGGAAATATGCGACTATCTCAGAGATGGTAACATCTACAGCAGCAGTTTGCACATCCCTAGAAAGAGGAGACATAGACGCTTCATTGGAGGGGTAAAACATAGCCGTGCCTCTCAAACTGTGCCAGTGTTGCCAGGTTGAAAAACAACATTTTTTAAATATTAAAAAAAAATAAAAACATAGAAAATGCTGCCGGAAATATGCGACTATCTCAGAGATGGTAACACCTACAGCAGCAATTTGCACATTCCTAGAAAGAGGAGACATATACGCTTCATTTGAGGGGTAAAACATAGCCGTGGCTCTCAAACTGTGCAAGTGTTGCCAGGTTGAAAAACAACATTTTTTAAATATTAAAAAAAAATAAAAACAGAAAATGCTGCCGGAAATATGCGACTATCTCAGAGATGGTAACACCTACAGCAGCAATTTGCACATCCCTAAAAAGAGGAGACATAGACGCTTCATTGGAGGGGTAAAACATAGCCGTGCCTCTCAAACTGTGCCAGTGTTGCCAGGTTGAAAAACAACATTTTTTAAATATTAAAAAAAAATAAAAACATAGAAAATGCTGCCGGAAATATGCGACTATCTCAGAGATGGTAACATCTACAGCAGCAGTTTGCACATCCCTAGAAAGAGGAGACATAGACGCTTCATTGGAGGGGTAAAACATAGCCGTGCCTCTCAAACTGTGCAAGTGTTGCCAGGTTGAAAAACAACATTTTTTAAATATTAAAAAAAAATAAAAACAGAAAATGCTGCCGGAAATATGCGACTATCTCAGAGATGGTAACACCTACAGCAGCAATTTGCACATCCCTAGAAAGAGGAGACATATACGCTTCATTTGAGAGGTAAAACATAGGCGTGGCTCTCTAACTGTGCCAGTGTTGCCAGGTTGAAAACCATATTTTTATAATATTAAAAAAAATAAAAACATAGAAAATGCTGCCGGAAATATGCGACTATCTCAGAGATGGTAACACCTACAGCAGCAATTTGCACATCCCTAGAAAGAGGAGACATAGACGCTTCATTGGAGGGGTAAAACATAGCCGTGCCTCTCAAACTGTGCCAGTGTTGCCAGGTTGAAAAACAACATTTTTTAAATATTAAAAAAAAATAAAAACATAGAAAATGCTGCCGGAAATATGCGACTATCTCAGAGATGGTAACACCTACAGCAGCAATTTGCACATCCCTAGAAAGAGGAGACATATACGCTTCATTTGAGGGGTAAAACATAGCCGTGGCTCTCAAACTGTGCAAGTGTTGCCAGGTTGAAAAACAACATTTTTTAAATATTAAAAAAAAATAAAAACAGAAAATGCTGCCGGAAATATGCGACTATCTCAGAGATGGTAACACCTACAGCAGCAATTTGCACATCCCTAGAAAGAGGAGACATAGACGCTTCATTTGAGGGGTAAAACATAGCCGTGGCTCTCAAACTGTGCCAGTGTTGCCAGGTTGAAAAACAACATTTTTTAAATATTAAAAAAAAATAAAAACATAGAAAATGCTGCCGGAAATATGCGACTATCTCAGAGATGGTAACACCTAGAGCAGCAATTTGCACATCCCTAGAAAGAGGAGACATAGACGCTTCATTTGAGGGGTAAAACATAGCCGTGGCTCTCAAACTGTGCCAGTGTTGCCAGGTTGAAAAACAACATTTTTTAAATATTAAAAAAAAAAATAAAAACATAGAAAATGCTGCCGGCAATATGCGACTATCTCAGAGATGGTAACACCTACAGCAGCAATTTGCACATCCCTAGAAAGATGAGACATAGACGCTTCATTTGAGGGGTAAAACATAGCCGTGGCTCTCAAACTGTGCCAGTGTTGCCAGGTTGAAAAACAACATTTTTTAAATATTAAAAAAAAATAAAAACATAGAAAATGCTGCCGGCAATATGCGACTATCTCAGAGAAGGTAACACCTACAGCAGCAATTTGCACATCCCTAGAAAGATGAGACATATACGCTTCATTTGAGGGGTAAAACATAGGCGTGGCTCTCTAACTGTGCCAGTGTTGCCAGGTTGAAAACCATATTTTTATAATATTAAAAAAAATAAAAACATAGAAAATGCTGCCGGAAATATGCGACTATCTCAGAGATGGTAACACCTACAGCAGCAATTTGCACATCCCTAGAAAGAGGAGACATAGACGCTTCATTTGAGGGGTAAAACATAGCCGTGGCTCTCAAACTGTGCCAGTGTTGCCAGGTTGAAAAACAACATTTTTTAAATATTAAAAAAAAATAAAAACATAGAAAATGCTGCCGGAAATATGCGACTATCTCAGAGATGGTAACACCTACAGCAGCAATTTGCACATCCCTAGAAAGAGGAGACATAGACGCTTCATTTGAGGGGTAAAACATAGCCGTGTGCCAGTTTTGCCAGGTTGAAAAACAACATTTTTTAAATATTAAAAAAAAATAAAAACATAGAAAATGCTGCCGGCAATATGCGACTATCTCAGAGATGGTAACACCTACAGCAGCAATTTGCACATCCCTAGAAAGAGGAGACATAGACGCTTCATTTGAGGGGTAAAATATAGCCGTGGCTCTTAAACTGTGCCAGTGTTGCCAGGTTGAAAAACCACATTTTTTAAATATTAAAAAAAAATGAAAACATAGGAAATGCTGCCGGCAATATGCCACTATCTCAGAGATGGTAACACCTACAGCAGCAATTTGCACATCCCTAGAAAGATGAGACATATACGCTTCATTTGAGGGGTAAAACATAGGCGTGGCTCTCTAACTGTGCCAGTGTTGCCAGGTTGAAAACCATATTTTTATAATATTAAAAAAAATAAAAACATAGAAAATGCTGCCGGAAATATGCGACTATCTCAGAGATGGTAACACCTACAGCAGCAATTTGCACATCCCTAGAAAGAGGAGACATAGACGCTTCATTTGAGGGGTAAAACATAGCCGTGGCTCTTAAACTGTGCCAGTGTTGCCAGGTTGAAAAACCACATTTTTTAAATATTAAAAAAAAAAAAAAACATAGAAAATGCTGCCGGCAATATGCCACTATCTCAGAGATGGTAACACCTACAGCAGCAATTTGCACATCCCTAGAAAGAGGAGACATAGACGCTTCATTTGAGGGGTAAAACATAGCCGTGGCTCTCAAACTGTGCCAGTGTTGCCAGGTTGAAAAACAACATTTTTTAAATATTAAAAAAAAATAAAAACATAGAAAATGCTGCCGGCAATATGCGACTATCTCAGAGATGGTAACACCTACAGCAGCAATTTGCACATCCCTAGAAAGAGGAGACATAGACGCTTCATTTGAGGGGTAAAACATAGCCGTGGCTCTGAAACTGTGCCAGTGTTTCCAGGTTGAAAAACAACATTTTTTAAATATTAAAAAAAAATAAAAACATAGAAAATGCTGCCGGAAATATGCGACTATCTCAGTGATGGTAACACCTACAGCAGCAATTTGCACATCCCTAGAAAGAGGAGACATAGACGCTTCATTTGAGGGGTAAAACATAGCCGTGGCTCTCAAACTGTGCCAGTGTTGCCAGGTTGAAAAACAACATTTTTTAAATATTAAAAAAAAATAAAAACATAGAAAATGCTGCCGGCAATATGCGACTATCTCAGAGGAGGTAACACCTACAGCAGCAATTTGCACATCCCTAGAAAGAGGAGACATAGACGCTTCATTGGAGGGGTAAAACATAGCCGTGGCTCTCAAACTGTGCCAGTGTTGCCAGGTTGAAAAACAACATTTTTTAAATATTAAAAAAAAATAAAAACATAGAAAATGCTGCCGGAAATATGCGACTATCTCAGAGATGGTAACACCTACAGCAGCAATTTGCACATCCCTAGAAAGAGGAGACATAGACGCTTCATTTGAGGGGTAAAACATAGCCGTGGCTCTCAAACTGTGCCAGTGTTGCCAGGTTGAAAAACAACATTTTTTAAATATTAAAAAAAAATAAAAACATAGAAAATGCTGCCGGCAATATGCGACTATCTCAGAGGAGGTAACACCTACAGCAGCAATTTGCACATCCCTAGAAAGAGGAGACATAGACGCTTCATTTGAGGGGTAAAACATAGCCGTGGCTCTTAAACTGTGCCAGTGTTGCCAGGTTGAAAAACCACATTTTTTAAATATTAAAAAAAAAAAAAAACATAGAAAATGCTGCCGGCAATATGCCACTATCTCAGAGATGGTAACACCTACAGCAGCAATTTGCACATCCCTAGAAAGAGGAGACATAGACGCTTCATTTGAGGGGTAAAACATAGCCGTGGCTCTCAAACTGTGCCAGTGTTGCCAGGTTGAAAAACAACATTTTTTAAATATTAAAAAAAAATAAAAACATAGAAAATGCTGCCGGCAATATGCGACTATCTCAGAGATGGTAACACCTACAGCAGCAATTTGCACATCCCTAGAAAGAGGAGACATAGACGCTTCATTTGAGGGGTAAAACATAGCCGTGGCTCTGAAACTGTGCCAGTGTTTCCAGGTTGAAAAACAACATTTTTTAAATATTAAAAAAAAATAAAAACATAGAAAATGCTGCCGGAAATATGCGACTATCTCAGTGATGGTAACACCTACAGCAGCAATTTGCACATCCCTAGAAAGAGGAGACATAGACGCTTCATTTGAGGGGTAAAACATAGCCGTGGCTCTCAAACTGTGCCAGTGTTGCCAGGTTGAAAAACAACATTTTTTAAATATTAAAAAAAAATAAAAACATAGAAAATGCTGCCGGAAATATGCGACTATCTCAGAGATGGTAACACCTACAGCAGCAATTTGCACATCCCTAGAAAGAGGAGACATAGACGCTTCATTGGAGGGGTAAAACATAGCCGTGGCTCTCAAACTGTGCCAGTGTTGCCAGGTTGAAAAACAACATTTTTTAAATATTAAAAAAAAATAAAAACATAGAAAATGCTGCCGGCAATATGCGACTATCTCAGAGGAGGTAACACCTACAGCAGCAATTTGCACATCCCTAGAAAGAGGAGACATAGACGCTTCATTGGAGGGGTAAAACATAGCCGTGGCTCTCAAACTGTGCCAGTGTTGCCAGGTTGAAAAACAACATTTTTTAAATATTAAAAAAAAATAAAAACATAGAAAATGCTGCCGGCAATATGCGACTATCTCAGAGGAGGTAACACCTACAGCAGCAATTTGCACATCCCTAGAAAGAGGAGACATAGACGCTTCATTGGAGGGGTAAAACATAGCCGTGGCTCTCAAACTGTGCCAGTGTTGCCAGGTTGAAAAACAACATTTTTTAAATATTAAAAAAAAATAAAAACATAGAAAATGCTGCCGGAAATATGCGACTATCTCAGAGATGGTAACACCTACAGCAGCAATTTGCACATCCCTAGAAAGAGGAGACATAGACGCTTCATTTGAGGGGTAAAACATAGCCGTGGCTCTCAAACTGTGCCAGTGTTGCCAGGTTGAAAAACAACATTTTTTAAATATTAAAAAAAAATAAAAACATAGAAAATGCTGCCGGAAATATGCGACTATCTCAGAGATGGTAACATCTACAGCAGCAGTTTGCACATCCCTAGAAAGAGGAGACATAGACGCTTCATTTGAGGGGTAAAACATAGCCGTGGCTCTCAAACTGCGCCAGTGTTGCCAGGTTGAAAAACAACATTTTTTAAATATTAAAAAAAAATAAAAACATAGAAAATGCTGCCGGAAATATGCGACTATCTCAGAGATGGTAACACCTACAGCAGCAATTTGCACATCCCTAGAAAGAGGAGACATAGACGCTTCATTTGAGGGGTAAAACATAGCCGTGGCTCTCAAACTGCGCCAGTGTTGCCAGGTTGAAAAACAACATTTTTTAATTATTAAAAAAAAATAAAAACATAGAAAATGCTGCCGGAAATATGCGACTATCTCAGAGATGGTAACACCTACAGCAGCAATTTGCACATCCCTAGAAAGAGGAGACATAGACGCTTCATTTGAGGGGTAAAACATAGCCGTGGCTCTCACACTGTGCCAGTGTTGCCAGGTTGAAAAACAACATTTTTTAAATATTAAAAAAAAATAAAAACATAGAAAATGCTGCCTGAAATATGCGACTATCTCAGAGATGGTAACACCTACAGCAGCAATTTGCACATCCCTAGAAAGAGGAGACATATACGCTTCATTTGAGGGGTAAAACATAGGCGTGGCTCTCTAACTGTGCCAGTGTTGCCAGGTTGAAAACAACATTTTTTAAATATTAAAAAAAAATAAAAACATAGAAAATGCTGCCGGAAATATGCGACTATCTCAGAGATGGTAACACCTACAGCAGCAATTTGCACATCCCTAGAAAGAGGAGACATAGACGCTTCATTTGAGGGGTAAAACATAGCCGTGGCTCTCAAACTGTGCCAGTGTTGCCAGGTTGAAAAACAACATTTTTTAAATATTAAAAAAAAATAAAAACATAGAAAATGCTGCCGGAAATATGCGACTATCTCAGAGATGGTAACACCTACAGCAGCAATTTGCACATCCCTAGAAAGAGGAGACATATACGCTTCATTGGAGGGGTAAAACATAGCCGTGGCTCTCAAACTGTGCCAGTGTTGCCAGGTTGAAAAACAACATTTTTTAAATATTAAAAAAAAATAAAAACATAGAAAATGCTGCCGGCAATATGCGACTATCTCAGAGGAGGTAACACCTACAGCAGCAATTTGCACATCCCTAGAAAGAGGAGACATAGACGCTTCATTTGAGGGGTAAAACATAGCCGTGGCTCTCAAACTGCGCCAGTGTTGCCAGGTTGAAAAACAACATTTTTTAATTATTAAAAAAAAATAAAAACATAGAAAATGCTGCCGGAAATATGCGACTATCTCAGAGATGGTAACACCTACAGCAGCAATTTGCACATCCCTAGAAAGAGGAGACATAGACGCTTCATTTGAGGGGTAAAACATAGCCGTGGCTCTCAAACTGTGCCAGTGTTGCCAGGTTGAAAAACAACATTTTTTAAATATTAAAAAAAAATAAAAACATAGAAAATGCTGCCGGAAATATGCGACTATCTCAGAGATGGTAACACCTACAGCAGCAATTTGCACATCCCTAGAAAGAGGAGACATATACGCTTCATTTGAGGGGTAAAACATAGGCGTGGCTCTCTAACTGTGCCAGTGTTGCCAGGTTGAAAACCATATTTTTATAATATTAAAAAAAATAAAAACATAGAAAATGCTGCCGGAAATATGCGACTATCTCAGAGATGGTAACACCTACAGCAGCAATTTGCACATCCCTAGAAAGAGGAGACATAGACGCTTCATTGGAGGGGTAAAACATAGCCGTGCCTCTCAAACTGTGCCAGTGTTGCCAGGTTGAAAAACCACATTTTTTAAATATTAAAAAAAAATAAAAACATAGAAAATGCTGCCGGAAATATGCGACTATCTCAGAGATGGTAACACCTACAGCAGCAATAGCCGTGGCTCTCAAACTGTGCCAGTGTTGCCAGGTTGAAAAACAACATTTTTTAAATATTAAAAAAAATAAAAACATAGAAAATGCTGCCGGCAATATGCGACTATCTCAGAGAAGGTAACACCTACAGCAGCAATTTGCACATCCCTAGAAAGATGAGACATAGACGCTTCATTTGAGGGGTAAAACATAGCCGTGGCTCTCAAACTGTGCCAGTGTTGCCAGGTTGAAAAACAACATTTTTTAAATATTAAAAAAAAATAAAAACATAGAAAATGCTGCCGGCAATATGCGACTATCTCAGAGGAGGTAACACCTACAGCAGCAATTTGCACATCCCTAGAAAGAGGAGACATAGACGCTTCATTGGAGGGGTAAAACATAGCCGTGGCTCTCAAACTGTGCCAGTGTTGCCAGGTTGAAAAACAACATTTTTTAAATATTAAAAAAAAATAAAAACATAGAAAATGCTGCCGGAAATATGCGACTATCTCAGAGATGGTAACACCTACAGCAGCAATTTGCACATCCCTAGAAAGAGGAGACATAGACGCTTCATTTGAGGGGTAAAACATAGCCGTGGCTCTCAAACTGTGCCAGTGTTGCCAGGTTGAAAAACAACATTTTTTAAATATTAAAAAAAAATAAAAACATAGAAAATGCTGCCGGAAATATGCGACTATCTCAGAGATGGTAACATCTACAGCAGCAGTTTGCACATCCCTAGAAAGAGGAGACATAGACGCTTCATTTGAGGGGTAAAACATAGCCGTGGCTCTCAAACTGCGCCAGTGTTGCCAGGTTGAAAAACAACATTTTTTAAATATTAAAAAAAAATAAAAACATAGAAAATGCTGCCGGAAATATGCGACTATCTCAGAGATGGTAACACCTACAGCAGCAATTTGCACATCCCTAGAAAGAGGAGACATAGACGCTTCATTTGAGGGGTAAAACATAGCCGTGGCTCTCAAACTGTGCCAGTGTTGCCAGGTTGAAAAACAACATTTTTTAAATATTAAAAAAAAATAAAAACATAGAAAATGCTGCCGGAAATATGCGACTATCTCAGAGATGGTAACACCTACAGCAGCAATTTGCACATCCCTAGAAAGAGGAGACATATACGCTTCATTTGAGGGGTAAAACATAGGCGTGGCTCTCTAACTGTGCCAGTGTTGCCAGGTTGAAAAACAACATTTTTTAAATATTAAAAAAAAATAAAAACATAGAAAATGCTGCCGGAAATATGCGACTATCTCAGAGATGGTAACACCTACAGCAGCAATTTGCACATCCCTAGAAAGAGGAGACATATACGCTTCATTTGAGGGGTAAAACATAGCCGTGGCTCTCAAACTGTGCCAGTGTTGCCAGGTTGAAAAACAACATTTTTTAAATATTAAAAAAAAATAAAAACATAGAAAATGCTGCCGGAAATATGCGACTATCTCAGAGATGGTAACACCTACAGCAGCAATTTGCACATCCCTAGAAAGAGGAGACATATACGCTTCATTTGAGGGGTAAAACATAGGCGTGGCTCTCTAACTGTGCCAGTGTTGCCAGGTTGAAAAACAACATTTTTTAAATATTAAAAAAAAATAAAAACATAGAAAATGCTGCCGGAAATATGCGACTATCTCAGAGATGGTAACACCTACAGCAGCAATTTGCACATCCCTAGAAAGAGGAGACATAGACGCTTCATTTGAGGGGTAAAACATAGCCGTGGCTCTCAAACTGTGCCAGTGTTGCCAGGTTGAAAAACAACATTTTTTAAATATTAAAAAAAAATAAAAACATAGAAAATGCTGCCGGAAATATGCGACTATCTCAGAGATGGTAACACCTACAGCAGCAATTTGCACATCCCTAGAAAGAGGAGACATAGACGCTTCATTGGAGGGGTAAAACATAGCCGTGGCTCTCAAACTGTGCCAGTGTTGCCAGGTTGAAAAACAACATTTTTTAAATATTAAAAAAAAATAAAAACATAGAAAATGCTGCCGGCAATATGCGACTATCTCAGAGGAGGTAACACCTACAGCAGCAATTTGCACATCCCTAGAAAGAGGAGACATAGACGCTTCATTTGAGGGGTAAAACATAGCCGTGGCTCTCAAACTGCGCCAGTGTTGCCAGGTTGAAAAACAACATTTTTTAATTATTAAAAAAAAATAAAAACATAGAAAATGCTGCCGGAAATATGCGACTATCTCAGAGATGGTAACACCTACAGCAGCAATTTGCACATCTCTAGAAAGAGGAGACATAGACGCTTCATTTGAGGGGTAAAACATAGCCGTGGCTCTCAAACTGTGCCAGTGTTGCCAGGTTGAAAAACAACATTTTTTAAATATTAAAAAAAAATAAAAACATAGAAAATGCTGCCGGAAATATGCGACTATCTCAGAGATGGTAACACCTACAGCAGCAATTTGCACATCCCTAGAAAGAGGAGACATATACGCTTCATTTGAGGGGTAAAACATAGGCGTGGCTCTCTAACTGTGCCAGTGTTGCCAGGTTGAAAACCATATTTTTATAATATTAAAAAAAATAAAAACATAGAAAATGCTGCCGGAAATATGCGACTATCTCAGAGATGGTAACACCTACAGCAGCAATTTGCACATCCCTAGAAAGAGGAGACATAGACGCTTCATTGGAGGGGTAAAACATAGCCGTGCCTCTCAAACTGTGCCAGTGTTGCCAGGTTGAAAAACCACATTTTTTAAATATTAAAAAAAAATAAAAACATAGAAAATGCTGCCGGAAATATGCGACTATCTCAGAGATGGTAACACCTACAGCAGCAATAGCCGTGGCTCTCAAACTGTGCCAGTGTTGCCAGGTTGAAAAACAACATTTTTTAAATATAAAAAAAAATAAAAACATAGAAAATGCTGCCGGCAATATGCGACTATCTCAGAGAAGGTAACACCTACAGCAGCAATTTGCACATCCCTAGAAAGATGAGACATAGACGCTTCATTTGAGGGGTAAAACATAGCCGTGGCTCTCAAACTGTGCCAGTGTTGCCAGGTTGAAAAACAACATTTTTTAAATATTAAAAAAAAATAAAAACATAGAAAATGCTGCCGGCAATATGCGACTATCTCAGAGGAGGTAACACCTACAGCAGCAATTTGCACATCCCTAGAAAGAGGAGACATAGACGCTTCATTGGAGGGGTAAAACATAGCCGTGGCTCTCAAACTGTGCCAGTGTTGCCAGGTTGAAAAACAACATTTTTTAAATATTAAAAAAAAATAAAAACATAGAAAATGCTGCCGGAAATATGCGACTATCTCAGAGATGGTAACACCTACAGCAGCAATTTGCACATCCCTAGAAAGAGGAGACATAGACGCTTCATTTGAGGGGTAAAACATAGCCGTGGCTCTCAAACTGTGCCAGTGTTGCCAGGTTGAAAAACAACATTTTTTAAATATTAAAAAAAAATAAAAACATAGAAAATGCTGCCGGAAATATGCGACTATCTCAGAGATGGTAACATCTACAGCAGCAGTTTGCACATCCCTAGAAAGAGGAGACATAGACGCTTCATTTGAGGGGTAAAACATAGCCGTGGCTCTCAAACTGCGCCAGTGTTGCCAGGTTGAAAAACAACATTTTTTAAATATTAAAAAAAAATAAAAACATAGAAAATGCTGCCGGAAATATGCGACTATCTCAGAGATGGTAACACCTACAGCAGCAATTTGCACATCCCTAGAAAGAGGAGACATAGACGCTTCATTTGAGGGGTAAAACATAGCCGTGGCTCTCAAACTGCGCCAGTGTTGCCGGGTTGAAAAACAACATTTTTTAATTATTAAAAAAAAATAAAAACATAGAAAATGCTGCCGGAAATATGCGACTATCTCAGAGATGGTAACACCTACAGCAGCAATTTGCACATCCCTAGAAAGAGGAGACATAGACGCTTCATTTGAGGGGTAAAACATAGCCGTGGCTCTCAAACTGTGCCAGTGTTGCCAGGTTGAAAAACAACATTTTTTAAATATTAAAAAAAAATAAAAACATAGAAAATGCTGCCGGATATATGCGACTATCTCAGAGATGGTAACACCTACAGCAGCAATTTGCACATCCCTAGAAAGAGGAGACATATACGCTTCATTTGAGAGGTAAAACATAGGCGTGGCTCTCTAACTGTGCCAGTGTTGCCAGGTTGAAAACCATATTTTTATAATATTAAAAAAAATAAAAACATAGAAAATGCTGCCGGAAATATGCGACTATCTCAGAGATGGTAACACCTACAGCAGCAATTTGCACATCCCTAGAAAGAGGAGACATAGACGCTTCATTGGAGGGGTAAAACATAGCCGTGCCTCTCAAACTGTGCCAGTGTTGCCAGGTTGAAAAACAACATTTTTTAAATATTAAAAAAAAAATAAAAACATAGAAAATGCTGCCGGAAATATGCGACTATCTCAGAGATGGTAACACCTACAGCAGCAATTTGCACATTCCTAGAAAGAGGAGACATATACGCTTCATTTGAGGGGTAAAACATAGCCGTGGCTCTCAAACTGTGCAAGTGTTGCCAGGTTGAAAAACAACATTTTTTAAATATTAAAAAAAAATAAAAACAGAAAATGCTGCCGGAAATATGCGACTATCTCAGAGATGGTAACACCTACAGCAGCAATTTGCACATCCCTAGAAAGAGGAGACATAGACGCTTCATTTGAGGGGTAAAACATAGCCGTGGCTCTCAAACTGTGCCAGTGTTGCCAGGTTGAAAAACAACATTTTTTAAATATTCAAAAAAAAATAAAAACATAGAAAATGCTGCCGGCAATATGCGACTATCTCAGAGATGGTAACACCTACAGCAGCAATTTGCACATCCCTAGAAAGATGAGACATAGACGCTTCATTTGAGGGGTAAAACATAGCCGTGGCTCTCAAACTGTGCCAGTGTTGCCAGGTTGAAAAACAACATTTTTTAAATATTAAAAAAAAATAAAAACATAGAAAATGCTGCCGGCAATATGCGACTATCTCAGAGAAGGTAACACCTACAGCAGCAATTTGCACATCCCTAGAAAGATGAGACATATACGCTTCATTTGAGGGGTAAAACATAGGCGTGGCTCTCTAACTGTGCCAGTGTTGCCAGGTTGAAAACCATATTTTTATAATATTAAAAAAAATAAAAACATAGAAAATGCTGCCGGAAATATGCGACTATCTCAGAGATGGTAACACCTACAGCAGCAATTTGCACATCCCTAGAAAGAGGAGACATAGACGCTTCATTTGAGGGGTAAAACATAGCCGTGGCTCTCAAACTGTGCCAGTGTTGCCAGGTTGAAAAACAACATTTTTTAAATATTAAAAAAAAATAAAAACATAGAAAATGCTGCCGGAAATATGCGACTATCTCAGAGATGGTAACACCTACAGCAGCAATTTGCACATCCCTAGAAAGAGGAGACATAGACGCTTCATTTGAGGGGTAAAACATAGCCGTGTGCCAGTTTTGCCAGGTTGAAAAACAACATTTTTTAAATATTAAAAAAAAATAAAAACATAGAAAATGCTGCCGGCAATATGCGACTATCTCAGAGATGGTAACACCTACAGCAGCAATTTGCACATCCCTAGAAAGAGGAGACATAGACGCTTCATTTGAGGGGTAAAACATAGCCGTGGCTCTTAAACTGTGCCAGTGTTGCCAGGTTGAAAAACCACATTTTTTAAATATTAAAAAAAAATAAAAACATAGAAAATGCTGCCGGCAATATGCCACTATCTCAGAGATGGTAACACCTACAGCAGCAATTTGCACATTCCTAGAAAGAGGAGACATATACGCTTCATTTGAGGGGTAAAACATAGGCGTGGCTCTCTAACTGTGCCAGTGTTGCCAGGTTGAAAACCATATTTTTATAATATTAAAAAAAATAAAAACATAGAAAATGCTGCCGGAAATATGCGACTATCTCAGAGATGGTAACACCTACAGCAGCAATTTGCACATCCCTAGAAAGAGGAGACATAGACGCTTCATTTGAGGGGTAAAACATAGCCGTGGCTCTTAAACTGTGCCAGTGTTGCCAGGTTGAAAAACCACATTTTTTAAATATTAAAAAAAAATAAAAACATAGAAAATGCTGCCGGAAATATGCGACTATCTCAGAGATGGTAACATCTACAGCAGCAGTTTGCACATCCCTAGAAAGAGGAGACATAGACGCTTCATTTGAGGGGTAAAACATAGCCGTGGCTCTCAAACTGCGCCAGTGTTGCCAGGTTGAAAAACAACATTTTTTAAATATTAAAAAAAAATAAAAACATAGAAAATGCTGCCGGAAATATGCGACTATCTCAGAGATGGTAACACCTACAGCAGCAATTTGCACATCCCTAGAAAGAGGAGACATAGACGCTTCATTTGAGGGGTAAAACATAGCCGTGGCTCTCAAACTGCGCCAGTGTTGCCAGGTTGAAAAACAACATTTTTTAATTATTAAAAAAAAATAAAAACATAGAAAATGCTGCCGGCAATATGCGACTATCTCAGAGAAGGTAACACCTACAGCAGCAATTTGCACATCCCTAGAAAGAGGAGACATAGACGCTTCATTTGAGGGGTAAAACATAGCCGTGGCTCTCAAACTGTGCCAGTGTTGCCAGGTTGAAAAACAACATTTTTTAAATATTAAAAAAAAATAAAAACATAGAAAATGCTGCCGGAAATATGCGACTATCTCAGAGATGGTAACACCTACAGCAGCAATTTGCACATCCCTAGAAAGAGGAGACATAGACGCTTCATTTGAGGGGTAAAACATAGGCGTGGCTCTCTAACTGTGCCAGTGTTGCCAGGTTGAAAAACAACATTTTTTAAATATTAAAAAAAAATAAAAACATAGAAAATGCTGCCGGAAATATGCGACTATCTCAGAGATGGTAACACCTACAGCAGCAATTTGCACATCCCTAGAAAGAGGAGACATAGACGCTTCATTTGAGGGGTAAAACATAGCCGTGGCTCTCAAACTGTGCCAGTGTTGCCAGGTTGAAAAACAACATTTTTTAAATATTAAAAAAAAATAAAAACATAGAAAATGCTGCCGGAAATATGCGACTATCTCAGAGATGGTAACATCTACAGCAGCAGTTTGCACATCCCTAGAAAGAGGAGACATAGACGCTTCATTTGAGGGGTAAAACATAGCCGTGGCTCTCAAACTGCGCCAGTGTTGCCAGGTTGAAAAACAACATTTTTTAAATATTAAAAAAAAATAAAAACATAGAAAATGCTGCCGGAAATATGCGACTATCTCAGAGATGGTAACACCTACAGCAGCAATTTGCACATCCCTAGAAAGAGGAGACATAGACGCTTCATTTGAGGGGTAAAACATAGCCGTGGCTCTAAAACTGTGCCAGTGTTTCCAGGTTGAAAAACAACATTTTTTAAATATTAAAAAAAAATAAAAACATAGAAAATGCTGCCGGAAATATGCGACTATCTCAGAGATGGTAACACCTACAGCAGCAATTTGCACATCCCTAGAAAGAGGAGACATAGACGCTTCATTTGAGGGGTAAAACATAGCCGTGGCTCTCAAACTGTGCCAGTGTTGCCAGGTTGAAAAACAACATTTTTTAAATATTAAAAAAAAATAAAAACAGAAAATGCTGCCGGAAATATGCGACTATCTCAGAGATGGTAACACCTACAGCAGCAATTTGCACATCCCTAGAAAGAGGAGACATAGACGCTTCATTTGAGGGGTAAAACATAGCCGTGGCTCTCAAACTGTGCCAGTGTTGCCGGGTTGAAAAACAACATTTTTTAAATATTAAAAAAAAATAAAAACATAGAAAATGCTGCCGGCAATATGCGACTATCTCAGAGATGGTAACACCTACAGCAGCAATTTGCACATCCCTAGAAAGAGGAGACATAGACGCTTCATTTGAGTGGTAAAACATAGCCGTGGCTCTCAAACTGTGCCAGTGTTGCCAGGTTGAAAAACAACATTTTTTAAATATTAAAAAAAAAGAAAAACATAGAAAATGCTGCCGGCAATATGCGACTATCTCAGAGAAGGTAACACCTACAGCAGCAATTTGCACATCCCTAGAAAGAGGAGACATAGACGCTTCATTTGAGGGGTAAAACATAGCCGTGGCTCTCAAACTGTGCCAGTGTTGCCGGGTTGAAAAACAACATTTTTTAAATATTAAAAAAAAATAAAAACATAGAAAATGCTGCCGGAAATATGCGACTATCTCAGAGATGGTAACACCTACAGCAGCAATTTGCACATCCCTAGAAAGAGGAGACATAGACGCTTCATTTGAGGGGTAAAACATAGCCGTGGCTCTCAAACTGTGCCAGTGTTGCTAGGTTGAAAAACAACATTTTTTAAATATTAAAAAAAAATAAAAACAGAAAATGCTGCCGGAAATATGCGACTATCTCAGAGATGGTAAGAAATATGCGACTATCTCAGAGATGGTAACACCTACAGCAGCAATTTGCACATCCCTAGAAAGAGGAGACATAGACGCTTCATTTGAGGGGTAAAACATAGCCGTGGCTCTCAAACTGTGCCAGTGTTGCCAGGTTGAAAAACAACATTTTTTAAATATTAAAAAAAAATAAAAACATAGAAAATGCTGCCGGAAATATGCGACTATCTCAGAGATGGTAACACCTAGAGCAGCAATTTGCACATCCCTAGAAAGAGGAGACATAGACGCTTCATTTGAGGGGTAAAACATAGCCGTGGCTCTCAAACTGTGCCAGTGTTGCCAGGTTGAAAAACAACATTTTTTAAATATTAAAAAAAAATAAAAACATAGAAAATGCTGCCGGCAATATGCGACTATCTCAGAGATGGTAACACCTACAGCAGCAATTTGCACATCCCTAGAAAGATGAGACATAGACGCTTCATTTGAGGGGTAAAACATAGCCGTGGCTCTCAAACTGTGCCAGTGTTGCCAGGTTGAAAAACAACATTTTTTAAATATTAAAAAAAAATAAAAACATAGAAAATGCTGCCGGCAATATGCGACTATCTCAGAGAAGGTAACACCTACAGCAGCAATTTGCACATCCCTAGAAAGATGAGACATATACGCTTCATTTGAGGGGTAAAACATAGGCGTGGCTCTCTAACTGTGCCAGTGTTGCCAGGTTGAAAACCATATTTTTATAATATTAAAAAAAATAAAAACATAGAAAATGCTGCCGGAAATATGCGACTATCTCAGAAATGGTAACACCTACAGCAGCAATTTGCACATCCCTAGAAAGAGGAGACATAGACGCTTCATTTGAGGGGTAAAACATAGCCGTGGCTCTCAAACTGTGCCAGTGTTGCCAGGTTGAAAAACAACATTTTTTAAATATTAAAAAAAAATAAAAACATAGAAAATGCTGCCGGAAATATGCGACTATCTCAGAGATGGTAACACCTACAGCAGCAATTTGCACATCCCTAGAAAGAGGAGACATAGACGCTTCATTTGAGGGGTAAAACATAGCCGTGTGCCAGTTTTGCCAGGTTGAAAAACAACATTTTTTAAATATTAAAAAAAAATAAAAACATAGAAAATGCTGCCGGCAATATGCGACTATCTCAGAGATGGTAACACCTACAGCAGCAATTTGCACATCCCTAGAAAGAGGAGACATAGACGCTTCATTTGAGGGGTAAAACATAGCCGTGGCTCTTAAACTGTGCCAGTGTTGCCAGGTTGAAAAACCACATTTTTTAAATATTAAAAAAAAATAAAAACATAGAAAATGCTGCCGGCAATATGCCACTATCTCAGAGATGGTAATACCTACAGCAGCAATTTGCACATCCCTAGAAAGATGAGACATATACGCTTCATTTGAGGGGTAAAACATAGGCGTGGCTCTCTAACTGTGCCAGTGTTGCCAGGTTGAAAACCATATTTTTATAATATTAAAAAAAATAAAAACATAGAAAATGCTGCCGGAAATATGCGATTATCTCAGAGATGGTAACACCTACAGCAGCAATTTGCACATCCCTAGAAAGAGGAGACATAGACGCTTCATTTGAGGGGTAAAACATAGCCGTGGCTCTTAAACTGTGCCAGTGTTGCCAGGTTGAAAAACCACATTTTTTAAATATTAAAAAAAAATAAAAACATAGAAAATGCTGCCGGCAATATGCCACTATCTCAGAGATGGTAACACCTACAGCAGCAATTTGCACATCCCTAGAAAGAGGAGACATAGACGCTTCATTTGAGGGGTAAAACATAGCCGTGGCTCTCAAACTGTGCCAGTGTTGCCAGGTTGAAAAACAACATTTTTTAAATATTAAAAAAAAATAAAAACATAGAAAATGCTGCCGGCAATATGCGACTATCTCAGAGATGGTAACACCTACAGCAGCAATTTGCACATCCCTAGAAAGAGGAGACATAGACGCTTCATTTGAGGGGTAAAACATAGCCGTGGCTCTCAAACTGTGCCAGTGTTGCCAGGTTAAAAAACAACATTTTTTAAATATTAAAAAAAAATAAAAACATAGAAAATGCTGCCGGCAATATGCGACTATCTCAGAGATGGTAACACCTACAGCAGCAATTTGCACATCCCTAGAAAGATGAGACATGGACGCTTCATTTGAGGGGTAAAACATAGCCGTGGCTCTCAAACTGTGCCAGTGTTGCCAGGTTGAAAACCATATTTTTATAATATTAAAAAAAATAAAAACATAGAAAATGCTGCCGGAAATATGCGACTATCTCAGAGATGGTAACACCTATAGCAGCAATTTGCACATCCCTAGAAAGAGGAGACATAGACGCTTCATTTGAGGGGTAAAACATAGCCGTGGCTCTCAAACTGTGCCAGTGTTGCCAGGTTAAAAAACAACATTTTTTAAATATTAAAAAAAAATAAAAACATAGAAAATGCTGCCGGCAATATGCGACTATCTCAGAGATGCTAACACCTACAGCAGCAATTTGCACATCCCTAGAAAGATGCTATCTCAGAGATGCTAACACCTACAGCAGCAATTTGCACATCCCTAGAAAGATGAGACATGGACGCTTCATTTGAGGGGTAAAACATAGCCGTGGCTCTCAAACTGTGCCAGTGTTGCCAGGTTGAAAACCATATTTTTATAATATTAAAAAAAATAAAAACATAGAAAATGCTGCCGGCAATATGCGACTATCTCAGAGATGGTAACACCTACAGCAGCAATTTGCACATCCCTAGAAAGAGGAGACATAGACGCTTCATTTGAGGGGTAAAACATAGCCGTGGCTCTCAAACTGTGCCAGTGTTGCCAGGTTAAAAAACAACATTTTTTAAATATTAAAAAAAAATAAAAACATAGAAAATGCTGCCGGCAATATGCGACTATCTCAGAGATGCTAACACCTACAGCAGCAATTTGCACATCCCTAGAAAGATGAGACATGGACGCTTCATTTGAGGGGTAAAACATAGCCGTGGCTCTCAAACTGTGCCAGTGTTGCCAGGTTGAAAAACAACATTTTTTAAATATTAAAAAAAAATAAAAACATAGAAAATGCTGCCGGCAATATGCGACTATCTCAGAGATGGTAACACCTACAGCAGCAATTTGCACATCCCTAGAAAGATGAGACATAGACGCTTCATTTGAGGGGTAAAACATAGCCGTGGCTCTCAAACTGTGCCAGTGTTGCCAGGTTGAAAAACAACATTTTTTAAATATTAAAAAAAAATAAAAACATAGAAAATGCTGCCGGCAATATGCGACTATCTCAGAGGAGATAACACCTACAGCAGCAATTTGCACATCCCTAGAAAGAGGAGACATAGACGCTTCATTTGAGGGGTAAAACATAGCCGTGGCTCTTAAACTGTGCCAGTGTTACAGGTTGAAAAACCACATTTTTTAAATATTAAAAAAAAATAAAAACATAGAAAATGCTGCCGGCAATATGCGACTATCTCAGAGATGGTAACACCTACAGCAGCAATTTGCACATCCCTAGAAAGATGAGACATAGACGCTTCATTTGAGGGGTAAAACATAGCCGTGGCTCTCAAACTGTGCCAGTGTTGCCAGGTTGAAAAACCACATTTTTTAAATATTAAAAAAAAATAAAAACATAGAAAATGCTGCCGGAAATATGCGACTATCTCAGAGATGGTAACACCTACAGCAGCAATAGCCGTGGCTCTCAAACTGTGCCAGTGTTGCCAGGTTGAAAAACAACATTTTTTAAATATTAAAAAAAATAAAAACATAGAAAATGCTGCCGGCAATATGCGACTATCTCAGAGAAGGTAACACCTACAGCAGCAATTTGCACATCCCTAGAAAGATGAGACATAGACGCTTCATTTGAGGGGTAAAACATAGCCGTGGCTCTCAAACTGTGCCAGTGTTGCCAGGTTGAAAAACAACATTTTTTAAATATTAAAAAAAAATAAAAACATAGAAAATGCTGCCGGCAATATGCGACTATCTCAGAGGAGGTAACACCTACAGCAGCAATTTGCACATCCCTAGAAAGAGGAGACATAGACGCTTCATTGGAGGGGTAAAACATAGCCGTGGCTCTCAAACTGTGCCAGTGTTGCCAGGTTGAAAAACAACATTTTTTAAATATTAAAAAAAAATAAAAACATAGAAAATGCTGCCGGCAATATGCGACTATCTCAGAGATGGTAACACCTACAGCAGCAATTTGCACATCCCTGGAAAGAGGAGACATAGACGCTTCATTTGAGGGGTAAAACATAGCCGTGGCTCTCAAACTGTGCCAGTGTTGCCAGGTTGAAAAACAACATTTTTTAAATATTAAAAAAAAATAAAAACATAGAAAATGCTGCCGGAAATATGCGACTATCTCAGAGATGGTAACATCTACAGCAGCAGTTTGCACATCCCTAGAAAGAGGAGACATAGACGCTTCATTTGAGGGGTAAAACATAGCCGTGGCTCTCAAACTGCGCCAGTGTTGCCAGGTTGAAAAACAACATTTTTTAAATATTAAAAAAAAATAAAAACATAGAAAATGCTGCCGGAAATATGCGACTATCTCAGAGATGGTAACACCTACAGCAGCAATTTGCACATCCCTAGAAAGAGGAGACATAGACGCTTCATTTGAGGGGTAAAACATAGCCGTGGCTCTCAAACTGCGCCAGTGTTGCCGGGTTGAAAAACAACATTTTTTAATTATTAAAAAAAAATAAAAACATAGAAAATGCTGCCGGAAATATGCGACTATCTCAGAGATGGTAACACCTACAGCAGCAATTTGCACATCCCTAGAAAGAGGAGACATAGACGCTTCATTTGAGGGGTAAAACATAGCCGTGGCTCTCAAACTGTGCCAGTGTTGCCAGGTTGAAAAACAACATTTTTTAAATATTAAAAAAAAATAAAAACATAGAAAATGCTGCCGGAAATATGCGACTATCTCAGAGATGGTAACACCTACAGCAGCAATTTGCACATCCCTAGAAAGAGGAGACATATACGCTTCATTTGAGAGGTAAAACATAGGCGTGGCTCTCTAACTGTGCCAGTGTTGCCAGGTTGAAAACCATATTTTTATAATATTAAAAAAAATAAAAACATAGAAAATGCTGCCGGAAATATGCGACTATCTCAGAGATGGTAACACCTACAGCAGCAATTTGCACATCCCTAGAAAGAGGAGACATAGACGCTTCATTGGAGGGGTAAAACATAGCCGTGCCTCTCAAACTGTGCCAGTGTTGCCAGGTTGAAAAACAACATTTTTTAAATATTAAAAAAAAATAAAAACATAGAAAATGCTGCCGGAAATATGCGACTATCTCAGAGATGGTAACACCTACAGCAGCAATTTGCACATTCCTAGAAAGAGGAGACATATACGCTTCATTTGAGGGGTAAAACATAGCCGTGGCTCTCAAACTGTGCAAGTGTTGCCAGGTTGAAAAACAACATTTTTTAAATATTAAAAAAAAATAAAAACAGAAAATGCTGCCGGAAATATGCGACTATCTCAGAGATGGTAACACCTACAGCAGCAATTTGCACATCCCTAGAAAGAGGAGACATAGACGCTTCATTTGAGGGGTAAAACATAGCCGTGGCTCTCAAACTGTGCCAGTGTTGCCAGGTTGAAAAACAACATTTTTTAAATATTAAAAAAAAATAAAAACATAGAAAATGCTGCCGGAAATATGCGACTATCTCAGAGATGGTAACACCTAGAGCAGCAATTTGCACATCCCTAGAAAGAGGAGACATAGACGCTTCATTTGAGGGGTGAAACATAGCCGTGGCTCTCAAACTGTGCCAGTGTTGCCAGGTTGAAAAACAACATTTTTTAAATATTCAAAAAAAAATAAAAACATAGAAAATGCTGCCGGCAATATGCGACTATCTCAGAGATGGTAACACCTACAGCAGCAATTTGCACATCCCTAGAAAGATGAGACATAGACGCTTCATTTGAGGGGTAAAACATAGCCGTGGCTCTCAAACTGTGCCAGTGTTGCCAGGTTGAAAAACAACATTTTTTAAATATTAAAAAAAAATAAAAACATAGAAAATGCTGCCGGCAATATGCGACTATCTCAGAGAAGGTAACACCTACAGCAGCAATTTGCACATCCCTAGAAAGATGAGACATATACGCTTCATTTGAGGGGTAAAACATAGGCGTGGCTCTCTAACTGTGCCAGTGTTGCCAGGTTGAAAACCATATTTTTATAATATTAAAAAAAATAAAAACATAGAAAATGCTGCCGGAAATATGCGACTATCTCAGAGATGGTAACACCTACAGCAGCAATTTGCACATCCCTAGAAAGAGGAGACATAGACGCTTCATTTGAGGGGTAAAACATAGCCGTGGCTCTCAAACTGTGCCAGTGTTGCCAGGTTGAAAAACAACATTTTTTAAATATTAAAAAAAAATAAAAACATAGAAAATGCTGCCGGAAATATGCGACTATCTCAGAGATGGTAACACCTACAGCAGCAATTTGCACATCCCTAGAAAGAGGAGACATAGACGCTTCATTTGAGGGGTAAAACATAGCCGTGTGCCAGTTTTGCCAGGTTGAAAAACAACATTTTTTAAATATTAAAAAAAAATAAAAACATAGAAAATGCTGCCGGCAATATGCGACTATCTCAGAGATGGTAACACCTACAGCAGCAATTTGCACATCCCTAGAAAGAGGAGACATAGACGCTTCATTTGAGGGGTAAAACATAGCCGTGGCTCTTAAACTGTGCCAGTGTTGCCAGGTTGAAAAACCACATTTTTTAAATATTAAAAAAAAATAAAAACATAGAAAATGCTGCCGGCAATATGCCACTATCTCAGAGATGGTAACACCTACAGCAGCAATTTGCACATCCCTAGAAAGATGAGACATATACGCTTCATTTGAGGGGTAAAACATAGGCGTGGCTCTCTAACTGTGCCAGTGTTGCCAGGTTGAAAACCATATTTTTATAATATTAAAAAAAATAAAAACATAGAAAATGCTGCCGGAAATATGCGACTATCTCAGAGATGGTAACACCTACAGCAGCAATTTGCACATCCCTAGAAAGAGGAGACATAGACGCTTCATTTGAGGGGTAAAACATAGCCGTGGCTCTTAAACTGTGCCAGTGTTGCCAGGTTGAAAAACCACATTTTTTAAATATTAAAAAAAAATAAAAACATAGAAAATGCTGCCGGCAATATGCCACTATCTCAGAGATGGTAACACCTACAGCAGCAATTTGCACATCCCTAGAAAGAGGAGACATAGACGCTTCATTTGAGGGGTAAAACATAGCCGTGGCTCTCAAACTGTGCCAGTGTTGCCAGGTTGAAAAACAACATTTTTTAAATATTAAAAAAAAATAAAAACATAGAAAATGCTGCCGGCAATATGCGACTATCTCAGAGATGGTAACACCTACAGCAGCAATTTGCACATCCCTAGAAAGAGGAGACATAGACGCTTCATTTGAGGGGTAAAACATAGCCGTGGCTCTGAAACTGTGCCAGTGTTTCCAGGTTGAAAAACAACATTTTTTAAATATTAAAAAAAAATAAAAACATAGAAAATGCTGCCGGAAATATGCGACTATCTCAGTGATGGTAACCCCTACAGCAGCAATTTGCACATCCCTAGAAAGAGGAGACATAGACGCTTCATTTGAGGGGTAAAACATAGCCGTGGCTCTCAAACTGTGCCAGTGTTGCCAGGTTGAAAAACAACATTTTTTAAATATTAAAAAAAAATAAAAACATAGAAAATGCTGCCGGAAATATGCGACTATCTCAGAGATGGTAACACCTACAGCAGCAATTTGCACATCCCTAGAAAGAGGAGACATAGACGCTTCATTGGAGGGGTAAAACATAGCCGTGGCTCTCAAACTGTGCCAGTGTTGCCAGGTTGAAAAACAACATTTTTTAAATATTAAAAAAAAATAAAAACATAGAAAATGCTGCCGGCAATATGCGACTATCTCAGAGGAGGTAACACCTACAGCAGCAATTTGCACATCCCTAGAAAGAGGAGACATAGACGCTTCATTGGAGGGGTAAAACATAGCCGTGGCTCTCAAACTGTGCCAGTGTTGCCAGGTTGAAAAACAACATTTTTTAAATATTAAAAAAAAATAAAAACATAGAAAATGCTGCCGGCAATATGCGACTATCTCAGAGGAGGTAACACCTACAGCAGCAATTTGCACATCCCTAGAAAGAGGAGACATAGACGCTTCATTGGAGGGGTAAAACATAGCCGTGGCTCTCAAACTGCGCCAGTGTTGCCAGGTTGAAAAACAACATTTTTTAAATATTAAAAAAAAATAAAAACATAGAAAATGCTGCCGGAAATATGCGACTATCTCAGAGATGGTAACACCTACAGCAGCAATTTGCACATCCCTAGAAAGAGGAGACATAGACGCTTCATTTGAGGGGTAAAACATAGCCGTAGCTCTCAAACTGCGCCAGTGTTGCCAGGTTGAAAAACAACATTTTTTAATATTTAAAAAAAAATAAAAACATAGAAAATGCTGCCGGAAATATGCGACTATCTCAGAGATGGTAACACCTACAGCAGCAATTTGCACATCCCTAGAAAGAGGAGACATAGACGCTTCATTTGAGGGGTAAAACATAGCCGTGGCTCTCAAACTGTGCCAGTGTTGCCAGGTTGAAAAACAACATTTTTTAAATATTAAAAAAAAATAAAAACATAGAAAATGCTGCCGGCAATATGCGACTATCTCAGAGATGGTAACACCTACAGCAGCAATTTGCACATCCCTAGAAAGAGGAGACATAGACGCTTCATTGGAGGGGTAAAACATAGCCGTGGCTCTCAAACTGTGCCAGTGTTGCCAGGTTGAAAAACAACATTTTTTAAATATTAAAAAAAAATAAAAACATAGAAAATGCTGCCGGAAATATGCGACTATCTCAGAGATGGTAACACCTACAGCAGCAATTTGCACATCCCTAGAAAGAGGAGACATAGACGCTTCATTTGAGGGGTAAAACATAGCCGTGGCTCTCAAACTGTGCCAGTGTTGCCAGGTTGAAAAACAACATTTTTTAAATATTAAAAAAAAATAAAAACATAGAAAATGCTGCCGGAAATATGCGACTATCTCAGTGATGGTAACACCTACAGCAGCAATTTGCACATCCCTAGAAAGAGGAGACATAGACGCTTCATTTGAGGGGTAAAACATAGCCGTGTGCCAGTTTTGCCAGGTTGAAAAACAACATTTTTTAAATATTAAAAAAAAATAAAAACATAGAAAATGCTGCCGGCAATATGCGACTATCTCAGAGATGGTAACACCTACAGCAGCAATTTGCACATCCCTAGAAAGAGGAGACATAGACGCTTCATTTGAGGGGTAAAACATAGCCGTGGCTCTTAAACTGTGCCAGTGTTGCCAGGTTGAAAAACCACATTTTTTAAATATTAAAAAAAAATAAAAACATAGAAAATGCTGCCGGCAATATGCCACTATCTCAGAGATGGTAACACCTACAGCAGCAATTTGCACATCCCTAGAAAGATGAGACATATACGCTTCATTTGAGGGGTAAAACATAGGCGTGGCTCTCTAACTGTGCCAGTGTTGCCAGGTTGAAAACCATATTTTTATAATATTAAAAAAAATAAAAACATAGAAAATGCTGCCGGAAATATGCGACTATCTCAGAGATGGTAACACCTACAGCAGCAATTTGCACATCCCTAGAAAGAGGAGACATAGACGCTTCATTTGAGGGGTAAAACATAGCCGTGGCTCTTAAACTGTGCCAGTGTTGCCAGGTTGAAAAACCACATTTTTTAAATATTAAAAAAAAATAAAAACATAGAAAATGCTGCCGGCAATATGCCACTATCTCAGAGATGGTAACACCTACAGCAGCAATTTGCACATCCCTAGAAAGAGGAGACATAGACGCTTCATTTGAGGGGTAAAACATAGCCGTGGCTCTCAAACTGTGCCAGTGTTGCCAGGTTGAAAAACAACATTTTTTAAATATTAAAAAAAAATAAAAACATAGAAAATGCTGCCGGCAATATGCGACTATCTCAGAGATGGTAACACCTACAGCAGCAATTTGCACATCCCTAGAAAGAGGAGACATAGACGCTTCATTTGAGGGGTAAAACATAGCCGTGGCTCTGAAACTGTGCCAGTGTTTCCAGGTTGAAAAACAACATTTTTTAAATATTAAAAAAAAATAAAAACATAGAAACTGCTGCCGGAAATATGCCACTATCTCAGTGATGGTAACACCTACAGCAGCAATTTGCACATCCCTAGAAAGAGGAGACATAGACGCTTCATTTGAGGGGTAAAACATAGCCGTGGCTCTCAAACTGTGCCAGTGTTGCCAGGTTGAAAAACAACATTTTTTAAATATTAAAAAAAAATAAAAACATAGAAAATGCTGCCGGAAATATGCGACTATCTCAGAGATGGTAACACCTACAGCAGCAATTTGCACATCCCTAGAAAGAGGAGACATAGACGCTTCATTGGAGGGGTAAAACATAGCCGTGGCTCTCAAACTGTGCCAGTGTTGCCAGGTTGAAAAACAACATTTTTTAAATATTAAAAAAAAATAAAAACATAGAAAATGCTGCCGGCAATATGCGACTATCTCAGAGGAGGTAACACCTACAGCAGCAATTTGCACATCCCTAGAAAGAGGAGACATAGACGCTTCATTGGAGGGGTAAAACATAGCCGTGGCTCTCAAACTGTGCCAGTGTTGCCAGGTTGAAAAACAACATTTTTTAAATATTAAAAAAAAATAAAAACATAGAAAATGCTGCCGGCAATATGCGACTATCTCAGAGGAGGTAACACCTACAGCAGCAATTTGCACATCCCTAGAAAGAGGAGACATAGACGCTTCATTGGAGGGGTAAAACATAGCCGTGGCTCTCAAACTGTGCCAGTGTTGCCAGGTTGAAAAACAACATTTTTTAAATATTAAAAAAAAATAAAAACATAGAAAATGCTGCCGGAAATATGCGACTATCTCAGAGATGGTAACACCTACAGCAGCAATTTGCACATCCCTAGAAAGAGGAGACATAGACGCTTCATTTGAGGGGTAAAACATAGCCGTGGCTCTCAAACTGTGCCAGTGTTGCCAGGTTGAAAAACAACATTTTTTAAATATTAAAAAAAAATAAAAACATAGAAAATGCTGCCGGAAATATGCGACTATCTCAGAGATGGTAACATCTACAGCAGCAGTTTGCACATCCCTAGAAAGAGGAGACATAGACGCTTCATTTGAGGGGTAAAACATAGCCGTGGCTCTCAAACTGCGCCAGTGTTGCCAGGTTGAAAAACAACATTTTTTAAATATTAAAAAAAATAAAAACATAGAAAATGCTGCCGGAAATATGCGACTATCTCAGAGATGGTAACACCTACAGCAGCAATTTGCACATCCCTAGAAAGAGGAGACATAGACGCTTCATTTGAGGGGTAAAACATAGCCGTGGCTCTCAAACTGTGCCAGTGTTGCCAGGTTGAAAAACAACATTTTTTAAATATTAAAAAAAAATAAAAACATAGAAAATGCTGCCGGAAATATGCGACTATCTCAGAGATGGTAACACCTACAGCAGCAATTTGCACATCCCTAGAAAGAGGAGACATAGACGCTTCATTTGAGGGGTAAAACATAGCCGTGGCTCTCAAACTGCGCCAGTGTTGCCGGGTTGAAAAACAAAATTTTTTAATTATTAAAAAAAAATAAAAACATAGAAAATGCTGCCGGAAATATGCGACTATCTCAGAGATGGTAACACCTACAGCAGCAATTTGCACATCCCTAGAAAGAGGAGACATAGACGCTTCATTTGAGGGGTAAAACATAGCCGTGGCTCTCAAACTGTGCCAGTGTTGCCAGGTTGAAAAACAACATTTTTTAAATATTAAAAAAAAATAAAAACATAGAAAATGCTGCCGGAAATATGCGACTATCTCAGAGATGGTAACACCTACAGCAGCAATTTGCACATCCCTAGAAAGAGGAGACATATACGCTTCATTTGAGAGGTAAAACATAGGCGTGGCTCTCTAACTGTGCCAGTGTTGCCAGGTTGAAAACCATATTTTTATAATATTAAAAAAAATAAAAACATAGAAAATGCTGCCGGAAATATGCGACTATCTCAGAGATGGTAACACCTACAGCAGCAATTTGCACATCCCTAGAAAGAGGAGACATAGACGCTTCATTGGAGGGGTAAAACATAGCCGTGCCTCTCAAACTGTGCCAGTGTTGCCAGGTTGAAAAACAACATTTTTTAAATATTAAAAAAAAATAAAAACATAGAAAATGCTGCCGGAAATATGCGACTATCTCAGAGATGGTAACACCTACAGCAGCAATTTGCACATTCCTAGAAAGAGGAGACATATACGCTTCATTTGAGGGGTAAAACATAGCCGTGGCTCTCAAACTGTGCAAGTGTTGCCAGGTTGAAAAACAACATTTTTTAAATATTAAAAAAAAATAAAAACAGAAAATGCTGCCGGAAATATGCGACTATCTCAGAGATGGTAACACCTACAGCAGCAATTTGCACATCCCTAGAAAGAGGAGACATAGACGCTTCATTTGAGGGGTAAAACATAGCCGTGGCTCTCAAACTGTGCCAGTGTTGCCAGGTTGAAAAACAACATTTTTTAAATATTAAAAAAAAATAAAAACATAGAAAATGCTGCCGGAAATATGCGACTATCTCAGAGATGGTAACACCTAGAGCAGCAATTTGCACATCCCTAGAAAGAGGAGACATAGACGCTTCATTTGAGGGGTAAAACATAGCCGTGGCTCTCAAACTGTGCCAGTGTTGCCAGGTTGAAAAACAACATTTTTTAAATATTAAAAAAAAATAAAAACATAGAAAATGCTGCCGGCAATATGCGACTATCTCAGAGATGGTAACACCTACAGCAGCAATTTGCACATCCCTAGAAAGATGAGACATAGACGCTTCATTTGAGGGGTAAAACATAGCCGTGGCTCTCAAACTGTGCCAGTGTTGCCAGGTTGAAAAACAACATTTTTTAAATATTAAAAAAAAATAAAAACATAGAAAATGCTGCCGGCAATATGCGACTATCTCAGAGAAGGTAACACCTACAGCAGCAATTTGCACATCCCTAGAAAGATGAGACATATACGCTTCATTTGAGGGGTAAAACATAGGCGTGGCTCTCTAACTGTGCCAGTGTTGCCAGGTTGAAAACCATATTTTTATAATATTAAAAAAAATAAAAACATAGAAAATGCTGCCGGAAATATGCGACTATCTCAGAGATGGTAACACCTTCAGCAGCAATTTGCACATCCCTAGAAAGAGGAGACATAGACGCTTCATTTGAGGGGTAAAACATAGCCGTGGCTCTCAAACTGTGCCAGTGTTGCCAGGTTGAAAAACAACATTTTTTAAATATTAAAAAAAAATAAAAACATAGAAAATGCTGCCGGAAATATGCGACTATCTCAGAGATGGTAACACCTACAGCAGCAATTTGCACATCCCTAGAAAGAGGAGACATAGACGCTTCATTTGAGGGGTAAAACATAGCCGTGGCTCTCAAACTGTGCCAGTGTTGCCAGGTTGAAAAACAACATTTTTTAAATATTAAAAAAAAATAAAAACATAGAAAATGCTGCCGGAAATATGCGACTATCTCAGAGATGGTAACACCTACAGCAGCAATTTGCACATCCCTAGAAAGAGGAGACATAGACGCTTCATTTGAGGGGTAAAACATAGCCGTGGCTCTCAAACTGTGCCAGTGTTGCCAGGTTGAAAAACAACATTTTTTAAATATTAAAAAAAAATAAAAACATAGAAAATGCTGTCGGAAATATGCGACTATCTCAGAGATGGTAACATCTACAGCAGCAGTTTGCACATCCCTAGAAAGAGGAGACATAGACGCTTCATTGGAGGGGTAAAACATAGCCGTGCCTCTCAAACTGTGCCAGTGTTGCCAGGTTGAAAAACAACATTTTTTAAATATTAAAAAAAAATAAAAACATAGAAAATGCTGCCGGAAATATGCGACTATCTCAGAGATGGTAACACCTACAGCAGCAATTTGCACATTCCTAGAAAGAGGAGACATATACGCTTCATTTGAGGGGTAAAACATAGCCGTGGCTCTCAAACTGTGCAAGTGTTGCCAGGTTGAAAAACAACATTTTTTAAATATTAAAAAAAAATAAAAACAGAAAATGCTGCCGGAAATATGCGACTATCTCAGAGATGGTAACACCTACAGCAGCAATTTGCACATCCCTAGAAAGAGGAGACATAGACGCTTCATTGGAGGGGTAAAACATAGCCGTGCCTCTCAAACTGTGCCAGTGTTGCCAGGTTGAAAAACAACATTTTTTAAATATTAAAAAAAAATAAAAACATAGAAAATGCTGCCGGAAATATGCGACTATCTCAGAGATGGTAACATCTACAGCAGCAGTTTGCACATCCCTAGAAAGAGGAGACATAGACGCTTCATTGGAGGGGTAAAACATAGCCGTGCCTCTCAAACTGTGCAAGTGTTGCCAGGTTGAAAAACAACATTTTTTAAATATTAAAAAAAAATAAAAACAGAAAATGCTGCCGGAAATATGCGACTATCTCAGAGATGGTAACACCTACAGCAGCAATTTGCACATCCCTAGAAAGAGGAGACATATACGCTTCATTTGAGAGGTAAAACATAGGCGTGGCTCTCTAACTGTGCCAGTGTTGCCAGGTTGAAAACCATATTTTTATAATATTAAAAAAAATAAAAACATAGAAAATGCTGCCGGAAATATGCGACTATCTCAGAGATGGTAACACCTACAGCAGCAATTTGCACATCCCTAGAAAGAGGAGACATAGACGCTTCATTGGAGGGGTAAAACATAGCCGTGCCTCTCAAACTGTGCCAGTGTTGCCAGGTTGAAAAACAACATTTTTTAAATATTAAAAAAAAATAAAAACATAGAAAATGCTGCCGGAAATATGCGACTATCTCAGAGATGGTAACACCTACAGCAGCAATTTGCACATTCCTAGAAAGAGGAGACATATACGCTTCATTTGAGGGGTAAAACATAGCCGTGGCTCTCAAACTGTGCAAGTGTTGCCAGGTTGAAAAACAACATTTTTTAAATATTAAAAAAAAATAAAAACAGAAAATGCTGCCGGAAATATGCGACTATCTCAGAGATGGTAACACCTACAGCAGCAATTTGCACATCCCTAGAAAGAGGAGACATAGACGCTTCATTTGAGGGGTAAAACATAGCCGTGGCTCTCAAACTGTGCCAGTGTTGCCAGGTTGAAAAACCACATTTTTTAAATATTAAAAAAAAAAAAAAACATAGAAAATGCTGCCGGCAATATGCCACTATCTCAGAGATGGTAACACCTACAGCAGCAATTTGCACATCCCTAGAAAGAGGAGACATAGACGCTTCATTTGAGGGGTAAAACATAGCCGTGGCTCTCAAACTGTGCCAGTGTTGCCAGGTTGAAAAACAACATTTTTTAAATATTAAAAAAAAATAAAAACATAGAAAATGCTGCCGGCAATATGCGACTATCTCAGAGATGGTAACACCTACAGCAGCAATTTGCACATCCCTAGAAAGAGGAGACATAGACGCTTCATTTGAGGGGTAAAACATAGCCGTGGCTCTCAAACTGTGCCAGTGTTGCCAGGTTGAAAAACAACATTTTTTAAATATTAAAAAAAAATAAAAACATAGAAAATGCTGCCGGCAATATGCGACTATCTCAGAGGAGGTAACACCTACAGCAGCAATTTGCACATCCTTAGAAAGAGGAGACATAGACGCTTCATTGGAGGGGTAAAACATAGCCGTGGCTCTCAAACTGTGCCAGTGTTGCCAGGTTGAAAAACAACATTTTTTAAATATTAAAAAAAAATAAAAACATAGAAAATGCTGCCGGCAATATGCGACTATCTCAGAGGAGGTAACACCTACAGCAGCAATTTGCACATCCCTAGAAAGAGGAGACATAGACGCTTCATTGGAGGGGTAAAACATAGCCGTGGCTCTCAAACTGTGCCAGTGTTGCCAGGTTGAAAAACAACATTTTTTAAATATTAAAAAAAAATAAAAACATAGAAAATGCTGCCGGAAATATGCGACTATCTCAGAGATGGTAACACCTACAGCAGCAATTTGCACATCCCTAGAAAGAGGAGACATAGACGCTTCATTTGAGGGGTAAAACATAGCCGTGGCTCTCAAACTGTGCCAGTGTTGCCAGGTTGAAAAACAACATTTTTTAAATATTAAAAAAAAATAAAAACATAGAAAATGCTGCCGGAAATATGCGACTATCTCAGAGATGGTAACATCTACAGCAGCAGTTTGCACATCCCTAGAAAGAGGAGACATAGACGCTTCATTTGAGGGGTAAAACATAGCCGTGGCTCTCAAACTGCGCCAGTGTTGCCAGGTTGAAAAACAACATTTTTTAAATATTAAAAAAAAATAAAAACATAGAAAATGCTGCCGGAAATATGCGACTATCTCAGAGATGGTAACACCTACAGCAGCAATTTGCACATCCCTAGAAAGAGGAGACATAGACGCTTCATTTGAGGGGTAAAACATAGCCGTGGCTCTCAAACTGCGCCAGTGTTGCCAGGTTGAAAAACAACATTTTTTAATTATTAAAAAAAAATAAAAACATAGAAAATGCTGCCGGAAATATGCGACTATCTCAGAGATGGTAACACCTACAGCAGCAATTTGCACATCCCTAGAAAGAGGAGACATAGACGCTTCATTTGAGGGGTAAAACATAGCCGTGGCTCTCAAACTGTGCCAGTGTTGCCAGGTTGAAAAACAACATTTTTTAAATATTAAAAAAAAATAAAAACATAGAAAATGCTGCCGGAAATATGCGACTATCTCAGAGATGGTAACACCTACAGCAGCAATTTGCACATCCCTAGAAAGAGGAGACATATACGCTTCATTTGAGGGGTAAAACATAGGCGTGGCTCTCTAACTGTGCCAGTGTTGCCAGGTTGAAAAACAACATTTTTTAAATATTAAAAAAAAATAAAAACATAGAAAATGCTGCCGGAAATATGCGACTATCTCAGAGATGGTAACACCTACAGCAGCAATTTGCACATCCCTAGAAAGAGGAGACATAGACGCTTCATTTGAGGGGTAAAACATAGCCGTGGCTCTCAAACTGTGCCAGTGTTGCCAGGTTGAAAAACAACATTTTTTAAATATTAAAAAAAAATAAAAACATAGAAAATGCTGCCGGAAATATGCGACTATCTCAGAGATGGTAACACCTACAGCAGCAATTTGCACATCCCTAGAAAGAGGAGACATAGACGCTTCATTGGAGGGGTAAAACATAGCCGTGGCTCTCAAACTGTGCCAGTGTTGCCAGGTTGAAAAACAACATTTTTTAAATATTAAAAAAAAATAAAAACATAGAAAATGCTGCCGGCAATATGCGACTATCTCAGAGGAGGTAACACCTACAGCAGCAATTTGCACATCCCTAGAAAGAGGAGACATAGACGCTTCATTTGAGGGGTAAAACATAGCCGTGGCTCTCAAACTGCGCCAGTGTTGCCAGGTTGAAAAACAACATTTTTTAATAATTAAAAAAAAATAAAAACATAGAAAATGCTGCCGGAAATATGCGACTATCTCAGAGATGGTAACACCTACAGCAGCAATTTGCACATCCCTAGAAAGAGGAGACATAGACGCTTCATTTGAGGGGTAAAACATAGCCGTGGCTCTCAAACTGTGCCAGTGTTGCCAGGTTGAAAAACAACATTTTTTTAATATTAAAAAAAAATAAAAACATAGAAAATGCTGCCGGAAATATGCGACTATCTCAGAGATGGTAACACCTACAGCAGCAATTTGCACATCCCTAGAAAGAGGAGACATATACGCTTCATTTGAGGGGTAAAACATAGGCGTGGCTCTCTAACTGTGCCAGTGTTGCCAGGTTGAAAACCATATTTTTATAATATTAAAAAAAATAAAAACATAGAAAATGCTGCCGGAAATATGCGACTATCTCAGAGATGGTAACACCTACAGCAGCAATTTGCACATCCCTAGAAAGAGGAGACATAGACGCTTCATTGGAGGGGTAAAACATAGCCGTGCCTCTCAAACTGTGCCAGTGTTGCCAGGTTGAAAAACCACATTTTTTAAATATTAAAAAAAAATAAAAACATAGAAAATGCTGCCGGAAATATGCGACTATCTCAGAGATGGTAACACCTACAGCAGCAATAGCCGTGGCTCTCAAACTGTGCCAGTGTTGCCAGGTTGAAAAACAACATTTTTTAAATATTAAAAAAAATAAAAACATAGAAAATGCTGCCGGCAATATGCGACTATCTCAGAGAAGGTAACACCTACAGCAGCAATTTGCACATCCCTAGAAAGATGAGACATAGACGCTTCATTTGAGGGGTAAAACATAGCCGTGGCTCTCAAACTGTGCCAGTGTTGCCAGGTTGAAAAACAACATTTTTTAAATATTAAAAAAAAATAAAAACATAGAAAATGCTGCCGGCAATATGCGACTATCTCAGAGGAGGTAACACCTACAGCAGCAATTTGCACATCCCTAGAAAGAGGAGACATAGACGCTTCATTGGAGGGGTAAAACATAGCCGTGGCTCTCAAACTGTGCCAGTGTTGCCAGGTTGAAAAACAACATTTTTTAAATATTAAAAAAAAATAAAAACATAGAAAATGCTGCCGGAAATATGCGACTATCTCAGAGATGGTAACACCTACAGCAGCAATTTGCACATCCCTAGAAAGAGGAGACATAGACGCTTCATTGGAGGGGTAAAACATAGCCGTGGCTCTCAAACTGTGCCAGTGTTGCCAGGTTGAAAAACAACATTTTTTAAATATTAAAAAAAAATAAAAACATAGAAAATGCTGCCGGCAATATGCGACTATCTCAGAGGAGGTAACACCTACAGCAGCAATTTGCACATCCCTAGAAAGAGGAGACATAGACGCTTCATTTGAGGGGTAAAACATAGCCGTGGCTCTCAAACTGCGCCAGTGTTGCCAGGTTGAAAAACAACATTTTTTAATTATTAAAAAAAAATAAAAACATAGAAAATGCTGCCGGAAATATGCGACTATCTCAGAGATGGTAACACCTACAGCAGCAATTTGCACATCCCTAGAAAGAGGAGACATAGACGCTTCATTGGAGGGGTAAAACATAGCCGTGGCTCTCAAACTGTGCCAGTGTTGCCAGGTTGAAAAACAACATTTTTTAAATATTAAAAAAAAATAAAAACATAGAAAATGCTGCCGGCAATATGCGACTATCTCAGAGGAGGTAACACCTACAGCAGCAATTTGCACATCCCTAGAAAGAGGAGACATAGACGCTTCATTTGAGGGGTAAAACATAGCCGTGGCTCTCAAACTGCGCCAGTGTTGCCAGGTTGAAAAACAACATTTTTTAATTATTAAAAAAAAATAAAAACATAGAAAATGCTGCCGGAAATATGCGACTATCTCAGAGATGGTAACACCAACAGCAGCAATTTGCACATCCCTAGAAAGAGGAGACATAGACGCTTCATTTGAGGGGTAAAACATAGCCGTGGCTCTCAAACTGTGCCAGTGTTGCCAGGTTGAAAAACAACATTTTTTAAATATTAAAAAAAAATAAAAACATAGAAAATGCTGCCGGAAATATGCGACTATCTCAGAGATGGTAACACCTACAGCAGCAATTTGCACATCCCTAGAAAGAGGAGACATATACGCTTCATTTGAGGGGTAAAACATAGGCGTGGCTCTCTAACTGTGCCAGTGTTGCCAGGTTGAAAACCATATTTTTATAATATTAAAAAAAATAAAAACATAGAAAATGCTGCCGGAAATATGCGACTATCTCAGAGATGGTAACACCTACAGCAGCAATTTGCACATCCCTAGAAAGAGGAGACATAGACGCTTCATTGGAGGGGTAAAACATAGCCGTGCCTCTCAAACTGTGCCAGTGTTGCCAGGTTGAAAAACCACATTTTTTAAATATTAAAAAAAAATAAAAACATAGAAAATGCTGCCGGAAATATGCGACTATCTCAGAGATGGTAACACCTACAGCAGCAATAGCCGTGGCTCTCAAACTGTGCCAGTGTTGCCAGGTTGAAAAACAACATTTTTTAAATATTAAAAAAAATAAAAACATAGAAAATGCTGCCGGCAATATGCGACTATCTCAGAGAAGGTAACACCTACAGCAGCAATTTGCACATCCCTAGAAAGATGAGACATAGACATAAAACATAGCCGTGGCTCTCAAACTGTGCCAGTGTTGCCAGGTTGAAAAACAACATTTTTTAAATATTAAAAAAAAATAAAAACATAGAAAATGCTGCCGGCAATATGCGACTATCTCAGAGGAGGTAACACCTACAGCAGCAATTTGCACATCCCTAGAAAGAGGAGACATAGACGCTTCATTGGAGGGGTAAAACATAGCCGTGGCTCTCAAACTGTGCCAGTGTTGCCAGGTTGAAAAACAACATTTTTTAAATATTAAAAAAAAATAAAAACATAGAAAATGCTGCCGGAAATATGCGACTATCTCAGAGATGGTAACACCTACAGCAGCAATTTGCACATCCCTAGAAAGAGGAGACATAGACGCTTCATTTGAGGGGTAAAACATAGCCGTGGCTCTCAAACTGTGCCAGTGTTGCCAGGTTGAAAAACAACATTTTTTAAATATTAAAAAAAAATAAAAACATAGAAAATGCTGCCGGAAATATGCGACTATCTCAGAGATGGTAACATCTACAGCAGCAGTTTGCACATCCCTAGAAAGAGGAGACATAGACGCTTCATTTGAGGGGTAAAACATAGCCGTGGCTCTCAAACTGCGCCAGTGTTGCCAGGTTGAAAAACAACATTTTTTAAATATTAAAAAAAAATAAAAACATAGAAAATGCTGCCGGAAATATGCGACTATCTCAGAGATGGTAACACCTACAGCAGCAATTTGCACATCCCTAGAAAGAGGAGACATAGACGCTTCATTTGAGGGGTAAAACATAGCCGTGGCTCTCAAACTGTGCCAGTGTTTCCAGGTTGAAAAACAACATTTTTTAAATATTAAAAAAAAATAAAAACATAGAAAATGCTGCCGGAAATATGCGACTATCTCAGAGATGGTAACACCTACAGCAGCAATTTGCACATCCCTAGAAAGAGGAGACATATACGCTTCATTTGAGGGGTAAAACATAGGCGTGGCTCTCTAACTGTGCCAGTGTTGCCAGGTTGAAAAATAACATTTTTTAAATATTAAAAAAAAATAAAAACATAGAAAATGCTGCCGGAAATATGCGACTATCTCAGAGATGGTAACACCTACAGCAGCAATTTGCACATCCCTAGAAAGAGGAGACATAGACGCTTCATTTGAGGGGTAAAACATAGCCGTGGCTCTCAAACTGTGCCAGTGTTGCCAGGTTGAAAAACAACATTTTTTAAATATTAAAAAAAAATAAAAACATAGAAAATGCTGCCGGAAATATGCGACTATCTCAGAGATGGTAACACCTACAGCAGCAATTTGCACATCCCTAGAAAGAGGAGACATATACGCTTCATTTGAGGGGTAAAACATAGGCGTGGCTCTCTAACTGTGCCAGTGTTGCCAGGTTGAAAAACAACATTTTTTAAATATTAAAAAAAAATAAAAACATAGAAAATGCTGCCGGAAATATGCGACTATCTCAGAGATGGTAACACCTACAGCAGCAATTTGCACATCCCTAGAAAGAGGAGACATAGACGCTTCATTTGAGGGGTAAAACATAGCCGTGGCTCTCAAACTGTGCCAGTGTTGCCAGGTTGAAAAACAACATTTTTTAAATATTAAAAAAAAATAAAAACATAGAAAATGCTGCCGGAAATATGCGACTATCTCAGAGATGGTAACACCTACAGCAGCAATTTGCACATCCCTAGAAAGAGGAGACATAGACGCTTCATTGGAGGGGTAAAACATAGCCGTGGCTCTCAAACTGTGCCAGTGTTGCCAGGTTGAAAAACAACATTTTTTAAATATTAAAAAAAAATAAAAACATAGAAAATGCTGCCGGCAATATGCGACTATCTCAGAGGAGGTAACACCTACAGCAGCAATTTGCACATCCCTAGAAAGAGGAGACATAGACGCTTCATTTGAGGGGTAAAACATAGCCGTGGCTCTCAAACTGCGCCAGTGTTGCCAGGTTGAAAAACAACATTTTTTAATTATTAAAAAAAAATAAAAACATAGAAAATGCTGCCGGAAATATGCGACTATCTCAGAGATGGTAACACCTACAGCAGCAATTTGCACATCCCTAGAAAGAGGAGACATAGACGCTTCATTTGAGGGGTAAAACATAGCCGTGGCTCTCAAACTGTGCCAGTGTTGCCAGGTTGAAAAACAACATTTTTTAAATATTAAAAAAAAATAAAAACATAGAAAATGCTGCCGGAAATATGCGACTATCTCAGAGATGGTAACACCTACAGCAGCAATTTGCACATCCCTAGAAAGAGGAGACATATACGCTTCATTTGAGGGGTAAAACATAGGCGTGGCTCTCTAACTGTGCCAGTGTTGCCAGGTTGAAAAACAACATTTTTTAAATATTAAAAAAAAATAAAAACATAGAAAATGCTGCCGGAAATATGCGACTATCTCAGAGATGGTAACACCTACAGCAGCAATTTGCACATCCCTAGAAAGAGGAGACATAGACGCTTCATTTGAGGGGTAAAACATAGCCGTGGCTCTCAAACTGTGCCAGTGTTGCCAGGTTGAAAAACAACATTTTTTAAATATTAAAAAAAAATAAAAACATAGAAAATGCTGCCGGAAATATGCGACTATCTCAGAGATGGTAACACCTACAGCAGCAATTTGCACATCCCTAGAAAGAGGAGACATAGACGCTTCATTTGAGGGGTAAAACATAGCCGTGGCTCTCAAACTGCGCCAGTGTTGCCGGGTTGAAAAACAACATTTTTTAATTATTAAAAAAAAATAAAAACATAGAAAATGCTGCCGGAAATATGCGACTATCTCAGAGATGGTAACACCTACAGCAGCAATTTGCACATCCCTAGAAAGAGGAGACATAGACGCTTCATTTGAGGGGTAAAACATAGCCGTGGCTCTCAAACTGTGCCAGTGTTGCCAGGTTGAAAAACAACATTTTTTAAATATTAAAAAAAAATAAAAACATAGAAAATGCTGCCGGATATATGCGACTATCTCAGAGATGGTAACACCTACAGCAGCAATTTGCACATCCCTAGAAAGAGGAGACATATACGCTTCATTTGAGAGGTAAAACATAGGCGTGGCTCTCTAACTGTGCCAGTGTTGCCAGGTTGAAAACCATATTTTTATAATATTAAAAAAAATAAAAACATAGAAAATGCTGCCGGAAATATGCGACTATCTCAGAGATGGTAACACCTACAGCAGCAATTTGCACATCCCTAGAAAGAGGAGACATAGACGCTTCATTGGAGGGGTAAAACATAGCCGTGCCTCTCAAACTGTGCCAGTGTTGCCAGGTTGAAAAACAACATTTTTTAAATATTAAAAAAAAATAAAAACATAGAAAATGCTGCCGGAAATATGCGACTATCTCAGAGATGGTAACACCTACAGCAGCAATTTGCACATTCCTAGAAAGAGGAGACATATACGCTTCATTTGAGGGGTAAAACATAGCCGTGGCTCTCAAACTGTGCAAGTGTTGCCAGGTTGAAAAACAACATTTTTTAAATATTAAAAAAAAATAAAAACAGAAAATGCTGCCGGAAATATGCGACTATCTCAGAGATGGTAACACCTACAGCAGCAATTTGCACATCCCTAGAAAGAGGAGACATAGACGCTTCATTTGAGGGGTAAAACATAGCCGTGGCTCTCAAACTGTGCCAGTGTTGCCAGGTTGAAAAACAAAATTTTTTAAATATTCAAAAAAAAATAAAAACATAGAAAATGCTGCCGGCAATATGCGACTATCTCAGAGATGGTAACACCTACAGCAGCAATTTGCACATCCCTAGAAAGATGAGACATAGACGCTTCATTTGAGGGGTAAAACATAGCCGTGGCTCTCAAACTGTGCCAGTGTTGCCAGGTTGAAAAACAACATTTTTTAAATATTAAAAAAAAATAAAAACATAGAAAATGCTGCCGGCAATATGCGACTATCTCAGAGAAGGTAA
The DNA here is from genome assembly GCA_916610125.1 of Cheilosia vulpina. NCBI lineage: Eukaryota > Metazoa > Arthropoda > Insecta > Diptera > Syrphidae > Cheilosia > Cheilosia vulpina. Next base: position 48,341,260 of record OU744280.1, read on the forward strand.
CACCTACAGCAGCAATTTGCACATCCCTAGAAAGATGAGACATATACGCTTCATTTGAGGGGTAAAACATAGGCGTGGCTCTCTAACTGTGCCAGTGTTGCCAGGTTGAAAACCATATTTTTATAATATTAAAAAAAATAAAAACATAGAAAATGCTGCCGGAAATATGCGACTATCTCAGAGATGGTAACACCTACAGCAGCAATTTGCACATCCCTAGAAAGAGGAGACATAGACGCTTCATTTGAGGGGTAAAACATAGCCGTGGCTCTCAAACTGTGCCAGTGTTGCCAGGTTGAAAAACAACATTTTTTAAATATTAAAAAAAAATAAAAACATAGAAAATGCTGCCGGAAATATGCGACTATCTCAGAGATGGTAACACCTACAGCAGCAATTTGCACATCCCTAGAAAGAGGAGACATAGACGCTTCATTTGAGGGGTAAAACATAGCCGTGTGCCAGTTTTGCCAGGTTGAAAAACAACATTTTTTAAATATTAAAAAAAAATAAAAACATAGAAAATGCTGCCGGCAATATGCGACTATCTCAGAGATGGTAACACCTACAGCAGCAATTTGCACATCCCTAGAAAGAGGAGACATATACGCTTCATTTGAGGGGTAAAACATAGCCGTGGCTCTTAAACTGTGCCAGTGTTGCCAGGTTGAAAAACCACATTTTTTAAATATTAAAAAAAAATAAAAACATAGAAAATGCTGCCGGCAATATGCCACTATCTCAGAGATGGTAACACCTACAGCAGCAATTTGCACATTCCTAGAAAGAGGAGACATATACGCTTCATTTGAGGGGTAAAACATAGGCGTGGCTCTCTAACTGTGCCAGTGTTGCCAGGTTGAAAACCATATTTTTATAATATTAAAAAAAATAAAAACATAGAAAATGCTGCCGGAAATATGCGACTATCTCAGAGATGGTAACACCTACAGCAGCAATTTGCACATCCCTAGAAAGAGCAGACATAGACGCTTCATTTGAGGGGTAAAACATAGCCGTGGCTCTTAAACTGTGCCAGTGTTGCCAGGTTGAAAAACCACATTTTTTAAATATTAAAAAAAAATAAAAACATAGAAAATGCTGCCGGAAATATGCGACTATCTCAGAGATGGTAACATCTACAGCAGCAGTTTGCACATCCCTAGAAAGAGGAGACATAGACGCTTCATTTGAGGGGTAAAACATAGCCGTGGCTCTCAAACTGCGCCAGTGTTGCCAGGTTGAAAAACAACATTTTTTAAATATTAAAAAAAAATAAAAACATAGAAAATGCTGCCGGAAATATGCGACTATCTCAGAGATGGTAACACCTACAGCAGCAATTTGCACATCCCTAGAAAGAGGAGACATAGACGCTTCATTTGAGGGGTAAAACATAGCCGTGGCTCTCAAACTGCGCCAGTGTTGCCAGGTTAAAAAACAACATTTTTTAATTATTAAAAAAAAATAAAAACATAGAAAATGCTGCCGGAAATATGCGACTATCTCAGAGATGGTAACACCTACAGCAGCAATTTGCACATCCCTAGAAAGAGGAGACATAGACGCTTCATTTGAGGGGTAAAACATAGCCGTGGCTCTCAAACTGTGCCAGTGTTACCAGGTTGAAAAACAACATTTTTTAAATATTAAAAAAAAATAAAAACATAGAAAATGCTGCCGGAAATATGCGACTATCTCAGAGATGGTAACACCTACAGCAGCAATTTGCACATCCCTAGAAAGAGGAGACATAGACGCTTCATTTGAGGGGTAAAACATAGGCGTGGCTCTCTAACTGTGCCAGTGTTGCCAGGTTGAAAAACAACATTTTTTAAATATTAAAAAAAAATAAAAACATAGAAAATGCTGCCGGAAATATGCGACTATCTCAGAGATGGTAACACCTACAGCAGCAATTTGCACATCCCTAGAAAGAGGAGACATAGACGCTTCATTTGAGGGGTAAAACATAGCCGTGGCTCTCAAACTGTGCCAGTGTTGCCAGGTTGAAAAACAACATTTTTTAAATATTAAAAAAAAATAAAAACATAGAAAATGCTGCCGGAAATATGCGACTATCTCAGAGATGGTAACATCTACAGCAGCAGTTTGCACATCCCTAGAAAGAGGAGACATAGACGCTTCATTTGAGGGGTAAAACATAGCCGTGGCTCTCAAACTGCGCCAGTGTTGCCAGGTTGAAAAACAACATTTTTTAAATATTAAAAAAAAATAAAAACATAGAAAATGCTGCCGGAAATATGCGACTATCTCAGAGATGGTAACACCTACAGCAGCAATTTGCACATCCCTAGAAAGAGGAGACATAGACGCTTCATTTGAGGGGTAAAACATAGCCGTGGCTCTAAAACTGTGCCAGTGTTTCCAGGTTGAAAAACAACATTTTTTAAATATTAAAAAAAAATAAAAACATAGAAAATGCTGCCGGAAATATGCGACTATCTCAGAGATGGTAACACCTACAGCAGCAATTTGCACATCCCTAGAAAGAGGAGACATAGACGCTTCATTTGAGGGGTAAAACATAGCCGTGGCTCTCAAACTGTGCCAGTGTTGCCAGGTTGAAAAACAACATTTTTTAAATATTAAAAAAAAATAAAAACAGAAAATGCTGCCGGAAATATGCGACTATCTCAGAGATGGTAACACCTACAGCAGCAATTTGCACATCCCTAGAAAGAGGAGACATAGACGCTTCATTTGAGGGGTAAAACATAGCCGTGGCTCTCAAACTGTGCCAGTGTTGCCGGGTTGAAAAACAACATTTTTTAAATATTAAAAAAAAATAAAAACATAGAAAATGCTGCCGGCAATATGCGACTATCTCAGAGATGGTAACACCTACAGCAGCAATTTGCACATCCCTAGAAAGAGGAGACATAGACGCTTCATTTGAGTGGTAAAACATAGCCGTGGCTCTCAAACTGCGCCAGTGTTGCCAGGTTGAAAAACAACATTTTTTAAATATTAAAAAAAAAGAAAAACATAGAAAATGCTGCCGGCAATATGCGACTATCTCAGAGAAGGTAACACCTACAGCAGCAATTTGCACATCCCTAGAAAGAGGAGACATAGACGCTTCATTTGAGGGGTAAAACATAGCCGTGGCTCTCAAACTGTGCCAGTGTTGCCGGGTTGAAAAACAACATTTTTTAAATATTAAAAAAAAATAAAAACATAGAAAATGCTGCCGGAAATATGCGACTATCTCAGAGATGGTAACACCTACAGCAGCAATTTGCACATCCCTAGAAAGAGGAGACATAGACGCTTCATTTGAGGGGTAAAACATAGCCGTGGCTCTCAAACTGTGCCAGTGTTGCTAGGTTGAAAAACAACATTTTTTAAATATTAAAAAAAAATAAAAACAGAAAATGCTGCCGGAAATATGCGACTATCTCAGAGATGGTAACACCTACAGCAGCAATTTGCACATCCCTAGAAAGAGGAGACATAGACGCTTCATTTGAGGGGTAAAACATAGCCGTGGCTCTCAAACTGTGCCAGTGTTGCCAGGTTGAAAAACAAGATTTTTTAAATATTAAAAAAAAATAAAAACATAGAAAATGCTGCCGGAAATATGCGACTATCTCAGAGATGGTAACACCTAGAGCAGCAATTTGCACATCCCTAGAAAGAGGAGACATAGACGCTTCATTTGAGGGGTAAAACATAGCCGTGGCTCTCAAACTGTGCCAGTGTTGCCAGGTTGAAAAACAACATTTTTTAAATATTAAAAAAAAATAAAAACATAGAAAATGCTGCCGGCAATATGCGACTATCTCAGAGATGGTAACACCTACAGCAGCAATTTGCACATCCCTAGAAAGATGAGACATAGACGCTTCATTTGAGGGGTAAAACATAGCCGTGGCTCTCAAACTGTGCCAGTGTTGCCAGGTTGAAAAACAACATTTTTTAAATATTAAAAAAAAATAAAAACATAGAAAATGCTGCCGGCAATATGCGACTATCTCAGAGAAGGTAACACCTACAGCAGCAATTTGCACATCCCTAGAAAGATGAGACATATACGCTTCATTTGAGGGGTAAAACATAGGCGTGGCTCTCTAACTGTGCCAGTGTTGCCAGGTTGAAAACCATATTTTTATAATATTAAAAAAAATAAAAACATAGAAAATGCTGCCGGAAATATGCGACTATCTCAGAAATGGTAACACCTACAGCAGCAATTTGCACATCCCTAGAAAGAGGAGACATAGACGCTTCATTTGAGGGGTAAAACATAGCCGTGGCTCTCAAACTGTGCCAGTGTTGCCAGGTTGAAAAACAACATTTTTTAAATATTAAAAAAAAATAAAAACATAGAAAATGCTGCCGGAAATATGCGACTATCTCAGAGATGGTAACACCTACAGCAGCAATTTGCACATCCCTAGAAAGAGGAGACATAGACGCTTCATTTGAGGGGTAAAACATAGCCGTGTGCCAGTTTTGCCAGGTTGAAAAACAACATTTTTTAAATATTAAAAAAAAATAAAAACATAGAAAATGCTGCCGGCAATATGCGACTATCTCAGAGATGGTAACACCTACAGCAGCAATTTGCACATCCCTAGAAAGAGGAGACATAGACGCTTCATTTGAGGGGTAAAACATAGCCGTGGCTCTTAAACTGTGCCAGTGTTGCCAGGTTGAAAAACCACATTTTTTAAATATTAAAAAAAAATAAAAACATAGAAAATGCTGCCGGCAATATGCCACTATCTCAGAGATGGTAACACCTACAGCAGCAATTTGCACATCCCTAGAAAGATGAGACATATACGCTTCATTTGAGGGGTAAAACATAGGCGTGGCTCTCTAACTGTGCCAGTGTTGCCAGGTTGAAAACCATATTTTTATAATATTAAAAAAAATAAAAACATAGAAAATGCTGCCGGAAATATGCGACTATCTCAGAGATGGTAACACCTACAGCAGCAATTTGCACATCCCTAGAAAGAGGAGACATAGACGCTTCATTTGAGGGGTAAAACATAGCCGTGGCTCTTAAACTGTGCCAGTGTTGCCAGGTTGAAAAACCACATTTTTTAAATATTAAAAAAAAATAAAAACATAGAAAATGCTGCCGGCAATATGCCACTATCTCAGAGATGGTAACACCTACAGCAGCAATTTGCACATCCCTAGAAAGAGGAGACATAGACGCTTCATTTGAGGGGTAAAACATAGCCGTGGCTCTCAAACTGTGCCAGTGTTGCCAGGTTGAAAAACAACATTTTTTAAATATTAAAAAAAAATAAAAACATAGAAAATGCTGCCGGCAATATGCGACTATCTCAGAGATGGTAACACCTACAGCAGCAATTTGCACATCCCTAGAAAGAGGAGACATAGACGCTTCATTTGAGGGGTAAAACATAGCCGTGGCTCTCAAACTGTGCCAGTGTTGCCAGGTTAAAAAACAACATTTTTTAAATATTAAAAAAAAATAAAAACATAGAAAATGCTGCCGGCAATATGCGACTATCTCAGAGATGCTAACACCTACAGCAGCAATTTGCACATCCCTAGAAAGATGAGACATGGACGCTTCATTTGAGGGGTAAAACATAGCCGTGGCTCTCAAACTGTGCCAGTGTTGCCAGGTTGAAAACCATATTTTTATAATATTAAAAAAAATAAAAACATAGAAAATGCTGCCGGAAATATGCGACTATCTCAGAGATGGTAACACCTATAGCAGCAATTTGCACATCCCTAGAAAGAGGAGACATAGACGCTTCATTTGAGGGGTAAAACATAGCCGTGGCTCTCAAACTGTGCCAGTGTTGCCAGGTTAAAAAACAACATTTTTTAAATATTAAAAAAAAATAAAAACATAGAAAATGCTGCCGGCAATATGCGACTATCTCAGAGATGCTAACACCTACAGCAGCAATTTGCACATCCCTAGAAAGAGGAGACATATACGCTTCATTTGAGGGGTAAAACATAGGCGTGGCTCTCTAACTGTGCCAGTGTTGCCAGGTTGAAAACCATATTTTTATAATATTAAAAAAAATAAAAACATAGAAAATGCTGCCGGAAATATGCGACTATCTCAGAGATGGTAACACCTACAGCAGCAATTTGCACATCCCTAGAAAGAGGAGACATAGACGCTTCATTTGAGGGGTAAAACATAGCCGTGGCTCTTAAACTGTGCCAGTGTTGCCAGGTTGAAAAACCACATTTTTTAAATATTAAAAAAAAATAAAAACATAGAAAATGCTGCCGGAAATATGCGACTATCTCAGAGATGGTAACATCTACAGCAGCAGTTTGCACATCCCTAGAAAGAGGAGACATAGACGCTTCATTTGAGAGGTAAAACATAGCCGTGGCTCTCAAACTGCGCCAGTGTTGCCAGGTTGAAAAACAACATTTTTTAAATATTAAAAAAAAATAAAAACATAGAAAATGCTGCCGGAAATATGCGACTATCTCAGAGATGGTAACACCTACAGCAGCAATTTGCACATCCCTAGAAAGAGGAGACATAGACGCTTCATTTGAGGGGTAAAACATAGCCGTGGCTCTCAAACTGCGCCAGTGTTGCCAGGTTGAAAAACAACATTTTTTAATTATTAAAAAAAAATAAAAACATAGAAAATGCTGCCGGAAATATGCGACTATCTCAGAGATGGTAACACCTACAGCAGCAATTTGCACATCCCTAGAAAGAGGAGACATAGACGCTTCATTTGAGGGGTAAAACATAGCCGTGGCTCTCAAACTGTGCCAGTGTTGCCAGGTTGAAAAACAACATTTTTTAAATATTAAAAAAAAATAAAAACATAGAAAATGCTGCCGGAAATATGCGACTATCTCAGAGATGGTAACACCTACAGCAGCAATTTGCACATCCCTAGAAAGAGGAGACATAGACGCTTCATTTGAGGGGTAAAACATAGGCGTGGCTCTCTAACTGTGCCAGTGTTGCCAGGTTGAAAAACAACATTTTTTAAATATTAAAAAAAAATAAAAACATAGAAAATGCTGCCGGAAATATGCGACTATCTCAGAGATGGTAACACCTACAGCAGCAATTTGCACATCCCTAGAAAGAGGAGACATAGACGCTTCATTTGAGGGGTAAAACATAGCCGTGGCTCTCAAACTGTGCCAGTGTTGCCAGGTTGAAAAACAACATTTTTTAAATATTAAAAAAAAATAAAAACATAGAAAATGCTGCCGGAAATATGCGACTATCTCAGAGATGGTAACATCTACAGCAGCAGTTTGCACATCCCTAGAAAGAGGAGACATAGACGCTTCATTTGAGGGGTAAAACATAGCCGTGGCTCTCAAACTGCGCCAGTGTTGCCAGGTTGAAAAACAACATTTTTTAAATATTAAAAAAAAATAAAAACATAGAAAATGCTGCCGGAAATATGCGACTATCTCAGAGATGGTAACACCTACAGCAGCAATTTGCACATCCCTAGAAAGAGGAGACATAGACGCTTCATTTGAGGGGTAAAACATAGCCGTGGCTCTAAAACTGTGCCAGTGTTTCCAGGTTGAAAAACAACATTTTTTAAATATTAAAAAAAAATAAAAACATAGAAAATGCTGCCGGAAATATGCGACTATCTCAGAGATGGTAACACCTACAGCAGCAATTTGCACATCCCTAGAAAGAGGAGACATAGACGCTTCATTTGAGGGGTAAAACATAGCCGTGGCTCTCAAACTGTGCCAGTGTTGCCAGGTTGAAAAACAACATTTTTTAAATATTAAAAAAAAATAAAAACAGAAAATGCTGCCGGAAATATGCGACTATCTCAGAGATGGTAACACCTACAGCAGCAATTTGCACATCCCTAGAAAGAGGAGACATAGACGCTTCATTTGAGGGGTAAAACATAGCCGTGGCTCTCAAACTGTGCCAGTGTTGCCGGGTTGAAAAACAACATTTTTTAAATATTAAAAAAAAATAAAAACATAGAAAATGCTGCCGGCAATATGCGACTATCTCAGAGATGGTAACACCTACAGCAGCAATTTGCACATCCCTAGAAAGAGGAGACATAGACGCTTCATTTGAGTGGTAAAACATAGCCGTGGCTCTCAAACTGTGCCAGTGTTGCCAGGTTGAAAAACAACATTTTTTAAATATTAAAAAAAAAGAAAAACATAGAAAATGCTGCCGGCAATATGCGACTATCTCAGAGAAGGTAACACCTACAGCAGCAATTTGCACATCCCTAGAAAGAGGAGACATAGACGCTTCATTTGAGGGGTAAAACATAGCCGTGGCTCTCAAACTGTGCCAGTGTTGCCGGGTTGAAAAACAACATTTTTTAAATATTAAAAAAAAATAAAAACATAGAAAATGCTGCCGGAAATATGCGACTATCTCAGAGATGGTAACACCTACAGCAGCAATTTGCACATCCCTAGAAAGAGGAGACATAGACGCTTCATTTGAGGGGTAAAACATAGCCGTGGCTCTCAAACTGTGCCAGTGTTGCTAGGTTGAAAAACAACATTTTTTAAATATTAAAAAAAAATAAAAACAGAAAATGCTGCCGGAAATATGCGACTATCTCAGAGATGGTAACACCTACAGCAGCAATTTGCACATCCCTAGAAAGAGGAGACATAGACGCTTCATTTGAGGGGTAAAACATAGCCGTGGCTCTCAAACTGTGCCAGTGTTGCCAGGTTGAAAAACAAGATTTTTTAAATATTAAAAAAAAATAAAAACATAGAAAATGCTGCCGGAAATATGCGACTATCTCAGAGATGGTAACACCTAGAGCAGCAATTTGCACATCCCTAGAAAGAGGAGACATAGACGCTTCATTTGAGGGGTAAAACATAGCCGTGGCTCTCAAACTGTGCCAGTGTTGCCAGGTTGAAAAACAACATTTTTTAAATATTAAAAAAAAATAAAAACATAGAAAATGCTGCCGGCAATATGCGACTATCTCAGAGATGGTAACACCTACAGCAGCAATTTGCACATCCCTAGAAAGATGAGACATAGACGCTTCATTTGAGGGGTAAAACATAGCCGTGGCTCTCAAACTGTGCCAGTGTTGCCAGGTTGAAAAACAACATTTTTTAAATATTAAAAAAAAATAAAAACATAGAAAATGCTGCCGGCAATATGCGACTATCTCAGAGAAGGTAACACCTACAGCAGCAATTTGCACATCCCTAGAAAGATGAGACATATACGCTTCATTTGAGGGGTAAAACATAGGCGTGGCTCTCTAACTGTGCCAGTGTTGCCAGGTTGAAAACCATATTTTTATAATATTAAAAAAAATAAAAACATAGAAAATGCTGCCGGAAATATGCGACTATCTCAGAAATGGTAACACCTACAGCAGCAATTTGCACATCCCTAGAAAGAGGAGACATAGACGCTTCATTTGAGGGGTAAAACATAGCCGTGGCTCTCAAACTGTGCCAGTGTTGCCAGGTTGAAAAACAACATTTTTTAAATATTAAAAAAAAATAAAAACATAGAAAATGCTGCCGGAAATATGCGACTATCTCAGAGATGGTAACATCTACAGCAGCAATTTGCACATCCCTAGAAAGAGGAGACATAGACGCTTCATTTGAGGGGTAAAACATAGCCGTGTGCCAGTTTTGCCAGGTTGAAAAACAACATTTTTTAAATATTAAAAAAAAATAAAAACATAGAAAATGCTGCCGGCAATATGCGACTATCTCAGAGATGGTAACACCTACAGCAGCAATTTGCACATCCCTAGAAAGAGGAGACATAGACGCTTCATTTGAGGGGTAAAACATAGCCGTGGCTCTTAAACTGTGCCAGTGTTGCCAGGTTGAAAAACCACATTTTTTAAATAATAAAAAAAAATAAAAACATAGAAAATGCTGCCGGCAATATGCCACTATCTCAGAGATGGTAACACCTACAGCAGCAATTTGCACATCCCTAGAAAGATGAGACATATACGCTTCATTTGAGGGGTAAAACATAGGCGTGGCTCTCTAACTGTGCCAGTGTTGCCAGGTTGAAAACCATATTTTTATAATATTAAAAAAAATAAAAACATAGAAAATGCTGCCGGAAATATGCGACTATCTCAGAGATGGTAACACCTACAGCAGCAATTTGCACATCCCTAGAAAGAGGAGACATAGACGCTTCATTTGAGGGGTAAAACATAGCCGTGGCTCTTAAACTGTGCCAGTGTTGCCAGGTTGAAAAACCACATTTTTTAAATATTAAAAAAAAATAAAAACATAGAAAATGCTGCCGGCAATATGCCACTATCTCAGAGATGGTAACACCTACAGCAGCAATTTGCACATCCCTAGAAAGAGGAGACATAGACGCTTCATTTGAGGGGTAAAACATAGCCGTGGCTCTCAAACTGTGCCAGTGTTGCCAGGTTGAAAAACAACATTTTTTAAATATTAAAAAAAAATAAAAACATAGAAAATGCTGCCGGCAATATGCGACTATCTCAGAGATGGTAACACCTACAGCAGCAATTTGCACATCCCTAGAAAGAGGAGACATAGACGCTTCATTTGAGGGGTAAAACATAGCCGTGGCTCTCAAACTGTGCCAGTGTTGCCAGGTTAAAAAACAACATTTTTTAAATATTAAAAAAAAATAAAAACATAGAAAATGCTGCCGGCAATATGCGACTATCTCAGAGATGCTAACACCTACAGCAGCAATTTGCACATCCCTAGAAAGATGAGACATGGACGCTTCATTTGAGGGGTAAAACATAGCCGTGGCTCTCAAACTGTGCCAGTGTTGCCAGGTTGAAAACCATATTTTTATAATATTAAAAAAAATAAAAACATAGAAAATGCTGCCGGAAATATGCGACTATCTCAGAGATGGTAACACCTATAGCAGCAATTTGCACATCCCTAGAAAGAGGAGACATAGACGCTTCATTTGAGGGGTAAAACATAGCCGTGGCTCTCAAACTGTGCCAGTGTTGCCAGGTTAAAAAACAACATTTTTTAAATATTAAAAAAAAATAAAAACATAGAAAATGCTGCCGGCAATATGCGACTATCTCAGAGATGCTAACACCTACAGCAGCAATTTGCACATCCCTAGAAAGATGCTATCTCAGAGATGCTAACACCTACAGCAGCAATTTGCACATCCCTAGAAAGATGAGACATGGACGCTTCATTTGAGGGGTAAAACATAGCCGTGGCTCTCAAACTGTGCCAGTGTTGCCAGGTTGAAAACCATATTTTTATAATATTAAAAAAAATAAAAACATAGAAAATGCTGCCGGAAATATGCGACTATCTCAGAGATGGTAACACCTATAGCAGCAATTTGCACATCCCTAGAAAGAGGAGACATAGACGCTTCATTTGAGGGGTAAAACATAGCCGTGGCTCTCAAACTGTGCCAGTGTTGCCAGGTTAAAAAACAACATTTTTTAAATATTAAAAAAAAATAAAAACATAGAAAATGCTGCCGGCAATATGCGACTATCTCAGAGATGCTAACACCTACAGCAGCAATTTGCACATCCCTAGAAAGATGAGACATGGACGCTTCATTTGAGGGGTAAAACATAGCCGTGGCTCTCAAACTGTGCCAGTGTTGCCAGGTTGAAAAACAACATTTTTTAAATATTAAAAAAAAATAAAAACATAGAAAATGCTGCCGGCAATATGCGACTATCTCAGAGATGGTAACACCTACAGCAGCAATTTGCACATCCCTAGAAAGAGGAGACATAGACGCTTCATTTGAGGGGTAAAACATAGCCGTGGCTCTTAAACTGTGCCAGTGCTGCCAGGTTGAAAAACCACATTTTTTAAATATTAAAAAAAAATAAAAACATAGAAAATGCTGCCGGCAATATGCGACTATCTCAGAGATGGTAACACCTACAGCAGCAATTTGCACAGAGAAGAAAGATGAGACATAGACGCTTCATTTGAGCGGTAAAACATAGCCGTGGCTCTCAAACTGTGCCAGTGTTGCCAGGTTGAAAAACAACATTTTTTAAATATTAAAAAAAAATAAAAACATAGAAAATGCTGCCGGAAATATGCGACTATCTCAGAGATGGTAACACCTACAGCAGCAATTTGCACATCCCTAGAAAGAGGAGACATAGACGCTTCATTTGAGGGGTAAAACATAGCCGTGGCTCTCAAACTGTGCCAGTGTTGCCAGGTTAAAAAACAACATTTTTTAAATATTAAAAAAAAATAAAAACATAGAAAATGCTGCCGGCAATATGCGACTATCTCAGAGATGCTAACACCTACAGCAGCAATTTGCACATCCCTAGAAAGATGAGACATGGACGCTTCATTTGAGGGGTAAAACATAGCCGTGGCTCTCAAACTGTGCCAGTGTTGCCAGGTTGAAAAACAACATTTTTTAAATATTAAAAAAAAATAAAAACATAGAAAATGCTGCCGGCAATATGCGACTATCTCAGAGATGGTAACACCTACAGCAGCAATTTGCACATCCCTAGAAAGATGAGACATAGACGCTTCATTTGAGCGGTAAAACATAGCCGTGGCTCTCAAACTGTGCCAGTGTTGCCAGGTTGAAAAACAACATTTTTTAAATATTAAAAAAAAATAAAAACATAGAAAATGCTGCCGGCAATATGCGACTATCTCAGAGATGGTAACACCTACAGCAGCAATTTGCACATCCCTAGAAAGAGGAGACATAGACGCTTCATTTGAGGGGTAAAACATAGCCGTGGCTCTTAAACTGTGCCAGTGTTGCCAGGTTGAAAAACCACATTTTTTAAATATTAAAAAAAAATAAAAACATAGAAAATGCTGCCGGCAATATGCCACTATCTCAGAGATGGTAACACCTACAGCAGCAATTTGCACATCCCTAGAAAGAGGAGACATATACGCTTCATTTGAGGGATAAAACATAGGCGTGGCTCTCTAACTGTGCCAGTGTTGCCAGGTTGAAAACCATATTTTTATAATATTAAAAAAAATAAAAACATAGAAAATGCTGCCGGAAATATGCGACTATCTCAGAGATGGTAACACCTACAGCAGCAATTTGCACATCCCTAGAAAGAGGAGACATAGACGCTTCATTTGAGGGGTAAAACATAGCCGTGGCTCTCAAACTGTGCCAGTGTTGCCAGGTTGAAAAACAACATTTTTTAAATATTAAAAAAAAATAAAAACATAGAAAATGCTGCCGGCAATATGCGACTATCTCAGAGAAGGTAACACCTACAGCAGCAATTTGCACATCCCTAGAAAGATGAGACATAGACGCTTCATTTGAGGGGTAAAACATAGCCGTGGCTCTCAAACTGTGCCAGTGTTGCCAGGTTGAAAAACAACATTTTTTAAATATTAAAAAAAAATAAAAACATAGAAAATGCTGCCGGAAATATGCGACTATCTCAGAGATGGTAACACCTACAGCAGCAATTTGCACATCCCTAGAAAGAGGAGACATATACGCTTCATTTGAGGGGTAAAACATAGGCGTGGCTCTCTAACTGTGCCAGTGTTGCCAGGTTGAAAACCATATTTTTATAATATTAAAAAAAATAAAAACATAGAAAATGCTGCCGGAAATATGCGACTATCTCAGAGATGGTAACACCTACAGCAGCAATTTGCACATCCCTAGAAAGAGGAGACATAGACGCTTCATTTGAGGGGTAAAACATAGCCGTGGCTCTCAAACTGTGCCAGTGTTGCCAGGTTAAAAAACAACATTTTTTAAATATTAAAAAAAAATAAAAACATAGAAAATGCTGCCGGCAATATGCGACTATCTCAGAGATGCTAACACCTACAGCAGCAATTTGCACATCCCTAGAAAGATGAGACATGGACGCTTCATTTGAGGGGTAAAACATAGCCGTGGCTCTCAAACTGTGCCAGTGTTGCCAGGTTGAAAAACAACATTTTTTAAATATTAAAAAAAAATAAAAACATAGAAAATGCTGCCGGCAATATGCGACTATCTCAGAGATGGTAACACCTACAGCAGCAATTTGCACATCCCTAGAAAGAGGAGACATAGACGCTTCATTTGAGGGGTAAAACATAGCCGTGGCTCTTAAACTGTGCCAGTGTTGCCAGGTTGAAAAACCACATTTTTTAAATATTAAAAAAAAATAAAAACATAGAAAATGCTGCCGGCAATATGCGACTATCTCAGAGATGGTAACATCTACAGCAGCAATTTGCACAGAGAAGAAAGATGAGACATAGACGCTTCATTTGAGCGGTAAAACATAGCCGTGGCTCTCAAACTGTGCCAGTGTTGCCAGGTTGAAAAACAACATTTTTTAAATATTAAAAAAAAATAAAAACATAGAAAATGCTGCCGGCAATATGCGACTATCTCAGAGAAGGTAACACCTACAGCAGCAATTTGCACATCCCTAGAAAGATGAGACATAGACGCTTCATTTGAGGGGTAAAACATAGCCGTGGCTCTCAAACTGTGCCAGTGTTGCCAGGTTGAAAAACAACATTTTTTAAATATTAAAAAAAAATAAAAACATAGAAAATGCTGCCGGAAATATGCGACTATCTCAGAGATGGTAACACCTACAGCAGCAATTTGCACATCCCTAGAAAGAGGAGACATATACGCTTCATTTGAGGGGTAAAACATAGCCGTGGCTCTCTAACTGTGCCAGTGTTGCCAGGTTGAAAACCATATTTTTATAATATTAAAAAAAATAAAAACATAGAAAATGCTGCCGGAAATATGCGACTATCTCAGATATGGTAACACCTACAGCAGCAATTTGCACAGAGAAGAAAGATGAGACATAGACGCTTCATTTGAGCGGTAAAACATAGCCGTGGCTCTCAAACTGTGCCAGTGTTGCCAGGTTGAAAACCATATTTTTATAATATTAAAAAAAATAAAAACATAGAAAATGCTGCCGGCAATATGCGACTATCTCAGAGATGGTAACACCTACAGCAGCAATTTGCACATCCCTAGAAAGAGGAGACATAGACGCTTCATTTGAGGGGTAAAACATAGCCGTGGCTCTCAAACTGTGCCAGTGTTGCCAGGTTAAAAAACAACATTTTTTAAATATTAAAAAAAAATAAAAACATAGAAAATGCTGCCGGCAATATGCGACTATCTCAGAGATGCTAACACCTACAGCAGCAATTTGCACATCCCTAGAAAGATGAGACATGGACGCTTCATTTGAGGGGTAAAACATAGCCGTGGCTCTCAAACTGTGCCAGTGTTGCCAGGTTGAAAAACAACATTTTTTAAATATTAAAAAAAAATAAAAACATAGAAAATGCTGCCGGCAATATGCGACTATCTCAGAGATGGTAACACCTACAGCAGCAATTTGCACATCCCTAGAAAGATGAGACATAGACGCTTCATTTGAGGGGTAAAACATAGCCGTGGCTCTCAAACTGTGCCAGTGTTGCCAGGTTAAAAAACAACATTTTTTAAATATTAAAAAAAAATAAAAACATAGAAAATGCTGCCGGCAATATGCGACTATCTCAGAGATGCTAACACCTACAGCAGCAATTTGCACATCCCTAGAAAGATGAGACATGGACGCTTCATTTGAGGGGTAAAACATAGCCGTGGCTCTCTAACTGTGCCAGTGTTGCCAGGTTGAAAACCATATTTTTATAATATTAAAAAAAATAAAAACATAGAAAATGCTGCCGGAAATATGCGACTATCTCAGATATGGTAACACCTACAGCAGCAATTTGCACATCCCTAGAAAGAGGAGACATAGACGCTTCATTTGAGGTGTAAAACATAGCCGTGGCTCTCAAACTGTGCCAGTGTTGCCAGGTTGAAAAACAACATTTTTTAAATATTAAAAAAAAATAAAAACGTAGAAAATGCTGCCGGCAATATGCGACTATCTCAGAGATGGTAACACCTACAGCAGCAATTTGCACATCCCTAGAAAGATGAGACAGAGACGCTTCATTTGAGCGGTAAAACATAGCCGTGGCTCTCAAACTGTGCCAGTGTTGCCAGGTTGAAAAACAACATTTTTTAAATATTAAAAAAAAATAAAAACATAGAAAATGCTGCCGGCAATATGCGACTATCTCAGAGAAGGTAACACCTACAGCAGCAAATTGCACATCCCTAGAAAGATGAGACATAGACGCTTCATTTGAGGGGTAAAACATAGCCGTGGCTCTCAAACTGTGCCAGTGTTGCCAGGTTGAAAAACAACATTTTTTAAATATTAAAAAAAAATAAAAACATAGAAAATGCTGCCGGAAATATGCGACTATCTCAGAGATGGTAACACCTACAGCAGCAATTTGCACATCCCTAGAAAGAGGAGACATATACGCTTCATTTGAGGGGTAAAACATAGGCGTGGCTCTCTAACTGTGCCAGTGTTGCCAGGTTGAAAACCATATTTTTATAATATTAAAAAAAATAAAAACATAGAAAATGCTGCCGGAAATATGCGACTATCTCAGAGATGGTAACACCTACAGCAGCAATTTGCACATCCCTAGAAAGAGGAGACATAGACGCTTCATTTGAGGGGTAAAACATAGCCGTGGCTCTCAAACTGTGCCAGTGTTGCCAGGTTGAAAAACAACATTTTTTAAATATTAAAAAAATATAAAAACATAGAAAATGCTGCCGGCAATATGCGACTATCTCAGAGATGGTAACACCTACAGCAGCAATTTGCACATCCCTAGAAAGAGGAGACATAGACGCTTCATTTGAGGGGTAAAACATAGCCGTGGCTCTTAAACTGTGCCAGTGTTGCCAGGTTGAAAAACCACATTTTTAAAATATTAAAAAAAAATAAAAACATAGAAAATGCTGCCGGCAATATGCCACTATCTCAGAGATGGTAACACCTACAGCAGCAATTTACACATCCCTAGAAAGAGGAGACATATACGCTTCATTTGAGGGATAAAACATAGGCGTGGCTCTCTAACTGTGCCAGTGTTGCCAGGTTGAAAACCATATTTTTATAATATTAAAAAAAATAAAAACATAGAAAATGCTGCCGGAAATATGCGACTATCTCAGAGATGGTAACACCTATAGCAGCAATTTGCACATCCCTAGAAAGAGGAGACATAGACGCTTCATTTGAGGGGTAAAACATAGCCGTGGCTCTCAAACTGTGCCAGTGTTGCCAGGTTAAAAAACAACATTTTTTAAATATTAAAAAAAAATAAAAACATAGAAAATGCTGCCGGCAATATGCGACTATCTCAGAGATGCTAACACCTACAGCAGCAATTTGCACATCCCTAGAAAGATGAGACATTGACGCTTCATTTGAGGGGTAAAACATAGCCGTGGCTCTCAAACTGTGCCAGTGTTGCCAGGTTGAAAAACAACATTTTTTAAATATTAAAAAAAAATAAAAACATAGAAAATGCTGCCGGCAATATGCGACTATCTCAGAGATGGTAACACCTACAGCAGCAATTTGCACATCCCTAGAAAGAGGAGACATAGACGCTTCATTTGAGGGGTAAAACATAGCCGTGGCTCTTAAACTGTGCCAGTGTTGCCAGGTTGAAAAACCACATTTTTTAAATATTAAAAAAAAATAAAAACATAGAAAATGCTGCCGGCAATATGCGACTATCTCAGAGATGGTAACACCTACAGCAGCAATTTGCACAGAGAAGAAAGATGAGACATAGACGCTTCATTTGAGCGGTAAAACATAACCGTGGCTCTCAAACTGTGCCAGTGTTGCCAGGTTGAAAAACAACATTTTTTAAATATTAAAAAAAAATAAAAACATAGAAAATTCTGCCGGAAATATGCGACTATCTCAGAGATGGTAACACCTACAGCAGCAATTTGCACATCCCTAGAAAGAGGAGACATATACGCTTCATTTGAGGGGTAAAACATAGGCGTGGCTCTCTAACTGTGCCAGTGTTGCCAGGTTGAAAACCATATTTTTATAATATTAAAAAAAATAAAAACATAGAAAATGCTGCCGGAAATATGCGACTATCTCAGAGATGGTAACACCTACAGCAGCAATTTGCACATCCCTAGAAAGAGGAGACATAGACGCTTCATTTGAGGGGTAAAACATAGCCGTGGCTCTCAAACTGTGCCAGTGTTGCCAGGTTGAAAAACAACATTTTTTAAATATTAAAAAAAAATAAAAACATAGAAAATGCTGCCGGCAATATGCGACTATCTCAGAGATGGTAACACCTACAGCAGCAATTTGCACATCCCTAGAAAGAGGAGACATAGACGCTTCATTTGAGGGGTAAAACATAGCCGTGGCTCTTAAACTGTGCCAGTGTTGCCAGGTTGAAAAACCACATTTTTAAAATATTAAAAAAAAATAAAAACATAGAAAATGCTGCCGGCAATATGCCACTATCTCAGAGATGGTAACACCTACAGCAGCAATTTGCACATCCCTAGAAAGAGGAGACATATACGCTTCATTTGAGGGATAAAACATAGGCGTGGCTCTCTAACTGTGCCAGTGTTGCCAGGTTGAAAACCATATTTTTATAATATTAAAAAAAATAAAAACATAGAAAATGCTGCCGGAAATATGCGACTATCTCAGAGATGGTAACACCTACAGCAGCAATTTGCACATCCCTAGAAAGAGGAGACATAGACGCTTCATTTGAGGGGTAAAACATAGCCGTGGCTCTCAAACTGTGCCAGTGTTGCCAGGTTGAAAAACAACATTTTTTAAATATTAAAAAAAAATAAAAACATAGAAAATGCTGCCGGAAATATGCGACTATCTCAGAGATGGTAACACCTACAGCAGCAATTTGCACATCCCTAGAAAGAGGAGACATATACGCTTCATTTGAGGGGTAAAACATAGGCGTGGCTCTCTAACTGTGCCAGTGTTGCCAGGTTGAAAACCATATTTTTATAATATTAAAAAAAATAAAAACATAGAAAATGCTGCCGGAAATATGCGACTATCTCAGAGATGGTAGCACCTACAGCAGCAATTTGCACATCCCTAGAAAGAGGAGACATATACGCTTCATTTGAGGGGTAAAACATAGGCGTGGCTCTCTAACTGTGCCAGTGTTGCCAGGTTGAAAACCATATTTTTATAATATTAAAAAAAATAAAAACATAGAAAATGCTGCCGGAAATATGCGATTATCTCAGAGATGGTAACACCTACAGCAGCAATTTGCACATCCCTAGAAAGAGGAGACATAGACATTTCATTTGAGGGGTAAAACATAGCCGTGGCTCTCAAACTGTGCCAGTGTTGCCAGGTTGAAAAACAACATTTTTTAAATATTAAAAAAAAATAAAAACATAGAAAATTCTGCCGGAAATATGCGACTATCTCAGAGATGGTAACACCTACAGCAGCAATTTGCACATCCCTAGAAAGAGGAGACATATACGCTTCATTTGAGGGGTAAAACATAGGCGTGGCTCTCTAACTGTGCCAGTGTTGCCAGGTTGAAAACCATATTTTTATAATATTAAAAAAAATAAAAACATAGAAAATGCTGCCGGAAATATGCGATTATCTCAGAGATGGTAACACCTACAGCAGCAATTTGCACATCCCTAGAAAGAGGAGACATAGACGCTTCATTTGAGGGGTAAAACATAGCCGTGGCTCTCAAACTGTGCCAGTGTTGCCAGGTTGAAAAACAACATTTTTTAAATATTAAAAAAAAATAAAAACATAGAAAATGCTGCCGGAAATATGCGACTATCTCAGAGATGGTAACATCTACAGCAGCAGTTTGCACATCCCTAGAAAGAGGAGACATAGACGCTTCATTTGAGGGGTAAAACATAGCCGTGGCTCTCAAACTGCGCCAGTGTTGCCAGGTTGAAAAACAACATTTTTTAAATATTAAAAAAAAATAAAAACATAGAAAATGCTGCCGGAAATATGCGACTATCTCAGAGATGGTAACACCTACAGCAGCAATTTGCACATCCCTAGAAAGAGGAGACATATACGCTTCATTTGAGGGGTAAAACATAGCCGTGGCTCTCAAACTGTGCCAGTGTTGCCAGGTTGAAAAACAACATTTTTTAAATATTAAAAAAAAATAAAAACATAGAAAATGCTGCCGGAAATATGCGACTATCTCAGAGATGGTAACACCTACAGCAGCAATTTGCACATCCCTAGAAAGAGGAGACATATACGCTTCATTTGAGGGGTAAAACATAGCCGTGGCTCTCTAACTGTGCCAGTGTTGCCAGGTTGAAAACCATATTTTTATAATATTAAAAAAAATAAAAACATAGAAAATGCTGCCGGAAATATGCGACTATCTCAGATATGGTAACACCTACAGCAGCAATTTGCACAGAGAAGAAAGATGAGACATAGACGCTTCATTTGAGCGGTAAAACATAGCCGTGGCTCTCTAACTGTGCCAGTGTTGCCAGGTTGAAAACCATATTTTTATAATATTAAAAAAAATAAAAACATAGAAAATGCTGCCGGAAATATGCGACTATCTCAGATATGGTAACACCTACAGCAGCAATTTGCACAGAGAAGAAAGATGAGACATAGACGCTTCATTTGAGCGGTAAAACATAGCCGTGGCTCTCAAACTGTGCTAGTGTTGCCAGGTTGAAAACCATATTTTTATAATATTAAAAAAAATAAAAACATAGAAAATGCTGCCGGCAATATGCGACTATCTCAGAGATGGTAACACCTACAGCAGCAATTTGCACATCCCTAGAAAGAGGAGACATAGACGCTTCATTTGAGGGGTAAAACATAGCCGTGGCTCTCAAACTGTGCCAGTGTTGCCAGGTTAAAAAACAACATTTTTTAAATATTAAAAAAAAATAAAAACATAGAAAATGCTGCCGGCAATATGCGACTATCTCAGAGATGCTAACACCTACAGCAGCAATTTGCACATCCCTAGAAAGATGAGACATGGACGCTTCATTTGAGGGGTAAAACATAGCCGTGGCTCTCAAACTGTGCCAGTGTTGCCAGGTTGAAAAACAACATTTTTTAAATATTAAAAAAAAATAAAAACATAGAAAATGCTGCCGGCAATATGCGACTATCTCAGAGATGCTAACACCTACAGCAGCAATTTGCACATCCCTAGAAAGATGAGACATGGACGCTTCATTTGAGGGGTAAAACATAGCCGTGGCTCTCTAACTGTGCCAGTGTTGCCAGGTTGAAAACCATATTTTTATAATATTAAAAAAAATAAAAACATAGAAAATGCTGCCGGAAATATGCGACTATCTCAGATATGGTAACACCTACAGCAGCAATTTGCACATCCCTAGAAAGAGGAGACATAGACGCTTCATTTGAGGTGTAAAACATAGCCGTGGCTCTCAAACTGTGCCAGTGTTGCCAGGTTGAAAAACAACATTTTTTAAATATTAAAAAAAAATAAAAACGTAGAAAATGCTGCCGGCAATATGCGACTATCTCAGAGATGGTAACACCTACAGCAGCAATTTGCACATCCCTAGAAAGATGAGACAGAGACGCTTCATTTGAGCGGTAAAACATAGCCGTGGCTCTCAAACTGTGCCAGTGTTGCCAGGTTGAAAAACAACATTTTTTAAATATTAAAAAAAAATAAAAACATAGAAAATGCTGCCGGCAATATGCGACTATCTCAGAGAAGGTAACACCTACAGCAGCAAATTGCACATCCCTAGAAAGATGAGACATAGACGCTTCATTTGAGGGGTAAAACATAGCCGTGGCTCTCAAACTGTGCCAGTGTTGCCAGGTTGAAAAACAACATTTTTTAAATATTAAAAAAAAATAAAAACATAGAAAATGCTGCCGGAAATATGCGACTATCTCAGAGATGGTAACACCTACAGCAGCAATTTGCACATCCCTAGAAAGAGGAGACATATACGCTTCATTTGAGGGGTAAAACATAGGCGTGGCTCTCTAACTGTGCCAGTGTTGCCAGGTTGAAAACCATATTTTTATAATATTAAAAAAAATAAAAACATAGAAAATGCTGCCGGAAATATGCGACTATCTCAGAGATGGTAACACCTACAGCAGCAATTTGCACATCCCTAGAAAGAGGAGACATAGACGCTTCATTTGAGGGGTAAAACATAGCCGTGGCTCTCAAACTGTGCCAGTGTTGCCAGGTTGAAAAACAACATTTTTTAAATATTAAAAAAAAATAAAAACATAGAAAATGCTGCCGGCAATATGCGACTATCTCAGAGATGGTAACACCTACAGCAGCAATTTGCACATCCCTAGAAAGAGGAGACATAGACGCTTCATTTGAGGGGTAAAACATAGCCGTGGCTCTTAAACTGTGCCAGTGTTGCCAGGTTGAAAAACCACATTTTTAAAATATTAAAAAAAAATAAAAACATAGAAAATGCTGCCGGCAATATGCCACTATCTCAGAGATGGTAACACCTACAGCAGCAATTTACACATCCCTAGAAAGAGGAGACATATACGCTTCATTTGAGGGATAAAACATAGGCGTGGCTCTCTAACTGTGCCAGTGTTGCCAGGTTGAAAACCATATTTTTATAATATTAAAAAAAATAAAAACATAGAAAATGCTGCCGGAAATATGCGACTATCTCAGAGATGGTAACACCTATAGCAGCAATTTGCACATCCCTAGAAAGAGGAGACATAGACGCTTCATTTGAGGGGTAAAACATAGCCGTGGCTCTCAAACTGTGCCAGTGTTGCCAGGTTAAAAAACAACATTTTTTAAATATTAAAAAAAAATAAAAACATAGAAAATGCTGCCGGCAATATGCGACTATCTCAGAGATGCTAACACCTACAGCAGCAATTTGCACATCCCTAGAAAGATGAGACATGGACGCTTCATTTGAGGGGTAAAACATAGCCGTGGCTCTCAAACTGTGCCAGTGTTGCCAGGTTGAAAAACAACATTTTTTAAATATTAAAAAAAAATAAAAACATAGAAAATGCTGCCGGCAATATGCGACTATCTCAGAGATGGTAACACCTACAGCAGCAATTTGCACATCCCTAGAAAGAGGAGACATAGACGCTTCATTTGAGGGGTAAAACATAGCCGTGGCTCTCAAACTGTGCCAGTGTTGCCAGGTTGAAAAACAACATTTTTTAAATATTAAAAAAAAATAAAAACATAGAAAATGCTGCCGGCAATATGCGACTATCTCAGAGATGGTAACACCTACAGCAGCAATTTGCACAGAGAAGAAAGATGAGACATAGACGCTTCATTTGAGCGGTAAAACATAACCGTGGCTCTCAAACTGTGCCAGTGTTGCCAGGTTGAAAAACAACATTTTTTAAATATTAAAAAAAAATAAAAACATAGAAAATTCTGCCGGAAATATGCGACTATCTCAGAGATGGTAACACCTACAGCAGCAATTTGCACATCCCTAGAAAGAGGAGACATATACGCTTCATTTGAGGGGTAAAACATAGGCGTGGCTCTCTAACTGTGCCAGTGTTGCCAGGTTGAAAACCATATTTTTATAATATTAAAAAAAATAAAAACATAGAAAATGCTGCCGGAAATATGCGACTATCTCAGAGATGGTAACACCTACAGCAGCAATTTGCACATCCCTAGAAAGAGGAGACATAGACGCTTCATTTGAGGGGTAAAACATAGCCGTGGCTCTCAAACTGTGCCAGTGTTGCCAGGTTGAAAAACAACATTTTTTAAATATTAAAAAAAAATAAAAACATAGAAAATGCTGCCGGCAATATGCGACTATCTCAGAGATGGTAACACCTACAGCAGCAATTTGCACATCCCTAGAAAGAGGAGACATAGACGCTTCATTTGAGGGGTAAAACATAGCCGTGGCTCTTAAACTGTGCCAGTGTTGCCAGGTTGAAAAACCACATTTTTAAAATATTAAAAAAAAATAAAAACATAGAAAATGCTGCCGGCAATATGCCACTATCTCAGAGATGGTAACACCTACAGCAGCAATTTGCACATCCCTAGAAAGAGGAGACATATACGCTTCATTTGAGGGATAAAACATAGGCGTGGCTCTCTAACTGTGCCAGTGTTGCCAGGTTGAAAACCATATTTTTATAATATTAAAAAAAATAAAAACATAGAAAATGCTGCCGGAAATATGCGACTATCTCAGAGATGGTAACACCTACAGCAGCAATTTGCACATCCCTAGAAAGAGGAGACATAGACGCTTCATTTGAGGGGTAAAACATAGCCGTGGCTCTCAAACTGTGCCAGTGTTGCCAGGTTGAAAAACAACATTTTTTAAATATTAAAAAAAAATAAAAACATAGAAAATGCTGCCGGAAATATGCGACTATCTCAGAGATGGTAACACCTACAGCAGCAATTTGCACATCCCTAGAAAGAGGAGACATATACGCTTCATTTGAGGGGTAAAACATAGGCGTGGCTCTCTAACTGTGCCAGTGTTGCCAGGTTGAAAACCATATTTTTATAATATTAAAAAAAATAAAAACATAGAAAATGCTGCCGGAAATATGCGACTATCTCAGAGATGGTAACACCTACAGCAGCAATTTGCACATCCCTAGAAAGAGGAGACATATACGCTTCATTTGAGGGGTAAAACATAGGCGTGGCTCTCTAACTGTGCCAGTGTTGCCAGGTTGAAAACCATATTTTTATAATATTAAAAAAAATAAAAACATAGAAAATGCTGCCGGAAATATGCGATTATCTCAGAGATGGTAACACCTACAGCAGCAATTTGCACATCCCTAGAAAGAGGAGACATAGACATTTCATTTGAGGGGTAAAACATAGCCGTGGCTCTCAAACTGTGCCAGTGTTGCCAGGTTGAAAAACAACATTTTTTAAATATTAAAAAAAAATAAAAACATAGAAAATTCTGCCGGAAATATGCGACTATCTCAGAGATGGTAACACCTACAGCAGCAATTTGCACATCCCTAGAAAGAGGAGACATATACGCTTCATTTGAGGGGTAAAACATAGGCGTGGCTCTCTAACTGTGCCAGTGTTGCCAGGTTGAAAACCATATTTTTATAATATTAAAAAAAATAAAAACATAGAAAATGCTGCCGGAAATATGCGATTATCTCAGAGATGGTAACACCTACAGCAGCAATTTGCACATCCCTAGAAAGAGGAGACATAGACGCTTCATTTGAGGGGTAAAACATAGCCGTGGCTCTCAAACTGTGCCAGTGTTGCCAGGTTGAAAAACAACATTTTTTAAATATTAAAAAAAAATAAAAACATAGAAAATGCTGCCGGAAATATGCGACTATCTCAGAGATGGTAACACCTACAGCAGCAATTTGCACATCCCTAGAAAGAGGAGACATAGACGCTTCATTTGAGGTGTAAAACATAGCCGTGGCTCTCAAACTGTGCCAGTGTTGCCAGGTTGAAAAACCACATTTTTTAAATATTAAAAAAAAATAAAAACATAGAAAATGCTGCCGGCAATATGCCACTATCTCAGAGATGGTAATACCTACAGCAGCAATTTGCACA
Organism: Cheilosia vulpina; assembly: GCA_916610125.1. NCBI lineage: Eukaryota > Metazoa > Arthropoda > Insecta > Diptera > Syrphidae > Cheilosia > Cheilosia vulpina. The sequence goes on from OU744280.1 coordinate 48,366,757, forward strand.
TCCCTAGAAAGATGAGACATAGACGCTTCATTTGAGGGGTAAGTCATAGCCGTGGCTCTCAAACTGTGCCAGTGTTGCCAGGTTGAAAAACAACATTTTTTAAATATTAAAAAAATATAAAAACATAGAAAATGCTGCCGGAAATATGCGACTATCTCAGAGATGGTAACACCTACAGCAGCAATTTGCACATCCCTAGAAAGAGGAGACATAGACGCTTCATTTGAGGGGTAAAACATAGCCGTGGCTCTCAAACTGTGCCAGTGTTGCCAGGTTGAAAAACAACATTTTTTAAATATTAAAAAAAAATAAAAACATAGAAAATGCTGCCGGAAATATGCGACTATCTCAGAGATGGTAACACCTACAGCAGCAATTTGCACATCCCTAGAAAGAGGAGACATATACGCTTCATTTGAGGGGTAAAACATAGGCGTGGCTCTCTAACTGTGCCAGTGTTGCCAGGTTGAAAACCATATTTTTATAATATTAAAAAAAATAAAAACATAGAAAATGCTGCCGGAAATATGCGACTATCTCAGAGATGGTAACACCTACAGCAGCAATTTGCACATCCCTAGAAAGAGGAGACATAGACGCTTCATTTGAGGGGTAAAACATAGCCGTGGCTCTCAAACTGTGCCAGTGTTGCCAGGTTGAAAAACAACATTTTTTAAATATTAAAAAAAAATAAAAACATAGAAAATGCTGCCGGCAATATGCGACTATCTCAGAGATGGTAACACCTACAGCAGCAATTTGCACATCCCTAGAAAGAGGAGACATAGACGCTTCATTTGAGGGGTAAAACATAGCCGTGGCTCTTAAACTGTGCCAGTGTTGCCAGATTGAAAAACCACATTTTTAAAATATTAAAAAAAAATAAAAACATAGAAAATGCTGCCGGCAATATGCCACTATCTCAGAGATGGTAACACCTACAGCAGCAATTTGCACATCCCTAGAAAGAGGAGACATATACGCTTCATTTGAGGGATAAAACATAGGCGTGGCTCTCTAACTGTGCCAGTGTTGCCAGGTTGAAAACCATATTTTTATAATATTAAAAAAAATAAAAACATAGAAAATGCTGCCGGAAATATGCGACTATCTCAGAGATGGTAACACCTATAGCAGCAATTTGCACATCCCTAGAAAGAGGAGACATAGACGCTTCATTTGAGGGGTAAAACATAGCCGTGGCTCTCAAACTGTGCCAGTGTTGCCAGGTTAAAAAACAACATTTTTTAAATATTAAAAAAAAATAAAAACATAGAAAATGCTGCCGGCAATATGCGACTATCTCAGAGATGCTAACACCTACAGCAGCAATTTGCACATCCCTAGAAAGATGAGACATGGACGCTTCATTTGAGGGGTAAAACATAGCCGTGGCTCTCAAACTGTGCCAGTGTTGCCAGGTTGAAAAACAACATTTTTTAAATATTAAAAAAAAATAAAAACATAGAAAATGCTGCCGGCAATATGCGACTATCTCAGAGATGGTAACACCTACAGCAGCAATTTGCACATCCCTAGAAAGAGGAGACATAGACGCTTCATTTGAGGGGTAAAACATAGCCGTGGCTCTTAAACTGTGCCAGTGTTGCCAGGTTGAAAAACCACATTTTTTAAATATTAAAAAAAAATAAAAACATAGAAAATGCTGCCGGCAATATGCGACTATCTCAGAGATGGTAACACCTACAGCAGCAATTTGCACAGAGAAGAAATATGAGACATAGACGCTTCATTTGAGCGGTAAAACATAGCCGTGGCTCTCAAACTGTGCCAGTGTTGCCAGGTTGAAAAACAACATTTTTTAAATATTAAAAAAAAATAAAAACATAGAAAATGCTGCCGGAAATATGCGACTATCTCAGAGATGGTAACACCTACAGCAGCAATTTGCACATCCCTAGAAAGAGGAGACATAGACGCTTCATTTGAGGGGTAAAACATAGCCGTGGCTCTCAAACTGTGCCAGTGTTGCCAGGTTGAAAAACAACATTTTTTAAATATTAAAAAAAAATAAAAACATAGAAAATGCTGCCGGCAATATGCGACTATCTCAGAGATGCTAACACCTACAGCAGCAATTTGCACATCCCTAGAAAGATGAGACATGGACGCTTCATTTGAGGGGTAAAACATAGCCGTGGCTCTCAAACTGTGCCAGTGTTGCCAGGTTGAAAAACAACATTTTTTAAATATTAAAAAAAAATAAAAACATAGAAAATGCTGCCGGCAATATGCGACTATCTCAGAGATGGTAACACCTACAGCAGCAATTTGCACATCCCTAGAAAGAGGAGACATAGACGCTTCATTTGAGGGGTAAAACATAGCCGTGGCTCTTAAACTGTGCCAGTGTTGCCAGGTTGAAAAACAACATTTTTTAAATATTAAAAAAAAATAAAAACATAGAAAATGCTGCCGGAAATATGCGACTATCTCAGAGATGGTAACACCTACAGCAGCAATTTGCACAGAGAAGAAAGATGAGACATAGACGCTTCATTTGAGCGGTAAAACATAGCCGTGGCTCTCAAACTGTGCCAGTGTTGCCAGGTTGAAAAACAACATTTTTTAAATATTAAAAAAAAATAAAAACATAGAAAATGCTGCCGGAAATATGCGACTATCTCAGAGATGGTAACACCTACAGCAGCAATTTGCACATCCCTAGAAAGAGGAGACATAGACGCTTCATTTGAGGGGTAAAACATAGCCGTGGCTCTCAAACTGTGCCAGTGTTGCCAGGTTGAAAACCATATTTTTATAATATTAAAAAAAATAAAAACATAGAAAATGCTGCCGGAAATATGCGATTATCTCAGAGATGGTAACACCTACAGCAGCAATTTGTACATCCCTAGAAAGAGGAGACATAGACGCTTCATTTGAGGGGTAAAACATAGCCGTGGCTCTCAAACTGTGCCAGTGTTGCCAGGTTGAAAAACAACATTTTTTTAATATTAAAAAAAAATAAAAACATAGAAAATGCTGCCGGAAATATGCGACTATCTCAGAGATGGTAACACCTACAGCAGCAATTTGCACATCCCTAGAAAGAGGAGACATAGACGCTTCATTTGAGGTGTAAAACATAGCCGTGGCTCTCAAACTGTGCCAGTGTTGCCAGGTTGAAAAACCACATTTTTTAAATATTAAAAAAAAATAAAAACATAGAAAATGCTGCCGGCAATATGCCACTATCTCAGAGATGGTAATACCTACAGCAGCAATTTGCACATCCCTAGAAAGATGAGACATAGACGCTTCATTTGAGGGGTAAGTCATAGCCGTGGCTCTCAAACTGTGCCAGTGTTGCCAGGTTGAAAAACAACATTTTTTAAATATTAAAAAAATATAAAAACATAGAAAATGCTGCCGGAAATATGCGACTATCTCAGAGATGGTAACACCTACAGCAGCAATTTGCACATCCCTAGAAAGAGGAGACATAGACGCTTCATTTGAGGGGTAAAACATAGCCGTGGCTCTCAAACTGTGCCAGTGTTGCCAGGTTGAAAAACAACATTTTTTAAATATTAAAAAAAAATAAAAACATAGAAAATGCTGCCGGAAATATGCGACTATCTCAGAGATGGTAACACCTACAGCAGCAATTTGCACATCCCTAGAAAGAGGAGACATATACGCTTCATTTGAGGGGTAAAACATAGGCGTGGCTCTCTAACTGTGCCAGTGTTGCCAGGTTGAAAACCATATTTTTATAATATTAAAAAAAATAAAAACATAGAAAATGCTGCCGGAAATATGCGACTATCTCAGAGATGGTAACACCTACAGCAGCAATTTGCACATCCCTAGAAAGAGGAGACATAGACGCTTCATTTGAGGGGTAAAACATAGCCGTGGCTCTCAAACTGTGCCAGTGTTGCCAGGTTGAAAAACAACATTTTTTAAATATTAAAAAAAAATAAAAACATAGAAAATGCTGCCGGCAATATGCGACTATCTCAGAGATGGTAACACCTACAGCAGCAATTTGCACATCCCTAGAAAGAGGAGACATAGACGCTTCATTTGAGGGGTAAAACATAGCCGTGGCTCTTAAACTGTGCCAGTGTTGCCAGGTTGAAAAACCACATTTTTAAAATATTAAAAAAAAATAAAAACATAGAAAATGCTGCCGGCAATATGCCACTATCTCAGAGATGGTAACACCTACAGCAGCAATTTGCACATCCCTAGAAAGAGGAGACATATACGCTTCATTTGAGGGATAAAACATAGGCGTGGCTCTCTAACTGTGCCAGTGTTGCCAGGTTGAAAACCATATTTTTATAATATTAAAAAAAATAAAAACATAGAAAATGCTGCCGGAAATATGCGACTATCTCAGAGATGGTAACACCTATAGCAGCAATTTGCACATCCCTAGAAAGAGGAGACATAGACGCTTCATTTGAGGGGTAAAACATAGCCGTGGCTCTCAAACTGTGCCAGTGTTGCCAGGTTAAAAAACAACATTTTTTAAATATTAAAAAAAAATAAAAACATAGAAAATGCTGCCGGCAATATGCGACTATCTCAGAGATGCTAACACCTACAGCAGCAATTTGCACATCCCTAGAAAGATGAGACATGGACGCTTCATTTGAGGGGTAAAACATAGCCGTGGCTCTCAAACTGTGCCAGTGTTGCCAGGTTGAAAAACAACATTTTTTAAATATTAAAAAAAAATAAAAACATAGAAAATGCTGCCGGCAATATGCGACTATCTCAGAGATGGTAACACCTACAGCAGCAATTTGCACATCCCTAGAAAGAGGAGACATAGACGCTTCATTTGAGGTGTAAAACATAGCCGTGGCTCTCAAACTGTGCCAGTGTTGCCAGGTTGAAAAACCACATTTTTTAAATATTAAAAAAAAATAAAAACATAGAAAATGCTGCCGGCAATATGCCACTATCTCAGAGATGGTAATACCTACAGCAGCAATTTGCACATCCCTAGAAAGATGAGACATAGACGCTTCATTTGAGGGGTAAATCATAGCCGTGGCTCTCAAACTGTGCCAGTGTTGCCAGGTTGAAAAACAACATTTTTTAAATATTAAAAAAATATAAAAACATAGAAAATGCTGCCGGCAATATGCGACTATCTCAGAGATGGTAACACCTACAGCAGCAATTTGCACATCCCTAGAAAGAGGAGACATAGACGCTTCATTTGAGGGGTAAAACATAGCCGTGGCTCTCAAACTGTGCCAGTGTTGCCAGGTTGAAAAACAACATTTTTTAAATATTAAAAAAAAATAAAAACATAGAAAATGCTGCCGGAAATATGCGACTATCTCAGAGATGGTAACACCTACAGCAGCAATTTGCACATCCCTAGAAAGAGGAGACATATACGCTTCATTTGAGGGGTAAAACATAGGCGTGGCTCTCTAACTGTGCCAGTGTTGCCAGGTTGAAAACCATATTTTTATAATATTAAAAAAAATAAAAACATAGAAAATGCTGCCGGAAATATGCGACTATCTCAGAGATGGTAACACCTACAGCAGCAATTTGCACATCCCTAGAAAGAGGAGACATAGACGCTTCATTTGAGGGGTAAAACATAGCCGTGGCTCTCAAACTGTGCCAGTGTTGCCAGGTTGAAAAACAACATTTTTTAAATATTAAAAAAAAATAAAAACATAGAAAATGCTGCCGGCAATATGCGACTATCTCAGAGATGGTAACACCTACAGCAGCAATTTGCACATCCCTAGAAAGAGGAGACATAGACGCTTCATTTGAGGGGTAAAACATAGCCGTGGCTCTTAAACTGTGCCAGTGTTGCCAGGTTGAAAAACCACATTTTTAAAATGTTAAAAAAAAAATAAAAACATAGAAAATGCTGCCGGCAATATGCCACTATCTCAGAGATGGTAACACCTACAGCAGCAATTTGCACATCCCTAGAAAGAGGAGACATATACGCTTCATTTGAGGGATAAAACATAGGCGTGGCTCTCTAACTGTGCCAGTGTTGCCAGGTTGAAAACCATATTTTTATAATATTAAAAAAAATAAAAACATAGAAAATGCTGCCGGAAATATGCGACTATCTCAGAGATGGTAACACCTATAGCAGCAATTTGCACATCCCTAGAAAGAGGAGACATAGACGCTTCATTTGAGGGGTAAAACATAGCCGTGGCTCTCAAACTGTGCCAGTGTTGCCAGGTTAAAAAACAACATATTTTAAATATTAAAAAAAAATAAAAACATAGAAAATGCTGCCGGCAATATGCGACTATCTCAGAGATGCTAACACCTACAGCAGCAATTTGCACATCCCTAGAAAGATGAGACATGGACGCTTCATTTGAGGGGTAAAACATAGCCGTGGCTCTCAAACTGTGCCAGTGTTGCCAGGTTGAAAAACAACATTTTTTAAATATTAAAAAAAAATAAAAACATAGAAAATGCTGCCGGCAATATGCCACTATCTCAGAGATGGTAACACCTACAGCAGCAATTTGCACATCCCTAGAAAGAGGAGACATAGACGCTTCATTTGAGGGGTAAAACATAGCCGTGGCTCTTAAACTGTGCCAGTGTTGCCAGGTTGAAAAACCACATTTTTTAAATATTAAAAAAAAATAAAAACATAGAAAATGCTGCCGGCAATATGCGACTATCTCAGAGATGGTAACACCTACAGCAGCAATTTGCACAGAGAAGAAAGATGAGACATAGACGCTTCATTTGAGCGGTAAAACATAGCCGTGGCTCTCAAACTGTGCCAGTGTTGCCAGGTTGAAAAACAACATTTTTTAAATATTAAAAAAAAATAAAAACATAGAAAATGCTGCCGGAAATATGCGACTATCTCAGAGATGGTAACACCTACAGCAGCAATTTGCACATCCCTAGAAAGAGGAGACATAGACGCTTCATTTGAGGGGTAAAACATAGCCGTGGCTCTTAAACTGTGCCAGTGTTGCCAGGTTGAAAAACCACATTTTTAAAATATTAAAAAAAAATAAAAACATAGAAAATGCTGCCGGCAATATGCCACTATCTCAGAGATGGTAACACCTACAGCAGCAATTTGCACATCCCTAGAAAGAGGAGACATATACGCTTCATTTGAGGGATAAAACATAGGCGTGGCTCTCTAACTGTGCCAGTGTTGCCAGGTTGAAAACCATATTTTTATAATATTAAAAAAAATAAAAACATAGAAAATGCTGCCGGAAATATGCGACTATCTCAGAGATGGTAACACCTATAGCAGCAATTTGCACATCCCTAGAAAGAGGAGACATAGACGCTTCATTTGAGGGGTAAAACATAGCCGTGGCTCTCAAACTGTGCCAGTGTTGCCAGGTTAAAAAACAACATTTTTTAAATATTAAAAAAAAATAAAAACATAGAAAATGCTGCCGGCAATATGCGACTATCTCAGAGATGCTAACACCTACAGCAGCAATTTGCACATCCCTAGAAAGATGAGACATGGACGCTTCATTTGAGGGGTAAAACATAGCCGTGGCTCTCAAACTGTGCCAGTGTTGCCAGGTTGAAAAACAACATTTTTTAAATATTAAAAAAAAATAAAAACATAGAAAATGCTGCCGGCAATATGCGACTATCTCAGAGATGGTAACACCTACAGCAGCAATTTGCACATCCCTAGAAAGATGAGACATAGACGCTTCATTTGAGGTGTAAAACATAGCCGTGGCTCTCAAACTGTGCCAGTGTTGCCAGGTTGAAAAACCACATTTTTTAAATATTAAAAAAAAATAAAAACATAGAAAATGCTGCCGGCAATATGCCACTATCTCAGAGATGGTAATACCTACAGCAGCAATTTGCACATCCCTAGAAAGATGAGACATAGACGCTTCATTTGAGGGGTAAGTCATAGCCGTGGCTCTCAAACTGTGCCAGTGTTGCCAGGTTGAAAAACAACATTTTTTAAATATTAAAAAAATATAAAAACATAGAAAATGCTGCCGGAAATATGCGACTATCTCAGAGATGGTAACACCTACAGCAGCAATTTGCACATCCCTAGAAAGAGGAGACATAGACGCTTCATTTGAGGGGTAAAACATAGCCGTGGCTCTCAAACTGTGCCAGTGTTGCCAGGTTGAAAAACAACATTTTTTAAATATTAAAAAAAAATAAAAACATAGAAAATGCTGCCGGAAATATGCGACTATCTCAGAGATGGTAACACCTACAGCAGCAATTTGCACATCCCTAGAAAGAGGAGACATATACGCTTCATTTGAGGGGTAAAACATAGGCGTGGCTCTCTAACTGTGCCAGTGTTGCCAGGTTGAAAACCATATTTTTATAATATTAAAAAAAATAAAAACATAGAAAATGCTGCCGGAAATATGCGACTATCTCAGAGATGGTAACACCTACAGCAGCAATTTGCACATCCCTAGAAAGAGGAGACATAGACGCTTCATTTGAGGGGTAAAACATAGCCGTGGCTCTCAAACTGTGCCAGTGTTGCCAGGTTGAAAAACAACATTTTTTAAATATTAAAAAAAAATAAAAACATAGAAAATGCTGCCGGCAATATGCGACTATCTCAGAGATGGTAACACCTACAGCAGCAATTTGCACATCCCTAGAAAGAGGAGACATAGACGCTTCATTTGAGGGGTAAAACATAGCCGTGGCTCTTAAACTGTGCCAGTGTTGCCAGGTTGAAAAACCACATTTTTAAAATGTTAAAAAAAAAATAAAAACATAGAAAATGCTGCCGGCAATATGCCACTATCTCAGAGATGGTAACACCTACAGCAGCAATTTGCACATCCCTAGAAAGAGGAGACATATACGCTTCATTTGAGGGATAAAACATAGGCGTGGCTCTCTAACTGTGCCAGTGTTGCCAGGTTGAAAAACATATTTTTATAATATTAAAAAAAATAAAAACATAGAAAATGCTGCCGGCAATATGCGACTATCTCAGAGATGGTAACACCTATAGCAGCAATTTGCACATCCCTAGAAAGAGGAGACATAGACGCTTCATTTGAGGGGTAAAACATAGCCGTGGCTCTCAAACTGTGCCAGTGTTGCCAGGTTAAAAAACAACATTTTTTAAATATTAAAAAAAAATAAAAACATAGAAAATGCTGCCGGCAATATGCGACTATCTCAGAGATGGTAACACCTACAGCAGCAATTTGCACATCCCTAGAAAGATGAGACATGGACGCTTCATTTGAGGGGTAAAACATAGCCGTGGCTCTCAAACTGTGCCAGTGTTGCCAGGTTGAAAAACAACATTTTTTAAATATTAAAAAAAAATAAAAACATAGAAAATGCTGCCGGCAATATGCGACTATCTCAGAGATGGTAACACCTACAGCAGCAATTTGCACATCCCTAGAAAGAGGAGACATAGACGCTTCATTTGAGGGGTAAAACATAGCCGTGGCTCTTAAACTGTGCCAGTGTTGCCAGGTTGAAAAACCACATTTTTTAAATATTAAAAAAAAATAAAAACATAGAAAATGCTGCCGGCAATATGCGACTATCTCAGAGATGGTAACACCTACAGCAGCAATTTGCACAGAGAAGAAAGATGAGACATAGACGCTTCATTTGAGCGGTAAAACATAGCCGTGGCTCTCAAACTGTGCCAGTGTTGCCAGGTTGAAAAACAACATTTTTTAAATATTAAAAAAAAATAAAAACATAGAAAATGCTGCCGGAAATATGCGACTATCTCAGAGATGGTAACACCTACAGCAGCAATTTGCACATCCCTAGAAAGAGGAGACATAGACGCTTCATTTGAGGGGTAAAACATAGCCGTGGCTCTCAAACTGTGCCAGTGTTGCCAGGTTAAAAAACAACATTTTTTAAATATTAAAAAAAAATAAAAACATAGAAAATGCTGCCGGCAATATGCGACTATCTCAGAGATGCTAACACCTACAGCAGCAATTTGCACATCCCTAGAAAGATGAGACATGGACGCTTCATTTGAGGGGTAAAACATAGCCGTGGCTCTCAAACTGTGCCAGTGTTGCCAGGTTGAAAAACAACATTTTTTAAATATTAAAAAAAAATAAAAACATAGAAAATGCTGCCGGCAATATGCGACTATCTCAGAGATGGTAACACCTACAGCAGCAATTTGCACATCCCTAGAAAGAGGAGACATAGACGCTTCATTTGAGGGGTAAAACATAGCCGTGGCTCTTAAACTGTGCCAGTGTTGCCAGGTTGAAAAACAACATTTTTTAAATATTAAAAAAAAATAAAAACATAGAAAATGCTGCCGGCAATATGCGACTATCTCAGAGATGGTAACACCTACAGCAGCAATTTGCACAGAGAAGAAAGATGAGACATAGACGCTTCATTTGAGCGGTAAAACATAGCCGTGGCTCTCAAACTGTGCCAGTGTTGCCAGGTTGAAAAACAACATTTTTTAAATATTAAAAAAAAATAAAAACATAGAAAATGCTGCCGGAAATATGCGACTATCTCAGAGATGGTAACACCTACAGCAGCAATTTGCACATCCCTACAAAGAGGAGACATAGACGCTTCATTTGAGGGGTAAAACATAGCCGTGGCTCTCAAACTGTGCCAGTGTTGCCAGGTTGAAAAACAACATTTTTTAAATATTAAAAAAAAATAAAAACATAGAAAATGCTGCCGGCAATATGCGACTATCTCAGAGATGCTAACACCTACAGCAGCAATTTGCACATCCCTAGAAAGATGAGACATGGACGCTTCATTTGAGGGGTAAAACATAGCCGTGGCTCTCAAACTGTGCCAGTGTTGCCAGGTTGAAAAACAACATTTTTTAAATATTAAAAAAAAATAAAAACATAGAAAATGCTGCCGGCAATATGCGACTATCTCAGAGATGGTAACACCTACAGCAGCAATTTGCACATCCCTAGAAAGAGGAGACATAGACGCTTCATTTGAGGGGTAAAACATAGCCGTGGCTCTCAAACTGTGCCAGTGTTGCCAGGTTGAAAAACCACATTTTTTAAATATTAAAAAAAAATAAAAACATAGAAAATGCTGCCGGCAATATGCGACTATCTCAGAGATGGTAACACCTACAGCAGCAATTTGCACAGAGAAGAAAGATGAGACATAGACGCTTCATTTGAGCGGTAAAACATAGCCGTGGCTCTCAAACTGTGCCAGTGTTGCCAGGTTGAAAAACAACATTTTTTAAATATTAAAAAAAAATAAAAACATAGAAAATGCTGCCGGAAATATGCGACTATCTCAGAGATGGTAACACCTACAGCAGCAATTTGCACATCCCTAGAAAGAGGAGACATAGACGCTTCATTTGAGGGGTAAAACATAGCCGTGGCTCTCAAACTGTGCCAGTGTTGCCAGGTTAAAAAACAACATTTTTTAAATATTAAAAAAAAATAAAAACATAGAAAATGCTGCCGGCAATATGCGACTATCTCAGAGATGCTAACACCTACAGCAGCAATTTGCACATCCCTAGAAAGATGAGACATGGACGCTTCATTTGAGGGGTAAAACATAGCCGTGGCTCTCAAACTGTGCCAGTGTTGCCAGGTTGAAAAACCACATTTTTTAAATATTAAAAAAAAATAAAAACATAGAAAATGCTGCCGGCAATATGCGACTATCTCAGAGATGGTAACACCTACAGCAGCAATTTGCACAGAGAAGAAAGATGAGACATAGACGCTTCATTTGAGCGGTAAAACATAGCCGTGGCTCTCAAACTGTGCCAGTGTTGCCAGGTTGAAAAACAACATTTTTTAAATATTAAAAAAAAATAAAAACATAGAAAATGCTGCCGGAAATATGCGACTATCTCAGAGATGGTAACACCTACAGCAGCAATTTGCACATCCCTAGAAAGAGGAGACATAGACGCTTCATTTGAGGGGTAAAACATAGCCGTGGCTCTCAAACTGTGCCAGTGTTGCCAGGTTGAAAACCATATTTTTATAATATTAAGAAAAATAAAAACATAGAAAATGCTGCCGGAAATATGCGATTATCTCAGAGATGGTAACACCTACAGCAGCAATTTGTACATCCCTAGAAAGAGGAGACATAGACGCTTCATTTGAGGGGTAAAACATAGCCGTGGCTCTCAAACTGTGCCAGTGTTGCCAGGTTGAAAAACAACATTTTTTTAATATTAAAAAAAAATAAAAACATAGAAAATGCTGCCGGAAATATGCGACTATCTCAGAGATGGTAACACCTACAGCAGCAATTTGCACATCCCTAGAAAGAGGAGACATAGACGCTTCATTTGAGGTGTAAAACATAGCCGTGGCTCTCAAACTGTGCCAGTGTTGCCAGGTTGAAAAACCACATTTTTTAAATATTAAAAAAAAATAAAAACATAGAAAATGCTGCCGGCAATATGCCACTATCTCAGAGATGGTAATACCTACAGCAGCAATTTGCACATCCCTAGAAAGATGAGACATAGACGCTTCATTTCAGGGGTAAGTCATAGCCGTGGCTCTCAAACTGTGCCAGTGTTGCCAGGTTGAAAAACAACATTTTTTAAATATTAAAAAAATATAAAAACATAGAAAATGCTGCCGGAAATATGCGACTATCTCAGAGATGGTAACACCTACAGCAGCAATTTGCACATCCCTAGAAAGAGGAGACATAGACGCTTCATTTGAGGGGTAAAACATAGCCGTGGCTCTCAAACTGTGCCAGTGTTGCCAGGTTGAAAAACAACATTTTTTAAATATTAAAAAAAAATAAAAACATAGAAAATGCTGCCGGAAATATGCGACTATCTCAGAGATGGTAACACCTACAGCAGCAATTTGCACATCCCTAGAAAGAGGAGACATATACGCTTCATTTGAGGGGTAAAACATAGGCGTGGCTCTCTAACTGTGCCAGTGTTGCCAGGTTGAAAACCATATTTTTATAATATTAAAAAAAATAAAAACATAGAAAATGCTGCCGGAAATATGCGACTATCTCAGAGATGGTAACACCTACAGCAGCAATTTGCACATCCCTAGAAAGAGGAGACATAGACGCTTCATTTGAGGGGTAAAACATAGCCGTGGCTCTCTAACTGTGCCAGTGTTGCCAGGTTGAAAAACAACATTTTTTAAATATTAAAAAAAAATAAAAACATAGAAAATGCTGCCGGCAATATGCGACTATCTCAGAGATGGTAACACCTACAGCAGCAATTTGCACATCCCTAGAAAGAGGAGACATAGACGCTTCATTTGAGGGGTAAAACATAGCCGTGGCTCTTAAACTGTGCCAGTGTTGCCAGGTTGAAAAACCACATTTTTAAAATATTAAAAAAAAATAAAAACATAGAAAATGCTGCCGGCAATATGCCACTATCTCAGAGATGGTAACACCTACAGCAGCAATTTGCACATCCCTAGAAAGAGGAGACATATACGCTTCATTTGAGGGATAAAACATAGGCGTGGCTCTCTAACTGTGCCAGTGTTGCCAGGTTGAAAACCATATTTTTATAATATTAAAAAAAATAAAAACATAGAAAATGCTGCCGGAAATATGCGACTATCTCAGAGATGGTAACACCTATAGCAGCAATTTGCACATCCCTAGAAAGAGGAGACATAGACGCTTCATTTGAGGGGTAAAACATAGCCGTGGCTCTCAAACTGTGCCAGTGTTGCCAGGTTAAAAAACAACATTTTTTAAATATTAAAAAAAAATAAAAACATAGAAAATGCTGCCGGCAATATGCGACTATCTCAGAGATGCTAACACCTACAGCAGCAATTTGCACATCCCTAGAAAGATGAGACATGGACGCTTCATTTGAGGGGTAAAACATAGCCGTGGCTCTCAAACTGTGCCAGTGTTGCCAGGTTCAAAAACAACATTTTTTAAATATTAAAAAAAAATAAAAACATAGAAAATGCTGCCGGCAATATGCGACTATCTCAGAGATGGTAACACCTACAGCAGCAATTTGCACATCCCTAGAAAGAGGAGACATAGACGCTTCATTTGAGGTGTAAAACATAGCCGTGGCTCTCAAACTGTGCCAGTGTTGCCAGGTTGAAAAACCACATTTTTTAAATATTAAAAAAAAATAAAAACATAGAAAATGCTGCCGGCAATATGCCACTATCTCAGAGATGGTAATACCTACAGCAGCAATTTGCACATCCCTAGAAAGATGAGACATAGACGCTTCATTTGAGGGGTAAGTCATAGCCGTGGCTCTCAAACTGTGCCAGTGTTGCCAGGTTGAAAAACAACATTTTTTAAATATTAAAAAAATATAAAAACATAGAAAATGCTGCCGGCAATATGCGACTATCTCAGAGATGGTAACACCTACAGCAGCAATTTGCACATCCCTAGAAAGAGGAGACATAGACGCTTCATTTGAGGGGTAAAACATAGCCGTGGCTCTCAAACTGTGCCAGTGTTGCCAGGTTGAAAAACAACATTTTTTAAATATTAAAAAAAAATAAAAACATAGAAAATGCTGCCGGAAATATGCGACTATCTCAGAGATGGTAACACCTACAGCAGCAATTTGCACATCCCTAGAAAGAGGAGACATATACGCTTCATTTGAGGGGTAAAACATAGGCGTGGCTCTCAAACTGTGCCAGTGTTGCCAGGTTGAAAACCATATTTTTATAATATTAAAAAAAATAAAAACATAGAAAATGCTGCCGGAAATATGCGATTATCTCAGAGATGGTAACACCTACAGCAGCAATTTGCACATCCCTAGAAAGAGGAGACATAGACGCTTCATTTGAGGGGTAAAACATAGCCGTGGCTCTCAAACTGTGCCAGTGTTGCCAGGTTGAAAAACAACATTTTTTAAATATTAAAAAAAAATAAAAACATAGAAAATGCTGCCGGCAATATGCGACTATCTCAGAGATGGTAACACCTACAGCAGCAATTTGCACATCCCTAGAAAGAGGAGACATAGACGCTTCATTTGAGGGGTAAAACATAGCCGTGGCTCTTAAACTGTGCCAGTGTTGCCAGGTTGAAAAACCACATTTTTAAAATGTTAAAAAAAAAATAAAAACATAGAAAATGCTGCCGGCAATATGCCACTATCTCAGAGATGGTAACACCTACAGCAGCAATTTGCACATCCCTAGAAAGAGGAGACATATACGCTTCATTTGAGGGATAAAACATAGGCGTGGCTCTCTAACTGTGCCAGTGTTGCCAGGTTGAAAACCATATTTTTATAATATTAAAAAAAATAAAAACATAGAAAATGCTGCCGGAAATATGCGACTATCTCAGAGATGGTAACACCTATAGCAGCAATTTGCACATCCCTAGAAAGAGGAGACATAGACGCTTCATTTGAGGGGTAAAACATAGCCGTGGCTCTCAAACTGTGCCAGTGTTGCCAGGTTAAAAAACAACATTTTTTAAATATTAAAAAAAAATAAAAACATAGAAAATGCTGCCGGCAATATGCGACTATCTCAGAGATGCTAACACCTACAGCAGCAATTTGCACATCCCTAGAAAGATGAGACATGGACGCTTCATTTGAGGGGTAAAACATAGCCGTGGCTCTCAAACTGTGCCAGTGTTGCCAGGTTGAAAAACAACATTTTTTAAATATTAAAAAAAAATAAAAACATAGAAAATGCTGCCGGCAATATGCGACTATCTCAGAGATGGTAACACCTACAGCAGCAATTTGCACATCCCTAGAAAGAGGAGACATAGACGCTTCATTTGAGGGGTAAAACATAGCCGTGGCTCTTAAACTGTGCCAGTGTTGCCAGGTTGAAAAACAACATTTTTTAAATATTAAAAAAAAATAAAAACATAGAAAATGCTGCCGGCAATATGCGACTATCTCAGAGATGGTAACACCTACAGCAGCAATTTGCACAGAGAAGAAAGATGAGACATAGACGCTTCATTTGAGCGGTAAAACATAGCCGTGGCTCTCAAACTGTGCCAGTGTTGCCAGGTTGAAAAACAACATTTTTTAAATATTAAAAAAAAATAAAAACATAGAAAATGCTGCCGGAAATATGCGACTATCTCAGAGATGGTAACACCTACAGCAGCAATTTGCACATCCCTAGAAAGAGGAGACATAGACGCTTCATTTGAGGGGTAAAACATAGCCGTGGCTCTCAAACTGTGCCAGTGTTGCCAGGTTAAAAAACAACATTTTTTAAATATTAAAAAAAAATAAAAACATAGAAAATGCTGCCGGCAATATGCGACTATCTCAGAGATGCTAACACCTACAGCAGCAATTTGCACATCCCTAGAAAGATGAGACATGGACGCTTCATTTGAGGGGTAAAACATAGCCGTGGCTCTCAAACTGTGCCAGTGTTGCCAGGTTGAAAAACAACATTTTTTAAATATTAAAAAAAAATAAAAACATAGAAAATGCTGCCGGCAATATGCGACTATCTCAGAGATGGTAACACCTACAGCAGCAATTTGCACATCCCTAGAAAGAGGAGACATAGACGCTTCATTTGAGGGGTAAAACATAGCCGTGGCTCTTAAACTGTGCCAGTGTTGCCAGGTTGAAAAACCACATTTTTTAAATATTAAAAAAAAATAAAAACATAGAAAATGCTGCCGGCAATATGCGACTATCTCAGAGATGGTAACACCTACAGCAGCAATTTGCACAGAGAAGAAAGATGAGACATAGACGCTTCATTTGAGCGGTAAAACATAGCCGTGGCTCTCAAACTGTGCCAGTGTTGCCAGGTTGAAAAACAACATTTTTTAAATATTAAAAAAAAATAAAAACATAGAAAATGCTGCCGGAAATATGCGACTATCTCAGAGATGGTAACACCTACAGCAGCAATTTGCACATCCCTAGAAAGAGGAGACATAGACGCTTCATTTGAGGGGTAAAACATAGCCGTGGCTCTCAAACTGTGCCAGTGTTGCCAGGTTGAAAACCATATTTTTATAATATTAAAAAAAATAAAAACATAGAAAATGCTGCCGGAAATATGCGATTATCTCAGAGATGGTAACACCTACAGCAGCAATTTGCACATCCCTAGAAAGAGGAGACATAGACGCTTCATTTGAGGGGTAAAACATAGCCGTGGCTCTCTAACTGTGCCAGTGTTGCCAGGTTGAAAAACAATATTTTTTAAATATTAAAAAAAAATAAAAACATAGAAAATGCTGCCGGAAATATGCGACTATCTCAGAGATGGTAACACCTACAGCAGCAATTTGCACATCCCTAGAAAGAGGAGACATAGACGCTTCATTTGAGGGGTAAAACATAGCCGTGGCTCTCAAACTGTGCCAGTGTTGCCAGGTTGAAAACCATATTTTTTATAATATTAAAAAAAATAAAAACATAGAAAATGCTGCCGGAAATATGCGATTATCTCAGAGATGGTAACACCTACAGCAGCAATTTGCACATCCCTAGAAAGATGAGACATGGACGCTTCATTTGAGCGGTAAAACATAGCCGTGGCTCTCAAACTGTGCCAGTGTTGCCAGGTTGAAAAACAACATTTTTTAAATATTAAAAAAAAATAAAAACATAGAAAATGCTGCCGGAAATATGCGACTATCTCAGAGATGGTAACACCTACAGCAGCAATTTGCACATCCCTAGAAAGAGGAGACATATACGCTTCATTTGAGGGGTAAAACATAGGCGTGGCTCTCTAACTGTGCCAGTGTTGCCAGGTTGAAAACCATATTTTTATAATATTAAAAAAAATAAAAACATAGAAAATGCTGCCGGAAATATGCGATTATCTCAGAGATGGTAACACCTACAGCAGCAATTTGCACATCCCTAGAAAGAGGAGACATAGACGCTTCATTTGAGGGGTAAAACATAGCCGTGGCTCTTAAACTGTGCCAGTGTTGCCAGGTTGAAAAACCACATTTTTAAAATATTAAAAAAAAAATAAAAACATAGAAAATGCTGCCGGCAATATGCCACTATCTCAGAGATGGTAACACCTACAGCAGCAATTTGCACATCCCTAGAAAGAGGAGACATAGACGCTTCATTTGAGGGGTAAAACATAGCCGTGGCTCTTAAACTGTGCCAGTGTTGCCAGGTTGAAAAACCACATTTTTAAAATATTAAAAAAAAAATAAAAACATAGAAAATGCTGCCGGCAATATGCCACTATCTCAGAGATGGTAACACCTACAGCAGCAATTTGCACATCCCTAGAAAGAGGAGACATATACGCTTCATTTGAGGGATAAAACATAGGCGTGGCTCTCTAACTGTGCCAGTGTTGCCAGGTTGAAAACCATATTTTTATAATATTAAAAAAAATAAAAACATAGAAAATGCTGCCGGCAATATGCCACTATCTCAGAGATGGTAACACCTACAGCAGCAATTTGCACATCCCTAGAAAGAGGAGACATATACGCTTCATTTGAGGGATAAAACATAGGCGTGGCTCTCTAACTGTGCCAGTGTTGCCAGGTTGAAAACCATATTTTTATAATATTAAAAAAAATAAAAACATAGAAAATGCTGCCGGAAATATGCGACTATCTCAGAGATGGTAACACCTATAGCAGCAATTTGCACATCCCTAGAAAGAGGAGACATAGACGCTTCATTTGAGGGGTAAAACATAGCCGTGGCTCTTAAACTGTGCCAGTGTTGCCAGGTTGAAAAACCACATTTTTTAAATATTAAAAAAAAATAAAAACATAGAAAATGCTGCCGGCAATATGCGACTATCTCAGAGATGGTAACACCTACAGCAGCAATTTGCACAGAGAAGAAAGATGAGACATAGACGCTTCATTTGAGCGGTAAAACATAGCCGTGGCTCTCAAACTGTGCCAGTGTTGCCAGGTTGAAAAACAACATTTTTTAAATATTAAAAAAAAATAAAAACATAGAAAATGCTGCCGGAAATATGCGACTATCTCAGAGATGGTAACACCTACAGCAGCAATTTGCACATCCCTAGAAAGAGGAGACATAGACGCTTCATTTGAGGGGTAAAACATAGCCGTGGCTCTCAAACTGTGCCAGTGTTGCCAGGTTAAAAAACAACATTTTTTAAATATTAAAAAAAAATAAAAACATAGAAAATGCTGCCGGCAATATGCGACTATCTCAGAGATGCTAACACCTACAGCAGCAATTTGCACATCCCTAGAAAGATGAGACATGGACGCTTCATTTGAGGGGTAAAACATAGCCGTGGCTCTTAAACTGTGCCAGTGTTGCCAGGTTGAAAAACCACATTTTTTAAATATTAAAAAAAAATAAAAACATAGAAAATGCTGCCGGCAATATGCGACTATCTCAGAGATGGTAACACCTACAGCAGCAATTTGCACAGAGAAGAAAGATGAGACATAGACGCTTCATTTGAGCGGTAAAACATAGCCGTGGCTCTCAAACTGTGCCAGTGTTGCCAGGTTGAAAAACAACATTTTTTAAATATTAAAAAAAAATAAAAACATAGAAAATGCTGCCGGAAATATGCGACTATCTCAGAGATGCTAACACCTACAGCAGCAATTTGCACATCCCTAGAAAGATGAGACATGGACGCTTCATTTGAGGGGTAAAACATAGCCACATAGCCGTGGCTCTCAAACTGTGCCAGTGTTGCCAGGTTGAAAAACAACATTTTTTAAATATTAAAAAAAAATAAAAACATAGAAAATGCTGCCGGCAATATGCGACTATCTCAGAGATGGTAACACCTACAGCAGCAATTTGCACATCCCTAGAAAGAGGAGACATAGACGCTTCATTTGAGGGGTAAAACATAACCGTGGCTCTTAAACTGTGCCAGTGTTGCCAGGTTGAAAAACCACATTTTTTAAATATTAAAAAAAAATAAAAACATAGAAAATGCTGCCGGCAATATGCGACTATCTCAGAGATGGTAACACCTACAGCAGCAATTTGCACAGAGAAGAAAGATGAGACATAGACGCTTCATTTGAGCGGTAAAACATAGCCGTGGCTCTCAAACTGTGCCAGTGTTGCCAGGTTGAAAAACAACATTTTTTAAATATTAAAAAAAAATAAAAACATAGAAAATGCTGCCGGAAATATGCGACTATCTCAGAGATGGTAACACCTACAGCAGCAATTTGCACATCCCTAGAAAGAGGAGACATAGACGCTTCATTTGAGGGGTAAAACATAGCCGTGGCTCTCAAACTGTGCCAGTGTTGCCAGGTTGAAAACCATATTTTTTATAATATTAAAAAAAATAAAAACATAGAAAATGCTGCCGGAAATATGCGATTATCTCAGAGATGGTAACACCTACAGCAGCAATTTGCACATCCCTAGAAAGATGAGACATGGACGCTTCATTTGAGCGGTAAAACATAGCCGTGGCTCTCAAACTGTGCCAGTGTTGCCAGGTTGAAAAACAACATTTTTTAAATATTAAAAAAAAATAAAAACATAGAAAATGCTGCCGGAAATATGCGACTATCTCAGAGATGGTAACACCTACAGCAGCAATTTGCACATCCCTAGAAAGAGGAGACATATACGCTTCATTTGAGGGGGTAAAACATAGGCGTGGCTCTCTAACTGTGCCAGTGTTGCCAGGTTGAAAACCATATTTTTATAATATTAAAAAAAATAAAAACATAGAAAATGCTGCCGGAAATATGCGATTATCTCAGAGATGGTAACACCTACAGCAGCAATTTGCACATCCCTAGAAAGAGGAGACATAGACGCTTCATTTGAGGGGTTAAAACATAGCCGTGGCTCTTAAACTGTGCCAGTGTTGCCAGGTTGAAAAACCACATTTTTTAAAATATTAAAAAAAAAATAAAAACATAGAAAATGCTGCCGGCAATATGCCACTATCTCAGAGATGGTAACACCTACAGCAGCAATTTGCACATCCCTAGAAAGAGGAGACATAGACGCTTCATTTGAGGGGTAAAACATAGCCGTGGCTCTTAAACTGTGCCAGTGTTGCCAGGTTGAAAAACCACATTTTTAAAATATTAAAAAAAAAAATAAAAACATAGAAAATGCTGCCGGCAATATGCCACTATCTCAGAGATGGTAACACCTACAGCAGCAATTTGCACATCCCTAGAAAGAGGAGACATATACGCTTCATTTGAGGGATAAAACATAGGCGTGGCTCTCTAACTGTGCCAGTGTTGCCAGGTTGAAAACCATATTTTTATAATATTAAAAAAAATAAAAACATAGAAAATGCTGCCGGAAATATGCGACTATCTCAGAGATGGTAACACCTATAGCAGCAATTTGCACATCCCTAGAAAGAGGAGACATAGACGCTTCATTTGAGGGGTAAAACATAGCCGTGGCTCTTAAACTGTGCCAGTTGTTGCCAGGTTGAAAAAACCACATTTTTTTAAATATTAAAAAAAAATAAAAACATAGAAAATGCTGCCGGCAATATGCGACTATCTCAGAGATGGTAACACCTACAGCAGCAATTTGCACATCCCTAGAAAGAGGAGACATAGACGCTTCATTTGAGGGGTAAAACATAACCGTGGCTCTTAAACTGTGCCAGTGTTGCCAGGTTGAAAAAACCACATTTTTTAAATATTAAAAAACAATAAAAACATAGAAAATGCTGCCGGCAATATGCGACTATCTCAGAGATGGGTAACACCTACAGCAGCAATTTGCACAGAGAAGAAAGATGAGACATAGACGCTTCATTTGAGCGGTAAAACATAGCCGTGGCTCTCAAACTGTGCCAGTGTTGCCAGGTTGAAAAACAACATTTTTTAAATATTAAAAAAAAATAAAAACATAGAAAATGCTGCCGGAAATATGCGACTATCTCAGAGATGGTAACACCTACAGCAGCAATTTGCACATCCCTAGAAAGAGGAGACATAGACGCTTCATTTGAGGGGTAAAACATAGCCGTGGCTCTCAAACTGTGCCAGTGTTGCCAGGTTGAAAACCATATTTTTTATAATATTAAAAAAAATAAAAACATAGAAAATGCTGCCGGAAATATGCGATTATCTCAGAGATGGTAACACCTACAGCAGCAATTTGCACATCCCTAGAAAGATGAGACATGGACGCTTCATTTGAGCGGTAAAACATAGCCGTGGCTCTCAAACTGTGCCAGTGTCTGCCAGGTTGAAAAACAACATTTTTTTAAATATTAAAAAAAAAATAAAAACATAGAAAATGCTGCCGGAAATATGCGACTATCTCAGAGATGGTAACACCTACAGCAGCAATTTGCACATCCCTAGAAAGAGGAGACATATACGCTTCATTTGAGGGGTAAAACATAGGCGTGGCTCTCTAACTGTGCCAGTGTTGCCAGGTTGAAAACCATATTTTTATAATATTAAAAAAAAATAAAAACATAGAAAATGCTGCCGGAAATATGCGATTATCTCAGAGATGGTAACACCTACAGCAGCAATTTGCACATCCCTAGAAAGAGGAGACATAGACGCTTCATTTGAGGGGGTAAAACATAGCCGTGGGCTCTCAAACTGTGCCAGTGTTGCCAGGTTGAAAAACAACATTTTTTAAATATTAAAAAAAAATAAAAACATAGAAAATGCTGCCGGAAATATGCGACTATCTCAGAGATGGTAACACCTACAGCAGCAATTTGCACATCCCTAGAAAGAGGAGACATATACGCTTCATTTGAGGGGTAAAACATAGGCCGTGGGCTCTCTAACTGTGCCAGTGTTGCCAGGTTGAAAAACCATATTTTTATAATATTAAAAAAAATAAAAACATAGAAAATGCTGCCGGAAATATGCGATCTATCTCAGAGATGGTAACACCTACAGCAGCAATTTGCACATCCCTAGAAAGAGGAGACATTAGACGCTTCATTTGAGGGGTAAAACATAGCGTGGCTCTCAAACTGTGCCAGTGTTGCCAGGTTGAAAAACAACATTTTTTAAAATATTAAAAAAAAATAAAAACATAGAAAATGCTGCCGGAAATATGCGACTATCTCAGAGATGGTAACACCTACAGCAGCAATTTGCACATCCCTAGAAAGAGGAGACATAGACGCTTCATTTGAGGTGTAAAACATAGCCGTGGCTCTCAAACTGTGCCAGTGTTGCCAGGTTGAAAAACCACATTTTTTTAAATATTAAAAAAAAAATAAAAACATAGAAAATGCTGCCGGCAATATGCCACTATCTCAGAGATGGTAATACCTACAGCAGCAATTTGCACATCCCT